>CM060453.1:2500000-3750000 GCA_030544415.1 Thalia dealbata
CGGTGCAGCTCAAAGTAGTCCATGGCGGAGCGGATGTACCGGTCCGTCATGCTCCTCACCGTGGTCCGGATCAGTCCCGCCGCGAAGGAGACGGGGTTGCTCTGCAGCTCGCCGGCCTCGCACAGGCAGCAGGCGAGCACGATCCCGTTCCCGAAGAACCCGGCCGGGAGGGGCGGCTCGAACCGCCGCCGGACGTCCACCGCGAAGAGCAGCTTGGTCTTCTGGTGTGGGGTCATGTTCAGCGCCCGCGCCCAGGACCGCCAGATGAGGGCCGAGAGGGCCATGAAGCTCGTGCAGCCCTCGGGGGAGCCGTCCGCCGTCGCGGCCCGCTTCAGCCGGCTCAGCTCGTCGGGATGGAAGGTGAAGGAGCGGTACTCGACCGGCTCAGACTCGAGCTCGGTGAGGTGGGACTCGTCCTTGAGGTCATCGAACTCGGGATGGGGGAACTCTATCGCCGGCGGCCGCCGAGCCCGTTGGATGCTCCGGTCGAGAAAGGGCAGCCTCGACAGTGGCAGGCCGCGGGCCGTCTCGGCCCATGAATGGAGGAACTCAACGCAGGACAGCCCGTCCGCCATGCAGTGGTTCATCGCGAGCCCCACCACGAAGCCGCCGCATTTGAATCTCGTCACCTGGGCAGGATGAAAAGATCAGACCATGTTAAGAAAAAAAATTTAAGCTTCTCCGAGCTCATCGCACTTCATTATTCGTTACCGGTCATCACCTGGACGGTGAGGAGAGGAGTCTCCAAGAGGGTCTTGGCGTCGGGCACGACGTAGACGAGCTTGCCGAGCTTCTCGGGGTCGGGGATCGAGATGTCCCCCAGGACGTCCACGCCGCACTCCGCGGCCTCTGCCTCGACGAAGGGCACGCCGTGACAGCCGCCGTCGCACTCGACAATCAGCTTCCCCTCGGAGCTGACGCCGAGGCTCCCGGCGAAGGGGTGGAAGTGGACCAGCACCTTGGCGAGGGCGTCCCGCAGAACCTGGCCGACGTCATCGTTGCTCCTGCTCCTACTGGCCGCGAACAGGTGCACCGTCTTCATCACGCCGGCGATGTTCTGGTCCAGGTTTGACAGGAAGTAGCGGTCGTCTCCGGAGCGCTCCACCGGGTGCACCCTCACCGGCTCCGCTCTTGTCACGGTAAACGGGACCTCGGCTTTATCCATCTCTGATCTCTGCGGCGATTCTCTAGCTGCTATAAATCAGCGTAAAGAATAACTTACATGAAGTATGGAACTTACTTGAACTCAAGAGCAGCGGCTACTTAATTTTCCCGGAGAATAAGGCCGCTTAAGACGAAGAAGACGGAGCGGAGTTTACGGCTATATAAGGAAGTTTACAAAAGTAGACATCGGGCTGTAAAGTTGCAGCAGGTTCAGCAAAAGATTGCACTGCGTACCCGAGTGAAGTACTTTACAGAAGCCATGGTGAGTAATTATGAAAAAGAAAAGGGGAGGAGAATTCTACGACGTTCTTAATGGCAGATGCATAAATGCAAGTAGTTGGATTGGTTGAAATTAACATCGTCGAAGCAGGCAGCAGTGCTGCGGCATAGAGTGCTCGTGACAACAGCTTGGCCTTTCTAGCTCGCCCCACCCTCAATTCAATATGGGCATGCAAAAGTTTCATTCCCATCAAGGGATTAAGGCGTACGTGATTAATTGGAGTGTACATCGTTCAGCTCCTCCCTCTTTATCTTAATTTATGTGCTACACGTTAAAGTTGGCCGCTGTTCTGGACCCGGGTTGCAGAGATTTATCTTTTTAAATTTATAAAAGGTGCAGAGTGCGCTATTTTAAATTCATGCGGCAGAGTGGGTGGGTTAATAAATTATTAAAACATCTGACAGCTGATGTCGCCGGATTATTTCAACTCCTTGATCAGCTGCCGACACAAACAGCCTGCTCTGAGAGAACCACGCCGATCAAAATGGAGAACCCGGAGGAGTTTCTTTCTGAGCAGGAGCTAAAAGACATCATCTCCAGCCTTCCATTCCACGAAGGAGCTCCTCCGGTGAGCCTCCGCAAGTACCAAGGCGTTTGGCTTCCGGAATTCCTGATGACCGGCGTCATTCTTGCGCACCGATACTTCAAGGCTCGGCCCACCGACGTCCTCATCGCCTCCTACCCCAAATGCGGAACAACCTGGCTCAAAGCCCTCACCTTCTCCGCCGTGACCCGATCCCGGCACTCCTTCGACGACCACCCTCTCCGCAGCCGCAACCCCCACGAGTGCATGCCGTTGCTCGAGGAGCACTGCGGTGATGTCGAACAATTACCTCAGATCGATGCAATGAGCGCGCCTCGCCTCCTCGGCACCCATCTGCCCTTCTCCGTGCTCCCCGATTCCATCAAGTCCTCCGGTTGCCGACTGGTCTACATCTGTCGGGACCCCAAGGACGCGGTGATCTCCCGGTGGCACTTCGCAAACCGGATGCGGGCGGACAAAGGGATCAGCGAGGCCTTTCCCTTGGAGAATCTGGTCGAGCTGTTCTGCAACGGCACGTTCCAGTATGGGTCGATATGGGATCATGCCCTGGGATATTGGAACGAGAGCTTACGGGCCCCTGAGAGGGTGCTGTTCCTGACGTACGAGGAGTTGCTGGAGGCTCCCATGGAGAAGTTGACGAGGTTAGCAGAGTTCGTAGGTTGCCCCTTCACCAAAGAGGAAGTCGCAGCAGAGGTGCCGGGGAAGATTCTAAGCCTGTGCAGTCTCGAGAACCTAAGAGATGCTGCCCGCAGAGAAGATCGCGTAATGGTGACGATGAGGGGAGGTAAGTTTTTCAACATGAAGACTGATGTTTTCTACAGGAACGGAGCGGCAGGGGATTGGAGAAATCATCTGACTCCAGCGATGGCACAGAGATTAGATCAAATCACTGAGGAGAAGCTGCGAGGAACGGGCATGGCTCTTGGGCTCAGTTCAGATCACCACTGCGGATAATTGTATGGTTCGTAGTTGATTATGTATGTGCTCAAAGATTTATCCTCGATCTGCTCTTGTGATATCTCTAGCTACTTGCAGAGACTTGGTCTTTTGTGCTTTGAACTTTGCTGTGCAATCGATATCGGAATATGTTGCTTCATTAAACTGATTGAGCACTGCCGCAAAAATAACTTCGTAACTTCACGTTCGTTTATTAGACGCAAGGCTGTTTCAATTGCATTGTTGCAGAAGCATCAATTTTTCTAGCACGATCAGTTGTTGGATCATAACTAGAGTTGCAAGTTTCACGGTTGGAAATAGGTGCTTACAGATTCAGAGAAAATGCAAGAGCCAAAGAAAGATTATGCCCATAACAGTTCCAAATTATTCCCTCTTAGAATTTAACACTTCCCAAAGAACTACGTGCAAAATGCTACTAAAAAAGAGACGGATCATCGCATCACTCTGCAAACTCTCAACCAGAGAAAATAAACCTGCAGTGCTCATGATTGCTTTCAGTTATATCAAGAATTTGCACGGAATGATCACGACTTGCAAGCAGATAGAAGCTGCAACGCTAGCCAGGTGAATCAAATCAATAAACATAGACAATAAATTAGTTCAGCATTTCTATAAGCCAAAAAAAAAACAACTGTAGTAGATAATTTTTTTTTCTTTATAAACAAAATCGAGATATTCTAATTCCTTTCCAAAATTTGAAGTCCAAATCTTCGTAATCTAACAAGTAATTATTACACTTTGAAAATGAATTCTTAATTCTACAGAATATACGATGTTTTTTATGCCTTGTAATGAACCTGCACCCTTTTTACTAAGACAGGTTGAAAGTTGAAAAACGAGTATTGAACCAAATCTCCTCAAGTACTAAAAGAATATGAAAAAGCTTCAACCAAGAATATGTTAAGACCAATGACATCTTAATGCATGACGCAATCTCTAACAAATGGGTGTGTGAAATTGATATATTGTTCCCATAAATGCTTATATCTTTTGATTGCCAACTTTAACCATGGTTTCATGTTCCCGTTGTAGTGCAAAACAGCGGCACTCTCAATCAACCTGTCATCGATATCTGAATCATATCCCAGTCCTAATACATGCCATCTCCGATCAAGGGGCTCCATCAATCCATTAAATGTAAGGAGACCAGGAGCAAGTGTCCCCGACTTCCAGAGCATCTGGTCTGCATTCTGTTCCTGCCAGTAATGATATTTTGCAGTAATGTCGGCCTTTCTCCATGCTATAAGGTCAATGATGTTCATCCCAAATGCCCATCCGCATGCTTGAGGATCAAACTTTGAATTTATAACTGGATTGGAGAAGTTTAGATACTTATAGAACCGATGGAATGCCTCTAGACAAGTCTCTACAGCTCCAATGACACTACCATGCAATTCCACTGAGTATAGAGGTGTTAGATCCTTTTGTACCACAACATCATCATCAAGAAACACTACCTTTTCGAGTAGAGGTTGTATCTGAGGTATGTAGAAATGCAAGTGTTTCAGAAGAGAACCAAACATCCGATCATCCTTAAACTCTAATGTCCCACTTTGACGTTTCAAACCATTCTGAAACATCTGTTTTACTAAAGGAGAGTAAGAGGAATTTAACCAAGAGAATTCCTCTATGCACCGTACTTCTATTGTGGATCCTCCAAAATCATTCCCGAGAAACCAAGCACTCATGGCCCAGTAGTTAACCTTATCAGTTACCACATGAAACACAAGCTGTTGAGGGTGATCAGCATTTGAGACCGTTGAATTTACCACTACTGCAGTTGCCAGCACATTATCTGAAAAAATACAGAAATGGTACAGGTTGTTGTCCACAAGCCTAGGAGAGTTCCTCACCTCATCAGAGAGTCTTTTAAGTGCTGGATTTCTGAACCACTCCTCGGTAAGTTTCATGCTTAAACAATGGAGACTTTTGGGGATGGCTTCCACAGCCAATCGACCAAACTCCGCACTCTGAACAATTGCTGAATTTGCACGCTCTTCAAGGGCCATTGCATGGCTCTTCAATGTTGATATTGTTGTGCTTATGTCATAATGGGCATCTTGGGCCTTGTATATTAGCTCCGCTAGTTGACGGACTATGAAATGTGCTTCTTGTTCTGTGATTTGTTTACCCTTCACAGCTGCTTGTGAAAGCAATCGTTGACAATTTCTTATCTGTGAGCTAAGCTCCCATGCAAACTGAAGGTTGTTATGTTCTTTGGCTATAACCAAGTATGCCTTAGCAAGCGTCATTTGATCAGCAAGTTGTCTGGCCAAGGAGGTGGTGCTTACAAGTTCTTGAGTAAAGTTCAAACTTTCATGCATATATTCGTCGACATTTAGAATATCTTCCTAAAGTAATCAAGAAAGAAAAAACACTTATAAGCTGGCACGTCAGAGTTCAGAAAAAAGGATGCGCACGCCAAACTAACAGCAAAATACACATGAATCATGCATATATATGAAGAAATGAACAAGAGAATAAAACTCATAACAGTATGTGACACCAATTTAATTAACTTGAAAACTTATGACTAGCAGAGGTTAAAGGTTTTTGTTTCAGTGCATATGGTAACATTTAATTGATGAGTGAGTAGGATTAATACTGCGACTGCATATATGGCCGTAATGAGTATTCATCTCAAGGAAGGTGCTCCCTTCAAGATAGACTTGCACATGCTCTGTTAATGAATACTACTTGGTGAAGCATGGCTTTTGCAACAAAAGTTTGTCTTTATTACAAAAATCTTACTTGCAATCTAAATCATGTTCCACAAAGTGAAAAAGAAAATAGAGCATTATAAATAAAACTGAATAGGTTCCAGGTCCAAACCAGTAAAGCAACAACTTGCAGTCTCGATCAACCTGATGGATGATTGTTGATTATGATGATTAAATCGCCTAATGGTTGGTTGGAATTTATAGGTCAAGAACTGTCTAATCAAATGTTAGGCACCTACATCAGATGCCAAGTTCTTACATGCCATAATCGCATGTCCTCATGGAGTTTGGATACCAAACAGAAAGTCCTAGTAGACTAGTTGGGACAGAGAGACAGGTCAGATCAATGTTTGCTCGATATTGGAAAGTTACAGTTAACTTTCCAATTATGACAGAATAATGAGTTAGTCCCCTGTTTGTTGAGCTTAAGTGCTATTTAGGTAACCGACACGTTCAGTACCTAATACTCTTTCAGTTTTTGCTTGTACAGATCTTTATGCTTCTAGTTTTAAACATGTCATTTAAAAAACAGATGAATAGGAGATGGTAGGGAGAGGAATGCACACAGCTAGTTTGCACCAAAAGATTGAAGAATCTTGGTTCTATATTTGTAATCCAGTGAAAGATAAAAGATTAGCAAGAGCATGAAGCACGAGGTCGTCAAATCTAATCTTTGATAAAACTGTTTCAGTTAGGTATAAGCTTTCAATAAAAATTTGTCCTATCAATAAACATATCATTCCACCGCCTACTATTCCAGATCAACAACTGCTCATGGATCCTGGTTTATCCACAAAGATTTCTTATTCCACTTTGCTAAACTCGGCGACCAACAAAATCAAAATCATGTGATCAAACTTTGGAGGGAAAAGAAAAGAAAAGGAAAAGACAATTTTTTGAAAGCGGGGCAGGCACCTGCACCGATATGTGAAGCTCTTCCTGGCGGTGATGGAAGAAGAATAGAACCACCCCCACGGCGACCGAGATCCCCAGAAGCAACCAGATCCAACCTGGGATCCGCCTCCTGGCGGTACGCCGGAAGTCGGGCGGCCTCCTCTGCCGCATGGCGCCTCGATTTCAGAACCCGCTCCGCCGATCGAAGACTTCCAAGTCAGCGCAGCGGATCCAGACACCTCCGCATTCGACCACCCTTATCCATCTCCGCCGCCGATCCCGACTGGAGACCGCGAGCCGAAGACAGCGGGAAGTCCGGCGAGCCAGAAAAGCGACGCCTCTGGGGGCGCAGCAGGCTGCGGAATCGGAGGTCGGCAACGGGGGCGATCGAGGGCGCCTTGTATACGGCAGCCGGAGGGAGGAGGCAGAGGAGGGAAGCGCGACCTGGGTATGGAGGACGGGATCATGTCATGTATCATGCTGATGGGCGGATATCGGCCGTCTGATGGGATGGATTTGGTAGGATTAAGTAAACAGGTTGGTGCGGATTCGGTGCGTCGTTTTGCGAAACTCCACCGAATCCACCAATCAGCTTCGTGGATCTCGGCCGTCGGACTGGCACAGTAGGTGATCGGGCATGTCCGAACGGACGGTGTGTGTTCCGAGTGCCTCGTTAAATCCTCCGTTGAAATAATTTGTCGAGTTAATTCGTAGCTTTAAGTAGTGAGTAGAAGAATGAGCTGGCGGCTGCCAATTGCCAGGAAACCTGACAGATATCTTTCTATATACTTACTTTAAAGTTGAAGTAAAACATCTAACTGAGAGGATTATAAATTGGGCGATGTACAAATCCATTCATAAAAAACGTGTCAAATCTTGCTACATATCACCGTCTATTAACTCGATTCGACCCGGCTAATATATGGTTGGACCGTCAAAACTTGGATTCAATTAAAGTGATTGATCCCACCGACATTTGGACGTTAAAATATAAATATTAGTTTTCTTCATCTTTGTTACTTGGGACGAGCACATAACGGAGAATTAACCACAAACCGAAACAGCGAACTGCCAGGTAGATGTGTACACTGCTACGTCTCAGACGTTCCTGAGCACGAGCACCACCGCTGCCGCCGCCGCCGCCGCCGCCGCCGCCGCCGCAGCAAGTGTCCAGCCCGAGTGGCTTCCCGCGAACGATGGTCCGTTCAGCGGATCGTTGGCTCGAAGGCCTTGGAAGTAACGTTTGGGATTCGCCTCGAACAGGGCCCTGGACATCAGCATGCCTGCTCTCCCGGGAGCCTTCATCATCCTCAAGGTTCCTCCGGTCGTCATCATCCGACGAAATCCTTCCGCGCACGCCTTCGCCGTCCACCAAAATACTCGAGCGCTCTGCGTCGCCGTCCACCAAAATACTCGCGCGCCCCCCGTCGCCGTCAACCAAATTCCACGCGCGGCAGGACCAGCTGTCCAACAAAGTCCTCCCGCGAAGGCAGTGAGGCAGCCAGTGGAGGCCGCAGCCACCGCGCAGCAAGCGGAGAGGAGGTGGGGCAGCACGACGAGACCGAGAATAAGGAACGCCGCCATGGCCAACTGAACCCAGACGCGAAGGGCCTTGGAGGTGGAACCGGGCGGCAAGACATCCTCCAGCTGGTCGACGAGGAACCTGGCGATCTCTTCCCACAGATGCGTCAGCCACGGGAGCATCTCTTGCGGCAGATGCGATATGGCCGTGAGCGCTTCCCCTACCTTGTCGGAGAAAAATAAGGGAAAGCCGTGTAGCTTCTCCTGCAGGAAAGGCCATACGGCCGCGAGCGCTTGCCCTAGTTTGTGGGGGAAAAATAATGGAAAGCTGTGTAATTTACGCAGTATGATCGTGAGAGCTTCCTCTGCCTTGGTGGGCAAAAGTAAGAGAAATTTTTGCAGAATTTGCAGCAAATACGATACGGCCATGCCTGCATTTTGGGGGGAAAACCAGAGAAAATTTTGTAGCTTCTCCGGCAGCAGATGCGAAATGAACTTTAGCGATTCCTCTGCCTCGTGGAGGAAGTACAAGAGAAAGTTTTGCAGCCTCTGCAGCAAATACGACATGGCCATGCCTGCCTTGTGGGGGAAGAACAAAAGAAAGCTGTGTAACTTGTCATGCAGCAGATGCGATACAGCCGACAGCGTTTCCCTCGCTTTGTGGGGAAAACCTTGTAGCTTATCGCGCAGCAGACGCAGTATGATCGTGAGAGCCTCCTTTGCCTTGGTGGGGAAAAGTAAGAGAAATTTGTGCAGCTTCTGCAGCAAAAACGATACGGCCATCCCTGCATTTTGGGGGAAGAAGCAGAGAAATTTTTGTAGCTTCTCCAGCAGCAGATGCGAAATGAACATGAGCGCTTCCTCTGCCTCCTGGAGGAAATACAAGAGAAAGTTTTGCAGCCTCTGCAGCAAATACGACATGGCCATGCCTGCCTTGTGGGGGAAGAATAAAAGAAAGCTGCGCAGCTTGTCGTGCAGCAGATGCGATACGGCCGGGAGCGCTTCCTTTGCCTTGCGGGGTGGAAACAAGAGAAAGCTCTTTAGCCTCTCCATGAGGAAGGGCAAAATAGTGTTGACGAAGTTCCCGTCGTCCATTTCTCTACGCATGCTTGCCTTCTATCTCGCTCACTGCGGTCACCGGAGGAAGGGGAAGGCTTCCAGCAGGAAGCTCTTTGACAAGAGGGAGAGATGACTTTGTCCGCACGTCTGGAACTCAGATTGGTCTGCTTGAACTGTGCGTGCCCCTGATGCATCACACCAAATGTCAAATCAACTCAACACACGACGCGTCACCAGGGGTATCAAAAAACTTTTCTGCGAAGAACAAAGTAGAGTTGATGGGCCCATCCCACGAAAAACTTCATTGTGAAGAATAGAGTGGAGTTGTTTCCAGCTCGACTTCCATTAATTATGCACCCTTGCAGAAAGGAACTCAAGATCACTGTTTCCAAAGCTAAAGCTAACACCAAAGGGACAATAACTTTTTAAAATTAAAGTCGACAGCATCAGTCAAATTCGAGTATTGTGGCTGATTCCACGCCGACGATAATAACTACTCGATCGATCTTATAGATCTGGACGTACGACTACGCATCCCAACTTTGCTACGAGCAGATAGCAGAGGATTAACCATACAATGGAACAGGGAAGAGAGAACAAGCACGCAAGATGCAGGAACGCATCCGCGCTCCGCAGTTTGTCTCTTCGACCTTAATCTATTAACCATACATGGAAACAGGGAAGAGACAACAAGCACATGGAGTAGGAACGCATCCGCGCTCTGCAGTCTGTCTCTCCGACCTTAATCTATTAAGCGCCGCCGCGGCATCGCAGCCGGCTCTCCCACGGAGTCTTGGCTCGAAGGTTTATGAAGTAACCCCTGGGATCCGCCTCGAACGCGGCCCGGGGCATCATCCTGCCTGCCCTCCCGGGAGCCTTCATCATCCTCACAGGAGTTCTCATGCACGCCGTCACCCACCACAAGAATCTCCGCGCGGATGCGTAGATGCAGCGGGCGAGAGCCACCACCATGGCGCAGCAAGCGGAGAGGAGGCAGGGCAGCAAGACGAGACCGAGAAGAAGGATCACCGCCATGGCCAACTGAACCCAGACGCGAAGGGCCTCCCCGGAGGTGGCCGAACCGGGTGGCAAGACGTCCTCCAGCTTGCGGACGAGCAACCCGGCGATCTCTTCCCAAGGATGCGCCAACCAAGGGAGCTTCTCGTGCACCAGATGCGATATCGCCCTGAGCGCTTCCACCGACAGGTGGAGGAGAAATAACAGAAGGCCGTGTAGCTTCTCCTTGAGGAAGGCCGCAATGGCGTCGACGAGGTTCCCTTCATCCGATAGGAGATAATTCGCTCCCCCCATTGCTCTCACCATCTTTGCTTTCTCCCTCGCTCTTGGTCTCACCGGCGACACCGCCTCGAGGATGAGAAATCGGCCTTTTTGCCCACTTGCTCTGGAAATGGATGCTGACTCATGCTCATGGAATAGGCATGACTTTATAGCCTTGTTGGGGTGCCATTCCAGTTTCAAGGTAATAATATGCTGGGGACAATATATAAAAATACATTGATCTGCGGACCTACAGTTCTTTTATAAATACTTAAACAAGTAGCGCAGAACTAATGAGAAAAATGGATCCTAACTGAAATTATTCAGTAACACATAGGATCCTAACTGAGAAAAATTGTGGATCAAAACATTGAAAAGAACAGGTCCTGTCATACATTATGCCAACTTGCGGATTTAAATCGGCCTCGTTAATTAGTGGTGGGCTGCACAAATTAAATCTCGAACACACGGCTGGCTTTTGAGAGAGAGAGAGAGAGAGAGGAGGAGGAGGAGGCTGTTCCTGACCATGAACTAACACAAACAGCTTGCTTAATTTTGGCCTTTAATTAAAAGAAACAAAAGCTATTATTGCATTCGTAATTCTAATCAGAACATGGACAGGACGTGGAGTGATGCATGCGCATATGATACATATGTATCCACGATTTGATGCCTCTTTTTATTCTATTCCTTCTTTTTTCTTTCTTCTATTTGTCGCTTTGGAGTGCGTTCAATTAATCTTCCCAGGAGGAGAGCCATCAAAAGCTGACGCAGAAATTTCCTGAGGTTTTCGACTTTTTTGTAGTTAGAAAGCTTGAATTGTGAGTTTGTTTATTTTGTTAGATTCGATTCGATTCGATGATGTTCCTCCTTCGGAGCGAGGAATGCGAATCCAAGTCATCATCTTCGACATTATCCTCAAACGCATGGAAGAGCTCCTCTCGATCCTGCTCATGGCCCTCGTCACCGGCCCGTTTGTTCCCTCATTCCACTCCCCGCCGCACTGTTTGCCTACAGGAACAGCATACAAGTCGCGATCTTTTGATATGATCATGTCGATCAATCCTCCTTGTGGCCATGAAAAGTTAGAGCCCGCCATACCGTCCACCACCGCCGGCCTTTAAGAACCCACCCACCCCTTCCATGCTCATCAGCAGATTAATTGCTGACAACTCCTGCATGCGATCGACCATGTCCTCGGGGATCGCGAGAACCCACCGTCGGAATGGCTCCGGCGAGCTGGACGTCTTTGAGGCTGCGTTCTACTTCTCCGGCGAAGCTAACGAGGTCGGCGCCCTCTCCTGCCGGGCGGCGAGGAGGAGCTTGGAGACGCATAGGGAAGCCACGCTCTCGCAACGTCGGCAGAAGCTCATCATCGATGACAGCCGATCCAAACCTGCCGGCGTCGGCAAGCTGGCCGCCCTTCTCGGGGCCTTCTTCTCGAACTTCACGGCGTCGAGGAAGAAATCGTTGGAGTCCGTCGTCAGCCCCGCTCAGTCCTGCAAGAACGTTGAGTACATGGAGCGGCAGCGGCGGCGCCGGCGAGTGAGAAACAGCATCGACCACGTCGATTGCACGAGGAGCAGCGTGGAGAAGATGGAGCGAAAGAACTCCGTCGCTCTTTACCTGCAGAGAGAGGCTTGTCATAGAGGTAGTAAGACTAGTTCGAGGAGGAGTTCATCCAGGAGAAGGGAGGAGGATGGTAACGAAAGCGATTCCAGCTCTGACTTGTTCGAGCTCAAGAGTTATGCCATGTAGTGAGGTAGTAGCAGGGTAGAGGAAGTAAAAACCTGATCATGTACATGGTTGCTAGATGTACTTTGAATTATTATGATTGTTGTTTGTGATGAACAACAATATTTTAGTATCTTTTTCTAGTCCATCACCATCAGACAAACACAATTAAGTTAAGAGTGTTTTCTTATGAGCTGGATGGATCGATCAATCATATCCCCGGTCATTTATGTTGATTCAGGGTACCTGCCCTAGTCATCTGCCTCTGTCTCTCCTGAAATGGGTTCGAGTTGATTCTGGTTTGTTCTACTTTGAGAACAAAAAAGTAAGACATTACTGATATGACTCTGAGGACATAACAAAGCAAATTAGATTGGAATGCCGGGAATATTCCAAGAACAAGGGTCATATTCTCAGAAGTTAAGTTTCACCAGACAAGTACTATCTACACACTGTGCTTTCTGATAAACACGGTGGTCTTCTCTCGAGTTACATGAGTCCTTCGGGGCAGGGGTGGGGCAGTGCCATGGGCCATGGCACTCACACATGCTCCTTTACTGTCAATTTGATGTCCTCAACTCAACCCCCACAAAGGTGGTAGGAATCATTTAGAAAAAGAGAAAAAGATGAAATGCCAGAGGCTGACACGTAAAGCCAGGTTTAGCCTTTTGTGGTCTAAAGCATGATGAGTATGTACCACTAGTAAAAAGGACTAAGGGCAAAGTAAACCACAACAATTAAAGAGATCAATAAAGAGGCTCAGAAAGACTCCATTGCAAACAGTAGTTTAGCATCATGCCAACACATGCTTTTCGTCAGTGTCACTAAATCAAGAACCTTACATTCACCAATCACCAATGAATCGAGAAGTAAAGAAGGAAAGAACAAGTTCGATGGCGTTGCTGAAGAAAAAAGGCTAATCGGCTGAGGCACTAGGCTTTGATACTGAGCTGTGACATCGCCCTAATCTCGGATGGATTGAGCTCGTCCCAAGCCTCGATCCATGTCACCATGGCATCGGCCAGCTTGTTGAAGTATGCATCCACCTTTCCAAGCTTCTCTCTGACCTGCTTGGAGAGCTCAAGGTAGCACTTTTGAACTGTGGTGGACTCCCTCGGCAGCGCTACGGCTTGGAAGAAGGGAATTATTTCCTCCTGCCAGTAGATCCCTTTGTACTCCTTTTTAAGGTTCACAAACGGGTTGCTGGCCTTGCTGTGCCAGATGTAGGGCAAGCCAGTCTTGAGACCCAGTCCCAAGTGGTCACAGATCACCTAAAAACAAATCCGAATCTGACTTCAGTGCCAGTGCAGATATCGAACAATTTACCTCGATCCCTGGTAGATCTCTTCAATGATGAAGTTATCGTTAACAAATCTAGATACCGAATGACTAAATACAGTACAAGAACACTGACCTTCACGCACCATCCTGCCCACATATCATCGTATCGACCAATAGGTTGGCTGTCACCCATGAGTCCAAAGTACATTGCAGGGCCAATCAGCTCACGGTTGAATGCGAGATTCATCCCACACATGGGAAACAATGCACCTTTTGGCACTGTTAACACAGCATCAACGTACCTGTGTGCAATGTAACTACTATAGTGGCTGTAGAATCTCAAATAAACTAGTCATGCATTTAAAGTTAAGATCTCTAACCTGGTGTTTCTTTCATGAGGTTTCACAAGTTGCGTGGGGGCATCGTAGTCTGGAATGTTGAGCCATAACCCATGAGAAACAGCAGTTGGGACACCTTCACGGAGGCTGAAAGGGTAGCCGCGCACAAAGTCTGCACCTTCCCGGTAAGGATCGTATAGAGTGTTAAAGAAAAGGGGGGTTGATGGAGACAGGAGGTTCTTGATGTGTTGCTCAAGTGCATTGATCTCCTTGCCGGAGGGATCTTTGGCAACCTAAAATAGGGCATAAACATTAAACTTTCTTGTCAACTGAAAAAATAGTTTCATCGTGAGCAGAAGAACTACATTTGAGTTTTTTACCAAATCTTGATAAAGCACAAAGACGTAGATAGAGAGCACAATGTAGTAGAACAGATGAAGTTAACATGGACTTTTTTCCAGTTACAATTATCACTTAACTTTTAAATATTTTATCAGTCTAAATTGGCATAACTTTATTTGCTTACACGGGACACACATTCATACCTCTAAAATGTCCAAAAATTAAGAAATCTAGATCCATGTTTGCATACATACTTCTGACAAGACTCAAATGATAGTATCATCTGTGCTGCATTTTCAACCTCAAGCATTTCACAGTTTAAAGGTGAAAGTAACACTGGACTTTTCCGTCATGCCACACTATGCATTTTTCAGACGAAGACAGTTGTTTTGAAAAGATTTGTCTACATAATAATCCGGATGAACTAGAGTATAATGTTATTCTTCAAAACAGAATATGAAAATCACAAAATACGTCTTATTTATCCACAAACAAAATGTCACAATTGGTAGTACCAGATTAGTCGCATGATGTATTAATCATGCACTAGTTGCCCACACATAATTAGTGGAGTTTACATCAGATATGATGAAGACAACCAACTATCCCATATTCTAACACCATACTGCAATCCTTAAGTAAGTTGCAGTGAACTTGAGCGAAAATATCATAGGCAAAGAAGAAATCTTCTCTATGTATCAGAGATCGAAGATGAAATCAGTCAAATTCTCCAAGACTAAATCTTGCTGCACCCGAATGTTTCCTGTTCATTTTGAAATACACGGATTACAATCCCCTTTTTTTTAAAAAAAAAATCAATCATCATGCTAATAGTATTTCCTTGATCTTTTTCACAAGTATGAATCCCCGACTGTTCGAGATCTGTACGGGAGATTCAAATTCCAATCTCTTCTTTGAATAAAAGGATCCCTGCAATTCTGAAATCTAAATGCAGTGTACACAGGAACAAAAAGGATCTTCCACCCCCCCCCCCCCCTCTCCAATTTCCCAGAACCTCTCAGCTCCCGCCCACAAAATCGAACTCCAAGATCCGGAACACAAACGAGGCAACTAGTGAATGAATAGAGGAAGAGAGAGCGAGGAAACTCACGAAGCAGTCGTCGTCGATGGTGAAGACGTACTTCTTCTTAGAGACGAGGTAGCCGAAGCAGCGGCAGGCCGAGTCCTTGAAGGAGATGCAGGCGGACTTGGGGCCGAGGATGCGGTTGATGTCGTTGCGGTTGTAGAGCTCGTAGTCGAAGCCGTCGGGCACGGCGATCGTCCTGCTGGGGTCGCCGTCCTGGACGATGATGAGATGGTAGGGCTGGAAAAAGGGGCGCCACATCTCGAGGAAGTCCAGGTTCCGGATCGTCGGGATCACGATGTCGAGCTCGTCCTTGAGCAGAGGAGTGGTCGGGACGGCCGCCATTGTCGAAGCCTGAGCAGAGGAGGCGAAGGAGAGGGAAGAAGAGCTCGTCGAGTGTCGAGATCTGCGGGAAGGGGAGGAGAAGCGAAGGGCGAGGCTTCCTCCTTCCGCCTTCCGGTACGCCGCAGGTTCAGTCACGTGTCACTGTCGGCAGTTGGCACGCGACAAATGAAGCGGAGGCCGGCGGCTCCTTTTCAAATAAAAGTCAAAATTCCAGACTGAACAAGTCAACGGCCCATAAAAGAAAGAGGCTGAATAGCCCATCACCAGTATTTATGCATGGTTTTGATTTCTTTGGAATACGCAACTGGGGCTTGATGTGATATCACCGACTAATTATGATATATTTTCCCAATAATTTATATAGCTTTAGATAATTGAGGTTGATGATGAAGCATCTTAGCCAGCAAATTAGAAAGATATATGGCATCTTAATGATCTGAAAGGTAAGCCTACAAGTTGGCAATGGATTGGGACTATTTACTTGCTGCTAATAATTCAATCAATTAACTGCATAAAAAAATAAAGGAGATGAGAGGTCGTCTTCCAATCTCAATCTTCAAGTTGAAAATTGAAACCTCTCCATTTGGTGTGTTTTTTTTGGCATAAAAGATCACCCTCTCAATTAAGAACAGGTGTTGGCCTTGGGTTAGGGTTTAATATATCATCAGAAATTTAATTAAATAGATATGTAGGTCTCCATCAAAAAGAGCGCGCCAACGACCACCGTTGGGAGGTATCTTCAAACTTCCCGCCCTCACCAAACACGTTGCTTCCTCAATGAGTAACTAACACATTCAAATCAATCGGGAAAAAAACAATTTAAAAAGAAGAAGAAGGGAGAAGAATGAGAGGGATCGCAGACCTTGTTTCTGATCTCACGATCTCATGCCAACAAACGAGTTGGCGAGTCGAACATCACTGGACTATCGATGCTCTTCTTCCTCTGTGCATACAAATACACACGAACACCTCCTTCCTCCCCATGAGCAGCGGCTGCGGCAGGAGGAGGAGGAGGAGTTGATTGAACTGCCTCAGCGGCGAGAAGATGGACCGCAGCGACGACGGTGGCCGAAAAAACCGGCGTTCCTCCGAGGCAGCGGCGGATGATCGTGGAGATGCTGCTTCCGTTTCCTCCGGGTTGCATTCTTCGAGGGCTTCATCAGGATGTCTTCTGTGGTTTCTTGTTCTCGCGCTGGTGTTCTCTTCTGCAGGTTTTTGTCTGATGCTTGTTCAAGTTTGCCGGTGCTGGTGCTTGCTGGATTTATTGATTTTGTTTTGGGATTAACTTGTGATGCAGTGGCTTATGATCCATTGGACCCGGATGGAAACATTACCATCAAGTGGGATGTAATCTCATGGACTGCTGATGGATATGTGGTAAACTAATTAATGTTCTTCTTATTAAGTTCTAACTGTCGATAAATATATATATATCTTTACGTGAACTTGCGTGGGATTTGAAGGCGGTGGTGATGATGAACAACTTCCAAATGTACCGGCACATCATGAGCCCGGGGTGGACGTTGGGGTGGTCGTGGGCGAAGAAGGAGGTGATCTGGTCCATGGTGGGGGCGCAGGCCACGGAGCAGGGCGACTGCTCAAAGTTCAAGGGCAACTCCCCGCACTGCTGCAAGAAGACGCCGACCATCGTCGACCTGCTCCCCGGCGTGCCTTACAACCAGCAGATCGCCAACTGCTGTAAGGGCGGCGTGGTCTCCTCCTACGGCCAGGACCCGGCCAGTGCCGTCTCCTCCTTCCAGGTGAGCGTCGGCATGTCCGGCACCTCCAACAAGACCGTCAAGCTGCCGCAGAACTTCACGCTGCAGGGGCCCGGACCCGGCTACACCTGCGGTCCGGCCAAGATTGTCCCCTCCACCACCTTCTACACGCCGGACAGGCGCCGCAAGACCCAAGCGCTCAGTGAGTTCTTCACCTACATGCTCTGTTGTCTGATTCAAAACTATGGGAAGACGTAATCAGCACTGAATCTGTGGATATATGTGTGTATATTTGCAGTGACCTGGAACATTACCTGCACTTACTCACAGTTTCTTGCCTCGAAGCACCCCAGCTGCTGTGTCTCCTTCTCTTCCTTCTACAACGACACCATCATCCCCTGCCCCTCCTGCGCCTGCGGCTGCGAAACCAAGAACTGCATCAAGTATATATACAATACGCACACAGTTATATAACGTTGTTCTTGGTTCCTGGTTCCTCTCATCATCGCCATTGATCGCTGCAGGAGCAACTCCGAAAAGCTGAACTCGCCGGGGTTCAATACGCCGAGGAAGGACAACGCGCCGCTGCTGCAGTGCACCCATCACATGTGCCCCATCCGCGTCCACTGGCACGTCAAGATCAACTACAAGGACTACTGGCGAGCCAAGATCGCCATCACCAACTTCAACTACCGCCTCAACTACACACAGTGGACTCTCGTCGTCCAGCACCCCAACCTCGACAACATCACCGAGGTCTTCAGCTTCGACTACAAATCCCTCCTACCCTACCAGGCCATCAGTAAGTGAAAAAACCTCGAACGGATCCGACCGGAACCAAATGTTCATGTGTATGATGGATTTTGCTGCTTGTAGATGACACCGGCATGTTCTACGGGATGAAGTACTACAATGATCTTCTCATGGAGGCCGGAGCGTACGGGAACGTTCAGTCGGAGCTGCTCATGCGCAAGGACGCAAGGACCTTCACCTTGAAGCAGGGATGGGCTTTTCCTCGGAAGGTCTACTTCAACGGCGACGAGTGCATGCTGCCGCCGCCGAATGCCTACCCTTATCTGCCCAACGCCGCCCCTGTGGCCGTCGGCGCTCCGCTTGTTCTGCACAACCTTGCAGCGTCGGTGCTTGTCCTGGCGGTGCTGAGTCTGCTACGGTAGGCAAAAGGGTGAGAGGCTCATGATTATTCCAAAAATTTTTTGGTAGCGAATATGATATATATGATGATTCCGGTTGGGGTTGGTCCAGTTTCACTTGATTTGAGTTACTCAGCATGATTCTGTCCAATGGATGTTCCATGATCAGGCCGGGAATATAAGAATCGAAAAGAAAAGGAACTTGATTTTTTACGATTGTGATTGTAAAACTAGTTATGAACAATACAATAATATTAGCAAAGATATTGCGTAATCAATAGTGTACGAAGACAGCTGAGCTAGCTGCCTTCAATTTGGAGAATTTACAGGAGATTCAGTGTGAAATATTTCTGCATATTTGCTGATCAGCAGATGGTTGTTTGTTCCTCTATCCCTCGCATGGCTTCTCATCTTGAAACCAATCCATCCTCTTGTATCATTTCATATAGAATGAATACAGGTTCCCTTTTGTTTTAAAAGAAAAGTAGTTTGTGGAATACCAACATCTTTCCAGAACAGCTGAATCAAGAAAAAGGGGGTTAAATTGGAACTAGCATGTGAATGAAAACGTTTATTAAGTTTTTCACCAACTTCAAATTCATAGTTTGACTCAGCATGTCAATCAATCAGCAACTGAGAATACCAATGAGATGTAAACTCATGCCAAACTGAATAAAATACAACAGATTTCTGGATTTCACAAAACACAAGCAAGCATTGCTCTGTGATATACGCACGAATGTATCTTCTCTGAATTCTCAGATTATATAATAAATCAAATTAACCAAACACACTCCAATCTTCTGCCACCATGAATCTGACTGAATAAAGGAAAATGCAAGATATCCAAAGCAAAAGTTTGTTACCTAAAAACAGAGTATTTATAAGCTTAGAGGACTATATGATTTAATAGTTAATTAGCTAGTTTAATCATTGAAAGAGTAAAAGGCTATTCACTAATGAAGCAAACAAGATATTGAGGAAGAAAAAAGAGAATATGATATTCAAGAACTGAGAGATCTTGGAACAAATGTAACAACATGCTAACATTTATGGAGCTAATTACGCATCCCCTCGTCTTGCAAAACCTTCAGATGATGCACTCCGTACTTGCAATTGTCTGTAACCTCAGAGTGAATACGGTTGCACCAAAACAACTTATTTCCTTCTTTAGTAAACTCCCTGACAAAATCAGGTGGCAGCAGAATTTTTCTTCAACACAGCTATGTTCGAGTATCAAAATATATTTTTTTTAAACGAGAAGAAAAAGTATCCGTTTGTTTCAAGTATAGATCTACAGTAGGACATTTTTCACAGGACCCTACAATTATCACATAGATTATCCTGATCCACCATTGTTGGCATTCAAAACTGAAACGGCCATTGCATCCAAGAACCACACCAATTTCCCATCGGTTGGATGAACCATCCTAGCAGGCAATGAAGAGGCATCAAAGTTCTCATCAGCACAGGCAATGGCAAGGTGCACTACCGTTGCTTTCTCCTTGCCAATAGCCACTATTGCAACATTAGAAGCAGAATTGATTACAGGGAGTGTGAAGGTAATCCTCTCAGGTGGAGGCTCAGGGGAGTCAGTGATATAAGTAACCCACTCATTTCTCAGCTGGAGAGATGGGTGACGAGGGAACAGTGACGCAACATGTCCATCAGGTCCTATGCCGAGAAGGATAAGATCAAACTTTGGGCAATCATTGCTTTCAGAAACATCTATAGTGCGGATCTTCACTAGTTGGCGAATGGCAAACTCATATTCTGCTGCAGCTTCTTCTACTGTGACATGATCATTTATGGAAAATACATGGCTGTTCAGAACGGATACCTAACAGGATGATTAAAATTCAAAAGTAAGGGATAGTTATGACAGAATAATTAGGGGGAGATGTTGATCCATGTCAAAATAGAGCATCTAATATAACCTAGAAAGAAGAAGAAAATAATAATCGTTTTTTAAAGAAGATAGAGCCTCAAACGATTAACTTTTATGGTATTGGCATGCCAGTTCAAAGAGTATAGAACTATCTAAACCCTAAGTGGTTCAAAATTAATTTCAAGAAAAGAAACATCCAAGATGGTCAGATTTGAAAAGAGGCTATATTTTGGTTGGAAAATGCTGGTTAATGTGTACATAAATCAAAATTGAAGTAGAACTTATTTGCCAATTTTAGAGACAGTCAACCTATAACTCTATAAGCATAAAAAACCAAGCAAAATAAGTAATTCTTACCAAGAGCAATCGTTACTTTGTCATATGGTGGTCTCATAGTCTATGAATCCAACAATAATAAGCCATAGAGTTCCAACCATTTGGGGTTCATAACATGGATCTTTTGTGTTACCTCCTTTAACTGATCTGAATGGTTTTAGACAGAAACGTAAATTCTCATATGATTATCACACTGAAGCCCTTTCAGAGAAGACAGTAGCAACATTAGAAACTCAAACAAAGAGAACTTCGCATGATAAGTCAGATTTAAGAGGGAAAAGTAGTGCACATATCTCAATGATGCGCTAAGCAAGAAGGTAAAACACAGAATAACCGAAAACAACTATGAACAAGAAGCACTACAAAGAACATTCAGAATTTTGATAATCAATTTTCTCCGGGAATAATACCATCAAACATGCAATGAGAAAGACATACATAAGGATCTACGTAATGTCCAATCCACAAACCTTTGAAAGGAATGCATCCTTTGTTTGCTTATAGTTGCTGTCCATATGATTTTTTGCGACCGCACGTTCATCAGCGCAAAACACGTACCACTTTGTCCAATCAACTGTCTTGTTGTAAGGAGCTTCGCAGAGTTTCCTGCATCCAAGGTAATTCATCTCTGAGTTGTCCTCGGTGACGAAACAAAATGAGCAAGTAAAATCAAGCAACATCAAATGCTTAGAAGATAACCCAAGGCAATTACCCTATCACGCTCAGCACAGACCCTCCAGACAAGGCAATGGTGAAGCATCCTCTCTCCTTCACGCAATTCTCAGACAATTGCGCTATGTACTCAGCTAAATCCGTCGCGAGCTCATCGGTACTCTCGAAGACTCTCAATTCACCGTTGTTCTTCAGTTCACGCCGCTCACCGCACGCTGCCATATTTTCCCAAGCTGTAAATCTGGACAAGAAATTACCAAATGAATTATCCGTTAATGCGTCGTGAACCTCGCGGAGCAGCGACGAATGCGGGACCAATTGAGGCATTTCGGAAGCGTTAGGTATTCAGATCGCCATCAAATTGAAAAGCTCACCCCTGCGCCGATGCAATCTAGCGGAGTCGCCGAAACAGGGGAGCGGACGGGGGATGGCTGGTTGGCTTTTGGCACCGGAAAAAGGAAGCCCGAAACAGAAGAGGGAGCGGCGGCGCCGACCGCGCAGGCGGAGGGGGAGAGGCCACGCGGGATGCTGCGGAAATTGAGGGTGGAGGGGGGGAACGGGAAGAAGACTCGTTTGGGGGGGTTAAAATGGGGACTTCACGAAGAAAGTTTTAATTTGGAATAAAATAATCAATCTCACAAGAGATAAGTAAATAATTATCCTTATCGATGTAAATAATCCGCTATACGAAGACAATAAATACGCTCTAAGTAATTTAACTATATATATATATATATATATATAGTGGGCGTTGACGATTGGAGTTAGCACAGCAGATTTAGCCTGATTGGTACGCATAAAAAGAAAAATAATAAAAAGGACAAAAATGTGTACGTCCACGTAAGAATGGTGAGTAGATGAGTCGTCACCGGACTCCTTTTAGGAAATGGATGGGTTGAATTTTGAAACCCTGTTCCTTGTTAGGTTGGGATTTTGAAACTTATTATCATTAATAATTTGGCGTCGTCCGCAGGTATAAATGAAAGAGATTAATAATTTTGTCATCGACGCGACTCGACCTCGGCATACGCAATGGAAGAGAAGACAAATCCACGAGGGGGTGACGGAATTAAATTAAAAGCACAGCTTAATTCCTCTGAGAGAAGAGTTGGTGAGAGGTTGATGCTGCCCGGTGGTTGCACCCGCAGACAATCCAGTACTAGGTTTTTCCAAATCGGACGACACTTGTCTCTCCAAAGATTCTCCCTTTCTCATATTTTTATATAACAAGTTAATAATCACAGGAGTATATATACATCATCATCACGACAATTTAGCCTAACGATCTTGACTTTGTACGCGCACTCAACCCCCATGCAATTATTGAGGGCGTTAAATTTGCATCTCGGTCCAGTCTTGAAGAAGACAGCTTTTTTTTCTTCTTTATATATAAAACATTTTTTTAAAACTATTTATCGTTTACAATTTTAAATCATCAGAAACATTCCTTTCCTGCCTTCCACTCCACCCACGTCTCACGATTGACTGGAATATTAATAATTACGGAATCATATTGACCGGTAAACAATTAAAAAGAGAGATGTCCATCCACATCGGCATGAACACCCAGCATATCACTTTTTATTGTGATTCCTGATCTATTCGGTTATTATTCTGGCGTACCCTTCTTTCTTTCTCTGCAATGCTGCAGAAACAAAAAAGAGACGATACCGATCGCCTGCGTTCTTCTAGTCTTTTTCTTTTTAGAAACCAAGGAGTTGATGACCTAACAAGACCACTGACCTTTTCAAGAAAAAAGCCTGGCCAACTTGCTCGTTTCTGATTCCCTTGCTGTGTATTTAATCAGCAAGTTCGAAGCGGATGACGCCGATGTTAAAGTTATATATTTATATCCCCATAAGCTGCTGGGCCAAGTAACGCTCTGGTTATCCGTCTTCACAGTCTGGTAGAAGCGTGCAAGGAATAAATTAACAGCCATAAATAGGACGAAGTTGAAGAAATGTGCAGCTAACTTATTCCTCTGCCGTTCTCATTACGACGCTATAAAACAGTTCTAGAAGACGGATGGACTTCCCGCTGGGCCAAACGAAGAGGGCTGTGAAGCAAACAAAGCGTCGGCTCTTCCGTTGGGCCTTGGATCTAAATTAGGGCCTGCACATATTTCTCCTCAATTATGTCGGCCATTTAGGAATGAACACAGCAACTAAGGTAGTTATGATTAATAACGACCTGACTGATCTCTACCTAATTAAATGAATACTTATATATATATATAAAATGTACTCCCCCCTCAAAAAAAGGGGTATTAGCTTCACGCTGGAAATCTGATCATTGACTTGTCACTCTCCTCTTTAAACTGGAATAATAATTATGATTTATTGTATGGAAGATGATTAGGACTTTGGAGAGGAGGAGGAGGAGGAGGAGGAGCAGAGCAGTGAGTGCTCGATGGAGTAGTAGTGAGAGGCTACCACACTCAACCCCTCTCGGCACGTGGCCAGTTCAAAAGTTGCATGCAAATCCAAAGGAGGAGAAGACATGAATTAAGCTAAATTAATTAGGACGGTCTGCCCGGTGGTCCACTTAAATTACTAAATCCATCTCCCCTCTTCATATCTTCAAACAAACAAACAAAAAATCACTCGGAAAACCAGCAGCAGCAGCAGAATGAGGAAGGAGGAGGAGGACTGATTAATCAGTAGTTTTTTTTTAATCTGGTCTCTTTGTTTCAACTCTTACCAGCTTATGAAGCACTGGTGGAGAGTCGAAACAATGACTCGGTCACAGTTGCAGCGTAGTTATCAGGGCTTCAATGGGGGGGAGGCGACATACACCGCACAAGGATGGCAATTATTAATGGCCGATGGGGGGACATGGCATGTTGAGCGAGGCCGGAGGATGAAGTCGGGCAGCCGACATCCGCCAACCGCGGGCGCTGCTACGTTCTTCCATCCCGCCCTCTCTCGGCCCCGCCTCCGCACATGACACCACACCTCATCTGCCTCCTCCTCCTCCTAACTGAATTGAAATCTCGTCGTCCTCCGTCGAACGCAGCATCAGTTCTGGTTCCCGTCGCACTCTTCCCTTCAAATCCTTTTATTTTTCTCTCACCGAGAAGACGAGTTTAAAGATTAATAAAATCATACGTTCACAGGTTCCGTCCGATCCATCGCCCGTCCCCATCTTCCCCCGGCCGCAGCCATCAATGACTGGCCGGCCGGAGGCGAACCCACAAGACAGCAGCTCTATAAATACACCGGGCCGGCGCGCTGGAGGGGAGGAAGTACCTCATGCGGCAGTGCCACTAGTACAAGGGCTGCAGTGGTTGGATCGGAACATGCCATGGATTATTAGAGCTCACTTAATTGGTGCTGTCCAAGGAGGGAAGGGCAATCCCCATGTGACTCCTCCAACTTTATCCATGTGCCGCTGCTTCCCTTATTCTTATCCCCCCATGCATGTCATCCATCGCCCACAGCTTGCCCTCCCCCCTTGTAGGGCAACCGCTGTCCCTTCCTAGGCCCATGCCCTCTGCTCGCCGGCCCCCGGCCCTACGTATATACATACACCACGACTAGGCCGGAGAGTTTGATACTGATAGCCGAGTACTGCTGTACGTGTAATTTAATATCTTCTGCTACGAACAACACAGTACTTGAGTGTTTGAGGCTTTGAGGGAGGTCTGCATGGCTGTAAACCCTAATTCTAGGGGGGTTGTCCGCTTTGTACCGACAGGAGGCCATCAGTGGATTCAATACTAGGTTTTGGAATTAGCTATCTAGGCTTACCTCTCCCTAATTGGGTTTCAAAATGATAAACATATGCTTTAATTTATTGGTGCTGTACATTTGTTAGTTTTAGCTTATACAATGAGAAAACCAGATGAAATTTTTTCCCCCCCTCAATCGGAGATGGTCCAGAGAATGTTGTATCATTTAAAACTTCACATACCCTCAGACAAGCAATTAATCATTTGCCATGCATCAGCCATGATCCCCATTTCCCCCAAGCTTATCTGTCCCTGCAGCATGCACTTGATCAATAAGGTAAATATCCTCTCCTCTCTTGACTTAACTGTCCTTTATATGAAGACTTGGAAGAGCAGACCCGCTTTCATTTTATATGTACGACCAGTTTGATTCTCAAGTCTAGATGTTTATTTTGGGGGTTCACAGTAGAAGTTCAAACTGAAACTGACTCTTAAAAAAAACATGGAAACATGAAGGAATTACTTGGATAAGGAATCTGATCGTAGCTTGCTTCCTGTGCAAAAAGCTGTTCAACTGTTTGGCATCATCAGTTTCTTTAAGGATTGCACTGGCAGTACTACTCCAGAAGGCTTCTTCAAGTCTTCAATCTGTCGTCTTTTTTCTTCTTTTTTTTCATTTGATGTGTTCACAAGTTCGGTTGCTATTTGTAGGACCAAACTGGAACCACAGATAGGCCATATGGATTAAATATGTCGACTAACTGAGTTGGGACATATTATATCGGCGCTTAAGCTGATTGCTAAGTTACAAAAATGAGAACAATAGCCAACTTGATTGCTGTTTACAGGTTGCCATGCATGAAACCCACGGCCGACATGTTCATTATGCAGTTACTGTGTTTGAATTAATTTCAATTGATTATATATAGTTAGAGTAATTAAAATAGATGGGATGTCATACCTCCCAGAATTATACATACATGTATCATATATCCACAGCAGAAGTCCAATCAGCTACTGAATCTTTCATATGAAAAATTTACAGTATATCCAACTATATACACTGAACAAGACCAAAACCTGTATTTTTCTGGAGACCTTCACATGCCTTCCCTATATATGCAGTCTGCTGGAGCATGATCAACCCACATGCCATTGTTAGCAGGGACCAAAACCTCCTCTGACCCACCCCAACTCCATCTTCATCCCTTCTCTTCTTCCTACCAGAATCCATCAACATCCTTGGAACAGTGATGCCTCCAATCTTTTTCACTCCTCCAACCTTTTCATTTCTTAAAACCCACACCTCGCTACCTCATTCTTATCCTTGCAAATTATTTCAACCAAAACCAAAAGGAGAAACCTAGAGGAGGGGAAGAGAAAAAAAAAGGTTCAGGCTCCGCCTGTGGATTTGCTGTAGCTGTTGTTTGCTGAACTGGGAGAGCGTTTGTAATTATAGAGGAGCTGTGTGGTATTTCTGTTTGCACTCATTGTATTGCCTCTTGTGCTAGGTTTTGATGGTTTGTGAATAGGGTTGTCCCAAGCTAGGCAGTAGGTTTTAATGGCTTGACTCATTTCTTTGGTCCAGAGATAAGTTCAGGACCTTCCCTTGATAGTTTATATGATTGCATGAAAGGTTCTCTTAGCAAGTGCAGAAGGTTGTGAAGCCAGGACTTTGAGAATTAAGGTCCTCTGGAATTTCGCAGTTGCTTATTCTTGTCTCTTCTGTGAAACCAAGGAGTAGGATCAGTGTCCTTGGATCGAGGTCCCAAAAATGCCTGCCAAGTTACTGAAAAAATTCTCCAATGAGAATCCAGATTTGGAGAAGCAGCTAGGATGCGTCTCTGGGATGTTTCAGATGTTTGATCGCCACCATTTCCTCACGGGGAGACGCGTCAATGATCACAAGCAAAAGAAGCATTCTTCAGGTACCAATCTGATGGGACTCTGTTCTTACTTGTTTGAGAAATCCTCTTTGCTCGCATGAGTTTCCATTGCATGCTGCACCTGTTTGATGAAATGTCATCAATCTTTGACTTTGGAGGATCAAAAATTCAGCTTCTATTTTTTCCTTTTTCATGAATCTGGGTTTCATATTTCTGTTGTCCCCGTGAAAAAGTGAGGGAACCTGCCGTTGTTTACAGGAATTCTTGCTGTGAATTGTTAAATCAATAGAATGTATGACATGGATTTACCTAATCAATGACCGACCACAAGAATGTAGGATCAAGAAGGTCTCACGATACTGATTCAGTTTAGTGATAGGCAAAAGAATTAGGAAAGAAAAAAAGCAAGTGGAATTGTGATCATAAACGGTATTAGGTTTGATTTCTTCAATCTTATTGATTATATTATCATGAAGAAATTTTTTTCTGAAAAAAAAAACTCAGATAATTTTCTATCCTAAGTCTTCTATCATTTTAAAGAACTCTCATCTTTTACCTTGATTTTATTATGTGTTGTGCACTTTGTTAATTTTTTATTTCTTATTTCAACCCTTTTTTCCTCTTCTTTCTAGTAGGTCAAGATCCTCTTAAGAGTGGAAAACATGAATCAGAGAAAAGACCATGCTTCTCACAGATTTTTGAGGTAATGTTACACCATCACTATGCTACTATTTATAAAATTCTTCATGCTCCCCCGTTGAAGATTGATAAATATTGGTTTACTTTCACAGGAGAAAAATGTGAGCAAGTACTTGTATGAAAATGAGAAAGCTTCGTTGGAGTCATCAAGAGCTTCTTCTGCCTCCTCGACAAGCTCGTCATTCTCTTCACTCGAATTCAACAAATCATCCCAACAAGATGCCTGTTCCTTTGAGCGAAGATTCTTTCCCGAAAGGTCTCTGAAGAATTCTGCAAAGCCCAAGAACTCAGAACATGATGCTAAATCCATGTGTTTCGATTCCAGAAACATCAACCCAATTGCTAATAAGCCTCATTGTCCGTCCTCCAATCTGCACAAGGACGCTGTTAAAGACACCGCCAAGAAGGACACCGACACCAAAATCTTCGCTATCAAGACTTCCGCAGCTGACAAGGTAAAGAGGTGCGTGGTGAAGAACGTAGACTCCCCCAGACCTGCACCGCTCACCCAAATTAAGATGCCGGCTGATCTCAATGATGCAATCCGTGTTCTGATAGAGCTCAAAAAAGCACCTTGGAACTTCACTGAGCAACGAGTAAAAGATGCCTCGTGTTACCAAGAATCGCGCAGAAGTACTCCTCGTTTTTCGATGGACTCCCAAGATAACAGCAAGTCTGCAGCCAAACTCAGAGAGCTTCCGAGGTTATCACTCGACAGCAGGCAAGGTTCTCAAAAGAGTTCTAACTTTGCCTCCAATACGAGTTTAACTTTAGAGGATTTGGACAAAGTTAACAGAAGTCCTTGTGTCAATAGAGCTGCCAATTTGCTTCAGGATCTCGGTGGCGAAACAAGGCACCCAGGTATTGTGGCAAAGCTCATGGGCTTAGAGGAAATGCCATTTCAAGAACCAGCTTCCAGAAGAAGTAGAGTTCCTCCCTCAGCAACACAGCTGAACAGCGATCGAGACCCTCACTCTCTTCAAATAAAAGATGCAATCGTGAAAAATCTGAAAGACCATATCTCATTGCAGAAAACAAAAGCTAAGTTCATTGGTGAAGATAGAGAGGAGAGGTTAGAAAGGCATCAGTCCCTGCAGCAGAACAAGGACCTCAAGGCTCTCAAGCAAATGGTGGAAGCCCTGCGTGCCAAGCAGCTGGCGCGGATGGCAAAAGATGCTGTTCCACCTCCCAAAGTGTCGACGCTGGAAGATTATACAAGCCGCACTCCGAAGGGCAGCAATCAGAGTTCAGCATCACCGAGGATCTGTAAACAACCTGCAAAATCATGCGGTACTACGAAATCCTTTGATTCTCCTATTGTGATTATGAAGCCTGCAAGGAGTCTCAACGTTTCAGATGCTTCAGCTCACTCTGTAATTCAACTGGATGATCTATCAACTCTTCCTAGGCTGCATACAAGTTGTACAGGAAGAAGAAAGGGTGCTACAAATATTGCAACTGACAGAGAACACAGTCCCAGAGTAAGACTAGCAGAGGCAAACACTCAAGCAGTTCTCTCAACTGATAAGCAATCTATGAGGAGGCCTTCGGCAGGTACTAATTCACCCAGGCAGCATTCAAATTCGGCGCATTGTTTGTCCAAGATGCAAGAAGGTGTGGGCGAATACACTGGAGTATCATCAAGAAATTCAAGTGCTGTGAGCCCAAGGCTGCAGCAAATCAAAATGGAGCAGGAGAACAAGGTTATATTTCGATCGATTGATAGGAAGCCAGTCGAACCGGTTTCTCCTAGAGGCAGGCTCAAGCTGAAACAATCTCAAACACGAAAATGTGACGACCAGATCGATGAAAAAATTTCAGCTTCGGATAAAAAAGGTAGCATGGCATTGCGGTCAACTGTTCTGCAGCAAAGCATTCAGAACCCATCATGCAGGGCTGAGCACAATGCAGCATTATTCTTTAATCACAAGGTATTTACATCGGCCATAACTTTACCTGAAAGTTGCAACTCCCATGATTTAATGTAGTTGTTTCCTTTTCCTTCAAGGAAAAGAGGCAAGGTTCAGCTGCATATCTCTCAGAAAATTGATTAAACATAACATTAAAGTTAGAAACGTTGATGCTCAAAATTACTTGTCATACATGTTGCACATATGATTTAAGCTATATTTCTCATTTCTCTCCAATTCTGTTTTTGAATATGATTTCGCCATTGTGATACCTTTGTTGTATTGAGTTTTCATGGTTGACAGATATAAACAATAGTCTAAGTAATGTGATGCTTAATTTCTTAATACAAGCTTTCATCTAGTCCTTGATTCCACCAAACTTTTTTATACTCATTCTTTATTTGCCACAAGAAGTTTTTAGCTAATCAATTATATGTATAATTTCTCCAGTAATTCCACTATACACTCGCAACCATTAATTTCTTAATGACAGTTAAATTATAAATATGATTCCATTTATAAAACTATTCAGTTAGCAACTCCTTAAGATATATCTTTTCCTATTTCAGAGTTCTGCAGTTAGTAGGAACCAATATCGGTTGGAGAAGGAACATGCAAGCATTGATTTTGAGCATTCCAGTCCTGTGTCAGTTCTTGATGCTTCATGCTACCCAGACGAGTTTCCAGCTTCTCCAGTGAGGAGAACCTTAAAGACAATGAAAGGTGAGGATTTAGTTCCTGAAGTCCTTTATTAACTTAGGCGATAATTTATCATTAGCATTCACTATGCTTGAATTTATACTCTCACTCTAGTGGTAGTGACGATCTACCTAGGATTGAACTTTAAAATGTAAAATCACGTTTGAGATCTCAAACTTCTCATTTAACGAAGGCATTACTACTGCTACAGATTTTGAGTACTTACCTGATGCACAAGTCAGCGACAAGAAACTTCAATACAGTCTGAATGAAGAGGAACTCCAAGTCCTCAACTTCATCACCTCAAAGTGTTGCGACATGCAAAGCCCAGATCACAAATATGTCTCCGAGATACTAACGGCAACAGGGATTTTGAACAATGGCCAATTTCATCTCCACTCACCACTCCCAGCAGTCAGTCCTAATTTGTTTGGTGTTCTTGAGAAGAATCAGGAATACACTCAGTGGCAGAACCGTAATGTGGAGAAGGAGCACAGGAAGCTAGTTTTTGACGTCGTAAACGAGATTCTCGCTCATAAGAGGGAATCAGATTCTCATGGAAAGTGGCCCGAGTGTTTGCAGAAGAAGAGAGTAAAGCAAAGTGGGCAGGACCTACTAGAAGAACTGTGCGCTGAGATCAAACAACTTCGAGCTGGATTCACAAAGTCAACCGGCTTGGATGATGATGCCGAGTTCATGTTTAGGGAGGACATTCTTCACCAGGCGGAAGGCTGGGAAGACTTCGGCATGGAGAAGACAAGGGTGGGATTGCAGATTGAGAGACTTATACTTAGGGATTTGATCAACGAAGTTGTAGGTGATATTATTTGAATTGATTCACCTTCGTGCTGGTGATAATTTTCTATACTATTTCTGAAACGCCTCTCACACTAGATAATGAAATAATTAATGAAGAGCAAATAGCATTATCCACTCCAGACAAATTGCTGTCTCAGGAATTCCTTTGATCTTCTCTTTGAAGTCCTTCCTCCATGAATGAACCATTGATCCACTTTGAGTGTGGACTGTGTGGTGGAGAATCTTATGACATGAAAAATGAAATGTCTGCAATTTTTTAAAAGTGGATCATTTACTAACCATGAGTCCAGGGAAACAGCTGGTCTGCTATCTTACACTTTCAATTACAGATATAATATTTATTATAAATACAATCTAGATCGAATTTGTAACTTAAAGTTAATGAAGCAGTATTTTTTTTCAATTAAACAATTGAATGTACTACATGTATGGACCAGTCCTTGGAAATTACTTGGGATATCATATCTATAAGCCCATGACGGTCATGGATTGCGAGAGACGAGAAGCCACGGGGCAAGAGAACGAACGAGGTGGCCGGCGACCCCGGTGTTCCACACGCCGATTTGAGGGGTGTGTCAAACAAATTGATCGGCTGCGTGGCCTTCTCCGCCATCACGTTGATTCAAGTCATTCTTTCTCTCCCGAGTTGGTTTTTTATTAGGGTTCTTCAGTTTTCCATTCTGCATTGTTTTCGACTTGTTTTCCTATCCATTTTATGGAATATTGGTCGAACGAGCTTGCATTTTGATCGTTAGTATCCATCTGATGCGCCGTTAACTTGCATTCAGTGTAGAGTGTGCTTGTATTGCATTAAGTTTCTGCTTTTTTGTTGATACCTAATTGAGGCATGATATGACTGCATCCTAATGGACCAAGGGGTGTGGTGTGGTGTGCATAGGTTCGATTTCTATCGCTAGAGGAAGGGTTTGAACCTTCGGCATTGTGGTTAACAGCCAAAAGCTCTAACCAACTGACACACTCCAGCTTTGAATACATTTAAAAATTTGATATCTTTTTTCTTTGAAAATTTGGATGAAATGCTTTTCAACTTTAGAGTTTAGCAAAATAAAAGTCATGATTAATTTCCCTTAAGCTCATCAAATCTATATGGAAATGTCTTGATGAAGTAATGTAGCAATGGGATGTTCTTCAAATCTAGTTTCTAACAAAATAAATTTTATAACTCTTCAAGAAGGATTAATTTCCTTAAGTTCACATGTATATGGGAATAAGAAATTTCAACTCTAATTTGCTTCATACTCTTTCTTAGGTTTCTGTTATTATTATTCAAGTTTTATTGTCTTTCGATTGATGCATCCTCCTTATCCTTGTGCAGCTGGCATAAGGAGGCTATGATGTTTTGCACCACCATTGAAAAAAAGATAAGAAGAAAAATGAACTCTACCCATTCAAATTCAAGGTAAAACCTTTGAATTTGTCATGCCTATGTTTCCTTTCTTGAGAATTCGTAATGGTGTATCTTTTGGTTGTTGCCTAGTGTTCTTGTCCTGTAAATAATGCATTGCCAGGTTATTAGCTGAAAAGCATCCATGAGAGCAAATCCTAGTTTGCTGCATTCAGCCAAAGTCAGTCCGCTTGATTGTTTATTCACTGCATCTACTTTTTCGGTGGTTTCTAAGACATCATTTTCCTTCATTCTACCAGTAAAACCAATGCCTGAAAAGTTCATTTGTTTACTTCACATTAGTTTTAACAAAGCCACTGCCTTTTGTTCTTCCATTGGTTCTATGTTGAGTTTTGTGATGCTGACCAGCTGCAGTTGTTCTTGAGATCTTAGGGATGCATTGTTTCACTGCTCGCTCATAATGTTCGATCCTCCTGAATCAGCTTAACTGCGCTTGCCTCAATTCCAGGTTAAACAAATCCAATTTTATCTCACAAGGTTTCCATCTTTTCCTGTCCAGCTCCCTCGAGGTCAGTGGGCCTGGACTAATCCTCAACCCAAGTTGACCCATGAACAGCTAGCCAGCCATAGCCAGCCCTACCTACACAAGGAAAGAAAGGTACAGATCGTGCACACATACCAAATCAGGAGCAAGTTGCAATGATAGCCTTAACTTGCACAATCAAAAACAATGACACAAAAGTGAAAAAAAAGCAGAAAAGAGGCACTTCTGTTTTCCAGGCATCTTTATCCATCAAAACTAGTAAAATGCATGCTTCAGGAGTGAGAGAGAGTGGAAGACAACCCCACAATACCAAGTAGTGTGTTCATGTCTGTGTGTGCGACCCATTTGCTTTGCTACGAGAGGACCACAAGGACCTCATACTTGTCCTTGACATTTGTTTCTCCTCCTCCACTTGGACCACTCAATACCATCCATCCATCTATCTATCTATCGATGTATCACCAACAGTTGCATCCTTTTGTAAATCATGTTGTCTTGCACCAAGCACTTGCAAGATTTCCCAACATATTGGATCAGCATCATTCTGCGACCGACCTCATCATCACCATTAACTTGCCATAAAGAGGATTTGTGCAATCTTCCCGAAGGATATTGGAATATTGCAGCATTTTGCCAATTTCTGCACAACTTTTGAGTCCAAAAGTAACTCTTGCTCCCGAGTGCTTCCTTCTTTCACCATCCAAGCATCGACATCTCCCCCCACAGACACATCTACTGTTCTCTAATTACCACTAATCCTACGTATCATCTTTTTCTTCCGTACTTAACTGTGCATGTGTGCTTTCAATCAACATCCCCTCTGGTCTATAAGGATGGTGTTGTTTGGAAATAAAGAACTAACACGCATGATTTTTAAAAAGTTAAGCACAATTAATGTTTTAAAAAAACCTTCGGTGATAAGGTTTCTTCATTATTTCAGAAAATTTGATGGAGACAGAATGAGACCCCCCCCCCCCTTCCCCCAGTGGTTTGAGGGAAAAGCTGTGGTCGGTGCTGCGTTCAGATCTGATGCTCCTCGTAGACGGTAATACAAAATAAATACAACAAGTTGCGTCGTCATAAACAAATACTAGTACTACTGCCGTGCCACATGACGCTCATGCCCAGTGCAGACTCAGACTCACTTAAATTATTTCTTCCGTTTTCCCAACATAATTATTACGCCAACGACATCAACATATATACGTATAGAATTCAACACGCTACTTAATCGGCTATCCATCTCTAGTCAGCGTCACCAGACCAGGCATAATAATAATTATCTAAGTTTATCCATAAGCAGGAAATTTTCGTCTCCCCCCTTTAGTTTACCCTAATTTAAACTTATTATCATCGTACATCAATTATCAAGCATCCAACTGATCGTCCATCCAATCCATCAACAGAAAGCATCAATTATTGGGGGCGCGCAAGGGGCCAAATAATAATAAAAAATAGCAGCAGGCGATCGATCATTGGAGGCAATCCCATCGAGTGAGCGAAAGCGTTCCACTTCTCGTGTGTGCGATCTGCGTTCCTCCACCTCTTCCCCATCTTTAGACCTGAGGCGGACGCTCGATCCTTCGCGTCCCCTCTCGCCGTGCATGGGCGATGCTGCGTCCACATCTTTTGCTGACCGAACCAATCTGATGTAGAATTAAACCCACGATAACATCAACGTTAGATCGCGTGGAACGAACCGGATCTAATCGCCTTCTCCAAAAATGTTTCAATAATGACCTGATAATACCCCGAGTAATAATATTCCCCTGCGGGGCCCTCCCTCCTTTTTTTTTAAATCGACGCACGATAAAGGGAGGGTTTAATTGGACGCGAGTCAAGAGTCGATGACGTGTCCCGGCAGGCCGAATCCAGCGGAGATCTGCCCTCGCTGTCGCGCGACGGGGACGTCGCCCTCGGGCGGCTGACGCCTCGACAAGTGGCCACGACGGCGCAACTTGCCCCGCCCCCAGCTAGCTGTCGCGGCGTCGCTGTCGGTCCCGCGTGGCGCCAGTCGCGGCGCCACACGCGTCCCTTCTCCTTTACGATGTCGCGCAAGTTGGGGGAGGCGCGACCTCCCCCTCCCTTCAAATCCGCCCGCGGGGGGTAGTGGGGCGGGTCCCGCACTCCCAGACCGGTACGTGGCCGGCTCGCCGGGACCCGCTCCCCCCTCCGCCCTCGGCGCGCTTTTTCTGACCGCGGGTCAATGTTCGGCAGCGCGGCTGCCTTGCCCGCGGCCGCACGTCACGCGCCACGATGCCCTCCGCATCGCCGTCCGTCCCTCCCCGGACGGCCGCCGATGGCCCGAGGAATCTGCCCGTGGGGGCCGCCGCGCCTGCGCAGTCCCACGGCCTCCTTTTTTTAAAATTTTTCGGTGCGCGTTACGTGTCCATCCGCGATAGGGGGGTGGGCCCGCAGAGCCGCGGGCGACACGTGGCCGGCTCGGAGTTTCCTCTGATGGCTCGACACGCGTCCCGCTGGAGCGCCCGCGCGCGGCCTCGGAGTCGCGCCGATCGTTTCGGGGCGACGCAGGCCGCTCCGTCCACCGCCACGTTTAGGTTACGGGCTGTCGGAGGCGGACGCGTGTCGCGCCTCGATGACTCCCGGAGAAGAACACTAAAGACGGAATGCTCTTCCTCTCTCTCTTCCCTTTTTTTTGTTTGCCCTCCTCGTCTGTTCTCAAATCAAGTCGCCCTCGATTCCTCCCGAAACTTTGGGTTCCTAAAAGCTCCTATTATCTCTCTCCAGGCGAAAAAAATCCTTGCTTTCTTGCGGTTCTCTTCGCGTTCCGGGGCTCTTCCTCCTGTGCTTGGGTGTGTGTTTTTTTGGTGATTTTTTTTTTTACGAGATCTCGATTCGAAGTCGCATGCAGAGGCAGGATGTTCGACGTGCTGTTGAAAAGATCAAATCTGGGGAAGAAAGTTCGCTTTTTGATGGGGCTTCGGTAGCTTGTTTGTTTCCACGGTTTTGGTTGGATCTCGGGGCCGGCGGACGAGGAGGGAGGTAGAGGGAGCGGCGGGTGGGTTGTGAGAATGGAGCGGCCGCCGAGGGACTTTTTGCGGAGATTCGTTGGGAATGGCTTGGGAGACGAGCTGGCGGAGGCGACGGAAGGGGACTCGGACGAGATCGAGCTCAGCCTCGGGCTTTCCCTCGGCGGGTGCTTTGGTGCGGACCCAAAGGGGAAGAAGCTGGTCCGCTCGTCCTCAATCGCCTCCTTCGTGACGCTGCCGAGGGAGCCTGAGTTCCCGGCCGTCCCCGCCTCCGCTCTGACGCGGACGAGCTCGCTGCCCGCGGAGACGGAGGAGGAGCTGCGCAAGCGGAAGGAGATACAGAGCTTGAAGCGGCTGGCAGCGAAGAGGAAGAGATTGGAGCGTAGGAATTCAATCCGGTCGGGGACGGGAAAATCTGGAGAGAAAACGGAGGAGGATGTCAGCGGAGGGAAGGGTTCGACGGTGGCAGCGGCGGAGCAGGTGGCGGTCTGCAATGGCCACCTAGGATCGACGGGTGGCGGTCACTTCACGGCATCTAGAAATGGCGTTGCTCCCCCAGGCCTACCAACGTGGGCGGCAGGGCCGAAAAGGCCGGGCATCCGGCCGGTGGACGTGCCGGCGAGCTTACCACCGATCTCGCAAGGGTCCATTGGATCTCAGGGGAGCTGCACCACCAGCACGAGCGACGGCGACGGCCGGGCGGCGCAAGGTATTTGGTCCACCTCGAGGACTTCAGTTTGGTTCGCATTCTTATTGCGTTACTTTTATGCACACAAGCTGTCGATTTCTATTTTTTCCTGTCGAGTACCATTCAATTCAAGCAAATGATGCCGGTGACCATCAAAACTAAAATTCTTAAGGTTGCAGGTGTAGAAGGCTATTTGATCCTAAATTTCTTCGTCTGACTCCATGTTTCTCTAAATTCCATCTTGGTGATCCAGTTAGAAATCACCTGCCTTCAGCAATTTCGTAGCCTGATAGAAATCCTTGTTCTGTCAGTTCGTCCTTGTTTCTCTATTAAGAAATCGTTACTCATTTTGAATGTTAACTAATCTATTGATAATGCTGCAACTTCCAATCATAGGCATGCTGTGAAGCCATAGAATCTGGAGGTGTTCACTGTTGTTTGTTATTGACTCAACCTGTAGAAATTGGGCTGAACACTCGTGTCTGAGTCAATAATTGAAAACTATTCTATGGCAGTACATTCACATTCTAACCATTCCTTCCCATGACATGTAGTCCTCTCAATGCTATCATCCTATTGCTGTCAGAACATGCTATAAAATGAACCACTTTAAGCATTGAGAAGGCGCTTATCTTGAAGATATTTATCATTATATTCACCTAGGACTTGAGCCCATGGGGACCTTGAATACCTTAGGAAAAGCTGGTGCATAGTATAACTTAGTCACACTAGGTTAAAATTTTTGCAGAATTTATATTGTCTAGAACATTGTCGAAAAGATTCGCAGTTGTATGTCATGGTGTTTCAACTTTTAAAATTGAACCTCTCTGCTCTATGACAGGGTTGAACTCATCCATGATCCAGACGGCAGCAAGACCTACTAACAGCAATGAGGCGGGAGCCGCCAATCCTCAGACGTCAGGTGGTGGACAATCTCAGATTAGTCCGGGAAGTGAAGAAAGCACGCCGAAACCGGCGGCGATGTCGGCGGCGGCCTCTGCAAGGGAAAACGGAGTGAAGGAGATGGAGAGGAAGATGATGGAGAGGATGCCATTTGTCTCAACTCACGGAGATGGGCCAAATGGGCGGAGGATCGAAGGGTTCCTCTACAAGTACAGGAAGGGGGAAGAGGTGAGAATAGTCTGCGTCTGCCACGGCAGCTTCCTCACCCCGGCCGAATTCGTCAAGCACGCCGGCGGCCGCGAAGTCACCAACCCACTCCGGCACATTGTGGTCAATTCCTCCCCGTTCTCCTTGTGACATGAACTTTTTACCGCCCAAAGAAATAATAAAAATGAGACATTTGTCGTCCGCACTTGCATGACATGTACGAGTTTAGTTTGTAGATGTATTTCTCAAGTTTTCAACTCCAAGTGCAATATTTTTGAAGTAAAGCGGCTATTTCCTTAAGCCAAGTTTGTGTTACTTTAAGAAAAGTTCTAATACTTGTCCCAATTAACTTTCCTCACAATCATATTATAGTAGACGAGAGATCAGATATCGTTTGCTTTAGGAAGTCACGACAAGGCATAAAAAAAAAGAGAGCAAAGAAACAAAGAAGGTTAAAAGGATATACTTAATTATTGAATTACTTAGATTATCATTAGGCCAAATAGCAGTTAATTAACTATTCGAGAGCAGAAGCTCAAAAAAGAACCACTTTGAGGGCATAATAACAGCAAATCTATAGCCATGGGAGCTTTTACTTCAAGGATAAGGAGCCTATGTTACATCAACTGCATGCCATTGTCATAGTTTTGGGCACTGCACAAACAAGAGTTGTAAAACTTCTGTCCACCACAAAAATATAGAACATAGGATGTCATCAACATACAGACATCTTTTCTATCTCTTCCAGGAGGTGTCTTGACTCAGCGGAGCAGTCCACGGGAGCTTGGACTCTCACAGTTATCCTCTGTCTCCTCTCGTTCATGTACTCGGTGAGAGTAACACTAACTCTAAACAGGTGAGGAACCCAAGTTGCTTCCTTCAGCTTGAGTTGGTATTTCTCATCACCCTCCTGAAAACAACAGCAGTCATCAGCAAATGAGAATTTTTATCATAAATGATCTAATTGGCTGCTTTCGCATCATTGGAACTGCATATGTGAGAGAAGAATCACGATTATTACTTCGGTTTTTATCCTATCAAGCTCATCAGCAGAGCATCCGACTATTTTCTCAGCCTGTTCATTGAAAACTGAGAACCAGGCTTCTCCTGAAGGATCTGATACCTTGACCACCATTATGTATCTGCATACGAGTAATTGAATGTTAGAATTCTTGCTCAGTTCTATAACTTGCAAAGTGCCTTCTCTTTCTTGTTTTGCACTTTCATTGTCTTGTTTTACCTTAAAGAGCATTGATCATCATTCTTCTGGCATGCTTCGCACCAGTAGCCAGAACCAACAGCCTCAGTAACTTTCTTGTTGCATGTCTTGCATGCACGGTACCACATTGTCTGGTCCGGTTTGATGAAGCTCACATATGCATGTACACTGAAGAAAGCAGGCTGTCCACAGAGCAGATCATGAGAAATGAAAGTACTTTAAAAAAATCCAGCTCGTAATATTAAATATCTTTTTTAATTAAAAAATAGTTCGACAGTTTTATCCATCAATACCTTATCTTCACCCAAGTTTGGATTGTCAGTTATATGGGATAGGAAAACCCTATCAGAATACATCGACCTCGATCCATTCTTTGAGATGTTTGATCCAACAGATGGCATTGATGTTCTTTTCCCCTCTGAATCATACCTATGGTGAGGCAGAAAATCAATCAAATTCGATTAGATTGCCAATGAAAATGGACATTACACATTGTGGTTCTGCGAAACTTACCAGGCTCTCAGAGTCTTCGATTCAGGTAAGTTGGGATTTATTGTCACTGTACTTCTGCTTAAAGTTGATAAAGATACGCCTACAAGAGGAATTCGAACGTTATTTAATATAACAGGATATGTATTTCTAGCAATTCTTGTTAATACATGTGTTCTGTATATAGTGCACCTTGAAAGTCTCCAACTTTAAGGCATTTTATAGCGACTACCGGGGACGTATCAACCATATCTAGCAACTGTTGACCGACATCTGTAGCAAGATCGTTCCACAGAGAAACAACAACAGTTTTGTTCCTACAATTTAAGTAAAGAATTAACCGACTAAAAAGGATAATGGTAGGAGATGAAAAATAGCACCAAAGAACAAATTAGTGCCGCTTACGAATCGTCAGCTATAGTGATATCGCGCTTTGGAATGGTTTCATTGTTGCTTTTCCTCCGGATGCTTAAAGTTGAGGAAACATTCTGAACGATTCCTATTAAATCTACAAACCAAGATAAAATTTAAAGCGGGAAGATGCAGAGGAATTTCTAAATCCAATAGAAGCACAAATGATATTTACCTACAAGCTCCCTCCCATTAACATATGATCCTAATTTATCAATCTTGACGAAGTTATACTTGGTTTCAGGAATAAAAAATTCCCCCTCTGCTTCTTCCACTATTGAGCCCTCATTTAGGTTCATCTCATAATCATTTTTAACGGTTGAGAACTGCTTGTTTGCTACCCTCAGAGATCCTTTTGAGATATAGTAGACTTTGCCCAACTCAAATTTAGGATAAAATTTAGCTGCTGCTTCATTAAACATTGTGGCTTGAATTTGGGTACCCTGCAAATGAAATTAGCAAATCTGAACTTTAGGGACTAGATTTTTCAGATAATTCTATAGTAGAAGGTTATGTTGTAGATGCATTAAACTCCACAACTACATACGTAAAAAGTAAGCTTACATCCTCATCCGTCAGTTCCACATTAAAGACATGCCCTTCTCCCTTAGCATTCCTATATGATCTCATGTTGCCTTTGTTTGTAAGTCGAACCTTTATGGTCCAATTTCCTTGATAAGGATTTAAAGAAACAAGAGGGTGCACTCTTCTAGATATTGCAAGCCTTGCCGCAGGAGCAGCACTGCAGAAGGGCAAAGTAACAAAACCAGATAAATTGGAAAGTCAAAAATTTTATGACATGAAAACCACACGGTGGAGAGCATATAACTATAGGAAGTGTTTCTATTATTTGAAGTAATGACCAGGAACGCAAAGAGCACTTACTTCCCACACTGTTCATGCACAATCTGCGCTGCAGATTTTGTCACCGTGGCTTGCTTAGGTTTTAAAATAATAGCCGGCTCCTCCATTTTCCCATCAGTATTGGCCAGTGGCTCTTTCTTAGGCTTCAAAGGTGCTTCAGGCTCTTCCTTCTTCACGCTACTTTTGATTTCCATCTCAAGTGAAGACGAAATTATCTCACATTTTGTGACTATCAAAGCCCTGAAAAAATATGAACTATATTTAGCATTGGTCTGAAATGTAGTTTAAGCTGCAAAGGAAAAAAAAAACGTTTACTTTTCAGGTTGATTAGGAATGGAATTGCAAGTGTAATCTAGAATGCGGATGACACCAAGGTTCTGTAAGTTTCCAGATTGGATTTGCGAAGATAAATCTGTAGGAAGCATTGCCTTGAGCTTCATCTGTCCATCACTAGCCATAAATCTGCAATCAATGATATAGTTAGTCTCTAAGGAATGATTTTATCTAACTAAAATCTAAACCTTAGCAACAGGTAAAATCCGCAACAAGAATACCCAATATCATTGGAAACTAATTTTATGCAGATCAGCAATCTGGGTTTAATGAAGTACAATGCGTAGGCCCAAATATTGTAAAATAGCTCAAGGAGGCAAAATTCACACATGAGTAAGAACCGGCATAGACATTTCTACATAAGAATACAGTCAAAAGTTGATCTTAACACCAAAAAGATTGCAGCTCAAAATTGTATTTCTGAAGAGTTCAGGAACGTGCTGCAACATATTCCTCCTAATGGATTTAATATATTTTTCGAAAGAAAATTCATGCTAAATAATACTACTTGAACTGGGAGTATATTTCGTAGAATTCCTAAATCAGCATCATCTGGCATATTTCCTTAAAAAAAGCATCATCACGCATAATCCATAACATTTTAGAGACTAAACTCGACAGAATCAAACAACAGTAGGGGAGATTTATCCTTTTTTGTATGGAACAGAAAAAAAAATCAAAGAACTCAAGTTCAAGCCCTCGAAAATGGCCCCCAAAAACTCGCATAAAACCAGGTAGGATTTACAATCCAAAACACATGTAAACTACAGGCGTATGAGGGAAAAAAGGCCCAAAGCAGAGAAGAGAGACATAAGCATTACGAGGAGAAAGACTTACGTGAAGCGGGTGTTGCTGCTGCCAATGGGCTTCAGATCGACGACCTGCACAATGATCTCCGGGATGTCCGAGGGCGAATCTGGAGAGGGGTTGGCGAGGATCGTCGAGATCGCTCCAGGCGTCACAGATCTCCCCATCTCGGCTTGTTTCAAATCCTAAAAGAGGCAAGAGGCAAAGATTTGGGATTTGGAGAAGAAGATCTGAAGAAGAAAAGAGACGAGCGCAGGTAAAGCCGGAAATGCGCCCCCTGTGAGCCCTCCTTTTATCGCCCCTGCAAAACTGATGGCGCGGGGGCGGGAAGTAGATTTTACCGCTATTTGTCTAATTCGACGCGAAGCATTTTGAAAATTTTCGTGGCAACCTCATCGTTTTCGCGCCTTTTGACGCTAAATTTTATTGGGCTTAAACGAAGTATTATGGGCCTCCTCGCCCGGTTCACAGGCCTTAATCAGTACCTGATTAAATTTATATCTTTTAAGTTTTAAAATATTAATAACATCTTCTAGAAATTTCAAAACCCACACCTACCTTTTAAATTTAGAAATATAATACACTATCAGTATAAATTTATCATATTTTTTTAATTTTTAGTTTTTTTATTTTGGTAACTTTTACATCTGTAATCTTAAGTATTAAATTTTACTGTTTTAATAATATTAATAAAATCATATTAAATTATTCTAAAAAATTAAATAAGATAAATTGAAGGATTCATTTTAAAACTTAGATTATTACCATTTTAATCCGAGTGCAATTAAAGATACTAGTAAGAAGGCATTAATGCAACTATCCTTTTTGCTACAACAAGGATAATGTAAAATCCAAATAGCACTTGATAGACTGATGCTATTCACGTAACCGGAAGCATCAGATTCCTTCTTACATGAGAACAAGTAAAGTTGGTCACAAAAAAAAGAGACTTTTCATGAACTAAATAAATTATGAAAAACAGGTTCTGTAGATCAAAGTTAGATAAGAAAAGGAAAAGGCATTTGAACTCCAAAATTAGACGTTCATTGCTATGTCTCCGGACGATCTTTCCTTGAAATGCCGCTAAGAAAATTACCCAGCATTCTCTGATCCATTATCATGTTTGGCACCTGCACCCACGATTGCCCATGCTTGAGGGTGTTATTATGAGAGTTTTTTTTTAAAAGTAGTTTGATTAAGAAAGTTAAAACGGTAAAATAAAGGTAAAGTTGAGATTAAATTAATAGGCCATCGACCTTGTCTCCGAAGAAAATCTTTGAATTGTTTGCAATAGCTTCAATGAATTTGAGCTCAAGATATTGTGGTGTGAGCTTCAATCTATTAGCTTCAGCTTCCTTCATCACTCTGCAAAACCAGTTTAAGTGTGCCGTGCGTAATGCTGGGTACAATAAATTAGCCAAGGCATTGTGGCCTACCTGTAGAAGTAGGCATCTGTTTGGGCTTTTTCACGTGAAACGAACATCTCGTTTCCAATTTCTTCCTGCTTCTTCGCACTACTCTTTTCCATCAGCTTCTGCTCCATCTGAATCAGGCTGACCTTAGCATTCTTCTCTGCTTCAGACACGGCTACCCTAGCATTCTTCTCTGCTTCTGATAAGGCTACCTTTTTCTGAGTCTCAGCTTCCTTCTCGGCCACCTTCTGTTTCTCTATCGCTATCAGTGCCTAAAAAAATGGACAATTTGACAATTAGGCATTCTCCCTCTTAATGTGAAAATTCCCAAGGATTTTTGACACATCTGGTTTTTCGTAATAGATGAACATGATAAACAATATGATCCTTGCACGTGGCTGCCAATGTACGCATTGCAAGCTATATGAATCAAATGTTTGATGCAGGTCATGTCAATGTGTATTTTGCAATGCTTTGCAATTTCACCAGCACACCCAACATTTACCAGCATTTATATTCAGAAGGCTCCAGCTTTAGTTCAGAATCTATAGTTTAATCATAGAAAGGGTACACAAAGCACACAATCAATCTCTGGTTTGTTGGATTAGAAGGATTTGTTGATAACGTTTTCCAGTCTCTTCTGATACACCAAACATTCTCATCTAAAAATTGTGTCAGAAACTACATGTATTTCAACATCAAGTAGATAATCCACCTCAATATTACTTTGAGAATCTGAAATAAAATGGCATGCTATGCAATGGTAGTGGTGGATATGAAAAGGACAGATACCTTAGTACGCTCCTCCTCCATAAGTTCAAAGTTCCGTTTAATGCTTGTAGGGATGTTCGGCTTCGTTACTCTAACACTGATAATCTCAATACCAGGAGCATAACGTGTAATGTCAGCTTGAATGGAGTCTTTAACCTTTTCATCAATCTGATTGTGTTATCATTTTAGAAACAAAACAATTCAACTCTCATCTGTTTTGACATGAGAACAGGCTCGGTATTTAAGCATCATAACTCTTGCATACCTGATCAAACATGTCAATGTAAACTTGCTGCAGAGTGTGAGCACTGCAAAACTGATTTATCTCATGATGAATCTTATCATATATCCATGTCTTGTCATAGAAGACACCATATTCATGTAAAGTCTCATACACATAATTTTTCCGAAGCCTATTAACAACCTGCTAGAAAAAAAAAGGTGTTAGACATGGAAGGACAATCGTATCATGTAGCGAAAAATGACAAATTACACAACAATAACAAATAATAAATAATCAATATTCTCGGTGTACCTCTATCTTATCAAAGCTGATCATAACACCACCCTTGGTACCACATGGGATATCCCTTACCTGCTAACAAAAAAGATAGACAAATCAATGTGATAACATAAAAAATTATGGTGTAAAGGAAAATAAGGTCATGTGCAGTTTTTGAGAATGGATGAAGTGATTTAAATCATTCCACGATAATTCCCTTACCTACTGGAAAAGGGAAAAAAAAAAGATAGACACACCATTGTAATAACATAACGAATTATGGTAAAGGAAAATATGGTCCCACACAGTTTTTGAGAACGGACGAAGTGCAACTCAAAAGACAATTTAAATCATTCCATAATAATTCCCTTTATTGCCAAATTGTGGAATCAACATAGTTATTCTGTTTATTCTCTAAAAAAACATAGTTACTCTGATTGATATTAGGGTCTTAGATTTTACCTGATCAGTTTGAATAGTCACCTGTATGGGCTCATACTGAGTAATCAAAGGTAGCTTCCAATGAAAACCTAAAAAGGAAGAATCTTAAAACAGCTCAAATAAAGCATAGAATTTATCAATCCAGGTATGCAGCGCACCTGGATCAGTAGTTTCTCTCAGAAGGGCACCACCCCTCCAGTAGACACCAACGTGACCTTCAGGAACTTGATGCAAGATGGAAATACTGGTCCCTGCGTTTGATGATGCGAACAAAAGTACCTGCATAAAGTTTCACCCACAATAATCGCATAATTAATGCCTATGATAGGACCTCAAATGAATAGAAACTCACTAACAAAGACATTGACCTCATAATAATCTGGATTCCAGAATCTATACTTTCATTTGGAGTTGGAATTTGTACAAAGCACAGAGAAAGAATAACCACACTATGGAATAACTAGAACGCCCTATATTGTGACTCAGACCATCTGCGGTCATGAAGCATTCCCCTTAACAGCGATCATGATTATTTCTGAATTAAGTCAAGTTAAAACTAGCAAACTATTTCTTACTCGATAATAAAAAATTTACATTTAAATTCTTTCCAAACTAACACAGGTAGCAAACTAATCCTTGCTTGATGGCACATAGTTGTCTCCACAAATATATCTCAGTTGGTAACTAGGTCACTATTTCTTACATAATTAATAGGGTAGCAACGCAAGAGCTTCGCTTTATATCCCCAAGCAAAGGTGAGCAAAAAACATTTCACATGGCCCCGATGAAAGTTAAGATCAGACCTAAGATTCGATGTAAAATCTGGGCGATATTACCAGCACCATTCCGGCGAAAACCAGCGTCTGAACTCCGAGGGCGAAGCCTTCCCCGCCGCCGCCAGGGCCGGTGGCGCGGGAATTGGGCGCAGCAGGGACTTGCCTATTCGGCCGCTGCGGGGATCCTTGGGGCGTGTTCAGCAGAGGCTGCGGATCCATGAAGAGAAGGGAACCCTAACCCTATGTCCTTCGTCGCAGAGAGGGGTGGAGCGGCAGCGACTGAGGCGAGAGAGCCGGAGGCAAACGAAGAAAAAAAAAGGGGGACTAAGACACAAGGCCGAAGCAAGGAATAATATTAACTGTTATAATCGGTTCAAAAAATTTTATTTTAATTTTAGTAAGACCAACAGTTTCATCACTCGATTCAATTAATATAAAAGCATCATCAACGACCTGAAAAATAAATTAAATTATCAGTTTAATGATCATATTCTTAAAATAGTTTTTTTTAAAAAAATTGTAACAAATGAATTATTTGATATAGTGAAAATTTTATCCCTTTAAAATCAAATATTTGGTATTTATAATGCAATTCTATAATAAGTTCAGATTTTTTTATATAATAACCCCCTAGGAATGTTCTAAGGAACATCTTAGAGCTTTCTTTCTGTTAGAGAAATATAGAAAAGTTTTATCAAAGTTTTTTTAAAAAAAATTTCACATTCTTAACGTGAAATTTATCTGAATTATCCAGCTCTGCAACAGGCCGTTCCTGTGGGTGGTGGGCCTGGTGGCGGCGACGACGGAGACGCCGGCCCGCCGAGGGGCTTCAGGGAGCGGGTCGGAACTTGGAAGCAGGGGAAGGATGGTGAGCTGGGCGCCGCAGCAGCAGGTCCTGCCGTGCCCTGCAGTCGCTTGTTTCATAGCTCGCTGTGGATGGAACACAGCTCTGGAGGGAGGTAAGAAATGGAATTCCCTTCCTCTCCTGGCCTTACTTTGCAGGCCAGGTCCATAACCTGAGCTATATATGTGATATCTGGAGGGTTGGTTTGAGGTTAGCCGATGAGGATGGGATTATCTCGAATGAACAGATCAAGTCGGAGCTGGAAGAGCAGATTCAGAACGAGGGGATGATTGCAAGGGCTCAGGTTTCGAAGGAGATGGCGCATAAAAGTGAGAAGGAAGGAGGGACTTCCTTTGGGAATCTCAAAGACTTTACTGGATGCCATGAATGCATAGCAGTAGTTTCTGGATGCCATGATGGACGACAACTCATTTCCCTGGAGCAGAAAGCACACCTCCAATTAATTACGCTTGGAACGAAGCGACAATTCAAAAGCTGCAGATTAATATATAATATTGGTGGGTTGCGTCGATCCAACTATGCAGAGCTTTTGACATATTAAAATATTTTAATGCCGGCAAAATAATTTTACCGAAAGTGACCGGTACGCGTTGACTGTTTTTTATTAATAAAAAATTTAAAAAAAAACCTCATCGTCTTTCGCTCGGTACGTGAACAGCTCGCCGGTTTGCTCGCTAGCAGACTCGGCCGGTCTCGCCGGCTTGCTCGCCGGCAGTCTCAACCGGCCACCCGTATTCGCTCAGCCGCAGTTCTCTTAATATTCTTCTTCTCCGAACCATGATAATATCCAAAAGCTTCTGCTTCTTCTCCCCATGGCGCTCCCCATAGTTTTGGAAGCCTCCGTCTCCTATGCTTCTCCCCTCTTCTTCCCCCACCCCTAATCCATCTCTTCTTCTTCCTCCCCCACCCATCCACACAATAATCTCAACCTCTGTTTCTTCTCACGCCCACCGTCTCCTACGTGCTTCTTCTCCCCTCACTCGTCGCCCAGAAGCTACAGCAGGAACTAGCGATGGCCTGCACGGCCACCGCGGCAAGCGGGTATCAGTTCTCATCGACGCAATGGATTGCGAGGCCATCGTCATCGATGTTGGTAAAGCAGAGAGATTTATACTTCAAAGGAGCAAAAACAAGAAGAAGAAATGCTTGGGTTTGATTGCGAGATCTTTGAATGAAGCGATCACCAAAAGGTTGAGGATCGAAGTCAAAGTGACTATCTCAACTTGCGGAGCCCTCTGCACGCCTGAAGAACCGAAACATAGAGAAAAATGCGCCTTCATCCGGTGGCCCTTGCTTGGGGCTACTTTCTGGAGTCTATCTCCAACCTCAAGGGCAAGGCCAACCGGGGGGGATCATCACCTCAGTACACAACATGAGAAAGAGCTCAGGGCTGGGTCGTTTGCCTCGCTGTTCCCATGGCGGTCGGGGGCGGCGACGAAGGAAAGCATGGTCCTCTTCCATCGGATGCCGCATCTCATAGTTCTAGTGAGGGATCGAGGGATGGGGACGGTGGAGGGGGAAGGCTGGATAAGCTATCGGCTGAAGAGGGTGGAATCGTCGCTTGCCGCGGTGGCCGTGCAGGCCATCACTACCTCTAGGTGATGGGAGATGAGAGATGATGGGCGTGGTAAGAAGTAGAGGTTGGATTAGGAGTGGGGGAAGAAGAGGGGAGAAGCATAGAAGATGGAGGCTTTCAAAATCATAGAGAGCGCCATGGGAAGAAGAAGCAGAAGCTTTTGGATATTATCGTGGTCGGAGAAGAAGAATATTAAGAAAACGGCGGCTGAGCAAATACGGGTGGCCGGCTGAGACTGCTGGCGAGCAAGCCGGTGAGACCGGCTGAGTCTGCTAGCTAGCAAACCGGCGACGGTTCAGGGACCGAGCGAAAAAAGATGAGTTTTTTAAAAAAAATTATTAATAAAACGTTGCCGACACCGGACACTTTCAGTAAAATTATTATTGTCCTATTATTTATGATATTAAAATATTTTAATAAGTGACTGATGTGAAAAGCTCCAACCAACTATGCATGGCGACTAAATGTCATCGTTGCATGTGACCGACAACACAATTAATTAATTGGCTTTCTTCTCAAACTTCGTTTCACTGCACATAAGTTAGCACGGAAGGGGAAGAAGGAGAAGGGGATATCATCTCTCAAATGACAAATCAAACCCACGCAGAGGGTAGTGCATTATTCAACTAAGCTCACAGATTCGAGCCATGGGCAATCAACCTCATGCTTTAGTTGTTCCATTCCCAGCACAAGGCCATATCATCCCTTTCCTCGAGCTCTCCTACTGCTTGCTGGATCGCGGTTTCAAGATCACCTTCGTCAACACCGACTTCAACAATGCCCGGGTTGCCGCCGCCATGTCGCCGGAGAAGGAGAACCTGAAGGACAGCATATGTCTGGTCTCGGTACCTGATGGGTTGTCAGCCGGAGAAGACAGAAATGACCTGAGGAAGCTGGCGGACGCCTTGAAGAAGGCCGTGTCGCCGTTTTTGGAAGAAGTTATACAGAAGAGCAACGAACCGGGAGAGGACAAGATCACCTGCATGATCGTTGATGCGCACCTGGCATGGGTTCTTCAGGTCGCCAGGAAGACCGGCCTCCGGTCGGCGGAGTTCTGGACGACGGCCGCAGCGTCGGTTGTGACGGTGTCAAAGATTCCCAAATTGATTCACGATGGAGTCATTGATGCAGATGGTGAGAGTTTAAGTTACGAACCATGAAGTTTTGATCTGAATTGCAACATCACTAACTTTTAAAGTGTTTCCGCGCTAATTCTTATGCAGGAGTGCCAATCAAACAGACGTTCGAACTGGCTCCGGGTCTCCCTCCCATGAACGCGGCTCACCTCCCTTGGAACTGCTTCCACGACGCAGAAACGAGAAAAATACTTTTCCATCACGCATCTGAAAGCATTCAATTCAGGCACATCGCCGACTTCCTCATCTGTAACTCATTCGAGGAGATTGAGCAGCCAGTGATCGCCCACGCCCCCAACATACGGTCCATCGGGCCGCTGCTCACCGGCGAGCGCCTCAGCAAGCCGGTCGGCCATTTCTGGCCGGAGGACGCCACCTGCACCGCTTGGCTCGACGGGCAACCGGCCAAGTCCGTCGTGTACGTAGCCTTCGGCAGTTTCACAATTTTCAACAGCCGCCAGCTCGAAGAGCTCGCTCTGGGACTCGAGCTCTGTAACAGACCCTTCTTGTGGGTGGTGAGGCCCGACCTCGCCGGCGACGGGGCTTCCGAGGCTTATCTGAAGGGTTTCAAAGAGCGGGTAGGAAACAGGGGAAGGATGGTGAGCTGGTCACCGCAGCAGAAGGTGCTGGCGCACCCTGCGGTTGCTTGCTTCGTAACTCATTGTGGCTGGAATTCCACTCTTGAGGGGATGAGGAATGCAGTGCCCTTCCTCTGCTGGCCTTACTTTGCGGATCAATTCCTCAACCAGAGCTACATATGTGATGTTTGGAGCATCGGTTTCAAGTTGACCCCTGACGAGAGTGGGATCGTGAGGAAGGAAGAAATCAGATCGAAGGTGGAGGAGGTGACCAAGGATGAGGGAATGAAGCAGAGGGCTCAGATGTTGAAGGAGATGGCACATAAGAGTGTTGAGAAAGGAGGGACTTCCGCTGAGAATCTCCAGAGCTTTATTGATGCGATGACTGCATGAAAAAAGCATTTGATGGACTTGTGATATTTGCTACTGTCGCTCTAAACTTGAATTGAGGTGTTGCCGAAGCAGTCTTACCCTCTGCAAGACTGCAATGCGTTCAGTTCATGTCGTTAAAATGAATAAAAAAATACCACCTGCTATTGTTTGTTCAACTCTAGCTGTTTGTCGCACCTCTTACCTACGCGGTCAAATGTTGACAAAAAAACCATTCTACTTTCTGTCGAATATATTAATCGCACATTGCTTTCGGTAAAGAAGGATAAAATTCCATTCTCAGCCGGAGCACCTAAAAAGCAAGAAATGTTCGTGCAGAGGCCGTCAAGGACGTAGCCCACTTCACCTGGCACTGCAAACGAAACACAGCACATGGTCTTCGACTGCATGCTGGACGAGAACCAGGCCGCCATCGATCACTCGGAGTTCACCATCTGCGATGTCAAGACGTATGAACCAAAGCCGCTGCTCCTGGCTGCAGCCGAGCAGCTGCCCTGTCGACCACTTCTGGCCGGAGGACGCCTTCTGCGTGTCCAAGGCTCGACGAGCAGCTGCCGAGCTTGGTGATCTACCAGGCATTCGGGAGCTTCACCATCTTCCACCGCTCGCGATTCGAGGAGCACGCGCTGGGGTTCGAGGCGACCGCCCTCCCGTTCCTATGGGCGGTCAGACAGCCGGCGACGGTGACGGCAGGGCGGCGCAGCGCAAGGAGATCGATCATGGGACGATCGACAAAGGAGGCTTAGAAATAGAATCCGTGTTTTGAGCTCCAAGAACAGGAACGATGTGCCTGCCTTCTGGATAACTCTGGAGAATAATTTACCACGAATCGTCAATTGACCATCACTGACAAATTGTTTTTGTGTTCCTAGTTCTTCAAACAGAAGTCTCTTTGCACCAGAAGCGAATTCAGCGAAGAAAAAACCAGAGTAAAAGTATACATGGTGTCAGAAAAGGCCTTCCTTAATTTACTCTGCATAGATGGTACTATTGTTGTGGGGATTTTGCCACTAAAGAAATAGTACACTACTAAAACGACAGGAGACTTCAATATTAGTAACTCTACCTTTTTTGTATGTCCCAATTGAAAGGCAAAGTGTCTACTAATTTGAGAGCCCATTAAACATGTGAACAAGGAGATCCACCAAAGAATGCCTCCTAGTTAAACAACAAAAGCCACAGTATATATAACACCATAGACGTAGAAAGATATCGAAGCGGCAACGAACATCTCGTTTCCAATTTCTTCTTGCTTCTTAGCACTGCTCTTTCCATCAGCTTCTGATCCATTTGAATCAGGCTGACCTTAGCATTCTTCTCTGCTTCAGACACGGCAACCCTAGCATTCTTCTATGCTTTTGATAAGGCTACCTTTTTCTGAGTCTCAACTTCTTTCGCGGCCACCTTCTGTTTCTCTATCGCTATCAGTGCCTAAAAAAAAATGACAATTTGACAATTAGGCATTCTCCCTCTTAATGTGAAAATTCCCAAGGATTTTTGACACATCTGGTTTTTCGTAATAGATGAACATGATAAACAATATGATCCTTGCACGTGGCTGCCAATGTACGCATTGCAAGCTATATGAATCAAATGTTTGATGCAGGTCATGTCAATGTGTATTCTGCAATGCTTTCCGATTTCACCAGCACCCCCAACATTTACCAGCATTTATATTCAGAAGGCTCCAGCTTTAGTTCAGAATCTATAGTTTAATCATACAAAGGGTATGCAAAGCACACAATCAATCTCTGGTTTTGTTGGATTAGAAGGATCTGTTAATAACGCTTTACAGTCTCCTCTAATACACCAAACATTCTCATCTAAAAATTGTGTCCAAAACTACATGCACTTCAACATCAAGTGGATAATCCACCTTATTAGTACTTTGAGAATCTGTAATAAAATGGCATGCAATACAATGATAATGGTGGATGCTAACCTTATATCCTTCGCCGCGGAGACGGGTGGAGCGTTAGCCACTGAGGCGGAAGCGCAGAAAAAAAATGGGGACTAAGACACAAGGCCGAAAGCAAGGAATAATATTAACTGTTATGATGGGTTCAAAAAAATTTATTTTAATTTTAGTAACACCAACAGTTTCATCACTCGATTCAATTAATATAAAAGCATGTTTAACGACCTGAAACCTAAATTGAAATTATCAATTTAATTCTAATATTCTTAAATTAGTATTTTTTAAAAAAGTATTAACAAATGAATTATTTGATATAGTGAAATTATCCCTTTCTAATCAAATATTTGGTATTTATAAAGTAATTCTATTATAAATTGATCCTTTATATAATAACCTCCTAGGAATGTTCTAAGAATCATCTGAGAGCTTTCTCTTATTAAAGTTTTAAAAATCTTTTTATTTTCACGCTCTTAATATAAAATTTATCTGAATTCTCCAGCTCTGTAACAGGTCGTTACTGTGGGTGGTGGGCCTGGTGGCGGCGACGGCGGAGCCGCCGGTCCGCCGAAAGGCTTCAGGGAGCGGGTTGGAAGCAGGGAAAGGATGATGAGTTGGGGGCCGCAGCAGCAGGGCTTGCCGCGCCCCGCAGTCGCTTGCTTCATCGCTCACTGTGGATGGAACTCAGCTCTGGAGGGAGGCAAGAAATGGCATTCCCTTCCTCTCCTGACCTCACTTTGGGGGCCAGTTCCATAACCTGAGCTATATATGTGATATCTGGAGGGTTGGTTTGAGGTTAGCCGATGAGGATGGGATTATCTCGAATGAACAGATCAAGTCGGAGGTGGAAGAGCAGATTCAGGACGAGGGGATGATTGCAAGGGCTCAGGTTTTGAAGGAGATGGCGCATACAGGTGAGAAGGAAGGAGGGACTTCCTTTGGGAATCTCAAGAGTTTTGTCGATGCTATGAATGCATAGCAGGAGTTTTCTCAGATGCCATCAACGTAATATATAAATTTCTTCAAATCAAGCTCGTTTGTTTTGGAGAACCTTGGATGGGATGGACAACTCATTTCCTTGGAGCAGAAAGCCTACCTCCAATTAATTACGCTTGGAAGGAAGCGACAATTCAAGAGCTGCAGATTGATGATTAATATTGGCGGGTTGCGTCGATTCAAAAGCTGCAGATTAATGATTAATATTGGCGGGTTACGTCGATCCAACTGTGCATTTCGATTAAATATCATCATCGCATGAGGAGAAAGAGAAGGGGATATCATCTCTCGAATGACAAATCAAACACGGGCAGAGTGTAGTATTCAATTAAGCTCACAGCTTCGAGCAATGGGCAACCAACCTCATGCTTTAGTTGTTCCATTCCCAGCACAAGGTCTTGTCATCCCTTTCCTCGAGCTCTCCGGTGGATCGCGGTTTCAAGATCACCTTCTTTAACACAGACTTCCCCACGACAAAACTAATAATAATGCATTGCTTGTAATTTTTTGTAATAATTAGTAGTTAATATTAATCTATTAATTTGCATATCATATTATTAATTAGTGGCTTATAATATTTTATATTCACTATAAGTAGACCAGAGATCTCAAACAGAATCATGCAAGTAAATTGTATCATCATGTGAAAAAAAAATTCATTTTATATTTCTTTTTTAATCTTTTATATTATCTTTGTGATTTTAATTATTCCTCTCTGTAATTTCTTTAATTTATAATAAGTGGTTTCAGAGTTTTCAAATTTTTATCACTTGTTACAAATTAGAGAAATTGCAGTTCGAGAGGAATAATTAAAATCATAAAGATAATATAAAAGATGAAGAATAAATATAAAAAAGAAGAATTTTATTCACATAGAAGCCTGATGATACAATTCACTCCGGATTTCTCTAATTTGTAACAGAAATGACCTGGGGACACTGCTGGATCCCCTGATGAAGGTCATGCCGCTGCCGCGTTTGGAAGAGGTGATGCGGAAGAGTGACGAACCGGGAGAAGACGATCACTTGCATGATCGTCAACGGGACCCTCCGGTGGGTTCTTAAGGTCACCATGAAGACCGGCCTCCGGTCGGCGGAGTTCTGGCCGATGTCCGCCGCTGCTGCTTTGATGTCGTTCGAGAAACCCAAGTTGATGCATGATGGAATAGTTGATGCAGACGGTAAGAATCATGGAATTCTTATCTGAATTGCTACATCATTAGCTTTTAAAGTGTTTCCAATCTAATTCTTATGCAGGAGTTCCAATCAAAGAGACGTTCGAACTTGCTCCAGGTCTCCCTCTCATGAACACGGCTCACCTCACTTGGAACTGCCTGCACGACGAAGAACCAAGAAAGATGCTTTTCCATCGCACGTGTGAAAACAATCAATTCAGAGACATCGCCGATTTTACCGTCTGCAATTCATCTCAGGAGATCGAGCACCCAGTGATCGCCCACGCTCCCAACATACGGCCCATCGGACCGCTCCTCACCGGCGAGCGCCTCGGCAAGATGTTCGGCCATTTCTGGCCGGAGGACGCCACCTGCACAGCTTGGCTCGAGGCGCACCCGGCCAAATCCGTCGTCTACGTAGCCTTCGGCAGCCTCACCGCTTTCAACCGCCGCCAGTTGGAAGAGCTCGCTCCGGGTCTCGAGCTCTGCAACAGGCCGTTCTTGTGGGTTGTGATGCCCGACCTCGCTCGCGATGCGGCTGCTGGGCTTCAGGGAGAGGGTCGAAAGCAGGGGAAGAATGGTGAGCTGGGTGCCGCAGCACCAGGTCCTGGCGCACCCTGCAGTTGCTTGCTTCGTAACTCACTGCGGTTGGAACTCAACTCTTGAGGGGATGAGGAATGCAGTGCCCTTCCTCTGTTTTCCCTACGGTGCAGACCAGTTCCTTAACCAGATCTACGTATGTGATATCCAGAGGATCGGTTTTAAGCTGACCCCTGACGGGAGTGGGATAGTGAGGAAAAGAAGAAATCAGGTCGAAGGTGGAGGAGTTGACCATGGACGAGGGAATCAAACAGAGGGCGTGGGTGATGAAGGACATGGCACGTAAGAGTGTTCAGAAAGGAGGATCCTCCGCTGAGAATTCCAGAGATTTATCGATGCCATGAATGCATGAAATAGATATTTGCTGAATTGAATATCTGTAGTAGTCCTTGGTCAGGTGTCCATGTTTTTGATGATTTGTTAATTTATGCATCACCCTGATGAATCGTCCTTTCTGTTCACAGTACAACTGCTCTTTAAACTTCTGACCAAGTTTTTGAATTTTTACCATATAGGTGAAACTCTTAATCTATCGAGTGGTTATATAATAAAATAATTGGCATTTGGCTTTTTTTTTGGCAAAGGATCACGAAAATTAAGTAGCTGGTGTTGACAGATGTCACAACAGGTGATCAACTTGTTTGACTCGGTCGATCAAATAATTGCAATGTACTGCTACGAAATTAATCAATAAGGAAGAAAGTGTAAATGTGCTCCACGCTGCAAATTAATTAAAATCGGTGATGGAGTTGCCGAACAGGCAGCAACCACAAGGTTAAGTACACGCTGTAAAATGAGCAGACTAAGAACTGGCTACTTCTCTGGCCCCAAATTGGATTTTTCAGATGAAGATCCGTCGCCTACAACAGAAGAACAGACACGGTGCTACAGCAAGGTATTATCATGAAGCTATTTATGAGCACTGTTCTACCTGCAAGTCTGAGTGAAGTGCTTGGATTGCCACATCTAATCTTATGTTCTTGAATCATGATGAGTATCTGCCAGTCAGATCTCCTCACCCTTGTGGTTTACAAAGGAAATCCCCATCTAGGTGGTTGGAAGCTCAGGCCAATTCCCACTCCATGATACTTGCCAATTTCTGATGCTGTGTATAAGCTCATAGCTCTGACTCTGAGCAATGGGTGATCAGCCTCATGCTTTAGTTGTTCCGTACCCTGCACAAGGCCATGTCATCCCTCTCCTCGAGCTCTCCTACTGCTTGGTGGATCACGGTTTCAAGATCACCTTCGTCAACACCGATTTCAGCCATGCCCGCCTCCTCGCCGCCATGTCGCCGGAGCAGGAGAACATGACGGACCGCATACGCCTGGTCTCGGTACCTGATGGGTTGTCGGCTGGAGAAGACAGAAATGACCTGAAGAAGCTGACGGACGCTTTGACGAAGGCTGTGCCGCCGCGTCTGGAAGAAGTGATACGGAAGAGCAACGAGCCGGGAGAGGACAAGATCACTTGCATGATCGCTGATGGGAACCTGGCATGGGTTCTTCAGGTCGCCAGGAAGACCGGCCTCCGGTCAACAGAGTTTTGGCCAACAGCCGCAGCTACGGTTGTGACGGAGTTGGAGATCCCCAAGTTGATTCGGGATGGAGTCATCGATGCAGACGGTGAGAATTTTCTTTTAAAACAAAAGTTAAAAGTGAAGGTGAAAGTGTTTACAAGCTAATTCTTATGCAGGAGTTCCAATCAAAGAGACGTTCGAACTGGCTCCAGGTCTCCCTCCCATGAACGCGGCTCACCTACCCTGGAATTGCTTCCACGACGCAGGAACAAGAAGAATGTTTTTCCATTACATGTCTGAAAACAATCAATTCATGCGCTTCGCCGACATCGTCATCTGTAACTCATTCGAAGAGATCGAGCAGCCGGTGATCGCCCACGCCCCCAACATACGGCCCATCGGACCGCTGCTCACCGGCGAGCGCCTTGGCAAGCCGGTCGGCCATTTCTGGCCGGAGGACGCCAACTGCACCACTTGGCTTGACGGGCAGCCTGTCAACTCCGTCGTCTACGTAGCCTTCGGCAGCCACGCCGTTTTCAGCCGCCTCCAGTTCAAAGAGCTCGCTCTCGGGCTCGAGCTCTGCAACAGGCCCTTCTTTTGGGTGGTCAGGCCCGACCTCACCGGCGATCCGGCCGCCCAGGTTTACGCGCAGAGCTTCAGAGAGCGGGTTGGAAGCAGGGGAAGGATGGTGAGCTGGGCACCGCAGCAGAAGTTGCTGGCGCACCCTGCGGTTGCTTGCTTCATAACTCACTGTGGTTGGAATTCGACTCTCGAGGGGTTGAGGAATGGAGTGCCTTTCCTCTGCTGGCCTTACTTCGGGGACCAATTCCTCAACCGGAACTACATATGTGGTATTTGGAGGATCGGTTTCGAGCTGACCTCTGATGAGAGTGGGATCGTAAGGAAGGAAGAAATCAGGTCGAAGGTGGAGGAGTTGACCATGGATGAGGGAATCAAGCAGCGGACGCAGGTGATGAAGGAGAGGGCATGTAAGAGTGTTCAGGAAGGAGGGACCTCCGCTGAGAATCTACAGAGATTTATCGATGTCATGAATGCATGAAACAAATAGATCAAAATTATGCAATCACTATCTGTGATTTTACAACTTTCAATCATAAAGGACTGTTTGAAGTCAAAACCTGTTGCATATTCCATTCATGCTGGCTTTCTAAACTTGAATTCGTATACGCGTTACTATTACAACATCTATCCAAATTGGAAACAAAGCCGGCAGTTGACGTTAAGTCAACTTCCCTTTCCCTAAAAAAAATGAGACGGAAAGTTAACAGAGTTCTCAAGGAATGCGACTGCCTTCCTTTTTGCTCCAGGCTGAAAAAAAGCTAGCTCTTTTCTTTTTAAGTGAAAATAAAATTATTATCAAAAGGAAAAATGTTAGTTATCTCTGTAAGAGAAGAAGCGTTGAGCAAATGACCCTTCATTCTCCGTTGCAGATTGAATGGGCAAAGTTAGTATAAGATACCAGTATTTTTGAGCTTCGGATCGGAGGGTATCAAACGTGAATCAGAGATGACAGAGAACATGGCTGAGCTTGGGAATGGAAGGAGTACCACTTCTGGACAGTAAGATGGAACAATGGTAGAACAACGAAAGCTTGTTTTGCTGATTAATTTCAGTCTGGACAGTAAGATGGAACAATGGTAGAACAACGAAAGCTTGTTTTGCTGATTAGTTTCAGGCCAGCACTGTCTATATGGAAATGTGGAGGAGATGTTCCTGCAAGGTCATATGATGTCAATCAGACAGATTTTGGTCTTTATGGCGGTCGTGTCCAGGGGTAGAATTTAGCTCACAGGAAGATAAAGTTGCTTGGCTGGAGATGGAGCAGTAACGGGATATACTCGGGACAAAAAAAAAAGGTAGCATCGAAGCAAACTAGAAGAAACAAATGCTTGATCCGAGCTAAGTTATCAAGGAGTACTAATTGGTGTTTTGCTGCCGGCTGAAACAAGAAGTTTATAAACGATGTAAGTTAATGGAGGGTCTGCTTATGTAGTTTACATTTGTTCATACAACCCATAGGGTCGTGACCAAGTCATACACCCTTCACATCATGTCATGAATATAGAATGTAGATTAAGATAAATGGCCTGCAGGAAAAGACCAAACTCATAGCAATATGAATTTTAAAAAAGGAACCCTTTGGGTTATGGGGAAATGGAGACGACAAAAAGAAACAACAACGTCGGCCTTGGCTTCTCTTTAACTCGTTTTGGATCACAGCATATAATTTGTCTCTGAAGAGGAAAAAGGAGATCATCTCTCTCATTAAGCACAGCTGCTGTGTATAATTAAAGTAAGCTCACATCTTTGAGCAATGGGCAATCGACCTCATGCTTTGGTTATTCCATACCCTGCACAAGGACATGTCATCCCTTTCCTCGAGCTCTCCTACTGTCTGGTGGATCGCGGTTTCAAGATCACCTTCGTCAACACCGACTACAACCATGCCCGGATCGTCGCCGCCATGTCGCCAGAGAAGGAGAAACTGACGGACCGCATACGTCTGGTCTCGGTACCCGATGGGTTGTCAGCCGGAGAAGACAGAAATGACCTGAGGAAGCTGACGGACGCCTTGACGAAGGCCGTGCCGCCGCGTTTGGAAGAAGTGATACAGAAGAGCAACGAACCAGGAGAGGAAAAGATCACCTGCATGATCGCTGATGGGAGCCTGGCATGGGTTCTTCAGGTCGCCAAGAAGACCGGTCTCCGGTCGGCGGAGTTCTGGACCACGGCCGCAGCGTTGGTTGTGACGGTGTCGGAGATTCCCAAGCTGCTTCATGACGGGGTCATTGATGCAGATGGTGAGAGTTTGAGTTAAGAATCATGAAGTTTTGATCTGAATTGCTACATCATTAAGTTTTAAAGTGTTTCGGCGCTAATTCTCATGCAGGAGTGCCAATCAAAGAGACGTTCGAACTGGCTCCGGGTCTCCCTCTCATGAACGCGGCTCACCTCGCTTGGAACTGCATCGGGGACGCAGAAACAAGAAAAATACTTTTCCATCATATATCTGAAAGCATTCAATTCAGGCACATCGCCGACTTTGTCATCTGTAACTCACTCGAAGAGATCGAGCAGCCGGTGATCGCCCACGCCCCCAACATACGGTCCATCGGACCGCTGCTCACCGGCGAGCGCCTCAGCAAGCCGGTCGGCCATTTCTGGCCGGAGGACGCCACCTGCACCGCTTGGCTCGACGGGCAACCGGCCAAGTCCGTCGTGTACGTAGCCTTCGGCAGCTTCACAATTTTCGACAGCCGCACGCTCGAAGAGCTCGCTCTAGGACTCGAGCTCTGTAACAGGCCCTTCTTGTGGGTGGTGAGGCCCGACCTCGCCGGCGACGGGGCTTCCGAGGCTTATCTGAAGGGTTTCAAAGAGCGGGTTGGAAACAGGGGACGGATGGTGAGCTGGTCACCGCAGCAGAAGGTGCTGGCGCACCCTGCGGTTGCTTGCTTCGTAACTCATTGTGGCTGGAATTCCACTCTTGAGGGGATGAGGAATGCAGTGCCCTTCCTCTGCTGGCCTTACTTTGCAGATCAATTCCTCAACCAGAGCTACATATGTGATGTTTGGAGCATCGGTTTCAAGTTGACCCCTGACGAGAGTGGGATCGTGAGGAAGGAAGAAATCAGATCGAAGGTGGAGGAGGTGACCATGGATGAGGGAATGAAGCAGAGGGCTCAGGTGATGAAGGAGATGGCACATAAGAGTGTTGAGAAAGGAGGGACTTCCGCTGAGAATCTCCAGAGCTTTATAGATGCCATGACTGCATGAAAAAAGCAGCTGAGACTCTCGCTCTAAATATTAAAAAAGTATTTTTCTTGTTTCTGCGTCCCCGATATTTGCTACTGTCACTCTAAACTTGAATTGAGGTTTTGCTGAAACAGTCTTCCCTCTGCAATGCGTTCAGTTCAAGTAGTTAAAACGATTAAAAAATACCACCTGCTATTGTTCGTGTAACTCTAGCTCTTGTCGCACCTTTTACCTACGCTGTCAAATGTTGACAAAAAAACCATTCTACTTTCTGTCAAATATATTAATCACGCATCGTTTTTTGTAAGGAAGCATAAAATTCCATTCTTAGCAGGAGCACCTAAAAAGCAAGAAATGTTCGTGCTGTGGCCGTCAAGGACGCCGCCCATGGATACGGTCCACTTCACCTGGCACTGCAAAAGAAACACAGCGCATGGTCTTCAATTGCATGCTCGACAGGAACCAGGCCGCCATCGATAACTCGGAGTTCACCATCTGCGAGGTCAAGACCTCTGAAGCAAAGCCGCTGGATCCTGGCAAACAGCCGAGCAGCTGCTCAGTCGACCACTTCTGGCCGGAAGACGCCCCCCTGCGTGTCCAAGGCTCGACGAGCAGCTGCCGAGCTTGGTGATCTACCTGGCGTTCGGGAGCTTCATCATCTTCCACCGCTCGCGATTCGAGAAGCACGCGTTGGGGCTCGAGGCGACCGCCCGCCCGTTCCTAGGGGCAGTCAGACAGCCGGCGGCGGCGCAGCACAAGGAGATCGACCATGGGACGATCAACCAAGGAGGCTTAGAAATAGAATCCGTGTTTTGAGCACGAAGAACAGGAACAATGTGCCTGCCTTCTGGATAATTCTGGAGAATATTTTACCACGAATCATCAATTGACCATCACTGACAAATTGCTTTAATGTTCCCAGTTCCTCAAACAGAAGTCTCTTTGCACCAGATGCGAATTCAGCGAAGAAAAAACCAAAGAAAAAGTATACATGGTGTCAGAAAAGGCCTTCCTTAATTTACTCTGCAAAAATGGTACTTTTGTTGTGGGGATTTTGTCACTAAAGAAATAGTACACTACTAAAACGACAGGAGATTTCAATACGTAGTACCTCTACCTTTTTGTTTATACCGATTGAAAGGCAAAGTGTCTGCTAATCTGAGAGCCTATTAAACATATGAACAAGGAGATCCACCAAAGAATGCCTCCTAGTTTAACAACAAAAGCCACAATATATATAAACACCACAGACGTAGCAAGAGATCGAAGCCGCAAATGTCATGGACAAACTACAGCCATTCTTTAGCTCTCTCTCTCTCTCTCACTATTTACCATTTACATATCTAATAACTCACGGCAAACCCGCGATTAATTAGTCTGCACGCAGGGGCTGTAGAGGTCCACCAGCCGCTTTAAGACCTCGACCTGCGTCCTAAGCAGAAGGATGTAGTCTGCCGTCTCCTCAAACAGCCTGTCGGAGGCGGCTGGGGCGGCCGCCGCCGGCGCGGTATCTTCCTCCTTAGCCGGTATGAGCCTCCTGAGCGCCCGCAGCCGCTTCGCCACCGCCACCCGGCAGATCCGCTTCCATCTGCCGTCGGCGACGTCGTAGCAGCCACTCCGCCCCGACGAGCGCTTCAGAAGCGTCGTCCTCCTCCGCCGCCGCCTCCGGATCGTTCGCGAGATGCGTCTCGATGCCTCGCAGCCGAAGCGAGTCTGCATTGCCGGAAGAAGCGGAGGATGATTAAGACGAGGGAGAAGGAAAGGAGAGGGGGAGGTGAAGACGAAGATTAATGCGGCTGCTTCGACTCGTTTTATCAGGGAGAGGACGGTGGGGGACTTGAGAGCCTGAGATGAAAAGAACCTGACTGTACCGAGAAAATTACAAAAATGTCCGAAGCGCGGATGAGGTCAAAAAAGTGGGACAGTGGTTTATGTGTAATTTCGTTAAAAATATAATGATAAAGTCTCGGGCAATAGGCCTGCCATGGCACGTGGGAGCTTGAAATCTTCACGTGCCTCAATTCCCCATATTACCCCGTTCCGTAGAACCAAATTCCCGTGGATTGCTTCTTAAAAAAATTTCGAGCACGCGAACTCCACCCACCCTCGTCCGCGGCCCACCAAGATCCGCGAGATTACTGGTGGGTGGCCGACAGGGTAGAATCACGTAAGAAACATTATACTCGAAACAGTAAACCACTGCGAGGGTCCACGTGGGTGTCAGCGCTCGCTCGCTCTCCGTAACGCGTCTTCCTCCGAATCCGCGGCACGCGTGCCGCTGGGGCGGAAGGACGGACGGCTGCGATCGCAGGGGCTCCTCGGGCAATAATAACGGGCGTTACGATCTATTCATTATATCGTAGCGATCGCAGGGCTCCTCTGGCACTAATAACGGGCTGATATGTGAATGTTTTGTACTCGGTAGCGGTGTTTTTGTTCGGAAGTGATGAAGGCTGTGAAGTGGGATTTGATTAAATTAATTTTAATGAGGTTTAAGATAATTAGGAGGGAATAATTAAAATAAATTGGGATCATTCTGTATCGACCGTAGTGCTGCCACATCACATGTGAGGAGGTGTAATTGTGCATGCATGAGGAGCATTTAATTAGTTAAATTAGCATATAATATTAATATAGCTTGCTACCTGTTCGTCCGTCCGTCCAATAATATTCTTCTTCTTCTTCTTCCCTGTTTCCGACACGCTTCACATGCTATTTATTATAAAAAATTATTTACCGAGCAACCGCACACGCTCTTTTTATTACATTTATATTTATAGTTATATATTATATTTATTTTAGGTTGTGAGAATGATAAATTTTATAAAAAAAATTAAAATTAATAATAAATAAACATCTTACCCCCATTTAAATATTCAACTTAAAATAACTAATTTTGGAAAGAGGTGCGTCTTCCTCTTCCTCTTCCTCTTCCTCGCTGTTCGATGTTGTGCGTGAGAGAGGCTAAAAACGATACAAAACCTAAGAGCACCTGTAACTCTTATTTGCTCTTCCTTGTCGTCGCTGTGAGCACCGAGGACACCACCATCCTCGATCTCATCCAGCGGGTGACCAACTACAAATGGCTGAAGAAGGTCGTCCGTCAACGAAGCAGCCAAGAACTTTATCGGAGTTCGTCGTGATGGCGGCGGACGCGCGGAGCCGCTCGAGATCATCCTCCGCCTCCCCTGCTGGCGGCGGACAAGAACGTGCCCTTATTACGTCTTCGTTCCTTTCAACCAAGCTCTCGGCCGTGCTTGTGGAGTTACGATTCACGAACGAGATGGGGAAGTTGCTTGTCTAAACCACTTATCTTTTTAGTGTGATAGGCTTCCTATACAAGGGAGCTATGCATTTATGCTTTTGATCTTTCTATTTGTAAGATTCCAGATGTGAAGAAAAAGGATTCTCGCGGGTCATACTTTCGATCACAGAATTTGGAGTTTTTGACAAAAGAATTAATCAAATATGCAGAGTGCGATGCATGACTATAAAGTATAAACAATGTATATAAATATATATGGCGTGCCAGTGGAAGGCGCAGAGGATGAGCAGGCGTGGGGGCACCGCGCATGTCGAAGTTATTCACGGAAGTGGTGTTGGCGGCCACTTGGAGGAGGAGGGGGAGGAGGAGGAGGACCGACAGAGGGAGTGAGGGAGAGAGAGAGAGAGAGAGGCGGCATTAAAGTGGCGGGCGAGAGAGCGGCACCACCGTAGCGTGCATGTGAAGCCAGCGTTCCATCCGCAGCGCTGCAGCGAGGAAGGGGGGCATGAAACTTGAGAGAGAGAGAGAGAGAGAGAGAGCGTGCACATGGCAGATGGGGTATCACATCACATGGAGGGGGAGGAGGCGCGGCGAGGAGGAAGGGAGTAGGAAGCAGCAGGACGATGCATGTGGACGGGCGGAGAGGGAGGAGGAGGAGGTGCTGCCCCTGGGCGGCGTCACGTGGAGCTGCTTCTTCTTCTTCCACTTCACGGTGCGTGCGCGGTGGCGGTGGGCGCCTTCAGAATCGACCATCACCAACTATCACTGCTCCACTTGTGTTTATCCACTGCAGCCCCTTCTTCCCCCTCTGCGGAATGGGTTGAACTTTATTAACGTAGTTGGATCACAAACTAAAAGGACACTCGATTTTAGATAAATTTCATTCATGGCAGTTTATCCTTATCAAGAGAACTGATTCAGAAACTTCAGAAGTTGCTAAAAGGTAAAAGTAAAGCATGACAGGGGCCCAAAAAGGAAGCTAGGTGTTAGCTGATATGCCAAACTACGAGTACAAGATAAGATTTCGAAGAAGAAGATAAGTTAATAGTACTACCGTCGCCCACATAATCCTTCACTGCAAAAGATCGCTGTACTGCTCTCCAGATCACCATCAAGCATATTAGGCATAATGTAATGCAAGGTGTCCTTTCCAGTGTTCATATATAATGGCATGGACGAGTTGAGAGTTTAAGACATGGAAGGACGTGATCGTGTGCAGTTTAGTACTTCAGTGTACCAGCAAATTAAGCCAAAAGGTTACGAGATTAACCTGACGAGATTTAATGTTGCTGGCTGCGGCACAGTAGCACCCCTGTTTAAGGTCTTTTTTATTTTCCTTTTAGCAAAGCCCTGTTTGGGGCCTTTGCGTGTCCCTCGATCATGGGGATACCTTATCTGAACTCAGCACCCGCATCTTCTTCCGTACCTTCTTCATCTAATTATTATTGATTCTATGTGATAAGTAGTTTATTAAAGAAATAATTTTTTAGGACTTGCCGGTCTGAACTTTGTGTAGGAGTTAGTTAGGTAGTCTTCCATCTTCATGACCTTTAATTAATTAGGCTTATGCCATCACATAATGGACCAAGTTGAGCAAGTAGATGAGAACAGGCTTGTAAATGCAAGTATCTTGACCTTAATATTGCTATATAACTTGGTCTACTTTATCTCGAGCTCCTTCTTTTTCCTTTTTTTTTCTATGTACCTTATCTTCTATCTTCCTCCTCCTCTATCCATTTTCTTTATCCTCTCCCCCTCGTTGTCCTTTTTGTTTCATGCTCCTCCTCTGATACAAACTAGGTGTAAATAGTTTCTTTCAGTTGGTCAATCTTGTCATATTAGTGCAAATAGTGAAAAATTACAAGCGTCTTTGGGAAAAGATTGACTGTTAGGTGGATGAGATCTTACTGACAGCCAGTTGCATGCATCTTAATTTATAGCAATAGATTTATATACAAATTTAAACAGGTGAAATATATAATAACCTGAAATTGTTTGACATCGACTAAGAAGCAGCAAGCAAGCACAATTATTTTGATACAACACTACTTTATATTCCTGGACCAAAAAAAGAATTGATAGAATAACAACACAAGATATATCTCAATTCTGATGTTTTTTATGGAAGCATCACACTTTGATGTTTGGTCTATCTGTACTCCAACACTAAAAACTGATAGATGAAATCTTATCAAACCGAATTAACTAGAATTTTACCAGTTATAAGATACACTGAACCTCCTTTCTATGATTTTTTTTGAACTCAACTTCCTTTCTTAGATTGATAGCCGATTGCATTGAAAAATTTCTCCTCTGCTTTGATTCTTTTTTCCATGCCATTCATCAAGTTAGCGATGCAGTGGGCTTTATGTATGCTGTCGTTAAATCCATCTGCTTGTTTCGTAACATTTGGTAGCATTAACCTGCTTTTTTATCTATTTTTTTTCTCACCTATCGATTTAATTAAATAGGTCTTAAACTTGGGATCTTCAGTTTTGCTGTTCTATGAAGAGGAGTTTTATTACTCTAATCACTTAAAAAATAAAAAAATCAAAATCAGAATAGTAAGTGCGATCTTCTGGAAGTTAGATGACCTCAGAGTGTGACTTCGAATGTTTCTTTTAGAGAAATGAGACTTTCGAGTGTTTAATCAAAGAACTTTTATTGCATCACAATACAGATAGAAATATCCTTTCCGCAAGCAAGCAACAAATCCTTCAATTTTCCTTCCCTAATAGCAAAATCAATGGAATAGGCAGTATAACTTCTCTTAGGATGTAACAGTATAAAAGCAACGAAATAGGCAGGACAGAGATAAGGTTAAAAGGATCAACGTAATTCCCTGTCACCGCAATGCAAAAACAATAGAGGCAAATTGCTATGATCGAGTAGATTATGACAGACTGCTATGAAGATTTAAATTCTCGAAATCCAGAATCCTAAAAACAATCATCAATTCATTTCCCACCAAATGAATTAGACCACCGCCGGCATATCCTTGAGCCACGGGTCCAGTGGCTTCCCGATCGAGTAAACGATGAAGCCGATCTCCCTCATCTTCTCGGGATCCACCACATTCCGGCCGTCAAAGATGAACGCCGGCTTCTGCATGTTGGCGTAGATCTTGGCGTAGTCCAGTTTCTTGAACTCGTCCCACTCCGTCAGGATGCAGACCCCATGCGCCCCCTTGGTGGCCTCGTACGCGTCCCAGGTCACCGACACCTCCTTCACCGCCGTCGGGCTCATCGGCTGGAGGTGGATCGGGTGATCCCAATCGAACTTGTTCATGGCGAGATCGCGCTGGATCTGGTCCTCAGTAACCTGCGGATCGTATATGCTAATCTTGGCCTTGTCGCCCAGTAGCCCCTTGCAAACGTCGATGGCCGCAGTCTCCCTCGTATCACCAGTGTCCTTCTTGAATGCGAAACCCAGCACCGCGATCTTCTTGCCCGAGACGGTGTTGAACATGGAGGAGACCACCCTGTTCACAAACCGGCTCTTCTGGTAGTCGTTGATCCTGATCACCTGCTTCCAGTAGTTGGCGACCTCAGGGAGGCCGTTGCACTCGCAGATGTAGACCAAGTTGAGGATGTCCTTCTGGAAGCAGGAGCCGCCGAACCCCACGCTGGCGTTGAGGAACTTGGGGCCGATCCTGCTGTCCTTCCCCACGGCGTAGGCCACCTCTGCCACATTCGCCCCCGTGGCCTCGCAGAGCGCAGAAATCGCATTCACCGACGAGATCCTCTGGGCCAAGAAGGCATTGGCAGCGAGTTTGGATAGCTCAGCCGACCAGAGGTTGGTGGTGAGGATTCTCTCCTCGGGGACCCAATTGGCGTACACCGCCTTCAGCGCCTGGACGGCCTTCTGCCCCTCTGGGGTCTCCCGTCCGCCGATGAGCACTCGATCGGGCTTGAAAAGGTCCTCAATAGCCGTGCCCTCCGCGAGGAACTCGGGGTTGGAGAGGATCTGGTAGTTGATGCCTTTGCTGTTGTGGGTCAATATCTTCTCGATGGCCTCGGCGGTCTTAACCGGGACGGTGGATTTCTCGACCACGATCTTGTCTGATTTGGAGACGTCGGCGATCATGCGAGCGGCGCTCTCCCAGTAAGTGAGATCCGCAGCCTTGCCAGCGCCGAGGCCGCGGGTTTTGGTCGGCGTGTTCACCGAGACGAAGACGATGTCCGCCTCGCTGACGTGCTTCTCGACTTCGGTGCTGAAGAAGAGGTTCCGCCCTCGGCACTGCTTGACGACATCGTCGAGCCCCGGCTCGTAGATTGGAAGCTGGTCGCTGTTCCACGCTGCGATGCGGGCGACGGAAATGTCAACGACGGCCACCTCAATGGAAGGACACTTCAACGCGATGACGGCCATCGTTGGGCCACCGACGTAGCCGGCACCGATGCAGCAGATCTTCACCATTTTTTCTCAGATAACCTGAATCAATTAGCTCGACGTCAGAATTTCCACACAACGTGAAGAAAAAAAAATCAAACTCTGGAACGGATCTGAATGTTATCGTCTACAAACTACAGATCTGAACCGAGAGCATCGAGATCTGAGAGAATTTTATGTAGATCTGTGCTCCAGAAACATCTTTCTAAGAAATCCTTCCATGTGAATGAACTCGCAGAGAAAAATGTTCTCGATTGATCTAAAGCTCCAGCTATAATTCCAATCAAATGAACTAACTAAATCAAACAAATATCTCACGGAATGAGCAAATTGTATTCCACACGGAGCAGAGCAAGTAGAAGACTAAAGAGATTGAAAAGGTTTTACATCAAGGGGGAGCGTTACCCGGCGCAGGAAGAGGAAGACTTGATGTTGCAGGGGGCGAGGGAGAAGAAGGCGGAGAAAGAGGAGGTGGTCTGCAGCCCCTTAAATACTAACCCACGCCCCCACACGGCCCACTACTACACGACTACACGTATTCGATGGATCAAACTAATACAACTATTTTGGCCTCTTTTCCAGTTCTATAATTATTAAATCATATTTTTCTCATAATAATTATTAAAGCATGTGGAAATATAAATAAATACACGTCCCTTAAGGAAGGCTTGGATCACATAAATATACAAAACAACGTCGTTTCCGTATGAGAAAAGAAATTTTTTTTTATATATATGAATAAAAATTAAATACCTTTTTAAAAAATATACAATCAAATAATTTTTTAGTTAACAATTATTAACGCGCTAAAAATTCTTACTAAATATAGTTTTTATTATAATTTATTTATTATAAACCATAAATTATTTATAAATTTCATAACCAAATATATGCTTAAATCTCCACCCACATATCATAGGGAATTTTAATTTGTGTTATTTATTTAAAAAGTATTAAAAATGAGAGATTTTATTTATTTATTAATATTTGATGTGGGTGTTGATATTGACCCCTAAACGTCTGGTTTTATTATTATTTTCAGTAGATTTAGATCTGTGATCACCTAACAAGTCTTCATAATTATATGAAGACAATTAAGTGAGATAAATGTGCAAGAAATATATGCACGTCATTTTCTCATAGGATAAAATATCATATATTTTCCAATTCTTTACTTTTCTATTCGAATAACCTTATTAATTAAAGGCTTTTTTTTTTCAGGCCCAACGCATATTTTGATGGCAAATAAATAATTTAGTGCGAAGGTATTTGATTCTGTAACTTATTTCTCTCTCGCATATACTAAAAGTTACACATTAATTAAGCTTGTCGGTTATTTTATTTGATGGATTAAACTAAATAATTATTCAGTTATTTAAATTATAAGAGCCACATATTAATTAGCATTGATTATTCTATAATAACTTTTAAAAATAAACTAAATTTATATATCATTTAGTTAACTAAAAGAAAATGCACAGCACTGCATGATGAAGTCAATATGAATAGAGATTAACTTTAAAAAATTCCACACAAGTGCCTGACGAAGTCAACATGAATAGAGAGAGTATTCATGGATGATGCATATGGGTGGAATATTTCCAAACCCAAGAAGGAGATTTTTTAAGATAAATAAAACCTCGCTGATTTGGTATGCTTCTCCATCAATCCATCTCATGAACATGCTACGTATCTGACCTCCTCTCAAACAATTACAATAAATTAGGCAGATCTCCATTGTTTTTGCTTGGCGAAGATAATTAATTCCAATGCCTGAGGAGGACTTTTCTTTCAATGGCTAGGCATCCCTAATTAACTATTGCTTAAAAGCGACCGTTTGAGAGGCACTCGTATTAAATTTCTTTAGCAGTCAATATAGCGAAAAATATCATCGAATACTCGTCACAGCAGTTCAGAACAACTCTCCTCTACTTTTGCCTGTCTTTTGTTTTCCCATTCGAAAATGAGATTGTTTTTTCCCTCTACTTATAGCAGTTCATCATTTCTCAAAATATCGTTAAGAATTTTTTTTTTAATTTCTACTATCAATTTCTGTCGACTCTCATCATGGTTTTCTAGTTCCCAACATAACTTCATTCTCACACAAGCATCTCTTCTGAGAAAGAATCATTTTGTTCACTTTCCTGCCTTCTTAAGTTTCCTGCTTGCCTTTTCTCTCAATGTTCAGGAAAAGGCATAAACTTTGATAATCTCATACAAAAAATAATATAACTGGCCAATATCAAAACATCTACTGGTTCATCTTCTTCCTTGTCAATGATGACACCTTCAAGTCAAAGTCTAGATTGCTGCATCCTAAGCTTTTGATTAGTAGTTTAATTGATGCAATGAAAGGCTATTTGAATAAAATCATATTATAAATTTTATTTTTTTTCTTAGCTAATTACTCCATAATAAGAATGCAACATATATGGATCTTTTTTAATATAGTTACTAAATCTCATTTTATTCATATTATTATCTCCTAATTATATTTCAATTAATTTAGAAATTAGTTTATTTAAAATTCAATATTAATTAAAGAAAACTCCACGATTTTTTTTAGGGATCGCTACAAGGCGTTCTCTACAAATAAAATAAAAGGAAGGGGGTGAAATAATTGCGTTTGGTAAATCATCAGAGATGGCTTCCTGTGGAGTGCCTCTCCTTCTTGACTTTTTTGTGGGAAGAGGGGCATGGTTTTGTATTTAAGAGACCGCGGATCGCTTCCTTTTTCTCCACCTGGGGTTCCTCTCCGCCCTCCTCTCGCTCACATCATCTTTCCGTGTGGGATCTCCGGTCTTCCTCTTCCGGCGCCAGGTAGTTCTCGCACTTGAACCATACCTTTTCCCTTTTTAGTCTTTTTTTACTTCTCCGTGGACTCATTCTGGAGATATTTTCTGATTTCTGTCTGATCTCGAATTCATGTGATTGGAATTATATCTGGAATGTTAGATAGGTTGATTTTTTCTTCTCTGCACATTCGTTCAAGCTGTAGAGGTATTGGTGTTTGAGGATTGATGGATTTCCTAGAATGATCTTTCTTGGGCACAGATCTGCATACAGTTCTCTCAGATCTCGGCACTCTCGGTTCAGATCTGTAATTTGTAGACTATTTCAGATCTGATCCAGGGATGACAATTTTTCTCTGCATTTTTGTTAGGAACTCTGACCTCGAGCTAATTGATTCAGGTTTTCTGAGCAAAAATGGTGAAGATCTGCTGCATCGGTGCCGGCTATGTCGGTGGCCCAACGATGGCAGTCATCGCGCTGAAATGCCCTTCGATTGAAGTGGCCGTCGTCGACATTTCCGTCGCCCGCATCGCGGCGTGGAACAGCGACCAGCTCCCGATCTACGAGCCCGGGCTCGATGACGTTGTCAAGCAGTGCCGAGGACGGAACCTCTTCTTCAGTACCGACGTCGAGAAGCACGTCAGCGAGGCCGATATCATCTTCGTCTCGGTGAACACGCCGACCAAAACCCGCGGCCTCGGTGCCGGCAAGGCTGCCGACCTCACTTACTGGGAGAGCGCTGCTCGCATGATCGCCGACGTCTCCAAATCCGATAAGATCGTAGTCGAGAAGTCCACCGTCCCGGTTAAGACCGCCGAGGCCATTGAGAAGATCTTGACCCACAACAGCAAAGGCATCAACTACCAGATCCTCTCCAACCCCGAGTTCCTTGCGGAGGGCACGGCTATTGAGGACCTTCTCAAGCCCGATCGAGTGCTCATCGGCGGACGGGAGACCCCAGAGGGGAGGAAGGCCGTCCAGGCGCTGAAGGCGGTGTACGCCAATTGGGTCCCTGAGGAGAGAATCCTCACCACCAACCTCTGGTCGGCTGAGCTATCCAAACTCGCTGCCAATGCCTTCTTGGCCCAGAGGATCTCGTCGGTGAATGCGATTTCTGCGCTCTGCGAGGCCACGGGGGCGAATGTGGCAGAGGTGGCCTACGCCGTGGGGAAGGACAGCAGGATCGGCCCCAAGTTCCTCAACGCCAGCGTGGGGTTCGGCGGCTCCTGCTTCCAGAAGGACATCCTCAACTTGGTATACATCTGCGAGTGCAACGGCCTCCCTGAGGTCGCCAACTACTGGAAGCAGGTGATCAAGATCAACGACTACCAGAAGAGCCGGTTTGTGAACAGGGTGGTCTCCTCCATGTTCAACACCGTCTCCGGCAAGAAGATCGCGGTGCTGGGTTTCGCATTCAAGAAGGACACTGGTGATACGAGGGAGACTGCGGCCATCGACGTTTGCAAGGGGCTACTGGGCGACAAGGCCAAGATTAGCATATACGATCCGCAGGTTACTGAGGACCAGATCCAGCGCGATCTCGCAATGAACAAGTTCGATTGGGATCACCCGATCCACCTCCAGCCTATGAGCCCGACGGCGGTGAAGGAGGTGTCGGTGACCTGGGACGCGTACGAGGCCACCAAGGGGGCGCATGGGGTCTGCATCCTGACGGAGTGGGACGAGTTCAAGAAACTGGACTACGCCAAGATCTACGCCAACATGCAGAAGCCGGCGTTCATCTTTGACGGCCGGAATGTGGTGGATCCCGAGAAGATGAGGGAGATCGGCTTCATCGTTTACTCGATCGGGAAGCCACTGGACCCGTGGCTCAAGGATATGCCGGCGGTGGTCTAATTCATTTGGTGGGAAATGAGTTGATGATGGTTTTAGCTTTCTGGATTTCGAGATTTTAAGTCTTCATAGCAATCGTCATAATCTACTCGATACTAATTCGCCTCTTGATCCTTTCACTTCTATCCCTGCCCCTGCTTCCTCCATTGTTGTTTTGCTATTGTTTCTAGAGAAAGTTGTTATACCGTCGTTGTATGAGTGACATTTCCTGCACTTAATTAAATATTTGATACTTTTGGTTCCTTATAAAATATTATTATTTCTGTTCTTGCGGTTCCGGAAATTGTAGGATGCCTGTTTGGTAGATAGAATTTAACTGGGTCAGAAAGTTATTACTTAGTTAATGCCTGCTCAACTGCTCTCGCTATCTCCTCTTATTCTTAGTTCCGATGAATGCAAATATTAATGGGGTTCAAAGTTCACTACCAATTACGAATTTATGTAGCTGTTATGGGAAGTGTAGATGAGATTGCAGCCGCGGGTTAAATCTTCCCTTTATGCCATAATAGTGTGCAGTTGTATTCTGTGATCGTGTCTAGTTGTATTCCGTCATAGTAGGGAAGGGTGTTCTTGAGTTGAATTGCTCATGAATGGTCTCCACAGTGACATCTTACTTCAGACTGACATAATTTGCTAAAATCTGATTGTGTTAATCTTATTGATTAATTTACTGTTCACCTTTCGAACAATGTATACTAAGAAAGTATAAGCAATTACTCTGTCCTTCCGGATTAAGGTTAAAAGATCGAATTCATCCAAAATCTTCTTCTTGGGTTGACTTGATCATTGGACTGCCTACTAGTGGAGTTCGGACGAAACCATTTTTGGGGGCTTCACTAATTCTGAAGTTTCCAGGGTGCAAAATCAAAAAGCGATTAAAAAGTGGGCTTCAAGCTGGAAATGGAACCCACTCTCAATAAGTGATGTAATTAGTTTACATTTAAAGGGTATTGAAAAAAGACACGTACAGACGACCTAACGCAGAATCGTTTATTGATAAATATGCTAAACATATATAATATTATCCTACTAAACATTAAAAAACAATAAATAAAAATAAATTAATTCGGTTAAATAATCTCAAATGTAAACTATTCGAAAATAATTTATAGGAATAAAATTTTGTGTTCCCCTTTTAAGATTGATTTCAAAAAAGCCCTTGGGATGTGGGAAATATATGTGATTGCCCCTTCTTTTGCTATTGGCTTCATACCGAACACTCGCTGCTATGCGCTGCAGTTGGAGATCCACTGCCGGAAGTGGCCAAATAGGGGTTTTGGAACGCGGAGACGAGCCGTGTTCTTCTTGGGCTCGCTCTCCGGATCGGTAGAGTTCCTCGCCTGGATCCAGATCTCTCTCTATGGCGAGCACCTCGGCGTTGTCTTGGTTCGCCGTCTCCTTCTTCCTCGTCTTCCTTGAGAGTGGCCACTGTAAAACTGTGAAGAGAGACGGTATTCCTCCGCTTTCTCCAACCTTTATTTTTTATTATTCTAATTTTTCGTTGATCTGTAGAATCAAATGGTGCACATTCGTGTCAAAATGGGAATCCTCAACTGGGCATGGTAGATTACTAGGAGTTCCGAGGTTTCCAATGCATATCTTTTTCTTTCTGGTAAATTGGGCGATTAGGATACGGAATTAATCGTCATGGTTCTATGTGCCTCAAGTTGGAAAGATTTATTTGTTGCTACGGGTAATGGAAGGATTTATTCTCATCATCGAATTGGATTCATTTTCCTCATTCTCATCATTTAAATGCAGTGATATGCTATCTCTATTTTTCCTAAAAAGGTTTAAATTAGGTTCTTTCGGTTAAATTTTGATTGATCTAGGTGCATATGTCTACACTTCTTAACCAATCATGAGCCACAAGGTGATATTTGGATATTTCCAGCCGTCAAAATTTCCGGAAGCTTAGTTATATATTTCATCTGTTTAAGAATTCAGCATGTGTTTGATACTTTTATGGAAATATAAGGTGTCACCTTGATTTGGATGTCATGATTAGGCATCTACGATCAATTTTAGATGCTTAGAGCATAATAAAAACAGAAGATTCATTCGATGCTTTCTTATTACCATAAACTGAAATTATTGCAGTAAAAGCATTGAATGAAATCAAGGCCTCACTTGGATGGAGAGTAGTCTATACATGGGTCGGAGATGATCCTTGTGGAGATGGTAATCTTCCCCCATGGTCTGGAGTTACTTGTTCCCAACAAGGAGATTATAGGGTTGTGACAGAACTGTAAGTACATGATTGCTAAATAATTTGTATCGGATCATTTTCTCCTTTTGGGAATTTATATTTTAATCTATTGACAATTCATATACTCGATTATTGGTCGAAAAATTTGGTATGAAATTAATTTGTGGATGAATTGAGAACGTGTAAAAAATTTACTAAATGCGTTCTTCAGCTGTTTTTGAAGGCAAATCTTCCATACCAACGGAAATGTTATCTAAAAGCAAATATAGATACTGTTCTAACAGAGAAAGATTGCTATCATGGAAAAATACATCCAGTTTGAACATTTTGTGCTTACATGTTGTAATAATGCCTTTTCAGCACATGGACCTGGTATGTGCTAACTGAATGCTAATGGATACTTTTTATACATATGTAGGTTGTGAGGTTGCATAAACATTTTAATGAAAAGGAAGGCAATGGGTTGGTCAATGACATCTGAATATGGTTTAATAGGGCATTCCTTTCTATTCAAGCTACTCTTTGTGAACAAGAAAACTTTTGAGAGATATATATTTTACTTCTTTTACTGGAATATTGACCAAAATAATGCCCATTTCAAGTCTTTTTTTTATAACTTCTCCTTTAGAGTGGATATTGGATGTAGATGCACGTAAACTTAATTTGAGGGGTTATGTTCTAGGAAATATTGGTTAAATGTTATAACCTGTTGTGATTAATCACAAAATATTTTCAGGGAGTTGTTATTGTGGTACTATTTGTGCTCTGAAGCATATACCTTAGTCCTCTGAACATGAGGTCTACTATTTGCGTTACTTCCGCAAATAAGAAACTTCACGGGAATATTGATCAAAATAAGGCATATTACAATTCTTTTCAAATTTGATAATTTTTCTCTGTTAGAGTGGACAATGCATGTAATTGAAAGTAAAAATAATTTGAGATGTTATGGTCTGAAAATTATAAGTTCAATTTTATAACCTGTTGTGATTGATTGCAAAAGAATTTTGGGGATGTGCTATTGCGATATTATTTTTACTCTGAAGCATTTACTGTGGTGGTCCTCCACTTTCAGGGAAGTTTATGCAGTATCGATTGTTGGTGCATTTCCCATTGCAGTTACAAATCTCCTGGATTTGAGAAGACTGTAAGACCTTTCCCCGAGCATCAATTTAAAGAGTTACTGAAATATTTATTCTAACATGAAACCGCATGCTACATTTGGTAAATATCCCTGGTTTGTTTTATTCTTGTACATTGGACTTAATATGGTTTTTTTATTACCTAGTATACAAAGAAGTACAGAGCTTGTAATTGGCGTGTTAAGAACTTTCCACAAATAATAATTTTGTTCAAACAAGGCAGTATCCTGCTTCTTAGCTTGTAACACGTAACTGCACTGCATATATCTAAATGACATTGTTCTATATTCCAGGGATCTACATAACAACAAATTGACTGGGCCAATACCTCCTCAAATTGGGCGGCTGAAACATCTCAAGATACTGTAAGTTTCTCCATTTTAGATTCTTAGTTTAGTTTTTATTTTGGTATGTGTTTCCCATCGCATATTTTTTTCTATGTTTTAGGCTGATAGTTTATCTACCAGATCACAAACTTTTTCTATTTAGTTCTGTTCCATACAAATAATATAAAAGTAAGGTAGCTAATAGACAGGTGACACAGAGAGTAAAGTTTTCTCTACGGACTCTACTGCTGATGCTAAATGATGGTAACTCTATTAAACATCAAGCATGAATAACTGCTGAGCATTGTCATTGTGGATTTTTTAAGCTACTTAGTCAAACACGGTATTCATTTTGAAGAAGTTTATGCTTAGGATGTAATTTGACGGTATTGTTGTTATATTACCTGGAATTCTTGAATCAGTCTCCTCACTTTTTCAAAACTATAATTAGATCGTCCTTGCAAGAAATTAATGTAGCAACTTCCCTGTGATTGCAAGAATTAGTTTCTTAGACATGCATAAAACATTCATATGATCATAAGATGAACACAATTCACCTTTAGATATAGGTATCCAGTATATGCTGTTAAAGTTCAATATAAAAAAATTAGCTTCTGGGAAAACAAATTAAATATAATGAATCAAAACAATCCTAGAACAAATTTTAGGGAGTCTTTGTTTCCTTTTCTCTTTATGACTATTGTTGTTCCTCCTTCAGTATAATTGCAAACATGTGTTTCATTGACTTCTGGATTTTTCATTGTAATATTGTATTTCTGGATATACCATCTTATTTTTTGCAAATTTTAACTAATAATCAATCTGCTTGTCCAATGCCCCATGAGGTAATCTCTTTACTCGATCAAATTTAGGCCGGCAAGAGATATGCAAGTTTTCTTCGTCAAGTTATCCTTTAGGTTTTCTACTCGTTAGATGAATACTAAGACATAGTGGTAGTTTCATATTTCCACGTTGGTTTATTCTCTCTAATTTATGCCCAAAAAAAAGAGTTTTCTCTCGTTGACCATATTTATCTTTTTCGTTTCTTGTTATGGGCGCTGCTTAGAAACTTGAGATGGAATAAGCTACAAGATGTTCTGCCACCAGAAATTGGTGAATTGAAGAGATTAACACATTTGTGAGTACTCAAAACTCAAAGTCTAGTATCTGTTTTAAATTGGTTAATCTTCTAGGGAGTTTAGATTGACCAGTGTACCAATTGAAATATTTGCAGGTACCTGAGTTTCAACAATTTTAAAGGAGAAATTCCTGTTGAGCTTGCAAACCTACCAGAACTTCGTTATCTCTATCTTCACGAGAACCATTTCACTGGAAAAATTCCTCCAGAGTTGGCGGATCTGAAGAAGCTACACCACCTGTATCAGTTCTATCTTTTGCCTCTTCTCTGTATCTTTATTTTTGTACGCGAATGTAGATATAAATAATCAATTCATTAATACGTGTGCCTTGTTATCTATGCCTGGTTATGCATGCTGGAGGTATATACATCCCCCCTCCTATGTTAATTGCCACTGAACTTCTATGGCATCGCTTAGTCATCTGGATTTATTTAGTTTTGCATAATTGTTCTTTTCCTCATAATCTGCTTGCAAAATTATAAGACTAAATTTTATAGCTTTTCTCTAACAATGCATTTTTCTACACTCCCCAGTGATATTAGTAATAACCGCTTGACGGGAACTTTGAGTGATTTCATCCGAAATGGTCATGGTTTTCCTTCTCTGCGCAACTTGTGAGTCAACGCTTGGTCCCATTGTTTTCTTTACTAATTTGTGACTCTATAACCATCTCTTTTCCATACTTGCAATTTTGCTTGTAGGTACCTGAACAATAACCAATTGAGTGGTCAATTGCCTGATCAAATTTCAAATATGGTCAATCTGGAAATACTGTGAGTTTTTTCTTACTGAAATCTCATACTTAATATGCTTAATCACATTCATTTCTAGGTATATGTTTGATGATGCAACCTTGTCTATTTTGCATGTAGGTACTTATCAAACAACAACTTGAGTGGACAATTAACTCCCAAGCTCGTTGCAATTCCCAGACTGACCTGCTTGTGAGTTTACGATCTCTCAAACTCAAGCGTTGAATGTCTCGTAAAGAAAACAAACTAAAATTTTGCTGGCATGTGCATATTTTAGATACCTGGATAACAATGCATTCACCGGTAAGATACCAGATGGACTGTACAAGCATCCTTTCTTAAAAGAGATGTAAGCTCTTAGTAACATGCCATTTCCCTTTTCCTCTTTACATCTTAAGATGTGCCATATCTAAAAGTAAATTTGACGCAGGTCCACCGAGGGAAACCAATTCAAAGCTGGGACAAAGTCCAAGGGAACACACAAGACACTTGAACTGACAGACATCGAGGCTTCGTTTTAGCGAGTCACTTTTCTGATCAATCATTGTGGTATATCTTTTGTGTAATTTTATTTTGTCTATCACAGCGTATGAGATTGGCTACATTCTTCTGAAGAATATTTTAAGAACTAATTTTCCATATTCCCATTTCCTACATACTTGTGCAACCTTCTTATTCTTTTCTTGCCCCATAGAAATAGCAGCAAAGAAGTCCTGAAAGCAGGGACTTCTAATCAAGACATTCTGGGGCGCTAACATGAGTCCTCATCTTCTCCTGCAAAACAGTTTTCTGGAGGGGTTAGATTCTGTGCTTGACTAATCCTAAATGACATAAACAACTAAAACTATCTCAATGGAAGTAGAACCATCCACACAAGTACTTGGAAATGTGTCCGCAGTTAAATTCAAAGTCTGATTGCAGATTTACCTTCTATCATTCGACAAGTGTTGTAGCATCAATGCCCTTGTTTTCCCATCAGGTTTGAGTCCAATGCTGCGCATCTTCTTGTACATTTTCTTTGCTTCTACAATCTCACCCCGTAAGCAGAGCCCCTGAATTAGCGCATTGTATAGGGAACAATTTGGTCCAACACTCTGTTAAATCAAGGAGTTACAACATCATGAACCAGCTTTTCGTAAAAGGAAGCAAAATTGTTTGCATATGGTTGGCAAAAGAAAAAAAAAGGCCTGGTAAAATGGTCAGAGCAGACAGAGATAACCGGTTCTGGAAATCCCAGCAAGTGAGAAATTAGACATGCAAAGATGAACTAAGAACTAATCTACTGCTGCTAAAAGGTACCGAATTATGCATCTTTAAGCAAGATAAACACGGTAGATAAACTGTTGCATTTGGGAAAGGAAATAGGTATTTTGAATGGTGAAATAAAAATCTTCATTGTACACGTAATCAGAAAGCCAGAAACATGTATGATGTACTTTCGTTGGTTTAAGGTAAAGGACTTCAATCTTCACAGACATATGAGCGAAATACATCATGTTTCTGGTGCATCTAGAGGTTTTTTAGCACATACATAAACAAAAACAGATGCCCTAATAAACCTCAGCATATTAATTGCATGGTGCATACCTCCACTATTTCCTCGATATCGTTCCAAAGAGATCCCCAGATGCATGATCTTATCAAAGATAAATATGTGAAGGTGTCTGGAGCATGCTTCTTTGCAATCATGTGCTGGTAAATCTGCAAAGCAACTTTTGGCTCCCTTGCAACCTCGCAAGCAGAGATAGCATGGTTGTAAGAGGCAGTTGACATCTCAACTCCACTTTTTTCCATCACCCACAACAGCTGCAGTGAACGTTCCCACCAACCAAGTCTTTGACAAGCCATGAGAACAGTATCATATAAATGAACATTTAAATCACAACCCTCTTCTGTTTTAATGCTCTCAAACAGTCTTATGGCATCAGCATATCGGTTTGACCTATATAAAGCACACAGCAATGCACTCCATGTGTATCCATCAGGCTTATGCCCTACTCTTTTCAGGAGATCATAAACCTCGAACGCAAGATCATCTTTTCCAGCCTTCCCAAGGCAATTGATCATTGAGTTAAAAGCAATAATGTTCGGCTTGAAGCCACTATCCAACATTTTTTGGAAAAATTTGAGACCCAAGTCCCACTTCCCTTCTTTGGTGCAGGAAGAAAGAATTGCCTTCAGAATGTCCTCACTCGGTTGCAATCCGCTCTGAATCATCTCATGGTATGCATCAACTGCTAGTTCTAACTGTCCACACTGCACAAAATTGCTGACCAACAAATCATATGTTATCATCGTACCTCTAGTTTCACTCTGCTTTAGCATTCTCCATATTCTCTGAGTCTCAACCCAGTTTCTAGCTTTGCCACAGATCGATATCATTGTATTGTAAACAACAACATCAAAAATTTTCGACATGCCTTCCTCCTCCAACGCATAGAACATCTCCAATGCGGAGCTACAACCTCGGGTCCTAGCCATAGCATTGAGTATCAAGCTAAAAGTATGGCTGCTGGCCGTTCCTTTTTTATTCATTATCTCAAACACAAGCAGGGCATTCTCTAGAGATCCATTGCGCACTAGACTGGCAACAAAAGAGTTACAAGCGTGAGCATTCGGGTGAAGACCAGAGGCTTCCATCGAAGCAAACATCTCTAAAGCGCTCTGAACTTTGTTCGATCTGCTAAGGATCAAGATCCTATTTGACAGCAACTCTTCATCCCTTTCCTCTAAAAAATGCAATTTCCCTTTTGAAAGCTCAAACAGTCTCTCTGATCTTGAGCTTGAGGGACTACACACAGCTTCAGCACCAGGACCCTGTTGAGTAAGCGGACTCACCAAGGGCAGCTGCTTTTGGAGGCAATCATTTGTGTTAGAACCAACTTCTTCATGCAATGTGCTCAGGCTAATTTTTTGCCCTAATGCAACACCAGATTCACAGTAGGCCAGCGCAACAAGATCTCTTCTTGAAGAGGATGGAAAATTGATCGTTCGGGGCATTTCAAGTAGCTCACGTCTGCTCAATTTACCACTCTCTGCAAACACCAGCATGAGAGGTGCTCGGTTTACTGTGAATGCACTCCGGGAATGCACCTGTTTTCTTGGAACAAAATCCAGGCAGCAAAAGGATGGATGGAAACTCTCCTCTCTCGTAAAGGAATTCTTACCGATAGCAGGAGCATCATGGGCAGAGCAGATGATACTGCAACCTCTTAGTAGTTCCACCATATCGACAAAGTCAATAAACTAGTAGGAATAGGCCAATAATTTATCCCCCACTCTGAAAAATTCAATATAAACAACAGATTTCTCCACTCTCGACACGTTCGAGAAGGTCAGGAAACTGAGGCTTCAGCGACCGCGACGCCACCGCTCAAGAAGACTCGCCACTCTCCCGTGGCTACCTCCTCCTCCTTCTGCACAGCATAGCTGCCACCGAAGCGAAGGAAGTCGCCGGAGAAGGCGAGGCAGCGCCGGAGTTCGAGCCAAGAAGGGCGGAGCAGCGGGAGTCGCTTGTTTCCCGGATATTTTTCGTGCCCTAACCGGTGAAAGGGGGCGTAGAAACGGATCCGGATCCGGATCCGCTAAATCGGATGCGAGTCCGGTTCAGTTCGGTGCAGACCGAATCCGGTAATCAGGCCCGATCCAGAGGGCCCACTTTAAAAAATTTATGAAAATTATCCTTACTATTGCCTAATTGTATTTATACCAATCCCAACAAAGTTTTTAAATAATAGCAACCTTGCTCTGTTAAATTTTAAATCATATGCTTATATCCCCTAATTGTTTAAATTTGTCTATATGAAAAGTTTTTTTTTCATAATATACAATTAATAGTAAAGGGGACTAGATATAATTATCTCAAGCATTTTTTTTAAAACAGAGGTCTAGATGCAATTATCTTAGAGTATTTCTTGTAAACAGGGAGGAAGAATATAGTGCGGTTTCACTGTTCAACCAAATACATATATCCTATGATCTGGAGTTTTACCATTCTAATAAATTGATAAATACTTGCTCCTTGGAAATTTGAGGTGCATCATCCATCAAAAGATGGATAAAGGAAAAAAAAGGTAAAGCAAGATCCATATTTATTGAACTGAATTAGCATTTTGGCATTTATAGACAGCATATATGGGTGTGGGAAATTAGACACCTTGTTTTGTCTAAAATATCAAGATACAAGTGTACAGAAATAACCAAGTTCAAAGTGGAAAACAGAAACGAGCATACGAAGAGAACATAAACCTCGATCAATGTTTGTTCATTGCTCAAATTCAGATGCCTCCTCGGAGTCTGAGAGTGGCAGGAGAGTGGATGCTCCCAGCATGTGCCCATTGAGACAGACATAACACTCGATGCTGTCATCATAAGCTCCCAGCCTGATGCAAGCGCTCCTCGGCAGCATCTTTGCCTCCATCATGTTCCACAACTTTGCCTTGCAATAAGGGCACACCTCCGTTGGATGGAGCTTGGCCTGCCTATCGATCAGCATCTTTCTAACCATTGAAGCAGAAAAGGACTTGAACATGCCGCGGAAAAGTCCTACATCACCATCATCTTCTTGATCAAGATGTTCACAAGGGTCTGATACATACAGAACATCGGATCTGCACTGGGGAAGAAGAAAGCTCTTTCCTGAAGTCCTAGAAAACCTGGTCCTGTAAACAAAATGACCTGGGACCTTGGTAAGGCTAAAGAGATCCCTCTGTGTGCAACCAGAGCAGTAGATGAGAAGCTTTCCAAGTGCTTTCCAGTTTCCATCAACACTGTGACTTCCACATGACTGCAAATCCAGCATCATTTTTGGGGCCCTTGTTCGGCAGAACTCCTTCCATAATATACACTTGGCAAGCTCATCAAACCATTTACAAACGCATGAAAGCAAAGCTATCAATTTGGGATTCCAGTTCAGGTGTTGGAAAACCAGATAGATTACATCCTCGCTCAGGTGACCTCTGGTACATACGCAAGCAGCTGAGTGTGTGCAACGATATTGCTTGGCTACCAACATTTTGCCAACAACTAAGTACAAATTACAGCTTTGTTCTTCAAAGAACAGAAATATGCGACTCTCAGTGATTTAATAATCTGTTCATGTTCTGTAAGGGAGAAAAAAAACACTGTATAATGAAAAACTTTCTCATTTTGGTCAACATAACACATCCAATATCATCTTGAAAATGTGATTTTTACTCACATACCAACTAGCTTGCTTGAAAGTAAGTCCATATCAAACCAAGATATGCTGGGAATAGGTACGAGTATATAGATGCATTGAAGAAAGTAGAAATGAACTCCCATGGTGAATAGCTGAAAGATACCATTTTGCTCAGTTTAAGCTAATGTCTTGTTTCTGGCAGGAGGGAATAGTAACTTAACAGCATTTAATGCGCACAAAAATGTAGATCTTCCAGAGAAGTTCCACAAGGTTCATACCTAAAATTCCACAAATTTATCTACATGAGGTATGAGGCATAAGAAGTGGGTACTCCATCGGAAGAGTTCTTCAATTTCAGGGGAAAATACTTTTTTTTTAAAATATAGAAATGGGATCTTTTTTCTTCTAATCTCATGAAGACGGGCAAAATCTTTTATGAAGAACCTTCAATTCCCAATCGAACATCATATCGGAAAAATCATATCTTCGCCAAATCCAAGAATTTCCGTAATTTCAAGTTCCCAACTCATTCTCCTCGTGATCCAGCGATTTCTCAGCCTAAACGACATCCAAAATGCATGCACTCCATTCCCACCATCCCCGCATGATTCCCGATCTCAGACCCCCAAAATAAACAATCGGTAGAAAAGAGAGGAAAATAGCAGCACAATCTCAACACTCAAAAAAAAAAATCAAATTAAAAATCCTGAAATAAGATCCCGATCAAAAAAAAAAATCTTTTTACCTGCAGCTGAAAACGAGAGAAGGGACCTCTTTCTCCTCCTCCTTCAGATCAGACCACGCCTGCAAGAGCCAGAGAAGGGGAGACCGCACACTTGGCCATCTATCTTCAGCCATCAGCCCGAGCTAAGCAAGCAAAGAAGGGGCAGGGAGGGCGGGCGCCTACTCATCCCGACGCGCTTGGCGACAGAACTAGCGGCGGGCGGGGCAAAAGCCAAAAGCCACTCGCAGAGCACGGAACCACAGGATGGCCATGGCTTTTTCCCAAAGCCGCTTGCCACTTTTGTCTCTTTTCCCGGGGACAGTTTCGTCCGAAAGGTGGAATCCGTCGCCGCCAATGGGGCTCTGACGAGAAGAGAGGTTTGGGAGGGAGGGCACGCGACTGCTCTCGGGGGGAGGAGGAGGGCTGATGGACTGGTTACCCACTTTCGCTGTAATCAGCGAGCAGAGCATACTATTTGGAGCAGATGGGAAATAGGCGAGCTGTGGAGCATATGACCGATGGGTTGCGGAGACAGCAGACAGGGTTTCGGGTGGATGAGGGCCACGCACCGAGGAATGTTTGGCAGTCGGCGCCTGAAGCTGCGTCTCACGGTCACGGAGGAAGATATTTTTCTTTTCCGGATAATACGGCGTTGTGCCGCTAAATTACACTTGTATTCTTTTATTTTTTTAAACCATCATAATCCTCTCTCCAATGCTTTCTCTCTTTTAAATTTATATATTTTATAATATTTAATTTAATATAGATGTCATATCAATATCGGATACCGAATCCCATCCCATCAATGACGTATACTATAAAGATATTACTAATATAATTTTAAAACGAATATAGTACAAATGTATATTTTTAAGAACTTAAAAAGGTGGACAACAAAGTAATTATATTTTTAAGTTAAAATTGCGGAAGAACCTCCCATCCCACCTGCCGATCAAATCCAGTTGCTGAGGAGTTCGGATTAGGGTTGAGATCGAGGACGGCTTCAATTTCAATCATACCCTTCTTAGATAAATCTCAGTTTGTCAATTGGCCTCTTGAGATGAAAAAATTTAATGTTTTCAGGTGAAAAGAAAATTTAAGAGTTTTTTTAACTTTTATTTCAAAAAATAAGCATGTATCTTTTTAACTTTTCATCCACTATTGGTCAGGGTTTGCATTCTCATGATTTTTTGCTCAATTGTTGTTTCTGAGAATTTCCGGAAGCCTTTTCCTCGTTAATAAATAGAGCATGACAGGTAAAACCTTGCAGCTAATTCCCCATGAACGGAATGGAGCCAGAAAATGCAAGCTTTACTTCAGATAAGGTAGGATTTTTGACTGCAAAACTTCAGAAGAGCCGAGTGTTCGGTATGAAATCAGAATACAAAATTGACCCAAGGAACAATCATTAAAGCAAGTTTTCCAACTCATCATTACCCCTCAATTAGCAAGAAGCCATGTTTTAGAAGGATACAACCATTGACTCACTTAGAAGTGACAATTGATGTCTGAATTGGTAAAAAGTTAAAACTAAGAATACAAATTTGAATCAGAGAACTTTAACTGGTCAAAGAAAGTTGTGTCAACAAATAACAACACGTGGTCACAAGTTTGTAGAGAGTAGGAGCACTCAGAATGTCATTGTACAGCGAATTTGAATACTCAACCCACCTGCTTATGTGATTGTGACAGCCCCTTGGACACGCTTATTGCTATATTTAGAAATCTCAGCGTGGACCAAACCAGCATACATTGCAAGGGCGTGCAATCAACAAATGTCAAAACACTAGTAGCAGATGTATTCCTCAACTTGGATACTTCAACAAACAGGAGGAAAAACAATCAGGTGAATATTTCTCTTAGAAGCCAATCCAAGCTAGGGTAAGCAAAATATAGAACCAAAAAGGAAGGCAAAGCAAAGAGTATGGTTATTAGGATATAAAGTGTTAGGATGGCAGCACTGGCAGGAATGGCATAGAGGACTATAAGGAGGAAGATCATTACAAGAGGGAACTTGGCAGTCAATTGTATGAACAAAGCCAGGGACTTGCGCAGTGAAGCATGAATCCTCTGAGTACTGAAGTAATTACCGATGAGGTGAGTTTGAATTTGGTTAGAGTTGGAGTGCGCTGCATAGGAGCGTGGAGCACTGTGGATGCTTTGATGATTTCCCCACAGCAAATTGCCACTTGAAGGACATACAGGTTGGTGTTTCCCACGAATCAATGACTGAGATCTTTGCCTATCACCATTCATGCTCTCAACCATCCAAAGTAAGAAGTAATTTTTCCGGGGAAAAATGAGGTTGCTCTTGTAGAACAGTCGGAAAGACAAGAGGCCGCACCATGGGCAGGAAACAAAGAGCGGCAGCTGGATTGGTACATTAGGAAATTTAACCACGGCCCACTGAAGACCTAGAACACAGTTCTTGCATAGAGTGTGGCCACACCATAACACATAAGGCACATTCTCAACAATGTTAAATGACTCCCAGCAGATTGGGCATTCCAGAACATCTTCTTTGCTAGCACAAGAAGAGCACTCATCGTCGGAGCACTCAGGACTGGATGTGCTAGACTTTGCCCTGATGTTCTTTGAACCTATTATTCCAGCAGTTCCACTAGACAAAAAACTCCACATTTCAATGGAATGTTTAACAAACTATGAACAAGGACCCTGAGTTAAGTTGCAGGTACAGGAGCAAGATGGCCTGAATTGGCTGTGGTTTATATATTCTGGGATTAATCTAGATGCCAAAGGTACAAAACAATGAACCTACAAAAGTCATATCAACGTGCATGCATTTTAAACTAAGGGAGATCACATAAGTAGGAGATTTAACATCAAAATAAATTATGCTAATTGAAATTTGCATGAATCAAAGAAGAAAACTAATTGCACATTTCAACACAATAACGTACCGGAGAAAAAAAGAAAAAAAAAATCTTAAAATTGCAAAGTAATAGAAAGCCATAATCCCAATTGCATCTGACATAAGAGTGAATCTAAATGCAAATTTCCAGTTACAAATAATAGAATCCTACGACTTGGAAAGTGAGATCCAATGTATCAGAGGTGATTGACTAAAATGCAGAACATGCATCTATTGAGAAAACTACCACTATCAGATAAAATTACTGGAGGTATATTAGTATACCAGAAACTAACAAGTCCTAGAATGAACTAAAAACAACCATCAGTAAGCGGTCGCAAAGAATTGGACAGATGTATTTCCAATTTAAATGGACTGCAACTAGCAACTATAATTTACTTTTACAAATTTAAAATGCTATATCAGGTGGGCATCTAAAAGTCTCCTGATTGGCAATTCCCAGATCTTGATCATACAAATGGATCTGAAACAGCCACGTCAAGACAAAGAAGATTCACCAACTAGTAATCTACAGGTACGCTGACCAAAATGGAAAAAATCCTCAAGGTAACCATGAATGGCGGATCGAGCATTCAAGTCGCCTGTGCATCCCCAATAAAAAAATCATAACAAACGATTAAAAAAAGGAAAACAACCTCCAAACCCTAGAATCAACCACGACGAACCGACTAGCACACTTATTACGTACGTAGAAAAAAAAAACTAAAAAACATCCAAACGATGCCCCAAGAACATCGAAAGATTCGATGCTGTTGCAGAAAGAGAAAAAAGAAGAAGAAGAGATCCTTCTTCTCTCCTCAAGGGAAGAGCATTGATAGAGCATCGACTTACCCGCTGATCAGCAGATCGAATCGAAGACAGGGCAAGGCGAGGCGACGCTAGATCGAGGAAGCGAAGGAGCAGGCACAATTCTCCATCGGACCTCGTGGGAGGAAGCCAGAGGCGAGCTCATCATGTAATGAGTCTAATTACCCAGTTGGGCGGGCCTCTGCTTGTGAAATCTCCAGAAGAGTCCGCAGCCGCGTGATCTACCTCGTCCATTTCGAATCTGACGATTGTGAGCAAAGAGGGAAGGGTGTGCTATGGATTGATTTATTATTTATTTTAGCAAATCTCAAATTTGTTTCAATATGCATAGGGAGAGAATATATATATATAGAGCGGATAATTATTAATTAATATTATCATGCACGCATATTATTCCACCAGGTTAATAAAACATACAGCACAAGTCAACAAAAGCACGAAGAAAAGCCAAAGTCGACGATGAGTCCTCCAACATCAACATGAGAAGATTTATTACATCAAAAAAAAAAAACATGAGATGATTTAAATATAATTCTACTTCAAGAAGCCTTGAGCCTTCTTCAGGTAGCCCCCTGGGCCACCTCCACCGCTGTCGGCCTCACCGCCGGAAGCATCCGCCGCCGGCTTTTCTCCCTGATCAGCCGGCTTTTCTGCCTGAGAGCGACCAGCAGAATCGGCGGAGCCCGAGTAGTTGTCAAGGTAGGTCTCCGCCTGTGAGACGTACTGCCCGAACTTCCCTTCCCCGAGGTTGCCGTACTGCGACGCGCCGCCGAGCAGGTCGGCGGTGGCTCCGGCGACGGCGGCCTTGTCGAGCTTGTCGGACTGGTTGTTGAAGACGGACGTGGCGGCGCCGGCGACGACCTTGGCGCTGGAGAGGAGCTCCGTCGGGGTCGGCTGCTCGTGGCTCGCCGCCGGCTTGGAGCTGGGTTTGACGGCAGGAGGAGGGGGAGCAGCAGTATCGGCGTTGGAATCCTCGGAAGCCATGGGAAGGCTGAAGCTACTGATAAAGGTGAAGCACTTGAGATTTGGTTAACTTGTGAGGAGGCAGCGAGTCGAAGTTATATTAAAGGGAGGGGCAGACGAGGCGTCGGCATCAGGAGAGCTGACAGCAGCTAAATAGTGTGTGGCTCTGAATCGGGGAAGATGACTCGTTCGATAAGTTGATGTGCATTGTGCAAATATCTTCTTTCATTGTGTGGAAGCGATCAACTCAGAGAGGCTCCCCCATACACAAACTTATAGAACTTGAGATATATTAATTTTCAGAGAGCGACCCGCAACCTCCTTCTATCAATTACTGAAAGACTACAAAGTTGGGCCCAAAGACTTCTATCAATTACTGAACATTTTACTTATAACTTCTGTTGGAGGGAAGATTGTTTATCTTTTACAATAAATGGTGAAAGGATAAAGAAAACGACGAGGAGGAAGAGGATGATGCTGGGAAGAAAAGGGGTTGAAGAAAATAAAGGAGAGAGGGATACGATGGAAGAAGAAAGTGATGATAATACAGACTACCTTGTTAATAGTTGAAAAAAAAATGCCACATCCGGGTAAGAGGGTATTTTTTAATTAGAAAATATTTACGACTGCAGAACGAATTTATTAAGAGAATATTAAGAAAATTTCCAAAAATATAAACTCATGTTTGGTTTGGAAAAAATTTAAGAATTTTTAATTCAATAGTTTTTAGTTATTTATTTTTAAAAAAAAACTTAGATTTTTAAGACAGAGGAATTCCTCCGCATGCATATATATCATTATTGCCCTTGTTGGCTCAAACACCAGTCAGCATGCAGTGGCGCTGCAGGCTGCTCCCTTCTTTTCCCTTTGGCTTGAGGATCCTTCTTTCTACTGGATCTCCCTTTAAACTCGTGTTGGCCAAAAACAGCTATCGATTTATGTTAAAAAGCTTTCCTATATGGAATCTGCTGTTGGTTACTGAATCTTTTAGCTTTCGTCTGCAGACTCTGAAAACTTCCCAATTAAGCTTGAACATACATAGGATGAGGGGATGAGCCACGCACTCTGTCAGATCGGAAGCTTCATTTGTTTCTGATCAGTGATCACCACTACGAATATTTATGGTCACATATCGACAAATAGTGAGCAACTAGAGCTAGATCCACATTTTGTCCTTCAAGCAGTTGAAGTATAATGCTGATTAAATGTCCTGTCTCCTTTTATGAACAAGCTACAGCTTTTAATCTGCAGAAGGAAACGATCTCCTGATCACCTTGTCGTCTACTTCGAGCTAACAGATCTTCCTGCGCGCATGCATCTTCTAGCTAATGATTTTTCTTTTTTTAATGGAGTCGGTACGGAATCTGATGAGCAATTGGCCTGCCACAGCAGTTACCAATCACGAGCATCATCCCGGCCCAACTAGTTATAAGAATTCACGCTTGACGTATTTTAATGGGCGTAGGTGATGTGCCGGCGGGGCAGAGTGGATCGCCCACCATATCTCGAACAGTGCGATGAGGAGGAAATGTAGGCAGGCGTTCACTGATTGGAGTGGTAGTGATAAGGCAATAATTGTCTTTTTCCAGGAGGAAAAAGGTAACCCATGGCCATGGCAGTACAAGTTGCGTGCAGTCATTTTCTGACATGAATCGTGAGAAACGTGTTCCTTCTTCTTGCGGTGATGAGATAACTGTAAAGCACTGCCGTGGTACAAAATCCAGGATCTGGCTGTATTTGACGCCAGGATTGCAGGCATCCGATGGAGGAAAGAACGGTTCTTGAACTTTTTCTGACTTATGCAGACGGCTGCTTTTTTAGCTGCAGCCGCCGACACAGTATGTTGCCGTAGATCCCGAATTGTTCCTCCATCTTGCGCTTGCTCTTGCTCTTGCGTGTCAAGTCCGGCAGATTGATCTTCCACAAATACCCTTTGCTGTGATTAAATTTCTTCCAACAATCCAACGAGCAGTGAGGAAATCTAATTTTAAAGCTCGAATCCTTCGCACCTCGAGCAAGAGTAGATCCTTCGAAAATGGTGAAGGGTAGTTTGGTGATTGCAGAGACGACTTACTGAAGAGCACAAGCCATCAGCGAGCGAGCTGGAGCTGGATCCTAGAAGTCAACTTCATCTTTTTACTCCCCTCGATCGTTAATTTTGATTTTTGAGGGAGTTCTCATCTTTCTTTTTCTTTTTTTAATTTTGGCCTCCATTTTTATAGTATATTTGAGCTTCCTCTAGTTCAGTAGGAGCGTTTGTGTGGGAGATAGAGGAGAGAGTACGAATCTGATGGCAGAAAAGGGGGGCGGAGGCGGTGTTGTCGTTGGAGAGGACAAGGCGGCTCCGCCACCGAGGGCAGGGGCACCGCCCCGGCCCACCATCACCCTACCTCCGCGCTCCTCCTTCGAGAGCCTCTTCCGGGGCGGCGGCGGGGGGAGTGCTTCGGAGGCGAGCCCCGGACCGCTGACTCTGGTGTCGAGCTTCTTCGCCGACGACCCCGACTCGGACTGCCGCTCCTTCACTCAGCTGCTTGTCGGCGCAATAAATTCGCCGGTGGCGGCGGCGGCGTGGAGGACCGCGGGGGAGCCGGTGAAGGCGGCGGAGAAGCTCTCCAACGGCGGTGGCGAAGCGGAGAGCGTAAGCGGGTTAGTCCGGTTGGGGCAGAATCGGCCACCGAGCTTGGCGATTATCCAGCCGCAGATGTTCACCCTGCCGCCCGGGTTGAGCCCTGCAAGCTTGCTTGATTCTCCTGCCTTCTTTTCCCCTACCCCGGTACGCGATTCAAACTGAAACTCCAATCTTGTTGCAAATTTGTTGCTGTTCTTGGTCGATAGATGTACAAAAGTTTCGATGTCTAAGGCATTTTGGAACGAAAGTGAGTAGTATTATGCCCTAGTTCAGGATTTGACATCCCTTATGTTTTATTCAGTGGAAGCAGGAGATCCTGTGTTTTATTTTCGTTCGGAAAGGGTTGTTCGTCACACTGCAACCAACTTGCTTGTCAGAGAACATGAACTAACTTTTAAAATTTTCCTTTCTAATTGACCAGTTCGCAGACATTCTTTTCATCTGCTTTCAATTTTTTGATATCTGGCATATATGGTTGTGGCATTAAAATCTGAATTGTTTGTGTTGATGATGCTTATGCTGATTAAATAATTAATCAGTTAGTGAAATGCAAGTGAATATTAGTTGTGAGACATCACTTAGCATTCAAGTTATAACTTGCAAGCCGTAGAGAAAGAAGTACTTTTCCAACTTCCTAGTGCCTGAATTCATGGGTAGAGTTTGAGCCAAATGGTTATCCCTTTCAGTTGTATGATGTGTCACTAAAATAGAAGCCATCCCATGCACCTTTTTGGTTACTTATTGCTGTCTGTTTGTCGTTATTGGTTATGAGCTGCAGTGGACTCTCTCAACCTGTTGCAGTATCATTAATCTTCCCACAAGGTCTTCCTTCTTCCCAGCTACTGTGAATAGGTTCCCATTCTGCATGATCAGTTGCTAGTTTACTTTCAATTTGTTTTTGCCTGCAATTTAGTCAATAGTGTCGGTATATTTTCTTAGATAAGTTTAAGGTGTCAGTAACTACGACAAAGCCTAGATAAAGAATTCCAGGGAAAGCAAGAAAAGATCTTGTTGTCAAACTTTATTAATAACATTGATTAATAGTATTAAATGTATATGCTTTCAGTAATTACAGCATTGCAGGTAAAATAATGTAAACTCCCTTAGTTCTTTCTGAAATTAGAGAATCAGTATTTGTTGGTTTTAGAGCATAAAATTTCAGGGGCTTCATCTTTTAGCATCTAGCAGTGGCACCATTCAAAAACCAAATATTCTGCATCTGGTAGCAGAGATGATGACTTTGGTGTCATGATCAACCAACTTAAGGAGGTTTATGATTTGCTTCTTTGTGGCCATTAGATAGCACTATTATGACATGCTGAAGCAACTCTAGTTATTCTTACACTTGGAATAAGCTTGCTTGCATTCCTTTTACAGTCATAATCTTGTTTTAATGAGGAACCTAAATAGAACCACATTCTTTGGTGTTTAGGCAACTACTTGAGGTCCTACTTTAATTAAACCGATAACTGGTTCATAGTAAATGCTTATTCATGCTGTATTTTCTTGTCCAGTTGACTTTAGAAGCAAGATCTGGGATCTTATTGTTTCTACCTTGGAAGTTGGAATCTTAATTATTCTTTAGGAAAATATCTTGAACTGCTGGATCAAGAAAAAGCTATTGCTTGATAATTTGGATGTCTTCCCAATAAGTCTAAGGTCTTCTTGCAACCAGAGAGCATCAGTCTAAACTAATAAGTGTATCTTCTGCTTGATGTCTTTTTAAACTATAATAGATTTATTAATGTACTGCAACTTGTCTTCCTTGCTTAAGATGTATGTGAAGAAATTTTAGTTTTCTGGCTTTTTCAATCATCTGGTCTACAAAAATTTTGTATCATATTATGCCGGACTTTTATATTTGACTATGATCCTTGTAGGGGAAATTTGCAATGTCCCATCAAGAGGCCCTTGCTCAAGTCACAGCCCAGGCTGCACATTCACCATATAGAATGCTAAGTCAGGCAGAATTCCCAACACCTTTCTCAACAACTACGACAACTTCCATATCACAATTAAACCAGGATGTTCCTACTCTTCAAGCGACTGCAGTTCAATCTGCAGAAGCCTCCCAATGTGATCGAAAATCTCCACCGAACACTACTACTGTTGACAAACCTGCCCATGATGGCTACAATTGGCGGAAGTATGGTCAGAAGGTTGTCAAAGGGAGTGAATATCCAAGGAGCTACTACAAATGCACCCATCCAAAATGTACAGTTAAGAAAAAGGTAGAACATTCAGTAGACGGTCAAGTAACTGAGATCATTTACAAGGGCCAGCATAATCACGAACGTCCTACACCCAGTAAACGCATCAAGGAAGGTAATAGTTTGCCTAGTGAATCAAATGGGACCCATGGGAAGATTGACAACCAGGAATCAGGTTCTCATGGTTTTCATGGGAATCTTGGCAAACAGAACAGCATTACTGGTGCTCCAATTTCCAGAAGAGGTCAAGAATCTGACCATGGGACAACCGAACAGTTATCTGGGTCAAGTGATAGCGAAGAATTGACTGAAACTAGGACAAATGAGGGAGATGCAAATGACCGTGATCCCAAAAGAAGGTATCCATCAAATGCATGCTACATTTTCTTATGTGACTATCATTCTTCAGATGGTATGATTGCTTTTGATGGATCTGCAGAAACATCACAGCATCTTCTCAAAAGACATTGACCGAGCCTAGGATCATTGTGCAGACAACAAGTGAGGTTGATCTTCTGGATGATGGCTACAGATGGCGCAAGTATGGGCAAAAAGTAGTGAAAGGAAATCCTCATCCAAGGTATTATCTTCACATTGTGGTTTTACAATGTGCTGCTGGATGTGTTTTTTTGTATAATTTCCAGCTTTTTGGTCTAACACTGAAACAGCACGCAAGTAATTCAGATACTAGCAACATTGTTTGGTTTTGCTATAAAATCTTAAAACCTCAACGAAGTTGGATAAGAGAGAGAAACCTGGAACATTGGATGATTTACTCACTCTATCAAACTTCTCTCTATATTAGATGGTAGCGTCTAGGAAGCCCAAGAGTTTGCTTAGAAAACAAATGCGACGATTTTTAGGCATTACCTCTGCCTTTTAAAATCCTTTGTATCACAATATATGTAGAAGGAAGTTCTCTACCATCAATTTGTATGAGGAACTAGAGGTAGTACTTCTGTTTCTAAGATCATTGCAATGCACTTGAATATGTTTGAGAAGCATGTTTTAACGATTTCCGGTCTTCAGAGTGGGAGTTTCAGGAGTGGATTGGTGAACACAATATTCTTTTTGAAGCTATAAGCCAACAGCATACAGTCTAACTCGTAAATTTAAGGGATCGTAGACCTGTTTAAAAGAATGTAGCGTGTGATAAATAAGAAAACAATCAAAGCCACAATCACTGGCCATATTAAAGAACAGGACAATTTTTGAGGAAACGGTGAACTTGCGAAACCATCGAAATTCATGAAATAATATGCTAAACTAAAGTTGTAAAGGCAATGAAAAGGTCAAATATTCAAACAAGCTTACATGTGATAATAAGAAATCTCTATTTCAGGGAAGTCTTGTTCCAGGTAATATAGAGCAGAGGTTCTTTGGGAATAACTTTTATACTTGAAATTTTATTTAGATTGTTATGAATCCTTCATAAATTTGCTGATATATATATGGCTTTGGCTTTTACACTTACGAGATCCACATGTTTTTTCTTTTACACTGCAATACTTCGATGTTTGTTTGGATAACCTTTATCCATGATAACCTCCAATACAGGGGTAAGTGGTTAGTTCTCAAATGAGTCTTCCTAGCTTGACCCGATCCCTAAATGAGCCGATCTTGGACAATAACTTGTTTTGCGAACATGTTTGCTTTCTGTTCGTGGAAGTTCAATAAAGATCCTGATAGAGTCATATAACACTTATTTTTGTCAATGCAGGAGCTATTATAAGTGCACCTATGCTGGATGCAATGTCAGGAAGCACATCGAGAGGTCACCGACGGATCCAACGACTGTAATTACATCGTACGAGGGAAAACATAGCCATGACATCCCAGCTGCTAGAAGTGCCAATGCGGCTTCCAACAGCACAGGTTCTAATCCGGCATCCCTTGCATCCACAAGCATCAGAAACCATAATCAAACTCTCCAGCTAAAAGAAGAATACGAAAACACATAGTTGTTTCTGGAGTCTGCTGATATGATCGTTTGAGTTATCTAGCAAAGCTCATCTGCTAATATGCTGCACCTTTTGGAGTCACAAAAGCTTTTGAATGCTCAGCAAAGTGAGAAAAATTATGCTGACGGGGTTCAAGATTCTGATGGAGCTGCAGTGGCGCATAGGTCATGCCTCCATGCTGCTGTGTGCTAATCTACCTCTACTTAACCATGATGATTACTATTCCCTCATGCATTCCTTATGCACATCAACCAAGTTCACTGACGCCCACTGTTTGTAACAGCATCATCTGCACAACAGAGGAGGAGGCAAATAGTTGTGAATGTGTTCGCTTCTTATGGGCAAATCTGGGCTTGAAGCTTAAGTATATCATTATTCTCTATCCATGTAATCCACACTAATTAATCTTAGTCAAATCCTTGGAAAAAAAAAAGGATTAAGTGTGAGACTGACACTACAAAAATTACCTCTTTCTTCATTTTCAGTTTTCCAAATCTTTTGAGTTGTCTAAATATTGAAGACCAGCAGTTTATTTCTAAAAAATTTTGCTTGTTATTTCTGGGGAAAGCCGAATAATACTCCAATAGAATATTTTTAATAGCATCTCCTAGGGCAGCAAACTTAACTACTCTTCTAATTAGAATAATTAGGTTTTATATGGCAGCTTTTAGTTAGAACAATTAGGTTTGATATAGAAAGATTTTAGGTTTAATACTCATCAAGTTTAAAAAAAAATTAACTTTTTTTATTTCTTCAAATTCATTAATTTTATTTTTTAAAATAAAAATGGTAATGTGCTTATTAATTAGACAATTGGAGCAAGAATTCGTTGTGATTAATTGGAATGTTTTTTAAAAAAATTTGAGAAATCATTCCTATTTCGAGGAGAACAAAAGAAGATAACGAAAAGAGAACATGTTCACAAGCTTCAGTATCTTATCTCCTGTTTAGCCTTTGGATGCCTTAAAAAATTCCACTAAAATATCTGCCGTCCGTCCCGTCTCGTTTCGGGGTTTTGCTGGAGGAAAAAATTAGACGCCCTGGCACTGGAAGAAGGCGCCTCGGTTTCGTACATCCGATTCCCCACTGCGGCCATGGACGCCCTCGGCGGCAGCGACCGCGCGGCGGACGCGTGGGAAGCGGTGGAACAGCAACTCCCGTCGGAGGGCCACGGGAGGGGGTGGGAGATGGTGGCGCCGGGCGCTAGCGCTTCCGACTACGACGATTTCTCCATCTTCCCCCCCAGCCTCCACGAGGGCCTCCACCTGCGACCCGACCCTCGCCCTTCCACGAACCCTTCATTTTCTCCCCAGGAGCAGGAGAAGGAGCAGGATCAGGTCGCCAAAGAGCCGCCCCCTGGACTCACCAGCCACGAAGTGGCGATGGTGATGAATCTCACGCGATGGAGGCCACTTTCGGGTTATACGAGGCGCTTGATTGGGTCGGGGCTTGAGGTGATCCATGAAAAAATCGCTCTTTATCGAGGAGGATTAGGACATTTGACAGGAGGAAAAGTTTGGTCACTGGCGGCAATGGCCGGTTTCGTGGGCGCTTTGATGTACATAAGACGGAGGATGCGTAGGCGGGAGCAGGAGCTGCTTCTCCTCCTAATTCAAGAAAAAGATCAGGTGAATGGCCCCTTATTTCTTGTATGTGCACTTCAGTACTTTCGATGTTGATAATTTAGCATGTTGGCTATCAACAGTTATGGTTGGTGTTCTAATTTGGCTTCAGGATGGTTTAAGAAAGTTTGTCCGTGATGATACATTAGTATTCATTTCCTTAATATCTATAAAATTTGGGATTTTTCCAGCTTTATCCTTTTCGGATTTTCTTGAAGGATGAAGTATTTTTTATTTTTTGTACTTAAAAGACCAAATTGTTGGTTCCCAGTTCCTGAAATAGAAACATGGGATAGTTAAATGATGTGTCATAATTCTCTGAAGATTACATAAACAGTGACTTTCTTTCGGGGAAGACTTGCAACATTACACACATCCAAGGGGGTATCAAATAGGCTCATGGTCAAGTCTGGTAAATGACCCAAGGACTGAGCAACTAATAGGAACAGGGGGTTTGTAGTGGGAAGGCTGCTACATGGATCAACTAAGTTAAGAAGTTCAGTTAATTGCTTCTACATGAAGAAGACTTAAGAAAGCCAGACGATTGATTAGTCAACCTGGGTAAATATACCTCAATGCTCATGGTCTAGCGGGTTACTTGCTCCTTTGTTCTTAATGTTAATATATTTGTAGTGTAAGAGGCTATTAAGTTTCCAGGGTGTTGAGAGCTGTTGGAAAATCAGTAATCGTTTGAGATTTGATGCTGCTAATAGTAACTTCAATGGCAGTTTTGCTACTCTTGATTCAGGCCCTTGCTCCAATGCTATCACTGCAAACAATAAGATTCATTTGTGTACATTCCTTCAGCGCATGTAGAGATTAATTGCCATGTGAAGTCTATGTCTCTTCTCATATTTGTACTTTAAGAACTTGTCAATTCCATTTCCACTCAATATACAAGGAGAAGGTGAAGATCCACAATCGGTATGTTGGTTTTTGCCCATGTTGTTCTTATCTAACTTTAGAATTATACTTTTAATGACATTTGCAACTTAGTTAGTGAAGACCACACAGTGGCAATGGCAGTATCACCACGTGGGGAGGGTTGCAAAGCTTCCTGTTGGGGACGTCTATTTGGTTAAAGATTGTCTTGTAATTAGAAGTCCAAAGCTTGCTAAACTTGGCCTTAGATTTTTTGTCCCTCTGATTACTGCAACTTTAAGCTCCATTTCATCATAAATTTACCTGACCTCCTTTATGAAACTTCGACTAGGTGGCTTTTCAAATAGTTTAGAGAAAACTCCAAGGTCATGCTAGACTGAAAATATGGAGCAGGTCCCTACCCGAAAATTTATACCCGCACGGGTGTCGTTTAGGCGACCCCGTGATAGTCCTAAGATGGCTAGTAAGGATGAGCCCTACCATGGACTTGGCACCGATGGAGTCGAGGTTGTCACAGCCCATTGTGCGGATGTGCGTCTATATCGGTCGACGTTGACTGCTATTAGACTGGGAAGGTGATTCCCTACGCGAAGCCTTGGACAATGGATCCGTAAACCACGCGGCTATTATTCATGACGTTCTGCAGATAGTCGGATGAGTAGTCCAGATCCTAAAGTTATTTTTATCGGTTAACCGTGGCTGATTAAAAGTTGGTTAAGGACCTAAAACTAATACTTTCATAATTCTCAAGGTTATCTTACATGTATCACTTATTAGCATATAAAGATAATACCCCAATCCTACGATACTAAGGAAAAAGTATACTTGGCACTCAACAATCATGCAGTTTCCTCTAGAGGCATCCCTAAGCAAAGTTTAGAGTTACGAGGTGAAATTTCACAGTGAATCAGTAGAAAACGGATGGATTATAGTAGCTAATTTAAGTAGCTACAGGAATCCCTAGCTACCATCATTTATTTTAAGTAGCTAACTTAAGCATGCTTGTAATCAGATGGATTATAGTAGTTTCCTATCCTGATGTTGTTAGTATTTCTAGATCAATTTGGTTTTCCCCATTTCACTTGAGCAGGGTTTTCTTCACATAACATACTTGGTATTTTGAACTCAAAACATTTACTTGAAATTAAGTTCTGAGCCTCTCCTTTTCACGTAGCTTTTAACTGCTCCAAACAACAATGCCATGCACCTCTGATACCCGAATGCTATATGCTTATTATTGTTCTCATGTTGCTTTGCAGAGAATACGAGAGTTATTGAATCAAATTGCGCTGTTGAATCATATTGTATCTGCACGTCAGCAGGTCTCCATCCGAAGGCATACTTGATATATGTTGAAATGATCCATCGAGCCTGGATCTCAATTGCTGTTGAATGCAAATGCAATTTTCTTGTAGATTCATAGTGTTTTGCCTAATTTTATTGAACCAATAAACTCTCTTGATGGGATATAGTAGTAGCTTTGTCGATGTTGGTTTCACCACGTACTTGGTTCACATCCTTAGACTGATAAGAATGAATAAGAAATGATATTACCAGAATTTATTGGGTAATCAATTTATGTGAAAAAATACTGTAGAAGAGAGAAGACTCACAAGCTGTATGTTCATCATCTCTGCTATAGTCTGCTTTTGGTTAAGAGTCTTGTCCATTGGGTAAACTGAAGCAGATTTATTTGTCTAAGAATAACGAAAATGTACGAGAAATTGTTTTATCTCCTTCGGCCAAGTTAAGACTTGATATTTTTCATTCAGTCATCTTCTTTTCACTTGATGCTCCATGGACCAAATGTGTTAGGAAAGCTTCTGAATTTGTTTTTAGGATTAATTGTAACATGTGCCTTAGTTAGACTATCTGATATAGTATTGAAATATTAAAAATACTCTTCTTAAGATTAGAAATATATATGTTATTTAAAAATTAATTATGATTATAATTATAATTTGGTTTTAATGCCATTAATATTATCTCAAACTATGTCTAAAAATACACGGTTTATTTCCATTTATAAAGGGGGATGTATACTATTATCCTAAATTATAGTGGTTATTGTTGTAATTACATTATGTTTTTGGACGTTTTCTCCTTTTTTGTAACTTTAAATTGGAGGCGACTGTTGAAGACTGGACAAGGAACAGCCTTCCGTGCAAATGAAGTGGATAGGCTGCCTCCTGCCTTATCCGCAATTTAAGCCCCTCGACAAATCGAGCCACATGATATGATGCAATTCTCATTCTGACATGATATCAAAAGTTGGAAGGACGAAGCAAATGACTCCAGAAAAAAATTAACAATGAGGCAGCAGTTTCTGCAGTCCCTCAACGTAACCCCCCCACCTCAAATCATCCGTCCCACTGCCGCGTCGCAGTATCCCGACCTCCTCCATCTCCATTCCTCCGCTGCTGTTCCGAGGAACACGAGCTGCAACTGCAAGCTATCCCGCCGAGACATCGCCGTCTCCTCGCTCCCCCTCCTTGTCTCCACCATCTGGTCTAAGCAGGAGGCCCAGGCCAACGATGAAGCCCCAGGTGAATCAGATTCCTCCATCGTCACAACCACTGGCTGCAGCAGCCAACCTGCAGTCACGAAGAAGGCATTCATGGACATCTCCATCGACGGCGCGCCCGCCGGCCGCATCGTCGTCGGCCTCCACGGCGACGCCGCGTCCTTCGGGGCCTCCCGATTCGCGACGCTGGTGACGGGCGCGGGGGGTATCAGCTACCGGAGGAAGGAGTTCACCAGGATCGTTCCCGGCTACATCCAGCACGGCGGTGTGAGGTCTTACGGCGTCGACGTCGAGCTCGCGCAGCGGGGCGGGGGCGGCTTGGCGGCGGACGCCTTGGTGGGGGAGTGGCAGCTGGCGAGCGAGAGGTGCCCGGGGACGAAGAACGTGGCCGGGGCGCTAGGGCTGGTGGTCAGGGACCCGACGAAGCCACCCCCCAAGCTGAAGCTGGTGGCGAAGAAGGGGAAGCTGGTGATTGATGAGGAGGAGGTGAGGCCGGATCCGAACGGGACGGAGTTCGTGATCGCCGTGAAGGATTCGCCGGAGCTGGACGCGTCAACACTGGTGATTGGAAGAGTGCTGGAAGGGATGGACGTGGTGGAGAAGGTATCCGGGGTGAAGACCGTGAAGGAGAATACGAGCTCCCCTTATTTCAGGTAACATTAACGATCCATGAATTATTTTCTTCCCAAAACAGGGAGTAGATTACTTGATGGCAATAAATATACATAAATAGATTGAAAGTGTTGTTGCCCTCTTGTGCGATGTGCAGGGTGGCAAAGTTGATTGGCGATAAGAGGGCAGTTGTTGCAGAGCGAGGGTTTAATCGTCCATATTCCAAGGTTGTAGTCACCAACTGTGGCTTATTAGCAGATTAAAACAGTACAATGAACTCCCAATCTCAATCTGGTTTTTTTATCATTTTATTTTGGTCCCTCCAGTTCATCATTGTTGTCTGCTTAGTTATGTAAACTTATAAATAGGGGAAAGTGAAATATGTCGACTAGTATTAGAAGCGAGTGAACTATAATTTATTCCAACAATTATTTAGAATTGAATTGAGAAGCAAATAAGTTGATAGGAATGATAATTACTTAGAATTGATATGAAAGAATAGTATAACCATATATGCAATTTTCTGTTCTCCATTATGGACAAATACATGCGATGAGCTTAATAATGAAAAATTGATGAACAACAATTAGTAGTAGTAGAGACGAACAAACACTGGGCGAGGAAGGAGACTATGGGACATCAACAGAGAAACAATTGGATTGGCAGAAAATGAGAACTAAACCATAATTTCTAGAACCAAAGGCAAAGTATAACATGTAAAATCAAAAAGGAACTAGAATTGAGCTTCTTAGGCAAGGTGAATATGCATAATAATCACTAGGAAGCATTAGAGAAGATGCACCAGAGGTACTAAAACTCGGGGCAACCAACTATTTTCTTAAAAGGCAAACAGTGAGTACACACTAAACTAATGGAACAAAAGTGACAATGATCTACAAGTATCTTTTTAGAACATAAACTTGGGCAATAAAAAGAAAAATGAGTTGTGCTCATCAACCTAAGAGGCCTCGATATTATTCAAAAATCACAGTTGGATCTGTACTCAACATAAATTCAGAATTTATGCCATAAAAACTAGGATACTAAAAATGAAATTCAAACCAATATATTTTCACATGAAACAAAGTGATTTCATATAAGAGTAGCACCAGTAAACCAGGACGAAAGTTTCAACCGTGAAGAAGACCCCACAGGAATGTACATTTTCATGAAAAGATAAGATGTGGCATTGAAGTTCCTCTTGCACTGATCTACTTTTGAGGAAGAGAAGAGTAGTGAGAATGATCCACTTTTTCTTTGGACTCCGCAGGCAATTGATATGCTTGGCTAAGGAATTATAGCTGGTAATTAGTAAGAGTGTTTCGAGAATCAACCAAGAACCAGTTCGTTTTTTAATCCAACATCAAACATCTCAGAAATCAATTATAACTCGATCAAGAATTATTGAGCTAGAACCAATTAATTCCAAGTGGCTCAAACCAACAGACCTAGATTTTGATTTTCCATTTTTTATTTGACCCAACTGGTTGAATCAACCTGGGATCAAATGGCTCAACTAGGTCAAAGCCTGGTTTGAGCATCAAAATGTGTATTATTTAATCGATAAAATAAAAATACTTAACAACTTGGTGCAGGAAGGCAATTTATGAATTATTACAAAGGTTTGACCTAGTATTCACATAAGCCAGGGTCAAGCAAACTCTTCACTAGCTCAAGAACCTTCATAGAGTAATGCACAACTATGGGTGGAGTAAAAATTCCGCAAGCTCAAAATATGCCCGCAATTGCTGTATATATCGTAATACATATATATCCTCAATCCTATTGATGTTAGACAGAGTGAATGCCTACCCAAATAAAAAAACAAGTTCTATCATACATGAAGAAAGTGATCCTTTCAGTCCCTTATCCAAGAAAATAGATTGAGGTAATTTATGTATTTCTTACGTTAGAGCTGCAAATAATATTTAGAAAAAGACAATGTGTTAAAAAGCATTCGGTATCCTGGTTCTATCATTTAACAGGAAGGGAAATTTGAAAACCACTGGATGTGGCATTATAACAACTTGTGCCTCTAAAAATAATGAACTCTTGACTTTGGCAATTTAAGTGTTCTGCGTAAGTTCTACCAATCCTTAATATGAAAAAGAAATAAATGGGGACAAAAGTTTAAATGGCATTGAACTACTGACATGCCAACCACAACTGAAATAGCTAATCCGAGTGAAGTTAGCGTTGAGAGGTTTAAATGCCTATTATCGGAAATGCTGTAAAGTTCAGATCACACTTCCACAGTGGTGTTCAAAAGAAGATTCGGTGAAGCATTAAGCATCACAGAAAAGGAATTAAATCTTCAAAACATCTTCAAGGGTTTTACTAAACTCTCGATATTCTGTAAGAATCTGCAGTGATTCATCCAAGTGGATTGAGAACAATCATAATATATCACATCAAACAGATTATTCAAGCAAAGCAAAGGTCTAGTCTCCAAAAGCGGGTCTTAATTAGCATATCTACTGAGATCAGATAAAATAAATCCGTAAGAGTATAATTACAAGGCATGTACTGAGAAATTCTGACATTAAAATTACCATGGAAGAGGGCAAACTTAAGACTCAAGCAGACTGAGACTCCGGTTCAACAATTGAGGACACGGGGACATCCACGCCAGCCGCATCCGCAGCCTTACACTTGACAGATTCCATCACGCGCCTGCTGATCTCCTTTGTGTAGATCTGGAGGGCTTCCATCCCAGCATCGATGGATGCAACCGTTCGGGCTTCGTCGAAGTTGGCCGCGCCGAAGGCTTCCTGCTCGACGAGGCGGGCGACGGCGGCGGCCTCGTCGACGGGGATGACGCCGTAGATCTTGGTGAGCGCAGAGGGGGAGGAGAGAGAATCGATGACGTTCTGGATCACGGCATTCCGAGCCCGCTGAGATGGCGGCCAGATGTTGTAAGAGACGGCCGACGGGGGCGGCGTCGCTCCCCTCGAGGACTCGGCCTCTTGGCTGCCTCCTCCACCGACATTGACATTCTCGCCACCCTCGGTCGCTTGGCGATGGTCTTCCCCCATTTTGACCTGCAAGGGTTTTTGATCTGCTCGGAGAGTGACCAAAGGAGAAAGGGACGAGACTGCCGACTCGAGTTCAACGCACTCACAGAAAAGGCTTCTTGAGAAAAAAAATATTTACCTAATAAAAAAAGCTCATTTAAATTAATATTATAATTAAAACAACTTGCATTTTATTTTAAAAAACTAATTACCTCTCATTAATATATTAGATGACTGTGTTATTATTATATTAATCTATTAAAATAAATTATACTGGTTTAGATATTATATCCGTAATACTTTAAGAGAGTAGTATAATGCTTTTATGCAAAGTTTTATTTTTTTAAAAAAAATTATAGGTATTGAACCGACTATGTTTTTTTTTTTTTCAGTTGAACGTATGCAGAGATTACATTTAACTAACGTGCAAAATATGCAATAGTATCTGATGCATGGTAACCTGATGCTTGTAAGCAACCACGTTATCTTAGCTGAGCTTCGGTAGGGTTCCAGGGTTGCTAAGAAGGACATGATTGTTTAAAATTATATGGGTATCTCGACGTGCGCTTACTCTGTTCCTGCGGCGCTTAACTACTCCCTCACATTGCCCCAAATGTGCTCGTCCATTTAGAGCTGCATCAACACATCGATCATGGTCGACCGCGGCCTGTAGATAGCTCGCAGGGGGGTGGCCATGGACAACGTCAGCCCTCCGCCCTCGCTCAAATCCACCTCCTCTTCTCCCACTCTACTCCACTCGAAGCACTGAACCAACGACGCCAACGCCAACCCAGCGGACCTCATGGCGAAGCCTTCGCCGGGGCACCGCCTCCTGCCGGCCCCGAAGGGCATGTACTTGTACCCTACGCTTAATTCTCCACTTTCGACCGATGTCTTCCTTTCGAGCTCGGCGAACCTCTCCGGCCTGAACTGCGCGGGGTCGGCCCACACCTCGGGATCTCGGTGCATCTTGTAGGCGTTGACGAGCAGCATGGTGCCGCGGGGAACGGCCACGCCGGCGACCTTGCACTCGACGGCGGACTCGCGCGGGAAGATGATGGGGGCCGTCGGGAAGAGGCGGAGAGTCTCCTTGATGACGCAGTTGAGGAAGGGAAGGTTGGGGAGATCGGAGTCGGAGACGATGCGCTGATGGCCAACGTGGGCTTCGATCTCGTCGTGGAGCTTCTCCAACGCTTGGGGATGGTTGAGGAGGAGCGCCATGGCCCATTCTGTAGCGACCGTTGTCGTATCTGCTGCACCTAGTAGGAGGACCTGGTCGCAGAACAGATCAATATTAAAAATGTGGATCACAGTTTTATACATATACATCATTATGGGAAAAAAGGTTATTACCTCGATCATTCCCTTGATGGTTGTCTCGGTGTAGAACTGCGGATCCTTTTCCTGCAAGGAGAGCATCACATCGACGAGATTCTTCCTTGGATCTCCATCGCCGACTCCCTCCTTGATGACCTCCGTATTCCTCTCCCTTCGCCTCACGTCAACCATCTCCTGCAGCGAGCCATCCATCTCTCTCTGCAGCTCACGCATTCGCTTCTTCACGTCATTCAACCCCAGCCATCCCAGAAATGGCAGGAAGTCTTCCAGGTTTCCAATGCTGTTCACGTCAAAAATCTCTGCTATTAAGACCGTAAACCTCTTTACTTTTTCCTCACCCATCCTTCTCCCGACGATCATCTCGGTCAGGACATCCACGGACACCTCCATAAACCTCGAGCGCATGTTCGTCACCAGAGACCAGTCATCGTCTCCGAACGGAGCAGGGGATGCCGAGAAGAGGAAAATGGAAGATTCTAATATATTCATGGATCATTCAATAATATCAAACAAAGTATGTAAAATCAAGCAATAAAACAAAGTATGAACATGTATTCCAAATATAATTGTGAAATATGTATATTTCTCTAAATTATTGTCACTAAGAATATGTCATTTCATTTAAATATTGTGATCTGACAGCCAGCATATGCTAAGGAGATCTCATGTTTAGGGAGTTTTCATAAACCATCAGTATCCTCTCTGTCTATGTCTCTAACTATGCCCGTCACACTGATGTTGGCAAAGAGGTCGGGTGACCGTGAATCCCTCTCTATTGGTCTGCTAGGCGAATCTCTCCATCTCCGCGTCCTAGCGACCTGTCGCTCCATGTATCTTTCCTAGACAATCCATAAAGCAACTCTTGTAATACTACTACACATTGTCCCCGGAAAGGGTCACCACACCTAAATATATAAATCAGTCACGGCTAGCTAGTAATAAACCCTAAGATTCAGACTACTCTTCAGAATGTTTGAAATAATAGCCGTGTGATCCATAAATCTATTGTCGAAGACTATGCAAAATGAGTCACCGTTCCAATTCACAAGCAGCGATGCCTGCCAAGAGGTGTGCATCCTAGCCATCGCTGGAATGCTAAAACCTCGACGATATGTTTGTTAGGTCCTGGGTTTAATTTCATCACTCTTAGCCATTTTAGGACTATCACGGTAGAGACTTGGCGATACACGTGCGGGTATAGTGAATATTTCACTACGTTCTCTGGCAATAAGTCGTTCCATATCTTATCTCACCCTTTAACTCTAAGATGATTTCAACATTCTTAGGTGGTATAGGTTTATGAGCATTAAAGCTCGTATCCGTAACTCAGGAGATCATATGGGATACATTTCCAGTATCACCATAATAAGTGTGTCAATATCACATGTATAGGTTCTAGTTATTGATGTCCATATAAATATCAAACTACGATATAATGTGATTTCCTATAATATGTTTATAGATGTAACTGTAATATTTTATTTTTCATAACATCAACATAGCACATAATAAGCACGAACAAAACCTAACATACTCAAATAACAGCACATATAAAACTATAAGCATATCACATAAATAAGATTAAGCCTATATGCATATTTCATAAGCAAGGTTATTTGACATACAAAACATGCATCATGGTCAATTAAAATATTAATTTTTAAATAATAAAAATATTTAACTCCTTAAATTTTACTAACTTGGGAGTAGTCTACCGTAGTGAACCAGCGCACCTGAATAAGTAGAATGATCTTCAGAACTAACCGTATATCAGTTTGCACGTCATTTAATTATTTTGAGGTATTTACCTATTACAAATAACATTACCTTTAGATATGCCCTTTAATATTATCTATCATTAATCTTATCTACAAGATACTAAATCCATTATCTTTACCATTTTACTTACCTAACTCATCCTAAGTTAATTAATTATTCAATTAGATTTACTTAATTTAATTTAATCTACTTGATCAACTTTATTTAATTTATGAATCTTAATGATAATCTCTAAGAAACGGTCTTAATTTCCTTAAAAATCTAATTAAAATTCTAATTCATACTAATTATTCCATAATTTAATTTAATTACAATATCAAATTACTAGCAATGTAACAAAATTAGGATTTTGCAACAACATTTTTTTAATTAATAAGTTTGTTCAAATATTTTAAGTAATATTGATAGGCTAACCAAATTTTTTATGAATATTTTAATAATTTTTAGTTTCTAATTCGATAGCAATTTCTTAAATCCGTTTTTACTAATATTCTTATAGTGATCTTTAGATTCATCCTAATTTTTATCCAAAGTTTACTAAAAAAATTCGCCGGAGCACATGACATTTGGGTTCTCCTTTCCCAATAGCCCTCATCCCAGGTATCAATAAATATCTCTCGTCGAGGAAAAGTCATAGGTACTAATTTTGTCAAGTTCTGTGGTTGAAATGGTCGGTAATCGACAGACCAATCTCCAGCGATGGAGTTCTCGCCGCTCACACCTCCACCTCTATTTGTCTGTCAAATCTCTAGTAAAACTTTAACTTGAAGATTCAGTTCTCCTCACTAGAATTAGTCAAAAAATTCCTTCTGGGCACCGGTAAGGTGAGGAGGCGAGGCTGCCGGTGAAGAGAAGAAGAGAAAGGAGAGAGAAAAAACAACTTGCACTTATGCAGCGAGAAGAAAATGAGATTTAATAAAATAAATAATTAAATTCTTAAATCCTTAGTTCAAATCATGACAGTCCATTATTTAAGTTATTTAATTTAGTCCATTTATTTTGATCAATCATGATTGATTCATCAATTTGACCACATCCGTATAAATTTTTATATTAAAATTAAATACTTAAAAATTAATACAATTTTATAAATTAGTCCTTAATATTATTTTTTTGCTCGTGATTTTTAAAATAATATTGTATTACATAATTATGTTTGACGAAAAAAATACAAATGTGACCAATATTTAATATTACATATACTTCCATATTTAGTGGTGCATATCTGCTTATTAGTTATAATTAGGGGTTTGGTTCTATTATAAGTAGCATTTGGTAGAAATCTTTCATCAAGTGGAGTGAAAGGGAGCAAAAGTGAGAGAGGGGTTTGGTTCTATTATGAGTATAATTTTATTTTAAAGAGAGAGGGAAATATTTTAAGTGTCAAGATCTTCGGCATTGAGATCCTCTGTTTTGATCTTTCTCTCTTAATATAAGTAATGCATTTCGATTGTTCTTCTTAGTTTGTTTTTCATCCGTTTGATTTTACATGATTCTTTTCTCTTTTTAATTTTAAGATCCAAATGGCCCAAGATCTACTCAAATTCCTAACAAATAATTTATTTTTGTCTCGCTGAGCATACTGCTCATTTTTTAGCACTTGCTCGTGACCGACTATTTTGAAGCCTAATATGCGATGCATATAAGTCAAAATACTACTAATCCAGCTTAGCTGTGGACCGGAATGGGCTTGTCTTTTTTTTTTAGCAAAATAGAAAAACCTTAGGAGCATTTGCAATCACTGTTGGGCTCGTCAATCTTCGGCAGAATTATAACAAAGTTAGCTAAAGGGCCTTACTGAGCATTGGATGGGTTTGTGAAGTATAAGCGAAGTCCAACCCAACCTTATTTTTTCAAAATAGTTTATTAATTGAACTATATTTGGGAAGGATAATGAAGTCTTAAATTTAAAACTCATTAAGTTTTAAAAAAATATTTTTTTAAAAAAATTTAATGAATATTAAACTCACTTGGCACTTTTTTTTGTTGATTTGATGATTATTATGAGAAGTTAGTTTTATTATGAATTTTATAGTTAGTACCATTTGAGATGTATCAGGAGGAAAACTCAGGTAATATTTGGTGGAATTAAAATTAATCTTACAAAAAAAAAATAAGATGGTATTATCCCCATGCAGCACTTTGTCTTAGTGGTGGTAGGCCTGATTTGGCACTTCAAGTTGACTGTCCATTTAAGAAGAGTGAGGAATAAAAGAGAAAGAGAGGCTGTTGGCCACACCAGCTGCTTACGTGTTACCGGCACCGCACTTGGTTGGCCAGCGTCAACCTACTTAACTGGGAGATCAATTTAATTTAAAGGGCGATCCACCTTAACGTCCTCCCCCCAGCATTAAAAGAAAAAAGCAACGACGTAGAAGAAAGAAGAAGAAGAATATAAATGTTATGGATTGACCGCATGATATATTAATTAATCTGAGTTGCTGCAGGTGACGGTCGCCATCCCATCCTCAGCTCAGTCGCACTCCCCATTCCCAAGCGCAGTCTTCCACGAGTCAAAGTTACAGCAACGACGACGACAACGAAGCTTCTTTCCTTCCGGCAGACACCAGTTAGGTTTGATCGCCCACCATTAATTAAACGATGGATTCCTCGGGAAACAGAAAAAGGTGAAATATTTCAAGAGATTTTGGTGTCTACTGACTCTCTCTTTTTTTTTCCTTTCTTTTGACTCTCTCCGAGGTGGGTAAACCCCCATTTTTTATCGGTACATAATAAACTAGTCTAACTTTTTTTGAAGAAAATTTCTATCCTCATCCGTTGATTCTTTATTTTGTTCGCGTCACACTATTTATAGTTGTCGAAGGTTGGAGTACTGGCAGAAAATAAAACTAGATTCGTGGAGTAATTAACTTGACAGGTTGGTGAACGAACAAAAAGAGCATGAAATGGCGTATCCGTCCGACAAAAATTCCATGCTTCCGTGCGTTCTTTGGGCTCTCAACATGCCTCGCTGCTGCGGGGCACATCATGACTGTGGACTTCGGACTTGTGCGCCCCAGAGACAGCAAGCAAGAATGGCTTCCTCCTCCTCTTCCTCCTCTTCTGGGTTTAATTAATTAATTCGATTGCTTGCTTACATTTATCTATTCCTCCTCCTTTTTTCTTGTCGAACGTGCTGCAAAAACTTAACCTCGAGATGAGATTTGAGACCGGCGCGCACGTAGCACGAGCTGATGACCGGGCACTGCAAGGCCGATCGATCCTGCGCGGAGAAGCGATGCGGTGTTGGGGCGCTGCCGGCTGCGCCCTGCATGCGGTCGTCGTCTCTCCGTCACATGCGGTGTCTTCCGGCAGCCGCACTGATGGATTGGGATTCCACCCGGCCAACCAACCAGCAAAGGAACTAAAGGAACTCCGCTTTAGTTTAGCCCTGCAGGGGCTCTCATTTTAAGGATCCCCCTCCCTCTCCTCCCCCTCCTCCTCCTCCTCCTCCTCCTCCTCCTCCTCCCTACCACCTACCTGCAGCAGGCAAACACTGAATGAGTGAACTGAAGCATGTCATGGTAGGAGATAAGACGGTCAACACCTGAGGAGACAAGGGAGAGGGTGGCAGGGAGAGGGAGGGCAACACCTCCCACATGATAAAAGAAAAAAAAAACTATTACTCCCAGGGGGGCCATGAATCCTTGTGCCGACGCCATGGTTTTGAGGGTTGACAGCCAGGCATGGTGCTCCTCCGGGGGGTCTTCCTTCCTTCTACATGGATCACTGTCCCTCCCTCCCTCTCTCTCTGTAGACAGACATGGAGCATGGTCTCAGTAGCCCTCTACAGTTCTTAATTTTAGATACACTGGACAATATAATTCAAACATCCCAAGTAGGCCAAACGTTGCCTGATGGTTTTGCTCAGCTATTCATCAGATGCGCCTAAAGTTATTTAATGCACGAGATATATATTTTCATCTTAATCAATAAAACTAACTTCGCTTGCTCCTGGTCGGGTTATATTTCAAGTGTTATGCATCAGGTGTGGAAAATATATATATTTTTTGAAAAAAATCTTCTTAAAGTAGGAAAGCATTTTTAGTATCAATAAGTAAATTATAGAAGGAGAATTGCTAATACTACGGAATATAACTCTACATTTTTTTATTAAAAAAATGAATTTTCATTGCCATAGATCAATTTAGAATCGATGATGTTGTTTTCCGGGCAGCAAAGACCGATTCCTTCACAAAAGCTAAAGCTGGAATTCTTTTTTTCCGTTTTGATATCGAACTCTCATATCCATCGGCCAAACTGGACGGCAGGAGTTCGTTCTTAGCGACCTCTCCCTTTCTTTCTTGCCGTACGCAATGGCCATGGTGGAGGGGCTTCTTTAATTTCAGGCGGTCCATGGTTTCCTTGTTTAAACCAGACGCTTCAATTCAGACCGCGCATGGCCTTCCATGGCCTCCAAACTGCGAAGGCGACCGACGAGATTAGCAACGCCATGTGCCGAGCATGTTGTGCTGAGTCTCTTTCTGAGAAGATGGAAGACGCCCTCTCCCCTCCCAGCTACATAATTTAATTCCCTGGCTGCATAAACATTTATGTCACATGTGCATTCAGTGTTCTTCTCTGATCTCTCTTCTGAATCTTCCTGGAAATTCATCCTTCTTGGGTGTTTGGAATCTTCAAGTTGTAAAAACAGAGGAGGTGTTCCTCCAACTTAACTCAAAATGGCATGAACAACGAGGCGAACACAACGAATGTGGCGATGCCTGAAATGACAGCAGAGGTTTTGTTTTTTTTTTCTCCTAAAAAAAAGAAAAAAGTTGATCACATGCGAACGCTCGCTCGCAGGGCGTGTCGCGGAGCAAAACAATGGATCCATCCCGCCCGGTTGACTTGATGCCCTGCTCTCGTTGCGTTACCCCATCATACGGCTTACGTGCACAGGCGTCGTCGCCCGGGGAAGCCGGCCGCTGAGCTGCTCGCTCCGCCCCCCCGCCGGCGGGAGGAGGCCGTGGCGCCACGTGCCCATGACGGTGACGGTGGCGCTGCCGCGATGACCTGGCGGGCGCCTGGAAGTGGGGCCGGCGTGTCGGGCGATGCTGGTGTTCAGACGCGACCGCGCGGGCCGCCGTGTCGCCTCCCTCTGCCGCGGTGGACCCCTGTTCCACCTGACGCAGGGGGGCTTTGCGCCCCTCCGCCTATAAAACTCGGCCCCCATCCAGTGGCCATGGCGCTCCTCATCGGAAACATTTCTTGAGCTCTCGAGCTTCGAAGCTTCCCTTCCTCCCTCCCACATCTCTTCCTCTGCTCCTTGTGAACTAAGGATTATAGAGCGGTATATAATGGCGGTAGAGACGGTTGTTCCCGCTGCGAACGTGAACGCGGCCAACGAGAAGGACGCAGAGAAGCTGAGGTTCATCGAGGAGATGACCGCGAACGTCGACGCCGTCCAGGAGAAGGTCCTGGAGGAGATACTGACGCGCAACGCGGAGACGGAGTACCTCCGGAGGTACCGACTCGGTGGCGCCATCGACCGTGAAACCTTCAAGGCGCGGGTTCCGGTGGTCACCTACGAGGACCTGCAGCCGGAGATACAGAGGATCGCCAACGGCGACCGCTCCGCTATCCTCTCCGCTCATCCTATCTCGGAGTTCCTCACGAGGTACATCATCCTCGAATCTCCTTAATCTTTGTTAATGCTAGTGAATTTGAGATCTTATTGGGTTTGGTTTGAAGCTCTGGGACGTCCGCCGGAGAGAGGAAACTAATGCCGACCATCAAAGAAGAGCTCGATCGCAGGCAGCTCCTTTACAGCCTTCTCATGCCCGTGATGAACCTGTGAGTTCTTCTACGTTTTCTTTTTCTTCTTGCCTGTTCTGGTTCCGTTCTGGTTCCACGAGAACTCATCTTTTTCATCTTTGTTTTGGCAATGGAACAGTTACGTTTCGGGGCTGGACAAGGGGAAGGGCCTCTATTTCCTCTTCGTGAAGTCGGAGACGAAGACGCCCGGCGGGCTGACGGCGCGGCCGGTGCTGACGAGCTACTACAAGAGCGAGCACTTCAAGAGCCGCCCTTACGACCCGTACAACGTCTACACCAGCCCGACGGCGGCCATCCTCTGCGCCGACGCGTTCCAGAGCATGTACGCGCAGATGCTCTGCGGCCTGCTCCAGCGGCTCGACGTCCTCCGCGTGGGCGCCGTCTTCGCCTCCGGGCTCCTGCGCGCCATCCGCTTCCTCCAGCTCCACTGGCAGGAGCTGTCCCAGGACATTGCCAGCGGAGCTCTCACTGCCAAGGTAACCGACCCCGCCATCCGCGCCGCCGTCGCCGAGCTCCTGAAGCCGAACGCGAAGCTCGCCCGATTCGTCGCGGCAGAGTGCTCCAAGGGGGACTGGGCGGGCATAATCACCCGGATCTGGCCGAACACCAAGTACCTCGATGTGATCGTGACGGGCGCCATGGCGCAGTACATCCCCACCCTGGAGTACTACAGCGGGGGCCTCCCCATGGCGTGCACCATGTACGCGAGCTCCGAGTGCTACTTCGGCCTCAACCTGAAGCCGATGTGCGAACCTTCCGAGGTCTCCTACACCATCATGCCCAACATGGCTTACTTCGAGTTCCTGCCGCACGGCCACCAGCCGGGGCCGGACAAGGCGACGACGCCGCTGGTGGACCTGGCTGATGTGGAGGTGGGGAAGGAGTACGAGCTGGTGATCACCACCTACGCCGGGCTGAACCGGTACCGCGTCGGCGACATCCTGCGCGTCACAGGGTTCCACAACGCCGCGCCGCAGTTCCGGTTCGTCCGCCGGAAGAACGTGCTGCTGAGCATCGAGTCGGACAAGACCGACGAAGCGGAGCTGCAGAGGGCGGTGGAGAGCGCGTCGGCCCTGCTGCGGCCGTACGCCGCCAGCGTGGTGGAGTACACGAGCCACGCTCACACCAAGACCATCCCGGGACACTACGTCATCTACTGGGAGCTGCTGGCCAAGGAGACGGCGGCAGAGGCGGAGATGGTGGCGGCGCTGGCTCGGGACGGGGTGATGGAGCGGTGCTGCCTGGAGATGGAGGAGGCGCTGAACTCGGTGTACCGGCAGAGCCGGGTAGCGGACGGCTCCATCGGGCCGCTGGAGATTCGGGTGGTCCGGGCGGGGACGTTCGAGGAGCTGATGGACTACGCCATATCGAGGGGGGCGTCCATCAACCAGTACAAGGTGCCGCGCTGCGTGAGCTTCCCGCCCATCCTCGAGCTGCTCGACTCCCGCGTCGTCTCCGCCCACTTCAGCCCGGCGCTCCCCCGGTGGTCGCCGCACCGCTCCATGAACTGAAGAAGAGCGGGCGGTGGCGGCACGCGAGCTAAGCCACGTGCCGGAAGCAGAGACGCCCTTTCCTCGTCGGAGCAACTTCTAAAACAAAAAGGTTTAAAAAAACAAAAGGAAACTAAAATGTTTGACTTTTACCTTCCTCAAGATTCTCTTGTTTAGGTAATAATAGTTTATGGGCTTCTCTTTTTTTTTTTCCTTTTAATTTATCCACTGGGTTTAGGCAAGATGGGATTTTAGGTTTGTGATTATGGATTTAGGATACTTGGAGTTTATTCTGTGTAATGACTAATGAGTTTAGTTTATTAATGGGAGTCATTTTCTTATTCCTATCTATTAAGAACGCTGACAGATCCTACTAAATTTTTTTCAAAGTTGATAATTTATTTACTAACAACTAAAACATTATCTGTTAATTAGCAAGTCTCAGTGGAATCTCCTCTAATGATCGGAATCTTTTAATATAGGATCACATGTACTTGGTTAATCCCAGGGGGGAATATTTTTAGGCCGTCCCATGGCCGAGTACAGGCGTTACGTACGCGCGTACTGATAATGCTAATTAATTAAGAAGTTTTTCTTAGATGTATTATTTATTAATTCAAGTCTCGTAGTCCATCGTATTAATTATAATCATGGAGATTAATTGAAGTGACTCTCCGTCCATCCGATCGAGTCGTAGTGGCAGTAATTTAATAAGATAAATAAATAGGGAGGAGAGAACAAAAGAACATGACGCTTGACTTGAATTTAATGCCGGTGCATGTGAGCCTAACTGGAGCCGTGGACGCACCCAGTTGACCCTCCTCAGGTCGGCAGCCTATAAAATAATTCTCACACGTATTTTATTATATATACACATCGTAAAAATTGATTTTGGAAAAACAATTTAGCATTTTAAAAATTTAAAAAAAAAACTATGATATGACCTACAAGCCTACCCAGTAGTGCTGATTGGGCAACCTCCCCCCCTTCTCCCATGCATTTATGTTGGGGTTTTAACTGATCAGGAAATATTATTAACTGGTCATAGATTTAGGGCATACTAGATCCGGCCATCTTACCTGAACAATCATTATCTCTGTATAGTGGGGGAAGGTGTGGGTGGGACGCGTGAAACTTGTTCATCCCGGTGTGGTTGACGTGAGCCGAACATGAAGAGGAAGAGATGGATTAACTAATGGGACGAACATGGATGGGTTGACCGGAGTCCAATAATGGCATTTTATTCTTTCTCGTTGACTAATATAGCAAACTTTTTCACCTTCTGCTGCCGCAGCTGCCTGTGTATACATATACAGCAGCAAGAAGCTTCCTTCTGCCCTCCCTCCCCCTTCCTGTTCTTTAATTATCTTGCAGTCAGCGGAGTTCCAATAGCGATAGCAAGGTATACTCATCGATGGGGCTCCTTGGGCTCCATCGGCTCGCTTGGGCATATCCACAGCGGAGAACAAATTAATAACCTACGATTATAGAGGCAGCAGAGGAAGTGCATCATGGGTCTTTCTTCTTTTAGTCCTGAGCTCGCCATCCTTAATTAATCGTAGTGTTTAGATGAGATCATGTGGAAAGGGACGAGTAGGCCGAGCCCGGATCATGGGAATTAGGCAGGAAGGCACATATGTGAGCGTAAAGAAAGTTTCCTACTTTTTTAATCATGGCATTACCCACCAACCTCTGATGGGATGGGCTACTTGAGACTGCCATGGAAAGGGACTCCTCACCATCTCCCTGTGGATTAGGCGTATTCTTTTACGTGGGAGGAGTTGAGGCATCCTCACTGCTGTTTTCTTAGTGGATATCACGGTTAAGGCATTCATACCTTTTAGTTTACTCTTAACTGACAGTTCAATTTAGATCAAACTCATTAGTATTAGGTTAAGGTAAAAAAGGTAATTACGTGTTTTTTTAAAGTGCTTTATTTAATTAGAAAAGATAGAGTTAAACTTGTAAATTTTAAAACCTATTTATAAAGCCTGAGTGAGATAAAAAATTTCCCAGTAAAAGTGGAGTGCGATTTAAAAAATTATCAAACCAATAGTTCACCGGTCTCCCCGAAACACCGAACCGCCTCTTCGAGAGTGCGCTGCGCCGTTCTTCACCCTCGGATGCTCGATCCAACGGTCGACGAGGGAAGCCGTGGGCTCTTGCGGCCCCTGTTTTTTTTGGGGGGATCCAGCCCGCACATTTCACGGGTCAATTCAACATGGATCGTAGGATCATCCATAAGGACAGGCGGCCGGGCCTCTCTGGGTCCCGCGGGCGATGAGCCAATCGCGATGATGCTCGTCAACGGTCATCCCTCGAAGGCAAACAAAAACAAAATTAATCCGATCGGAAAAATCGCCGCGGAGACTTCTCCGAGAGTCCAAGTCCGCCGATCTCCGCCATCGCCTTCGTCCTCCTCCAGCCGCCTCGGCCGGAGCCCCCCCCCCCTCGCCGCCATGGCTCGTTCTAGGGAACGGGCTCCCGCTGCCGCCTCCCTCCTCCTCCTCTTCTTCTTCCTCTCCCTCTACGCGGACGCCGCTGGACCTCTGCTCGAGGCCCTTGCCCGATCGCCGAACTTGGTGCTACCTCTCGTCCTCTCCCGTGCGAATTCCACGCGCAGATCCGCCGACACGAGGCGATTTCTTAGCCAGCAGCTCACGGCTAACGCTCGCATGAGGCTCTACGACAATCTCCTCACCAACGGGTGAGCTTCTCCCCTCTCCTGCGCTGGATCCGCCCCTATCGTCTTAGATTCTCGGTTTCCTTGTTGCACGTGTTTTACGCTGAACGGATCTCGCTGTGAAGATTGGATTCCTTTCCAACATGCACCACGTAGTAATGGTTTGGGAAATTCATTCCTTTTTAGGTATTATACCACGAGGCTCTTTATTGGGACGCCGCCTCAAGAGTTTGCTTTGATCGTGGATTCCGGGAGCACGGTGACATACGTTCCTTGCTCCACATGCGAGCAGTGCGGGAATCATCAGGTATATTTCTGTCCTTCCCACATAGAGATTTGATTTTTCCCCTCTGTCTTCTTTCCTCATCGAAGCCGAGCTATAATGCTACTCAGATAACTCTGTTCCCCTTTTAACTGCTAACGAACAGATATATCGAGACATCTATGTCCTTTCTTAAATATGGGCATCTCGATGCTGATTCAATCATTCAGTGGCAACATTGAACTGATTCGATAATTCAGGATGTGACCATAATTGAGTTATAACATGAAATTAGCTGATGTAGTAAGCTGATAAGTGGATCTTGTAGGAGTTCAGAAAACTCTTTTAAATTTAATTACTACTACATATGAATCGCCTATGTCACACCTACATCAGATTGAGGCCATTTACATTTTCAAGACGAAGTATAAATATTGTTCATAGACAACTTTCTTATAATAGCATCAGGACCTACAAATTTTATTGAAACCTCAACTAATTGATTTACATATTTGATGAAGGATAGAGAGATTAATTTATCATCCAGCTGTTTAGTAAAGTAGGATCTACTTTTAATATGCTTGGTATGATCACGTTCTACAGAATTGTCAGTAATACTGTTGACTATCTTGTTGTCGCAATATATAACATCAGAGGTTGTTCTTCTACAATTCGATCGTCACAGTTTTTAGCTGAGAATTTTTAAATAGCTTTGTATTCTATCGCTACACTAAACCTAGTCATAACATTTTGTTTCTTTCTCCACCATGCTATTAAATTTACACCAACAAGTGTGTCTATTATCAAGAAACCAACCTAATCAACATGGATGTACATCTCAATTCCAGTATGATTGTTGTCTGTGACCAGTAGCCCTTTTTGAGTACAGTTCTTGAGATAGTAAGTTGTTTTAAAAAATGAATTAGAGAGATTAGGAGATGATTGTTTCCCCTAATCATCCCATATAATTACATATGCAATCAATTCAATAAGGACATTTTTCAATAAGTCCGTAATATCACCACATTACAATAAATAGCTATAATAATCTCCAACAGAACATGATGCACCTGCTTGTAGGACTTGACCATTTTCAAGCCTTTGAGGTAAATGACTAATTATGATTCAGGAATCTTCCTTATTTATAATCGTAGTTAAGAGTTAGGCTCTAGTAAGGGTGAAATCTGGTAGAAGACCAAACTTAACCTCTTTGACCCTACATTCACCTTGGTTTTGATGTCCATGCCTTATGTAATTTGGAATCTTTGGATATGCTGGATACTCCTTTGTGATGATCTGTTTGACTTCAAGTTAGGAGCTAGAAGCTTCATTTAGCATACACTTATTAAGCATAATTGTTTTTAACTTCTTATCTCTTAGGTGATTTATATAGTTTTGTAAGTTTTACTCATTGGATTAAGTCGAAGATGCATAGTTGGTGCACTTTTTTTTTTTGTTGCAGACGTTATATCTCTTCTCATTTTGACTCAAAATCTTGATCTCTAGGACCCAAGATTTCAACCTGATTTGTCAAGTACGTATGAACCAGTAAAATGCAGCATTACTTGTACATGTGACAATGATCAAAAACAGTGTGTTTATGAGAGGCAATATGCTGAAATGAGCTCTAGCAGTGGTGTGCTTGGTGAGGACCTTATTTCATTTGGAAAAGAAAGTGCACTTGAACCTCAGCGTGCTACTTTTGGCTGTGAAAATTCTGAAACTGGTGACTTATTTAGTCAACATGCTGATGGCATAATTGGTCTGGGCCGTGGACAGCTCAGTATAATGGACCAGCTTGTTGGAAAGGGTGTTATCGGTGATTCATTCTCTTTATGCTATGGTGGGATGGATATTGGTGGAGGTGCAATGGTTCTTGGTGATATAACTCCACCTCCTGACATGGTCTTTTCTCGATCAGATCCTGTTCGAAGGTATGGCATCTGCATTTCTATGAATTAGCAAAACTTAAAGTTTCTCTGCATATACATTTGATACATCTCCCAGATTTACTTTGATCTCGGGATGGAAACAGCCCATATTACAATTTTGAATTGAAGGAAATAGATGTGGACGGTGTGCCTTTGCAATTAGATCCAAGGACATTTGATAGAAGACATGGCACGGTCTTGGATAGTGGAACCACATATGCGTATCTTCCAGAGGAAGCATTTATAGCATTTAGAGATGCTGTAAGATTAGTTCTTCCTTTTTACGTTACCATGTTTTATTTGCACAAGTATCAATGATAATTAGTTGCAAGTATATCAGATTAGATTCCATAAATATTCATGAGTTTAGAAATGTAGACTGAGAAATTTCCTTATAGCTTAGCCTTTTGGAATCAGTTTTGGTTATACCATCACAATTAATTGGGATGGAGAATATTTTCAAATCTGACAAAGACCTCTAGTTAAGTCAATTCAACATGTTGGGCTTGGAATAATTTTGTCCGTATATCCACATGTGAAGGGGAATGTTAGGAATACAAAATTATATATTCGGCTCCCTGTAGTTTAAGAGGGGCCAGTAAAGATTAAAAAATATCTTTAACATTAGATGAATATTTGTAGATTTAATTATCTCTCATATTGGCCAAAAGTGTTTTGAATGATAATGTCATCCTGGTATGCATACAATTTGAAGATTAGTTAGACTGGGGAATTTGATAACTGAAAATAATTACATTAGGATGGAATTCAGAGTAGAAATTTTATTTTGTGCTCTTTTGCTGATGTTGATAATGGATGTAAGATATCATTTTGGCAATAGCTCCAAAACCACAAATAACTAGAATTTGACATTTTTTCCAACTAGAAAGTGTTTTTTCTTTTTCCATTTCCATATTAAATTTAACTTGTATAAAATGATGTTTTTATATTAAGAAAAGCTTTCTCAGAAAGATTTTTTCTTTCGTTGACACCTGAAACATGGTGTTAAATTTCCGTTTATTGGTTCAGAGCTTATTATCTGCTTATTGTATTAGCCTTGTTTGGTAATTTGTATGCCTATTTGGTAGCTGGTTTAGAAGAAAATTTAGGTTATATGTAGTTCACTGTACTACAGATGCATCCATCTAGATGAAAATCAGATTGTTGCTTGCAATTGAGGCAATTTGATGACCAATAAACTTGTAATATCAGCTCATCACGCAAGTTTAAGGTGGCATCATATGCATGTGAACTCTGAAGGCTTGGATTCTGCATCACATTCCTAGTAATTAGGATAATTGTGCAGACAAGTCTTCTCCTTAGCATGAATCTAATGGCTATTATGCTATGCAAACTTAATGGTCAATTCTTGTTATTTTTCACCTCTTGATCCTTTAAGTATTAGATAGCCTATCTTAATTTAGTCTATATTGCTTCTCACCATTTTGTGATACTATCTTAATAGCAGTTAAATTTCTCATCATTGTCTTTACTGTGTATTACAGTCTCTCTCTGTCTTTAATGTGTAGTCTCATCCTATCTCATTATGTTTTCCTAACATAGTAATTTTTTACTCATTTGAATTTGCACATCAGTTAAAGGCTGGTGCCTAGCCATATTCTGGTACCTTATTATGTCTTCTGTCTCATTATGTTTTCAGAATTGTTCAGCATAGGGCGCTAGGCACCACAGTTGGTTTCTTTTTGGTTAATGATCACGCTTCTTGTTTAACAATACCCTTTTGGTTCAACTTGTTGCGAAATACAACCTGTTTATTTGTTTAATAATGTATGTTTCGCATCTCACAGATCACAAGAAAGTTGACTTCTCTTAAGCAAATTCCTGGACCGGATCCCAATTATAAGGATATCTGCTTTGCTGCTGCTGGAAGGTATTGTAGCCATACAATAGAAAGAAGTTTTTTTTCTTACAAATTTATTGTCCGTATATGATGCCTCTTACTGAAGACCTCCTTGTAACTGTTCCAGTGATGTCTCTGAACTCTCAAAGAGTTTTCCAGAAGTTGATATGGTTTTCGGTAATGGACAAAAGCTGTCGCTTTCACCAGAAAACTACTTGTTTCGGGTAAATGAATATTGCAAGCCAGTCATTGATATCAATACCTAAATATATATCTGCATGTCTAGCTTACTAGTGTTGTTTTTCTAGACTGTTTTGAATTACTTCTTTAATTCATTTTTATGTTTTTCTATATAAAAGCACTCCAAGGTTCGTGGTGCTTATTGCCTGGGAGTTTTTCAGAATGGAAACGATCAGACAACACTTTTGGGGGGTATGTGATCGTACTTATAGCTCTACAGTTGCTCATGTGAGCTTCATCATCACTACTTTGGTAAATAGATGTTCATAATTTTTTCAATCCTCCTGACAGGTATTATTGTTAGAAATACCTTAGTAACTTACGACCGTCAGAATGAAAGGATTGGCTTTTGGAAGACTAACTGTTCTGAATTATGGGAGAGGTTGCATATTAAAGAAACCCCTTCACCTGCACCTTCAGAATCTACAGATTCAACCATAATTGATTCACCAGCTCCTTCTCCTAGTGTTCTACCTGGTAACATGACTGCCTAATTGCAAACAAATCAATTGCAGCTATCTTTTCATTGTATACAAATATATTTGAAGATTCTAGTTTATTAGTGGCTTTAGAGTACCAAACATTTTGAATATTGTTCTTTTCCTGAGAGTAAACTGGATTTGTTTATTTTAAGTATAGCTTGTAGATACAATCATTTAATTCCAGTAACATGACTTTGTCTTCTTTGTTCTCAGATCATTTTGAAATTGGGCGGATCACCTTTGATATGTCATTGAATATCACATATGAGGAACTATTGCCCCACACAGTAGAACTGGTGGGGCTAATTGCACGTGAATTACAGATTGATACAAAGCAGGTGAGGTTAAACTTGTTATCTTATTGTATGTTTAAATCGACTTGTTTCCACAGTATGGCCATCATAAGCTAATTGTTAGAAGGTACAAGTCCTTGATTCTGGAATACTTGATAGGACCAGATGTTGCTATATATTCTCAAGATGTTATTGTACGACTTGCTCTAGTTTGACAAAGTTGTTTTTAGCAAGATAATTATAGTTACACGTTTTGTAGTATCTATATCAGCTAATGTAGGAATCTATTGGTTCACAGGTTCATTTAGTAAATATTACAAGCAAGGGAAATAGTACCCTGCTGAGATGTGAAATTTCTCCAGCTGGATCTTCTAGTTACTTTTCTAACACATCGGTGATGGTAATATTCTCTAAGGAATCTTTTGGTAGGTTTACGTGTTATGCTTCCTTTGACTTGAAGTGGAAATTCTAATTTGCAGGAAATCATATCTCGGTTAACCGAGCATCGCGTTCACCTTCCTGAAAATTTTGGAGGTTATCAGCTGGTTGAATGGAATGTTGAGCCCCCTTCAAAAAGGTACTGAAATTCCTAGGCAATTGTGAGTAAATGAATTGGTCACTTATACATACTCGGTTCGTTTTCCTTTTTTGAAAATATCTACGAGCATTTTGACATTGTACTGTCGCAGTAGTTAATCTGACACTCTTAATGCCTTGTTGTGTACAAGATAAATTTTCCATGCTATTATCATAAGGGCCTTATACTTTTATACTCAATAAGATAGGTTTGTTGATGGATAAATCTATGCTTCCAGCCACTAAGTTTCTTGCTTATGGACCACGATAACTGGAGCCAAATATTGGACAGAATTAGGTTTCACATATTGACTCCTTGCAAAGATCAGATTTGCTCGAGTTTGGTTCAATAGGCTTCCCTGCCCATTCCATGCTCTGCAGAGTATGACAAGGATCATCCATTTCTCTAAGTTATGTCCTTTTATGATCTTCAGTGGTTGCCACACGAAATGCCCCTAAAGATCGCACCAAAAAGTATTGCCATAGAAGTACAACGGAATTAGATAATCCTGCTGATATTGAACTTTGGGCCATTCTTGCCTTAGCATGTCATGCTTGAGCTAACCTTAGCGTGAGTTGGTAGAAAGACTTGGGTCCATTAATGGCTTATTTGACCACGCAAAGGCTAAAGCAATGTCATGACCTGCAATTGTTTATCAGGTCTGATTGTAGATTCATTCCGTTTCAAACTGATGCTTTATTTAGCCTCGAAGAAGCTTTCAAACATGTTCTGCTGGTTTGCCTTCGTCCTCTACTTTTGATTGATTGGAGAATCAAAGTAAAGTTTCTATTTTGTTATCCTAATTTAAGATTGCACTCTTGCAGAACATGGTGGGCAAAGCATACGGTGGCTTTTGTGGTGGCTTCATCGCTGGTGATTTTACTGAGCTTTGCAGCCTTCTCGGTTTGGTATTTTTGGAGATTAAACGGAGGGTCTAATAGATACTGGCCAGTGGCTGCAACCCTCCCTGAACAAGAGCTACAACCGTTGTAAATTGTGCAGCTCCTTGATTCCATATCTGCAGATTCTCACCTACCAACACTGGCAATACTGTCATTAGGAAAGCGCACCTAGTCGCACCCAGATATTACTAGAATGATTGCCCCCTGAAGGTGTTCCAGAGGATGAACATAAATAACGAAGCCACCTTGGTTGCTGACTTTTGAACTTTTTTGGTCGATTATATCATATGCACATTAGAAGAGAGAAAGGAAACCACAGAAAGGGGAAGTGGAATAAGGCAGATCAAGTTCGTAGTTTTTTGGTTTTGCATGTAAGTTATAAGTAAGATAGTAATACAACAATTCCTAATTGTTTGCTAGACCTTCACTGGGAGTAAAAAGAAAATAATTTTGTAGTAAAATTGTGATTACCTTGTGCCGTCATTCTACCAGTGCTTTTGGTTTTGGATCTTTACCAGAATTAGCACCAGTGCTCTTCTAGTTACTGGGAAATCAAGTTGAGGCTCGAAGCAATTAAGAAAAGCTGGTGAGTGTCTTAACCTCTTGATTCTCTTCAATGTGTTTTGATGAATTAATTTTCTCCAATGTTGAACTCATTCTAGGGCTCTCAAAATTTATATATGATATTATATTAAATATTTAACGATAAACATAATTATTTTGCCCTCATAAAACTTGAAATATTATTTTACAATAATTAAGCATGTGATAAGGGGAACCAAAGGAGGTTGGTGGAATCTTCCCGCTGAATGCTCGATGAATTCCTTAGATCTAGTCAAAATTTATTAGCTCTCAATATTTAATTTTGACAAGTCGCACCCACATTTTTTATGATCCTGAAACATTCATTATTACCAAAGACTGCATGAAAATTGAAGTCGTATATAAAGTCTACGTACTACTTCATGAAATGTTTCTGACATGCCACGCCAAATATGTACATCAATAACATGACATCATGTGCTAATTATAAGCTTGACCTTACTAATAATTATAATATGCAGAAAATAAATAAATTTAGGTGAAAAAAATAAATCGAACTTTCTGTTGGTTAGAGAAAAAAAACCGTATTAAAAACAAAAGAACAACGTGTGCTCCCTACACAATACGCTCCTCGGGTCAACAATAGTGAATTATTTTTTTGGATCTCAAATATATGCTATATAAGTAAATACTTTTTATAAAAAAAAATTCTAGTTCTTTAAAAGAGGAAAATTGCATATTGATATTATTAAGGAGATTTTAGTGGGGGAGGGGGTAGCATGCGTCATGTGGCTCAAAAAAGTGCAAAAGCTCCTCCTTTCATCATGGGAGATATATATGGGCTTCTCTTTTATTCTTCCTCTTGTTTTTTTTTACTCGCTGAGATGAAATATTTGAAAGTTGAAAAGATTGTGGCGACGATGATGATGATGAGATACCGCGGAATCCAATCCCTCCAAGTATCAAACAAAATTCAAAAGCCATCAACGTAGGCTTTTTTCTATCTGCCCATCGTTTTCAACGTCAGATTTCTTCTCATCGTGCCTTTCCATCTGTATAGTCTTGTTTATGTGAGGTGTAATTTGATGAGCATTTTATAAATCTGAGAGTTTGTTTGGAGATCCAACAAATTCCCAACAAAAATCGGCGCTTCTTATTTAATCGATAGACAAGAAAATAAAGCTCCAAATTTATGCACGTTTTTGCAATCGGGAGGCAATTAATGCGGACATAAATCGTATCCTTCCAAATCCCCTCTAATTATATACATATAACACACACACACTGACACACGCACATTTTAATATAAATTCCAAAATCTTTTATTAGCCCTTAAGGCATTAATATTATTCCATCTGCGTGTTCGGTGAGCCGAGGTATTAAAATAAAATTACATTTATAGGGAAAAAAATAAATCAAGTGGGAAGAAAATATTTTAAAATCAATTAATTAACTAACTAGTTGCAAACAACACCGCAATCAACGCCGGTAGACCGCTTCGCTTTTGACCATGTGCTTCTTCTTCTCTCGTACATAATAAGTATAAAAGAAAAAAAATTAGAGAAGTCAAACTTCACCCCCCGAAGAACATGTGCACGCCACGTCGTTTTAATTTTTGTTCTTCTCCGTAAAAATAAAAGTTAAAATCTAACTTGGAGACGAAGGTTTGAAGTCAACTTTAATTGTTTTTTTACTGATCCTAAAATAGTTAGAATATTTGACCGAACAGTTTAGGTTGGTGAAAATTATCGGGTAATATTTTTAATCTGCTAACGGACAGACGAAGGACATCATGATTAAGTCAATTGGGGAGGGAGCCGCATACACTGCATTCAAATATTAATCCAATCCGACACATCATCGTGTGTCTTTGGACATGTAGGACTGCCCCAGGTGGTGGGCTCCATTTTTAGATATCTACTAGATTCTGTCCGTGTTTTCTTCCTTCCCACACCACACGAGCACCCCACGTGCCCCCATGCCTACTTATTTTTCTATTTTAATGCTTATTTTTTTTAAAAAAAATTTATTTACGCTGCGGTGAGAGAAATTTCCACCGATATATAAACAGTGGAACGATATCGCAATCAGTCGACCACGTTGGTCACGGTAGCTCCACATCCGTCTGATCTAACTCCGACGGCTGGGATTTGCTAATACAATTACGTGATACCTAGGCCACCGTAGTAGATCTAATTGACGAAAAAAATCTGCCAGCCACCGTCGACACGTGCCGCGTTGGATGCGCCGCCCACCTCCGCCGCCCGCCCGTCTTCCCTCCGTCAAGCTCGTCGCTGACGGAGACGGAGGAGGCGCGACGCACATGCGTTGCTTCCCAATGACGAGCTCGCATGTGCGCTGATTCGCTGTGCGATCACCGGTTGACCTTTTTCCTTTTGTGGATTTTTTTTACTTCGAAAAAGCTCGGGTTATGGATGGACTATTCTTACGGGAGGTAGCGGGACTTGCTATTTTTGGAGTCGTGCCTCTTTTTTACGATTTCGTCCTTCGTATGTGATTAAATTTCACTTAAGAGTCCCTCATTCTCTCTTCCTACGATGTATATTAACCTGCGCGCTGAGCTGCGGTGGGACGAAGACAGACTCGACTCGTTGGAGAATGGAGAAGAAGCAGGGGCTGTTCTCGGCGCTGGAGGAGGTGGTCCGGGGACTGTCGCCGGGGCGGTCGCGGCCGAGGAGCTCGTCCTCTAGGAGCCGTTCGCCGGCGGCGGCGGCGGCCCTGCGGTTCCTCCCGCGGCGGTGGAAGAGTCACGGCCGGAACCACCTGGAGGAGCACCTGCCAGACTTGCCGCTGATCACGAGGTCCTCGAGCTTCCGACCGGTCGGGCTGGCTCTGGCGCCTCTCATGGAGGGTCCCGGAGGGGACGTGGCGGAGGACGACGAAGGCCAGCGGAGGGAGGGGTGGGGGTGCTGGGTCCGCGGCCAGCTCTCACGAGTACCCTCGGTTGCTGCATCCGCTGCCGCCGCTGGGTCGGCGTCGTTTCGGCGGTCGGATCTCCGCCTCCTGCTCGGGGTGATGGGGGCGCCTCTCGCCCCTGTTTTTGTCAACTCCGCCGACCCTCTCCCTCTTCTCAGCATCAAGGACACTCCCATTGTAAGCCCTATCACATTCCCTTCTCCAATGCTGTTGCTCTGTTTTCCGATTTCTGGAGAAAATGATGCAAATTTTTGCTCCTAAATGGGCGTTATTTGACGCGTTATGTTCTCTTCTTAATGGCATTTCCTGACCTCCTCCTCTTTCTTTGATTTCCTGGTCTCCGCTCATCGTTTCTGTGAATAAGGACTGCAACTTTTTTCTCGTGTAGCTTCGACACTCGCATCTGTAACATATATATATATATATATATATATTTTGCGCAATCCAACAACGAACAGTATCTCATTCATGGTTTCATTCCACCAGGAAACATCTTCGGCGCACTACATACTACAGCAGTACACGGCCGCATCGGGCGGCCTCCGGCTGCAGAGTTCCATCAGGAACGCCTACGCAATGGGCAAGGTGAAGATGGTGGCGTCGGAGTTTGAGACCGCGAACAAGCTGGTAAAGAACCGCGGTGGTTCCGCACGTGCTGCGGAGTCTGGCAGCTTCGTCCTCTGGCAAATGACCCCCGACATGTGGTACGTCGAGCTCGCCGTCGGAGGAAGCAAGGTCCACGCCGGCTCCAATGGCAGGCTCGTCTGGCGTCACACCCCCTGGTTCGGCGCACACGCAGCCAAGGGTCCCGTTCGTCCTCTCCGTCGTGCACTCCAGGTATTCGATCACTTCAATCGACGAGTTTGCAGCTCCCAAATCTCACATTGTGATCAATATTAAACCTCGATCGACCGCTGTTCGTCCAGGGTCTTGATCCTTTGACCACGGCGAGCATGTTTGCCAATGCGCGATGCATCGGGGAGAAAAGGATCGACGGGGAAGATTGCTTCATTCTCAAGCTCTGCACTGACCCGGAGACGCTGAAGGCCCGCAGCGAAGGCCCCGCTGAGATCATCCGCCACGTCCTCTTCGGCTACTTCAGCCAGAGAACAGGGCTCCTCCTCCACATGGAGGACTCCCACCTCACTCGAATCCAACCCCACGCTGGCGGCGACGCTGTCTACTGGGAGACCACCATCAACTCCTCCCTCGACGACTATCGCCCCGTCGAAGGCATCATGATCGCGCACTCCGGCCGCTCGGTCGTCACGCTCTTTCGGTTCGGTGAGGTGGCCATGAGCCACACCAAGACCCGGATGGAGGAGGCATGGACCATCGAGGAGGTGGCCTTCAACGTCCCCGGCCTCTCCGCCGACTGCTTCATCCCTCCGGCGGACATAAGGCGCGGCTCTATCAGCGAGACCTGCGACCTCCCTCAGAGGGAGAGGACCAAATCCGGCACCGGCAACCGGGCGAAGGTGGCGGCGGTGGACAAACCCGACTGTGAAAACGATACGATCGTCTGGAAAGTCGAAGTTTAGCAAATGCGTCCATGGTTGATGGAACTGTTCATACCACTCACTAACCTTAAAAAATAGATATCTAGCTACTAATTCGACGTTTTATATTGATAATTAAAGGATGCTTTTGCTAGATGTAGTTAGAAGGTGGCCTGGTGTTTCAGAATCAAACTCGTTGTGTTGAGAAGTAATATTGTCTGTAATTTGAGTTGAGATGAGGTAGAGATTGTTCTTGAGCTTGAGCTTGTTGTGTTTGTGGGAGAAGAGAAGAATCTGATGTCATGTAAGTCATCAGCAGGAACTAAATGCTCACATGTAGATCCTTTTGTCTCCTTCCAGTTCCAGTTCATCCTGTTCTTGTTGACAAACAAGTGAAACGGTGATATTTTTAATAGCTTGTATACAGAGATTATTAGCTCTTTCCTCCTTCGGTAAGCAAACTGGGAAGCTTCCTCAACTCAATTAATTTTATGTTCACCAGAATGTGCCTGCAGGTCATGATCCATGAAATCTATAAACAAAAACAACGATTCTGCATCTTCCCATCTAAGATATCCCATGGAACTCTTGAACCAAGTGCCAGAGTATTATCATGATCAGATGACCACATGCTCGTGGGAAACCCTAGTTGAGTTTTATTATTGATGATCAAATGCCACACACATGTCGAAGCTCTTAAACAATTATCATATGGAAGAGTAGAACTTGATCCTTAACACGCTTTGTCTTTGAAATAAAAAGATTTAAACCAGTCCATGTCCTATACAAACACACTGTAAGACATTGACCTATCACAATGCTCTTTACAAGATTCCTCAGATTAAACTCCATACATATGAAGGCTTCAAGAGAAGACAAGCATGAATCAATCGTTGACGCATTGAGATATTAATCTGGATCTCTTATTAATGAAGTGTGGAAATTGTGTGTGTGTGATAATTAAGTAGGGCCATGCGGCAATGAGTGAACACTCACAATGTCTCCCCTCTCTCCTACATTTGAATGGGATCCAACTTCCTGATGATGATGATATATCGCTTGCTTTCATGCTGTCAGGGCCGTCCCCTTCAATCATGCGTGCATTCAGTATACGATGATTAAGAAATAATTCCTACAAGAACTAAAGATGATATATATGTTAAACTAAAATGAGGAGCAAAGGAACTAGCATCCCTTAATCAGTTAATTACTTAGGCATATGGGGCCATGGAAATTTTGCCTTGTGCTTTTCCACGAACAGGAGGAAGGAAAAAAATAAAAGATTAGGGGGAGGAGGCCAAAATCCTGCAAAGTTAGATTGATGATTGGATCATGTTCTTGAGGGAGCCAACACAGACTTGCTGATGCAGCTACCTCCCTGCATTAATTCCTCGGCCATGGCAGAAATGGTGTGTGTAAAGTAGCAAACGAACAGCCTTTCAAGGCAGCTTCAAAAGGGAAACAGGAGACTGATGTGGTTCATTATCTAATAAAAGCATATACGCATCATGCTAATCTCTTCTTTTGGTCGATGGTTTTCCCTTTAATTCCTTCCCTTTAGCATGTGATTAAGGCAGCGAGTGATTAAAGATTTTAAGCAGGGGGGCTGCGAACTTTAGGCTTTAGAATTTGGATTGCTTCCTTACGAGGTACCAAGTACTGTTCCGGCCATTGATGGAGACATGAGAAGCTTTTCTCTTTCCTTTCTCAATCATGGTTAAGCCTCTAAATTAGGGAACTCCTATGTATCTTTTAGTTCATGCATCCATCATTTGATCCGTTTTCCTCTATATTTCTAAATATCTCGCTTTTTAGGGACAAACCAACCCTAGTCAGTAAGTAGGCCTCCAAATGCAGCCAGCTCAATTAGAAGGCCCAAATCACCTAATACATTCTTAATACCACGGAAGCCTGTTGAAGAAATCAATTACCTGAAAAAACTCGTAGATTTATCTTCGATCGAGCCAACGAATGCTCGATGAATTTGATTCGTGGATTGAGTCTAAGTTTGACCCTAGCATCGAGGAACTTGCTTCCAAGAATCGAATGTGCTTGTTTGGTACATCAAAATTGAAGGCTGAGAGCAACTGGGTCTAAGATGATACATAATCAATCAACTTTCGTTTTTCTACTACCAACTGGTTAACTAAGGAGGTAGGCCGGAAGAATCCTTTTGAGTGCAACCTGCTGCAATCGTCTGTGAAAAAAAAAATTAAGGGCATTTGGGACCAACAGCCGTCACCTTTATGTTCAGGAAAAAAAATAAAGTAAAAATAAAGCAAAATCAGAGGAGGAGTATCCTTAAACCTCTGTGTCTTGGAGGACCACATCTTTTTTTGCCGGCATTCGTGCCTTTTTGAGGCTAATAATACTAATTTAACACCAAAAACTTGAGCCCTACTTCCCCTTGTTTATTAATGCGGTGATGGGCCAAGCATGCAACAAAGCCGCCCTACACATACCCTTTTGTTCTTGTTTATTTACCCACAACAGGAGAGCACAAAAGTCACACTGAACTGCCTTGTTAAATAATGCTTCTACTGCTTCCCAAAGGATCGAATGTAAAAAGGTAAAAGAAAGAGGCAGAAGTTTAAGAAATAATTCTCCACCCGCCGCAACTTTAGACTCATCTTAGCAAATCCAGTTGAAGTAGATGGGATGGGCATGCATGCAGCTGAAGGTTTATTATATACTGTACGCATCTAGAGAGGTCCTCCCCCTAACCTGCCGCTGCCTTTAGAAAAAGCTATTAATTGCCCTCTTCGTCATATATCATGCAGGAAACCTAGAAGCTTTAATGAGAATTAATTGGGTTCTTGCAAGCTTTGGGCTCGAAGTTAATGCCCCCTTGTGTCTCTGTCTCTGACGCGATCGAGGAGTGAACTGCGAATCCAGAAGTTTAAGTACAGGAATATTTGCCAGTGATCTTCCAGTTTTAAACTCCGCTGTGCTCCAGTAAATTAACCCTCATCAAAAGCATCAACCAAATCCCATACTCACAATCATGTCGATATTGCCATGCGCCGCTTGCCCTTCGCCATACCTTAATTAAGGGCCACACCCCCCTACCCTAACTCGCCTTTATTAATCTCTCGGCCATTCCTCATGGCAAGCCCAACGATGGAGCTAAGCACTCGGAAGTACACCGAGCTCAAGAACAAGGCTGTGATGATTCATGATGAGGAAGACGAAGAGGAGGAGGAGGTGGAGGAGTTCTCCGGTTGCTGCTTTTTCTGTGCCATAAAGGAGCCCAACCCTCGTCTCCGTCGCCCGGCCGTGGCCGCCTTCTTCCAAGAGATGCCCTACCGCGACGACGAGTCCGACGTACTCGTCCTCAGCGCGCTATGGAACATTGCCATGACCCACCCCGACAACACCGAGCTGCCCTCCCTGGGCGCCCTCCGCTGCATGTCCCTCCTCATCGCCAGAGGCGTCGCCGACCCCGCATGGCTCCTCCGCCACCAGCACATCTACCTCCCCTACTACGCCGCTCACGTGATCGGCTCTTACACCATCAGACTCCCAGCCCTCGCCGAGCTCGCCGTCGACGCTGGCACCCTCCCGCCTCTCATCGACCTCCTCCGAGGCCGCGTGACGTGGGTCGAGCAGCGGGTCGCCGTCCGCGCCCTCGGCCACCTTGCCAGCTACGACGGCACGTTCCCCGCTGTGGCGGAGCACGCTGGAGAATTGGTGCCGCTGGCTATGCGCATCGCGTCCACCTGCCTCGCCACGGTGTACGCGGAGTTCGTCGCTGCGGCGCCTTCGGAGCGGGCGGAGTACCACCGCGACCTCCTGACGAGGGGGCTCGGAGGGGCGGAGGTGGAGGACCGGAGGGCGGAGGAGTGGGCGAGCCAGCTCCAGTGCTGGTCGCTTTATCTACTATGCTGCTTTGCGTACAGGGACAAATCCTGCCACCCTCTCATCTGCTGGGACGTCGGGTTCTTGAAGGAGTTGTGCCGGATGTGGGGAGGGCTGGTGAACGGCGACTCCCCCGCCGGCGTCGGGCTCATGAGGATACTCTGCCGGAGCTCCGCTGGGCGCGAGGCCATCGCGCGGTGCCCGGAGGTGATCGAGAGCCTCTGCAACCTCTCGAGGTCCTCCTCCGACTGGCAGTACATGGGCGTCGACTGCCTCCTCCTGCTCCTCGATGACAAGAAGACACGGCGCGTAGTGATGGAGATAGCAGCTCCATGCCTCGTGGACTTAGCGGAGCTGCAAAGCCTGAGCTCGAGGAGGAGGATTGGGGAGACGATAGCGAGGACTCTACTGTTGGGCTTCGATCACGGATCGGCTTCCGAGGCTATCAAATCCTTGCGGGAATTGAAGGTGGAGAGGATGCAGAGAGAGGAACTGATGCCGACGGAAGAGGCTGCGGAAAGGGCGGCGTTAGCTGCGGCGAAGAAGAAGGAAGGCAACGAGAGCTTCTGGTCGGGGAACGTGGAGGCGGCCGTGATGCGGTACAAGGAAGCGCTCGAGCTGTGCCCCCTGGGGAGGAGGAAGGAGAGGGTGGTGCTCTACAGCAACAGGGCGCAGTGCCGGCTGCTGATGCAGGACGCGGACGCGGCGGTCAGCGACGCGACGCGGGCGCTGGCGCTGGCACGGCCGGCGAACCGGCACGCGAGGAGCCTGTGGCGAAGGGCGCAGGCGTACGACATGAAGGGCATGGCGAAGGAGAGCTTGATGGACACGATCGCGTTCGTGAACGTGCTGATGATGGAGGGGAAGGAGAGGCGGAAGGCGAAGGTCCCGTACTACGCAGCCCGCATGATCAACAAGCAGATGACGGCGGCGGGTCTTTTCTCCGGCATGGCAGCTTCCTCGCCCTCGTCGTCGAAGGAGGGAGGATCAAGAACGAGCGATGAAGACGACGTCGACGTGCACAGGAAGAATAATATGATTGCATCGGCATCTCAATCGAGTAATTATCATTAAGATTAATAATTTTATGGCACGATCATATTATAATATACGATCGTGGTGGTTCCTAATGATCTCTTTGCTGAATCATTAGAATTGATAGTGCAGGTTGCAGTTTGCCCACCATTGAAGAGGAGCCATGGCTTTGCAGAAGACAAAAAGTACAAGGGAAGAGGAGCGCTGTGAGAGGAGGGAGAAGAGGAAGGAAATGATGAAGTTTTGGCGGCTTTGTATTCATGCTAATTAACCGTTATATTAACATCACCGCTTGTATTAAATTGGAAAGCAGCGAACAAAATTGCATGCACATTACATATATATATATATGATATGGATAAATATTTCAGGAATCAATTATCTAGATTTTTGATCAGTACTCCAATAAATTTCCATCTTAAGGCCTCAAGTTTTTTTTATTAAATTAAGTTTCCATTAATTTGTTAATCCCAGTGGCATTTCGGTAATGTTCATGCATTATATTTTTTTTCTAAAAGGAAAAACTGTACAGAGCATCAGTATTTGTAGTTTAATACTGAAAAACTCAAACCATTTGTAACATTATTATTTATTAATAGCATGAGCCAAAATACTAAGCATGCGATCAATAACTCAATACAAATATATTAATAGCATCAGCAATTTATACGTATACAAGAATTAGCAAACCCCGTATTTAAATCATACTATAATCCTCTCAAGCATGCTTTAATTTTGACAATGCACCTGCCTAACTTAATTAACTTTGGGGGGAAAAAAAGGTATATGTTATGATTAAAACAAAAAGATAAGTTGGTAGAGGCTGAACGAACCTTTTAGCCAGCCCTACCTTGTGGCTCTAATAATTATTTAGCTGGGTCTTCTTTTTTTGCTTTCATAAAAAGAAAATAGGAATGCTATTTGAGGACAAGTAGCACCTGAAAGATAACTCGTAGTCTTAGGCCCCAATATAAGTTGTCGTATTAATGCCACTTTGAGGCATCCCGGGAAATGGAATCTCATCTCCTTTTCCTTCGTGAAGATTAATTTATTTGGAGCTGCATGCGCGTACCTTCCACCATTAACCAAAAAGCATATGAAATTAAGCTACATTAAATGGCTGCCCATCAGCCCATTAATTAATTAATTACATAGCAAGTGATGTGATATGATTTTTTTTATTTAAAAAAAAGGTTATTACGAGAATCCAAAATAATTGAGGTGAAAAGCGTTGGATATTTTGTCTATTATTCTCATGTCTTACCATTAGATCATATCTGATATATCAATCCAGTAGACCTGGTTGCATTTAAGTTGAGTTTTTTGGCCTGTTTGTAGAAAAAAATTTAAGTCAGGCTTAGGGTTATTTTAGTATACATAAAATTTAATATTATCTCTAGACATAGCCATAATATAAGAGTAATTATTATTATACAAATATCATATAAGGCATAAAAATAAAGTCTAACTATTATTAGTTATTATCGTGCCTAAGTTAGCAGTTAATATATAGGATGCTAATGGGTCTCCGTCTCTTCATCACCGTTAGGATATATATTGGGGAACCCTTCTGCATGCATAGGGTGCTCGTTCATCCACCAGCCCAAATTATGTTAGTATTGCTATTAAAGGAGATGGAACCCTACCTGGTATACACATACAAAGCATTGCAGTAATACTCGTCGACGCTCTTTAGTTAAAATTTTAAATCCCTGATCTTCCAATCTAAGATGATGGAGACAACAAAAACTCTACTGCAATCAGCATCTCTTTCATCTTCATAATCAGAAATGCTCATAGACGTGTTCGAATTTCTTTATCTAGCTAGACATCCTAATTAATCTCAAATAGGTTGCGTGAATGTTTTATACAAGTGTAATGCATTGCTTCCAGCTACATGTTTTAATGTATGCAAGGGGTTTAACCTGTTGCTGAAACTTGTTTGAACAGAGGACATTATCACAATGATTGACTCCAACTCAGAATAAGAATAATGCTTTGACTATTTTTTCCAGACACAAAATCCCTGCAATTATCAAATACACCCATCCCTGCATTTATTAGAGAGTTGATATCAACCATATCTACTTGACTGAAACAAGCATTGGGGTCTTATTTACTACATTTGTCGTAGAGTTGATATCAGCCATATCCGTATCTGCTTGACTAGAACAAGCATTCAGGTCGTATTTCACTATATTTGTCAGGGAATATTGATATTAGCCATATCTGCTCGACTAGAACAAGCATTCTCTTTGAGGTCTTTCACCACATTTGTGAGAGAGTTGATATCAGTATTTAGTGCTTTAGAACCAACCCGAGCGCCCCTGCAGCAACGATCCGAATAGGGTGGAAATCAGGGTAAAGGGAGACGTCCGTGAGGCAGGTAGTCGCCGGAGGAGAAATCAACGGATGGAACCTACGGACCGGCGAACCGCTCAACGTGAGGAAATGAGGTCGAAAGAAGAGGGAAGAGAATCACCCCAAACGAACTGTCGGTGCCCCCGAAAGCAGAGGAGCTCCGGTTAGCTTTTCTTCACGCGAAATCTAGCGTTTGGAGAGGTCCAGAGGGTGGCCCGAGTCACCGGACCGCCGATGATCCCTACTGTGCGAGTTGAGGAGAAGGGTAGAGGAAGCGGTCGCCTGGATCGAGCTCCAACGTCCGGCGTCCAACCCACTCCCTGCAGAAGCGATCCGGACAGGTCGACATTAGGGGAAAATGCAGCAGCGGTTCTTCGACGTTACTGCAGCTCGATTCGTCTCACGAAATTCGATCGCACCTCCCCAATCAACGAAAGATGCGAAGAGGGGAATACCTCGGCGGAGATGGCGTCGATCGAAGAGTGCTCGCCTCGAGGAATCGCAGGTGCTCTTGAAACCCGGCCAGCTCAAAATGCCGCAGTCGCCGGGTTGGTGACGCACGAAGGGGAAGGCAGCGGGGTCCCGGAGGAGGTGGGAGTGGCGGTCGCGAGCAATGTTGCCGCATCGTCCGTCGATGCGAGTAAAAAAAGAATATTAAGGGTTTACCATTTCAACGGGGGAGAAGGATTCTGATGATTACGTATAAATATATCATCCTTCAGTTCAGGATCAGCCGTGAGTTGTGAGGGGAAGCGGAGATCAAGCAACGCAGCATTAATTTCATCAGCTCTTGGAATCTGCGCGACATGGTAAGCAGCACTGATACGGATACGATCATCCTCCTCCTTTCTCCTTTCTCCTTAATTTAATTTCCTTTGTCAAATATTTAAATTGCTGATCGATGTCTTGCTAGGGTTTATAAAACTTTTGTCTCTATTTTGTTTTCTTGATTTAAATTTTAACATGTCAAAGACCAGAAAACAATTAATTGCTGGTAAAAGCTTCTTATTTGGCTTACTCGATCTTATTCCGGTGAAAATTTTCTCTAATTTGTGCGCGGTGATGATGAAAAAACTTTCAGGATCAACCATCTAGGCTAACGAATAAGACTGATATGCAACTGCAAGCTATGCAAAGGAACCTAAGAGTCATGAATATGCTCTTGCTTGGTTTGATTGTACTCCAACCCGTTTGTTTCTTCGTCATGCAAGGAGCTAGAAGTGGTATAAATGTTGAATCACCTACAGCAGAGAGGATCAAGACGTCCGACCTGATTTCTTATTCTAGTCAAGTAGATATGGCTGATCTCAACTCTCTGACAAATACAGTGAAAGATCTCAGAGCTGATATCAACTCCCTGGCAAATGTAGTGAAAAACGACCTGAATGCTTGTTCTAGTTCTCTGACAAATGTAGTAAGAGACCTCAAAGCTAATATCGACTCCCTGACAAATGTAGTGAAAAACGACCTGAATGCTTCTTCTAGTAAAGCAGATACAGATCTCAACTCTCTGACAAATACAGTGAAAGATCTCAGAGCTGATATCAACTCCCTGGCAAATGCAGTGAAAAATGACCTGAATGCTTGTTCTAGTTCTCTGACAAATGTAGTAAGAGACCTCAAAGCTAATATCGACTCCCTGACAAATGTAGTGAAAAACGACCTGAATGCTTGTTCTAGTAAAGCAGATACAGATATGGCTGATCTCAACTCTCTGACAAATACAGTGAAAGATCTCAGAGCTGATATCAACTCCCTGGCAAATGCAGTGAAAAATGACCTGAATGCTTGTTCTAGTTCTCTGACAAATGTAGTAAGAGACCTCAAAGCTAATATCGACTCCCTGACAAATGTAGTGAAAAACGACCTGAATGCTTCTTCTAGTAAAGCAGATACAGATATGGCTGATCTCATCTCCCGGATAAATGCGTGGAAGATGTATCTGGCAGAAATGGTCGAAGCTTGTTTCTCATCCGTTCACCCAAGTATACTTTTCGGCGCATTGTTAGGCTTCCTAGGTTTAATGGGAGAGTTACTTGGTCCGTGATTGGAGCCTTACTCTCCGGCGTGATGTTTCGCCTAGCAGCCAATCTTGTGATGATGTCCTCTGTTCAAAAAAGTTAGTCCGATCCATATTATTAATATAGATAAATTTAATTATCAGTTTTACTATAAATAGTCAAATGTAAATTGAACTATTTGATATCATCAAATACAGTAAAATTATCTCTTTCCTCTCCAAATTTTCAAAACTTCCTTCTCCAATGTTCCAAAACCCTTTCAGAAGCAATGCATTATAAAACATTCACGCGACATATTTGAGATTAAGTAGGATGGCTAGCTAGATCAAGGACTTCAAACATGCCTATGAGAATTTCTGATTTTGTTGTCTCCATCATCTTTGATTGGAAGAGCAGGGACTTGAAATTGTAATCAAAGAGGGTCGGCGAGCACTACTGCAATGCTTTATGCGTAGGGTTACATCTCGTTTAATAGCAGAAAGAAAATGTAGCAATACTGACATAATTCGGACCGGTGGATGAATGAACAAGCTATGCGTGCACAAGTGTTCCCAAATATATCCTAATGATGATGAAGGGACGGTGTATAGAACAACAAACCAAAAACTAATAGCCTTTTACAGCAGCATGTATCAAAAAGGAAACAGAAGGCAGCATATAAGATATCAACACATTGACAACATGTGAACTGATGACAAACCGATGCCTCTTTTCCATGCCAACCCTCTGAAAAGGATGGCATCATGGGATTTCCAGAAAGCTATAACTAGACAAGAAAATTTTCATAACCAGTATTGACCTTCTTTGACAGTCAAACGAGATAAGATATCAACCCCTTCAAACGCTCCCCCACGCACTGAGAAATACTGAATCTGAATAAGTAAATAAAATAGCCTACAAAGTGAAGAACCAGACATATCTCACCATTGACGGGCAACGGTCGACATCACCACTTATATTCTCAAACCATATTTCAACACTGCAGCGAGGACTTCTAATTAGAATTGTCTTGGACATTACAAATATGGTAAAACATAAAAGGAAAAGAAACATCAGAGGCATGAGGGGGAAAATGTACGCGACTTTTTCTAAGTCGCTCGAGTGATTCTGGTTCCTTCAAAAATTTATGCTTTGTTTTGTTTTTTTGTTGGGCAATGTCGAAAGTTTCATTCAAGTGAATTTTTATGCTTGGGGAATGGTTAGCAATCGAAAAGTGGAATGCTGTATGCGAGCTTCATAAATTCTTTTGGCTCGGATGAATTGTCGATGGGCTGCGCGTCCTATGTTTGATCGAAATGATCCTGACCCCTTTTAAAAGCTGGTGCTTTGCTGTTCTGTTTTGATTGAATAAAGTGTTGATCTATGTAGCTGTAGGATTGATTACGTGAGAATTATAGATAGGATGCACAATGGAGCGGTTTCAGTGGGAATTTTAATGCTAAAATTATCTTGTTTTTGGTGATGGAATGTAGGTGAGGAAAAAGACCGATGAGCAGCTAAATGAGCAAACGGCAAGCTGAAAGGAATTAAAAAGAAAAAAAAAGGATGGTCCACCGGGGAAGGAGGCAGCCAAAATCCACCGCCCACCGTCAAAGCCGACCAACATGTCGATGTCTTTTTTTCTTTTCTTCTTCTTCTTCTCCTTCTTCTTATTTCTCCTTTTTTAAACAATTTTTTCTCCAAATACAATTCAATTCAATGCCGCCTGCCTTCTTTTTAGCCCTGCACTTGTCTTGTTGGTAGGTTGAATGCAAATTTAAGAAATAATAATAATAAAAGAGCTGGTAATTGACAGTAATGCAAAATCCATTCCAAACCTTAAAAATGTACGATTTTCTTAAAAATCATAAAGAGGTGTAACTATAATTAAAAAAATTTAGAGGATCTAATTATTAATTGCAATAGACCCTTTAATTCTAAAAAAATGTAGGCATCACTTTATAAATTATAAACCCTTTAATTGGAGTTGGAAAAAGTTTTTTTTAGGATGGAATTAAATTGATAATCGGTTATTGATTTTTTTTTGTTTTAAAAAAATATTTATTGATATAAAGATCCATCTTATAATATTAATCGGATTAGAGTCATGAGATAATGTTTAATTATAACTGAACTAGCTAATCAATATTGTTCTATTGATGATTAATTAATTAACTAATAGTCAGTTGATCAGTTAACTTAATGTTTTTTTAACCGCAATATAAATACGACAATTTGATCTGAGAAAATAATAATAAAATCAACTAACGAGTTAAGTATAATTGGGATATGGCAAGAGGTGAAGAACATGATGCGCACCGCGACGTGTGCTTTTTGATTGCACCCACTCCCTTCCTCCATGACAAGCCTTCCAGCTCTGTCTTGGGTCCCACGAACATGAATGATTTGATTTCTTATATCTCACATTCACTTGCCATTATATAAACTCAATAGCATCCTAAATTCTATAAATCAGCATTGTGTTTTTAGTCCAATTATATATGCCAACTCAGTATATAATCTCAATATTTAATTAGTTAAAAGCTTTATAAAAAAATTGATGGAGAGGGAGAGCCCATAATATGTGGCCTAAATTTGGAGCCCATAAACCTTCATAAAATTTACACTAATACTTCTTCACTATTTAATCTATTATTATAATAATATTTAATACAACATTAGTATCTTAACAACATGAACATCTATTCTTTAACATTAGTGCGTGTGTGTATATTACTCACCAGCAGTAGGCCATATGATCGACTACTTCTTTTGGATGAGTAATTTTCACTCACCTTTGCTTTCTTGTAGGTTCCCTAATTTTTTTTTTCTTAAGTATGATTGACGCGGCTAACACATTCTTAGGTATGAATCTCGTGTCGTGATTGGTCCGGCACGCAAGTGAGCGTGCCAAAGGCGGGCTGTGCCTAGGCCAGCACAAGCACAGCCCGTTAGCATGCCTAACCACTCAACATAAAAATGACGTTATCACCTGGTTCCCCTACCAAACTCATTTTTGATTTCACTCCTCCTCTTGTGAAGAAAAATGCTGAAGAAGGCACCGAGAAGCCGGAGCGCGTGTGCATGCCTCCATCAAAGAAACAACCTCCCAGGCTCATCCTCAATTGCTCCAAGCCCTTAACACATGTTGTCAAGGATAAGAAGAAGGGGGGAGGAGAGAGCGGTGGATCTAGATCCTGGCGAAGACGAGCAGTAAGCCGTATGATCGACTATTTCTTTTTGATGAGTAATTTTCACTCATCTTTGCTTTCTTGTAGGTGCCCTAATTTTTTCTTTCTTTCTTAAGTATGATCGACGCGGCCGGTGGATTCTTAGGTATGAATCTCATGCCGTGATTGTCCGGCACGAATATGGGCGTGCCAAAGACGGGCCATGCCTGGACCAGCACGAGCACAACCCATTAGTATGCCTAATCACTCCACATAGAAATGGCGTCACCATCTAGTTCCCCGACCAAACCCATTTTTGGTTTCCCTCCTCTTGTGAAGAAAGATGCTGAGGAAGGCTCCAAGAAGCCGGAGTGCGTGTGCATGCTTCCATCAAAGAAGCAACCTCCCCGGCTCATCCTCAATTACTCTAAGCCCTTGACATATGTTGTCAAGGGTAAGAAGAAGGGGGAGGAGAGAGCGGTGGATCTGGATCCTGGCAAAGACTAGCAGTAGGCCGTATGATCGACTACTTCTTTTCGATGAGTAATTTTCACCCATCTTTGCTTTCTTGCCGGTGCCCTAATTTTCCCTTTCTTTATTAGGTATGATCGACGCGGTCGGCACATTTTTAGGTATGAATCTCGTGCTGTACTTGGTTCGGCACGCATATGGGCGTGCCAAAGGCGGGCCGTGCCTGGGCCAGCACGAGCACGGCCCATTAGTATGCCTAATCACTCCACATAGAAATGGCGTCACTATCCAGTTCCCCGACCAAACTCATTTTTGGTTTCCCTCCTCCTATTGTGAAGAAAGATGCTGAGGAAAGTTCCAAGAAGCCGAAGCCCGTGCGCATGCCTCCATCAAAGAAGCAACCTCCCAGGCTCGTCCTCAATTACTCCAAGCCCTTAGCACATGTTGTCAAGGATAAGAAGGGGGAGGAGAGAGCAGTGGATCTGGATCCTGGTGAAGACCATCAGTCGGCCGTATAATCGACTACTTCTGTTTGATGAGTAATTTTTACCCATCTTTGCTTTCTTGTTGGTGCCCTAAATTTTCCTTTCTTTCTTAGGTACGATCGACGTGACCAACGCATTCTTAGGTATGAATCTCGTGCCGTGCTTGGTTCGGCACGCATATGGGCGTGCCAAATACAGGTCGTGCTTAGGTCAGCATGAGCACGACCCATTAGCATGCCTAACCACTCCACATAGAAATGATGTCACGCTTCATACCTTCCCCTAGGGCACGTGGCAGACTGCAGTGAACTTCACATATAGCCCCGTTTACCCCCCCAACTATATGGGAACCCACTAAGCGTGTCTGATGTATATCCCCTCTATTTATGGAAGGAGAGAACCTGAATAACAAATCAAATATAACTCTAACACCATGTACTTCGTAAAATTAAATCTCATACACAGAGAAATACTTATATACAAATGATGTATGATCAAAATAGGGTACATGCCCAATGATACACAAAATGCCTATCTAGTGGATCTCGACATTGACCAAAATAAGACAGTATTATTCTATCTTTCAAAAGTCAGGAGTCAGCTAACCGTCTTTATCCCTATCCGTCCCTCTCCTGTTGTGATCCTAAAAAAAATGAGTTTCCCTTTGGGGTGAGTATGCTTGTACCTAGTGAGTTAGATATAAAACAATATAAAATCGAGAACATAGAATAACAAAGTCTCATGAATGTAATCAATCGGCTATTTAGATATAATAGTCAAGCAATAAGAATAATCAAGAGTCATACGTGACTATATCTGGGGCTGGCTATATCAAATGACAGTCGTGGCCACAACTGTCGCCTCAGGAGGAGGTATCAAGCATCAGAGGGTACCCAAAAACATAGTAGAAGCGCAATAATACAGAAACAGAGCCCCCTTTCCCTCTTGAGTTGCTACCTGGTATCCATAGCTAATCCAGAGTAAAAACCAGTCAGGATCATCCCGATCTCCCATCCTGACCTCGAGCACCATCATCCCACACCCCTCTCGATAGGTGGCCCATGGGTATGCTAACAATGTAATATCCTATCACTACAGTGAAAGTGCATATAACACTATCCAATATCAGATCATACTAGCCACATGCATTTATAAGTGAAAAAGTATCATAAATAATCAGACAGATGCATATGCTAGATTTAGTGTCAACAAAAGCATAATATTATGCTTATAATGGATCAAGGAACAATAACACCGAAAAGCTTATCATGGATATCAAAGAGTATTCATAACTCATTTATAATCGTAATCAGAAATATTAACTAGTAGGAGAGTCTAAAGAATATCAAGCATAGATAATCAAATGGGATATAGTTCTCCTGGATTAAACATTGAGAACTATCCTGTCTATTCTACCTGGAGAATAAACACTCACATGATCCTATTATCGTATGCACGAATTAGTTCGTATTGCGATCCTTAGTATCATCGTGCTTGCTTATTGAATTTCCTGAGAATATTTCAATAAATTTTAATTCTCAATCTAATAACAATTTTACAAATACGACTTTACCAAAACTCTTAAATAATCTCTAGATTCACCCTAATTTTTATCTCGAGTTCGTCGGAAAGTTCCCCGGGAACCCGCCGGAGTCTTGCCAGAACCCTCGCCGGCGAAGTTCTTCGAATAGTATCAATATTGGTACCAATCGAATGCTCTTTCCATAAGGATTTCAAAAATCATATTTGCCCCAATTTTTATAGCTCACACGCGATCAATTTCGCTGATTACATCAATTTGGACGAAATCTCTAAGTTAAGGTTTTTAGCTCGTCGGCGGCCAATAGCCCTCAACCCAAGTACCAATGGATAGCTCTTATCGAGGAGAAGCCACAGGTACCAGCTTTACGAAGTTCCGCAGCCGGAATAGCCGGAGCAAGCTCCGACGACGAACTTTCGCCGCCCCCTACTTCTCTCCTCTTTTCTCCCCCAAATCTCCACCAAAACTAGAAAATAAAGGTTCTAATGCATTCTCCTAACTCACCTGAAGTTGTGTCCAAAATTTCATGGAAAAATTCGTCCGGGAAGTCCTCCAATCGTCGTCGCCAAAACACGAAGGCGAAGTTGCCGTCGCTGGTTCGGAGTAAGGGAGGAGAGAGAATATCATGCGTGGGAAAGGAAGAAGAAGAAGGTAAGTTAAATGGGTTTGGTAACGGGTCAGGTTTCCTCACTAAACCCGCTTACCACTAACCCACTAACCCGGTTCACTTATTGGTTTGATGAAATTAAATCTGGACCGTCCGTTTTAAGTGATTTAATCTTGTCCGTCCATGTAGATCGATCATTGTTTTCATGATTTGACCAATCAAACGATATCCAAATTATGATTCGTCTGCGCCGTTGGATTCCTTATCAAAAATCCTATCTGATGGTATAATTTTCACATCAAAATTGCATACTTCACAAATTCATATAATTTTACAAATAAGTCGTCCATATTCTTTATTTCATAAAACTCCTTAAAATAATGATCTATTACATGATTACCCTTTGTGTAAAATTACAAATGTCACAAATGGTGTTACCACCCGGTCCCCCGACCAAACCCATTTTTGGTTTCCCTCCTCCTCTTGTAAAGAAAGAGGAAGGCTCCAAGAAGCTGGAGCGCGTGCGCATGCCTCCATCAAAGAAGCAACCTCCCCGGCTCATCATCAATTGCTCCAAGCCCTTGACGCATGTTGTCAAGGATAAGAAGAAGGGGAAGGAGAGAGCGGTGGATCTGGATCCTGACGAAGACCAGCAGTAGGCCGTATGATCAACTAATTCTTTTGATTAGTAATTTTCGCCAATCTTTACTTTTTTGTAGATGCCCTAATTTTTCCTTTCTTTCTTATGTATGATCGACGCGGCCGGCGCATTCTTAGGTATGAATCTCATCTCGTGATTGGTCCGGCACGCATATGGGCGTGCCAAAGGCGGGCCGTGCCTGGGCCAGCATGAGCACGGCCCATTAACATGCCTAACCACTCCACATAGAAATGGCGTCACCACCCGGTTCCCCGACCAAACCCATTTTTGGTTTCCCTCCTCCTTTTGTGAAGAAAGATGCTGAGAAAGGCTCCAAGAAGCCGGAGAGCATGCACATGCCTCCATCAAAGAAGCAACCTCCCCGGCTCATCCTCAATTACTCCAAGCCCTTGACACATGTTGTCAAGGATAAGAAGATGGGGGAGGAGAGAGCGGTAGATTTGGATCCTAGCGAAGACCAGCAGTAGGCCGTATGATCGACTACTTCTTTTCGATGAGTAATTTTCACCAATCTTTGCTTTCTTGTAGGTGCCCTAATTTCTCCTTTCTTTCTTAGGTATGATCAACGCCGTCGGCACATTCTTAGGTATGAATCTCGTGACGTGCTTGGTTCGGCACGCATATGGGAGTGCCAAAGGTGGGCCGTGCCTGGGCCAGCACGAGCACGGCCTGTTAGCATGCCTAACCACTCCACATAGAAATGACGTCACCACCCGGTTCCTCGACCAAACCCATTTTTGGTTTTCCTTCTTTTGTAAAGAAAGATGCTGAGGAAGGCTCCAAGAAGCCGGAGCGCGTGCGCATGCCTCCATCAAAGAAGCAACCTCCCCGGCTCATCCTCAATTGCTCCAAGCCCTTGACGCATGTTGTCAAGGATAAGAAGAAGGGGAAGGAGAAAGCGGTGGATCTGGATCCTGACGAAGACCAGCAGTAGGCCGTATGATCGACTAATTCTTTTGATGAGTAATTTTCGCCAATCTTTGCTTTTTTGTAGATGCCCTAATTTTTCCTTTCTTTCTTATGTATGATCGACGCGGCTGGCACAATCTTAGGTATGAATCTCGTCTCGTGATTGGTCCGGCACGCATATGGGCGTGCCAAAGGCGGGCCGTGCCTGGGCCAGCATGAGCACGGCCCATTAGCATGCCTAACCACTCCACATAGAAATGGCGTCACCACCCGGTTCCCCGACCAAACCCATTTTTGGTTTCCCTCCTCCTTTTGTGAAGAAAGATACTGAGAAAGGCTCCAAGAAGCCGGAGAGCATGCGCATGCCTCCATCAAAGAAGCAACCTCCCCGGCTCATCCTCAATTACTCCAAGCTCTTGACACATGTTATCAAGGATAAGAAGATGGGGGAGGAGAGAGCGGTGGATTTGGATCCTAGCGAAGACCAGCAGTAGGCCGTATGATCGACTACTTCTTTTCGATGAGTAATTTTCACCCATCTTTGCTTTCTTGTAGGTGCCCTAATTTCTCCTTTCTTTCTTAGGTATGGTCAACGCCGTCGGCACATTCTTAGGTATGAATCTCGTGTCGTGCTTGGTTCGGCACGCATATGGGAGTGCCAAAGGTGGGCCGTGCCTGGGCCAGCACGAGCACGGCCTGTTAGCATGCCTAACCACTCCACATAGAAATGGCGTCACCACCCGGTTCCTCGACCAAACCCATTTTTGGTTTTCCTCCTTTTGTGAAGAAAGATGCTGAGGAAGGCTCCAAGAAGCCGGAGCCCGTGCGCATGCCTCCATCAAAGAAGTAACCTCCCCGGCTCGTCCTCAATTGCTCCAAGCCCTTGGTACATGTTGTCAAGGATAAGAAGAAGGGGGAAGAGAGAGCGGTGGATCTGGATCCCGACGAAGACCAGCAGTAGGCCGTATGATCGACTAATTCTTTTGATGAGTAATTTTCGCCCATCTTTGCTTTTTTGTAGATGCCTTAATACAAATTGCTAGTGTATTATTGATATCTTTTCCCCGGTACTAATTTCTTTTTTCGTCTATCTTTGCTTTCTTGTAGGTGCCCTAATACAAATTGAGTAACCGATATTATTGGCACTGACAGATAAAAATGATATATTTTCCTTGTACGAAATCAAGCAAACTGATCTGCTCAAAACAATTTGGCATACCTTACCAATAACTGCAGGATCACTAAAACAATCCAGGTAATCATCCTGAAAGAGAAGTTCTATCATACATTAAAGTTTGAAATTTTCATAACAAGAAAATATAAATTGATTATGAAGGATTGCACAAAATAATCCAGCATTGCCATTTCAACAAAAATATACGAAGTATGTTCCCATTTCAACAAGAATGTTTTTAACTTCAATAAAGTTGTCCAAATTTTCACCCACCATTAAAAGTGTACTTCAAGAATGTTTTAAAATCTTCACACACACACACATATATATATAATATCAGTTTCTAAATGATATTTTGCCACACATCACGAGTTCAAGATATGTCTTGATCCATTTCTTGTATGGACATACTTGTGTATAAGGCAGTTGTTGCACAATGCGGTTGTAACTGCGTCCACTTCAGCAATAACATCAGAAAAAACTTGATAAAGAATTAGTACTAGGGAAAATATATCAATAATACACTGGCAATTTGTATTTGGACAGATCCTGTTCTCCTTCATGAGTAGAGATGTAAACAGGCCGTGCTCGGGCCTGCTCGAGCACGGCCCGTATGGGCACGGCACTGTAGCGTGACCCGGCACGCTACTGTAGCGGACCATGCCCGGCACGGCACGGTCTGGAGAGTGGTCCGCCCGGCACGACTCGGAGCCTGACCGGAAGGCACGGCACGGTTCGGTCGGGCCGGCCCCGCCAAATGTTTGCACTCGCCGCGCGACCCGCCCGCGAAATAATTACGCGCGGCGGGTTTCGAACACGTGTATTAACCATTCGGCTGTTTTTTTTTAAAATATATATATATATATATACATACTATATATATATATCGTGTCGTGTCGTGCCGGCCCGCGGGCTCAGAACCTGCAGCCCGGCACGACACATGAACAGTAGCAGGCCGTGCCAAGCACGGCCCGAATTACACCCCTATTCATGAGTAGTAATTAAATTATAATGAAATTGAACTAAAGAAGGCAAGATAAAGAATATTGTGTATGTAGATATCAATCAATGATGTAGATATTGCATATGTCCTGAATTCAATCAATGTTTTGAGAAAAATGAAAAAATCGCCTACTACATGCTGCTCCTGCAGAGGATTAAAATTCATCCGTGAAAAAAAATAATAAAAAATGAAGGAACCGCGATGGGAAATGCTCCGGCCGCGTCAATCGTACCTAAAAAAGAAAGAAAAAATTAGGGCAAATACAAGAAAGTAAAAATGAGAGAAAATTACTCACCAAAGAGGATCATACGGCCTATTGATGTTCGTCAGGATCCAAAGAGGATCATACGGCCTATTGCTGTTCGCCAGGATCCAGATCAACCTCTCTTTCCTTCTCCTTCTTCTTATCCCTAACAACATGTGTCAGGGGCTTCAAGCAGTTCGGGCGATCCCCCGCCTGGCACGATTGCGAGCCGACCCGCTGCTGCTATTAAAATTTTACTTCACCCGCCTGCTGCAGTGCTCCTATCAAAATTACGTTGGCACTACGGACGCGCAACCTACTAACCATCCTGCTATCCAATATTTTGAAATTATATCTATATATTATATATATCATATTAGTGTCGTGCCATGCCAGCCCACGGGCCTAGATCTCGGGGCCTGACCCGGCACGAAAATAATATCGGGCCGGGCCCGGGCCGCCCGCGAGCCGCCCGGCCTAATTTGCACCTCTAGTTAAGGACGAGCCGGCAACCTTGCCTCTTCGATGGAGGCATGCACATGCGATCTGACTTCGTGGAGCCTTCAGCATCCGGCTTCTTGGATCCTTCAGCATCCGACTTCTTGGATCCTTTAGCATCCGGCTTCTTGGAGCCTTCAACATTCTTCACAGGAGGAGGGGAAGTAAAAATGTCCCCCGATGGCGACGCCATTTCCACGTAGAGTGGTAGAGAAGGGGCGGGGTGGCATCATTTAAACTGCTGTTATTTATAGGAGGCGAACATGAAGGGGAGCAGAAATTTATTTATAAAAATCAATACTTTATTTCATTTATGACTAATAACAAAATCAGTACAACCACTGTTTTTTTTATCCTTTTCATTCAAGTTTGATATCTGATTTGCATTAGTGAAAATAAGATGCTCAAATCAAATTTGAATCAAATAATTTATTTAAAATAATGAACATTTATGACTTGAAACTTAAATTACACAATATTATGACCTTTAGGTCTGATATAAATGAAATTGATATATATTATGCCCTTTACACGATATTAATTTCATTTTAACTGTTAGCTGAATACCATTTGTTTTATAGACATTAAGACACACATGTATACCTCAGCTCAGTTGAAGTATGGTCAGGCTTGTTTCACAGTTTGATATTACAATGGTTTGTCCCATCAAGATGGTTCCGTACAACATGCTTTGTTGCTCCTTTTTCAGTTTTTACTCCTAACTCTAGAGTGTCGTTCAGGATGTTACATTCATAGTCAGGGAAAAATTTAAGTGTCAAGGCCAACCTATTCCATATTTCACATTTTTGCGATGGAACTATGGATGAATTTGACCGGTCTTGAGCATGCATGCGACCAAGTCAGGAACAGGGAGAATGCTCTCCTCATATTGCCTCATAACATAACCTGCCCTAGCCTGCACAAAGCATCTTACCCTTCTTATGCATTGATTAAAATATTCATCTATATCGTATTTTAAACATTTAAAGTCAATGACTACCTCACCGTACCTCTCACTGAATATAAGTCAGGGATGACATATAATCCCTGCTGCCAGCCCCATCCATTTCCATCACTTGCATGATCATATGCTGATCTGCCGGCTTTTATAGATGATGCATCATGATTCTCTGTACAAGCACTAACCCTAGTTCATAATAGTTAGCTTCTCTTAGTTGTCTTCTCTATCCCGTTGAGAGACTGCATTACTACATCTTCCTTCTGTTGATTTTCTGTTTTTTGTCTTCTTCTGTCCTAGACTGTATTTGCGGATTACGAGCGAACCAGCTATGAGAAATTAATATCCTCGATCGAAGCCCAGCCGAGCAAAGCAGTTCAGGATGTGCTGAAGTCTTTCCTGCACAGGATCTACAAGAGGCAGAAGTAGCCAAATCTCTCAAGGATGATTACCACTCCCATTGCTGTTGCATAACAATTTGCTTTTCCTGGTGATTTCTTCCTTGGCTATTGCTATAGCTGTATTTCTGCATCACTAGTTGTTATTACTAATATTTTTAGTGAATCCACGTGTTTTTCTTCTGAGCTGCCATAAACGGATTAGCTGTAACCTGCATAACTCACTGCATTATTAGCATTACTGATCCATGTAGATTTTTTGTTGTTGTCATTGATATGTCGATACACAAGTAGCTGATTCCAATTTGGATATCTTACTTCCTTTTTGAAGTATTGCAGATGATCATGAATGCAGGAGAATCAAGTGCCCACAAGAAGAAGAAGCAGATGATCACCGGGGCTGAGGAATAGGCAACCACCGAAACCTCCATCCCCGTTGGCAGGACACATTCGCTGATATAATCATCCATCAACTTCTCCGGTCTTCTCTCATCTCACCCTCCCCCTCCTCCTACTTCTGCACCAGCGCCGCCGCAGCCGCCTCCTCCACCCTTTGGATTCATTCTGCTTTGGCTTACTTCTGAACTTGTAAGAAAGCCTTGTAAAATAATTCAATGCATTAACTGTGATAACTATTTGAAGTCAAATACCGATTGCCTAAGTGCCATTTTTTTCCGGCTCATCATCAATATCTACACACCGAGTGCCTAAGTCGTTGACGAAGAAGAAGACTGAAAAGTTCTGCTGGAATTGTTTAATTCCAGGCTTTCTCCGTGCATCTCATCTTCCTTCCTTATGCGATCCTAATAATTAATCACTATGGCTTCATCAAACAACACGCCCTTCTTCTTCCTTCTTGTCCTCCTCCTGCTATCCTATTACGCCTCTCTCGCTCTCGGTACTAATTAACTAATTAATTTCTCCTCTTCTTCCGTCTTCTCTGAAACTTAATTTCCTCTGCGATGCACTGATTTATGCAGGACAAGGTTGCAGAGAGACGAAGATGATCGCCACCAGCAGCAGGAGGCGTCAGCTGGGGATTAGAAAACCGATACTGACGCCTCCGTCGCCGAGGTCGGGAGGATTTTACCATTCGATAGCTCCATCAACCCCTCGGGTCTCGTTACCTCAACCTCCTCTTCCTGCTTTTTCTGCGCCACCACCTCCACCTCCTCCTCCTCCGCCGCCCCTGCCGCCGCCGCCGCCGTCTTCGTCTACCATCCCGTATTGATCGATTAGTTTTGATCTCAGAATAAAATTAATAAAGATCAGCACAGAGTACAAGTGGATGCTAAACTATATAGCTGTTAGGAAATAAGCTTGTTGGTTTAGTAGTTATATTTAGTTTGGATGCAGTTTTGCAGTTTCATGTAAGGAGAAGGTGGGAGAGTGGTTTCCATTGCAGTTTACACGTATCGCTTTATTTAAATATAGAACAGGTAGGACAATTCACTGCTCCTCTTTCAAGACTGTATTGTTCATCTCTGCTGTAAACACAGCCTTTTACTTTCACCAATAACCTGTAATGGTTTGGGTTTTTCCTTTGAGTCGTCTCATCAACAGCCTCATATATCTCTCTGATCTTTTTTTTACTCAGAAATTTAAAATTAATCTTCCTCAAATAGAATAGTATGCTTAAGGAAGTGTTCTCACGATAACTCACATGTAAAAATAATACTAGTTAAAATTTTGGCAATCCTCATTTTAGGCAATGGATAAAGGTTTTGGTGAAAATAATAATGAATAGGACTCACTATTATTTTAGAGTACTCAATTTGAAAATGAACAATTATTTATAAATTATTTAATACATAAGATAGTTTGATGATGTAATTAAGATTACTTATTATCCTCATCTAATTACACCTGAATATATTTGAATTCTTTTAAATTTTTAAATCTACCTTATCCAATATAATAATAGATATTATAAAAAAGATTACTAGATAGGTGGATAAAAATGAACACATTTAAGTGCAAAATTTAAAATTTAGACGAAATTATAATTATTATGATATTTAAATAAGATATAGAAATATTTATTACAAACTTGTCTGTATAGTTTTCCATAAAATAAGATAAATAAAAAATAATTAAGCAATTGAGAAAAAAAATCATTTAATAAAATATGAATAATAATTAGTGAGCGAATAATCTTATCAAATCATTCGTTCATTATATATATATATATATATATACATTTTCACTTTTATTTAGTTGCTTTCTAATTAATTAATCCCAAAAACAAGTTTAAAAAAAAAAGGAGCGGGCTTGGTTTGGCTCGCTCGGTTACGCCCTTGACGAGCCCAAAAAGGCCGACGATGATTCCAAAAACATTTTGAATGGCAATCGAGATCCATTCACCCGCTCGTTCATAGGGTTCGTCTTCTGCCATCTTCCTGCGCTATCTGGTCGATGATGAAGTCCTTCTCCTTGCAAATCTTCAACCGGCATGCCTGCGGCGGGTTTCCCCTGTGAGGAAGAACGGTCCTTGACTAGGGTTCGGGTTCTGAATCCCCTTCATTTTGTTCTTCATCTGCCCGCCCCCCGCCGCCGGGATGACGACGATGGAACACTTCTTCATGCAAATCTTCGACCGGCAAGCCTGGATCGAGACTCAGCTGAGGCAGCAGAGCGAGGCGTATAGTGAATCACTCGCTTTCAACCTTCTCGCTGATGGGGGCCGGCCTCCGCCCTGGCTTTGGGATGTCGGACCCGACGCCCCAGGCTGCTCCGGTCAGGAAGGTACTGTCTTTTAGCTTCTCCACTCTTCTAGCTATGGGATTCTTCTGCTGGGTATATTCATGCAAAATGGACAGAGGAAGATAGTTTCAGAGAGTGTGAAAGATCGATTCAGCCCCTCACTTTGATTAGCAACATTAATTTAGTTCTCAAGTTCGTACTTTTGTCTCATAATGGATGTTTATTTGCAGCTTTGAGCAGGGAGGAGTTCATTCAAGGGATGCTATTACCTCTACCAAGGGCCATCACTCCTTCGACAAACCACAACACTATCTATTTCATGCCTCCTTTCAGTAGCACCCATGTAAACCAGCGCAGTAGCCTTGTGAGTGAAATTTGCATTCCTAATGATCCTATTTATCCACAGAACAAAGATGATCGAGTAGATCCTGACACGGTATGCTCTGAAGTTGGTGAAGATTCATCAGTTTTTGCCTCCCGTGATAATACTCAGTGCTGAGGATCAGGGCAAAGGATCCCCGAGAATTATTCAAAAATTGGAGATATGAGGATAGGAGATCAGCATGCTCGTAGAATAACTAGGCACACTGTTGCAACTTGCAAGTATAAAGACATCCAGAGTTTACATGCCTCCAGCACAGAACTTAAAAAGAAGATTGGTCAAATTGAACCTGTATGTGGGTGCTTCATCTTTTGAGACACCCTTTATACAATCAAAACATTTAAAAAAATTTTATCACCTAAGATAAGACTGCAGTTGCTCCATTGCCACTGGGAGACAATAGCTATTGTGGAAACAGTCCTTTTGCCGTGCAATGGCAAAATTGGCTATACGAGCCTTCTCAAACACGGGATCCTCATGCACTCAGATCAGGTTTTTAGTAAGATTGCATCAATAACAGTGAAGAGAACAGATGCAATGGAATGGCTCAAGGACCGCTTCTTATTTATCAACAATAATAGATTGCAGTTCTCTTGGCTATTTATCATCCATTTTTGTATGTATCATGTAAAAATATAAAACAGAGAGAAAAAATGATGTAATTTTAAGCTGTATTTTAGACCATGAGCATTCATGAGGGTTTAACATAATCACAACTAAATTAGTTCTAGGCACATAACAAAATCAGACTGTGCATCAGATCGAAATAGAAGGATAACCTGGACGTTGGTGGTGATGAGCCTATTGCTTCAATGGGCTTCTTCTACCCTGCAGTTGGTTTCTTTACAGGAGTTTTTGTAGTTGTCTCCGTCGGTGCTGGAGTTGCAGATGACACCTGCAGGTGCATCTAGTTTTACATCTTTACTAGAAAGAATGATCATGTGCGATAAAATGTCAAATGGTAAACCATTCGCCTGAATAAATGTGCTCTATATTTTGATTTCAAAGTAGAACACATATTATGCCAATATACTTCAGCCATGGCTATTCTGCAGCGGACAAAGTGAAGAAAAACTTCTTTAATGGAAAACGATTGTGAATTGTGTATTTTAACGTCTAGCTTCGTAAGATGTTTTAAGCAGGTCAAATATTTGTATAATGCAATCATCTTTCTTGTGTAATTTAGGAAAACAAACAAGTAGTAACAAGAAGATCTGCTTAAATAGTAACAACAACAACAACAACAATATCTTTCCTGTTTTACATTCACTGAGGCAGTCAATTATTGCTGCTACATATAGCTACTAATACTTATTTTACTATATTTTTTAAATAATTAAATTAATTTATATATCCTAAACTACAAGATCCAGATCCAAATTATTCACCTGATCTAAGCCGAAGTTTCCGGGAACACATTATAATCCAAATTATATAACCCGATGGCATCTGCCATCCATCCGCAATACTTATATAAATCGAATGAATTAATTTAGTCACAGAGCATGCATATCTTACTAATTAATTGATTCTCCATTTGGGTTTTCGTTTCAAAAAGGAAAGGAAAGAGAAAAAAAATGCTCCCCCATGGCTTAACTCCAAAAGTTGCAGCATTGCATGCACCGTGACAACTCATTTGAAACCCTAAAAGCCATACAGCGCTCCATCTGCATGCTCTCATCATGCATGTGAATTTATTTGTTCGAGACATTTATTTGGGGTCCTGTCGGCCGTATATATATATATATCTAATTTAATTTGCTAGCTCTCGATCTCTTCTCCTCGTGATATATATATATATATATATATATATATATAATTTGCTGCTGCAACTTGATATAAATATGCAACGAGTAGTGTCCTCCCCGAGGAGCATGAAGAGGTCCACCTGCTCCCCGGACCTCCGTAGACGACATGGAGAAAAAGAAGAGGAGGAGATCGCAGGGAAGATGATAACCTGGCATGAACAACATGAACGAAATCAACGTTGATTCCATTCCAATTCCATTACGCATCACTGATTTGACCCAGCATAAGATTTTTTTTTTTTTTTGTTCACTCTTCCCTTCCATTTGTCCTCCTCCTCCTCCTCCTTCAAATCTTAATCCCTTTCGCTCCCTATAAATTCCACTCCCCTCCTTCTTTCTTCCTCCAGAGAGGACGACGACATGGCACCGCAAGAGAGATGGGAGACCTTCGAGGAAGACGAGGCCGAGTGCTTGTCGCTCTCCGACTTCCCGGTGCTCGTCGACAAGCCCTTCGACACGGCTGATGAGTCCAAATCCAGCGGCGGCGACGTGGACGACGAGGAGTTCGAGTTCGGGATATCCCTGGAGCCCGACATGTGCGTGGCCGACGAGGTGTTCTTCCACGGCCGGATCCTCCCGCTGCGGCGGACCTCTGCCGCTTGCTTCCCCGACGGCGTCCCCTTCCCCGCTGCGGGCAGCCCGGTCGGGTCGCGTTCGGACTCCTGGGACCGGTTCTCGTCCCGCAGCAACAGCAGCGGCAGCTCGTCGTGCAGCAGCTCCTCCGAGCAGCGCTGCAGGCTGCCGGCGCGGCGCTCCAACAACTTCTACACTCATCCGAGCCCCACGCCGCGGGTCCTCTCCGCAAGAAAAAGCCCCGTGAGCCGTGCGCCGGCAGCGGCGGCGGCGGGGTGGGGCATCTTCCGGCTGGGCGTCACCAAGGCGCCCGACATGGAACCGTACACCGCGAGGTCCCCCCGCGGCGGCAGTGTCAGCAGCAGGATGAGCAACCCCGCTGTAGCCGCCAAGCGTGCGGAGGAGGAGGAGGAGGAGGAGGAAGCAGTGAGAGGCGGCGGCGGCGGAGTTAAGTGTTATCCTCCCACCGTTCGCGGAGGTGGCGCTGCGAAAGGCCAAAGGAAGGCGGTGATCGGTGGTGACCGTTTCAGCTGCAAGTGCTCGGCGGACGCGGTGGAGCCAATCGCGGTGACGAAGGCGACGATTAGGAGGAGATAAATTTAGTGAAGCTTAATATATTTGTTATTTATAGAATATATTTTTACTGAAATTAATTGTGAAGTATAGAGATAATTTCGTATTTATATCCCAAGTGTTTATTGTATAAACAGCTGAGTTGAGGACTGAAGTTAGAGTTGAATAGTTATATATTTGATTGAATGGCAAATTAATTATTTTGAAATTGTTGATGTAAAAATATTAAACCAAGTTTTACTGAACACATGAGACATTATAATAATATCTGATAATTAACTAAATAAACCAACCAACTTATTAAAAAAAAATTTAAAAAAAATAAAGCAACAGGAAGTACCAAGTCAAAGTGAGTTAAAAACTAAACTTCAACTTTATTGCTATGCTATGGGAACAGATAAACAATGAACTAATGCTTAAAAATTCTATAACTGATGCAATCTTTAGATGAATCATGGACGCTTAATATTCTATAATGGTGAATCAAATGAGGAACAATAATAATAATAGATTAATGCACGAGTGATGAGAATGCGTCATCCCCTGTTGCTGGTGTTGTAGATAAAAGTTGTGTGAAAGAATGAAAAAGAAGAGTAATGGAGGGCCAGCAGGATGGATTGGCCTACTGCAGTGGCCACAGCGTGCCTTGGAAGCTAATGCTTGGATGCAGTATAAGGTCCTTAACTTCCGCAAGGAGGGGGACACATGAGTGAGGTCAACCCTTTGCTGAGCTTAAGCCCTAATTAATAGGAGCATGTGGATTGAACTCAGCAGACAGACAAATGGAACATTCTCATGGGGAGGGTCCAACTAAATTGAGTCAGGAGACATCCTTCTTCCTCTTCTCCTTTAGGGGGACGTCTTGAATTGATTAAGCTATCTAGTCTTAAATAATTCCTTGCGTTGTAGTAGTAGGTGGGGGGCCTTGAAACATGGTACAAGAAGAATCTTCATCATATTTATTTTGAGAGGACGAGATCATCTTGCCTTCGAGCACACAGATGGAAGTGCTGATTGAAAAAGTGCAAGGTTGGGATGACAACGATCGCAGCTTTATTAAGATCAGATAGATAAAATAATAAAGTAGAAGGAAAAAGGCACACGGATTGGACCTGCGATGATCAAATTCCATGCAGCAGCAATCCATGAGCTTGACATCGATAGGCTTCTTGTTTGCAAAGCAATATCAAAACGATGGGCAATGAAAAAGGCAAGGCAAGGCCTCCTCACACATCCTGTGCGGTGGTGGTGGTCCTTGTGCTTAAAGCAAAGCATGAAAAAGGAATGCAATGCTGTCTCATCATTGCTCAGCTTGACCTTACAAGAACCCTGCTCTGCTCTGCCTTTTGCCCAATGCAATGCCCAGGGCCGGGGAAAGTGGACATCAATTATTTCTCATGTTCCAAGATTTAAAGCATAAATCGGCATATGGTTAATTCCACAGGGAAGTTTGATTGAAGGCACACGTTGGATGAATGGAAATAACCCTGACTCTACTCCATTGTGTCGTCGGATTAATTTATAATTCTAGCAAAAAAACAACTAATTGAGCTTCTACTTTCTAAGTTTTAATCATTGAGTCAATTATACTAATTGAGTTTCTACCAGCTACTACTTTTCAAGTTCTTAATCATTGAGTCGATTACATTCATATTTGGACCTTTTTACAGTAGATTTTAGGATCTCGAATTGCTTAAACAACATGACATAAGTATTGACCTGCTTTCACAATCTAACGAGATAAGATATCAACCCCTTCAAACGCTCCTGCACACACTGAGAAATACTGAATGTGAATAAGTACATACATAGCCTACAAAGTGAAGAACCAGACATATCTCACCATTGACAGGCAACGTTCGACATCACCACCTATATTCTTCAGACCACATTTCAACACTGCAGCGAGGACTTCTAATTAGAAACGTCTTGGAAATTCCAAATATGATAAAACATAAAAGGAAAAGAAACATCTGAGACATCAGGTGTTAAGGCAGTAAATGATATCTGATAGTTTTTTGTGAAGGGAGGTTTTTGCGTGAGCAAATTCTCTTCTTCTTGTACAACCCTTCAAGTTGCTTCTGAAGCCCAGCTCTCCTCCTCCACGCCAGATAGTAGCAACTCTTCCTCTTCCTCTTCCTCCGGCGGATGCTGCAGCCGGAGGCAGATGACGTGCAGCTGCAGCCGGAGGCAGATGACGTGCAGCTGTAGCCGGAGGCAGATGACGTGCAGCTGCAGACAAGTTCAGTTTCAAAATCTGCAGGATCAGAGTAGCGACATCTTAAATCAGGCGACGATGCTCTCTCAACACTACCAAAATCTTTAAGCAATGAGTTTCGTTATTGTTTATGTCTTCATCCGTATAATAATATCAATCAAATACACACTAATCTTAAGAAATAAAAAAATGTAATTAATGTAATTAGATTGTGTCAATAATCATGCTAATAAATTTTTTAAACACTCATCAACAACCGTCAAACTATTATTAGCTATTATTGTGCCTAAATTAGTAGTTAATATATAGAATGAGAATGGGTCTCGAAAGAAAAATTCATCCAACTAACAGTAACCAAATAGAAGCATAAAAATGATCACTTACTTTCGCCCAGTAATGAAGAGATAACAACAGTTAAATTTTCTTCTGATGAGCGAATGGACGGTGGATGATCTCATCCCATCTCGGAGTTGTACATTACATGCGTTATAAATATATCATCCTTCAGGAATCACCATCATTTGTGAGCCGAAGCGGAGATCAAGCAGCTGCAGGCTGCAGCATTAATTTTATCAGCTCTTGGAATCTGCGCAGCATGGTAAGCAAAGCAGCACAGATCATACGATCATCCTCATCAAATTAATCTTCTCCATCGCTTCGCTTCTCCTTAATTTAATTTCCTCTGTCGGCTGATCGTTGTCTTGCTAGGGTTTAATTTGCATGGTCGTGATGGTCGAGCAATTATATATATTCATCAATCGATATTAATTTGATCATTTTGGTCTGTGATAGACAGCAAGCTTACATGCAGTTTAGATATCGTTCCTTCTACTGGAGGAACACTGTATATTTTGGTGTCTTTTTAACCGGTTAAGCATCCTTCAGCTAAGAATACCATAAAATAAGTTTTAATAAGTGAAAGACCGTAGAACAATTAATTACTGATCAAAGCTTCTTATTTCGCTTACTTGATTTTATTCCAATGAAAATTTTCACTCCAATTTGTGCAAAAAAACTTTCAGGCATTTGTCCAACCAGCTACAACTACGAGCGACGGTGATTTACAGGATCAACCACCTAGGTTAATGATTAAGATTGACAAGACTGATGGGACGATGCAAATGCAAGCTATACAAAGGAACCTAAGAGTCACGAATATGCTCTTGTTTGCTTTGATTGTACTCCAAATCTATATCTTTCTTGGTCAAGAAAGGAGGTAGAAGTGACATAGGTGTTGAAGCACCTATGGTAGAGAGGATCTAGACGCCCGACCTGAATGCTTGTTCTGCTCAAGCAGATATTGCTGATATCAACTCTGTCACAAATGTGGTAAAAGACCACAAAGAGAATGCTTGTTCTAGTTAAGCAGATATGTATATGGCTGATATCAACTCTATGACAAATGTAGTAAAATAAGACCCCAATGCTTGCTTTAGTCAAGTAGATATGGTTGACATCAACTCTCATAAATGCAGGGATGGGTGTATTTGATAAAATGCAGGGATGGTGTGTCCGGAAGAAATAGTCAAAGCTTTATTCTTATTCTGAGTTGGAGCCTATCATTGTGATGATGTCCTCTGTTCAAAAAAGTTTCTAGCAACAAGTTCGATCCCTTGCATACATTAAAACATGTAGCTGGAAGCAATGCATTATACTTTTATAAAACATTCATCCAACATATTTGAGATTAATTAGGATGTCTAGCTAGATAAAGAGCTGCAAACATGTCTATGAAGATGAGCTGCAAACATGCTGAGTTTTTGTCGTCTCCATCATCTTAGATTGGAAGGTCAGGGATTTAAAATTTTAATTAAAGAGTGTCGACGAGTATTACTGCAATGCTTTATATGTATATACCAGGTAGGATTCCATCTCCTTTAATAGCAGAAACGGTAGCAATACTAACATAATTTGGGCTGGTGGATGAATGAGCACCCTATGCATGCAGAAGGGTTCCCGAATATATATCCTAATGGTGATGGAGAGATGGGGTCAAACAACATAATCATTGAGTCAATTATACTCAATTGAGTTTCTACCAGCTTTAGTTTTCAAGTTTTTAATCATTGAGTCAATTTGATAACGTTTAAGGACTTGAGCTTGCACCAATCTTTAATATCTGAAGATGACGTTAGTGGTCTCCAAACTTATTCTTTTAACACCAATTATGATGTATTGAAAGAGTAGGAACATTCCTTCCCTTCCTCAAAAGAATGGTAGCATTGTAATACTTATCACGCAGAATTTTTAATACCGTGGCACCTGCAAGTCCTTGACTTCATAAAAAAAGGTTATCTGGTGACTAACAACTGTTTCAAACATTTTAATTGCTACAGTGACTTGCACGTGAAATTAAAATAATAGAAGCGTGGCTATAATTTTTTAGCACAAAGGTTATATTTTGTAACCCTTGAACACAACTTCCTGCAGGAAGCATTGCCAATATCATACATACCATTTCCAGAGAAAGGAAGATTTCTTACACCAGATTATTTCATGAGTTCGCATTATATATATTGATATTAAGGCGATGCATCTGTTACATGACAAATAATATGACGACATAAATGGAATTAGCATCTCCCCGGAATCATGACCTTCCATTTCCATCTGGTGTACAGTCATTGTACTCTAAGAATATTTGCAGGCGCAAATTAAACATAACATCCTTGGTTGTTCAAACTCGCAGGTAAGAAGCTTGGGTCATAGCTGAAGTCTGCCCCAGTCTACTGGACTGAAAATTCACATAATAGTCTCTGGTAGAGACGACAGATAGGAGAACTATGACATCTCATGTTCACCGTATAATAACTATTATAACGATGATTCACCAGGCAATCTCTCGTATAGGCGATAGATCAAAGGCGATTTTGACATTTGCGGCTCCCTTGCAAGGGCAGCAATCACATCTTTAAGAGAAATGCTGCGGTAAACTTTTGGATGGGGTGCGAGTGCATTATTCCTTCCAAATCTCCTCGCACTCCCTGTAACATCAAAATCGGAGTAAAGTTCAGGACACATAAATCATTTGGCACATGCTGCATGTTATCTATGAAGCACGCGCTACACAGTTACTCCAGGGAACACCCAACTAGAACAAAAACCACATCTTGAGGACTGCTGAAGCCAATGATTTAATTAGGATCAACCCATATCCAACACGATTACGAAATGAATGAAGCCAAACTAGGTACTATTTGAGTCATAAACTTCACCCATATCAATTCCTAAGAAACATATCTTGGATCGAATTCAACTCCAGTCAAATTGATGCAAACTATAGTGAAGTGACTGACAGACCCCAGCAACAAATCTGGGGTTCTTTCCATTATTGGAGATCCTAGCTGTATATACACCACTTTTAACATACGAGGGACCATTATTGACTATTACCAAATGGGAAAGCTTAATGTTGAACTCCCATTATATCCAAACTGATACGAAACAGAATTTTCAAACTATATGGGTATTCAAACCATGAGTCCAAAACTCGATCATATATTATTCTGACAAGATTAGATCTTTCAAGCTTAACCTATAAAGACACCTATACTTGAATAAATAGGAAAGGAGATTATACCTAAAATTGCAGATTTACCGGATGATGACATGGCAGAAGAACCTTTCTTTCCAGATTCTTGTTTTTCTCTCGAACCTCTTCCTGTGCTCAGTGATGATTTGCCACCTGCAGTTTTACCTAGTTGGGAACCAGAGAGTCCATCATGTCCCTCACGTTTCTGACGAGCTTGCTCAGCCATCAGTTGCCATTTTGACAGCATATCATCTCCACCAACAGCAGCTCTAGCTGCAACATTTGCAGCTGTTGTTCTCATCTTATCATCCTCTTCTTTGTTAACCTACTCATGTTACAAAGTTATTACAAAAGAAAGGAGACAAACAACAAGTCTACTAATAGTCGAAGATACCTTAACAGTTTTTGAACGACTGTCCTCTTTCTCCTTTTCTGCATCAACCACCATGTTTCCCTCCACCTGCAGTTACATATATTCATATTTGAACCTTTTTACAGTAGATTTTAGGATCTGGAATTGCTTAAACAACGGGCCATAAGTTCATGAGAAACAACTGAAAAAAATTTCAATATACCATGATATTCCTCGTGATAAAATTTAGTTATTAGAGATAAAAAGAAATAAGAAAGAAATTTGATTCAAATAAGAAAGTATATGCAAATAATCATCTCACACAGCAAAGAAAGAAGCTATAATTTAGTTTATTCTTCTACTTTGGCCTTTCTCCATCCATTCAACTAATAAGTTAAAAGAACAGTAGGTATCTGTTGAAGTAAACTACTAGACAGATTTCACATACTCCAAAATAACAACATTTTTTTATTCATAAGAATTCCAAACAAAGTGATCAAAAATCTTAATTGAACATCTAACTTAAAAGAATACCAGTAAATTATAAGTAAAGATGAAAAAATAAAGAAGGCTCTTACAACTCACCTCGTTTACTTTTCTAAGTTTTTCTGATTCTTCTGCCTGTTTCTTGTCCCAATCTTCCTTGGCTTTTTGGTTCATTGACAAAATCTGACGCCGAACATCTGAAGTGATGACAAACCGATGCCTTGACTTTTCCATGTCAACCCTCTGAAAGGGGAGAAAAATTCTCAAGGGATGGGATCATCGGACTGCCAGAAAGCTATAACTAAACAAGAAAATTTTCATAACCAGTATTGACCTGCTTTGACAATCTAACGAGATAAGATATCAGCCCCTTCAAACGCTCCTCCACACACTGAGAAATACTGAATGTGCATAAGTACATAAATAGCCTACAAAGTGAAGAACCAGATATATCTCACCATTGACAGGCAACGCTCGACATCACCACCTATATTCTTCAAACCACATTTCAACACTGCAGCGAGGACTTCTAATTAGAATCGTCTTGGAAATTCCAAATATGATAAAACATAAAAGGAAAAGAACCATCTGAGCCATCAGGTGTTAAGGTAGTAACTGAGATCTGATAGCTTTCTCTGAAGGGGGGCTTTGTGCAAAAGCAACTTCTCTTCTTCTTCTTGTACAACCCTTCGAGTTGCTTCTGAAGCCCGGCTCTCCTCCTTCAGGCCAGATAATAGCTGCTCTTCCTCTTCCTATGAAATGTTCAAAAACAATCAAGCAAAGTCCAGCATTGTACCATGTTTAACTATCCAAAAGCAAACCAATACAACAATAAGGATAATTTCATACCCTCAAATTAACACCACTGACAGCTGTAACATCATTAAGCTGTTCAATGCTTTGTTCGAGAAAGTTACCAGAAGTCTTCTGCTTTTTGCTGATGGAAAAATCACGAACTTCATTAAATTAGTTCTAGGCACATAACAAAATAAGAATGCGCATCAGATTGAAATAGAAGGATAACCTGGACATTGGTGGCGATGAGCCTATTGCTTCGATAGGCTTCTTCTGCCCTGCAGTTGGTTTCTTTACAGGAGTTTTTGTAGTTGTCGCCATTGGTGCTGGAGTTGCAGATGACACCTGCAGGTGCATCTAGTTTTACATCTTTACTGGAAAGGATGATCATGTGTGATAAAATGTCAAATGGTAAACCATTGGCCTGAATAAATGTACTCTATATTTTGATTTCAAAGTAGAACACATATTTTTAAGGCAGTAAGTATAGCATTATGCCAATATACTTCAGCCAGGGCTATTCAGCAGAGGACAAAGTGAAGAAAAACTTCTTTAATAAAAAATGATTGTGAATTGTGTATTTTAACATGTAGCTTTATAATATGTTTTAAGCAGGTCAAGGATTTGTAATGCAAACTAATGCAATCATGAGTGAAGAGAGTAAAATAGTTGTCGTGAAACTCAAGTAGAAATCTAATCTGACAGAGGGAAAAGACAACTACAATTCTGATGGCATAACCGATAAATTTAAAGAAAAGAGGTTTGAGGTGATAAATATGCCCAAGCAAAGATAGCCCATACTTGGCATGACAAACTACCATACAAGAAAATTTTACTTACTATATACAGATTTTAAATAACCTCAAAACCAGATTACTACTAGTGGCTTACTGGCTTAAGGAAAGTATAAAATTTTGTCTGAAAAGGCTAGAGTAGAAGGAAGAGGAGACAAGATCTAACAATAAAAAAGGTAAGCAAGAAAGTAAGGAAAAGATAAAGCATTAATGAAAATTGACCAAATTATGGTGAAATCAAGCTATCTACTCTTGTTTAATTTAATAAAGAGAACTAATGCATGCAATCGTGCTACTCAAAATTCACCTGACATGGCATATACTATATATAAGCATTGCAATGTCAAGCCAACTACCATGCCTTCCCATAGTGGAGGTGCTCATATATGGCTACAAGAATCTTTTTTCTTATATTGGTCGGCACAATGTTTGCCAACCATAATGGAACAATTTAGCATGCCGTAAGTGCATTCGATTTGGTCTCAAATGGTAATCTTGTGTGCATATATAAGCATCATCACACAGTTTCAGTGTAATCAAATATGCAACAAACACATACCAGACTACAAACACATACCAGACTACTGTTTGGAACTGACCTAGCACGCAATTGCATTTCTGCTTTCTAGACTATGGAGCTATTTATGATTCCTTCTTAACACTCTGCATGCACCTTGAACACTGCACTCATCAAGCAGACCCTATCATTAGATTTTTATACCTTTTAGTTCATTAGAATATGCCTTCAAAGTGTCTTGGTTCTTCTCCATTAAGTCAATTATTCGATTAAAATTGTAGGACAATAAGCTCCAACTTGAGGATGAGTTACCACGTCCAAACTCTACTCGGACAAAAATACTGCTGGAATTTATAAGTGAGAGAGAGATTCAAACAGTTCCTGGTACTGTTTCCTTCACAGTTTCCTTTTTCTTTCTCATTAAAAGCTAAATGACATTCTTTTCCTACTTCTGAAAAGAAGAACTTGCACTAAGATTTTATGTTGCAAACAGATTGTGGTGGTACTCATCAAATAAACATCAAGTTTGGAAATGCTAACCTGAACACTCTGATCTGCTTGGCTAGACACAGGGCCTGGGACCTGACTTGCTCCTATCATACTTGAATTTCCTTGGTTATAATGAGCTGAGCCAAATGAAGTGTTATCTGAAGATGCAAAGTGAGACTTGTTTGGAGTTTCGGCTGGCTGATCAACAACCTCTTGCTTAACAAAAGAGGTTGACTGCAAACCACTACCTTTTTGTTCTTTGTTAGCTGCCAACTGCCATGAAATTGGGTTTTGTTGGGAGGCTGAATGGCTTGCCAATGAACCAATTTGCTGTCTCTTTGTTTCATTAGCAGAATTTTGCTCGTACTTTGGCATATTTATCATATTTGCAGACTGAGCTGGCCGTATTTGTGTTGAAACAAGTCCCTGAGCATGTGGAACTTGTCGTGAATGTGAATCCAGATTGGGTGGTCTGAGAGAAGTTGATGAGCTCAAAGATGGCCTAGGGAAGGTATTATAACTACTTGAGCTTCCAGACATTGAGAAAGATGCTTGAGGGAGTTGTGTATGGTGTTGCAGCTTGTTAACTCCCTGTAGTGAAGCCATCGGCCCATCTCTTTCTGGATTGGACTTGTTCATGTTGATGGCATAACTTTGAGCAGAATGAGGCCCCTTTCCATCTGACCTGGTCTCAACTTCTCGAGACTTTTGTGCATTGTTTTCAGGAACTCTAAGACCTGTGCTAGGATGCCCTTGCAATGTTGAAGAAGGAACATAAGGTTGAGCAGAAGATGATCCAGTGACTTTCAGGTTCTGAGATGATGGTACAGAATGAATTGATGGAAATGATTGTGGACCAGTTGTCTGTTGACTGGAAGCAAGTTGCTGAGAGGAAGCTTGAGTCTGTGATGAAAATGAATTCGCATTTGGGGGTGCATTTCGAGCAGCTTGAGCCTGAAGTTGCTGCAAATCAACAAAAAGCAAAACTTCAAATTAAATTAATAAATAGAAAATGTGAGCATCATAATGAGTGTTATTGTCCTAAAAAGGCTGTGCTCTTCAATGGAATGAAAAAAGAGAAAATTTCATAAATATTTCATGTACTTGCCTGCATCTGTACCTTCTGAGCTGCCTGCCTAAGCATCTGATCCCCAACAATGTTCCTTATAACCCTCAAAAAGTCCTCTTTGCTGACTTCATTATTCTGGAAAATAACATTGCAATTTCTAGTTTGACTTCCCAAATAATTCAAAATCCATATTGTAGTTGTTCAATTCCACTGGCCTTATTGTGAATTTGTCGTTTACTTTAGCAAAAGTTAATTTCATAGATTATCTTCCAAACAGAAGACAAAATAAGATGCAAGCTATACTGAAAATCCTGAAATAACAGTTAACCGACCATCATAAAGAACGGGGGCTGTGAAAATAGAGTTCTTAATTCAGGAAGGTAAAAAGCTTATTTTTAAGGAAGAAAAGGGCTCTAGCACTTGACTGAAAAGAAAAAAAAGGGGTCGCTTCCTTGCTGTCGGGTCTTAGAATAACAAAGCATGCTACTTCATTTCCAGTTATTGATAATATGCCTCGGTTATTAATGATGATGATGTAATTGCTTAACCTATCCAGTATACAGGTTTTAGAAAATTATTTCTCATTTTGATGAAACAAGTAGAGCATAAAAGCTAATGGAAATATCAAATGACCTACTCTAAGTTTAGTAAAAATAGCCTGTAGCTGCATGGATCTGTCTTTATCAAGGTGTGGCCGTAAAATTGGAATGAGCATATGGAAGGGTATGGATGAAGCAGCTTTTGTCCTCCTCATTGCTATGTTTGATTGGTCAGAAGTGGATGTTTGTTGACTATTTGACTGGTCTGCTGTGTTCTTCTGATGGCTCTCAGAATGCTGAGTAGGCATGCTTGCTGCACTAGCAGAAGGCATCTGTTGATTAGTTGACTGCTGGACAGTGTGCTGCTGCTGGTTCTCAGAATTCTGAGAAATCTCCTGCTTTGAGCCCTCAGTGGTGTCTGAGCTCACTACTTGTTCTTTTTCAACCAGTTGAAGTGAATTAGTTTCTTGTTGAGGGTTATTTGAGTCAGAAACCTCTTGCTGAAAACCTGCCTTGTCTTGCTTAGATTGATTATTAAATTGCTCCTCTTGAGACTGAGCAATAGAACTTGTCTTAATCAAATCTCCTCCAGATGCGTCCTGCTCCGTGGATTGAAAAGACTGTTTATGTTCTATTTGTTGAACTTTCTGTTCATTTTCCTCATTACCATAAGTATTCCACTGTCCAAGTACTTGTTCTGATGCTGAGATGCTCCCATGTGTTGATACTCCTAATGAACTTATGAATAGATTAGCAATATTATCATTGAAAAATCTCCAACAGAAAAAGAATTTGCAATCCAATTTTCAGTCGAAGAAGTAATTCAATTTTAATCAAGAGATCTTTTGAAATACTGAATATTCAGATTATAGATATATCAATATACCAGTAATTGCTATGCATATTGAAATATTCAATATTCTCCAAAACATTAAGCAAAGTAGATAAAAAGATTGGTGAAGTTTCAACCACTAATCCCGTGATGGCACTTTGTCTGCAGTTAGTAATGTTAGCTAAGTTACAGAAAAGGGAGAGAATGAAACAGCTTCTGAAAACAAGAAAAGATCTTCATTGTAATTAATTGGACAGACAATCACAATTTTTTTTAAACAAAACATATCTTCAAGACAACTTCGCAATCACACTTATTGCAAATCTGTACAAATCAAACCTCTTGTACTTGGGATATTATTGCCAGAATATTTTAAAAGGTCACCTATCTTAAAAGTTGGCACGGTCCTGAGATATTATTAACTCTCATTTTTATGATAAAAAGCCCTAATTATTTTCATGCAACCCACCACACTCCTCACGAGACAAACAACGCTTAAAGTTTACCGATTTTATGGACCTTGCCGACTATAATTTTTTTAACTTTGCATAAGTATCAGGTTTGTCTCCTGGAATGACTTCTTCTTGCTCTCCTTCCTATTCTTGTCAAATTCAAGTTCTAGATCTTCCTTTCCCAAGATTCCTTAAGTTGCAAACAAATATTGATTATTTTTGTTCATTAGAAGAATTTTTCTTACCCTCTTTAACTTCCTGAGAAGACCTAAACAGAAAAGAACGCATTTTCGTTTTTAACTCAACCTGTGTCCTGCAGAGAAATGTGTTACATTTGAACGCTCTTAGTGATCAGTGAGATCTTACATAAAGTAGTCTTTTCTTCTTCAGTAGATTTCTCAACAATGCTGGTTTTTCCTTGTTGAATTAACAGCTAACGCCAGTGTCTAGAAATGATGGAAGACCCATGCTTTAGTAAATTCTTACAGTTTATTCGTTCCATTAGATTTCCCTGATCTTTTGTCCAAAGAACACGGTGAATGTGCCTTCGGTTAGATGTTCTCCTCACTGATTTGCATTTTGCAGAGAATGGAAGGACCACTGTTGCTGATCCATCCATTTCATCCTAACCCGTAATGACAAAATGATTATCCTAACACACAGCTCGCAACAAACTTCACCGTTTCATTCACATTCATCATTGGCACATACCACAGCTGCTGCTACAAGGAAGAAAACTCGTCCACTCGCTAACATCATGTTCCGAATTTATGTACAAACATCAGCCCCGTTTCTCGTCAAACCCTAAAAATAACCTTCCTAGACTACGAACAAGAATTTCAAAAAAACTGCATGATGAAAATTTACTAGAAAGAAGAACATCAATGAAGCTATTGGAAAAAGAAAAAAAACTACCACCCCCTCCTTTCCAAGGACTAACTTTAGTTCTGCTGCAACAGTAGCCTGCAGGTTCGCCAAGCTAAGTAGAGCACTCAAGCAAGCAAGACTACCATATCGAGCAAACCTAATGCAGGCAAATAACACAATAACTTTTAGGACCACAAAGATCGAAGTAAGAGCTCCACCTGCATCGGACTCCGAGGGCTGGGAGATCGCGGCTGGATCACCGCCTATGTCGCGGTTCAGTGCGGCCGACAAGGCCTCCACGTCGGCACCGGAGTGCATCCTCTCGTCCTGCACGCCGTAAAATCATAAAAATTTCCTCTTTTGTGCTTCTTAGGTCAGAGAGAGCCTCCCAAAAGAGTCCGATGACAAACTTGCAATCAAGAATTAGAGAATCAAAGAAGAGGAGGAGGAAACCGAGAGGGAAGAAGTACCTCGTCCTCTTCAAGGAGCTTCATGATGGAAGGATCCATGGCACTGGAACGCTCTGGCCGCCGGCGAGCGAGCAAGGGACGAGTTTGAGCTGCGAAGGCTCCTCGCAGGGGGGGAAGATGACGAGGTGCGGAGTCCGGGCTTGAGCTAGTCTTGGTCTCTGGGGCAACTTTTTTTCGAGGCCCCGTTCTGATACACCCAATTTAATACCGTTAGTCTCGTTGCACCAGGGATCATACCCGCAAGGTGGTGGACCCTCTTCGCTCCGGCGGTGGCGAGACAGAAACAGAGACGCTAACACATGTCAAACGTACATTCGCGACATAGCACTTTTCTAATTGTTAGTTACGGCTTAAGATACGAGTAATTTCATACCGACGCCCCCCCTCCCATTTCGGGCCGCGTCAGCATACCGTGACCATTGTCGTGACATAAGACGCTACTTCAACCAGTGGCCTTCCTTTGTCCTCGCAGGAGTTGGTGTATATAAAAAGCGTGTTAGATAAATAGACGTTCGCCCTTCTCTTTTTCTACGCCCTTCCCATTTGCCCTTCGGAGGAGTCGGAGGGCGCGCGATCTCCTCTCCCTTAATAAGGGTTTGTATTTATCAACCTCTCGCCTTCCCCCTTTCGCTTTGCCTCCCTTCCAACTGCACGGACCGACCGCGGCGGCCGAACCATGAGCGGGAGCTTCCTGAGAAATGGCGGCCGGAAGGCGCATGGCCTCCTCCTCCGCCACCTTCGATCTTCGCCTCTCCGTAGGGAGCTCTCCAAGCCCTCGGCGACGGCTGAGAGATCCTACGTCCGCTCCCGCCTCCTGACCTCCAAGTTCAAGGAGTCCTCCTCCTCCTCCTCTACCACCTCGTCGCGGATATCCCGGGCCTCTCCGTCCCTCTACTCTCCTTCCCTATCTTCGGCGGCCACCGTTGCCGCCGCCGCCGCGTCGTCTTCTCCGGTCCGTGGTGGGTTCATTAGTTGGTACCTCGGCATGATCGAAGCGCGCCCTGTCCTCACCAAAAGCCTTACGGCGGGATTTATCTTCAGCGCCGCGGACTTGGCCTCCCAGGTCTGGTCACAGCCTCTTTCTCCTTGTTGCTTTTTCTTGGATATGTACCCTCTTTTTATTCTTTTTTCTCTTTTATTGGCTATATAGACACCAAAGCAGTAAGAATGATCAATATTGTTGGTTATGTTGCAGTTAGGTGGATGTTTAAAAGAAAATTGATGGTTTAGGTTTCTTCTCATGCTGATTTTAGTTAATAGTTAAGGGAGAATGGTGGATTTCGTTCGAGCATTTCTTCTTGTTTCTAGGGCTAGGATTGCTGGTTTATGTAGACAATATTACATATAAATCTCTTCCTGGCATAGACATTGTTTTTGTGAACCGAAACAGAGTAGCATCAAGTTTTGAGCTTATTAATATTAATTACACACATCCTTTGTTTCTTAATGGCTAAGAAGCTCTAAGCATCAGATGTATCAAAATTTAAATACCATGTCGATGCCAGATAAAAGATAATGCATGGATGTAAAAGACGTGCTCCATTCCCAACAAAACATAGGATGTAATTTCTAATTAATAGAATTAAATTTATTTTACTTTGTACTATATTAATGGTTTTTTTTACGTTCCTTCTATACGTCATCCGCATACATTAAGATCCAGCGATAAAGAAATAGACTAATGATCATTCTCAATTTTCTGCATTCTTTCCAGATGATCACAGAATCGCCCTCCGGCGGTTTTGATTTCATAAGAACCCTGCGAATGGCTGGTTTTGGGATGATTTTGTCAGGACCTTCATTGCATTTTTGGTTCAACTTTGTTTCTAGAACTCTACCAAAAACAGATGTCCCAACAACTTTTAAGAAGATGGGTCTTGGGCAACTTGTATATGGGCCTATTATGACTACTCTATTTTTCTCAACGAATGCTGGTCTACAAGGTAATCTATCTGTTCCGTGGAATGAGTGCTACATTTTTGTTGTACGTACTATGGCATAGCATATTTTATTGTACTGACTATCCTGTTCTACTGCTGATCATTGATAGATAAAGTAAGTTGTAGTTTTCAAGACATCATCTGGATGGTTTGATTTGTGACATGGATCAACTTTTGTTAAGCAGTTATGTCAATACAGAAAAAAATATATGTTTTTGGAAAGGTGTCCAAATGTTTTTCATATAATATGTTCGGAATATATCATTGATTAAATTTGCCATGCAGGTAAATGTTACTCCAGCTAGGTATATGTATTGATTTATGATACAGCTTTACCCTATCTTCTTTCCTATTTGAAGATAGGGTATCACTCTTACATTGTCTCACAGACATCTTGACATCGATTATGTTTATGTCCTTTTCTTTACCTCCAATTAATGTTCATGAGTGATGTTAAAAAAATTTCACAAATACCATAACCAGCATTTTATCTATTTGATGCCCATTTTATCCCTTTTGTTTGTTATCATGACTTAGGTTTTATTTCTTCTACAGACTGCATATTAGTAGCTCTACAAACGTGCAAGTTTAAGTTTTTAGGCTCTTCTCATTAGAGAGAATTGTGAAACAGATGTGGCAATCTGTTTAAATGGGGGACCTTGACCATTCCTTTCTTATTTTTTTGTAAAGGGTAGGTGATGATAATAGGTAGCCCAAGAGCTTTACCATCAACAAGAAAAATTTTACTATCTTAGCAGGATACATTAGAGATTATCTTTTTCTGGGAAAAGATAAAAGATGAGGGTTGGTTATGAACCCATAAACCTTTGCTGTCAATAGCAAAGGTTTTTACATTTATTACACCTTCAAGTAATTATATATAGCAGAAATTAAGTTGTGTACAGATCTCAAACTCAAATTTTTTTCTATCTACAAAGAAGGTTTTAACCAACTTAGTGAGTTGACCCATTCAGAAGAAAAAAACTCCTACTGCAAGGCTTGTTAGCATTTCTGATCAAAGATGAGAAGCCCACAAAACAGTTAAATTAAAACAGAATGTATTAGGAGCACCAAAATTTTATGGTTCTGTAATAGGGTATTTATCCATGTTTTCATCATTTTTATGTTCTTTTATGAATTGAATGAACTGGTACAGAAATTATGAGCATTCATCTTAAACAAGGCTTTCCAGTACTTGAGGCAATCTGTCCAGATTTCAGCCAAGTTGCTTCCTTGGACCTTTTAGATGATTAGCAGGGCTGGTCAGTGGTTATATAGATATCTGCCAACTGTGGAATGTATGTTGCTTTTTTGTCTATTAGTTCCTTTGGCCTCTGTAGCCTAAGTCTGCAGGGATAATATTATGTCTAAATTGAAATAATTGTTCAGTGTCTTCTTGTTCACCCAACCCCACAGTGCTGCTAACAATCAAGCATTTGGTATCATAGAGAAAGAGGATTTTATCTTGTATAGGAGATTTCTGGTTAAGCATATATTGATTCACGGAGTACTGCAGTGAAATCTGTTTATTGCCATTTTTCACTTGTGGATGGGCCATTGTTGTTTGAGATGCCCTCTTCTTTGCCATTTTTCACTCTGTTATTGGCATTTGGGTTCCTTTTAACCATGTTGCATCCCTCTGTTTTTATAATCTTAAAAAACGTATTGTGCTTGATAAACTTTTTTCTGTTGTCAACCTTAGGTGAAACTGCCGTTGAAATATTTGCCAGGCTAAAAAGAGACTTGATTCCTACTCTAATTAGTGGCGTTGCATACTGGCCTATGTGTGACTTCATTACATTTAAATTCGTCCCTGTTCGTCTTCAGGTAAGTCAAAATTCTTTTTCGCTATTTGATCTCCTTCATCCCTGAGGACATGCTCTTGATTTCTTTCAGCCCCTGGTGAGCAATTCATTCGCGTTTCTTTGGACCATCTATCTGACGTACATGGCAAGCTTGGAGAAGGCAAACACGAAAATGATCTCAACAGACTAAACCCTGTGTCTTAGTTAGAGAACTGAGACCCTTCTCAAATTTTGTACGGTGCAAAGAGCACTGCTGTTAAAGTGTAATTTTGCTTCTTCGTTTAGTATATTTTGTTCATTCAGAAAAAGAGTGAACACAATTATAATACTAAAGATTTTATCTATCTTTGGAGGCTGATGCGCCCTCTTGCGAAATTATATTCTCCTTTAAGGTTTCTCTCTATTGGCCAAATTGTGTTTTATATGTTGATCAAATAGACTTGTCTGGTTCAGAGAAATTTTGCAGTATCAGCATCCAATTTTGAACTTATACATCCAAATAAGTTGTCTTTGTTGTATGAGAGAAACTAGGCATTCAAGTAACAGTTTAGAACTACAATCTTATGATCCATTACAATCCAAAGGAAACTATCATGTCTCTTTTGGAACATGGGAAGAGCCAAGGAGGCTGCTTTAGCCCATCCTTCCTCCTTTCTTCCTCAAAGCGAAACCCTGCCTTTCTATCACTCGATAACCTTGCAGATACGTCTGACACTCGAAACAGTTTCCTCCAGTCGTTGCCGTTCTCCTTCGTGCTTCCAGACTCATTTGAGGATGAAGAAAAGCTTGACCCTGAATCCGAAGCAAATGGTTTTGAACATGAGTTCTGTTTTCTCGATTCGGATCGGGCTCCTCCGCTGCTTCCTGTAGAAAGCTTTAGCTCCAGATCACTCTCTTCGTCAGCGTCGAGCATGGCTTCTCCTTTGAGTTGGCCTATGTACTCTTCTGCTGGGAGTTCGAGGTCGAAGACCAGACGAGGCCTTTTCAGGTTCGGAGAAAACGTATTTGGTGGGTTTGTGGCCGTCTCATTCTTCGCATTCCATAACTCAATATTTGCCTGTTGTATCTTTCTTTGTTTTGCCATTTCGGCATTCTGTAGCTCTCTCATCAATTGCTTCTGAATTTTGTACAGACGATGAAGTTCATGGACCTGGTACAGAAAAAGAAACCGAGCTCAGTATCTGGAAGGACTTGCTCGTTATTTAGATCGAGGAGGAGGAGAGGGGAATTAGAAGCTACCTGGATCTTAAACATTTCTTCCTGCTTTAACATGGCACTCTTCATGTATTCTCTGTCGTGCTGTTTCATATCGCTTTGCATTGGTCTTCTGAAATGCTACTGATGTCTCTGCAGCAACGTATGGGTTTCCAAATTGGTGCTCTCCAGTGGATCGTCGAGAAAATGTTCGCAGCGGACCTCTATCAATGATTGAACAAGTGTTTCATAAGAACTACTAAAGCTATGACTGTACCCATGATGAAGGTACGTTTCATTCCATTAAGAAGTTTGACATGGGTAGCAAAGTTGCAAATGCATCTTTGTGAAGGCACAGTGAAGGTCAATTCTTTAACACACAAAAAAGAAGGTAAAAGCTGGGAATCTTAGCACTGATAAATGATGCATACAGGAAGGATGGTTGCTTAAACCAATCAACAAAGGATGTCCCTTAATGTTTCATTCAAGCACACCTTTCTGTCGGAGAAAAGAATCTTATCGAATTGTAACCGTATGTGCTTTACCTTCGTTTCTTAATTATGGGAATAGAGAGGAACACATTCAGCAGCTAATCACCAAAGTACGATTTGGTAGGCTTTCTATTATCTAGTGTGTGTTGAGCTATCATTGACTTTTGCGCTATTTCCAGACCATTCCCTTTTCTTTTTTGCCTGTGATGGAACCTAAAAAAGGTGGGACTTTTACAGAGTCTCAGGGAAAGAATTCTTGGATTTCCCAGAAAACTTCTTCAATAAAAATGGCATTATTTTCCTGGTCAGCAGTCAAAGAGATTTATGTCCATCCTACTGGAGGAGGAGGAGAAGAAGAAGAAGAATTACATGGATATTGAAGACATAAAGATGATATAACAGTACAAAGAATTAGTTCTGGATTTCTGATCAAATCTCATGTCTTTTTTATACTATATATGGCTTTCAAAAAAGAGACTCCTTTAAACATGAAAACTTCTCTTTGCAGACTTGCAGATTGAGATGCACTCGCTTGGTGAAAAGCGGAGAAATTTAAAGGAAGCTCAGCAACCTATGGAGCATATAAGCATAAAGGGAAGGAAGGAAGGAACGAATCATCCTCACCTGGGGGAGTTCTCTAATTCCTCCCAAGGTTGGAAGAAGTTAGCAACCTTCTGAAAGTGAATTTGCCCTTGCTCTTCAGTCTATCAAGATAAAGAGGAAGGATTTAAAGATCCTCTTCTCTTTCTCTCCACCAGAATATATTTCTAGTGGGCTCTCAAAGGCATGCCAAAACAAATTGAATCCCACTCCCCCTGGCGAACTCCAGAGTTCCAAGTATTTATGAAGGGGAAAAAGATGCCCAGAGGCTGCCAAGAAGGGGAGGCAATAATCTAATAATGAAAGATGACCCACTTATTCTACATTCATTCAAAAATTATGGAGCACTACACTTCTCCCAAAGAATCAAATAGACAGCTAAAGCTGCCATGACAGATCACATGTATCCTAAAGTCTTATGATCATTAACAGTTGTCTTTAACATGTAAATTAATTATTGTCTTCATGTCCACACCTTCAGTACTTGTACTTATCCCCATTATGAAATTGGTTGAGGTGGGTAGATAGATGTCGGAAAACAATGTTAGAATAGTCTGATTGATTGATCCAGATTTAAATAGTCTTTGTAATATTATACTCGTATGTCAACAAATGGTCACTCTGGGAAGAAAAATCCATAAATTCCCCGAACTTACGCATGCCTTTCAGATCTCAAGTTTAGCGGTACGATTTAATTTGTTTATTTAGTGTTTCTAAATCAAAAAAAAAAAAGTAAAACTTTTCAACCTTTCCCGGTTAATAAAGAAGCATCTTGAGATAAACTTGTTACACGGTAAACCAGAGAAAGGCAGAGGGAATATTTTCAACGAAGTTATGCAACGATAGCGATTGTTCTTGAACTTAACGATTTATTTAGATACACTGCTTGAAGTACAGATAAAAGAATGAGTTCCATTTCCTATTTTCTTGGTCAGGGGGTTAGTGGGATTTAAAGAGGAAAACATAGAAGAATAGAGGAAGGATGAATCTGATCGAGGAACAAGGCGCAGGATGGGATGAACATGAATCAGATTAATTAAATGAACGATGATGCAGTTGCTTGCTTCCACGGACAAGTCAGTGACGGCATGCAGACGGAAGAGGCGGGGTGTGCATGTTGATAAATCCTAATCGATCGGACCAATCAATGATCTCCTCATTTATTCCCTCTTTCCTTGTACTGTTTGTTCTCTTGTTTGGTTTCCCCAGCGATTCGAGCTCCGGATTTGTTTTTATTCTCCGACTGCAGAAGAAGACGACGGAGGAGGGCCGACATCGGCGCACGCGGGTGCCGGCGAGGGGAGGCACGGCCGCATGGGCTGCCGTGCCTTGTCCTCTAAAGAGAGAGAGAGAGAGAGAGGTGTGGAATGTGATTAATTAATATTATTAGCTCAACTCATCATATAAAAATGCCAAACCTCTCTCACTTTCTATCCTTCCTTCCTTCCTTCCTCTCTCTCTCTCTATATATATATAATGTTAGGCTAACAATGGAGTATTAACGATAATAATAAAAAGAGATACAATAAACTAGAAAAATATCACTAAAAAAAATGATAGATAGGGTATCAGATTTTCAACATTAAAAAATATATTAAATTATTTTCCTACCACATGGGGTTCCAAATTAATTAAATCTCATGATGTGTTTTTATTTTTATAAAAAAAAAAGTCTTGAAATCTTTATGGTCGAGATAGTTAATTAATGAATTAGGTATTTGCTAGAGGAATCTTAAAGATGGAATTAAATTAATTGCCTCTAGATATTGGAGTTAGGAGGAATTCATCATCCAGATGTTAATTAAAAGAATATTTCGGCACAAGTCTGGCTAGTTGTTATTCAGATTAATTAATTGGACAGAGGATGCACATGCGAATCAAAAACGTTCTAGATAATTAAAACGCCCACGTAAGAGATGGAATGTTTTTAAGAGACTTTGTAGGATTCAAAGTTCATTGATTAGATATCAAGCCAATTTCTGAGTCGGATTCAATTTAAACGGACTGCCTCATTCATTTGCTGATTAATCTATTCACAGCAGTTTATGCAGCTACAATTCTCAGGGGTTATATGCAGTAATAAAGTTGATCAGAGAAGAAGAAAGGCGTCGATCAAATGAATTAAAATCTCCTAGCAAGAAGGGGATTGACGTCGACGGATTCATGGGAAGGTGATAAGAAGAGGTGTGGAGTGAGTCCCACACCCACCTGATCCCCTTATGGGGTGCACCTGGACTTGTTCCTCCTCAACCCTTCTATTTCGACAAGGACTTGGATATCATAAATCCACGGCTGATAAAATAATAGATAACCCTTCTAATTCAAGTGTTCGGTATAAATAATAACACGTAATTTAGATTATAATATACCTAACATTTAATTTGCATACCCGTATCATGTGCTTCATTTACTATTAATCACATACGACCAACCATGACAGGCAAATTATTCTATAAATTAATCAATACCTTCTGTTAATGATTAATGTAATTTCCCCCCTTTCCGACACATCATCCTGCTGAAGCTGACATTAATTAATGATACAAAATAAATAAATAAAACATAAGATGGAAAGTTGTGCCAAAATACACGAGGAGGAGGAGGAGGGCTTCGGCTTCAGTCTGCATGCACGCGCATAATTATTATTTAATATTTACTGAGTAGAGAGGTTTAAGAAAGAAATAAAATAATAACGATTAGCTGAGGACTTCCATCATTACATTACACATGCAACCTTCTCCTCCTCCTCCGATTAAAGCATGCGTATTTATATAATAGCATATTGAATTCAGCACTGCTGCTTCGTAAATTGTAGCTCTTAACTTTTTCTTTCACCTATTAATTATTTTTTAATCAAAAAGTGTTTTCTTTAATTATATCATATGTAGCCTGCGGAGAGAAGGAAAAGTGCGTGGTTTTTGAGGCGTTGATTAGTCGAGCGTGTTTTTGTTTCGCAAAACACGAGATATATATATAACCAGGCTTTTCTATAATTAATTGTGTGTTTATTCGATTATTAATGAATAAGATGAGCTTATTAAATAATAATAAAACTTAGCTTCTAAATGAAATAATAATAAACTGGTAATCGGTTGAACTTAAAAATACACCTGCCTTTCTACATCAGTTATTTTTCTTTCATGTGATATCACTATTTTTAAGTCGGTCTTATATTCTTAGTTAATTTACACCGACAGCAATATATAATGCGTAATTATAGATTAGATGCAAACCTAACTATATATCTATCTTCATTAAAATACTTGAAGCTCGCCAACCACACCCATTAAGCTGGCCACGATCCATACGCTGTATTTATTATCGTATTCTATCTATCTAACGCATCAACATCTTACTTAATTAATTAATCGTCCCATATTTAATATTCCATTCCTATGCAATGCGTAATGCGTGCCAAATCCCATCTCTAGATTTCTTAACCCACATTTGGAAGCCCCCTCCCCAGAGAAGAATTATAAAGGAATCATACATTAATCAATGCATACGTAGACATATTGATCTTTTGCAGATTATTAATCAGGGTGGGGGGCCGGGGAATATGATGGATGCTGCCGCATGAGGTAAGAGATAAGGATGGATAGAGAGTTGGTATTTTATCTAATTATACACACGCACACCTTCTCATTCATTAATATGCCGAGGGAAAGGATTAGGGTGGGTGTGGCATAAAACTCCTTATGTGAGTGTTGTTTTGTATTGAAATTAATTAGAGTAATTGCAATATATGGGAGTCGCACATGCCCAACTTTTAGTTCCTAATTAAGAAATTTAATCACATCAATCAATTGGCTTGCAGTTGAGAGCAAGGCATCATCATCGTTAATTATAAATTTATTTATTCAAATAAAAAGAACCTCTACACAGGATTAATTGATGAAATTAATTAATGAAGGAAAAAAAATTAAAAATCGGTATCAGTTTAAGAATAATTGAAATAAAATAAAATGATTGAATTTTCGAAGAAATAAATGTTAGGGTGGGCAAAGAGTAAGGCCTTGTTGGGGAGGGAGGGGGGATGCTCCAATCTCCATCCCCACATGCACATGTTTGCTATTAATTAACGTATTAATATCTCCAATACGAACAGATACGTGAATAGATTTGCAGTGCCACGCGGTGGCATCAGTTAGGTACAGATGAAGTTCGGATCCGATCAGTTCTCGACCCGAATCCGTCGTATAAATTTATCGCTTCGTATTGGAGGCCCACGCTCAGCCTCTGTTCTGTATGGATCACGGACTGAAGCGATCTATTACTGTTTCATATCAAGTTGTCGCAGGCAATTACAACGTCACAGTGCGGATCAAAATTTGTTAACTTTTTTTTTTTTAGAAAAAAAAAACTTTTTCATGCTGAACAGCCTTTTTCTCGGCCACACTCATGATGCATATTCGACGTGTCAGGCAGAGGAGGAGTTGGACCGTTCTGCGATCGCATCTGGTCCCCACCCCCGTCACGCCTGTTCGCTGCCGTGCCACCCTTCTCTCTTACTTCTACCTAACTCCACGGCCTCCAAATTTCACCCGCCACCTACATCCTCGGGAGACCTCCGGGCCCCTTCGACCCCGCCTCCAATCACGGATCGAGTACGAGGGCGCGGGCGGCCTCCGTGCGAAGGCGAAGCTGGATCTGGTCCAGGCCCTACCGACCCGTCGAATCCCGTTATGATCGGCGTAGGGCCGTACGATCCAACGACGGCCGCACACGCGTCGGCATCTTAATCTCAAAGACGTGAGGAGGGGAAAAATATCTTCCCGTCCTTGGCACGTGCCGACCGTCACGTGGCTTTCTCGCAGCCGGTGGCCGAGTGCGGGTGCTGCTGGGGGCATTTTAAAAATAAAACGTGGCAGGCTTCCGAGTCATCGTCGTCACTGTTCGAGGACGCGCTCGCCCCCCTCCCCTCTTTCTCTCCGGTCTACATCGCGGCGGCGACGCGCTTCCCCTCCCATGGCTTGGTGGTGGGATCGGATGGCATCTCCGGCGAGGCGGATCTGGGCCGGCGTCTCCACCCGTCTCGGTGTTCGCAGATCCGGTGAGTCCCACCCCTCCTCCTCCTCCTCCTCCTCCTCCTCCGCATCGATCGACCACGGCGACTAATTCCGTCTGTTTCCCCTCTCCCTCCCTCTGATCTCTCGTCGACGCGTTGATGTAGGCTTGATGAGGCTGAGGCAGGAGGTGAGCACGTGCGAGTACGAGGACGTGCGGGTGATGTGGGAGATGCTGACGGAGTCGGGGAGGGCCGGGCAGTACCAGGCGGCGGCGGCGGTGATGCGCCGGCGAGGAGGCGCGTCGCACCCGTGGGCTCGCTACGGGTTCTGCTTCCGAAGGTTCTAGAGAGGCCTTGGGCGCGAGTGCGCGGAGACCACTTATCTTCTTCTTCTTCTTCTTCTTCCTCTTTTTCTTTTCTGTTCGCCCGGAGGTTTGAGGTTTGTGAAACTGTAGATGCCCCCAGCCCGGTGTTAAGAATTAGGCGTACGATAAATGTAGTATAAATAAAATTAGGCTTAAAAATAATAAGGGTTCCTGTGTGCTTGTTTTGTTAAGCAGTCTAAAAATTTCCATAATTTCTCCTTGGGCTTTCGTGTGCACTTCTTTCTCTTATAGCACACGAGTTAGATTCATAGGATGAGGAAACAAGTTGTTCGATAGTGTACATTTTGCCTCATTTCATAAATTAGGTTCGCAGACAGAGGGGGGCGCACAAGAAATGAAGAAATATAATTAATCGGTCGCAGACGTGCGGCCGAGTCATTTCATCAACTGCCAGGAAGGGGACATGTGATGATGAATTAAACTGCTTCCAAGTAGCCGGAAAAAGAATGCTGTATATTAAAGACGGTGCTCGTCACATGGGTGCTTTCTTACGTTGACATTAACTAAAATAATAATTAATACAAAGACATCCTCTTTGTTTTAAATAATAACCTCTCTTTTATATTCTTATATCACTTCAATAGTTTTAACTGAGGCAGGTCTGTAATATAAAAAAAGCATTAAAAACGTCAATATAGAGTTTACCCATGATTTTTAAAAAATAACTAAATAGGAAATATATACTACTTATAGTTTTATAACATTAAATAAAGATTTTTAAAAATATTAAGAGGTAATCTTTGCAGGTTACAATTAGTCCTGAGTAATATTATCATTTTTTAAAATATTTTAATAAAAGATAAACGAAGTATTGACTTAACAAGATTAGCTCGTTCCTCCAATTAAGCTGCCTAATCATCAAACTAGTAGTTAGTTGCGCTGTCGCTTTTAGAGCCCAGCGTATCAATTAATTAGTTAATCTGGACACCTACTTTACATGGCATTTGGGGCCCCTCCCAACTGTCACTTAATTACATCAATCAATCATCCAACAGCAAGATACATACACGCATTGCTAATGTTTCTTACTCCTTTTTTTTACTTTTGTTGTCGGATAAAATTTAAAATTTATCTTCATCATCTATTGTTGAAATTTAATAGTTGGCATTTCTTCTAGATTCTCTTGTTAAAGATCTAGTACGAAAAGATAAAATAAATTAAAATATCAATGTGGTATCCTTATATAATTTAATATACTGTGTAGAATTTTATTACGTACGCTAAATTTTGCTGACTGCATTATTAAAGGGAATATTAGCGTAGTACCGAGTAAGATGAGATCAGGAGGAAAATAAAAATTGTTGAGCTCATGATAAATTTGCCCTTAGTTCTACAAGTTGTTGCCGTATTATAGGAACGTCCTTTCAAATTAAGGCCCAAAAGCAAAAAAAGGCTAGGTTGGAAATTATCCAACTCTAGTTAACACTTTAGATGTAAATAAATACACACGAACCTCTGTTTTTTTTTTTCTCTCTCTTTTTCAGATTAAACTCTAACGAAATTTTAAATGATGAAATTTAATTCAGTAGAAAGATCTTAAACTTGCTCCTAACAAGATAGGTATGGCTAGCGAATCTTATATGCATTAAAATCCTTTTGATTCGGTGCTTAAATCCTTTAAAATAATTTTAATGGATGGATAATTTAACATGATCGGGGTGCACAATAAGATCGATATATCTACCGATACTCGACATGACATTAGCTTCCTTTATGATTCGGCACGATGATGAACTGTTTGCATCTCCAGAGGCACACACATTTCATTATCAGAAGCTCCATATAAAGTTATAAAGAAAAAAAAAAGGGTTTAAATTAATCAATCAAGTTAATTAAGCTCACATGGGAACATGGCCAGTGTGATATATTTATGATGTATCGTCACTTTACGTAAATTAATAAATGGAGGGAGGAGGAATAAAGGCAGATGAACGGTGCCCATCCCTAACTGATGCAGAGGTTGACGTGCTTTTTAAAAAAGTTTCCGAGGGAACAAAAATTCTTCACTTTTAGGTTAGAAAAAGTTCGGTTTAAGTTGCTTTATCATTTCAGAAAATAAAAATAGACCTCCAAACTGATTAATCGTAATGCTGGCATAATTATATTTAATAATGATTCAAGATTTTCCTTAAAAGTAAAGAAAATTATAATTCACGAGCCAAACTGCTCATCTCGTTCGCATCCACGAGTTGGCTGCACAATTTGTCCCGCTGTCTGTTGGGTTGCCCTAAGTTGCGATCCTGGTTTTGGGGGTTTGGGGGGTGTGCAGGTTCACATCAAGTTATCATCTTCTAGTTTGGCTTAAGAGTTTTCTCATATAATTTAAAGTTTAATTCCTCCTCGTAGGAATCTAGACCCATCATCATGTGCCTCCTCCTCCTCTACTTATCTTCCCTGCTTCATCGATCGTATCTTATTGTAGTTTATTTATGTCACAAGATTCCCTTAAACCTCTCCTCTTCTTTCTTCTATCTGCTCGAGGGTTTCTATCTCTATCATTTTTCTTTTCACCTGCTATGTACTAATATTTCTTCAACAACTGGAAATATAGAATACTGCACGGAATGGAAAATAAGATTAAAATGGATTTCTCTCTCTTAACTTTTTTTAATATAATTACAAACTTTAAAATAATATTTAAAGTTAAAGCGTAAGACAAATAATTTTAAAAAAAACAAAAAATTATGATCTCATCTGCAAAATATAAAAAAATTATTCTCAACTATAGACGACAGGTATTAAAGATCATAGTATTCTTCCATAACTCTTAACTCATATTCTCTTCTCTTGAAAGTTTTTTTTTTAAAAAAAAGGAAAAATGATGAGAGTTAGGTAGGTTTGATCGTGCATGTTATGATACATTAATTAGCACTTAAGAAGCAGTTAGAAGTTTGTTGAGGTTGTTCAAATTTCACTTCATTTTCCTTCCATACGACTGATGCAAACTTTTCGGGTAATAATAATGATCTATTGTTTTCCGCTTAGGAAATAATAACTTATTGTCATTTTAAAAAGTTTAATTTTTTTTTACATAATAATAATTATTAATACAATATTTTATCTCATAATTTATAATATATTCGGTATATTCCAACTAAATATTAATTAGATTCTACGTAAACAGATCCGAAGGTTAGCTATGTTATTAAAATGGAGCCTAACAAATTAGTCACGACCGATTAAGTAAGAGAGACGAAGAGGATATTTATTAAATTCAGCTACCACTATGCGTACGTACGTACCCTCAATTAATCGACCTTTAAATATAAAACCGACGCACCACACCGTGCCAAATTCCGATGTGGCTCGCCCACATGCACGTCGAACCCGTGCATCGCTTGCCTGCGTAATTAATTAATCACGATCGATCCATTCACGCGCATATAAATTTTATTACTCATTTAAAATTATTATTATATATAAAGACAAATCGATCACAAGTCAAATAAAGTAATGATTCGTAAGAAAATAAATGAAACAAAGACGTATATACCGTTATTTTATTAGCGACGCGACTCCTGCAAAATTTGTCCTTTTCTGCCGGTTTTTTTTAAAATCACCTGACGCCGCTGCATGTTTCCTTTCCCTTTTTTTTTTTTTCTTCTCCTCTGCATCTTCTTAATGTTTTTAATTGACAAACATGGATCCCAAGTTAACCCGAGCAATTAAGTTACATTTATTGCACGCAGTCCCCCTCCCTCTCGCTTTAATATAAATATAAATTGACTCGAGATGAGGCGAAGCTGAGGTCAAAACTGTTAATGGAGTCAGCTCACATGTCAAAATAAAAAATAATTTTTTTTTAAAATATAACTCTCCTATTCCGATTATTACTTAAAATATTAATCTGCAACATTAAGTCCTGCCTGCCTACAGAGATGAAAATAATTAGTCAGACCACTATATTTTAGCTAAATTAGAAGCACGAGCAGTTCGTGGAAAACAACCATCCAACTCACCTAACCTAATTTCCTCTGCTCCCTACTGAGATCGAGAGCTAATTAATCTGGACTCACCAACTAAATCTTCCCTTCCTTAGAACTTTAAAATAATAATAATAATGCAGCGCAAACAGTAAACAGTGTATAAAGTAGCTATTCTCTAAAAAGGGAGCAAAAGTTTTCCTTGAATAATTGATTCCTACATTAAATTTTGCAAGACAACAAGACCAAACCCCACTATTTTAAAGCTTTGGAGTTAAGGCGGGGAAAAAATAAATCACCCTAATCCTCGCTCTAATCAATCATGCGATGAGAAGCTCCAGATGTAGAGGTGGAAGGTCGACCACCCCAACCCAAAAAAAAGTATTCACCCGTCAAAGTTTTTTCTTTAAAATTAATAATATCTATTATTATTATTATTATGTAAAACCATATAAGAAGAAATGATAAAAAATAAAATGATAAATTTTCATCAATCTATCTATTGCTAGTTATATATATATGTATAAAAGAATTGCAATTGCATGTTACTAGGAAAGGCCACAGGAGGATCTGAGTGAAGTGATCCTCCAACAAGGTTTTTAAGGTCCACCACCACCACCACTGACCACTTGGTGGTCTACAAGTAGCTGGACCAGTTGAGTCCCTTTTCTCTCATCCCTCTCGTTCTACAAGTATAATTTGGAAATAAGCCAAGTTGCCAAGCACCTACTACATGCTTTCTGCTGCATCCTGCTTCTTTCTTCTTCCTTTTTCGAACTCGTTATTTTATTCCGTAGTTATTACCTCTAAACTCTGCTTCTGCTATAAACCATATCTAGTCCTCGTGCTGTTTGATGCAGCACCGTATCTCATTTCTAACTCCTCAAACTTGAGTACCGTGGCTCATAAGGTGCGATGGGAGCACCTGCATATTAGTAGAACCTCCCCAGTTGAGGGAGAAGGCAAGGATTAATTAAAAATTGCCATGGACGGCACACACACAGACAGCATCAATGCCCAACCTCATGCCTCCCCAGCAGCACCTTAACGTTGCTGCTCCTCCTCCTGCCTATTTATTAGGCTTCATGTGTTCCATCGATGTTTCCTTTTTCTTTTTATTATTTTTATTGTTTTTACACTAAACCCTTTTTTTTTCTTGGAGTATTGCTCTGATAAATAATTTATAGTTATTTTTCTGAATAATAATTTACATACTGTGCCTGTGAGAATTGATGCATCAAATCTGATCCCAACGTTCCCCCCTCCCCTTGTTCTCACCATAACACAAGCAAAACCACACCAAATTGCATGCTTTAATTTATAAAGTGTGTCAGTGTGAGGTTAAGGGAGGAAGGAAAAAAAAAGCAAATAAATTATCCTCCCCTTTTTTTTTTTTTTCCTTTCTCAGATGCAAAGCCACACACACTCCCACACTTCTGCTTCACTCTTCTTCTTCTTCTTCTTCTTCTTGCAGGTAGCAAAAGGCGAATGTTTATAGTGCAGAAGCCGGAGTCCGGTGCTCCTCCTCGTTTGTGACCTCCCGTCGCCTCGGCCTTCAGGTTTGCTGGAATCCGGTGCTCCGCCTGTTGTGGGAATCCCGTTCGCTTCATCTGACCCTTCAGGTTGCTGGAGTCTGGTGCTCCGCCGGTGGATTGCGCCCTCTGCTGCTGAAGCCTTTGTGTCGTGTGATCTCCTCCTCGCATCCGGTCGCCATAAATAGGGAGGTTAGGAGCTTAGAGCCGGAGATCAACGCAGGCGGGGAAGATCTCCGACGAGATCGATGGTCGCCGCGGTCTCCGCCACCGCTACCGCCACGGCCGCTGCATCCCGGAACCCCTCGCACCGACACAGGAGCACCGCCCACACTTCCAACCGTGATGACCCGCAGAATCCACGCCGCGCGCCGCTGGTCCTCTCCGAGAAGGACAATGCCGGCGCCGGTCCGAGGCGGCCGCGGATGAAGGAGATCACGTCTCGGTACCTGTCTTCGTATAGTTCCTCTTCGTCCTCTACCTCCACTTCGTACTCCACCGCCACCTCTTTGTCCTCTTCGGGCTCGTCCGCGGGCTCGCGGCGGTTCCCGTCGCCGCTCGTGACCGCCCGGCCCTCCACCCCTTCGGCATTGCGCCAGTCCGCCGCGGAGAAGCGATCCCACTCCGTCGATCGGGCTCGGCCTGCAACGCCACGTTCCGATCCGCGGCCGACCCCGCCGAACGCCTCCGCGGACTCGCCTACACTCTGTACGACGACCCGGAGTCTTTCTGTCTCTTTCCAAGGGGAGTCCTTCTTCTACCAGACCAGCCGCGCAAAGACGGCCTCCCCGAGTCCCACCAGGAAGCCCACACCTGAGAGGCGGCGAGTTAGTACCGCTTCCGCTGCTCCGGTGAAGGCTGCCGATCATCTCGAGAATTCCAGGCCCTTCGAGAACCACCACCGGTGGCCCTCCTCCAGAACCCAGCCGCAAAATTCGCTGATGAGCTCCTTGAGTTGTTCGTATGAGAAGAAAGAGCCGATGCTGGCTACCTTCAGGATGCTCCGGCAGTCGATGATGTTCGACGATTGTACGAGGAGGGCTTCATTTGATGGGGGTGATCTCTCACCGTCGTCTGATACAGATAGCGTGTCATCTGGGAGCAATTCAGGGACGCCAGAGTTCAGCGTGTCCTTCCGGTCGAAGGCATCTCCCTGGGGGGTCAGTGTTCCGGCAAGGTTCTGGCAAGAGAGTAACAGCCGCCTTAGTCGGTATCCTGAATCTTACTCCCCGCTATCCTCGCCAGATTCAGGGCATGTGGTACAGCAAAAGTTGGGTGTGGTAAAGAAATCATCAGTGGACAGCCCATTGTCTTCTCCAAGGTCGGCTTCTTCCCCGATCCGTGCACCCCTGAGACCTTCTTCTCCGAGTAAGCTTGCTGCTTCACCCAGGGGGATGACTAGTCCTTTGCGAAAAAGAAGCTATCCATCAGTGAGTACCCCACCGATTGGTCAGCCAGGCAATGCACCTTCAATTATTAGCTTCGCTGCTGAAGTCCGGAGAGCAAAGAAAGGCGAGAATCGAATTGAGGAGGCTCACATTTTGAGGCTGCTCGATAATCGACATTTACAATGGCGATCTGTAAATGCCAGGGCCAACGCTGCACTTCTGATGCAGAAATTTACTGTAGAGGTAATTATGGGTTTATTTTTCCTATTAACATTTGCTAGATATACCATGTATTTGCGATGGAGCGACTATTTATGTTTTATCCCTAGTATAAAACAAGAAAGAATATCATATGCCTTTCTTCCAGTTGTTATTCCATGAAGTAGCTTTCTTTGACTGAAATTCAAGTTTTCTTGTCTCTTTGGTACATTATTCTTACAGTTAGAAAATAGAATTAATTGAGCATGCGTAACTCATAATTGTTCTTGAATCATATATATCCTAAACTGACGATGAAAAAAGAAATATACTAAATTGATCTGGTCAATAGCATGATGGAGGTTTCAATGTGATTTAAAATTTGGGGCTGATTGAGGATGATGGTCCATACATGTCCAAGAATTCTTTATGTGCATGGTGAGGAAGGCTGAAATGAAATACAAAAGAGTTGTAAGGCAAAAGTTGAACTTGTCGAACATAAAAAGTGGTCAGAGTGGCGGGGAGAATCCCTCTTGATTATAATTTATTAGGATATTACTATAGTGCTTAATGAGGAAAGAATCTTCTTAGCTAAATTTATAATTAGTAGAAGCGTATGGTAATTCTGATGCGTTTAGTGCTTTACATTACACCAAGGCATATTCCTTTATTGACATTTGATAAAAGAACTGACTTTTCTTAAAGAAGAAAGAAAAATTAAAAAGATAGTTCTTACAGATAAAGAAGGCTATATGACAAGAAGCAGTTGCAATTGGTAACTTGAAGATAATTGGCCAATTCAATGACAAATATTATATCATGACTCAAAAACATATCGAGGCTCCATGGATCAAAATACTTAACAATTTACAATCAACGTGTATTTAGTGGTTAATGTAACATTATTACCGGATGTTTGGTGTCGGTAGGAAAGAATATTTCTCCATGCAATGCAGTTGTTGCTTTAGCTATGTATTCGCATTCTAAATTTGACTCAAATACTGCATTATGCTTTTAGTTAAGCCATCCTTAATTTGTTGTTTTTGCTTTGCTAAGTTTGTCTTAAATACTATAGTCATGCCTTCAGTCATGATCTCATATTTTGATTGTTTCTTTTATGATAGTTAAGTTTCAAATGATGCTTTACTAGCTAATGTTTTCACTTGTTACTGCTTCCAGAAAAACATCTACAGTGCATGGATAACTACCTCAGAGTTGCGTGATTCGATCACTATTAAAAGGATTAAGCTACAACTTCTGACACAAAGTTTAAAGCTAGCTTCTGTTCTTAAGGGGCAAGTAAGCCTTTGTTTCCTAGTCATCTTTGGGGGAACTTTGTTAGCCCGTGTTTTGTTTTTCTTATATCTTTATTTACGTCACCTCATAATTTAAATAAGGTTCATGGACTAGTTGCTCAGCAGCCAAACATCTCTTATACAGTCAAGGAACATTACGTAACAAAGAAACAGAAATGACGTTGAGAAGTTTAAGAAAATATTTTCATTCTGTATGCAGTATTGGCTCATGATCAGAAAGTGCTAAACCAAAACCCTCTGGCGTGCCTTTACTCCTGATTCTATGTTTGTGGGAGGAAGCATACCATCATTGCGTGGAGAGAAATTTCTCTTAGGCAGAAATAACTAGATTTGCAGCCAAAAAATGTCATGTCATTTCCACATTGTTTATTTTTTGGCAATTAGAAGGGAAGAGTCCATAGTGAACTGTAACTGGTGGATAATCTGCGTTATTTTATTGATAAAACTTGCTAGGTTAGCAATACATCCTCCAGTCATTACTTCCTGAGAATTTTGGCATTCAATAGAAAAGAAACTGAGAATTGCTTGGGACATTAATCTACTTGGGTTGTTTATGAGTTTTGTATTTAAGCTTTTCACCACTTGATTACTGCAGATGCCTTATTTGGAGGAGTTGTCTCTTATAGAGAGAGAGCAAACAAGCTCATTATCAGGAGCTATTGAAGCATTAAGAGCTAGCACACTCCGTCTTCCTGTAGTTAATGGAGCCAAGGTACATATTTCCCGGCTCTGCATATCCACAGATGTACTTGGGGATGCCAATCCAACTCTTTGAACAATTTTACTACACAGGCAGACATTGTGGAAGCTAAGGATGCTATCGGTTCAGCGGTTGATATGATGCAGGCAATGGGATCCTCAATATGCTCTCTTTTGTCAAAGGTGACAGATGCTAAGTTATTTTGTTCTATTCCCCACTTTTTCTTTTGCATTTCGGGTAATGATGTGTGCAAAGATTTCTGATAAGTTTCTTTAATTTACTTCTGCACATTCTTCTTTTCCATAACCAGCTTGAACATAGTTAAGTAATTCGAGTAAAATCAACATATGATCATTCTTTTGCCAGGTTTATATATGAAAATAAACAAGTAGTGGGTCCAAAGTAAATTAGTTATGTTTCTGAAAAAACTGATTAAGTTATATTCACACCGAATGTCCGGTTATCCACACCGAATATGTGACGGATACATCACAGCAAGCGACACATTACTTGATATAACTTGTATACTTTCTCAACTATTCATTCTTAGAATAGTTATGTAAAGAGATACTATTAGGATCCGTAGATCATATTTTGTGGTTACTTAGTAAGGTATCTTTTACCTTTTCTCACATAATAGTAGATAAACAGCATAGATGTATGATGATATGTTTTCTTTACTAACGTTTTCCTACTTCCATTTTTCTGACTTTTTCTATATTTTTCAACATGTAATCTGTCAGTATGTAAATTTTCTATCAGTATCTACGTATTTGGATTGTTTCTCAATCTGAGAACAAATCCAGATCAAATGGATCAATGTATTTGAGGTTTTCAGTTATGACCTCACAGGATGGGAGCAATGTAAAAATGATATAGAATGGAAAGTATACAAAGGAAAAGATGAAGAGTGTAGGGAGATGCTGTTGATGATGAAAGATAAAAGAGCGGAAGTGAGAAAAGATGCATACGTTGCTTTTAGTACACATGGCCTGCTCTTTAGCAACCAGATCCCCTGCCTCGTATAAGAATGGAGTGGTAATGAGACCTAATTAGGACTTCTGTAACCCTGCTGGTTCATTTGGTATGGGAAAATGTTGGTGGAATGCAGATTTCACCCTAAGTTTTAAATAATAATTTGTGCTTAAAAAATTATGGTGGGCATGCCTTCCCATCTCTTTCAAACATGCCCTAAACTTAATCTGTAAATTAATTTTTAAGTGATCGGTATGAACTGGTGAATAGTACACAAAGTATACGCCTCTCTAGTTAGAGTAATTGGACTCTATAAAAGAGATTGAGGGTTCAATACTAATCAAGTTTCAAAAAAAAAGTGAACCGATGAATATACTTCAAATTTCAATGTGGCCTAGTCGTGTTAACTCTTAACTTTTACAGGTTGGAACCACTAGCCCAAACTACTTGAGCTCAATTTTACAGTATAAAACCAACGAAACCGATACATATAGGACACCATAACCCAGAGTAAACCTAGTTGCCGCATGCAGCACAATTGTCAAGTCTCATAAGAGACTGAAATCTGCACGGATAACTTCTGCCATGTTTCTTTTTGCTCATGTTTATGATCAAGATCTAAGTCTGAGTTACAAACGAAACTTTATTTGCACTTTTCAGAAGTCAGTCTTTGTTGATTTGAGTGACATGTTCATCGAATCTTCTCCTTTTCCTACTATTAGCTGCATAATTTGTTGATAGAAGATTGTTCTGACAACCATGATCTAGCACACTTGGGTTAATTTCAAGTGCTAACCAATAAACCTTTGCTGCAACTTACCACCCTGCCTTAATGTCATAAACATTTCCGTTGCTAAATTCAGAGGATGCAAGGTCTATAACTGTATGCACTTGTACAGGTGGAAGGAACAAGTAACTTGGTATCTGAAATCACCAAAGTGGTAACGCAAGAGCAAGCGCTACTTGATCAAGCCAGAGACCTCTTATCCACCATTGCAGCATTACATGTAAGTCTCCACTTACAGGTCCTTTTTCCATTGCTTCCATCTTCTCTCCAATTACTCACCAGAACTTATGAACCAGGTAAAGCAATGCAGCCTGGACGGACATCTTGTACAACTAAAACGAAACGCTTGCCCGGTATAAAAAAGTGAGCACTAACGTGATGGCAAACTCTTCTTCTTTTTTTCTAGCTGGAGAGTTTGCAAAGGAAATAAAGCAGCATTAAGTCACTGCTTTACTTGCTTGCTACTTGTCCCTTGGGGTTGTTGGTTTGCATTTTTTTTTCCTTTTTTTTTATTCTCGTTTGTCCATTTATTTTTCCTCTGAGTGCATCAAAATGATGATGAGTTATTTCCTTGCATGCAGAAATTAATTGCATTGCCTGTATACAATTCGATATATACGCACATTGCAAAAATTTATTGTGCTAATCAAAGAAAAATTTTACGGGCAAATGCCATGTAATATTTGCTTCCCTCTTGTTCTATTATGAAGCAGAAAAATTGCCGGTCGTAGTTGTTAACACTGAAAAAAAAAACTTTATTACTTCCTAATATCTTTTAACTACATATTTCTTCTCTTTTAGTTTACTTTTGTTTTCCTCAGCGTTAAACAACACTGCCAAAATGCGAACCTTGAACTCTCTCACAGCTCCTCGTTTTATTGGAACGGCGTTCCGGCCTTTGGATTCTTGAGAAGCCAAAACGAATCAAGGACACTATTTTGGATATATAGAACATTATATATATATGTATCAAGGTAAAGATTCTTTGACTTTGATGCTCACAGAGGAAAGAGAAGATCTAGTTGCTTCACTGTAGGATGTACCCTTTTTTTTTCATTAACTAGTGGTGCTTTTCTTATGCTAGAAGAGTTGTCATTTTTATTTGATAGCTCTAAATGCGATGCTTGCGGGGATGCCGAAGATTAAACAACGTGGCTCAGATTCAAGTATACTTTTGGAATTTTTTTTATAAAAACATTGCATCCGAATAGAAGAAAGAAATTAAAATTTAAAAGGAAAAGTTCTTAACAACAGGGGGACTCTCCTAAAAAAATATATTTATTTTCTGTGTAAAAATAAAAAAGTCCAACCAGGTTTTGAACAGATAAGTATGATTTGAAATTAATTATTTTGTCCCCTGTCCTTTCGGCCTTCGAAACGGAGGAGGCCAAACAAATTGGCCTCTCCATTGCACCGACGTTTATCTATGAATCAAATATATGAATGAATAGATTTAGTTGATAGGTGGAGCCGACGACAAATTGGCGTCGTGTGAGAGCCACACGCGCACCCACTCACCTCCGGTCACATCACCCACGCACCGAGCACTTGGGAGAGCCTGAGCCTTCATCACATCCCCATTCCCAGGGCAACTGCATCCCAATATATGCCTTTTTATATCTTTGAATAAAAGCTCAGTATTTATTTATTTCTTTCTTTATCAATTCGGAGTGGAGTCCAAGTCAAACCCATCCTCTAAATTTTCTTTTTTTTTTTCCTTTTCCCCAAGAATTTTTTTTGCTAATAGACGTTTATTCCTACTACATTATTTAAAAAATAATTATTCGACGCAATATTGTTTCTTAAGTTTGATGGTTACGCTTGGAAGATAAAATTGAAGGATAAGATCAATAGAGACCCTTAGGAATAAACCAACACCATACTTCACTCTTTCAATTAGTACTGTTTAATAATATATATATATATGAGCCTAATAAAAAAGATGCTTCAGTAGTAGTTTAAGTCATGTGCAGGTACATCATAAGCCGTGCAACTGCTGATTGTTTTTTTTTTCCTTTCATAATGTGACTAAGTTTAGTTTCCTCCAAAAAGAAGGCTTCAAGATAAACCCTCAAACGAACAGGTTTAGGAGTCTCGGGTGATCGGCGGAGCTGGCGGTTGTCACTGATCCCTCCGAGTTCATCGACGGCGTCGCCAACCGCCGCCGTTTCTCCTCCCTGCCGCCGCCGTCCGCGCTCTGCGAGGTCAGGCACAGGCCCAGGTCGCACGCCGCGGACTCATCCTCCGGAGAAGCCGCTGCGACTGTTCTCCTCCGCCGCTTGAACAAGGAGAACCCGACGAATCCCGGCGGAGGGATAAAGCCGCCAGCTGCTTCCGACGAATTGCCGACTAATTGGCACTCGCCGGCGAGTGCCAGCAGCGAGCCGCCTCGGAGGACGGTCTCCACCGCCTCCTCGCAGAGGTGCCCGTTGCCAGTCCGCAGCAGGCCGACGGCGCCGGTCACCGGGTTGATGGTCCGCCCGCATGCCTCGTACAACAAAGACTGGAACAGAGCTGCAACCGAACGAACGAAGGAATGAGATCAGAGCACCAAACTTAAAAGTTAAACGAGGAATTCTACTGGGTTGACGACAGGTATCCAACCGGGAAGCCGGGAGATCGGGACGGCGGAGATGAAGGACGCGAGTCCAGCGCGACCGAAGAACTTGGCGACGAAGAGGGTGGCGTGCGCCTGGGCTTCGGGGCACTCGATCCACTGGAGGCACGGGCGGAGCAGGCAATCGTCGCTGCAGCGTCTGCGGAGGATTCTGCAACCATTGCAGCTCATGTTTCCTCTCGCGATGATCGATCGCTCATCGATCGACCGCCGGTTCTTCGCTGCTCACCGCTTACTTTTAGGGACTCTTAATTCTCGCAACTCTTTCTGCTGTTTATTTGCTGGACGGCGGCGGTACACGCGCGGCCTTTTAGTCTGTTGAGAAGGCAACCTAATATTGATAAAAAGAAGTAATAAACTCCAGGCTTCTTGGATTTTGATACAAGCAGGTGTTGTGTGCATATATATATATATAGTCGTATAATTTTGACTACTATATATGTTTAATTACTTCCAAGCTGTAAGGAATGCAGTAATATTATTATTATTAAAGATATATGTATACGTATATGAACTCTGTCCTTCCCCGGAAGGTCGGGTCACATCAAAAGGCTTTCTTTTTTCTTTCAAAAAGGAAGAGAAAAAATTCTCTCTCTCTTTTTAAAATTTTTTAGACAATCTAAAGTGGAATAATCATCAACCGTCGAAGCTAAATCCCATGCTCTAAAAATGATGAAGTTGACGGAAGTAGAATGTTATCCCTACAGCACTCCCATCCCCATATCCAGCATTGCCTATAAAAATTTCTTCTTTGTTTTTTTTAATATCCCAAAAAAGAGAGGCTGGAGATATTGAGTGATAACTTTGCTTCTCCTGCGTAGCTGATAACTGCAATTTTTTCTTAATTATAATTATATCTAATATGTATTAAGATAATAGATCACTTTTATAATATTAATATTATTAAATTTCGTGCACAAAATTTACGATTAGAATAACTGAATTCTACGTGGGAGATTGTGGATTCATTACTCACCAAAGCTCTAAAAAAAATGACCAAACTCCTATTTGCATTAAATCAAGCTAAAGTCCGATAATTATTGAACGATTTGAACCTCTACCACATTAATTAAGTAAAAGTCGTTATTCATTATTAAATATTTTTAAATTATCCATTATTAAATATTTTTACTAAGAAGAAAAACTAGACATCCTAATAGTTAGATTGTACTGTATTTTATAAATTATAGATTGTGAGTTTAAAATTTATATTTTTTTATCACAAGTTTTCTTTTAATATACGTGAAACTATCACAATTTTGTGTCATTAATTTAGGATGTTTTATATCCATTAAAATATTACTTACTATGGCTCCTGGAGAGATCAAAGAGGCATCAATGGTTGCTGATAGCTGATGGATGGATGGATCAAAATTTGATATATATAAGTAGTTAAAAGATTTGAGGTAGTAGTTTCCCTGTCATTATCACTTTTAAACATTTGTTTAAGAGATGTACCAAGTTAAAATAAAATGGTTTTTTAGTTCTTTAGCCCTATTTTAAACAAAGAAGTCTTTTGGCAAAACTGAGATTGTTCAGCCAGTTTGATCCAAACCAAATTTTGTTTCTCGTCCTGAGTCGAATATAAACTTTATAAGAAGGCTGTCAGGAAAAGAGGAATCAGAGTAGAAAGTTCCTATATTCAAAATGCTCAGGCAGTTCAGTTTTCAATAGCTAATTTCTTTAATACTAATTCTATCATGTCCAGGAGGAAATGATACATGTAAAATGAAACAAGATACAAATGAATTTCTACCACAATGCGATCTAACAGACATTGAAGGCAGATCAAATCCTAACCTGCACACTGAAGCTCTCCCCCATTCTCCTAACTCCAGTCCGTGTATTTGTATATATAATGCCTCTATTCAAAGAGCATTTGCTTATTCTCTTTTTACAGCAACGAGGCTTGCAATTTCATTTTCTCTCTTCATCCAATTCCATCTCCAATTGGTCAAAATCACAAAACTCCTATTGGTTTTATGAAGATGAACTGTCGTCGTCGGAGTGAACATCTCGTGGCTGGTCATACCTTTGGAAGACCGGCAGAGAAGCACTCGCTGATATCCGAAAAGTTCTAGCTGATCCCACCAGCGTCCTCTCATGGACTCTGCCGACCTCCTTGCATACGTTATCTAGCACCGCAAGGAAGTCCCTCACCACCATGAAGATCCTCAGAGGATGCGCTTCCTCCTTTGCTGCATCTCCATGGAAGTACTCCGTAGTTTCCTTTACTAGGCTCATCACCCTGCTCTCCTCGGACTTGACATGATCGATCTCCCTCTCGGCCTCTCCGAGAAACATCCTCATCATTTCAAAGAATCCCACACCTTGTGAGCATGACTTCTGGAGGCGCAAAAATGATTTCACCTTCTCAAGGCCAACTTCTAGCTTTGATACATAGCCGCGAAGAACATCCGAATCCATTCCAGCTGCTTTTCTCACATTCCCGAGCTCACTGCTGAGCCCAGCCACCACTTTCAAGCCTTGTTTCTTGAATTGTGCATAACTTGCGCTGTTGGAAATGTTCTCTGTTGTTGTTTCAGTGCCTGATCCTTCTGACCGGATAATCTCTTGCACAACGAAGTGGAGAAGCGTTGTTTTGCCATCAGTTCCTTTCACGTCTGCAAGTTTTAGAAGAGTATCGAGCTTGAAGGCTTTCGCTTGGCCTCTGTTGGTGCCCACATTCATTCTGTTTCCAGTCCTCAGAACAGCCTCTAGGAGCTTGAGGAACAGCCTACTGCGCCTTAAGTCTTCACATGCTGCCTGATGGCAACAATAGGACATTAGCATCAAAGCAGTAGCGATTTTTTTTCCAAGATTAATGTTCCTGCAAGTGAGTGTTATACCTCCAAGGTTTTAAAAGCTTGTATCAGATAAGTGATTTCCGTCTCAAAATTAGCTCTATATAGCATAGCGTCAACTCTTTTGAAAGCATATGGTATGTCCAACACAGCCTTTAGGAAGCGCTCGGCAGAACCTAGCTTTGATACCTCCCCTGGGTAGTCTCGCAATTTAAGTTCTTCCTCCTTAGTCGGAGCCATCTTCACCAAGGTTTCCAAGAGATCAGCTCCTAAGGATTCAGGATTACCTGTTACAGAAACATTTACCATTCAGTAATAAGCCAGCAAGTAGCAATTTGTGAAGAGTAGACAGTGAGAAAATTGTCATTCCTGCTCTTCAGCAAGTTGAGCTCTCTCTGTATGCCATTTTGATAAGTCTTTTCCAAAAAAGAAGCATAGGTTTTTTTAGCAGCTATAGAATATGATAATGTCGATAAATCTATCTTTTTCTAGTACCCAAAAAAAGACTAAACACTATCCCTCATCCATATGCCTCAATCACATTCTTGTTGTGAATCTTAGTATTTATGTTGCGTGGACTTCAAATCAAACCCTCTCAACTTCTACGCACCAATAAGAAAACTGGTCTATGAGCAGGAATCACAAAAAGGATCACCAGCATGATAATTCTTGTGAATTTCCATGTAGGTGGGCGATGATCCATCAATATTTACAACATCAGAATTCCTCGGTTGTTTAATTTATAGGTGGAAGTGGAGTATTTTATCGGTCTAAAATTGATGAAGCTACTAGAAGAATGTCTTGCAAATCCAGGGTTTCAAAAAGGTTAATACACAAAAATGTTATGCTATGAATAAATCCTTGACTCTTGCGGTACTATGTTAAGGGTCAACCCCTTGGTAGTTAATTAGTTTAAATCCCATGATGCAAGCATTTCTCACTGTATGTTAAAGGCACTGCCAATTGTATCTTGAACAGGGACAAAGATCCAAATCATTATTTGAGTTGGACCCCGGAAGATAGAAGATTCCTGTAATGGCCAGTTAGCTACATGGAAGATAGTAGCCTGAGTGAAAAAATAAAGAAAGAAGCATGAACTGTCTATGTACCAGCTGATTATCTAATAAGGACAACATACAATGTAATCTAGTGAGTTGCATTTCCAGTAAATAACATTAGCTCCAGCATCCGGATTCCATATGCCAAAGAGTTATCTTGCCAATAAGGATGACACTTGTGAACATGTTGGAAACGAAGCCGATACATTAAATATGAGACCGACAAAAGGATGCAACAAACAATCTGTCGTTGTTTATGAAAATAATCTGCAATTTGACATTTATTATGCATGAGGCTACAAAATCGCTTAAGTTAAGCTAAAAGGACAAGAATGAACAGTGCTTACCATCTAAAAGAGCTTCGCAGACCTCATCTTTTGTCACATTGAGTGCCCTCAAAAGTATTGCAATGTTTTGAGACTTCTTCGGATCCAACACTCTGTTCTCCTGCTTGAATGGGAGTATACCCTGGTTTCTACTTGTTTCTTTAGGAAGAGTACTTGAAGTATTGTTGACAAATAGAGTTTCGATTACATCCTCGTTTAATCTGACAAAAGGAAAGAAATGCATATGAATAACATTGGGGACGTTCCAGATTGTTAAGTGAAAGTTAGTGAGAATTTTTCGGTGGAATCCTACTGAAATGAGCCTGTTTTCAATTGGTCCCAGACCATTGCTCGATCCGAACTCGCCCTGACCTTGTCCCAGTGAAGGGGCTTCAGCCTGGGCTTGGGATCACTCTCCAAATCTTCCACTGTGTCGTCGACTTGCCGGGAAGTACTCGCTGCGGACGTGCCGTTGCCGAGCATTGCAGGAGGAAGCGGTATGTTGAACCGTGTGGCTTCAGAAGAAAGGGGGTTTAGTAAACGGCGCCTGGAAGATGGCGGAATTGGATCCATGGGAGCTTTGTTTGGATGTTCCATTCCCATAGCTGATGGCGGTGGCGGCGGCGGCGGCGGCGGCGGAGGAGGAGGAGGTGGAGGTGGAGGTGGAGGAGGGGGTGGCAGAATTTTGGTGAAGTCGTCCATATTAGGAAGTGGTGGAGGAGGAGGTGGCGGTGGCGGAGGTGGAGATTGCCGGTTCATCGGAGGGATCATCTGTTTGACTTCAGGATTTGAGTTACTATTACCTTGCTGCAGTCTTGAGGAAGATCTCCGGGAGCGAGCATAATCCACCACGGGGACGGCCGAGGATTCCTTTCCTCCGCTGCTCATACTCGGGAAGCTCCTCCGAGACAACGGACTACTCGCGCTCTCGCTGGTGGCCGACGCGGCCGTCCGTTGCGGTGTATGGAAGCTATCCTCTTCGGAGGACGGCATCGTCGACCGGCCCACCCCCCTCCACCACGACACCGCCGCGCTCAGCGGCGCCATCGGCTGGAGCTGAGGGCTCGGATGATGCATTTCCAGCACCCGCTCCTTCCCCAGCTTCCGATAAGGGGAAGCGTTCGTCTCGCCGCCTCGCCCCCTGCCGCCCGCTCCCGCGTCCATGTTGCCGAGGTAGAGAAATCCCGGCGCGGCAGCGGCGGAGGCGGCGGCTGCGGCGGGGGCGTTCAGGCCTTCCCGCCGGCTGCTGCTGTCGTCGCGACCGATGAGCTTCCTGGCGTCGGGCAGGCTCGGCGAAGTCCTCCTCCGGTAAAGCAAGAACCCGGACAGGAGGAGGACCGCGAGGGCGGCGACGGAGGCGGAGACCGCAGCGGCAATGACCTTCCTGGAAGCAGAGGAATTCGACGGGGCGGAGGGCACGGTGGAGGCAGGGGTCTGCGTGGCGTCCGCCTGAGCGGAGGGGGCGCCGATGACGGAGTTGCTGGAGATGTCCGGCGAGGGGTCGGAGAACTCCAGGGGAGGCGGCGGAGGGGTCCATTGGATGGGGTAAAGGGGTTGGTGGAGGACCCTGCGATCGGCTGCGGCGAAGACGACCGCAGAGCAGAGGATGAGGAGGGCAATGGCGGCCATCATTCGCATCGCAGCGACAAGATTCCTCGAAGCGCTCCGGGTGATCAAGCGAAGAAGAAGAAGAATAAAAAACGAGAAGCTTCGAAAACGGCGAGGAGCACGAAATCATCAACCAATAGATCTGCACCATTATTATTCCTTTTTCTATTTCATGCAACGAGCGAGAGCGGGAGCGACCGGAAGCGATCCCCCGTCAAGGCGTCATTTTCCTGCCCTTGGATCGGCCACGCGGCAGCAACACCGGGTTTCGCCCCTCCCGGTTCATTCCCCAGGACGATCCGCTGTGCCACGGAGAGATGAAACAGGAAAAGGCAGTGCGGCTGCTGCTTTACCGTGGATTTAGCGGAGCGCACACGTCAAGCAAGCGGCGGATTCGTGTGCGCCACGTGGAAAGCCCGACCAAAGGAGGAAAAAAGAAGAAGAGAGAACTCTCACCATCTCTTTTTCTCAAATTCCTTTTCCCAAAAGTGGTGATTTTTTGTTAAAAAAACAAATCTGCGGTGATCTGGACCAAACGGACGGCGGTGATGGGGCGGAGCGGCGGGGCACAGAATGCAAAGCAAAAGGTAGCTAAGGAGGGGGAAAAGATAAAAAAAAAAATAAAGTGAAGGCATCGCTTGGGATTTGGGTCTCGTACTGCCTTCGGATCACCCTAGATATCCTCCGTTTTAATCGCAATAAAATCTGACGGTCATTAATTACTTGCATGTAGATGGAGGGAGGACCCGTTGCCTATAAATATGAAGTAAGTCGATCTAAGTGGCTCCTCTAAAAGGGGGAAAAATTAATAGAAAAAGATGAGAAGCATAACTTTCCTTTTACTCTCTTTTAAAGCAGCAGCGGGGGGGTCTGCTTTGCCGACGACGTGAGGCGAAGTGGGTGCGACGGAGGAATCCATTTCCCACGTGCTCCTCCCTGTCCCTAGAAGAGCACCACCCTCGCGTGCTTTATGATTCACGCACGCCCATCTCGGCCCACCATTGAACGATCGTGCATCATCGATCTTTAGGTAAAGCCGACCACCTCCATCCGAGTCGGCGCCCGCGTCGAACGGTCTTTAAAAAGACGATGATAAATAAAATGATACACCGCAGGCATTTCTGAGAGTTTTAAAGTTCCCTGGGATTGATGTGGACGATAATATATATTTAGAATAGTAGTTTTCTGAATATTAATAGTAAAAGGGTGGAGATGGGAATTATAAAAGTTCCACACATTATTCACAAATTAATGCTGATTGAGGCCCCCAAAATTGCATAAATGGCAAAAGGCCATCCACAGGGTGTCCACGTTCCGTCACGTCCATTATTAGTTTTTATTGTAATTTGTCCTGCTTGAGGCCCCAAAAAAAACATATCATTTTCTCTCAATTAGGTCTGCTTGAAAGCTAAAGATATATTATTATTAATCATGCAGACTGGACCCCCTATAAACCCTAAAGCATAAACAGACTAACGGGTAATAACCCTATAAAATCTGATCTCGAACCACAACAGTGCTCCAGAAAAGAGCCAATTGGTACGTCCAGTATTGACTTCACAATATCCAGTGACGAGAGAATTGATTAGGAATTGGGATTGTAGAGGTTACAAGCACAAGGCCTGCAGAACACTGCTGGAGCATAGAGTGAACAAGCATTTCTCCGAATAGTACAAAAAACTTTTGACTTATTGTGCTGAAATTTTAAGTTATTAGGCTCCAATAAACAACACATCGGTTGCAGTCAGCTTTGCAGCACACGATTATGGATGCATCATAACAACGAGATATAGCAGAATCCGGAAGAATCCACTTGCACTTGGAGCCCCTTGCGCATGTTCAGACGTCTTCAGAAATCAGATGACCTTGCTTTCTTGCCTGCACAAAAAATGCAGTGTAATAAATGTTCGGCAATTCAATATAAATCCTCTTTTTTTAACTTTCTTGAGATTGTAAATAGAGTTTGTGGATCCTCCTCCAGCACGATGAGATGGTCAAAATCATATCATGGATCTAAAGTTTTCACCCTCATTTAGGAGCCATCACCAACCAAATTGCTTGTCTGCCAGCAATTTTAGAATGTGTTTATCATGTGTTCCTAACGGCGAGGACAGTTCGATGATCACGACATCAGGAGGAAAGAAACAAGCATGAGGTTTAGTTTATGACTTCAGTACTATACCTGAGCCAGCCTACGGTCCTTGTTCATCTTTTGAGTCCAACCTTTGTCATCTAACCTCGAGAACTGCGAAGACAAAATTTAATAATACGATTATGTACAGACCAGAAGAAATGGCAAGAAATCTTATGAATACCCACATATGTTGCCATAAGAACTCTGCAACAAGGTAAGTAGAGTCTGGATCAGCAATTATTGCTACAAAATTTGAAACAGTTGTCTCGGTAATTTATGTTCAATCATTCACTTCCCCACGATTTAAAATTGATCCTCCTTTTGAGAAAACATAAAATATAATTCTTTAATGCAAAACCACATTCAAATTATCAATTGTTTCGTGGCAGAATTGATACAATTGTGGGTGTAAAGGGCAAAAAACCTTATGAAGAAAAAGAGAAAGAGAAAACTATTCATCATACATCTGGATCTTCGGAACAAAGAAAAAGAGAAAACAAATAAATGAAACTCTTGGAGTAATTTATGAAATATTTCCTTGCAAAAAAGCAAACGCTCAAAAACTATCATAATACAAAAGCCAACAGCCAAAATGGAGGAATGGCAAGAGCACAAGGAGTAAAACGTTGCTCTTTGGATTCAGCAAGAGAACTTGTTCGACATAAAATGGTGGAAAAGCTCATCGAAGTAATCAAAACCTCGAACCCTGTAGATGCAATGTAGAAAACAAACCTTTTGCTTGGATGATAGGCCTCCCATCCTATCTTGACTGAAGTCAAAGATATCGTGTAGCAAGTCATTGTCCTGTATTAGCAAAAGCGAAAACATTTACAACGAGATGGGTAAAAGATACGTGGATTAAAATTTACTGATACTGAAATGAAAGGATAGCGAAGGTTAACACGTAACTTGAGCATGCTTTAGAAAACCTTTCCCAAGAAAATGCTTTAAAAAGTTCAACTGCGATGAAAGCAATCAATAGTCATTAGTAGTAGCATTAAACAATCATAGACAACCAAAGATAAGGAAAAGGCAATACTTGTATCATCTGGGTCCATGACGAAGTCATCAAAACAAGTTTATTTGAGATCTTTAATGATATTTCAGGACACTCACCAGTCTGCACTAAAAAGAGACCTAATAATCAGAACTTGGTGTTTAAAAAAACCAATAATATACGAAACACACGAAGCACCTCTACAAAATCCACAATTTTCTGAAACAGGTCCCGCTGATCATTAAGATTTTTCTTGTCTGTGCCTTTGCCACCAGCTTCAGTTGACAAGCCATTGGCTCTAGCTAGTAACTTTGCCTTCAAACCTTGCATATAGTGGAATACACCATTTTTTGAGATTTCATTTTCAAACCCATCAGTACTGTTGCCTTCTCTCTCGGAAGAATACTTATCAAACATCCCAAACTCAAAGAATATGGCAATGGCTTCACCGGCAGCAATTCTGACAGAACGATCTTGATCTTCCAAAAGAGTAGAAAGAATTGAAATTGACCTAAAACCATGAAAGCTTCAGAATCCTAGAGGTTGAAAAAAAAGCAAGAATCAAGAGAAACAAAAAGGTCAACATACTCCTTCCAACTATCAGGATTGATTCTCCAGCTACTTGTAGTAGTTAGCAGAAATGTCCATGCAGATATGGCTGCTGACAGTAAAGAAGAATTGGGTTTTTTGACTGGTCCAACCTGATGGCAGAAGAAAAAGATAAAGTAGCAAAACAAAAGGATGCAAGTGCATAGAATACAAATGCCCCAGAACAACCAACATACATTTGGCCCTGATTTTGGTGAAATTACTTGCCATATGGCCTTCAAGGACTTTTCAGTTTCAACCAAATCATCTGCACCTATAAATGTCACAACAGCTAGGCAATCGACCACCTTCAGTTCCATTCATTTAAATATTAGAGAAGTTACAAACAATAATCTATTGCTAAAATATCAATTAAGCAGATATGCATTTCAGAGAATAGGACATACTGATATTTTCTTGGTTGAATCAGCCCCTGATATAAGCGCCTGAGAGAGTGGTGATACTGATTCTTCCATAATTTCATGGGCACTGCTTCCCGCACCAACAGTGATAGCGAGCAATCCTAAATATTAAAAAAAACGGTTACAATACATTGACAATCAAATAATTGAAAAGTTATTGTCAAAAAGGGAATATTACCTATGGCTCGAGAAGCTAAGCAAGCCTCTTTTGTAGAACCCTTTTTGATGGAATTGATGTACTGATGTAACAACGTTATACATCTGCCAGCAACCAAAAGCATGTAAGAAAATTTGGATGACTTAGAGATTTAACATTTGTCTATATTAGAAAGGAGGTTTTGTTAAAAATGACATATGATTATAGTAACAAAGTACAGCATCTGAACATTATTGAGACTGCATGATTGAGTCCTTCGCAGTTTGCACCAATAAATGTGACAATTTTACAGATATTAGTGCGCGGAAAGTTGCAAATGTGTGCAAAACATGTGAAAACAATTACATTTTTCAGAGCATCTATTTTAAAAAAAATGTTACCATGAAAGTAAGATATAATTCTAGAAGGAAGACGATATTCAAAGGGATTTTAAGAAGACATAAAGCATATATAGATGCACTAGTCTTCATCTATTATCGAGTTAAATCAATGAATTTCTCAATAATCAGAAAACAAGAAACAACATAGAACAAAACATCTCCTATACCACAAAGCTATACGCTCAGGAATCACCAATCTACTCAATAAAAATTACAATAAGCACTCACTTGTTGTCAATGAATGGGAGAAGAAACTTCCCTTCAAACGCCTCAATAAGTCCAGCCAAAGCTTTCTCTCTCACAGATCCCCTTCAAAGGATCAAGAGAAGTTATAAAATGTCAAATAAATTCTATCTCCACAAACACTTGATTTTAGCAAAAGAACAACCATCAAACAAATCAAGAAGAAAATTAAAATTTTGAAAATTTTAACACTCAAATACAAAGGTCATTAAAAGAATTTACATAACTACAAATTGAATAAAATTCTGTCCAAGAAATTTACGTGTGAACAGCACCATGCAACGAATAAGAAGCTTGGTGAAGGAGTAAGTTAGAAGTATGCTTCTCCCTCCACTCTCACACTACCCAGAACTAATACTTGTTACAATTCAACATGACGAATCACTGATATGCAAATTTATTAATGCATCATTTTGGTACTCTAAGATACCTTAAATAATAGGAAAGTTAGGACAATATTGCTGCAAACAAAGAAAATAAGTCTCCAAAGTATTTGAGGTGTCGGGCATTACTTTGTCATGAAAATGAAAAAAAAAAAAAAAGTGTTCATGAGGCATTACGAACATTGTTTGCAGAAATATTGTTCCTATATAGCAAACATATAATGATACAAGAAAACCATATTAATTTCTCATCTGAATCTGTATGCTACAAAGAGGATGTTAGCAAGATCAGCACCAGAAACAAGCTTTTATTATTTATTTGATGGGACCATGATGAAGCTTTTAGCTTAAGTATTTTTATTTGCTGCATTCAGAAATATATTTTATCCCCATCCTCTCGTTTTTACTAGAATAAACCTTGCTGGCTCTAAGGATCTACACTGCCGTATATATTTTTGCATTCAAACAAAGTCTTATAAATTATATTACAGAACCACTAAAAGTAGTAAAAGGAAAATCTTTTCCACACTAAAGAAATCAATAATTCATCTAAAGAGTGAAACTATAGGAATATGATGTATACAACACAACTCAAATTCAGCTCTTGAAGAGCCGGTTGGCTAGCTCACCCTGCATTAGTTTTCAAGAAACAAAACAGAGAATCTGATTCAGTCAATCATCTGTAAGATTATCTACATGAGCTTGCATCTTGATTAAATTGAACCCCCTACTCAAAATCAATTTTTTAAAGAATAAAAAAGGAACTCAGTCAACCATGAAAGAAAATAAGGAAAACAAAGATATTGTGCCAGAAATAATCGAAGGGGGAGGCAAGAGATAGGTATATACCTCTTTTCATAGAGAGCATCAACATACTTCTCAAGAAGGAAATCTTCGGAGTTCACGCACTCAGTCTCGTTAGCCAGCGTTAGCTCCGATAGAGCTGTTGAACCGGAACTCACGCTATCTGCATCACTGCTGTCAAATTGATCTACAACAGCCTTGCGCCTACTGCCTGCATGACCAAAGAAATCTCCATAAAGATCACTTCTTTCTACGATTCATATTAGTTTTTTTTTTCCAAAGGAATGGCAGATCGACTAGCCAATCCCAATCAAAAATGTTTTTTTTTCAGAAACAGCAAATTCGTAATAGATTGGAAATAAAAACGCACCTTTACCCATGACGAAAGCTATAAAACGTCAGAACCAGAGCTCGCGGCGAGAGATCCGAATCAAAGCTGGAAGGAACCCAAAATCACAAGCGAAATCGACAGCTAAAGGGGTTTGAGAACAAGAAACAGCGACGGATGAACCGGATATCAAGGAATCAGGTCTATCGGAGAAGCGCAAAGCCATGTGAGAGCTCAAAGTCATCCGAGAGTGGGAGGAACGGCGAGGGGGATGATTCGAGCGAGGCGACGAAAGGATCGAGAGGCGGAGAAGCATTTTATGGCCGTGGACGAGAATTAAACCCTAAGAGACGGTAGGCCCATGGCAAGGTTTGCTAGAGACACGTGGAATATATAATATGTATTATTGTAATTAAATTTTTTTATCATCGTTGAATTATTGTGGTAATTTCAAATTTATTAATTTAAATTTTTTGATCAATTCGAAATGTATTACGTCTAAAATTTTGTTTTTATTTTTATTATTGTCGTTGAATTCTTATGGTTGTAATATATATATATATTGACCTATCATTTAGCATACGCAGATGGCATTAACAAAATCTAATTATTCGTTCCTCGAAGTTGTCAGATTTAATATTAAGACATTGCAAAAAATCTGCAGGAAAACTACTGAAGCAGCAAATCTTAGACATGCAGAAAGTAAACGAAGAGATGGCATCCAGTTCTCAACTTCTCAATTCATGGGCATTTATTAATGCCGAAACAACCAAAAAGGACTACGTGCAGATTAAATTGCGACATCTCTGAAGCGATCGATCTCTTCTTCCTCGCCCTTTCACTCGACCTCCTCTTTCACCTTCGCCTACGCCTCTCTTTTACCTTTTCCAATGACCTGCCTCCACAAACGCCACACTCATCAATTTACAAGGAGAAGAAGATGCAGCAGCAGCAGCAGTGGCAGAGGTGCCATTTCCTTATCCTCATCGCTAAGAACTCATCTCTTCAAATGCTTTGCCTGCTGAATCATAAGATCATAGCAGGAAAACACACGTTCCTGTCAATTAACACAAGAGGTCTGCAGAGTTATATATATACATATACCAAAACGGTAATAATTTTTGCTTCCTTTTTCTTTATTCTGCTTCAAGAGATCACTTACGGAATCCAGCAGCCCCTGGGACGAGAGAGACGCCATTTTTTATTCCACCGATTTGCTTCTCATCTCCCGGTCCGTCGCGGCCAGAGTCGCAGCAGCTGCTACTACGGATGGTCGAAAGTAGACCAAGTTCATTACTGCAAGCGTTCGTGGAGGATGATCGAATCGATAAATATGCTCAAGGACAGGAAAGAAATATGAGGATCAAGTTAAGGTGAAAAACCTTCAATGGCCGCAAAGATGAAACTGACTGAGCTCGATATCAAGCAAGTGGTTTTCGTCGTCTCAAACTTGGACGCGAAAAAGTTCAGGTAAGGGAAGGGCGTGATCGCGAGCATTCTCCACTCCAACGTGCTCAAAACTAGAAGCTCCATTCGCCGTATCGCCTCGCTGCTGAATCCGCAGTCATCGCCCACGCAGAACTCCGACACGGACGGCGCTCGGTCCTCCTCCATCTTCGCGGCCAGCGAGAGGCACGCCACCGACAGCAGCCTCGCCGCCCAGGTCTTGTTTCTCTCCTGATTTGATTAATTCCGTTCATTTAAAATCGGTGACAGCAACCGGCGGCGAACGATTAGAACAGAATAATGGGGGGAGATCGACTGACCGTGAGTCCAATGGCTTTGTGCTGCAGGAACTGATCGAAGTAGGCCACGGCGGCGTAGGCGGTCTTCAGGCCGAAGCCGAGGGAGCTCCTGGCGTCCAGGATCCACCGGACGGCGTCGGTGCGAACGGGGTCATCGGGGGGGGCGCGGGCTGCGTCCCCGTGCGCTCTCTCCCTGCTGAGCAGCGACTCGATGTATTCGTCGTCGGCTTCCATGTCGAGCACCTCAAGCGCTGCCATTTCTTCGTCCGCCGTGAAATGATCAGGTGCGCCAGCCGTGCAAGGCTACTTGTGTTCGATTAGACTTGGAGGAGGGGGGGGCGTGAGATATATGGTGGTGGACAGCAGGGGAGGAGGAGGAAGAGGAGGCGTCGGAGGAGGAGAGGTCAGAGGAGTGGGGAGTGAGGTGCGGCGAGAGAGAGGGGCGGTGGGTGTGAGGGAGTAGTTATTGCATGGGGTGTTGTATTGGTGCGTGAGGGAGGCAATTTAAAGTAGATCGAGTGATTCGTATTATTCAATTTTGACTTCATTTCATACTTGAAAATGAATCGTTTTTTAATTCATTAATCATTATTATTAGTGATCTGTTCCCTAGTTGGATTTGAGGTATGCGGTGCAGCAGCATTCATCAGTAAAACTCTCCACACAAATTATAAATCATCCATAGTTCGAACGTCAGTCACTCGATTCTCCAATTACAAACACTAAAACTTAATCATTATTAGATGATTTACTAATTTTCTTTAAATTTTATACAGTCTTCCTACCTCCCAAGCTATAAGGATTCAGGTTGTGTCTATTACTTTCAAGTTGACATCCATATTGGCCCTTACGGTGGCATGTCATCATGTTGATGCTGATTGTCTTCAAAGTAGTATTACTTACAATATATTCAACTCACTGTCTCATTTATGTAGATATTATGGTGGTCAAATCAATGTATATTATATATATTATTTTTGGAATTATATTAAATAATTTTATGCATCTCATTTTTACTAATTATAATCAATGAAGTATATGATATTATAATTAGTATAAAAACCAGAAATACACGAGTATTTGACTCTAACTCGGATGATTAGAAAGTTCTTAATCCGAAGAATTCGAGTGTGGAATGGAATATATTACGATGCTCGACTGCTCGTCGATATATATGTGATAAGATTGACGTGACATCCATTTAAGAACCATTCATGATGGTTTAGCTCAGCATGCCAAATTTACTACCCCCTACCTAAACCTAAAAGTAAAAGGCCTCATCGCGCACCTCGTCGATTCCCCTCCCCAAAAGCAAACAAAACGTTAAAATTCTCGCGTCCGCCCACGGCCCACCCACCACCGCGTTCTTATCGGGTTAATATGTGCTGGGGAAAGAAAACATGTCCTTCTAATCCGACGACGAATCGACGGCTCGTTGACGAGTCAACAACACAAGAGCAGACGACTCCCCGGCAAGGAAAGGAAAGGAAGCTCTCCTATCACTTGATCGGATGAATTAATTAGAAGACAGTGAGTCAGTGATGGAAGTTCATCAAGTGTTATTATCCTTTGATAAGGATCTCTAATTAACAGCATTCATCCTTCTCCTTTAAAAAAAACGATGTATACATCGTCCGTCCGCTCCGTACATCAAACGGACATCGCAAGGGCAAAAAAAAAGGGAAGGAAATAAGTAAAATTAGTCAAAGGTTGGAGCAGCCACTCGAGTGACGAACAGGAGGCCTGGTGGTGCCCGTCGGCGTTCGCGGCGGCGCTTCCATCGAACCCTCCTCTCTCCGTCGTAACTTAAACCGTGGGGATCGCCGGCGCTGCCACCGCGTCATGCAACGGCGACTCCGCAAGCGCCCCCTCTCGCTCCGTTCGCGACCGGCTGCTCTGCCGTAAGAGCTCGACCAACGTACTCGCCTGTTTATTATTTTAATTGAAATGGCAAATAAGTTAGTTCTTAAATGATATCATCGGATAATTAATCGAGTCGGAGCACCGGCGGTGAGGTCACTGACCCTCTCTTTGATTCTTCTGGAGGAGGAGGAGGAATGGTAGAGGGCGAGGAGCGGCGGGATGGCGCCCTCGCGGACGACCACCCTCACGCAGGAAGCGCTATCCTTGCAGATCTCAAGGAGCGACTTCAAGGCGATCTCCTTCTGCCGCCTGCTTCCCGTCTCCAGCATCTCCACCAGCACCGCCACGCCGCCCTCGTCCACCGCCACAGCCCGACCTTCGGGCGCCGCCAGCACCCGGAGGAGCACGCACGCGGCCTTGTCCACCATCGACGAGTCCGGGTCGGCCATGAGCTCCAGCAGCGGGGACACCACCCCGGCCTCCACCGCCAGGGCGCCGTTGTCCCGCCGCGCGACGAGGATGAAGAGCGCGGTGGCGGCGTCCTTCTTCCCGCAGGGGCTGCCGCTCTCGAGGAGCTCGACGAGGGGGGGGATGGCGCCGGAGCAGCCGATGGCCGCGGAGAGGTCGTCGAGCTGGGCGAGGCGGAAGACGGCGCACGCGGCGTTCCTGCGGGTGACGGGGCTGCCGGAGCAGAGGGCGCGGACGAGGAGGGGGACGGCGCCGGCCGCGGCGATGGGGGCCTTGTTCTCGTCGCAGATGGCGAGGTTCAGGATGGCCGTGACGCCGTGCTCCTGGAGCCGCAGGTCCGGGTGGGAGAGGAGGGCGACGAGGGGGGGCACGGCGCCGGCGCCCGCGATGCGGAGGCGATTATCGGTGCTGTTCTTGGAGAGGAGGCGGAGCTCCATGGCGGCGCGGCACTGGGATTCAACGGAGGGCGATTCCAGGTCGGATATGAGGCGAAGGACGACCTCGTCGGTGTAGTACTCTGCGGTCGCGTGGCCCGAGGAGGAACCGAGGAGGAAGAGGGGATCGTCGGAGATATCGCTACGGCACTCGCTGAACGCGCTGGAGGCGGCAGACATGCCGCTGCAGCTCCGCTGCATGGGGCGGCGATCCTCCGATGTGCTTCCCATCGTCAGGACCACGTATCGCTGCACCTGCTGCTCCGTGGCGAGGAAGAAGGAAGCGATTAAATAAAAATGGGGGAGGCTGCAGCGTTATTTCCACAGTGAAATCACTCATTATATATACATATAGAATTACTAATTGGGATAAAAATAATTGACAATATAGCCTTAAAATATATTACAATTACCAATATTTACTTAACCTTTAGTGAGCAAAATATACTCAACAGATTACTACCATTCTCCCATTTAATAGGGCAGGTTAGGGGTTAAATTTTGCTTGGTAATTAAAAATCAGCCGTCAAATTTTGGGTTGGAAAAGAAAATAACGGAGGACGGTGGGGGGGCCGTAAATTAACGGCGAATGTAATTGGAAAAATATTTTGTCATCCACCGCCACGGGGAGACTCTTCAAAGGGAGGAAAATAAAGCAAATAAGTGGTGCGAGTGCGTCCATCATTGAATGATTCAAAGCCCAAGTCAGATTTGCTTCTTTCCTTACCTTTTTTTTCTAATTCTAATTATTCTGTCGTTGCTGATGGTCGTCCAACAAAAACGAGTAACCAAAGGAGTCAAATATTAGTAGTTTAATCTTCAGATAGTAATACAAAAAAGATCCTCTTCTTTATATATATATATATATATAAGCTAGGTCTTTTTTTTCTCCCGTGAGAATTGAATAAGTATACCCTTACTCTTTGATACTAAACAGAGTCTTAAAAAATGGATGTGAAAGATATAAAATATATTGTTTAAAAAACTCAGCAAATGATATGTTTTCCTTCTTCTTCTTTTTTCACATACCAACGATATGCATGGCATGCACTTCTAGCAATAATAAGATCTCACTTGAATCATACACTTTCCTTTTCTACTATCCTCTTAGAATAAAATTATATACTTTTTATATTATTATTATTATTTATATAATTAATCCTCTATTATTTAGCTAATATAAAATGATATTTACCTTAATACAAATTAATTAATTAGTGTACTGCTCAATGATAGATTTTTGTACTGAAGGGTTTAAGACTCACTATATTTTCCAAAAAATAATGACCTATAAATATATTTTTATTAGATAGGATCGATCATGCACTGAGTAAAATATTATATCAGTGATCCGTAGCTCATATATTAATCTCATCATCGTAAGTTTCTAATTTAGTTGATATTTTATTCTAATGAATATTATATTTTAAGTTTTTTTTTTCTAACCTTATTGAAAAAGACACGTATGACAATTAAATGGTGCCGGCTGTCGCCAGTTAATTAATTTTTGGAACTTTTTTTGCAAGTCATAATTTGAGGCAGACGATTTAATTTATTGTGTGATTCAAGGCTTCCGGTGTATTATTTTTGTTGGATTATGTTATTGGATCATGCGCTATCATCATCTCGATCAAGAATATCTATAAAGTGTGGACCGTGAAACTTAAAGCTTCACTGCCTTTCGCCTTTTTTTTGTTTCTTCGTCTTTCGATGACGATGGAAAGCTACACTTGGCGACAAAACCATCGTTTTTGCTATACTTGCAGTTTTTAAAATACACATTATACTTAAAAGTGTACTGATAATAGAGGTCACTCGTGAGTGGTTTTTTTAATCATACATCTCGGATTATAAATACATCAAATCAAAACTAAACTAAGCGGAGAAGCTAACGCATCGAAAAGCTCCGTGTAAAAGGGGATCAAAAATGAAAAAAAGAAGTAGAATTCGAACGTATCGGAAGGATTAAATTGATCAGATCATGCTTGTCGCGTTCACATCCGTCCATGGTCGACCGCACTTTGGATTCTCTTCAAGCAAATCTATCGATCCATCTGTCGGAGAATCAACCTGCAGTCGTCTTCTATCTCTATTCCTCTCCGTGGAATTACGTCGAACGCGTCGTGGACACGACGGCCACCTCAAGCATGACGACGATCGACAGCCATGGCTGCCTGCCTCCTCCCCGGTGACGTACGGTGGCTGAGTTTGAACTCGTCTCGAGGTGGACAGTGGTGGTCGCGCACGTAGACGTCTTGGGGCCGGGGGCGATCTGACGAATCCTCCTCCCGGCTGGAGGAGTAGCCGAGAGAGAGGGGGCGATGTGCTGGTGACCGAGGCGAGTGGAGTGATCCGTGGCTGTTTTCTTCCAAGTCAAGCACGTGGTAGGAGAGACTTCGTCCCACCTCCTCTCTCGCTCGCTCGCTCGTTCTCTCATCCTCCGCGAGGATATGATGGTGATGTTTTGGAAGTAGGCATTCAATTCATTGTGCTGTATCGCCTCATCAGCTAATTAATAGTGTTGTGCTGGGCTAAGTCTAAGAGCTGCTCGCAAATCGCTCTCCATTCATGCAGGTGTGAACAAATGTTAAAAACCCAGTAACACACACACGACGGATACTGACAGCCGTTTGCTGTACTTAAACATGCTGTATGTGGTGGGGTAAATTATATACTCCTTCAAAGTTCAAACTATAGAAATCTTTACTTTTGCCGGAAATTATTAAGTACGCATATCTAGTCAATCACTCGTACTAAATTGATCAGCATATCATATCACTCTTGCTAAATTGATCAGCATATCGTATCACTTTTATTTTTAGAATTCAATGAGTCTTGAATGCAAGACTTCAAGATTTCATGATCCTCTCGTATAGAACCTAATTACTATAATCAGAGGAACGTATACTTTGTGCAAACATATCATGTCGGTTGTCGTACTAATTATCGAAATTCAACAAAATAATACCTAATAAGATAAATGAATTTAACAACAAATAAATTGGATGGTTTGAGTATGTATATGATACTCTCAGTATGGGATGGGCACACACGTGATTATAAAAAATTATGCAAGATAGAGAATAGTTTAATATGAAAGATGTTTAATTCTTTGTAAATTTTTTTTTGAAGTATCAATTATATAAATAGCCACTAGCTGCTTATGCTTTCAATTTCGTTTTCCTTTAAAAAATATATATATACCAAATAAATGTCCTTCTCTCTCTTTTCTATAATAAATAATTAAATATTTGCAAGAGAATTTTAGTACGTATCGCCTAAGATTCTGAAAATAGAGGGAGGGAGTTTTAGGTTGGAATCAAATCATGTATATTTTACCATTAGCTACACCTTCAAAAATCTTTATCCTCTTGATCTCATTTCTCATATTCTAATCACTGCGCATCAGTGTCCACCTTAGTCTGAAACCGGCAATAATCTGCCGTCATGAGTCAGTATTTATAGTCTTCCTCACTGTTGTCCAGCCTCTCAGATCCTTCTGCTTCTGACAAGAAATAGCTATTCTATTGATATTGATTCAGAATACAAGCATAGGAACTCATATCATTGATCTTTTGTTCACGTTGTCAGAACGACAATATCATCAACAAGTTAAAGAGTTTCTTTATATTTCCCAACAGATTGCAAAGACTACTTCTTCTATCAATCTTCCAGATTACTACTCTCTAAGAAATAAGGTTTTGCTGACCTGAACAGACACTGATGAGGTAGATTGACATTTTGGAGCCCAATACAGTAAATCCTTAAAACAAGTTCCGGAATTAATAAACTCAAGTAAACCTGCAGCTTTCATGCAGCATGGGCTGAAGGCGACACCGGCTATGACCATCCCTGCTGCGTTTTGAGTGTTGGACCCTCGTAGAGGACTCCCAAGTTTGGGTTGGCTATTGCTCATTGTTCTTGTTAATAGGAGCTGTTCATTTATTATGAATAATAAATTTGTTCCACATGTTAGAATTGTACAAATGGAGTCACTTTTATAAATGCTAAGTTTCCGAAATAAATGATCATTCACTGAATCTAACTTTTCATGAGGCAATTCCTGCTGTGGTTGCGTTAGACACCTAAGTTTGTGCTGGCTGCTGCTTATCACTATTCTAAATGCCTAAGGTTCTGAAGTAAATGAATACACTCACTCGATCCGACCTTTCAAGAGGTTTGATCTATCTAATCCTAATCCAGCTAAATCTGAATATTCTAGTAGCATGAATTGTTTTTTAGAACTTAGAGTGTTGAACCCAAGTACATTTTATGTACTTATACCTCATCATTTTATGTACTTATACCTTATGATCCTCCTATAGAATTGTAGCATGCATTGTTTAAGTGTGAGATTGATGATAACGAGGGACCAGTATCTTATCAATTCCATCATATAAAAGGGAGGCTGCTCCTTAATATCTTCCTTTTCTAGATCTGCCAAGTTTTGACTAAATGTGATGCACCAAATCTTTTGCTTTAATTTGTTATGAAGAAATATACAAGTAGGATGGTGAAACAATTTAATGAGAATGCTAAATTGTGGTGCTCGGAACTTGAAAAGGAGTAATTACAGAGGAGACACGAACGTACATATTTGGATCCTGACACAGAAAGGTTGGCATCAACTTGAAGGCTTGAATCGTCTGCCCCATTTGTTAAAGAGATCCTCTATGTCAGCATCCATTCTAGTTCCTCTTCCTCCCCAGACCAACATGTGTGCCAAGTCCCCCATGGATGATCCATCCACTTCATGCACCACCTTGAATCCCATCCTCGTGTAGAACCTCACAAGCTAACATTTCAAAACAAATATAACCTCTATCAATAAAACAAATCGCCCTAATCTTACAGGTGAAAATATTGCGTTTGTATTTGCAAGAAATACAAAAGGAATTTTTAATAAAATATATATATTTTACCTTGGAGTGGAAAAGGGGGGAATCGTTGATGGCGAGGAGCTCGGCCCGGCGGCAGCCCTGATCGAAGCCGTGGCGAACGGCGGCGGCCCCGATGAAGAGGCCGATGCCGAAGATGGAGCGGTCCATGCGGAGCGTGTCCTGGCTGAGCCTCATGGAGTCCAGGTGGAGGACTCTGCCGTCGACCCACGGCCGGACGACGCCCTCCGCCCTCCCGAGCTTCGTGCCGTCATCGCCCTCCGCCTGGATCCGAAAGAAGGGTCCCAGCACCTGGAGGCGGAGGCGGAGGCCCTGCGCTCGTGACGCCTCCATGATGTCGGGCATAGTGGGCTTTGAGGCCGACCTCCTCGGGGCTTCCGGCAGCGGCGGAGTTGTGGGCAGCAATTGGGAGTGGGGAGGGATAAAAGAGGACGAGACCACCGCCATGGGAGAGGCAGTGAAGGATTGCAGGGCTGCTCTGCTCGGCTTGAAGGCCGCGGGCTTCAATTTGTGAAATGAGGCGTCTCCACGACTCCGAGCTCGGCTTTGGGGTTGACTGTTGACTGTTGAATGAGAAAAATAAATTTAAGATAATAATTAACATTAAAGACACTTATGACTATTTAAAAATAAAAAATTAAAATAATACCTATAATAGAAATAATTAACTAGAATAGCTATAAAAATATAATAAATTTGATCTAATAACTAGAATTACTTATCTGATTATAATAGAAATAATTAACTAAATAGGTTTAGATATGATTCTATCCTTGTGTAGCTTCTGTATAATTTATTTTCAAAGTAGCTGAAAGTTAAGTGACATAAAAACAATTACTTTTTTTTATAATTAAAAATTATTCATATGGTTAGTTTTAGAAAGCAAATGAGCCCCACCTATGGGTCTATGTGGGTCAGGCTTGCTCGCTTGGACCAAAAAAATTATTAATCAGTTTAGATTGTAGGCCTAAATGGATGATACTATTTACAGATAGGCCGGCCAATGCTTACATGTGGACCGGACTGGGTCATCCGCTTCCACTTCCTGGTTGAATTTTAAGTCAACGCGGTACAACGACGAAGTTAAAGAGGAACGGATGATCGATAGATTAGTCATCCAATTTAAGGACGATATTGGTGCTGACATCTGGTTGTTAACTCCCCAATCCATTAAAAAAAATAATGGACTTTCAAATGATCACAAAAGGATTAACATAACTATAGATATATACAAGAAATATAAATATTAGGAACAGTAAAGAAAAAAAATGCGTTGACTTGGTAGAAGACAGAAATCGCGGCGTTTTGCATCCTAAAATCATGATAATTATAAAGTATGGAGCATTGTGGGCCGAATATGTATTATTCTTATATATGGTCAACGTTTGCATTTCCTCACAGTTATGATGCCTCCATGCATTTATAAGTTATAATTGAGCAGACGGTAGTATGCGGAGGCGGCATTGCAAGCCAAACATTATTCACCGCAAATAGAATTTTGAAAAAGGTTCAACAATTAAAACGTCAAATTTGCTTTTTTTATAGCTTGAGATGTTTTATAGCGGTGTGGACATCCTTATCCCCTCTGCCGCTGCAGCACACAACCACCTTGGTGCCATTGGGAAGGGTTGGGCACAGTACTTCCAGGTAGGCCAGTGCATGGGAGGTTTCAAGAGCTGGGATGATGCCCTCCAAACGAGACAGCCGCTTGAAAGCTGCAATCAGAGAGATTTCAGTTGATCAACTCGATGAACGTAACAAACAAAGTTGTTAATGACAAGCAAACCCTATTCAAAAAAAGGTTCTAGCGTGGATATAAATAAGCAACCCCCAACTATTATTGCCTAATAGAAGATCAAGAGGAGGGAGGGGCAGAGGTTAGTTTTTGCCATAGCATAAATTCAGTATAAACTTTTACTGATAGGAAACGATGTAGCTTAGACGGGTATATGAAAATAAAAGCAGAATAGATGGATCGAGTCATAGTTTCTAATACCATCCAGTGCTTCTTGGTCTGTGATGCTATAGTATTCAGCACGTCCGAGGTCCTTCAGGTAGCTGTGCTCAGGTCCAACACCAGGGTAGTCCAAGCTAGCAGACAATACCGAAAGATCAGAGTTAACTGAAAGCATGACAAAAATCCATCTGGAAAATGCCCAAATTTAGTAATTAAACAACCATTATACTAACCCAGCACTGATGGAATGAGGCTCAACTATTTGTCCATCCTCATCCTGTAGCAAATAGCTCATGGCACCATGAAGAACTCCCACCTCTCCCTTTGATAGAGTCGCTGCATGCTTACCGCTATCTAATCCAAACCCAGCAGCCTCTACACCAACAAGCTTTACGTCTTTATCATCAACGAATTCATGGAAGAGTCCCATGGCATTTGAACCTCCACCGACACACGCAACCAGAACATCTGGTTTCCCACCCCATTTCTCTAGTGCTTGTCTCCGTGTTTCTTTTCCAATAACCGCATGGAAGTCTCTAACCATCATGGGATATGGATGTGGACCAGCTACAGACCCTAAAATGTAATGTGTTGTCTCAACATTGGTCACCCAGTCACGTATGGCTTCCGAAGTGGCATCCTTCAATGTGGCAGTTCCAGAATGGACAGCTCTTACCTGGAGAGAAGCAACTCCAGTTAAAGCAATACTATTGCAGAATAAATGACATGAGAAAACTAATAACCATACTCAATCAAAAGCCACTATCTTTTCAGACAAATTTCCACTTCATCACCAGGCAGGAAGGAGTGAAAAGATAAAAGACATACAGCTGATTTTGACTACTAGGAAAAAATATATATTGAGTTGCCATTCTAGTATGTATGTTTGCTTACTTAAGTACAGAGGCATCAGAGCATCAGAGAGGTGAAATAAAAGTATATGTGAAATACTTCCACAGTTAGCAAATGTCCACTTGCATGGAAATTTAAAAAAACAACTTAAGCCCAACCTGACATAACTTTGAAGAATGAAACTTCATTTGCTAAGTTGTGATGCCAAAATATGTAAATCAGGGTTTCTTATACAAACCTCTGCTCCAAGAAGCTTCATTCTGAATACATTGAGGGCCTGTCTCTCCATGTCTTGAGCACCCATATAGATGATACATCCCAATCCAAATCTAGCACAGACTGTAGCTGTGGCAACTCCATGCTGACCAGCTCCCGTCTCAGCTATAATGCGCTTCTTTCCCAACTTCTTGGCAAGTAAAGCTTGTGCAACAGCATTGTTAATCTTGTGGGCACCTGTATGATTAAGATCTTCCCTCTTCAGATAAATCTGTGGACCCTCACCATTAGAGCGCCTGTAGTGATCTGTGAGTCTTTCTGCAAAGTAGAGCGGGCTTTCTCGGCCAACATAGTCTTTGAGAATCCCAGCCAATTCTTTCTGCAACGAAGAAAGAGAACAAGGTAAGGAAAGAGGTGGATGTGAAATAATCGGCTTAATAAGGAACGTCAAACCAAAACAAACATTGTAATGATTGGAAAGGCATGCGGCACAATAAAGAATATATCAAAAACCCTACGTATAGAAGGTTGGTTACACATACGAACGACAAGGTTCATTCTTCTCAGTGCTAATACAAAACACTGTTGTTTGGTAAGAAATATTTCAATTAATTTGATTTCTAACTCCAACGTCGACGCAATAAATGGTTTAAGCAGGCTATCTGAACTGGCCAAGTTTTTTTGTTCCCCTACACAATTACTGGATATCCATAAAAACATACAATATTTGACAAATTAGAGTATGCAATCTTGAGTTTTATGCGACCTGAAACCAGAAACTGCTTAAACATGTCAAATAACCAAAAAACAAATCCCTAGAATTCCTCATGACAATTTACAGAACCACACAGCTAACAAGGTAAGATTGACCAATCTCTAATAACATACACATGACAATATACCAGGAATACTGAGCATGGACAACTTATTAGAAGTTACGACAGGATCTCTTAAATCTGGTTACATGAGCAAGAAAGATATACGTCCGTGATCAACCACAAAAGCCGATCTCCTGCACTGTGAATCTTGACAGGGGATGGGTTAGGGAAATTATATGAATAGTTGTTGTCTCTTTAGCACGTGGTGGTTACAGGGAAAACACAGGGCACAATTAAAATGGAAAGCGAGCAGGAATACACAATAAAAAATTGACTACAGTACATGGTACTCGGGACAACATAGTAAATCCGAAGAAATTATTATATCAAGTCCAGCAAAAATGCTAATAGTCATAGGACCAACTTTTTAGCCGGAATCATGAATCAAAATGAAGTCAACATTTTCGCAATATTATTAAACAACGATTCTGAGGGCTGGATTGATCTAATTAAAGCGACGGATAGTGCATAAGATGAAATTTGAATTTTGATATCAAAAATAAAATTAAACCTTTGCTGCTTAAAGAAGCCAACAAAAAATAAAATAAAACAGTGGCTCCCAAAATGGAGGGGCAAAAAACCAGATCAAAATATCCCCAAGGAATGGCGAAGATCAAACCTTGATCACGTCAAACGACGCAAAAAAAGAAAACGCAATATTCAAGTTACAAAGGAACAAGATCGGACCTGGAAATCCTCATCCGTGGAGAGCCCCAGGAATGCTTCCTCGAGCTCAGCGAGGGCAGACATTAGGGTCTCCGGCACGTACTTTCCGCCGAACCGGCCGAACCTACCAAACGGATCCGGGCGCAGTCCGATCCCGGTGCTCCCTTTCTCCGCCGTCCCAACGGCGCCGGCACCGACGTCCTTGGTCATCCTACACGACACGGAAAGGGCGGGGAGGGAGGGGGCGACGGCGAGCCGGGGGGCAGGGCTCACGGCCGGAGAAGGGATCCGGACTCCGAGGAAAGCCGAGGACGACGGTTTGGAGAGGACGCCGACGGTAGGGTTTTGGAGAGCCAGAGCGGCGTGCGCTGCCATGGTATGGGACGGGAGGCCGCGGGCTCGAAGAGGAGTCGTCTTTTGGCCTCTCCTGCTGGGAACTGCGAGACGGAACGGTGCGGGCTCACCGCATATAAGAAGGGGGAAGGCGCTCGGCCGAACCGCAGATCTCGCGTGCGGGGAAGGCGTAAAAAGCCTTCTCATCTCAACGGCTGATGACGAGGAGGAGCGACTGATGAGCGGCGGATTAGAATACGGCGCATATAATCTCTACGCGGGGCTCGTGTCGTAGGAGGATCAAATCATAAAGGCGGATTTGGTCGACAGAAGGCAACGCATACGTGGCATGCTGTTACCCTGTAATTTTATAATATTTTAATATTCCCTACCAACTTCCAATTGGTTATATTTTAATTAGATTTCATTTTATTTTAGCATTAACATGCTCTGCCACCTGCCACGTGAGGACCCAGAACACATTTTTCATGATTTTTTTAATTAAATTTATTTTTAGAATTTTGATTTAAACTTTAAATTTCTTTAATTTTAATACATTAGATGATTTTAAATTTATATTCTAATTAAACTGAAATAAAATGGAGCGATTGTGTATTATGTCACGTACTTTAGAGTTACTTGTTTGATTTTGGTTGGAAAATTCAAATAGTGCTAATTTCTACTTTATACAGCTGAAAATGAGTAAATTAGCATTGGAAAAAAGGAGGGAGTTAAAGGTTGTTGGATGGATGGGATTATAAAATTCCACCTGTGACTGAGTCAATATTGATAGGAATATAATAATAGGAAGGAGTAGATGGTTAAAAAGTTTCCAAAAAGGAGGGTTTGGTTGAAGATTTTTTGAGGAGGTCATAAAATATTGCTTCTCCTCTCCACGGGAAAGGAAAAGACGAGACGGTCCATTTTTCTTAAAGGAAGACAAAAAAGACAGACTTCTTTTTTCTTTTCATTTATTATATTCGATCTGTTTTATTATATCAGATGATATAAAAATAATAGGTCTAAATAAATAAAGTTTTGTATTATAATTTAATCTGTACAAACTCCGTATTCTTTGCGTAGTTAAAAAAATAAATAAATAAGGCTTAAAAATAGCGGAAGGAAACCCTAGAAAAAGATACCAAGGCCCAACGAATCCTGAGTTCAGAAGCTCGTATAAGCTAAAATAAAAAAGGGTAAAAAATGTTATTTCCATCCGAATCTAAAATCTGAAAGTGAAGGAATGGAACAATTAATCAACCCGACTGTCATCTGAGCTTAGCACCACCATTAGCTCATGATTGCGACTAACATCGGAGGAATTTGAACTCGAGCTATGTCAGAAATAAAATATCAGCGCCATTGTTGTTTCAGAAAAAGTTAAACCGAGGGAGAAGAAGAAGACGATGATGATGAGAGCTGTGAGACACCGAGTCCGTCCTCCATCATTCGATCATCTGCCTGCTGCTGCATTCGCCGTTCAGAGAGATGGGAGAAGGAAAACCTCTCTGCAGCCATCACTGCTTCGAGTACATCAGAGCGGATGATTCCACCGAAACTTTTGACTTCGGATCAGATTCATTGACAGCATATGCGATGCATCTTAATCAATGGAACACTTAGATAAATAATAATAATATATTATCGAAAGTATGTTTCAAAATAAAAAACATATGGATCCAAGTGATGGGTCCGAGGAGATGCTTCTGACGATAATGGCACATGGCTGGAGCTCCTCCTCGTCCTCCTCCTTGAGATGCAATTGGTAGTACGAGTCCAACTACACTCGAAAAGCTCTCCCTTTCATCCTCCTCTTTTAAATCATCTCGTGTTCACAGACTGTGAGATAAGATGAAGAACCAACCGCTAGCTTTTGTTTTTTGCTCTTCAGTTTACTAAAAGTTATTGTTCTTATTCCTACGTACATATATATGCTTTTTTTAAAGAAAGAAGAAGCACGAGATGGAGTCGTATGCATGCTTGGAGATGAGTTGCTCGTTCCACAACCATGTGTTTTTTGTTCGCTGTAGGATTCGTAGGAAGGTAAATACTAAGAATAGTGCAGACAGATGAGCTGCGGAAGGCAAACTCAATGAATTATTGTTTCCATTCCCCTCGGTGCATCAAATCAGCAAACAGCTGCACGATGACGACTCTACCTGCTCTGCACGTATCCATCCATGCTAGGCAGATTTTTGATTTTTTAAATTTCATTAAAAACAATATTATATATATAAAGATATTTAATTAATCAGTTTACTACTTTATTATGGCCTTTTTGGTTTATGGTATCACTTGATTGGAGAGATGATGTGATGCAATTAAGGGGCTCTTAAATATCTGGTCGAGGACATGTGCATGGTCGCATGCATGTCTCGCTCAATTGTTCCTGCGTAGGTGAGATATTTTGAGCCTCCTTTTTTAGGGAGGGAGGGGACCCTTCACGTTTAACATTTAGGGAAGGTGTAAAAAAAAAGTTGATGTATTTTTTTTCGGAGCAGTGTAGTGCGTTGTGATTGATGTCCATAGGTGATACGACGGGGGGAGGATTAGGTTACTAAAACTTCCTCGAGAGATTGTGGCAGCATGTGGACGCATTGAATTGGATTTGAAAAAAGTTGTATCAACGTGCGAGGACTTCATTTCGTTCTTTTGATTTAATTTGGCACTTGTGCCGTGCTTAACTAATTTGACTCGCCGACTAATTAGATTGGAATTGAAGACCTCCACCTCTTTCTTAATAATCTATTTGCATTGTTTCCCACAATCAGTGATTAGATATAACTGGAATATAACTACGTATGATAAGTACCTTCATTTAATTAAAGTAACTAATTTTTTACCTAACAGGCATAGACTTAAAAAACATGCCTTTTTAAACTTAAATATTGAACTGAATTAACACTACAGGTATGTTACGGATCCCTGATCAATTCAGATGCCATCTAACGCTAATCTCAATGCTATTGTTGCTAGATTTAAAGATATATACATACGATGAATGGACCCCTCTAAATCGGGGAAGGGAATGGAGGGGGGGTGGGAATTGCTACCTCCGTTCACGGGATCATCTCCTTGGATGCGGACTTCTCCATCACTCACTCTCCTTCCATTCCAAGCTAAATATTGAAAACAGCTGCGCCTCGTAGTACACTCTGCCTCGCTGTCTCGCATGTGACGCCCCCGTTGTGCGCTTCCGCCTCCTCCTCCTCCTCCCTCCCTCTTCTTCTTCCTCCTCCTTCAATTCCTTCCTACCTTTCAATGGATCGATCCTCCTCCTCCTCTCACGTCCCCACAGCACACCACCGCCGCCCCCACCGCAGATGTGCGTCATATGGGTGGACACACACACACATGCACACGCCTTCCCTCCCACCCTGCTGGCTGCTGCACCTCCAGCACCACCTCCTCCTCCTCCTCCTCCTCCTTCCTCACCATCATCAAATACCTCATCCTCCAACTGGCTTTCTTAATTTCCCTCATGTGCACCGCGCCCAGGAGACAAATCGAGCAAGCGAGCGCTGGGGCGGCGGCGGCATATGGCATGCGGACAACGCTCCTCTGGGATTTGCCTCCTCCGCCTCTCCACCTCACTCCTCTTACCTTCCCCCATCCCCCGTTTCCACCCAGCACCCATCTCCTCCTCCATGACGCCCGGCGAACAGCACCCGGAGGACGCCGTTAGCTCCGGCTGCAGCAGCGGGTGCCGATCCGGCTGGACCACCTACTTAGCCCACTCCGCGTCCTGCGCCGCCGCCGCCGCCGCCCCTCACCCTCCCTCTCGCTTCCGCAGCAAAGACGCAGGCGCCAGTGACGATGAGGAGGAGGACATGTCCATGGTCTCCGATGCGTCCTCCGGGCCGCCTCAGTTCCATGAAACGGAGGAAGAACAGGAGGAGGAGGAGGATGCCCCTGGCAATTGCAAGAGGAGGAGAGTTGAAGCTGCGCACGAGGAGACGGAGGAGGAGGACGCTTCGATCTTGGATGACACCGCCAGTTCCCACATCTTCACTCATTCCATTTCCACGGCATGCTCTCATTCCTAATATTTTTCTCTCGATCTTACTCTGTGGTTCTTTCCATTTGATCCTTCCTGAGGTCGTTTAATTTATGCTGCAGGGTAGCTTCTGCGGAGACGAAGACGACGATGCCAAGAAGGTGGAGTTCTCTTGCTGCTTCTCTGCTACACACTTCAAGGTGCATTGCGGTGCAGCTTCTCCCTGTTCTCGCTACTTCCTCTTGCGGTGCTTTCTAACCAAGAAACACGTTGTTGTTGCAGAGAAAACTTCGATCCTCTGTTCCGATCAAGCCAACCCCTGCAAGACCAGTTCAGTGATTCCCCTGAATTACTCCATTAGAGAAACAACAAAGAGAAAAAAAAGGAAGAAGGATTCATAAGCGAAGATCTCAAAGAGATCCACTTTGGTGCTCTGTCGAACTCTGCACGTGATGCAACGTTTAAATGCAGACACTGTTCTTGGAAAGCCCCATCGGTCTTTTTCTTTTTCCTCTTCTTCGTCTTCGTCGATGGAGAGAAAACTCCCAAGGCCAAACGAGCGTGGGATTTTGTGATTGTCGTCAGAATATTTATTTTTATTTTGTAACATATCGAGTCTGCTGCGTCCGGAATAAAATAGAACAGACTGTAAATTACCTACAGAGAGGCTTCATCTTCTGAGTGTTTTAGCTATATTTAGTCTAAGAAGATTCAGAAGAGAAGAGCACGGTACACTCAATCCGAGTCAGTGGAAATCTCCAGTTAGTAGAAAACAAAAGAGTTTGAATCTAATATAATTATATCTAACTTTGAATTTTTAAGTTCATACCCAATCTCCTAAAACTATAAATCTAAAATTATCATATCCGAGGAACAATTCGCTCATGGCCAGCCACTCTTTAATAAATCTTCCAGTTAAAATGGGATACATTGAACTGCTAATAAACAAAGGAAGCAGATCTCACGCAGTTCCAATTCTTCTCCTTTTTCCTAATGCTCATGTGCATCCCCATCTGCTTTCATTAATTTATATTTATTTTTTTCCGATCCATCTCTCGTCGCTTTGCCTTTAAATAGATAAAAGCTCGGTAGAATATTCCTGCGATGGTAATCTAATAAAATAAAAAAGTGGATTTTTTTTACCATACGGATAAAAAAGAGAATGAGCGTAGTAAATTAGTGTAAAAAAAGATTCATGTTATCAGATCTGTTAATTAATTTCCAACCTATAGACTTAAAAATAATTGGATTTGATTCCCTTCAATACCCCTTGCCCCGACTGCTTTCGTTTCAAAGCGTGCCAGTTTCAGTCAGTTCAATCCAAAAGGTTGCTGGGCCCCTCTAAAGACAAGTGCCCCGTGTGACCTGACATTAGTTGACAATTAGACGTTGACCTCTGTGTGGGTTTGACTCAATCTGGTCAAACACCCATCCATCAAGTCTCTGTCTTCTGGTATGGTGGTCAAACGGACTCCCTTTCTTTCCATCTCAAATTATATATCTTATTATTTAAATAATAGGTGAATCTAAAATACACCACTAAGATTACGTGTAGACTAATCTATTCAATATATAATTTTTTATAAAAATATTCATATAAATCTACTATCAATGTTAAAAGTTTTAATAATATATTGACGCTTTTGTTATAGGATTTTATTAAAAAAAATCCATTTCTTAATTTTATTTAAGTTGATCGATGTTTTATAAAATTAGTGCGTCATATTTTTCATGAGTTTAAGTTAATGATAGTCGTCGATGAAAACTATTTAAATAATTTATTCGTCTATTTACTTAAATTTTTCTTTAAAAATTATCGTCCTACTTTTTTATAATCGCATATAAAATATTTCAAAAAATGTAGGTAGGGGGGGGGGGAGAGAGATGAGTTTTATTTAAATAAACTGGATTTATTATCCGTAGAATTTCCACCTAATTAATCAGAAGATTTTTTTTACTCGGATAATATAATTACTGTACATTTTAGAATAGGGAGGGAGAATTAAAAATAAGCGCTACTTTTAATAGTAGAGAGTCGTGTTCGGAAATATAGAGGTGATACGTACGAGAGAGTTATAATAATAATAATACGTCAAATTTTTTTTCAAACCGGTCGAAAATATCGTTAATTTTATAATTTATTTTAGACGGCAAAAATACGTGCAAGAAAGACTATATTTTTTCGGAGCTCGATTGGAAGTGGCGCAGGTGAAGGGGAACGTCGGCGAAGGGCCACCATCCGCGGCCGCGAATGACACGGTCGGTCTCGTGGCTGACCTCGCGCGGCATCTCCCAATGTCCGTGCCGCGCGCTAGATCGCCTTCTGATCAATCACTCCCTCCCACACGCCCTCTGCTCGTCTCTTCTCGTCTCAGGGTCTCCCGCCCTGCTTCCTCCCAAATCTTCCCCACCCCTCCCTCTTCCTTCAGTCTCATCCCCCCTCCTCCTCCTCCTCCTCCGTCGCTCTTCTCTCTCCGGGACGAGGAAGCTGGATGTGAGCTGATCCAAAATGGTGCCCTCCCCTTATCCCGATACTTTTATTTTTTCTTTTATTTCCCCCGATCACGCAATGCTTTGTTCTATCGAATAATGACTTTGTTCAAAATCAACAGCAGTAATAATCTGAAGATCATAGAGATAAGCTGCGAACGATTCTGAGAATTTTAAATTTTGAGGGCATACTAATGCATTACTTATGCTTTCTAATTCTTTGCAGGGAACTCCGGTTAACATAGTTATTGGTTCGTCCGTGTGGGTTGAAGACCCGACGGTGACTTGGGTTGATGGGCAGGTCACCAAGATTACTGGTGATAATGCCGAGGTCCAGGCTTCTAATGGGAAAAAGGTAAGCCGACTGCAAATGTATATGGGTTACCTGATGTATATATGGACATAGATATGCACAAAGCTGATGGATTTCCCGTTCTACCATAAGTGTAACCGGATTATACTGTTTGAGTGGTAAATTGACGCGACTGGAGTCAAGATCAAACAAGAATGGCTATACCATTCTTCATGAGCAACCTATCATTAGTTTTTAGCAAAGTTTAGCAACTAACTCATCTTTTCAAGACTGTCAAGGAACTTTGCACACTACCAGGATATTGAATTTCCTTTTTATACTTTCATTTTTTGAAAAATACCACTGCATTCATTCACAAGTCTGGAATGATATCTTTCGAAAGGATAAAGAAAACACGAAAGAGAGAAAGCTAAAAAAAAGAAGTTATGCAGAAACTTGAAAGAAAGAAAGAAGAAGAGAAAGCCAAACATAACAATAAGAAAATAAAACAAAATAGACTAAAGATAAAGAACATAGCTTTAACACAGAGAAATTGACAGTCTTCTTCGTGGTGGCAAATGTGTAATGAAGAACACTAGAGCAACACCGACATGGTTGGCTAAATCTCTTGTACTTGTTTTTCTACTAAAACACCTTCTGTTCCTTTCTCCCCAAACATTGCAGTGACACATAGTTAGGTACTTCATTTTCAACATCTTATTCCTTCTTTTCTCCTTTGTTTTCCATGGACCTACATTAATCCTATATGATTGAACTTTCAACTGATCCAGATATAAAAGCCATCAATGGGCAGTATATGTGTAATCATAAAACAAATGATCCCTTGTTGCAATCTCTTTATCACATAATATGCACGTTTCTTCTACATTGATGCCTGTGCAGATCAGCCACATCTTAGTGTACCTCTTATCCTTCCTCATAAGCCAACGAACATGTTTGCTTTTAAGGGCAGCTTTAGATTCCACAGATTGCATGCCTCTACATACTTTATTATAGCCGACCATCTCCAGTGAATTTTCTTGTCGCCCTCCTCAATTCTAATGCTCTCCATATCAGATTTGAATTTCGTGATTGCTTCTTGAGATACATCATCATTAATTACTATATGAGCCCATGCTTCTGAAGTATCAACTCTTAGATATTTCTACAATTAATTTTTTTTGTTAGTACTACTACAATTTTTATCCTGAAATAGATTTTAGTTAGTTTATTTTTCTCATGGTTACGTTCTGAAGGTTCAGATAACAAATAGGTCAGAAAGTGATGGTTCATCATCTTCTATGACTGATTAATTAATCATATGGATTGTAAATGTCCTAGTTGCGGTCTATGGAACGATATGCTGGAAACATTGATGGTTGATGGGTGCATGGCATTTATCTGGCACCTCTTCCTAATTCTGCTGCTAAAGTTGCCTTGCGAGTTTTTTAATGATTTTATTTGATCTATACATAAGTGAATATTCTACAGTTTGTACATAAGTGATTTGTACTTATAGCGTTAGCCGTGATAGATGCCTCAATTGGACAACAATCATAAATCACAAGATTGCCATTGTGCTGTTCCACTGCTTTCATCTTGTCTTGTCTTACTATTTCCTTGTTTCTTCCCGACCACTGTTTATTCCACCTTTTTCTTGATTATTCTTTTGGGATGTCTCATACATAGGCATTCCTTTAGAGTAGTTACCGAAAGTTTGATTTCTGCAAGTGGTTTCTTGATGTTTGTTTTGTTTCTTCACACACTTGTTAGTTACTCTAACTTTAGTTAGAGCGGAAATGTATTTGATCAATGGATATAGCACACCTAAATGTTTTACCATTTAATGTGGCACTTATAGTAACTGATAGTTCCAGATCGAGTAGACCGTTAATTCGTAATCTTTTCGAGGGGGCGGAATTAGTAGAAAAACTGCATTAATTGATTTGTTCGTGTACAGTACCATGCTACTCTTCATTTTTTATACTCATCAAGTCCCAGAATTAAAGATAGATATAATTTTGGTAAACATACTTGTATGTTTTGGGTATATTTTACATGCAAAATTAGTTGGAGAGAACATATTCTATATACTGAGATGTATATAACAGCCTTTCTAATTAATATATGGTGATTCATTAGGTTACAACTAGTCTGTCGAAACTATATCCCAGAGACATGGAAGCTCCTGCCGGAGGGATTGACGACATGACAAAACTCTCTTATCTGCATGAGCCTGGAGTTCTGCAGAACCTATCAACGAGATACCAACTGAATGAAATTTATGTACGCTGCGTCTCATTTTCATCCAATTTACTTTTTAACTATATATGTTATTCAGGATATAATATCTAACCTAATAAGTACCCTCATGTCAGACATACACAGGAAATATTCTAATTGCCATAAATCCATTTCAAAGGTTGCCCCATCTATATAATTCTCACATGATGACAGAATATAAGGGAGCTCCATTCGGCGAGCTAAGTCCTCATGTGTTTGCAGTGGCAGACGTGGCGTATAGGTTTGCTTTATTGCTGTTGTGGATTGAACCATTTTTCTCATTGAAAATTATGTTTACTGGAGCTATTGTATGAAACAGGGCGATGATCAATGAGGGGAAAAGCAATTCCATTTTAGTTAGTGGTGAAAGTGGTGCAGGGAAAACTGAGACGACAAAGATGCTTATGCGATATCTTGCTTATTTGGGTGGTCGTGCTGCTGCTACTGAAGGCCGAACTGTAGAGCAACAAGTTCTTGAAGTAAGTTGAGGATCTCTGACTATTAGTAAGCAAAGTTCATCAAGAGCTTCTGTAGTAATCTGTTTCTGAGTATAAGTGATTCCTTTTCCAGTCAAATCCAGTTCTTGAAGCATTTGGAAATGCAAAAACTGTAAGAAATAACAATTCCAGGTAATTAACTAGAAAGTTTTGATGGCAAATAAAAGTTAGCCTGCAATGCGTGTTTTTATGAACATCTTTACAGATTCATATATTTCTAATAAATGCAGTCGTTTTGGCAAGTTTGTCGAGATCCAGTTTGATAGGCAAGGTAGAATATCAGGTGCTGCCATCAGGACCTATCTTCTTGAGAGGTCCCGAGTTTGCCAAGTTTCCGATCCAGAGCGCAACTACCACTGTTTTTATCTCCTATGTGCTGCCCCACCTGAGGTGTCTCTTTTTTCTGGCAATGGTTCTTTATTTTCTGTATATTAATGTGTATTGGTTCTTGTTGATGGATCATTTCTGAAAATTCATGTTTCTTCAGTAACTACGTTCTTCATTACTTCCCAGGTGACTGAGAAGTATAAGTTAGGAAAACCAGATACATTTCATTATCTGAACCAATCAAATTGTTATGAATTGGTCGGCATAAGTGATGCCCATGACTATTTAGCCACCAGGAGGGCTATGGATATTGTTGGAATCAGTGCACAAGAACAGGTAAATGTTGATTTCATTTTCTATATAACTGCTCTTCTGACTTTGACTAAAAGCAATATTCTGAATTTTCTTTTGTGGACAGGATGCAATTTTCAGGGTTATTGCAGGCATTCTTCACCTTGGAAATATTGCTTTTTCTAAAGGAAAAGAAGGAGATTCATCAGTTCTAAAAGATGAACAATCTAAGTTCCATCTAAAGATGACTGCTGAACTTCTTATGTAAAGTCCAAATTCTCTCACTTTTTCTTGTGGCCACAGACACTGCCATTCCAAGGTTGTTGAATTTATTGTATTTCAGGTGTGATGCTGCTGCTTTGGCAGATGCATTATGTAAGCGTGTGATGATAACACCTGAAGAAGTCATTAAGCGACCACTTGATCCGTATGCTGCATCTGTAAGCAGAGATGGGTTAGCGAAGACTATATACTCTCGCTTATTTGACTGGTAAAGAGATGCACTCTGATGGGCCGCTCTCATATTTCATCTAATTTCCTCGAACTAATGATGTGATATTAAATTGAATGAATATTAGAGGAATTCATTCAGAAGTTATTTCATTTAACCTACAGGATTGTTGACAAAATCAATGTCTCAATTGGACAAGATCCAACATCTAAGACACTAATTGGGGTCCTAGACATTTACGGTTTTGAAAGTTTTAAAACAAACAGGTAATTACTTTTATAAAAAAAAATGTCAATTAATAATAAAGCATGTCCTATTTATTTTACTGATAATGCTTTCTTAACCTTGATAAATTTACAGTTTTGAGCAGTTCTGTATCAATTTCACAAATGAGAAACTACAGCAGCATTTCAACCAGGTGAACTCATATTTTCTAGCACTTTTTTATTCTTAATACTGTAAAAGATGGGTTAAGGATGCACAATTTACCCTAGCACTTGGTGTGATGGGTGATGCTAAGCATCTCCAAATTATTACAACATCATTCCTTTCCGGATGAGAGATTGAGGATGTACCTCTCTATTATAATTTTAGCTTTTTCTTAACCATATTAGTGAATTTTTGTTTTGTTAACGTCAGCGTGAATATTTTGAATGAATTATAACATTGAATCTTGTTCCTTTCAGCACGTTTTCAAGATGGAACAGGAAGAGTACACAAAAGAGCAAATAAATTGGAGTTACATTGAATTTGTTGATAACCAGGATGTCTTGGATCTTATTGAGAAGGTTTTCTTACTTCTCTTTACTCGCACAAGATCTGCTAATTCCTTTTCCTTGCTGGCAATTTCCCTGAAGATGTTAATTCCCTTTATCATGTCTTCTAGACTATATCATGTGGTTACAATGTTTCTGATGTGCCTTCTTGATCAATGGTGTTCTTGTTAGTCTCTAGAATGTACACAATACACATGGTGATGGTTTATTTTGAAATAGGAGCAATTATGATGCATTAAAGAAACAATTGTTGATATTGTAAGAAACTAGGAGGTACTCCAAATAGACACTTCAGTCAAAATTCTTGTTTATTTATTATAATCAATCTCTATATTGATGACAATTTTTTAATAAAACTATCACGGTCCTTATGAGACACAGAATTTTGTTTAACATTTTTCTTAAACATAGAGAATTTGATCATGACAGGATGTTTGCCAATCTGGGATGATGACCTCAGAAAATTATAGGTATAAAAGTTCTCTTTAGCCAATATAGCATACTTGGCTTAGACTATTCTCATTCTCTTAAGCACAGTAAACACACATAAATAACTATTTTTGTCAATCAATATAGATATTTTTGTTTATCACATATGAAAATTATAGTCACATATGAATGGTCTTCAGAACTATTTTTGTTTATCAATATAGATATTAGATACCGTTGAAGAGGTGAAGAGAATAACAGAAAAGTGTGCATGATCTTCTTTGAGAATAACTACGTGTATGGAATCATATAAGGTACAGTGTTATAATGAATTGTGGCCAACACTTAATAAACATAGATTAGCAAATAAAATACAACTGTCTAGCAAATTCTATTAGATAGTTTAACAAACATATCTTTTTTAGATCGTCACCGTTTTTAATATCTTTTAGTAATTGGGGCCTATGTATAGTAATATTCATATAAATGTTATGTTAAATGATAATACTTTGATGTCCATGATGTCCTCAAGAACAGTAGACTTCTTCTATTTTCCAATGTGTCTTTAAGACAATATAGACACAACACCTATAAGTTTTTGGGGGAAAATTCTAGTGAGTATTGAACCTACAACCTTCAGTATAGAGCCTTATCGCTCTAACTAGAGGAATATACACTTTGTGTACTGCTTCTTAATTGATTAGGATGGTAAAGCTTGATACCAGAGTTTATGAATTTAAACTCTGGGGCTAAATCAAAATAGAAAAAGTAGTCTGTGAATGGACGGGGCTAAATCAAAAGTTGAAATTCACACGCCTAAACTGAATTTTCGAAATATTTGACAATATTCATTTGAACTACTACAGGAACCTGTCTTTCTTCAATTTATTCTAGAGCTCCTACCTGAGATGATTATGGGTAGGAATTTGGGTATCCATATCAATCTGACATTTTCAGGTTAAAGGAAAATAAACCTGTCTCAGAAACTGATTCGTGAAAAAAGAAGAAAAACTCAACTCTGAATTGGGTTTGTTCAGTCCCTCTCTCTCCCTCTATCTCCTTCTCTCTCTCAATCGAAGGAGCAAACTGAGCCTTGTCAAATGTGGGGTCAAGTTGACTAAACTGAAAATATAACTCTTTTTCTTCTAAGGATCCTGCTACCACATCTATTTGAGAAAGAACTGTGTGATCATGTGTCCTAAAATATTGTTCAGCTGGGATCCAGGGATTCTGAGATAACCTTTTCAAATTGAAATGCAATCAACATCTTTCAGTATACATTCCTTTGGATGATATATTGTATCATTTCAGATTGGTGAAATGAATACAATGTTATCTTTAAAAAAACAAACATAAAACATCTTCCAGTAACACTATAGTTTTATCACTTTATATGTTAGACATATACATGTCAAATGCTTCTCGCTTAGGTTGTTTATGAGCAGAGCTTCACTATCCGTATACTTGTGTTATATATAATCATTAATTTGCTACTCTAAATGTCTCAAGAAATTATCATATTCATTCATGCTTTATTTGTTCTTTAGTGGAAAGGGAGTTATTCATGCTCTGTTGCTTGTTATGTTGTAATATTCTCCTTCTTCAATGGATTTCTTATTTTAGTTGTCAATCACGATTTTTTCTCTCCAATATTACTTCTTAGGTTATATTGTTTTCCTCCAGGTGAAATTTCTCATTTTTAATAATCCACTTGATGTTCCGTTCTGAATATTGCTACTTTAATTTGAAACTCTTTGTTTAGAACTTGATGGGTATTGAACCCACAACCTCTCCTGTATAGAACCCAATTGTTCTATCTGGAGGGATGTACACTTTGTGTACCTCTAATTTGAAACTCTTGATGGATGAAATTTAATCATTTTTTTCTTCGACAATTTACATTATACCATCATTTTGCAATTGACCAAGTCCACTTCAAAATAGTTAGATCTTTGGAGATGCATGTATTTCTAGAAACTTATGCTGCTATCTTTCCTTTCCAGAAACCTGGAGGTATCATCGCACTTCTTGATGAAGCATGGTATATTGTTCTTCTCTTTTATCTTCTTAAGTTCTCGGGATAGTTACCATGTTTTTCCATATTTTTAGAATGGACAAATTAATATCTGACATCAATCCCCTCCTGTGAACAGTATGTTTCCAAAATCAACACATGAAACCTTTGCGCAAAAGCTTTACCAGACATTTAAAGTGCACAAGCGCTTTGTCAAGCCTAAACTTTCTCGTACTGATTTTTCTATTAGTCATTACGCTGGAGAGGTTAGATTTCTTGGTATAACTGAAAATAGTTACAAATCTTTGAGACTTTCTTAACTTGTCTCTGTTATTTGTTTTTAGGTTTTATATCAATCTGAGCAGTTTCTGGACAAAAACAAGGATTATGTTGTGGCAGAACACCAAGAGTTGTTGAGCGCTTCAAAATGTGCATTTGTTGCAGGCCTTTTTCCTCCATTGCCTGAGGAGACAAGCAAGACCTCTAAATTTTCATCCATTGGTTCTCGATTTAAGGTGGTTACTCCATCTGCATGTATATTAGATTTTTTTTATAAAAAAATAATCCTGGAGAGAATTTGGGTGCCTTTTTGTTATAAAAATTGCATCTATCTGTAATTTGAAATTTTTGCTGCAGCTACAACTCCAGGCCTTAATGGATACATTAAACTCGACAGAACCCCATTACGTTAGATGTGTGAAGCCAAACAATCTTCTGAAACCTGCCATATTTGAAAATACCAATGTCATGCAACAATTACGCTGCAGTGTGAGTACTTATGGGACACTAACTGGCTTCCAGAGATGTTTCTTGCGTAATTTTTTTTGAAGAGGGTTTCTTGTATCTATTAAGCAGTTAAATTTTTCCTTTTTTTACTATATTTTTGTGCGATTAGGGTGTTCTTGAGGCTATCAGAATCAGCTGTGCTGGATATCCTACCCGGCGTGTATTCTATGAATTTTTACTTCGTTTTGGTGTTCTTGCTCCGGAAGTTTTGGAGGGCAAGTAAGTATATGGTCTTTCATAACATTGTTATAATTTCATTGCATCTCAGGGCTTTCAATATATGAAATGCTTTTCTTTTTCGGCTTCTTATTCTTCAACAGCTACGATGAAAAGGTTGCTTGTACAAAGATTCTGGAAAAGACGGGGTTGAAAGGATTTCAGGTAATTCCTGGACCATTATATAACATTTTTGCATGGCAAATTTATTCCTAAATGACCTACTCTTGGAATTCCTCTCCTGTATATATTTCTGTACATCCTATGTGGTTCTAGCTTGATTAAATCCGTGAATGTAAATTTACATGTAAATTTTTTTTATATTTAAAATGAGCTCATATCATTGTTTTTTTAAGAAGGAAACAATTTTTACTTGAGAGGGAGTCATGAAATTTACTTGTTGTACTAGTTTGTGAAATACTTTATGAAATTTACTTGTCCTACTCTGTTAAACGTTAGTTATGCTGCCTCAATTTCCAGATAGGCAAAACAAAAGTTTTCCTTAGAGCTGGTCAGATGGCGCAGTTAGATGCTCTACGAGCTGAAGTGCTTGGCAAAGCTGCAAAAACTGTTCAAAATCAAATACGAACATATATTTTACGGAAGCAATTTATTGCTTTGCGGAAGGCTGCTGTTCTCATGCAGTCATTATGGAGAAGTGTGTTCAACCTATCTCAATGCCTGTGTCAAATCTTGGTTCTTTATTTTATCTAACATCATTTTGTTCATAGGAAAACTGGCTTTTAATTTTTATGGGAATATGAGAAGGGAAAATTCTGCAGTAAAAGTTCAGAAACATTTACGCCGTTACAAAGCTAAGAAGGCTTATACAAAATTGAAATTATCAGTTCTTGTCCTACAAACTGGTTTTAGATGTTTGGCTGCTCGGAATGAGTTTAGATTCAGGAGGCAAGCTAAGGCAGCTACTGTCATTCAGGTTGAATATAAATTTTCTTCTCTTACAGTTAAAATTTAATAATTGATTTGTTCACAGTTCTAGTTGTTTAAAAAAATTAACCTTTTATTTTTATTCCTGTCTTCTTATCTTCTATTTGCAGTCTCAATGGCGCTGTTATAGAGATTATTCGTACCATAAAAAGCTAAAGGCGGCATCCATGGTCACCCAGTGTAGATGGAGGGGAAGGATTGCAAGGAAAGAGCTTAGGAAGCTCAAAATGGTTGGTACTCTGTTGCAGTTCCAGTTGTACAAGTTCATTAATCATGAACCCACAAGCATGCGATTAAATTGCATGCTATATGTTGTTTCTTTTTCTGGTCTTTACATGCGGTAGCATAAAAGTCTCACAGTTTTTCTAACAATCAATAGGAGGTACTCTATCAGTATTTTTACTGTAATCTCTTTTAAAATGATGAATACTTACTCATGAAGAGGGCTTGCAGTAAAAAATACAGAGTTTTAGCTTCTGATGAAGTTTTGTGATGACATACATGCACATATTATCACCCTTGGTACAATCATATTGGTAAGCATGGGAAGACTCACCTGCATTCCCTTTGTTTATTGTGGTGTGGGCGTTAGCAAAGAAGGGCTTTGCATGGTTTTTGACAATCAACAGTAGAACTCAACCTTGATATCATGAATACTCACCATTAGGCACAATTGAATATATAATCTAGCTTTTCTAGCATATATGTTGGTTCATCATATACTCCAGATTCTCAGAATATAGGCCACCTTTCCGTTGTTACTTGAACAGAGAAGAAAAGGATTCCAGCATCTTGCAACTGCAGAAAAAGTCCTTAACAGCAGATTTCATTTTACCATTTCTTATGAACCAGATAACTGCTTGAATTCATCTGTGTGCTTTGCATTAAAGTGTTTTTTTGAAAGGGTTGCCTTGACAACTGTATTGGTTTTAGTTCATATTCAATTGATTTTCTTGATTCAGGCTGCACGAGAAACGGGTGCTCTCAAGGAAGCCAAGGATAAACTTGAAAAGGCAGTGGAGGATCTTACATGGCGTTTGCAATTAGAAAAGCGTTTGAGGGTAATACTTGGAAATTTATACTGACTATGTTTCAAGTTTGATATGCTGGAATTGATCTAGGGTAAAATAAAAGAATCTTCATTCTACTTTTTTGTTATGTTAGACATATTCCGCTGCACCGTTAAACACAAAAACATTTATTTTATTTTTTCTAAGAAAAGAAGGAAGGCGGGTTTTGAACCCAAAGTATTAGCCAGCTAAGCTAGTACCTTCACAATAATATATTACTGTAAGCTGACAGGATATTTAATCGTGAGTTGATGCAGACAGACTTAGAGGAAGCCAAAGCACAAGAGATAGCAAAGTTACAAAGCTCTTTGCAAGCATTGCAAAGTAAAGTGGATGAGACTACCACAATGCTTGCCAAGGAACGAGAGTCTTCTAAAAAGGCTATTGAAGAAGCACCTCCAGTTGTCAAGGAAACTCCTGTTATTGTTGAAAATACTGAGAAGATTGATTCATTGAAAGCTGAGGTGGAGGAATTGAAGGTGATTGTTTTCATATAAATTGTCCATACCTTTAGAATATGAGTAAATTTATTGCTCCTTAATTTTTCTCTATTTCTTTAACATAGTAGGTATCTTGTTCGGATGTTGCTATAACTGTTTGCACCTAAGAGGTACTTTGAAAGTGTGAATAATTTCCCACCTACGTGTTACTCCTTTCGGCATTATCATTCTGCATGTAGTATTTCTTTTGGGAATAGATTGACTCTTATTTTGAATGAGAACGGTGTTACTTTATCATTCTGCATGTAGTAATTTGAAATTTTGATTCTTTGGTAGAATGTAAAAGAGGTTACTTATTTTGAATGAGAACTGATATGTGTTTTATATAGTATTATATAATAAATCAAAGTTGCATTTAGTTGTATGGTTAATAAGACAGTCAACAAGTAATGATACTTGCTTATGCTATGTTTTACCTTGGTCTGAAAGTACTCCAATGAAGCAAACTATTTGGCAGGTATACACGCATTATACTTTTACATAATTTCCTAATTTGCCTATGATCTCCGAATTTCTGTAGCTTGTTGATGTAGTAGAAAGTGCCATTGTCTATGAACATCTTAATTAGTTTGATCTCAATTTGCATTTTTTTCTCCCTTGTAGGCCTCATTGCGATCGGAAACAGAACGAGCTAATGATGCGGAAAACCAATATGTACATACTGAACAAATAAGTGAAGAAAGGAGGAGGAAGATACAAGAATTGGAAGGAAAAGTACAATGTTCTCAGGAATCTATGCAAAGGTTTGTATTTTAAACTATCCTTACTCTTATCCAGCACATTCTATGTCAATGCAATACAAAAATGATAAATAACTCTCCTCAAGATATATAATTATGTATCAAGCAACAAAATTCGTAGTGCTATGACGTAGATGTGACGACTACTAATACAAGTCTTAAAAGGCTGTCTCAAGTTGTCTTGAGTATCATTTCAAAATGGTGAAATTAATGCAATTTTAAGGAGGAAGTTGTCTTGAATATGTCATGTCTTGAGCAATTAAAAAATGGATTGCTAGATACATTAATTTATCTTCTTTCTTAATTAGACTTGAAGAGAAGCTGTCAAACGTAGAGTCAGAAAATAAAGTACTTCGTCAGCAGGCTGTATCCTTGGCACCCGCACCCAGTAAAATTTTACCAGGACGTTCTAAATCAATATTGCAAGTGAGTGTAACAAATTCTTGGTATTTATTGCATTAAGCCACTGACTTCAATGTGCATTTATTTATTTTTTTTGGTTGGTTGACAGAGGAACTCTGAGAGCTTTTCTAACGGACCTTCTGTAGTGAGATAAAACTTCTTCTATTTGATTTTAGCTACTTGAAAAGCCTAAAAAATTCCTACACAACTATTTTCAACTTAATATTGAGTTTTTTCTGGTTAGGATGTTAATTCTCCAACGTTTAACATGAGGGAGAAGGAGAATGCTGAAATTGAAGATAAACCGCAGAGATCTCTTAATGAGAAGCAGCAGGTTGAATATCTGGCTTAATATTTGTCTTTCCTTGTCGTTCTAACAAGCTGAGGTTTGACTTATGAACTTCTATCACAGGAAAACCAGGACTTGTTGATAAGGTGCATTGGACAAGACTTGGGATATTCCGGTAACCGGCCTATTGCTGCCTCTATTACATATAAGTGCCTTCTACAATGGAGATCATTTGAAGTTGAGCGCACAAGTGTCTTTGATCGTATTATTCAGACAATTGGTCATGCTATTGAGGTTTGAACTACATCATTCTATTGCCATTCTTTTCTTTATATTAGCTTTACTGATCACTGAAATTCCATTCTTCATATGTTGAAGACCCAGGATAAGAATGAAGTATTGGCCTATTGGCTTTCCAATTCTTCAACTTTACTGTTGCTACTCCAACGCACATTGAAAGCGAGTGGGGCAGCAGCCATTGCACCACAACGCCGACGGTCATCATCTGCTACACTTTTTGGGAGGATGACTCAAGTATGAAAATTTTTACTTAATTGCCTTTGCAGACAGATTACCGTTGTGAAGTTTGTGCTTGGGGAGAACATTTTCTGGGACGCTTTCTTACTCTACACAAGTTTTCTCTTAGAGTTTCAGGGGCACACCACAAGGCGTGAATCTTGCTTTTGTTAACGGGAGTTTGGTGGCTGGGGTAGATAAATTGCGCCAAGTTGAAGCCAAGTACCCTGCTTTACTGTTCAAACAGCAGCTCACGGCATATGTGGAGAAAATATATGGAATGATCCGGGATAATTTGAAGAAGGAGATATCTCCATTGCTTGGTCTGTGCATTCAGGTAATTTTAGTTTGGATTGTGAAAACCTAGGCTAAGAAAGATGCAGACCTTCATCTGAGAATGCTATGAACTTGACGATTGATAACTTTGATTAAATTTTGGGATATCTCATATAGTCAAGTAGCTTATGCTTATCAATCTTGTTATGCAGATGACTTCCTTATATGATCTATTGTTAATCCTAAGTGATGAGAAATATATTTGAAAGGAAAAAAAAGGCACTATAATTCCCTCAAAAGAAAAAGGGGCACTATAAAGAGATCATATTGAGAAAAAATTATTTCACAGAAAAAGGATAAGAAGAAAGAGCGAAAAAATTGTCAACAGTCATTCAAATATGCTAGATACCTTATACCCGCATCACTCTCCATGTTCTCCCCTGATTTGATGGCCATGACCATATGCTTGTCCAACTTACTTTCGATTTGGTTTCTAGAGTTAATGTCATTAAATAGAATTAATTTTGATGTAAGTGGTAAGTCATTAAGTAAATTTGCCTCGCTCAAATTATTTAGGAATGAAAAAAGTCGCAAACTAAGCAGTTGCATCTTGTAATTAATCAAGGTTTTTAGCAATTTAGGTATGAGCAATAATCACATTGGCAGTTAATTATGAGAGAAATTATATTGGATAGTAATTAATAATTGATGCAATAAATTTGGCAGGCATGTCTCGATTTAATTATAGTGGAGAAAATCGCCAACCAAGCAGTTACATTTTCCAAGTATAATTAGAACATAACACATGACTGGGACACAGCTTGCTAGTTTCTGGTGGCTGGCCTGGTTGGATATGTAGATGTAGTGATTAATAGCCTAGGTGATTGACCACATACGTAACATCAGTTTATATGGTTTCTATCAGATTTGGCACCTAGCAACACCTGGTTCGACTTCCTCAGTTTTACTTATGTTAATGGGTATTCTTAACGCTCCTCTTACTTGTGGTGTGAGTAAACTGAACGAAACTAGCATAACAACAACATGAGAACTGACTTGACCTAACTAAGTGTATATATTTCCTTTTTCTCTAAATGCTGAAGTTGGCAGGATTCAAATTCAAGAGGTTAAAAGGAACTGTGTTAAGTCTGATTAACTGATCGCTTTTTTCCAGAGGTTTTTAGGAAGGATTCAAATTACATATTTATATTCTTAACGGCCTTCATGGTGTGTGCTTTATCTAAAAGAATGTATTTCATGGCATCCTTGTTCACTGACAATGCAGGCCCCACGCACATCAAGAGCTAGTCTTGTCAAAGGACCTTCTCGCTCGCCTGGAAATTCTGCTGGCCAGCAAAGTTTGATTGCTCACTGGCAAGGGATTGTTAAGAGTCTTGAAAGTTTCTTGAGCACATTGCAAAACAATCATGTCAGTTTATTCTCCGTATACAATCCGAGTTTTCTTATATGTTATAATATAGTTTCTTGAATAACTTTTTCTTCCTACATTCTTTATTTGCTTACATATGATTGTCAACTCTATAACTTCAAACTTGTGCCCTTCCATAAACAGGTGCCCCCATTCTTAGTGCGGAAGGTGTTTACGCAGATATTTTCTTTTATAAATGTGCAGCTATTTAACAGGTATACCTGTTAGATCATAATCAATATTTGAACGAAATATGAACACAAGCAAGCTAACTATAATCGACTATTTTTCTTCACAGCCTTCTATTGAGGAGAGAGTGTTGCTCATTTAGTAATGGTGAATATGTTAAAGCAGGATTAGCTGAACTAGAGCAATGGTGCTTCAAAGCAACTGATGAGGTAATTCCTCTTGGTTCCTGACCAATTCCTCTGCTAGATGCTTAGTCACTGAATGCTATCAATTGCATGGATTTATCCTTATCTCTCTTCTGCAACAATTCCTCTCAGATCACTTTTTCTTTTTTTAAATTTTTAATGACATCTACATGAAAATAGTCCAAAAATACTTGTTTTATTATCTTACTTGTTAGGAACTGGTTTTCCAGCATATATTTATCAAGAGGAGTAAGATCAGCACATAAGAATGAAAATATAGTAAGCATTAAGTACTTGATGAGATCTTTCTAGATAAATCACTTGTGCTTTTCAAACTCTTGGAAGAGGCTTACTGATCTTCATAGTTCAATGTTAGGAATAGGTCATGGTTATCATCCACACTTTTCCAGGAGGCTTGATAAAGATTATGGAATTGCTAATTTACACTGGCAACCTAGAGCATACATTTAGATGGCTTTATATTACTGCTGAAGGTTGGTTTAGAGTTTTTCTCCAACTAGTTTCCCAGTTAACAGAAGCTTGTCTTGTACTTTTTTCTCGTTACAGTATGCAGGGACGGCGTGGGATGAACTAAAGCATATAAGACAGGCAATTGGATTCCTGGTAATGATCTTATCTTCATTTTAATTTGTATGTTGGGTTTGTAGTGCACCCTGATTCGCAACACCAGCCGTGTAAAGTTGGAGTGGTTAATTATCCTAAAAGCTATTTGAAAATGAACTAATCTACATATTTACACAAACCACACCTTACATCATTTTAAATTAGTAAAATGAATGCAATTTTATCTGTGGATTTTTCAGGTCATTCACCAAAAGCCAAAGAAGACCTTGGATGAAATTAGCCATGATCTTTGTCCAGTGAGTGAAGTCTCCTCATATCTCCTTATACGTAGCTATTATCATCCCCGCATTTTCCTTGAAAACCAAAAGAACTTTACTTGCACTTGCAGGTTCTAAGCGTGCAACAGTTATATCGGATAAGCACCATGTACTGGGACGATAAGTATGGGACTCACAGTGTATCGCCTGAGGTAGGATTCTTGTCAGATGCAATTATGAATTTATAATTTAATTTTCTCGATACACTTATCTCGTTTGCACAATTGCTTAGGTTATATCAAACATGAGGGTAATGATGACTGAAGATTCAAACAGTCCTGCGAGCAACTCCTTCTTGCTAGATGACGACTCAAGGTAACAAACAGCAATTACTCTATATCATACCTTATTTCCCCCAACAAAGATGAGCTAAGCTCTTGCTCATTGCTTATTGGCCCATTGTTTTCATGATTCATGTCATTGAAAACTATTCTGATGCCTGGTGTTGCATGAATATGCAGCATACCGTTTTCAGTCGATGACATATCAAAATCGATGGATCCAATTGATATTTCTGATGTTGAGCCGCCTGAGATTATCCGGGAGAACACAGGTTTCATGTTCTTGTTGCCGCGCGTCGATTAGGAACCTAAGCTACTTATCTATTATTCTTCAACTGGCCGAGGAATAGTTGAGCTTCATCTGAGTTCTCCGAGGTCAGCCATTACAGTAGACATCAAAGTTGCAAGGTCAGCGTCCGCCTAGGTTTATTGAAAAGGGCTAGCCTCTCTTTCGTTCTCTTTTTTTTTGAGGGGCATTTTGTATTGCTTTCTCATATTAGACATGTATATTTAATAACAAGAAAACTGAGATCTTTTGAACTTTTATTTTGTACGAGTTCACCCAAGAGATTACTACACTAAAATTACTGCAGCAGCTGGATTTTAGTTTCATGCTTTCTTAAATATCTTGTGTATCTTGAACATTTGTTGGTCATATATTGATAATGATTGCAAGATGTGCAAGCTGTTCCCGGAATTATCCGTACTCTGCATGGATCAAATTTCTTATCTTAACCTAGTTATTGTTCAGATCATAGTCAAATTGCAAACTCTTCCATCAAGTAAGCATGAATTCCTCGGTGAGACATCATTGCCTTTATAAACTTCATCTTCCCTATTTTCTTAGCACCACCAGCTATCTCTGCTGGTTTCCTGATGAACCTGCAGTCAAGTCAGAGCACAAGGAGTTCTCTGAATCCAGATGTCTGATCTGGGTTTTGGGAGTGAGCTTCTCTGACCCAGTATATCTTACATCCGCTCAACTCTTGTCATGTTTGCGTTTTGGTAGTATATTTTATTATCATTCATGATTAGCACATTAATGTTCTTTGTTCAGTAATAAATGTTGTCTGGTTGCTTTACATGTTCTACCAGAAACATGCATTGCATGGTGGGGGGTGAGTTTAGCCTTTTGATGCTGAGAAGTGCATCCAATTAATTCTGACAGCAATAAGTATGCTGCCAAAGGGGAGGACCACTCTCTCATCATGAGAGAGAGAGAGAGAGAGAGAGAGAGAAGAGGTTACTCATCACTCCCTATATCTCAGTATTATATACATCATCTACATATTTGTAAATGTACTGCAAGTAGATTGCTTGCTTATATCTGTGCACATTTTGAGGTTGAACACAGGGAGACCATAAATTTAAGGTGTTCCTTTTGGAAAAGGAACAACGATTAAAACTTTTTCTAGATATAATGCAATTGTCCTGGGACAGCCAACATAACAGGTACTCTCTCATGTATAGAAAAAAGATCAGTAGCTGGTCAGTTCAATAATGTTCTATTAGGTAGCAAGCAAGCAGTATTTATTGCAGAAATACTTTGCATCCCAAGGCAAAATTAGTGCCATGGCAGGAGGACTTTTGATATCATCTTTTTGTGTGTGCAAGTCATCTTCAACTGTTACAAAGAATCATTATAATGATTTTGGATGTCTGCATCACGTATAAACATTTGTATATGTTTAACTATCGGTAATAATAAAACATAAGCAAGGTATTCCAGCTTTGATCATAGTGCTATATGGCAAAAAAAGTTCCAAAAACTTAGATATAGTGCTATACTGATGACAAAAAAGTGATAGCTTTTTCTTTTTTTAATTTTTTTTTCTTAATGTTCTTTGCGTGATTAAAGCCACTTTCCTTGCCATGCTTGCACTGCATGCATCTCCAAAACCTAAGGATACCTGTATGACTGTAACTTCTTTTTGTCTTAGACCCAATAACAGATTCATTCACCTTTTTCTTTGTTCTTTTCTGCAAATTTAAACAACTCCATGCCACCAAGGCAGCACTTGACCACAAATCTCACTGATGCCATAAACATAATAAATACAGACGCGTGAGATCACATCATTTCTAAATGCATGCAAACAGATAGGAAGAGAGAGAGGGGGGAAAAAAGGCAGAGTCTTTTGAAATGATCAACGGCAGCTGAAGGACTTCTTACCACACTTTTTTTTCCAGTTTTTGTCACTTTTGCATGCAGAGGGGAACACAGAAGCCAAAGCGAGGGTGAAGAGGCAAACCATTTCTGCTCTTCTTTATCTATTGGAACACTGCTGCACTCTGCTCCAACAAAATTACTTCATTTGTTACCAATTTGCAGTTGCGGTCTACTGGTGATCGATTAAATGGTTCTAAAAACATATAAACCATAATTAATATCCGGTTACTCGATTTAGCCCCTCCCTTCAATTAAATATAAAGCGTAAGCAGTACGTTTTCTATTTCTTTCCTTTGTTTTCACTTTTCAAGTAAAACCCCCCCAAAAACAGTTTACCTGCTACGTGCAAAACCACGCCGCCTCCCGACGCGGCGCCCCCTTACCATCTATCGGCAAAATCCGACGGTCCCCGATTGCCCGACCCGCCTACGGACGGTGAAGATTACGGCCCCCCTGGCGGGAAAACCGCAGTGCGTCGCCCCTAGATATTTTTTTTTCTTCGTGGGCTGTAACGGCGTGGGGTTCCGCTTCGCGACCGGTCTCGGCGTCACTTTGGTTTCCTCTTTTTGCCCTCATTTGGATGCAATAATTACTGAAGCACTCGAAGCTGCTGGGTCGGTGGTTAGGTTGAGTTTTAGGGGTATAATGGGTTTTTTGTGGACAGCGATGGCGTCCGTCGCCGTCACCGTCGTACGTCGAGCTCATGACCGCCCTTGTCCGGGGGCACGCGTCGGCTTCCGAGTGGGTGGTGCGCGGACGTCGGGATCGATAGCGCAGCAGGGGATTAGAAAAAGGAGCAGAGCAACTCCAGTCTTCATCATCTCTGCTCCCTCCGCAGGAGCTCCCCTCCCGCGATTCCCCAAATTTCCCATTCTTTTTCCCTCTGATTCCTCTTCCGCGACGTGACGTGGGTTGAATTGTCGCATTTGGTCGCTTTCGGCGGATTTTGTGCTGCTTTTTGGGGGGTGAATTTGGAGCGGGGGAGGGGAAATGCTACCGGCCGAGGAGGGCGGGACGAGGATGGGCGGTGGAGGCGGGGAGAGCAGCGAGGAGGAGCTGACGGTGCTTCCGCGGCACACCAAGGTGGTGGTCACGGGCAATAACCGGACCAAATCGGTCCTCGTTGGCCTCCACGGGGTCGTCAAGAAGGCCGTCGGCCTTGGTGGCTGGCACTGGCTGGTATGATTTCCTTGCTCTTGTACGGCATTGAATGGTTTGCCGATTCTTGATTTGAAAAGCGGTGTTTTTCTTGAGGATTCGATGCATTTGAGTTATAATTTTGGTGGGGGTTTTCACATCAGAGGAAGCCAATTGAAAAATGTAAGGTTTGTGGCTCAATGGCTTGTTCATTTTTGGACAATGTGGTCCGACTGTTGAATGGGGGAGTCAATTCAAGAAGGTTCTATCCAGATAATCCTTCGTCTTTCCCACTATTGTTCAATTGATCAGATTTGACAAAATTTTATTGCATTCTTGGAAGCATCTCATACAACGAAGACGCCATTTAGAATCTGCCCTATAGCTCTTGTTGATACTTTATTTGTTGAATCTTTTTTTCTTATTTCTACCTTTTCTGCATTTCCATGCAATTTTAGAAAAAAATTGAATGTTGTTTCTTTCTAGAAGTATTTCAAGTTTTAGACGAAGAGAAGAAATTGCATTTTACTGTGATTTTTTTTACCTTAATAACAAATGTCGCCTTTGAAGTTTCATTAAGGAGTACTTTTAGGTTGACGATTTGACGGTCACAATTCAAAAAGTACTACTTACTATTTTGGCAAGTTATTTTCAGTTTAAAGATTTACGTATATGTATGCAATTTGAGCATTATCTTAGTATTTCTGTGTCACTGCTAGAATTTTTCTAGTCCTTACCGTCTGTTATTGAAGCCTATTTCTAATATATATTCCGTTGGTTTGATTTCAGTTCAGTTCTTGATAGTGTGGGTCAGTGGGTGCATCAAATCGTTTGAATCTGATTCTTTATTGTGCTTTGGGCATCAAAATGTTTTGCCTTCGTAACTAAGCTTTTTTGGTTTTGGTCATCAAAAATTATAGATTACCATTAAATTTTATTTAGGCTAAAGATTTGACAGCGTGGATGTTGAGCTACTGGATCTTGGGTTATGCATACTATTTATGTGTTTTCTGGCCTGTTAAATCTTATCATAAGAAAATGTTTTTTCATGACTTGAAGCTATATTTCATATTTGTTCGTAAGATTCTGTCAGCAGCTCTTGATGCTAGTTGTCTGTTCTGCTAATGTAATAATTTAACTTGTAGTTGATTATGATGCCATCACAAAAGTGCGATGCAATTTGTTGAATTTATATGGTAACTTTTCAATGCTGCACCATCTGAACCTTCAATTATTTTTCCATGTGACATTATTCCATGATTTTTTTTATATTAAACTATTAGTCTAATAGTGTGAATCTGATACACAATCAAATTTCCAATGTGGAACTAAATCAGGTGCCGTATTCTCCCCCAGTTAAGAATTGATGTCCTTGTCAAAGGAATGTGCTCAAGTTAACCGAACTTGGCAGTATATGAAGCCTAGACCAATGATGTTTAAGATATTCGGGGATAGTCTTTTTCTACATAGTTTCCTCTTAAGCTTAGGTCTAGGTCTTCTTGTTTTCATAATATAGGCTTATGGGTTAGTTTTCCTATCAATTTGATAGGCCTGAAAACACTTGTCCACTCGGCTTAAAGCCCAAGTAAATATTGGTACATCCATCACAGTTCACGAACTACACTATACTTGAGACTGAACTCATAATGCAGGAAGTTATCATTTCATACATATCAATATCTTTTACGTAGAAGTCATTCTATATGTTCAAAGACCCTGAAGAGAATAGGATCTATTGACACTTTTTCTTAGTGCTTAAAATGAAATTATTTCCAGATAGGAACAATGCATAATTTCTATCTATTCGCTTCGTTGAGGGTTCAAATGGATGATTTTTCAGTATCCTATTTCCTTGTAATATAATCATGAGGTCGTGCTATCATCCCTTTATGTAGCTCTTGCTCCTCTGCCCTTTATATTTTTTTTTAAAATCTATGTGATAATATTGTGTTTATAATTCTTTCTAAAACTGCAATTTGGACGTTTACTGTTCATTGGTTGATGCTGGCAATATTTGTCCGTCTAGGAGCTGATTCATTCATTACGCTGAAGTGCTTCATGGTTCGATTTTTTAAAGATCTGTGTATACTAGATGAATCACATGGTCATTGTGTATTTTCTATGCACGAAAGAGTTAGTGTTTGGTGTCTAACCCTTCCTACTACACATGGTGGTCCCTTTCTCTTCTGTTATTTCATGATTCTATGTGAACTTTGGTGCCACCATTCCTTCGAGATGAAACTTCATCGATGAAAGATTATATTCTAATTTTTGGTAATCTCAGGTTTTGACGAATGGAATTGAGGTGAAGCTGCAAAGAAATGCTCTTAGTGTGATTGAAGCCCCCACTGGCCATGAGGAAGATGACATGATTGAATGCGATGATATGCAACTGAATGGCTCAGATATGGGTAAATATTCATATTTTTTCTATTAAATTTTATTCTTGAATTGCTTTCTTATTTAAGTCTTAGGTTTAAATAAAAACAGGAAATTTCTCTTTCCTTTGCTGGTGAAGTTCATATGATCAAAATAATATTGCCTATCAGTTTCAAGCCCTTAAACTGAATGACCTTGAGAATATGACTTTGTTGTATATGTTGGATCTGTCCAGTTTTTCTAGGCCCTTTCTTTTATGCTGCAAACAACTGAATCTACTTTTTGTTATAACTATGGTTCTTGTACATTATCGCAGAATGCTCGGGACCTAGTATATTTATTGGTGCATGTTTTCCTATTTAACTGAACTACATCATATACAAAATTATCTTATGCTATTTAGACTATCTTAGAGGGTCATCGTGTGCTTTTCAGCATTTATGAAGCTGGACTTGTGGGATCACAGACGTTTGTTGAAATGCTGTTCCAGAGAAACTGGACGCAGCAAGAATATAGGATGTGAAGTATTGTGAATGAAGAATATTTATGAATTACCTTATCGATTCAGAGAACTCTTTGACTGGAACGCATTGTGGTTCTTTAGTTCAGGAGCTGACTGAAGACATGCTTTATTTTAAAAATATGACTGATGACATACTTGATATATCATCATATCCTTTTCTGATTTCATAAAAAGATACAGAGGCCTATCAGGCATAGTGTTTGTTACAGTTTGATTTTTGTGGATGGTGTGTAAATTGATCTGTACCACTACCGAAATAACTCGTCCACAATAAAATATGATCTTTCTCTGTCTATAGTTCTGAAGCCTTGCCCAATGAGTTTTTATTTTGTTGCAGTGTCAGCTTTGAATTTTCTTCAATGTGGATCAATTTTATCAACAAAGTTGGATGTATTCACCTTCGCTTGAATCATCTTTTATTGTTTATTTTGTGCTATGGTTTCATAATGACTACTTTTTTTTCCAATCATTTATTGCAGCATGCGATGAAAAACAATTGCAAAAACCACACAAGTCAAGGAGTAGGCATCATAAAGGATCTTCTAATAAATCCTCAACCCGGTCTCACTCTTCTGATTCACATTCCAGGGGATCTGTTTTATCAAGCTGCACCACAGTAAGGGCTATCATATGATTCACTTTTGGCTACTACATGTGGTCTATCATTTGCGCTTATGAATTATGTAGGTGCTGAAAGTTTATACCATCTGAACTACTAACCATTGATATTTTTTGTACTTTTGGCCATTTTTTGTTTATTCCTGAGATACTCTTTGAGATGCCATCATTCTTCATTCATTTCTTTCTCATGATTTATGTGTTTGGTGTAGAGAGTTGATCTGAGCAAGCTAGAAACAACAGCTCTATGGAGATATTGGCGTCACTTCAATCTTGTAAGTTACAAAGTCTCGACCATTCACAATATCCCGACATAACCACATTTGAATCCACACATTACTTTGGAGGCATGTTGTAATCATGCTTTATTTTGTTTGGAAGGTTAATGCCAGTCCTAACCCCTCTAAAGAGCAGTTAGTTGAAGTTGTCCAGAGACATTTCATGTCGCAGGTAAATGATTAATTTTCATGACTAAATTCATCCATGCCGCTTAATTCATTGGTTGACAAGTCAAGAGGAGCTCAACTCGTTCGTATTTTAATCCAATTGCCATTCACCTATCCTGAAGCAATTGGATGAGTTGCAGGTAATTGTAGGGTTTGCACAGGCTGCAAAGAGGCTGAAGACTGCCTGCAACTGATCCCGGGAAGAGCATCTCCCTCGTTCAAGCTAACAGCAGCAGTTTAGTGTTAATTACATTCTATAACATGTGAATGATGAGTTTGGTTTTTTGAGCTCGGAACAAATTTGATTACTAGGCTTCTAGAGCTTGAATATTGTTAACCACACCCATGTACATAAATGTAACCGGCAAAAACTGTTGACTGACGATATGCGGGAAGGAAAAGATGTTCTGTTTTAAGCTTCAAAAGGTCAGAAGCGTGGTGTGGTTGATAAGTTCAGTGGTTTTGCTGGAAATGGCTCTTCTTTCTACATGAAGTGCACAACGGAGCAGTGATGCTTGTGGCAGCCTGGAAGGACTTGATTCGTCATTCAGAAGTGTTTTTTTTTTTACCACCTTCGGTTGATATTAAAAAATTTTAAAATTTATATATTTTAGTATTCTATTCAGCTAAGCTAATAAAACTGCCCTTTGGATTGTTATCATGAAGTCCAGATTACTTAACCTTATTATTATATATATATAGTTTATTATTATTATTATGGATTTCTAAAAAATTATGTATAAATTGAAAGGTGGAGAGAATACTATTTCTTTTTTTTAGAACTTAATCAGTACTGAACCCCTTCCGTATAGAACCAGAGGATGATCCTTCCGTATAGAACTAGAGGATACACTTTGTTTACAAGAGAATACTATTTCTTATCTATATGACTATGTTCAAGTTTTTCAAAAAATTATCGGTGATATCGCGTATTTGAGTGCTACCGTATAAATCGCACAGCTTGCACCCTCTTAGTTAGGGGTTACCTTTCTCTCCCGCGCGCGCTGGGGGAAACCTAGGGATATCGAGATGGTGAATGGTGAGATCGAATCTTTCTTGGCTTGCGGAATCTATCGATTCGTTGCGAACGGGTCGAAGGTGGCCTTCCTCGACCCCGTTCGAATCCTCAACCGTTCCTACTCTCGCTTTAGGATCTCTCCTACGGCTTACTACTCCCGCTCCTTCGAGGCTTCCACCCCTGTCGAGAAAAGAGATGTTGATGAGGTTTCTCCAGCGCCGAGGAAGAGGAATAGTCGAAAGAGGAAGCGGCAACCGCGCGATTTGAATGCGAGGGAAAAAGATGCGGAGAAGCGCCACCAAGTATTGATCTTATCTTGTCTTTCTTTATCTGATTTTTTTTCTCTCTTTCTCTTGAGAAAAATGATGATATTTTCCTTCTGACCCGGCAGGAAGCAAGACCTTTGTTGTTAAATGCGCACAAAACGTTTTGTGAAGCTAAAGAGCTCCTAGCGCTGCTTCCCGAATTGGTGAAATGCGAGGCCTCTTCTCTTACTAAACGAGCTGCTGAACAGAATTTTATCGAACTTGGAAGCCTGTGGCAAGCGCCGCTTTATGAAATATCCCTTTACTTTAGCAAAGATGATCCAGAAGGTCAGCCTTATCGACTGAAATATCTGAAGCATGATTCTTAGCAGTCTTCTTTCATTTCGTCTGATATTAAATTACTTCTTGCACATGGAAATGCATGTTGCAAGGAACTAGGAAATTTCAGAATAAATGAATTCATGTGTTCTAATGATGAAAGCATAGAGAGGAATCCCTTACCTGAAATTGTTACGAGCTTTTTATTTCAAAAGATTGCCATTGTCTTTCTGTTTGGAATAGTTGAAATTATACCTTAGCTGACTCAGATATGATTATGAAAATAATATTATTACCTGAATCCAATTGAAAAGTGAACTTTTGAAACTTAGCCAAGGGTATCTGCAGTTCTGTAAACTTTTTTTGTAGTAAAAGAATTGTATCAGAGGTATCTGTAATTCATCTGACATTCTAGGTTATGAAGAGGTTTTCTTTAATAATGATCATTTGTTTTCCCTTTGTTCATCAATTGTATATACAGATGAGTTTGATCGTTTGGTTATATCTACAAGAGTTTACTTATGACGAGGATGATTTTGTCTTGATTGACTTTCATATAGTTTTATTCTTTACAGAACTTAAACATGCTATAGCTGCTGCGAGATAATGCCCTCTGGTACCTAGATTTCAGAGACAGTTGTATCTGCTTGACAAATCTACCCTATTATAGTTGACCCCTATTGCCAAAAACGTAATGTCAATGCAACAAAGTAAATATTAGTTTCATTTTGCTTGTATCAGGTTGTGGGCTTTGTGAGCATGAGAGATCAGTAACACACCAGTTGTTTAATAACTTAATCTGTAATGAAGGAAACGAAGATGTCGTAGCTGAGGTTCAAACCAACTGCTACATCTTACCCCATAGAAGTTGCTTCTACATGGTATAATTTTGGCACTTATAGACTATTAAACTTATACTTAAAAATAGATAGGCTGAGATTTGCTTAATGTTTTTCATATTGCAATATCTGATATAAGCTATTTTTTGTTTGTCTATATTGGACTGGTTTATGGAATAATACATGGAAGTCTGACTTGAGACAAGTCCGCACTCTTGTTCCTGGTAATTTTACAAAGAAAGTCAATTTCTGTTGGTTATGAGTTCTTCAGAAAGCTAATGATTAGCATTCCTGATGATTTAATTTCCTTATTTCCACCATAGTGCGATGGTTTATGCTTATCTCTTGTTTTGATGTGGCATAAGATTAATTTTTATACAGCTTTCTCAAAGGAGGGCTTTAACCTTATTGTCATCGACCCACCATGGGAAAATGGGAGTGCATACCAGAAAGCAACGTATGTTTTTGATTTTGGCTTTTAGTTTTTCTTATTTGTTTAGCATTTTATTCAATTTAGATGGTGCATTTGCCATGATGCTGATGTTTCTGTTTCTTTAGGTATTTCTAGAGTAAAAAATCTCATTCTTATAATCATATTAAATTTATTTTTGAAGTAGTGAAAAATATTAGTGAGCTATATTCTTCTATTTATAAGTAAGCATAGACACATGAAATTAGGTGGTGTAAGCAAATCTTGTTCATTATTTTTAATGTTGAAGCAATAATAGAATTGCTTGTTTAGTAGGGGACCATTCATGTGATGGACTCAACCTTTATGCTATTGCTACGTGCATGAACTGGCACTGCCTCAAGTAATCAGCATGTTAAAACTAGTTTTTAGATATATAAATTGTTGAAAAATGCTCCTAGTACTAATGTTGAATATACTTGCACCCTTGAAACTTTTCACAACTCAAGTTAAATTACATATTTTTATTTTATAAGAAAGTATCCTAAAAATAGTTTAATGGTTGATGGAAAGACAAATATCCTGAAAGTAGAGCCAAAAATGTTTTCATTAAGTACCTGCAGCTTTATATATGACATTCATATGAATGTCTCACGCTCTAGAATGTTCTCATAATTGTGTTCCTCAAGCGTACAATACTATTACTTAAGCTTGTAGGTCATATTTATTGCCTCCTTATTTACTTAGTTTTGAATTTTAATTTCTATGCCCCTTTTTATCATAAGAAAATGTCTTTTGGAAATAATTTTCTAATGGGCATTTCCTCTTTTTGTTGTTGCAGGTACCCAACATTACCTAGCAGACAGTTTATGTATCTTCCTGTTAAAGAACTTGCTCATAAAGAAGGAGCTCTTGTGGCACTCTGGATTACTAATCGAGAGAAGTTGCGGACATTTGTTGAGAAGGAATTATTTCCTGCTTGGGGAGTAAGAGATTTTGTTCTCTTCTATTGGTTGAAGGTGAGGTTTTATCCCCCTGTCTGCACTGGTGCTATTTTTCTTGCTATGCTGTAAGTTTGTAACTTTAACCAATCAAATTAAAGGAAAAGAATATGAATGACTACTGCCATTATTTTCAAATCTGTCGATCGGAAGATCAAGATTGACTTGTTTATGAGAGTTGATATAGGTGAAATCAGATGGATGTTTGATCAGTGAATTAGACTTATTTCATCACCGACCATATGAGTGCCTGCTTCTTGGATATACTAATTTGGGGGTAAAATTTCCTTCAGTACTGTGTTGGACATTAATAACATTTGCAGATGAATTTGAGTTTGTTTTCCATCTAAACAAATACAGAACATATTTATCATATATATTTCTCTGAACTCTCTCAGAATGATGATACAAAGCACATGCCATTTAATTATCTGAGGAGTAATCAAGTCATCGTCAGTATCCCTGGTGATTACTCAAGGAAGCCTCCATTGGGACGTATCCTTCCTAAGCTGCTTTGTGTATTCAAATACTGCAGTATATATATCATTTATAACTGCATTTCTGCTTAAATAAATTATTACTAAATTATAAGATAAATATTTCAAAATATAAGCTATATAAATTAACATAACATTTCGAACTAATTATAGGAAAAAGTAGCAAAAAAAATATTGACATAGTAGTTTTAGGCAGGGTTTTGAGCTTTATGTCTAAGCTTGGTCCGAACTTAAAAGCCTTCAAGTCCAATGATCAACTCCGATCTCTTGTTGTTTGTGTAGAATTATAGGAAGCCTACTTCCATTTTGTTATAGATAGAAAGTTGAGAAAGAAGCTGTTGTGAAGTGTAAACTACCTGAAGAATCTGTGCGAACTAATTAGTATGGTTGTTTGAAAATGACAGATATATTCACCATTTTTGAAAAATAGCTTTTCTGAATACTTCAGGAGATACGTATATTTTTGTTAACTCAAACTGAGTATTTCAGCTTTTCTCTAATGGTTTACACTCTAAACTAGGTCAGTAGATTGAAGGAGCACAATTCGTGCCATAGGTCCTCCCCATTATATATTCATAGAAAATTGTTCTGAAACCTTGACCAGTACCAGAATTATTGACGGACCATATACCAGGTCCTAAACCGGCAAGGTGCATTGAGCTTTTTGCACGAGAATTGGTGGCAGGATGGACATCCTGGGGGAATGAACCACTTCACTTCCAGGACTCAATCTACTTTGTGGAAAAGCACGTGAAAGATAACGTCATTTGATGGGATCTCAGCCGTGGCAACTGATACATCTCATCTTTTTAACAACTGGATGCTGCAAGGAAATATGTTTCGACACTGTGCGAGAGGTACACACATAACATTCAGGCTATCATTCTTCTTTTCAGCGATAATCTTCTGTTATTATTGTCTTTTGCACCTGGATACTTCATTTTTTTTAAAGAATCCAGTGAAGTTGAACTATTCAATTAGCCAGCAACCTTATATTCAAGGATCCTTTCATTTTTTTGTGCAGTTTTGAGGTAGTACTAAAGCAGATCGATATTTTTTAAGCCCAGATCCAGTGTCGCCAGTTGTAAAGTTGATCTCTGCTGCTTGTTAAGTTCGTAGTAAATTTGAAAGCTTTCACTTTTAGACTATGGTGTTCGCACCAAGAGACAAAAGGTGCAACTTGCCGTGTAGGCACTGCAATTAAACTGGCAGAGGAGAAGAAAATTCAGGTTATGTTCCACCTTTCGCAGTAACCTAACGTTTCGCCAAGAATTTGAGGCCTTGTTTCTCCTTTGGCACTCCGAAAGTGAAGAAGCATCAGGGTTGGAGTTGCATAGTGAACTGCGTCGGAAGCAACTTCAAAGCGATCTACAAATATTTTGGAAAAGGGTAGGGGACTTCAACTTCTACTGCAAAACAAGTATGCACCAAGTGACCTAATGCAGGATCAGGGAGAGGGACGACTGATGCTTAGAGTTAAAGTGCTTTGCTGATCGACTCAGTGGAGTTTGCTCCACTTGTTGAAACATAATGCTCGTTCCACTGGAAAGCTGCTGAAGTCAATTATTCCTGCAGCCATATTTTTGCTCGGGGTGTATTGGACAGCTGCTAAAGACAGTTTATTTGAATAATTCTTAGGTGCATATGTCATCCGTGTAGTTGATTACTTGCAGTGATCCAAAAGTTCCGACCCTTGTATTTACTTGAAAGGGATGGACTTAAAATCTGATATTTATTCGATTCTGTTCATCTGAGAACCTTTTCATTTATTTGAAAATGAGTTTTTCTTATGCGGCCATGCGACTCTTCATGAAATGTGAGCCTTAATCTGTCTAATCTCCTTCTACATCGCATCGAATCAGTTGATACGCTACAAATATACATGTGGGATCTAGATTTATGAGGTATTATTTAGAACTACATATCCATGAGCTTTGGAATTAACGGCTTGAGCTCAGTTTAAGCTTAACGAGGTTTTTGGTTTTGGATTACTACTAATCTCTTCTTAGCTGGATTTTAACTACCAAACAAGAACAATAATCATTATCTATATCTCATCTTCTTGGACGTTAAATGATCGGTCCACCGCGGTCAAAGGGAAGACCGACGACCGATCCAAGTCGCCATTAATGACCTTGCCGCCTTCTTGCTTTTTCTTCCTTTTTCTTTTTCTTCCCGTCAAAACACGGAGCTTTCAAAGCGTTCTCAACGGCATCAGCTGAACGGAATCGATGGTAGAGTAGATGGATTAGATTTGGGCAGCAAAATCCTGTCCCTGTCCCTCGTACTTTTCTCACTCCCCCTCCTTTGCCCTCAAAAGAAGAGCGAGATTTGAGAGAGGAGAAGTGGAGATGCCTCTCTGTCACACGGGGAATCTCACTCCCCACTTGAAATAAACAAACAGTCCTCGCGCAGAGAGAGAGAGAGATTTGCCTCTTGCGTCTGCGGCCTTGTTCTACCTTCGTTTGCGAGGCAAAAGGAGGGACCTTGAGCGAGGAATCGAAGGCGGAGCAGCTGGAGGATCGAGAAGGATAGACAAAGGTTGATTTTTGATGAGGGATCGGGAGATGGGAGAGGGAGGGGGGACGGCGGCGGGAGGCGGGCGGCAGCCGACGTGGAAGGAGAGGGAGAACAACAAGCGGCGGGAGCGGCGGCGGCGGGCGATCGCCGCCAAGATCTTCGCCGGCCTGCGGGCGATGGGGAACTACAAGCTTCCAAAGCACTGCGACAACAACGAGGTCCTCAAGGCGCTCTGCCGCGAGGCCGGCTGGGTCGTCGAGGACGACGGCACCACCTACCGAAAGGTATCTTCTCCTTCTCCGCTCCTCTCTCTTCCCTCATCCGGTGACTTGATCTGGAGAAAATTTTAAGTTGTTCCTCCAAAGATTCGATTTTGGTGATAGATCTCGTTCTTAATGGAGTAGATCTTTCCCTTTTTAATCCTTTGCCGTCTTTCTCTTAGATGATTTCCATCTTCTCTGAAGCTACAGCAGGTTGCTAGGTTTTGCACATAAGACATATCATCTTCTGTACTCTTCTCCTTCAGCAGTTCCTTGCTGCTTAATAGGGTTGATCTGGATTGTTTTACATCTCAAGATCTTATTAGATAATTGAACACCGCTCTCTATCTGTAGATCTGCAGAGAACGAGGAGTCCAGCACGCCGTCTGCATCTCCATTGTTTTTCTTCCCTCACCATTGAGATCTGTTGATTGAACTTTCCCCTTTCTTTTGTTCTTGAAAACCTCAAATCTTTTGCCATCAAACGAGAAGTTTCTGAAACAGTAAAACACACTTTGAATTCACATGCTTCTCATATCAAGCGCATCTCCCTTATCACTTGGCTTGAATTCTACGAGGTTTGTTTTCTGCTCTGATCTGATTTCTGTTCCCTTTTTAGAAAGTAATCAGGGCTGCTAAAGTTGTAAGAACAGAAGGAGAGACGATTGGAACTGTAAACATCTTTTAGCTGATAACTGAGTTGAATTGGCAGGGCTGCAAGCCACCACCGGCACCTCCGGAGTCCGGCGCCGCCGGCGGTGGCGCTTCTTCTGGGATGATGATGAGTCCGTGCTCCTCGTCCCGCCTGCTGAGCCCGCTCTCTTCGTCGTTCCCGAGTCCCGTCCCTTCCTACCACGCGAGCCCGCTGTCGTCGTCCTTCCCAAGCCCCACCCGCGTCGACAACGCCCACAACCCCGGCCTTAACCCCTCCTGCCTCCTCCCTTACCTGCAAAGCCTCACCGTCCTTCCACCGCTCCGCATATCAAACAGTTGCCCGGTGACGCCGCCGCTGTCCTCCCCGACCGCTGCCTCCCGCCCCTCCAAGATCAGGAACCTCGACAACGCGTTCTGCCACTCGCTCCATGCTGCCTCCGCCCCTTCAAGCCCCGGCCGAGGCGGCGGCCACCACCACCACGCGCAGCAGCCGGTGGCCATACCCGAGTGCGACGAGTCCGACTCCTCGACCGTGGACTCGGGCCACTGGGCCAGCTCCCAGCCGGCGGTCACGGCCCCTGGGTCGCCGACCTTCAACCTTGTCAACCCCTTCGCAGCCGCGCAGGGGGTCGCAGCTGGCGCGGCCGAGAGGGAGCGAGCGGGCATGGAGTTCGAGTTCGAGAACGGGATGGTGAAGCCGTGGGAGGGGGAGATGATTCACGACGCAGGAGCTGACGATCTGCAGCTCACTCTTGGCGTCGGAAACGCCTCATCCAAGTGATTGAATTCATCAACGCTCGCTCGATTAATTCGTCTTCTGTTTTTTGATTCTCTGCAGAACTGGTTATGCACGAATACAGATTATTTGATTCATTTACTTTGCAAGAAATCGATGAGTTGAATGCTACTGGATTATTCATCTCTTGGATTACTTTTTTAACTGGAGACTGAAAGCTTCCCCACTTGTTCTTCGATAGAACATCAAAAAGAAAACTTCAAAAAAGCCTTCCTCATCGTTAGCCATCACCTTCTTTGCATCTTTTTCAAGTTTTCTTAGCAGCAACGTCGCCTTTCCCTTCAATAGTAAATCCATACAAAATAAAAAAAACATTACTCTACTTAAAGACCAAAGTAAAGAAGAAGCCACCTCTGATATTAACTAATACTGCTCGAACTCCAAGGAGCGTGGATAAGCGATTAATTGGATAAAACAAAGGCTTGGAGCATCTTCCAAAGCATTTGATTAAGGATTTGGCACGTGAATGAGGATCCAATTAACGCAGAGCATGCGATGACTGATCGATCGAACTATCCACTTACTCTACACATCTTTTACGGTCGATCTGATTACTGATTTAAGTTAGTGAGGTCTGATCGAGAAATAGACTCTCTGGAATGAACACCTAGCTCAGCTGCTTATTGTGCCTTGGTGAGGTGAGCTTGAGCTGCCTTGGACGAGTGACAAGTAGGAAAGCTTCCTCTACAAACACACTGGAGGAAGAGGGGAAAAGGGACTTATTTGAAGTTTTCACGTAATTTGCCTTTCTTTTCTCTTGTTTTCTTCCTTCCTGGTGATGTGGACTTGCAACCCCTGAGTTTGTCTTCATTATGTCATCTCTGGTATTTTATATGTTGAAGAATTGAAGAACGTATCTCTTATCACAGAATGGTTTGGGCCCAAGGGTCTTGCATGGGACTGGAGATACAGCAGCAGATCTAAGCTTATCCATTGTATTCTATTATATAAGTTTATCCATTATACTTTCTTAGCATTGAATTGAACTGGACTCCTTTTAAATTTTATTAAAATATGCATTTGTATTCCTCACATCAGTATATAAATTGATATCAAAGGAGATGTCATAACAATATCAATTCTAAGAATTAAGTCTTAGTGATGCACATGTAGCATTGCATGTGATAAATATTGTAAAAAAAACTTACTGCAAGTGAGAGAATAAAGATTGTAATTATTTTAAATTATGCATAAAATTGCTCAAAATGGATAACTTAAGTGAATTCCTGCTATATTTGAGCATCTCTCATTAACTATTTATAAAATTAACATCAGTTGTAATCTCAAAACTAATTTTAACCATATAAGTAAACTGGGATTGAATGATTACATATGTATATATATAATGATAATAAACTGTGGAAAGATTGATTCCAGGTTGGGGAGGTGTGGAGGCCCCTCCCTCATTCAAAGTGCTGTTCCCATTACATATAAATCCAAGTAAATAGGAAGTGACCTAGCTTGCTAGGTACATTGAACTCCAACATCCTCCCTCCCCCCTCCCACTTTAATGAAAAGAAAGATGAAAAGTTGGGAGATGTGAGAAAAAAAGAGGCAGTATTCCTTGCTTCCTTCACTTTCAAGCACCGAGATAATATTCCTTTCCATCTAATATATATATATATATATACATAAAAGTTTTTTAACCTTTCAATTGCTTCAAATATAAATATATACAAATAAAGAAACTAAATATAAAAGAAGATCTCTAGAATATCATATCATCATTCATTCAACCAAGATAATATCATGATAAATTTAAATTCAGAGCTTTAGAAAAATATAGCATCAGCTTGTTTCATACCAGATAGATCCCTTTAATAATTGGGTTTCAACTCAGTGTGGATATGCAAAAGGTGCACGCTTGGTGAGTCAATGCTAGTAGGTGTCTGATATCTGTTGTTGTCTTTGTATAGTTATAATCTTACTGTTCAGTATACCTCTTTTTATTCTTCTTTCTCTCTTCCTCTTTATTAGACTTCATCTTCATCCCAAACATATAATTTCTTCTTTCAAGGGATCAATACAAACTTTATCTTTTTCCACTTTTTTAAGGAAAAACAAAAGAAAAGGGGGGGTGGGGATCGGATCAGAGATCGACACGTTGAAAATGCAAGCAGTGAATTGATAGCATTATACGTACATGTCCCTCAGGAGCTCTGCCTGGAGGTCACTACTGCTGACTTAAAAAGTCTCACTTCTCCTCTTCCACTTCCATGGCTTCCTTTTCTTCTTCTTCTTCTTCTTCTTCCTCCTCCTCGCAGCCGACCGGCAAGGGCCCTCCACGAAAAGTACTGGATGCCCCTGGATTTGGCTCATTCATCTGCATGCATCAATCAAAAGTACATATATTTCTCGAAATTAATCAAATGCCAGCCACTGGTTCAATCTAATCAGAGGTATACACACATATATATTGATGTCTTCAGCATCTGCGTATATATGTGCCAGTTAATTAATTGGCTCAGTCAGTACTTTAGAACACAATCCATCAGAATCCAGGCTCATTTTTAGAGAGAGCAATATTGCCCTTGCAAGTGGTAAGTAGAAGAGAAGAGTGCTGAATGCTACTTCTCTTTTGCTTGATGAGCCCACAATGCCACTTATGGTTATGCTAATCCTTCTTTCCACATAATTAAAGGTGCTTGTGAGTTTTATCCACCATATATATATACACACACATAAGAGAGGGAGAAGGAGAGTTGTAAAGAAAACTAGATAAGCATTGCTAATATTGCAATGCAAGAAGAGATCAGAGCGAAGAGAGAGAGAGAGCTTGGAGAAAAGACCACACAAGGCCAGGGGGGGAGGGTGGCAAAAATGGCTTCAGGACATGGAAGGAGGTGTGACCTTTGTGCACGATACTTTTAAGAGAGGCAAATGAGGTGTACCTCCAAGAGTCCAAAGAATTCTGTCCCCCCCCTCTCCTCCTAGAAAATTAAGCTTCCATGTTTTTTTTCTTCTTTTGCTCTACTCATATTCACCCACCAAATGGTGGAATGTCATCTCTTGATGGATTGCCATGCCTGCCTCTAATGCATCGGTCAGTACACCTCATGGCCACATGCAAACCACCTCATTAGTATGTAGATAAAAAAATGACCTATTAATGATGCAGAGAGATGATGTGAGAGGAACGAGGGCTTCACACCACACTCTAATTCTTTTGCAATATCTATGTTTAATTCATTTGTTGGATTCTACATGTATATATATACAATATGATGTGCTTGTTCTGGTCCTGGATGATGTTTATCTTCTTCAGTCCTCCTGACATAAAATGAGAGAAGAGAAATAAAATAAAAGAATGGGCAGGCCAGGAAGGGAGGAGGTGAACTGCAAAATGGCAACAACATCTCAGCAGAACACATGAATGGGTACGATAAAATGTCCCTTTCCTAGTAAAGAAACGAATAAATGTTAGGAATGACATTTGCTATTATTTATGGATCTGGATATAATCCAGTTTTTGTTTTTTAATCTTAAAGACAGGTTTCAACAAATTGATCAAATTAATCAAGTCATGTACAAGAATACTATCTCGATTGCATGTACCTCCAATTGATACTTATCATACTGATCAATAACTTACCATGCTATGATCGACCCTATGTACTCGGTAAAACAGTATCATCTCTTAAAAAAGTGGATACCTAGTTAATAATAATAATAGAGCTAAGGATTAAAAATTAGGGTCGGATAAGGATCCATATATTATGTCATCCTTTTGACTTTATTAGGCAAATCATGGTACGGCCTTTTCAAACCTAATGAAATATATAAATGTAATTAAGTAGTGTCTTAGTGAGGCATGAAGTCTTCATATAATGGGAAACGTTTCCATTGTAAGAAATGGGATTAATTAAGGCCTCTTGAGTTTGATCATATATAGTTATAGCATTATCAGCATCCTAATCTAGCACACTTTTTTTTTTTTCTTTTCAACGTCAGCCATGAAGATCCTATTCCACCATCAATCAAATGATTAAAAAATTTATAATACCAATAACAAGCTTGTACTCATGATAACAACAAGAGTGTTAAAGCTGCTACTGTAATCTGATGCACTGCTTTTTAATATTTAAAGAGGGGACTCTTCAGAAGGATACAGAAGGTAGCTGCTCAATAAGCACTCTGCACCAATTAGTGAGTATATATGCCCATAAAATAGTGGCAAAAGTATGAAGCCAAACATCAAAGGCAAACACCCACATCAGTATTACAATGATGAAGGTAAAACTCAGTAATTAGATGTTTGGTTAGGTAAGTCACGCAGATTGGAGAATGGAGATGGTATAAGAGGGGAGGGGGATGAACGTTTGATCAGTTAAAGCTGAAATTTATGCTCCCAAATTAATGAACAAACTTTTTGCTAAACCACCAAATTAATCAATCATCTCTCTCCAATTAAGGAAGATAGACGGTGGCTCACGGCATGCGATAAAAAGGGTAGAAGGAGGGTGGCTCACGCCTTGGCATTTCCCACATTTCCAAGAAAAAATTAAACAGCAGATTCTTCGAATATTTGCGGCTCCATTTCTTGTACTTTCTTGCAATTTATTTAACTTTTTTTTTTATGACCCCAAATCCAATCACGTGGAAAATTGGAGCTGCAGATCCAATTCATCTTTACGACTGATTACATCGACACTCCCCCGAGATATATATTTAAAAATAATAAAACTGAAATTATTCCTTTAATTTGTATATACATTTTATATATATATAAAAACAAAGGCCATGAGTTTTATGTTCATGTTTAAATGACTAATTAATTCCAACACTCTCATCTTTTACTTTATTTAGGTTTAAATTATAAAAGATAAAAGTATATTTTTGAGCTACTGGAGTAATATATATATAATTATCCAATCTTATCGGGTAATTAAATATTTTTTAAATTGATGGAGTCATGTGAAGTAAGATTAAGAATTAGCCCTGCGACTCCGACATTGAGACGTTGGATTTATTTAGATGGGAAATGGTAGTGATTGTTGGTAGTAATGCAGTAGTTTGCGTCAACTGCGGTTTCACCTCCTCGCACGCCTCTCCCTAATTTTGGCCATGGCGCTTCCCCCCCCTTCGTCCTCCTCCTCCACCTGCTCCCTTTAAATATCCCCCCAAGCTGCTGCTGCTGCTTCTCCATCCATGCCGTCCAAGCTCTCCGAGTCTCTAGCTGTATAGGTGAATTGGATCAATTTATATCGCGAGCTCAGCTTTGCCCACGAGGTAGAGGAGAAGAAGAAGAATGAGCAGTACCGAGGTTAGCATGATCTTGATGGAGGAGGACGGGCTGCTCTTCCCTTCGCAAACCCTTCAAGGTATATAATTTTCCTGATCTCCCTCAAAATGCGGCCACCCGTAATGTGTACGTTGATCGTTGCCGATCTAATTTGTGCAGCCTCGGCGAGCAGCGAGACTAGAAGTAGCCGCCGGAGGAGGAGGAAGGCGAAGAGCGACGGGGGCGAGAAGAAGAGGCGGCTGCGCGATGACCAGGTCAAGTTCCTGGAGACGTGCTTCGAGGACGAGGCGAAGCTGGAGATGGGGCGGAAGAACAAGCTCGCCGCCGAGCTCGGCCTGGACGCCAAGCAGGTAGCCATCTGGTTCCAGAACCGGCGGGCGCGGCACAAGAACAAGCAGGTGGCGGAGGCGTACGCAAACCTCAGGGCGGCGCACGACGCCGCCGTGGTCGAGAAATGCTACCTCGAGAACGAGGTCGGTCCTCCATCTCCTGCTGGGTCAATGCGCCTCGAACGTCTTGAGCTTTAATGTTTCGTCTCTAATGGCAGGTGCTGAAACTGAAGCAGAAGCTCCTGGAGGCCGAAGAGGAGATAAGGAAGCTCTCGTCGGGCGCGCACGCGCCTTCCGGCTGCAGTCTGAGCTCGTCTTTCTCCGCCGAGGCGGCGACCACCGGAGATTTGGGAGTGGCGATAGAGGAAGGAGCAGATGACTTCATTTACATGCACGAGTACGAGTCCACAGACTACATGATGATGATGGAGTGGGTTGATCTTTACGGTCTGTAAAAATCAATGGTGGCAGGAGGGTATTAATTGTATTGTTGCTTATTCTTCTTCTATCATGCTGTATATGTGTGATCACAAATTGGATGTGAATATATTAATTAATTAGGTGTTAATGGTGATCCATTCTCCACCTCACTAGTCACTGCCGTTATGCTTCATAATTAATCTCAAGTGAGAAAAATGGTGAGCAGGTTAACGAGAGAAAGCATCATTCATTCACAATTTTCCCATATCCATCCTCTTAAATTTTTGCATACAATATCGATGAGTTTTATCCTGTTTCCACACACGAAATGCAGAATTCCCCTACAAAATTGTGAAAAAATGCAGGTGCTGTGACAAGTACTTTGAAAATTAATGAGCACCTTAACTAAGGTGGATGAAAAGAGTTTGGCATCTTAGAAGAGCAGCTAAAACTTGGTAAAAGAATGGACATACTAATTAATCACTGGTACAATATTGAGAAAAAGCTAATAAACCATTACGATCTTAGTGAGAAGGAAAGAAAAGCGAAATCCTACAAAATGTGAGTAGTGTTTTGACAAAATTATACAGGAAATCTCAGCTGATCACAACTGCAGGAGTCATTTTGCTCTGTGAGCACTACAAGGTCCAAACAGAATAGCAGATTAAGCACCATTCATCAGTTTGGAAATTGATATTGACATCACACGAGTATTTTGACAAAACCCTCCCCTCCCGTTCATGACAAGATTTGAGAGCAAGGGGAAAAGTTTATAGAACACCGTGAGCTGCCATCTTGGTCTTCCTGTGCTGTGATCAGCATTTCTGACAAGCTTTTGGAATCCTAGGAGATCTAGCAAACCATCATCAGCTGCTTCTATGATCAACGGTTTCTAACATCTTTCGGGTATCCTTTAGAGAAACGGAGCCAGACCTTCTCAACTCCCAGTGCGAAAGGCAGCCTCTCAGAGGAGATGTTAATAAAAGAGAAGTTGAGAACTGCCTCTGACGCATGGAAATGGAAGATAAACAGGTGAAAGAGCTTCTCAGCCTCACCTTCTCAACATCCTCGGATTGTGAATCCAGGTCGTCTTGTACAGCATTTATCTTAAGGGCTTCAGGTAGTAGGCAGTTGCAAAAGGAGCCTGCACAGATAAGTCCATCATTGAGCACCCAAGATGACCAGGCAGATTTTCATCAGAAAAAGCTCGACCAAGAAATTTAACAAGGAATTGATGAGTTTAGCATGAGAAGAAAGAAATACAATGACTAAGAATAAACTAAATCCTGATGAGCACACAATAGAGATGAATCTACATAGTCTAGTTATTTGATGGGTTTATTACTGAAAGCATCACGTGGTTCAGTGTTTTCACAGATCTATGTGACTCTTTATTTTTTCACAATTGTATCAATGGCTAACTCTTAAGTTTTCCGTTAAATTGCTAGTGAGGCACTTTGAGGTGGAGAATGCCATTCCACTTCACCTACCGCCTAAAACCTGAAGTATATTGAACATTTAACTCAGATTTAAAATAGTTTTGCTTTAGGGAGATAGGAACCAGATACTTGAGAATTTTCTTGTCTTCAACTTGACTAAAAATTGAAATGAGATGAGGATTAATGGTGGATCTATGATGAAAACCTAAACCATGCTTCCAAAGGATACTTTTAGCAATAGCACTTATTCCTTAATTTTCTCCAATAAAAGAATCTGAATCCTTATCTGCAACCACCTGTCTGAATTTCCAACAAATAAATCAAGAGAGGCAACTAGACACACTGTTAAAAGATGCCAATTAATGTGTGAGACAAGATATTTCATCTCATGACCTGAGGTCTATGTTCAGTATACATAAATTCTTCTAAATAAGTATGTGGGAGTACCCAACGACAAAAACTAACTTCAATCGGCAAAAAAGGATCTCATGCTACATTTACTTCAGTATATCAATCAAATTTAAATATAGCTTAATGAAGCATCAATGTTGATTAGAATTTGTTGGTGGTTCATATCGGAGTAACTGTTGGATATCTTGAAAGAAGCATAATGGACATCAGAATTGTAATAGTTGGAAAACATCTTGCTAATTGGAAATAAACCATCATTCCTGCTCCATTTAGCATAATCCAAGCTATTTGTTATACCATGAAAGAAAAAGAGCTTCGACAACTTTGATGACTGAACTAGTCAATCAAAAAGAAAGAGCTTTAACAGCTTTACTAAATAGCATAATCCAAGCTATTTGATGACTCAACAATTTGACAGGGAGACGCAATTCAAAACATACTTGGCAAAGGATAAATCGATGATCAAAATTCGCATGATGAGATAACTAGCCCATCGTTGCACAAAATAATGAATGATTATAATTTCACATGAGTTTCCAATGTGAGCATTCTTTGGAGAACTCTGAAAATGTTACATTCTGATAGAAAAAAATTTCCTACTGGAAATTGATATCCATACACATTCATTTGATGGCGCTTTGACATGTTAGTTCACTGAGATGATTTATTTATGTACGCATGGTATTTTACATGAGATTGGATCCATATGCATAGGGACTATACAAATTGGCAGTAGCCCACTCCTTGCTGATACTCTCTACATCTGACTGAGGCCTATGGGTAATAATTTGAGTATAATATGACTAGCATGACTAATTGATGCAAATTCATGTGATGCATTTACAAATAGAAGCTGTAATAGTCACTGTATATATATGCATAGCACCCCCTAAGTTTCCTTTTAGGATTCAGTCAGGACACCTTCCACACAAGAAACACAAGGATAACTTGTGAGAAAATGGATTATTTATTTACTAAAATTAAACATTGCTACTAAGTAGTAAAGCTCAGGACAAAATCGATGGAAAACGGATGCATTACTTAATTACATGAATATTTGATTGCTTGATCATTAGTTGATTGGTTCCCAAAGTGGTACCAACTTCCACACTAGCTGAGGGTAATCAGTCCTGGTATGATGCATATTGATGACATGGTCCTGAGGTTGCTTTTAAAACCAAGATTTATTAGATTTAGAAAGGAACTTGAGAAATTATTTTGCATATATGATACTTTTTTCCAGTTTTATATTGATATATCCATTGACTGAGCAGGTTTATACTCACCTCGTGGAATTTTATTTTTTTTAAAGTACACCACAGGAGGACTTTTAAGCTACAAGAGTGGCATAACGCAGTATCCATTTTGAAGGTAGATTAATACTACCTTGCAAAAAAACTATTGCATATATGATTCGCTAGATGTGTATTCTTTTGGACAAGATATATGTTTGTTAAACCTAAATTTGGTTTGATTGGTTTTTAAAGTGGCATATAGTTTCAAGCTCATATTATGTATATTAATAACTGTGCATGTGTTTGGAAATGCGTACTTTTCAAGAACGACCATTCATAGAAATTTTAACATTGTACGACCATTTGAGCAATACTGCATTTTGTAAATTACATAATTCTTTTAGCAGGTGTTTCTACGTGAATAAATAGAAGATATGCTCCTAGAATCTAATTTCAGAATCATATAGTTAGAATAGCTAATGAATTAGGGTACACCTATACGCCTAACATATTTCTAATTTGCATTGGGTTAGAGAGGTACAATGTTAGAGATGTGTGATGGCTGTCATGTGTCTGATGATTGGGGTCGAGGTATGACATTATATAAGTCTTTGTATATGCGCATATATTGCACGTATTCTCATGTATTGGTACACTTGATGACCCAAGGAAATGGTATTTAAAATCATAAAATATTATTATTGTGTGGAAATCACTTATAATTGTGAATTGATGTAAAATTACATGTGAAATTGAAGCTAACAACCGAATTAGACCAAACCAGCTTGTCTGACCCCACCCCCGGTACGATCCACAATGTAACCACATTACTTAAGTGCAACATACAAGTGCACCACGGCATCTTCATGTGAGCAGCGACAACAAAGATTCTCGTAGCCAGAATGCGTAATTCGGCACACATCAAATTGATCAAAGGAAAAAAAAGGATTTTTCAAAATTCCGAGGGAGCATCAAATTGACAATGTCAAAGGAGGAAGGAGCTCACAGGATAACCTACTTCCTCTTTCTCTCTTTCTTCTGACTGTTCAAGGTGGTGATCAGTGTGCCTGGCAAGGTGCTCGGAGCACAACATGAGCCAAGGATGCAGCACATAGTGGCAATGGACTTACTGACCCATTTAAAGTCAAATTTGACCCCAAATTTGAGGTTTTCAGAATTTGGCCAAAAGTTAAGTATGTCCAGATTTGATTATATTGAACTTGAATTGATGAATCTTGGTAATATCATGATTTTGCACGATTAATTAGATTAAAGTGGCTAAGAATGACTTAGAATGAAAGTATGACAAATGGATCTCGAAGGGCGTTGAATAAGAAGCCAAATAAACACTAGAAATGAATGTTTTCCAGTCTGCTAGTGGCATGAACAAAATACAGGTTTCATTGTGATTCAATCTATTTCGATATTCATTGTTCTTCTATAAGTTACATGAAATTGTCAATCTAAGTATTTCTTGATGTATTTGATAATTTACGTATTAATTAGAAGTTATAAACACATGATATGGATGACATGAGATTGCATGCCAGAGAACCATATGGTATACATAAATTAACTCATGACATGATATAATGATCCATTCGATTTTTTCTTTAAGGGACCGATAGGCAAGGATTGAGAAGCTAATAGCCGATGAGCCGCCCATGAGTTGGGTTCCTTGGTAAAAGGCATGCCTCTTCATGACGTCATGGTCAAAGGAAACTGAAGGTCAACAAGATGCCATTGCACAATCATGCCTCCAAGATAAAGGCCACAAGACGTGACCTATATGTAGGGTATATACGTGGCATCAATGCAATATATGATATACATGACTCAGTAGACTGCAGTTATTAGTTGGTATAAGGTATATAAACGTTGTATTGCAGTCGAATATATACAAGTTTTCTTACGAGTAGTTATAATTTAATTGCTTTATCAAATCTTTTTGTACTTGATATGCTATATATTAAAAGTTATTAGAAACATGAGGCTTGACCAAGCTAAGACTTGGTTGATGTTTGATCAACGCGCAGGCTAGTCCTGGGCCAGTCGACGATAGATAGAATGGGAACCAAGTCCGGGTCACGATAATATGAGAAAAACAAAGGGATAGGATGAAATTTTGAGAAAAATACTTATGCAAATGAAGAATATTCTTAAAACTCTATGTCGCTGCTCTTCAATTCGACTATCGTGTACAAACTGAAATCTGAATCACACTACCCATCCTGATTTTTTAAACCATACCCTAAATACGTTGTTGCGCAGTTATTACAATAATATTTGAATCTACTTTTTATTCTATAATGTTTTTTATTGTAAATATAGTCATTGATGTTACTTCGTGTTGAGATACATCAGTTGCAGAAACAAAAGAATTTCATGATCACAAAGGAATACTTAAAATTCTTGAAGAAAAATACATTAGTCCATGCTTTTAAATAAAACCGTACCTATCTTAGCAAGGCGGTTCACCCATTTTGGAATTGAGTTGCCAGTCAACTTGTGACAGATATCTTTGCAGAAATGGTTGCAGTTCTTCATGATCAAGTGGTAAGTGTCACCATAGTAATTTACAGACTGATGTTCGATAAACTCTCTAACCTGCAATGGGTCTAGACATGTTGTACCCATATATATTGATTTCCTGAACCTGAAACCTGGACATTGTCGAGGTTCAACCTCAAAGACTCCACTGGTTGGATAGTCATGTGCTCCAAATGCATATTCCACCCCATGAACTACAAGAACAAAGGAGGAGGATTAAAACTGGCATATGTGTCTGAAGCAAAAGTGTTAGTTCCTAAAAAATTCATGTGAAATTCAAGGTGTGGGTAGGATAGCACTATAAAATCGTTATAGGGAGAAAAATCCAACTAGAACAAAGGTACGTGCACAAGTAATGAAGCATTTTAATGATGTACCAGATTTGCCTTCTTTACTAATTTTTCATGTGCAAATCCAACTAGAACAAAGGTACGTGCACAAGTAATGAAACCAAGAACAGAGCTCCTAGCGACAAAACTGCAATTTCATCAAAACTCATAAGGGCCTGAAGATTCACACTGGACTATACGAATCTTATCCCCACGTGATTTACGTAGCCAATATCCCCAGATTATATGCACACTGCATTACATGTCACACTAACCTGCCAACTTTATTAAAGAGGAATATCATCACAAAATGTCCACCAGTAGTAGAGCTAGGTAGAATTAATATAAATGGTCATACCCCTCCAAATGGTCAGGTTATTTTATATGTGATATGCAGCAGAGACCTCACTGTGACTCCAAAGTTTTGTTCAATATAATTAAGCAAGCCCTACCGTTATCAAAGAAATGTTTAGTGATAAAATATAAATTTTGCTAGCTAAACAAGTTTTCTGGTGGATAAGATTCCACATTCAACCACTTCTTTCCTATTTGTTCCAATAAATTTATGGAGCAAAGAGTTTTTATTTCATCATGAGATCTTAACAAATATAGTTAACAATTTTTTCATGATTTGACCATTTCAAACCTATATAATCATATAGTTAATGCACATATAACATCCCACAAATATCTCTAAGCATACTTATAGCATACAATAGCTTCACATTCAATAAGGTCATCACTTGTAAACCTGTAACATCATCAGAGTTAACATGGATGGAAGTCTAGAGATAAATCGTGCCTTATCTTTGATGATGGCACTTTGAGGCACTATTTGCCTAATTTTCATGTTACTGCAACACAATTATCAATTGGGGTGCCTACTGGTTCTCTGTACACCTGTATTTTCATGATGAAATCATATGGCATGGAACCCAGCAAAATCAATGCATTGCTTGTTTTATCACAGCACATTAGCTATTTTATAACTAAGTTTTTTGCAAGTACCCAATAGGTATCGATGTGGTTGAGTGTATGTCTATAGGTGGAAGAATTTACAGAACTTCAAACAATTCATTCAAATGAGGAAAATTAAAGATTGATGCGGTGCAGTGATGCAAGAAGAGGCAAATAGTACCTTCAACACCTGTGTGAAATATCCCAAGGCCTGCCCAGTACATGTAGCCATTGATTGGTGTCAAGTCATATACATTGAGATACACTGGTGAACTTCCTGGTGTATGGTTGGCTGACTGAACCTTAGGGAACAAACAAAATTGGGAGGAAGATCTCCTACTTGGCCGAAAAGGAATGAGGGATTTCCAACCCTTTTTTGAGCCCATCTCCACGTTCCTTTAGATAAAGCAAAAAGGAGGGAGATAAACAGAAGGTTGTCAAATTGCAGAAAATCATCAGAACTTTGATTGTTTGCAAAAAACACTTGAATGCAAGAGTAGTAACTAATGTTTCCAAAAAAATTCATAGTAAAATGAAGACAGGAAACAGGAAAAAGAATAAGAGAAAATAGAAAAGTACTGCTTTTGCTTTAAAATCAAAGGAAGCTAATTAAATTTCTGAAGCTTAGAAGAATAAAGAACCTCTGTTTTTCTCAAGCAAGAAAGATCTCGCCATCTTACTTGAGATTGGGTCTAAACACAGAAAATGAGGGATCAGTACATCATAAGATTCTAATACAGTGACGGCAAATGGCAATAAGTCCCTAGCAATGAAAAACACGAACACTAGAGAAGAAACCTAAAAATAAACAAAAAGAAGGGGAAACATCCGTGATTGCTAAGCTGTTCCTGCCAGGAAAACATAAACTAAACATTGAATAACATGGTTAATTCTCTTTGAACATTTAACAGATCAAAGCACCGCAATTGTGACTATATTTCCTGTAGAGAAGAGGTGTTTCCAGCAAAAGTGCTAGCCCTTCTTCCATTATTTCCTTACATGCAAACCCAGATTGTAGTAAGTAGGGAAAAAAATCAAATTTTTACTCGATACCATCAGAAACTCAAATCGGAAAAATAGATTTCTGTAACGATTTCCACAGATCAGAAGAAAGCGAGCACCTCCAAAAAAAAAACAAATTTGCCAGACAAAAAACAAAAAGAACAAAGCACAAAAAGAATCAAGAAAAAGAAAAGAAAAGAGAGAACTCAACTCACCCTCCTCAAGGAATCCCTCCCGAATCAGGTCATGGATCGCCACACCGCTGCAAGGAAAGGCGTCATTTGAGATCCCGAGGGGATCAGCAGCGGCCCACCGCGGCAAGAGTCACGTGGGGGGTGGGGGACGACGAACGGTATGGGGGGGGACACCGGAGGGGGCTGGAAGGGGGAGGGAGATCTGCTCCCCCCTTGGCCCTTGCGGCTTCGCTTTGGCTATGGAACTCGGCATTTCGGCGAAGGGGCTCGCGTTCGAATTTATATGGAAAAGGAAGAGGAAGAAGTTGGGGAGAGACAGCAGGAGCTCGTCGTTGCCTGCCTTCACCCGTCCGTGTTGGCTGCGGCAAAGCACAGTAAAAGGTAAAGGAAGCGAGAGCCAAAGCCAAAATTGTCTCCAGGTGCGCTTTTTGTTGTAACTTTCTGCTTTGCTCATGATAAAAAAAAAAGCTCCTTTTTTTTTCCCCCACTCCTTAAGCAAACAGTTTAGGAGAAAAATGACAAAAAGTGTTTCCTATATAAAGCTTAACAAATATGTGCTGCGGTTACAATTTTCACAATAGATGTGACTACTTTTTTTTGTTTTGTTTTTGATGTTAAATATTATTAAAAACGGCACCGACTAAACTAACTGTAATGCCAATTCCAATTTAATTTTCATATTTAGTTAGTCATATGATTTCTATGACAATTACAGCCTACCTTAATCATCAAATTTTGCTCAAATGGCCTTTGAATTTTTTTAAAAAAATTATCAAAAATTCAAAGACAAATCAGGGGCATTATAGATAAATTTAAAATAAAATTACTGTGAATATAGGTTTTAAAATTTAGAATAAAAAATGTTGTTATTTTAAAATTAAAAAGGGATAACTACTCAGAGAGTATAAAGGCAGAGGTGCAAATGCAGTTTTATTTATATTATATAATTGCACATGTTGTAGCTATAACTTGAAAAATTCCTGCGTCCAGTAGAAGACATGAACAGAAGTGGCAATTCTCAAGACCTTTCTGACAAGCAGCATCAGTGGAGGGTCTTGCAATGGCAATTGAACTTAGAACGCAATATTTCTTCTCAAGGTGAGGCCCCGAGTAAAAGTAAAGAAGAATGGGAGGACCTACCTCATCAAGAGGTAGAGGTAGAGCTCCTGAGAAGTATACAGTAAAAGCAGCGTTGGGGGAGAAGGAGAAGAAGATGACTCTCTCCATACACAAACTAAAAGGTAAGAGGTTTATGCCTTTCATCAGGGTATGAATGCACAGGATTTGTTAATAATACTATGCATCAGTAGCAGTCAGCAGGGTGGTCAAGCAAAGCAGCAGAGGAGCCTGCAGTTTCCCAAAGAAAAAGTTCAAAAACCCTTCAGCTGCAACACTGCAAGTCCGATAGTACTGGAATCTGCCTGACCAACCCCTCCCCCTCGGTCCCCTCCCTGCACAGTGAGGATTTTTGGATGTCTGCGAATGTCTTCATCATCCCCATGGGCCACTGGCAGCATATAAGTTCAGCGTCGGGCGTTTGACCGGGCGGCCCCTCATGCGCAGTCCCCCCTTGTTTTCAGAAACTATCATGTGATGATCCTGCTTCCGGCGTCGAAGGACTTATACTTGGCGTATCAAAACCTCAATTCCTGCTGCGTGCTGCTGCAGGTGCATATGTTTTGCTTGATTTTTGTTACCTTTCTTCGATGTTTTCCGTGCGGCCTCGCTGGGCCGCGGCTCTCTCTGCGTGTGCAGCTAATTAACCATCGCTCGTTCGTCCCTCCCCGCCTAATTAATCATTTCATTTGATTTCGCTCCCGAACCCGCCGTGTCTCGGGGCGAGCCGCACGAGTTGCCTTAATATTATTCGCAGGTAGTGCTCAGAACACGGTGGAGGCCCTTCGGCCCCCTCTCGATGAGATCATATTGATCGGTCACCATCGGCTTATTAGGACGATGGTCAACTACTCATCATATGCCCTTGCGGTGGCGGAGAGGAACAACACATCTTGGAGCAATGAATGTGCAAGCATCATCGAGCTATTAAATCAAAAGGGATAGATCAGTAAATATATTTGTATGAGCTAAGTTTTTAAATAAAATAATAAAAACTTGACGGAAACATAGAGAGATCAGTTGAATTTTTATTCTTTCTACTTTTTACAGTAAGACAGATGAAAATTCATAATTTAATTATAGAAAATAAGTTTATAGAACAACTATGCATCAAAACGACAAATCTAGAATCCGCCACTGACAAACAAAGTGAGCACACAGCTTCTTTAACTAGTATAACTTTCATATTCTCTTTTTTACTTAGTCTATTATCTAATGATTGATACCATTTTTTTATCATCCATCTCCAACTGATCAAAGCAGCAACACAATTAGAGCAAGGTCAAAAAGGTACATTTCATCCAGGAATCTGAAGCCAGCCTCTTGAAGAACGCCAATACATCAAGTCAAGATCCCCATCAATGAACAGTGGCCCTGCCCTGCATTTGACTGATTCATTCATGAAGCATGGAAAAGGAAGAGACAACATCTGTGGACTATAAACAAGAATATGTTTTGATTTCCCTCTCCGTGCAAGCTTTCCTTCTACGTCTAAATTTTATCTTAATTAATCTTCTATGTCGATGTCCATCTCGGCATTACTATTCTGCTGCGAGTCCCTTCAGCATATCGTGAATTATGCAGGATGACTGGTGTAGGGTTTGGGGAGTTTGGATTGGTGCTGCCGGGATGCAAATAGCATGTGAATTACGATCAGTTCATGTTTTGGCAATTAACCTAGAAAAATAAGATGTGTTCTAGGCCACTAGCTATGCCTTTTTTTTTTCCCTCCCAACACAAAGTTATTATAAAAAGACAGCCAGTGCGGTGGGGGAGGGAAGAGAGGAAGATATATCTCATCATCTTCTTTCTATCTTTCTGCTTTAATGGTGAAAAAGGAGAGGAGACGAACGTGCTGCTTCAAGGTACTCGTGCTCATCAAACACATCACGACAAAACTATTCATTTGTGTCGGCCTGCCCCCTTTACTTTTCCAAATTTTAAACTATGCCTCAAGCAAAGCAGCCAGGCCAGAGCTAGCAGTGATGTATGTGTTATTCCATGAGGACCATCACACAGTTTTCTTTCCGGCCTCATTTGTGCACCTCAATCACCTCAACATGATGTAAAATCCCATCCAACATCCACCTGTTGTGGTAGGATTGGACACTCAAATTATCAAAATATATATATATATAAAGATATGCAACCAAATATCCCTTTTTATAGTGTTAGAGATTTTAGGTTTAAAATCTGGAAAAACTTAATAAATGAATAAATTTTGAAAAAGTTAACACTTCAAAAATATAGAAAAGATTGCTTAAACGAATCACAATTAAATAAATGTGATATAACCAATTATTACAAATTTCAGAGCTAAATTTAAGAAAAAATACTTCAAAACAAAAAAGTTTTCCTTCAAAGACATGGGGAAGGAGAATATATAGTCTCGAACTTGGGCCACTGGTGGGTTGATAACGCATGAATTGTGGGTTTCAACCAACTGGGTTCTCGATATTGACTGAATTTAACGAGTTTATCGAGTCAACTGTCCTCCCACCATGTTTTTTTATTCTCTTAAAAAATAGATCAGTTTAATCATCAGTCCATATTAACGTTTCCAAATTTCTTTTAGAAAAGCAGGATTGAGAGACTGGGACAGAAGAAATTACGTGAAGGAAGAAACATCCAAAAAGGAAGCAAGCTAAAACGAAGAAGTAAATTTTGACTCTGCTGTTCCAGCAACTATCCATAAGAACAAGAAGTCCAGCTCTTCTCAGTTCACTCACTCCATTTTTATACACAAAAAGTTGCATTAAGAAAGAAAACTTTATTTCCCTATTCCTCCTATCTTCTTCATCGCTATTTTTACTGTAACAATTAAAGCCCACACTGCATGCCCACGCACAGCACTCCCATCTCTATCCCATGCGATTGCGAAGCTTTCCCTTTCCCTTCTCACCGTATCGCAGAACCCGGCGAAGCATCCGCGGCCGCCGTGAAGAGGACGCGCCAGATATCCCTAAAGGCCGCGACGATGGCGGCGTGGTGGCGGCGCGAATTCAGGGACAGAAAGCAGCGCAGCAGCTGCTCCAGCCCTTGCGCGTCGAAGATCTCCTTCTCCATCACCATCTCCGCCATCGACCGCTGGAAGTCCTCCTTCGGATCCTCGGACAGCTTCACCACCGCGAAGCTCTCCCTCACCGCGGGCGCCGCGCACGGCATCAGCCTCCCCACCGCCGCCCACCCCTCCGGCGCAGTCGACTTCCCGCTCCTCGTGATCCGGCCGCACCAATCGACACCCTTCCTCTTCCTCCTCCTCCTCCGCTGCCGCCGCCGTAGCAGGTTGTTGTCCGAGGACTCCACCTCCGTCGTCGACATCAGCGTCGTCTCCGCATCCTCGTCGCTGCTGAACCACCCGCTGTCGTCGTCGTCGGCGGAGGAGTACTTGCTCCGTTCCCGCGGCAGGCGCCTCTGCGAGGACCTCCGCCTCGAGGCCAGCTTCCGCCGCCGGCCTCGGCGGAGCGCCATCGGCGGGAAGATCCCATCGTCGGAGTCGATCTTCCGACGAGGGGTGGAAAGAAGCTCGCTTTCGCCCCCGCCCTCGCCCTCGCCCTCCCCCTCGCCGTCCGCGTCCGCGTCGGAACAGGCCACGACGTGCCACCACTTCTCTTCCTTCCGCCACAAGTAAGCCGGCGTCTCCGTCAGCAGAGGGGAGAAGTCCGCCGGAGCCGACCTGCGGCGGGAGGGGCGGCAGCAGGCGCCGGAGACGAGTGCGGCTTGAGCGCGGCCGGGATGGGCAGGGAACCCAAGGTCGTAGTCGACGTCGAGGCCGGCGTCAGAGACGACGGGGGAAGAAGCGGCGGCGGCGGCAGGACCCTTCGCGCGGAAGGCGTGGAAGGAGGGGAGCACGCGAGCCAGCCGGTGGCGGAGGCGCTTGGCCATCGTCGTCGTCGTCGACGTCGAAGACTGCATTCGAACATCCAAGAGCGAGCGAGTCGGAGGCGTATCACGAACCGACGCCCGGAGAGGTTTTATCACGTAACCCATGCTCACGAGAGAAGCGATGACTCTCGGATGCGGTACCAAGTCCGAGACAGCATCCCCGGTTTGGCCTCCGCTAAAATATTCAACGGACCCAGTAATTCCAATTTGCTGGCGTCATGCGACGAAGATCGACGAAGAAAACGGTGTTTCCTGAGCGAAAGAGAACAGAGGATCGGCGAAAGCCGCTCCGCATGGACTGCCAGCTCTGGCCATTATGGATAATTAGTTTACATAATAAGTGGTGGGACTTGAGACACCAAAATTTGAGGGTCAAAATCTCGACGTTGACTCGAATCATTTCCAAGGACTGGCTAATTACTTTATGATATTTTGTTTAAGACCCCGCTAAACCGGCTCCATTTCGTTCGGATGAGAAGGTATTCGTATATTAAACTCCGTCGGGATCGTAATCGGGCGGAGCAGGGGAGACATGTTTAGGATGTTGATACATGCGGGGGCGAGACCCGCTTTATCCCCTGCGTCGTTTAAAGCTACGTTCATATAAACTGTGAGTCAGGCCGTACGGCGCACAGGGATCGGCTGTCGTCGTCGGTGCACCGGACGCCGAGATGGACGAACGGGCGTCGCCGTCGAGGAACGCGCGTCGCGACGTGATGCGACGCCGAGGCCGCAGCGGGCAGGCGTCGCGGCGCGGTCGGCCCTTCTCGGAGCGCGCCACCGGCGGCCTGGCTTTTGGCAGCGGGGGAGGGCCCACGAGGTGACTCCACGTGTCCCGTTCCCGGTGCCTCGGCCGTCCGATCTCGATCGGGGGGCCGACGTCGGGACGTCGTGAGTGGACGGCCGCGATTGCGACGGGGCGTGCGCGGGGATCGAAGCGGAGGAGGAGGAAGGAGAGGCGCCCGCCGTGCGTACGAAAAGGGGTACGCGGAGGGGGAAGGAGCGGCTCATCGGGCCGTCGGCGGTGTCGGGGGAGGCCGGCTCGGCCGCAGGATGGGTGGGTGGGGGAGGTTCGGCTATTCTTTTGAGGAGGAGGAGGGGATCACATCAGGGGATTGGGTAATTGGATGGCCCGTCGGTATTCTACCCTGTCTCCGTTCAAAATTACATACAGTGGAGGAGTACTGCAGGAGCGACGGTGGATTGATATTTTTTTGAAGCGGATAGGGAATAAAATAATTTAATTAGTCGTCGATGGACGATGGGGTTGGGTTGGGGTTCGATTATTTAGTTCTTTTTTTAATATTTTTCGGGCATCATGATGATTGATGGTGTAGGCGAATTATGGCATGATGCGAATTGGTTGGTCTTCCTTTTTCTTTTTTTTCCTTTTCCCCCCGTCAAATGCGCCGTTCGCCGATGGGTTTGCTCTGCTCCTTCCCGATGTTGTATATATCGTATGTTTTAGCACGAACGCTAATCTCTGCGTGCGTTCACGTGAAGTGGGTGTATATATATATATAATCTTCGTCTTTACGTTTGACCCGCTACGTCCCGATTACTTAATGCGGATGATTAATTGGTTAATTAAGGTTGCAGTTACGAGGTTTTAAATTAATAGTTTTAGGGTCTGTTGCATGCACACGTGGTCGATCTCTCTTGTACTCTTGCAATTATTGGTTCCTTATCGATGCATGCTACCCGCGTATTTAATCAGTGGCCAAATCATATATGAACAAATAGCTGATGCTGCGTTTATTATGTATAGCATGAAAAATAAAAACAACCTATTAAAAATAATACTCCTCAGACTTAATTAAGGAGGTGCTGGGTTGAAACTAAAAAATATTTTGAAAGAAAATACACTCATACGGACGACAATTGATCGATCGATCGAGATGGATCGAAGAAGACCCGCAATAATTAGTGCGGTGGGCAGTGCACGTCGTTCCTCCCGGGGAATTTTCCTTGCCATCTTTTTTTTTTTAATATTTTTTTAAAAAATAATTTTCATTTTTCAGAATAAACCGTGCTATGATAAATTGTATAAAATAGTTTTATTGTGGCCCATAAAACTTTGTGCACGGATTAAATTTTGAGGCCTCGGAAACTAATGAGGTGGCTTCCTCTGATTTAGAAATAGGACACGATGCATGTGCGTGTAATTTTCTCTGGATATATTGGCCACCTCGAGGAGAATGATATGATACTGACTTCCTTGGGAGTTCCATTAAGTCGTCTCACCATCAATTATATCCTGGTTAAATTAGGACCAATTAAACTCTCATCGTATGTGTCGTGGTTGCTGGGCTCCACACTCCTCCCGTCACAGCTACAATTTTATCTTCTAAGAGACTAAGGAAACAATATTGCCCAAATTAAGTGTGTCAGCTACTTTTTTTAAAAACGGCCAATATGTTAGTAGTACAGGCCAATAAGCTTAATACGAGTTAGTTTTTATACTTTTTTAAGCTTGATTTGTATTTTTTGCTGGTGTATTATTTCTTTTAAGTTGCTGTTTATTAATATGAGGTGATAATATATTTTTACATGCCTATATAATAATAAGGCTTTAAATTATTTTTTTAAAAGTTAAATTAAATATTATTATATGAGGAGTGATCCATAAACTTATGGACAAAATCATTCTCCCTCGATATTCCACTCGTTCCTCTTATTTCTTATTTTTTTAATTAATTTTTGATGCTGCTCGAGCAAATAATTAAGGCCAAACGAGGCTTTGAAGTCTTAAAAGTTATCAAAACTATGACATTTCAATGCTTCTCAAAAAGTAGTATTACTATATATAAACAAGCTCAACAGACTACGAAGTGATTAAAAAAACAGAAGAGAAGAATATGTACACGCCAAGTCAAATATGAACACCACAAGGACTCCAGCAAGCGACATTGCCAAATTAAAAACTTCCAACTATTTAGAAATAAAATGCGAAGCAGAAGGACCACACAACACTTGCCCTCCCACTGCACTTCTCATTCCATCACACCTCACTAATACCTCCAAGAATTTTGTCACTACCTTAGTAAACTAAAGCTATATTTCTTTAACTAAGCACTCCAGGTCTCGCAAGAGATAAAAACTCACTTGAAGTTGATTGCTCGCTCGACTGATTCCTCCCTGCCTACTTAAATCCCTGAAGCCCTCACCCATTCTCTGCACCCAACTGATCAACCTCTTCCTCTCCTGGTCTCTTGGAGTCGAGGGGAGATCGACCGCCGGTTGAAAGGGCCGTTGATATGTCGCAAGAAGCAGAAAGAATGGCGCTGCCGGCGGCGAAGCGCGGCCAGGCGAGGAAGTTCGCCTTCGGCTGCGCCCTGCTCGCGTCCATGGCCTCCATCCTCTTGGGATATGGTAATTTGTTTGATGCTTAACGGTTCTGCATGCCGAGGACTGTTCATTTTGTCAGACTCGATGATGTTTATGAATCATTTTGTTTGGAAATTAAGATATTGGAGTGATGAGCGGCGCGGCGATCTTTATAAAGGACGACCTCAAGATCAGCGACACGCAGGTGGAGATCCTTCTCGGGATTCTCAACCTCTACTCCCTCGTCGGCTCCTACGCCGCCGGATTCACGTCCGACTGGATCGGCCGGCGCTACACCATCGTCGTCGCCGCTGGCATCTTCTTCGTCGGCGCCCTCCTCATGGGCTTCGCCGTCAACTACGCCTTCCTCATGATCGGCCGCTTCGTCGCCGGCGTCGGCGTCGGGTTCGCCCTCATGATCGCACCCGTGTACACCACCGAGGTCGCCCCCGCCTCCTTCCGTGGCTTCCTCACCTCCTTCCCCGAGGTCTTCATCAACTTCGGCATCCTGCTCGGCTACGTCTCCAACTACGGCTTCGCCCACCTCCGAGAGTCGCTCGGCTGGCGCCTCATGCTCGGCGTCGGCGCCGTCCCCTCCGTCTTCCTCGCCGTCGGCGTCCTCGTCATGCCGGAGTCGCCGCGGTGGCTCGTCATGAAGGGCCGCCTCGGGGAGGCCAGGCTCGTCCTGGAGAAGACCTCCGATACCCCCGAGGAGGCACGGCTCCGCCTCGCGGACATTAAGGCCGCCGCCGGCCTCCCCGACGCCTGCGACGACGACGACGTGGTGCCGGTGCCGAAGAGGACCAGCGGGAGCTGGACCGTGTGGAAGGAGCTGCTGCTTCGTCCGACCCCGCAAGTCCGCCGCGTGCTGCTCACCGCCGTCGGGATCCACTTCTTCCAGCAAGCGTCCGGCATCGACTCGGTGGTGCTCTACAGCCCGCGGATATTCCAGAAGGCCGGCATCCACGAGAAGAACAAGTTGCTGGGGACGACGGTAGCGGTGGGCGTCACGAAGACGCTCTTCATCCTGGTGGCGACCTTCTTGCTCGACCGCATCGGGCGGCGGCCGCTGCTGCTGTGCAGCACCGGTGGGATGATCTTGTCGCTGGTGGGGCTCGGCTTCGGACTGACGCAGATCGACCACCACCCGGAGGGGCAGCTCCGGTGGGCGGTGGGGCTCTGCATCGCGTCCATACTGGGCTACGTCGCCTTCTTCTCCATCGGCATGGGACCGATCACCTGGGTCTACAGCTCGGAAATCCTGCCGCTGCGGCTGCGGGCGCAGGGGGCGAGCATCGGGGTGGCGGTGAACCGGGTGACGAGTGGCGTCATCACCATGACCTTCATCTCGCTCTACAAGGCCATCTCCATCGGCGGGAGCTTCTTCTTGTACGGTGGGATCGCGACGGCGGCGTGGGTGTTCTTCTACACGTGCTTGCCGGAGACGAGAGGGCGGACGCTGGAGGACATGGAGGAGCTGTTCGGGACGAGGAAGGAGGAGGGCGAGAAGGAAGCACAGATGGCGGACGCAGCAAACGAGAAACTTAATTATGAAAAATAGAGGGTGTTTTCTATGAATTTAAGCTTCAAGCAGCAGACGTTGGAAGGGCTCAATTATGAATTTATATATATGGCTTGTGGTGTATATAATAAATATATAGACGATGTTTGTGAATTGAAAAAAGTAGACTTGAAACAGCTGCACCACATCCAGGGGAAATTAGCTTTATTTGGAAACAGATATCAACATTCTGTGATGATACATAGCAAGACCTCTTTTACACCAAACAGCCCCCACAGTGTTGCTATTATGTAATACTATAAGCTGTACCGGATATGAACAAAACAACAACTTCCTTTCTTTTCCACCATCTGATGTCTAACCTTATCTCTATGACAAGTTTATTTTTTTTCTTGTAAAGAAGCATGAAAAATTTTGCTTCACTAACACTGTAATGAGAATTAACCATGTCCATCGTTATTCGTGTTGCGGTATCTTCCTAAGCTTTTCACACTTACAAATGGAGGTCTCTCTTATTCGCTTCACAGTAACTTCCATTGCTTCATGGGAGTCTCAGTCAGGTGAGGTAGTGTGTTAGTTTTGACTTGGGATCTCCCATTCTTCTGTTTCTGTCCTGGGTATTTATAAGGCTGCAGGAATGCTGCTTCCTGCAAAAGGGCTATCTGGGAGTTCAATGTGCCCGCTGCGAGCACCAAAGAATGAATCTTATTAGAACAAACCATATTGTATTTGAGATGATGTTATGCTGTCGTGTAGTTTTTAAGATGATGTTATGTTCTTTATACTGATTCCTAATAGTTGGTGACGAAAAGGAGAGATTTTTCATGGTATGAGCTTCTTCTGTGGTTTACCTTTCCTGGTCACTGTATGAGCTTCTTATTTCTCTACCTTTGTCATCGGAACAATCATTTAGGAAGTCAAACTCATAATTTAAATGACTTAGCAAGTTGCCGGGACCTGAACAAGACATTGGAGAGATCGTACGACAATGTTAGCTAATGATCGAAGAGTAGGGACATCTGATTTGTCAAACTCTAGTTGCAAACCTGCTGTACCTTCCATGCCATGACTCAGATAATTTTGCTGGGTGGGTGTTGCCGGCACCAGGTTCAATCTAGAGAGACGCATTCTCTCACGCTCCATCTCCCTCTCCATAAGGTGACTCTTAAATTGTCTTGCTCTTTCAAGAGATCCTTGCGGAACAGGATAAATTTATCATGCGATTGAAAACTAATACAAACTTCATCATCTTTTGTTAAAATAACGGAATAATTACTCACCAGAATCAGAATCTATGTCAGGATTACGGGAGTGGTAAGGAGAAATGGGCCTCGAATTTTCTGTGTGGGATCTGCATCATAAAGGCCTCAAAAGTTATATAAAAAAGACCAAAGCATGCGGAACAATTTTAATGCGTCTAGCTAGCTAGCAGATTTGTGTATCATCAGTTTTAGATGGCAACATGGACAAAAGATTCAATAGAACTCCAACCTGTCAAAGTTTTTGGATTTTTCCTTGTATGGCTTCACCAGCACACGAGCACCACAAATGTAATGGGGATTTCTCTGCTCAAGAATCATGTTGACAGTCTCCGGATGGACGAAGCTAACAAATCCATACATGCGTCTCTCAAGAGAAGGAAGCCTAACGTCGCGGACTTGTCCATATTGCCTGAGAAAAAAGTTGGAAATTAGGGAGAACAGAAACGCAAAGTACCCAAGTATAATGTTCAAAACCCTCGGTAGTATAATTACTTGAAATAGTTTGAAACATCATCTTCAGTGAATGTGCTATCAGCTGGGAATGTAAGATAAATCTGGTGAGAACTAGAGACATTGGAAGGCAGATCGTTTCTCTCATTCCTACCCTCCATGTACCTTGGAACATCTTCTGTTAAAATTACGGAGTGCTGACCGTGTGGTCTGTTATCAACACAAATGAAAAAGTGAGACAGAAATAAACAGAATCAGCCGGATGATTAATCAGTTTCTAGTACCTCTCAATTAGTCGGATGCTCTTCCTCAAGTGAGAGAGCAACTTTGTCAAGTTGTAGCCAGCCTTCCCGTGCCGCTGGCTCTCAGTAAGATACCCGTCAGCCTGAAGGTTCTTCCCATACCTTTCGGAGTATAACATAGGCAATGAAGCAATAGAAACAGGCACTCCTCTCTTTGATCTCAAGAGTTCTACAATCTCCACTTCTAGCTTTTCAAGTGCCTTTGGTGTAAACAGATGCTCCTCGTTCGCATACTCTGTCGTGTTGGGGCCGAACACATTGGAGTAGCCATCTTGAAAGGACTGTGCATGGGAGAACCTGCAGTTGATCCCATGTTTGCAGAAACCCTTGATGAAATAATGGCAGGTCTTGGGTGGCAAATCAGATAAGCTCTGTGATCTCCTGTTGGTCCTCGAAGCCGATCCAGCATCTTGATAATAGTAGTTATTCATACGGTTTGTGCTTTCCAGTTGCTCCACCGGCTGAGTTTGACTGTGAAGTGATGAGCCAACGAAATCAGCATACGGTCGCGGAACAAGATCATAGTTATGGGATGGAGGATGCTGCTGGTCAAGTTGCAGCCGGTGATCCCAGTAAGGTGTTGGGATAGGATAATTGTTCTGACAGGAGCTAGAGTGTGATCCCGAAGGAGGGTAAGAGCCAATTTGGAGGTCAGATATGGAGTTACTAGGTGACAATAGGCCGAGCATGTTCTTGGCATCAGTAATCTTTGAGAGCAGAAAATTATCAGAGCCAATTGCTAATTGGAACATCTCTGCAGGCCCTTTCAAACAGATGCATCCTATGAGGTTCACAGCAATCTCTGGTTCGACCTTCTGCACTCTACTGATGGTGATCTTAAACAAGTCGTAGATATCCATGTCATAGTACCTCTCGGCACCTGAAAAGACAGAAGTAGTTCAACGGAGGAAGGAAGGAAACAAAACTTCATAAGCAGGCAAAGTAGCTGACTTAAGATTACGTTCTGGATTATGAATAAGCCAACGCTCTTATGAGTAGGCCATATATATATATATATTTTTAAAAAGGTCATAAGAGAAGATTACAATCTATACTTCATACTTGACCTCATCCCTCATGCTGAAGCCACATAACCTGGATGAATGATAAAAAATAGGAACAGAAATAATGGGGGTGAAGAAAACAAGATCTTGCAGTACGCACATATTAATGAGCCCCACAATAGGGAATTAAACAATGAAATAAAAACAAGAAGCCTATGCAGCAATCTGCTCTTCAGATGATCACTTATGTCAAAAATATCCTGAGCAACTAGTTTATGGTTCAATCTATTCTGAAAATTCTAACACTAGGACATCATTTTCATATTCATGAACAGTGTCATCATCAAGTTAAGGTACCAAAATTTCATAGATATCCAACTAGTGAAAGAACAAACTAGCAGAAGACCTAAGCCAGAATTATTAAAAGTCAAAGATAAAAGAAACCCTCATCTGTAGCAAAGATGTCCTATTCCAAACAAAACACACCGACGCTAATATACGTAAAGTTCAAGGGTAAATGAACAGAGTAAAAATGAGTAAAAGGAACAAAAAATGATATTTTGCAAACAATAAAATTGCAGGCCAGGAACTGGTTTTTATTGGGGGGCGAGCGGGCGAATTCGATCAATGCTGCATAGAAAAGGTAAAAAGAAAAAAAGGAGATCAAGAGTTAATAAATACCTCCACCGATCTCCATGTTATACACCATTTTTTCGCAGACGAAGAGGAAAACCCCTTTCTCCCTGTTACCCCTTCACTCCCCCGCAGCGTCTTCAACCCCCAAATCTCACTTCCCCTCTTCTCAACTTTATACACGGGCTCGTCTGCGCTGCGCTCTCGGGCTATTTCTATACGGTGCGCAGGGTGGCCGGCTGTTCCGTCCCCGCAGCAAATTACGGGCCTTGATTTAGTATTTCTCAATGGAGATTGCGCATTGCTCCAAGATGGCACACCATCACTTGCCCCTGCTGCCCAAAAGGCGGACGTCGACCAAATATAACACGGCGTCGCCCGGGGGGGTGCTTCCATCATTTCAAAACCGCCCGCGGCCTCAGGCGACCGCTTCCACCGCGGCCGGGAACCGGTCTCGGCAATGCCGTGATGAGGTGGCCGCCGATCCGGGTGATGCTGCCGATCCCCGTTGGAACAGGCCTCCGTTTCCATTTTTACTGTTATATTCATGCCCAAGAATTGCTTGTTTCTATATATATATAAATTACACATTACGTAGTACGTACCGCGTAAAATTTTCATTAAAAGCCGGCAGAGTGAAATATAACTAAAATATATTTTTACCGTTTATTTTAACAAAATCCTGGAAGAATAACTAATTTATTTTCATCAGTCATAGACTAAATATTGTCAGTAACAGTAAAAATTGGGTCGATTGGGAAGGCAAAGCGGACGTTGGTTTTAAAAAATTCCAAGGAGGAGGCAAATTGTTTATTAATTTTTCTTTCGGAGGAGGTGCAGGAAAAGAAATTTATGCCACTTGGGTGACTCATCTATTTATTAATTATTTCATATGAAAAAGTTGGAGGTTAATGGACGGCGCTCGAACAAAATCCTCCGAGCATATCAACTGACTTAATCAAAGCTACTTTATTTAATCCACACACATTTCCACAAGTCATCATTCACTGTTTCAGTCATCTCCCACCTCTTAATCCCACTTTACGACGATTCCTTTTCCTATCTTAATTAAAGTCAATCCGCGTGATAATTAGTGTGTGTGTATATATATACCTCATCATTTCCCTAATTGATACTCTTCGAGTCACTGCAATATTTATATAATTACTGTAACATAACATAGCGGTAATAAAAATCCTCCTGATTTGAACAAAATACAGAAGCAAGCCCCACTCGGATTACAAATCTAATCATTCTATTTATTAATCAGAGCGAGTGACTGCCAAAGTAAACGCTCCGTATGCAACTCGCTCTCAGTCTCGGTGCTATTAATACGGGCGTCTCCGTCCGAATCGTACATAAACCAAGTCGACGGTGGAAAGGGGAGGAGGAAGAAAAGAAATGGGAAGGAAAAAGGAGGAGGAAGAAGATAAAGAACCAGGAAAGGATAAAGGAGAAAGAAAGAAACACCGTGGAAACTTCCGGCCCCCCCAAAGCCATGTCGATGGTTTCCGACGATTGAAGTCCGCGTAACCGCGTGGGGTCAATTTCGTTGGCCATCCTGCCCTTTTCAGCCTCCGGTCAAAGTTGGGTTGAACACCAAGATCTAATCTACTCGTAATTTTTTATGTTTAATTTGTAGTTGAAGAATGAGGAGGATGAGGACGACGATCGTCGTCGCGGGTCCACGCGTGTGTGCGTCCGGTCGATCACCGTGCCCTGCGGACGAATCCGCAGCAGGCCACCGGAGTGGCAGAGGCGTAGTTTTTGACCTCCTCCTGTGGCCATGTCATTCATTCCTCTCCTTTTTCTTGGTTCGTAGCCAGTTGCTTCAAAAAATGCCCCATCTTCCCACCTACTTCGTGCCGCAGCAAGTTGGTGGGCGGAAGAAGTTTCCATTTTTTTTTCTCGTCCCTGCTTCTTTCGACGGGCGCTCCGCTCTCCTGCTATCTCTCGGTTGCTTTCTTCTGTAATCTATCTCCGGTTCCCCGTAAGATAAGGTAAAGCCTCGAAATCTCATTTTATTGAGGGGATTTGGCGAATTAATTGCCTTATTTCATTCGCAAGGTTTAGTTTTTTTATCTTTCCTTTGGATCGGTCGTTTGGTCGCTTGCTTGATTGATGGCGGTAAGGACTTGTGTTTCCCTTTTTGCTCCCTGAGTTCCTTTTTTGTGGATTTATTGAGATGAACTGGTAGGGCTATGAACTCGAGCCTCCTTGTGTGTTTTGTACAACTATCGCGGTGATGGTTTTGGGAAGCATTCATTCTCCGAATTTGATTGACGAAGCTGCTTAAATTTCTTGGAAGGTTTGATTTTTTTGCTTTTTGATTGAGGTTTGAGGGTTCTTACAAAAGGTATGATTTTTCTTTTCCTGAGTTTTATACAGGGCAAGAAAAATCAAGCAGCTAGCTGGCTGTTCCGTAAATTAGGGTTTCCGGCTCATTATAGTTAGGGATCCTTTTACGTTCTTGAGGAAATTATGCTATGTGTTTGGTTTCCCCTGCGCCTCCTACTTGTCCCTTGGTTAGGTTATCTTATTCTCGTCATGCGAATTTTGGTTGACTTAGATGATGTTTTGAGGAGTTGTTTAGATGACTTCGACCTTCAGCACAAGATTATTTTCATCAACTATCTGCGGCTCACAATTATAAGAAATTTTGTGAGGTAGGTTTTATAAGATGCATCCAGCATATAGTCAAAATATGTGCAAGGATTGAAGGTCATATCAGTTTATTGCTTTGATGATTGAGATTGTAGTTAGCATTAACTATTGTTCTTCATGCTAAACGATTCATTTGAATCAAAGAGCTGTAAAACTCTTTCCTGTTAAACCTGGAATCAAAGAACATAATTAAACACTTTTTCTTTAAGAAGTGTATATTCTGTTACATGACAAACTTGGATAATTATAGTTCTTTATGGTTCCTGCAAACTTGCACTAGTTATGCTATGCTGATTTCTGCTGATCCTTTTTGTGGACTTGGGATTTACTCTCACATCTTCCATCTTCTCCTTTTATCTGCTACTAAGTCATAAGGAGGTCTTCATGATTGTTCAGACTTTCTTTGCTGCTGACTATTCGTTCAACGATGTCCAGTCCTACTTGTACACAAAGTGTCTTAATCTTCGATGCTGTTGAGAATCTAATGTTTTTCCTCTTTCTATAGTGCTAATCCTGCCTATTAATACTTTCTACTGCACTATTTTGGCAGGAGAATAATATACTCAAGAAGCACAGAGGTGTTTTCAGTAGGATGATCCTTCAGTCAGTGTGACATCCATTTTCTACCGGACTATAAAACAATGCAAGCATCAACAAATTATGCAGTATTCGACAACAAGCAGCCACTGTATCAAAAATCCATGCCAACTACCTTTGTAGATTCTCGGTTTACGCCTCCGAACCGCCAGTCCCCGGATTCCTTTTCTTCTGATGATGGATCTCAGCAAAAGAACACTCAGACGCAGGTGAGCACTATGCAGTTCTGCACACTGGAGTCCTCCTTAGCAGCAGGCAATTATACCATTCTCAACTCCCCATCCTCCTTCAATTGCTTGCCTGCCACCGGGAGCCCTGTATCGCAGCAAGAATCGCAGTCTGATAACATCTATGGATCTCCAGTAAGTGCTTCGTGCATCAGCGAGGACCCAAATGATCTTAAGATCAGGTTGAAGGAGATTGAGGTTGCAATGCTGGGGCCAGATTCAGATTTCGTTGAGAGCTTTGGGAACACCTGCCCCGGCCACCTGCAGTTGGAGCCTGCAATGTGGAGGCGAGCCATGGGAACCACACAAGGAGGAGACCTGAAGCAGCTCCTTATAGCATGTGCCAGAGCTGTTGCTGAGAATGACCAAATCAGTGTCCAGTGGCTGATCTCAGAGTTGAAGCAGATGGTTTCAGTTTCGGGGGACCCGATGCAGCGACTGGGGGCATATTTGCTTGAAGGACTTATCGCGAGGTTGTCTTCGTCAGGGAGTTCCATCTACAAGTCTCTGAAGTGTAAAGAGCCCACTGGTTCTGATCTCATGTCCTACATGCGTTTGCTTTACGAGGTCTGCCCATACCTCAAGTTTGGCTACTTGTCTGCGAACGGTGCGATTGCGGAGGCTGTTAAGGACGAGAACATGATCCACATCGTCGATTTCCAGATTGCCCAGGGGAGCCAGTGGATAACTCTCATTCAAGCACTCGCGGCGAGGCCCGGTGGACCGCCGTGCATAAGGATCACCGGAGTCGATGACTCCAACTCCGCTCATGCTCGAGGTGGCGGCCTGGATATAGTCGGGCAGCGGCTGACTCAGTTTGCTCGGTCCTTCAATGTGCCCTTCGCATTCCATGGCGCAGCCATGTCGGGATGCGACGTGGAGCTCGAGCACATCGGCGTGCGCCCGGGGGAGGCGCTGGTGGTGAACTTTCCTTTCCAGCTGCATCACATGCCGGACGAGAGCGTGAGCACGAGGAACCACCGGGATCGGCTGCTGAGGATGGTGAAGAGCTTGTCGCCGACGATAGTGACGCTCGTGGAGCAGGAGTGCAACACGAACACCGCCCCGTTCTTCCCCCGGTTTCTTGAGACGCTCGACTACTACACGGCCATGTTCGAGTCGGTGGACGTGACCATCGGGAGGGACAGCAGGGAGCGGATCAACGTGGAGCAGCACTGCATCGCGAGGGACATTGTGAACATAATCGCCTGCGAGGGCGCCGAGAGGATCGAGAGGCACGAGCTCTTGGGGAAGTGGAGGTCCCGGTTCACGATGGCCGGCTTCAGGCCGTGCCCGCTGAGTCCGACGGTGAACACGACCATCAGGTCGCTGCTGCAGAACTACTCGGAGCACTACTGGCTTGAGGAGCGAGACGGCGTGCTTTATCTTGGATGGAAGAATCGAGCTTTGGTCGTCTCGTGCGCATGGCGATGAAGCTGGTGGTATCGGTCATCTGACATGTCGATAGCTTCTCTTAGGGGTTGTTAATGACTCGGTAGTAAAAGGGGCGTGGTCTGTTGCTGGTGATGGTAAGTACTTCGCTTTATTTTCTTCAGCTGTAACCGGGTTGAAAGATGTATAATCAAGGGCCAATTAGAGAGAATTAGTATGATATGAACATTTTTATAGTTTTCAGCTAAGATGATTGGATTTATGAATCTTATTGTCTTCTAGGAATGAGAGTAGGCAATGTTGAGCAAAATAACTCAACATGAATAAAATCTTGATAAGAAACTAGCATGCATCACAAATCCCTGCTCAAACAATCAATTCGGTCTCAATAAAATAGACAAACCGATATATTTCATCTTTCTACTTGAATGCTGGATTACAAGATTGGAGATACATCCACAAATACATAATTCTTTACAGAGAAGCTATGGGGGACTGAAAAGATCTGCTCACACTTTGCTCTCATGAATAGTGACAGTATATTCTTGAAGAGAGAGTGGGCCTTCTTCCCTACTTCCCCTCAACTTATTCATGCAGTAGCTAGTTCTGTAAGCAGTTTCTGAGGAAAAAAAAAATATTATACACCTAACTACGAGCACTATAAAGATCTACAACAACATAGACGGTACGGATGCTTCATGGAGGACTAAGGCCATATGGCTGACCCGAAGCAAGTAGAGAAATTACGACTACATGGTTCACCTGTGAAGAACACCCCAATCTTTATTTTGGCATGAAATCTCTCAAGGACGCCTGGAATTGCATTTAGTTGTCATGGGCCCATTACCAAATTTCCCGCAGTTGTATAGTAAAAACTTGATGAAGGATTGATAGGAGCTGTCTTAAACGTGAATCCCTCACTCTTGTCTTCTCCGGACTCGTAGATTCTAGGGTGTGAACTTTCAGTGAAAGAAGACAATGAGGGTTGAACGATCCGCTTGCCACAATCAAGGGATGGTGCTTGGTAGTGCTTTGGTTCTATTTCTAATGACTGATGCTTGTCATTAGTGATGCTACTTTGACAGGGGATGATGCCGACACCAAGATCAAGGCTGATTGTGTCAGCTTCCTCGATCTGAGTGAATGGGTGGGAAAAGGTTGTCGCAGTGCAGTTCCTCATCATACCAGACATAGCAGCTGACCTGTGTCTACTAAGAGAATTATCTGCATCTGTAATTGCTGATGCAGATGACTCATGGCCGGTTGTTTTTGCAGCAGGTACATCATGGTTGTGTTTGCCCTCATATGTCGTAATCACTGCCTTTGGGTCATGTGATGCCCTTTCAACATGTTTCCTGACAGGGCAACCAGCATTTGTGCACTTGTAGTAACTTCTGCAGGTCAAAGAGGAGACAGATTTTAAGATGTAGGCCTGCTACTGATCAAGCAAGCAAGGATCTACCACTACTGAATAGATGATATCAAACTTAAGAGACTTCAAAGATCCTATCTTTAGGCCAAAATTGTGTAAGTATTAATAACCATTAATCCAGAAAATGAAGTTCCACGAATAGCATATTGCCATTTAGGAATAGAAGTAACATTGTAAAGTGTAACATCAAGGAGTTCAACAAATTGATTGCTGATGACATTATCCCTACTTTTCTTTTTTTGACAACAACCAGACGTTCTTCTGCTCACAATATATATTGCCAAAGAGGAGAGATAAAATCCATCTTACTTAATAGGAGCTTGAGAAAGATGAAGCCAGATAGGTATGCAGCTTCACATTGAAGTTAAAAGGCAAACAGTTGCAATTCCATTAGCCAGAAAGTGTTTACACTCACAAAGTGTATAAACAAGCATATTATTTCTTGCTCGTTGATTACAATCCTACTGAGTTTATTGATCTCTGAATTTCCAAGAAAACAGAAGTAAGAGACATTACAGATCCTTCACTTGCTCACATGTCTGACTCAACTGCTTCTTCAAAAATGCCAGTTTTCTATCTCATCTCACTTCAGCACTGAGTTTACTGAGCATATTATATTCTTAACACATGAATGTGAACTGAAGACTCATGTTCTAATACTATGTTAAATTTAATTGGATAACCAAATTTTCCAAGAGCTTAAGTTGTTAGAATCCATTTATGTGTATTCCTTTTTTTTCTTTGAGTGAAATGTACTTATAGTCTTAACAATGCTAACTTAGTACTGGTACATGAAAACTTCAACTGCATCCCCAAGTTTTGGATATGAAACAAAGGAATAGAATAAAACTTTGTAAATTACAGAAGATCCTTAACGTAGTCTCCTGAACCACAGCTACAAGAATCTCTCGTCTATATCCGAACAACAAGAGACTCAAACATAAAATAGACATCAGCAGGAAACTGATGAAATAAATAATGCTATAATCAACAAGACATCAATCCAGCACTTACCAATGGCATATGAGAGGCATAGAAGTATTCACTCATAAAGCATAAAAAATCTAGAAAATTTAAACTGGTTTTCTATCTTCTAAAAATGTCAAGTAGCAAATTCCTAGTTCAGAAAGTATAATGTCTAACAAGTGCAAGTAATAATGACTTTGACGACTGCATATAGCATTGCTCTTGGACATGGATTAATTGCATCAATATCTTTTCTACTTAAAATATCACAAGCAGCACAAAAAGATTGTTGATGAGAAGAAAGTAACCTTCAGTTTAAAAGGAACATACATACGTATAAAAGATGAATCTTACCTTGGATTAGGATTTCCCTTGACTACTTTCTGCCCATACTTACGCCAACGGTATCCATCATCCAAGATATCAACTTCACTCACAGTTTGTACAACAACACGTGGCTCACGGTTTATTTTGCCAATTGAAGCAGGATCAATGTTAGATATTTCCATCTTCCTGCTTAGAGACATTGCAAAACCAAGCAATTAGTCAAATAAACACTTCTTATAGCTGAACTTTGGAGTTAAACAATAAAAAGGCCACCTGCGCTTTGATTCAGGATCACCATCTCCAAGAGCCTCATCACAATCATTAGATTGCCCACCACCGATTTCCACATCTTCACTGATAGAAGCAGGGGATAACTCCATAGTGCTATTAGGATCAATCTGATGAGGTATGTGGCAAGGAACATTTGCTGATTTAGCTGCAAATTGTAAGGTTCATCAATGAGTAAAAATCTGATGAAAAATGAGACTGTATCTAGTTATAAAATGCCTTACCTTCACCGCCCATCAAAGAAGAGAAGTTTGTAGGATTTTCCTCTTCTTGATTGGAGATAATTGCACCAACTGCTGAGCGACGGTTAGGCTGGGGTTTTGGATGATCATGTTGACCTTTATAACTTATTTCAGTAATTTGTCCATCATAAGAACGTTCAATTTGCTTCTTCATTTGGCAATTGGGATGCGTGCATTTGTAATAGCTTCTAGGATATTCACTACCTTTAACATGCTTCTGCCCATACTTTCGCCAGTTATAACCATCTTCTGCAGATTTTTCAAGTATACTAGATGAAGTTGGTTCGTTAGTCTCCGACTGAATTATCTGTGTACTTTCGTCTGGACATTTTGTTAGTTGCAACTCACTGGAATCTGCTGGCACTTCAATTGCTGAAGTAGGAGCTGTCACCAATTGAGCCAATTCATTTTTGGAGGTAACTCTGTTCTGATCTTGAGGCTGACCAGACATCTGCATAGATAACATGTGCACTTCTTGGATTAAACCCATCAAGCCTTACAAAAAATGACAAAGCATAGAACATGAGATATTATTTTGCTAAGAGAACAAAGGCAAATCAACTCCAGTATATTATGATGCGGTAAATTTAGACAGGAAATTCGTCAACTACAACTACCAGATTGTCCAAATATCAGCTTCAACGAGTCACATCTGAACATATTTATCCACGTTCAGTTTTCCTTTATTGTTAACATACTAAGGGACTTCAATGATGAGTCCAAAGAAATACTACTTTTTTTCTCCGGTCATCTAGCCCAATTTCTCGATCAAAACATACTACAGCATGACATCACACAATCAGCACATAGAAACCTAAGTGTCAAGGGAATCAAACCACTTGTAAAGAAATAAATAGATTCTTATCTTCACGTAACCAAAAATTTTCTCATAAAAAGGAAAACATTCTTCCAAAAAGGAAAATAGATACAGAATGTATTTCCTAAACAGTTGCCGATGAAACTAACAAATGTGGTGATAAAGCATATTGTTTCAATGATGCCTTTCACTTGAAAATATAATCAATATTTAGATGAGGCCTTAAATGATCAAGACCCAGTTTTGAAACTCGTTAATTGACTAAAGAAAAGAAAACTTATTGATTATGTATTAACGCCATGAACTTGCAGTACTAAGCTTTGAGGTTTCAACTATGCTAGTTTTGACAAAGTAATATGCATATGCATCTTTAAGAGCAAAACAATAGTACCCATTGGCCATACATAATTTTATCCAAGAAAAAGGAAACACGCCAAAAGCTTTATGCAAATAGTGACTCCCATCATACCCACAAATATACATATTGCACTACTATGTACCAGGTGCTTGGCCTTATGCATTATCTATGTTAACCAAGAAAAGAGTGGAATTACCAATGGTTTGAATGGAGATAAGCCTAGATTATATGTTGCTTTAACATGGGGTCTGAATTCAAAATCTCCAGAATTTCCTCTGTCATATGAACTAACATTTGAAATATCCATTGGAGAAGATGATGTGGCCGAACAAACAGTTTTACTTGTGATAGACGGCATATTGAGGGTTCCAGTGGTTGGAGAAGGCTCCGCCTGCAAAAAAGAGCTCCAAAAATAGACAAGCAATTTCATCCTCCTATACATGATGTCTGCAATATTTTTTCTTAAATGTAACAAATAGCCATATTCAAACGTACTGCACAAAATTTCAGAAACCACATCGAGCAAACAGAACTTTTCACAGGAATTATGTTGTACATACCATACACCAAATTCTTTTCTTCTACAGGATGTTGGATTTCCAAGACAAAGACACCGAGGCAATTAGATATCTAGGTAGGCAGAAGTGATGCTACTAAAGAGTCAGATTTAAACAAATCTAAGAGACCTCATATTTAAGGGATTTGAAACAATATCTAGAATGATATAAAATTGCATTCAAACTATAGCCAACCAGAAGGAGCTCTAAGAATTATGAGCGTAATAATCACACACATGTCCGTTCATGCTAGTCTGAACAAGTTTCCTGCTACTAAAGTAAAAACAACCTACAGTTGGATCAATAACTCGCCCAATAGTAGACACAATGACAAGATGACCAGTATAGGCTTGTTTTATTACATATTGAAACTTGTGACACTAAGCAAAACAATAAATGCTATAGACCTGAGAAGTTACCACCTTCCTTACATGAATTCCTAGAATATATCCTTAAATTATTTTCCTGTTGAAACCATCGTCATAAAACAACCTAAAGCATTCGCTTCTCAAAATGGAACACGTTCATTATTGTAGTCACGCAGAACACCCAAGCAGTAGCTCTCAATTCCATCCCTCTGCTAGAATTCATACATTAGAATGTTTTAACTTGAGTTAAAAGGATCCTCGTACAAAGGGGAAAACCACTCTATCAAGCAAGCCCAATGTCGATGCTTTTAGGAGTATGAGAGATTCTCAATCTACGAACATACTGACACAGATATTTTCATATGATTAATTGCAGCATATGCCAGCATAAAGTGAGAAAACAAAATGGAATTAATTGAGAATAAGAATCTATATTAAAGACAGGATAATGCGATTCCACCAAACTTTGTATTTTACATGCATGTTTTAATAGAAAAAGTAGCACCCTATCATTAAGAAGAATAAAAAGCTCATAACTAGCTTCATCACCAGCTACCGCTGCACATCAATTCAGAATACTAGACACATCGAATGACATGAATGCTCACACTGATGATAACCTAAAAAGAAAAAAAGATTCAGATTTCATGCATCTATGTCGTTGAATTCATCCATCAATGAAGAATTTTTAGCTGTTGCGACGAAATTTTCTTTCATAAACGCTCGAGTGGTATTCAGTAATAGTTTCAATCCTGATAAAGGGAAAATGTTTCTCGTTGCCGAACAGAAAGCTCAAGAACTTAGGGATTCGTAAGCAAAGCAACTTCATTTTGGACTCAAGCATCAGCGCCAGTGAAACATAGTCGAAGTTCGAACAACGAAAAGCATGACACTGGTTGGAGAAAAAGGAAGTATCAGGGGAAAACAAACAAAATCATGCGAGCAGATCTCGCACCTTCATGTTGGTGAGGAGGACAGGGGACTCTAGCAGCGCGGATGGGCTAAACCCGGCTGGTATGGTGAGGCAGGGGGAACGCACGATCGGGAGCCGCGCCGGGGACATCGTCTTGTACCTCGCCCCGTTCGCTCCGGCGAGCAGAGGAGGCCCAGGATCCGACCTCCCAGCATTCGCGGGTCTCTCTTCCTGCTCCCTGCCGCAGTTCCCCGCGCCGGAGCCCTCGAATCGCGGCTCGGGAGCCGGGGGGCCCCTCTCGGCAGCTCCGCAGCCGGGATCTCCCGTCGTGGGCTCGGGGTTCGCCTCCATTTCTGGATCCGGGACGAAGAGAAGAGCTGTGTGAGCGAGCGCGGACGCCTGCGTCTCTGTGTCTGTGGGGGTGTGTGGGAAGGAGGGCAGCGAAGAGGAGGAGAAGAACGAAGCGAGACCGAAGAGGTGGGGGGACGGGTCGAGGATTTAGTGCCTAAAGGTAAGGGCAACTTAGGGATTTCATCCTCCTGCCGAAGAAATAATGTCCCGCGGGCGGTTGACCTGGAGGGCCTCATTAATGGCGGGGGAAATTAGAATTGACCCATATACCCCTGCCTGAGCTGCGAAATGACGAGATCACTGTTTTGCCCCTTGGCTGTCCATTTGCGAAGAGAGCATGTTCTGCACGTGACTCTGTGGGGTTTTATATTTTTTATCTTTTGGCCGGGAGACGTCCCTTATGATTAACAATCATTGTAATAGAAGTTCACAAGAACGAGGTGGGGATCACAAAATTTGGCCCCGGTCTCTACGCATATCTATGAGTGTACTCAACCATCACCCGGTTTAGTTGTTGTTCCCCTTACCCTTATGGCCCTTGAGCCATTTCCACTTTCTAACTTGTGAGGCACTGAACCAGACATTTAGAACTGAGGCCAACTACCGCAGGGTATGCTGACTTAAGATTTTTATACAGATAAATACATTGTAACCTTCAGATGTCAGATCAGTTCTCGTATCCTCCATCCAACGAGGAACTTTATCTCTTTAACACTGATCAGTCAAGCTAGGGATGACCTAGAAGGTCTACGCAATCATCTTAGGAAGTTTCGTATTAGATGAAAGAGTTACCAGTTAACCATGAGGAGATGAATTTAGCTGAGCACATGAAAGTTGGATCTGATAAAAACCAACCATACCCTATGTCAATCGATTTCAGTTTAGGTGTTTGGTTCAGTCCCGAGCAAGTTGGAAAAGTGGAAACTAGTTTGGATATGATGCCTCTTTCTTATCCTGTTGCAGGGGCCATGGATGGGCAACCCTGAGCTGACCTGTTTCTGCACCACCACTTGTGGGGAGGGGGGGTTCAGTTCACTGACAAAGTAGCCAACACAGCTGAAAGAAAGATGTGATGTGCTTTTCCAAGGTTATGATTTATATGTACATGAATGGACATAGGAGTACACTTTATTCTCAGGAAAAAGAAAAAGAGAGAGTCTGTTGAGAGTTTGAAGCACATTATGCTCATGTCGAACACAATAACTACATTTACAATCTCGTGAGATATGTATATGATTTGTGGAGGAACATCGATTCTGCTGGCACTGCGAGTGTGTTCAGGAAAAGTGAGATATGTGCTGTTGGAAAGGTATTCTTCATATCAGAATCAACGGCCTGGATGATGTCTCCGAGGTACTCTGGTGCAGCCTTCCGATAGGTGCCTTTTTTTCCTCTCTTGGTTGATGACATCCTTCACAGCATGCAGGGAGGCGGGCGTTCTTCGTCTCGGAGAGCACATGAGAAGCAGGCCATGCTTGTCCGAGCTCATTGCATCTTCAACTGATGCCAAGTCCTTGGCTCAGCTCCACTCCCTCCTCCTCCGCTCCGGTCTCCTCGTCGCCCCTGACTGCTTCGTCGCCACCCGCCTCGCCTCCGCCTATGCCAGCCTCTGCCTCCCTCAGCACGCGCGGAAGTTGTTCGACGAAATTACTCATCCGAACACCTTCCTTGTTAACGCCGTCCTTCGAGCCCATTCCCGTGCCGGTCAGTGGCTCCAAACCCTCGCGCTCTTCCGCCGCATCGTCGGCGGTTCTGTGTCCTCAGATGACCTCCCTGATGAATTCGCCTTCTCTATCGCGCTCAAAGACTGCACCGCGCTCTCCGCTCTGCGGCACGGCCAAGCCGTTCATGCCCTCGCCATCAAGAAGCGACGTGCCTGCTCCGATATGTTTGTTGGCTCAGCTCTTGTCGAGCTGTACTCCGGATGCGGAGTGATGGACGACGCCGTGGCTGTGTTCGAGAGTTTTCCTGAGCCGGACGTCGTGCTTCGGAGTTCAGTGGTCACTGGATACCAGCGGAATGGCAATGCTGCAGGCGCTCTATCATTCTTCTCCAAAATGGTGATGGGAAAAGGTGTTGTTCCTGATCCTGTTACTCTCATCAGTGTGGCTTCTGCGGTCACGCAGCTGGGCGATCTTAGTCATGGAAAATCCTGCCATGGATTCATCATTCGCATGGGCTTTGAGTACAAATTGCCTCTGGTAAATTCTCTACTGAACTTGTATGCAAAGTTAGGTGAGATAAAATCAGCACGTAGGTTGTTTGACAGAATGCAAACCAGAGATGTATTCACCTGGAGTTCTATGGTTTCATGTTATGCTAAAAATGGGGATGCTGTTGCAGCTTTGGAGATGTATGAGAAGATGATTGAGGCAGGTGTTGAACCCAATTCCATTACTTTGGTTAGTGTGCTTCAGGCATGCGCCTTGGCCCATGATCTTAATGAAGGAAGAAAGGTGCATGAATTTGCCACTCAGAAAGGTTATGATTCAGAGTTGGCTGTATCTACTGCTCTCATTGACATGTACATGAATTGTTCGTGTTTTAGTGAAGCAATACACATATTCCACCGGATGCCTGAGAAGGATGTGGTCGCATGGGCTGCTTTTATAAGTGGTTATGCTCAAAACGGTATGGCCAATGAGTCATTGAAGTTGTTCAAGAATATGCTATCGGATGGGCCTAATCCTGATGCAGTCATAATGGTGAAGGTTCTCACAGCAAGTTCACAGTTGGGAATTCTTAGCCAAGCTCTTTGCATTCATGGCTTCTTGGTCAAAGGTGGTTTCAGCAATAAGGTTTTTGTTGGTGCTGCACTGATTGATCTGTATTCCAAGTGTGGCAGCTTGCATAACGCCATTGCAATTTTCAAAACAACAGATGAGAAGGATGTTGTGCTCTGGAGTTCTATGATAGCCGCATACGGAGTGCATGGTCTTGGAATCAAGGCAATCACAACATATGAGCAAATGATCCAGTCAGAGATTAGTCCTAGTGCTGTCACATTTGTCGCACTATTGTCTGCATGCAGCCATACTGGTCTTGTTGAGGAAGGGAGAAGGATATTCAATAGCATGAGCCAAAATTTTGGGGTGATGCCTACTTCAGAGCATTACTGCATCATGGTTGATCTCCTTGGACGGACTGGAAAATTGCAGGAGGCCTTGAGACTAATTCAAGGCATGCCAAATCCAGTTAGCCCTCATGTTTGGTGTGCATTGCTCTCTGGTTGCATGATACATCGCAATATTGATATCGGTGAGTTGGTAGCCAGAAACCTACTTAAAATTGAGTCTGAGCATGCTGGATATTATAACCTTCTATCAAATATCTACGCTTTTGAGGAAAAGTGGGATCAAACGACAGAGGTTAAGATACTGATGAAGAAGAGAGGGATAAGGAAGACGCCTGGATATAGTTCAATTGAATTGAACAATGAAGTTCACACTTTCCTAGCTGGTCAGAGACTCCAGCAAGGATGGAAAAAGATTTGGGCGTTGTTGAGGGAATTGACAATGAACATGAAGGAGGAAGGCTATTTTCCTATGCCCTCAGGGGAGGAAGATCTTGTTGAAGGTTGAGTTTTAAAAATTTCTCAGAAGGATAAACTTAAAAGTATAGTCAAACTTCACATCCAAGGAACATGCTACTCGCAGTTATGGAAGTCTGAAGAAAGATGAATCTCCATACCTTAGTTGATGTCAATACTGATGGTATGTAGTTAATTTTATTTAGTCCAATAAATTTATCTAGAAAATATCAATATTACTGAGTTGCATATCTGAAGAATGAAGTTCTGAACCTTGGCAAATTTGAATGCATGCAAAGAACAACTTTGCTATAAAACCAACACGTCTTACATTTATAATGACTGCAATCATTTGCTTTTCATGTCGACAGCTGCTTGTTGACATTAACATTCGGTGTAGTTGCAGAGCTGTCAGCAGCATCCACAGGGAGTGTGATGGTGGCTATGACAACTCCGTAGCCTGCTGCCTGGTTTTCACATTCTTATCAAGAAACAATATCCTGCCATAAAAACATATGATCTAGTTCAATGTTTATGGTTGATTGCCTTCGTTAGTGTATTTTCCAGCTTCAGCTTCATTCTCTATGATAACATGAGATGAGGCCAGCAATTCGATTGGTGATCTAGTAATCCAGCCACTGCTGACAGGAACACCATTCCTCAGAGTACAAATTGAAGTAGGCTATTAGCAGGTGAGAAACTCACTCAAAGTGACAAGAAGAAGAATACTTCTATTTGTATTTTATACATGAATTTTTGTATTAATTCTTATCAAGTAAGTATACCCTAATTACCTAGGATGATCTCGTAATGTCCATGTTGAAGAACTGCCAAACGTTGGGATCACTTGGATTCAAGTGAATTTGGAAATTAGCATGCAGTATAGTGTTTTCATACAAGAGTTTAATAAAACAAAACTCATATGAATTCGTGATACGTGCTAATCTTGTACAGTATAAGCTATGGGCTACTCAGGTATTATTCTCAGGACATATTTTAAGATTCATAAATTACTCTATAGTAAATATAGGATTAGTACTAAGTAATTAGGTGACTATTTTGTCTCTCGTAACATTATAATGCATCAAATGAGAAGTATTATTATAATTTATTAATAAATATACAGGAGAAGTGATGGCTTTGCAGTATGAGGTTAGTTTTGTTAAACATAATAAAATCAAAGCTTTATAACAGCATGAATGATTTGATAGTGTTAGAGGAGTTAATTTAAATTAATCAAGTTAAAAAGCAAAATTGAAATATGCCCTTCTTAATATGACAAGATATGATATCAAAGAAAATTAATAAATCAATTATACAATTAATATTCATGATGAACAATTAGACAAGCCACGTTACATATTTAAGAAAAGAAGGCTAGACAAGCCATGATGTAATCATCATTTAAAAGGCAATTATTGACCTGCTTTTATGATCTAAAATATCTAGTTTAATCAAATTAGCTGGGCTAAGCTCTTGAATCCAAAACCTAACTCAAACTTGTTTGCTCCAAAGGGTGACCCTGCATCAGATACTTGAATTGGATTGCTGAACTCTGCAATTAGTTGGCATATGCAATGTACTCATCAATCTTCAATTGATCTGACCACTTCCCACTCCAACAAATCAATGATGTCATGCACTTAATCACATCACCTGATAAGTCTTTTATTCTATTTTACCTTCATTTATTAAAGGATGTAAGCTGCTCCTGGCGTTCACAGCTGTTTAATTTTATCTTGGTGCAAAACCGGAAACAACCTATGCTTCATTTTTTTTCCAATGAACTAAAAATAAATAAAGGAAAAAAATATAGATTCATTGAAAATACTAAAATGACAATTGGCAAGCAGCAGTCATCCACTTAATTATGTACATAGTCTTATCTACAGGTATCTCACAAGATGGGCATGCATTTGCCAATGGGAAAGATTTTTTTTTATAAAAGGAATAGTTGAGTTTGAGTTTTTGAGGAGTGGTTGATGATATATGGACAAGTGAAGTTGATGCTTGAGGTCATACTGTTTGCCTGATATCAAGCATTGCTGCTAATTAATTATGGGTGGCCATTGAATTAATTAATCATTAACTTGGTGCAATAGCAGGGTGCGTGTCTCCAGGAACATCACTATTTAGAGACTGCAATTACAAACATTAAAAAACAAACAAACAAACAAAATCATCCAAATATTTTATTATTAAAAAAACAAATACAAGTATCGTAAGCTTTTCTTTCTCTTTGATCATACTTGATAAAATAAATCCCAAGCTATCTAGTTTTAGGATTCATCCCTCGCGCAAAATTAAAAAAAGATGTGCACTATGTTCGACTCATTCCTGTATCACATCAAATATTAGAATCAAAATCGGGAAACATGAGACTTTGATTCTTATACAAACAAGTGCGCCTTAGGCCTTGGTGTCCAGGCTGCCTCTAGTGAGCTTGATTAGGCTCTTTGAATGGATTGAACAGGATACAGCTCCTTATTAGAGCATATAAATTCCCATCCCACTCTCAGCCATTAAACTCCAGTCATATTGAATGCTCTGATGTAACAAGGCAACCAATCAACCAATCCATCATGACATGTGAAGTGGCTCATCAAAATGAAGAGAGGCCTCCAGTTTGGTAACCTCATATAGGCTAATAAGAAAAGAAACCACTACTTCAACTGGAAGATCAATAGTTGAATAATGAGTCGAACTCTCTTGTTCAACAGTGAAGCTTGAAAATGCTCTATAACTATCAAATCAATTCATCTGCCCTCCATCACGCCTACTTCCAAGCTACTCAAGTAACTATCAGACTGTCATTTCGTTCTTCACAAACCATAAAAGTAAAGTGCTTGTCTTCCACTGCCCCCTCACTCTTTCTCTGTTCCATATTTTACTAATCAACTCAGTGGGTGGATTTATGTCTAGCTTGTGCATTAATTTGACGGTCATATTTTTTGACTTCAGTCAATGTTTGTATCCATTGAGTTCATTTGGCTGCAACAACATGACTACTAGTAGTAAGGCTAGTTAAAACAATTATAAAAGTCGTGCTTTTAGAATATCCTATGACCTCAGACAATATTTTCGCAATCTTTAGCCTATCTCCTCTGGTGTCCCATGAGCAGAGCTCTCGAAACAATTTATTTTTTCCTGTATCATCATCCACTTCAAAAGGTCTTAGACATGCAAGCCATATTCTTAGGACACATTTAGAGTACATTCAATGCTTATTTATTCATTCCTTTAATATATTGACTTCCAGATATACGAATTATTTTATATTCAGCTACAGAGCAGGCGAACAACCATGAAGACCTTCATCAATGTCTTCTATTTTTGCGTGCACCCTACAACTATTGGATAATAAGTATGCCCCCCCAGGGGGTTGCTTTCAAATGTGCCCTACTGAACTCAAACACTACAATGACACTTAATATATATATGAATATGATATTGTGTTTTGCAAACGAGTGAACAAAGAAAAAGATTACTAATCAAATGGTGGGGACTATGAAAAAGAAGTATGGTGATTTGATGAAGAAGCAAAAAAATGAAACAGGCACATCCCACTGATGATTTCCCAGGTTCAAGAACAAATTTTGTGGCTTTTTCAATCGGAATCCACAACCAAATTTGATCAAACCCAGCAAATATAATTACATAATTCACACCATTCACACCTATCATTCTATTCACAGTATAATAGAAATACGAAGTGGTTAACAACGTGTTGTAAACTCTACAGTTACCTCGGTGTGGTCGGCGCGGGCGGCGGCGCCGCTGCTCCGTCTTGCCGATGCTCCCGCAAGTATCCGAGCAGCATCTCCGCCTAGATCGGCATTTTCACAAACACTATGTTTAGTCGAAAGAGAAGAGATTTTGAGGCGGTGGCGGATCATTTGTTTACCTTGTGCTTGACGCGCGAGGAAGCGGACTGCGAGAGCGCGACCAGCGGCGGAATGGCACCCTCGCGGACGAGGAGGCTGCAGTTGCGGGAGCTCTCTGCACAGAGCTGGAGAAGAGCGTGCACGGCGAACTCCTGCCCGCGCGTCGACCTCTCCTCGATGGCCTCCACGAGCAATGGGATCCCCCCAACCTCCACCACCGCCTCCCGGCCCTCCGGTATTGCCGCCAGGCTACCCAGCACCACCAACGCCTTCTCGTCCGTGCCCCCGCCGATATCCCCTGCTAACTCCAGCAGCGGTGGCACCGCCCCCGCGCTCACCGCCCTCTCCTTGTTCTGCCGCGCGGAGCAGAGCTTGTACAGAGTAGTGAGGGCGTCCTTCTTCCCTCGTGTCGTGCCACCAACCAGCAACGCCACCAGCGGCGGTATCGCCCCGCACGCCCCGATCCTCCCACGGTTCTCCTCGAGCATCGATAGGCTGAGAAGAGCGCACGCCGCGTTCTGCTTGGCCACCGCCGTCCCGGTGCGCAGAGCATATATTAGCGGTTTGATGGCTCCGGCCGTCGTGATGAGGCCCTTGTTCGCCTCCTCCAGCGAGAGGTTCAGAAGAGCCGTCACCGCGCTCTCCTGCGTCGCCGGGTCCGTGCTCTTCAGCAGCGACACCAGCGGAGCGACCACCCCCGACGCCCCGAGCAGCTCCCGGATGTCCGACCGATGCTTCGCCAGGAGCCGTACGCCCGCCGCCGCCGCGCGCTTCACCTCCGGCGAACGCGACCCCAATCCCTGCACGCAGGCCCTCACCGCCGGCTCAACGCTCCCGACGGAAGACCCCTCGAGGATAATCGACGACGACGTCGAGCCGAGCCCTAGCACGAGGGCCTCGACGTCGCCGGTCCCGGACTCCTCGGCAGGGTTCGGCGGCCCCTCCGTCGGGGGAATGGACGCTAGCCGCTGGAGCTCGCCAGAGATATCAGAACTGAAATTGGAGAAATCGGTGAAGTCCCGCGAGGCCTCGAGCAGCTCGGCGACCGACTCAGCGGAGGACGAAGCAGACTTCGCATCGCGGGGTCGAGGGACGCAGGCGGCGAGCTCATGGAGCTGGAAGTCGACGAGGGAGTCGGTCAGGTTATCGGACACCGAGGAGCGCCGCCCGAGAGATGCATCAGGGGACGAGCCGTCGATGGAGCGGTGGGAGGAGGAGTCGGCGAGGGAGACCATGGCGAAAGAAAGGCGGAGGGCGAGCGGGGAAGCGATCAGAATGCAGACCAAGTGCTCGACCAACAGGTCCGCTCGAGAGGAAGAAAGGCACAGCGGCTGGTTGCGGAGTGTGGCGCTCGTCGAATGGAATGAAGCTGCCTGGTGCTTTCAAAACGGAGGGGGGTCGGCGGGCGGGCGGGCGGGCGGGCGGGCGGAGGCGGAGGCGGCTTTATCCTGCGTGCGGACCGGGTCGGATTTCAATTTTGTCGGGTTCGTCGATTACAGCTGGCATAGTGGGAGGGGCAGGCTTTTCGTCGAACGGCTGATGATGACGGGATGAGAGCATATCATGATCGCAGAGTTCTAATAAAGTGATACCCCCTCCCCCCAATAAGAGGAGGAAGGTCGTTTCCCTTTGGAAAACCCTCAAAATTTTTGGCCTTTTTTAAGTGCAAGAGGAGTCACCGTTCAATTTCCCACTTTCACTGCTAGAATAAGGTTTGAATTCTGCTCCAGTAAATAGTTTTAAAGAATTAGTAAGATTCTAAGTATACTTGTAAATGTATTTTTTATACGAGTGTTGATCGCTCCCAAGTTGAGTTGCACGGGACAAAGCGCAGACATCGGCCTCGGTGGCCCAAAATTTTGGGTTCTATTTATTAAGCCCTAGAAAGCAAGCGATGAAAGAATCAGCGTGCTGCTGCGGAAGCGAAAACAGAGGATGGCGAGCTCCGGGCCGGAGTCTTCCTACGATTTGGGGGCCGAGCCCGAGGCCGAGTCAAATTGAGATCTGCATTAGCAATTAATTTTACGTTGGCGTTCTTCCTTCTTCTCACTCGTCATCGACGATCTTAACAACAAAATCTCCTGCTTATGGAGATGGAAGAGCGGTGCACCGCAAGGAATACGATCCCTTCTTTTATAAAAAAAAAGATGAGTTTTAAATTCTAGCACATTTATAGGAGCAATATAAAGTCCTACGATGTAAGAACCTTCTAAAAATATTTGTAATCCATAAATATATAGATTTTATTTTTGTAAGTAATCCTGCGAAGGATCTCACTCTCTTTTTTATAATTAGCATGATGGATCTAACTGCAAGTGGACGATTCGATTGTTTTCGCTTGGCAGGCAACTAACTACATATGCATAGATTAAATAGCCATAAAAAAGCCGTGATATCTAAGTATACAATCGTCCCACCAAAAGGAAAGTGAGCATTGGATTCGCTTTCTCTTTTCTTTTTTTATATTTTTAATTTTAATCTTTCCTCTCTTTTTTTCTTCTTCATTTGATAAGATCACACTCTTCCCCATAAAGCTGCAGGGAATGTTGATCTTGATCGATTTGTTTATTCCTTTATTTTTCTTTTAACCCTTATTGGTCGACCATTTTTTTCTTTCAAAAGTAGTATTTTCTATTAAAATCTTTCATTTGTTAGAACGATCACTCCGCAGGCAATTAAGATGGAGGTTGGTTGATGCGGCATCGCAGCATATATTTCACGAGTTAATAATAATGAATCGATCGACCAACTCGTCGTCCCTTCCTCACCCACCCACCGCTGATCATTTTTATTTAAAATTAGGAGGGAATTAAAGCTCTGCTCAACCAACCCAATCATCCGCCTCAATTATATTTTCCTAATTACGTCAAGCAACACCTTACTATACGATTAATTAGTTTAATAACAATTCTCCCCCCTCTTTTTCTTCTCCATTCTCATTCTCATGCATAGGATAGTCATGTTCCTTTCTAAGTGTTAAGTATCACCAGACGATGCAGATTAGATTGAATCAAAATACATCAGAAAGACCCAAACAGACATCAGTGGAATCGCATCAGCTCCAGCAGACGAGCAATCAAAGGAGAAACTGAAAACAATAATAATAATAGCAGTAACAAAAGTTGATGTGTGGAAAGAAGAACATGTCACGTTGTTAGGCAAAGAGAAGCGTCCCCACAAAACAACAACAACAAACAGCAACAGCAGGAGGAGGAGGAGTTTGCTTGCTTGCTGGCTGCTGCGGCTGCTTTCGGTGAAAACAAGGAAAAAGGAATCCAAGAAGATGATTGAACTCCCTCACTTCTTCAGCTATATGTTTATTATGCACATCAAAATAAATAAACAGCAGAAGAAAATTGAGCATAAATCACGAGAGGATTTATTTTACTGTTCTTCCTCCCCCTCCCCCTCCCCCTTCCAGTGACGGCCCTACGTCAACATTTTATCGTGTTTTCGTTGTATGCCATCGTACGATTGCGCATCGGAGCCGTCCATCGCCCAAACTTGTTTCAGAAAACACCACGGGGAACGGGGAGGGGAAACAAAACAAAAAACAAAAAGCAAAAAACAGGAAACACTTTCCGCAGGAGAAAACAAAGCTGCGAGGGAGAGGGAGAGGGAGAGGGAGAGGTAGCAGTGAGAGCATAAAGAGGGCGAAGATGGCGAGCGAACACGCAACGCCCGGCCAACCAATCCACCCTCAAAGCTTTCCCCCTCCCGCAAGGAAGCTGTCTCTATATTGACCGCCGTCATTGCCGATCCTCCCCCTCCCCTCCACCACCTTCTCTCATCGACCTTCGCCGGAGACTCGAGGAGGATCGCATTCGAATGAGGTAAGGATGCCTGCTATTCCCCGCCCTTGCTTGCGGTCGTCCGCGTGCTCTCTTGAGGAGCATGTGGTGGCGGATCTTTCGAAGATTTTGGCTTTCAAGTTTTTGATCGAGAAACTGAGCTGTGTTTTTCCTTTTTGGCCCTTCTGTAGAATGATCGTGGGAAGTGAGGATGCGCTGTTCTCAATGTAGGACGAGATGCTAATTGTTTGAAGACGGACGTGCGTGATTCGGTGTTCGGAGTGCTTCAGTTGAGCTCTTATCGACTTTACATTACGGGTGAGATTAATTGTTAACCGGACATTTTGCTTTCTTTTCTTCTTCTTTTTTTTCAAAATTGTCATTTTCCAACAAATTAGTTGGAGCTGCCAAAGCTTACATCTAAACGCATCCTACGAAGGTAAATCCAGCTCAATATTTGTTGAGTGTTGCTATCTTGACACACTTGTTTTGGGGCTTCTTTAGCGACATGGATTGTTTTGATAAAATGAGTTTATTTTAGGTTCAAGTATGACAATTTGTAATAGGCAGTTGGACTTGATTTAATGTCTTTTTTGTTATCGTTTCTGTTATATGTTCCGTTGTTTTCTTTTTTGTGTTTTTTCTAACTATTTCCTTTTATATTACTATCTAGTTGAAGTAGTTCTTCTGTCAGTCATCCTTTTTTTTTATACATTTTGTTCGAGTTTACTCATGATTGGTTCTTAGCAGGATTTGCTGCAAGAGAAATGAATGGTAGCAGGCAGATGGAGGTTCATTATATAAATACAGGATTTCCTTACAGCGTCACAGAAAGTTTTATGGATTTGTTTGAAGGCCTTACCTATGCTCAGGCTGATGCAGCCTTTGCAGAAGCTCTGCAAGACCAGGTACATTATAGGATCCTTTGTATTTTCTCTCTAGCAATGACTTATAGGGGAATATTCTTCCTTTCGTGAAGTATAAACACTAAAATATTTGTTGTTGGTAGGTCTATTGACCGATTAATAACAAATCTCATAAGTTGCAGCACCGTGTCGATTCTTCTGATTTTCCAGTTTTTATTTTGATTAGTACTTTGAATTGTATGTATGGGAATTGCATTCTCATCTTTGACATCTTCGAGGCATTGCTGATTATTCTGTGCATGATGTAAGCCTTTCTGCTGCCCCTTTGATTCATGAACACGAACGAGATTAGAATAATAGTGAAAATAAATAAGATGCTTCTACTGTGCTATCCTTTTTGACTTCATTTTGGCGGTAACTATCTTGCTGGATATAACTCTAGAAGAATCTGAACTCTAACTTAGGATTTGTCTGAAAATTATTTTGAATAATTTCCCACATGGTTAACATTGCAGGGAAACACATACTGGTCAATGATGTACACAAGCCCATATAAGTATGGATTTTCCAGCTCCTACGCTGACTCATATTATGATTTTGGTCACACATTTGAGATTAATGATTATACACAAAGACTGGAAGAAGGCAGAAGAGCATGGGACAACCCTGTTATTTCGGACAATTTAGCTGTGCCACAACAAACCAGGCATGGAAATGATTCTGCTCGTGCAAGTAGAAATCCTAGAGCTGAGGAGTGTAAGCAACTTCTTGTTTTATCATCTTCCCCTTGTATTTTACTGCTCTGACATAACATTTGTTGAAGCACCAAAAATGGATAATGTATAGCACCTGGCCGGAATGTTGTCTGTAGATTTCTTGGTATACGATCATCCAGTCATGTTTTTGGGCAGTATTTACAAATTTTAACTTAAATAGTTGAATGGTTGTAACAGTTAGCTTGTTGCTCAGATTAGTGCATTTTTTCATCTTGGTAGATGGACAATCTTAGATCGTCTCTTGATATATAGGGGAGGGCATAATTATCTTGGAGTCGTTTTCAAATGCTCTAACTAATCGTATCAGTTATTTTTGTCTTTTTCTTGTTGCCATGGATTAAATATATTATCTTTACCTGCAGGCATTCAAGTCCAGCAACATGGTAATGGTTCTCAGGTACAAAGCTCTTCCACATGCATTATGGTCTAAACTAGCCACAAGTGCATAATGTCGTATGTGTCTGTGCATGATATGTTCCAACTCGATAAGCAAACTGAAATATGAACGATTTACACTGCAGCAAAATTTTTGATTTCATATGAAAGGATACCTTTATCTACTTTCATATTGCCTATGTTTCTAGATTTTGTTGATGGACGTGCTTGTTCTCATAGTTGATATGTTGTGTACATTTTGACTTTTGTTTATTAAGTAGAGTTGTTTTGATTAGTGTGCATTTGTTGACTTAGTTTTGAAAAATTTTAGTTGCATCACATTCCTTCATGCTTTCTGGAATCACTTTGGAAGCCGTTTAGTGTGCTTGGATATCATGCCATTCACATGGTCTCCATGAAATGATGAAATGAGCAATGTTTGCCTAATTTTATCATTTACTGAGATAATAATCAGATAACGACAAAGTAAAAGGGCTGGAAGAAGACTTGGATGAGAGAATAGTGTTTGAAACTGAAGATACTCCTAAAACATAATTGGATCATCACGGATGTTCCGCTGCAGGCGTCCATTCTTCCTTGCGTCGCCGTCCTCCTCTCTAGGTTTTTGCTCCCCCACGCTCTAGCTTCATCCTCTTGTCTTGCCCTTCCTTTCTCAGCTTGATCCTTCTACCCTCTTTTACTCCTTCCGCCTCCTCTTTAGACCATCTCATCCTCCCTCTTTTACATCGTCACCGTCAACCGCTGCCACAGGAAATGCATAACGCCTTGACTCCACACCCTCCGGTTTCAACGTTTCGCCAATCCAGTAGGCAGGACAGTCCATAAAGCCGGCTTCATTCGAGAACAACCGTGGGAACAAAAGCCAACTTTTTGACTACATGCTAAAAATATAGCATCGAGCACCTTAAATATAGATAAGAGAGAATCCTTTATTTGCTAAAGGGAGCTCATACAGAACTCCTAAAAATATCCAAAGATAAAAGTCATTTGAGTATCTGTGCTTATCCTCGGTAGATTATCTTTACACCTTAGCACCTCATTCGCTGAGAATGTGTTAGAAAAAGATGTGTGACCTGCTGCTAGTTGGGAAATTGCACCTGTTTCCTGTGCAGAAATAACATGAAATGATTGCAATACCTCTTAAAATTGAAAAACAATATCCCAAGAGTGTGTTTACATCCTTATTTGCTACACTTGATTCATTTGCCCCGCTGGATGCTCATCTAATAGAAAGATCGTCTGTTCTCAGAATTCCCTACTGTCTTTCACTTTTTAGCATTATCTATTTAGCATAATGTTATGTTTTTCCAGCCTGACATTTGGTTGCTATCTTATCTGTGCTTAAATTTAATTGACAAATTGACAACTAAGTGAATGTTACATTGGATTTGAACTGTATCACAGAGCAGCAGGCAAATGCGCTTGAATATATTACATCTATTAAAGTGGCATTTAGAAAAAGTTGCAAAATGTTGTACACCTTTGATTCTGATGCATCATTGTAGAAAGATCATCTCTGTTATGGGACTTTATAGCTTAATTACCTCAAATTTTTTTTTTTCGTGGAAACATGAATAACTTCAGTGATATGCGTGGCTTGTAAACAAGGCTACACGATCCATATTGCTCATTATGTATGTTTGATTGCTGAACTCATAGAAATAATTCTTTAACAGCCCATTTTGAGATTAATAACTCATAGGCCCAAAAACGTTAGCTTTTCTTGTGTTTGTGGGCCTACTAACTTTTCTTTGACATGGTTGCAGGCTGTTTGGCAGGACAATATTGACCCTGATCGTATGACCTATGAGGTACACGTGTATGGTTCTAGAGTGCTTTCATGTCTAGGTTTTGGATCACATAGAATCCATACTTCGACTCGGCTCTGCATGATGTAGCCTCACACTATACTAAAACTGTTACGGTTAATCTGCAACTGTGAATTCTGGTCTTCCCATACTCATCTATGCAAAAATTTCAGATGTATACATCAACGAATAGTTAGTTCCAAAAGTACATTGCTTTATGTTTACAAGCAAAAGCATGCTCTGAGTTCATTGGAGAAATGTATAGCTTGCTTGTTAATACACTGCCTTTTGTTTTCTAGTTAACTGGCACTGAACATTGTAGTAAGGAAAGTTAGTTGTCTGATTTATAGAACTAAAAAGAAACTAAATAGCCTTTTCAGGCGACTGTAGCATATTCCAAACTTACTGTTCAATGGCATAGTTTCAAACTGCAGTTCGTATCAAATAGAATTATACTGCTTACCTGTATATGTTGATGTGACTCATAGGGTTAATAAGTTTGTCATTCGGCAGCCGTAGTGTCTGATATTCTTCACTACCACCTAAAACATCCTAGTACCCTCGGGTACAAATTACTCATTTCGTCCTGTTTATTTGTAGGAATTGCTGGAGCTGGGTGAGGCAGTTGGAACACAAAGCCGAGGTCTTACTCAAGAGCGTATTGCTTCACTTCCTGTGACAAAGTACAAATGTAGCTTCTTTTCTAGGAAGAAAGCACAACGTGAGAGGTAAAACCTCATCCTCATCCTCATATTACTCTGTTTATCAAGCATAACATTGCTCGCTTGGACAGGTTAATCAGTATCACATTCATTATTGAATTCATACAACCTCTTGGTTTTTCAGTTTAAATTTAGTGGTGCAGTTACCAGGATGTGTCCTGTCATATTCTAATCTTAGTTTGATATGCATGCTTGACAATAAAAATGTTTTCTAACATGTCGGGTTGTTCGTTGGTAACCATCATGGAATAAGCGAATTGTTCAAGGATAATATTGTCAATCAGCCTGTCATCTATTTTAGTAAAAGAAAGTAGTTTAAGTAGCGTTTCCCAGGATGGTGCTACTATTCTGTGAATACTGAAAGTTGAACTGATATTTATATTGTCGTCGGAGAAAAGTTGGAACTTAATTTAGTAGTTATTGCATTGATATTTCACAGATGACAAGATTTGTTTTCTTCCCGGGAAATCTATTAGCTTCAGCCGTAAGTAATTCCATTCTTGTTCAAGAGACCTCAAGTTCATAAAAGCAGTCGACTGTCTAATATTACTAAAGGAGACTTTCAAGTTTTGCTAATGTTTGGATGGTTTTGTACATAACACAGATTGCATGTAGATAGTACTTAAAATTACGTACATATAACACATTGGTGACTCATGTTTGAGAAAGTTGCCACTTTTTGGTTCCAGATGTGTCATTTGCCAGATGGAATACAAGAGAGGTGATCGACAAATGATTCTCCCATGCAAACATGTATATCATCCCGGCTGTGTGACGAGATGGCTTAGTATAAACAAGGTTGCTAAAACTTTTCTTTATTTAGGTTTCATTGAAAATTTTCTTCTTGCATAAGGCAGTTTGATGGAGAACTTTGCTCCTCGGTTGCTAAGTTTTTATCCTTTACACTGCAGGCTTGTCCAATTTGCTTCGTTGAGGTACCGGGTGAAGGACCTAAGAATCGTTGATTTTTCATTATCAAATGACCTAGAAAATTCGTTTAGCCGATGTCTGCTGCAGCTGAAACTGCTTTGTATTTCTCTCTTTTAATTCTCCATGTTGGAGTTTACAGAAAGTAAACCTTGATTGATTTCATAGTTGTCTTTGTATCCATAATACAAAGTGTAAACACAATTGTAGATTCCAACCAGGTAAAATTGACACCGGGATTTGCCTAGGATTTCCTCTTTGCTGTACAATTGATTTGATGGATGGATGAACATCTTATCCTGCCAAGAATGGATTGATGAACATCTTGTTCTCCCAAGAATATTTGCATTTTGTTGTGTATGCTAACTGTTTGTTATACATTTGATGTAAAATAATACCGAGCAAGATAGAGATTTTACTTTTAATTTTTAAATATAATTTATAATGATATTTCGACCCTATCAAACATGAAATTAGGGATTGCATGACACAGCAAATGTTTTTTTTATTAATATCAAGTTCACTATGCAGACCACAACATCAGCAAAAACTATTCACCACATCAGCGTTATTGATGTCGCATAATTACCCATCCTCGCACTAGACTACTAAACATACCAATGTGGACACACTAACTAAAAAATATACCATCAGTTATCCACACTAACTGAACTACTAAACAAAACAAGAGATAAATCGCATTCTGATAAACATGTTGCTAGTACGGTAATTCTTACAATAACCCAAAGTAATGCAAAAGACTCATACGGCCGATGAATTGTGCAGACTTTTAACTATGTAATATTCCAAAAATTACTCGGTCAGATCGGTAGCATATAACAAATATTTCCCCCACCCCCCACCCCACCCAACCCAACCCAAGTAAGGCATCATCAATATTTTTAGAATCAGAAACAGGAGAGGGATCAGGCGTCCTCTCCAATAAATGTGCCCACGAGCCCCCCCCCAAAAAAAAATATGAAAGAGCTGAGTTTTTTTTTTCACAACAATCTACACCCTATAGAAATTATGCCTATTCACTGAAACGTTTACATGAAGGTAGTTCTGCTAATAACAATACGCGTTGCTAATGGAAATTAAGTGCTGTGTATCTCCTTCTAATTAACTAATCTTTCTTTGCACGGGTTCGTGCAGCTTTCGCTGTGCTTGAGCTCTCCGACTGGGAAAACAAAATGAAGACGTGCATAACTATGATGACCAGCAATAACGCTGCTGCTGAGATTGCGACTCCTTTCCATGTCGACAGGAGCTGTGACCATTTGAAGAATCTGAATATGCCGTACGACAGGAGACAAGACCAGAATAGAACAACCTGGAACAGACATGTTCGTCGCAGCCAAAAAAAGAACCAAAAGTAAGCTTGAAATGTCAGACGTTTGATTTCTTACAAACGCAAAACTTGCAACTTTCAATTCATAGTAGGCGTGAACAGATGAAATACCATGTAGATGGCAGTAAAAAAACTCAGAACGAAAGCGTGAACATGTTTCAAGAATCAGTTCAGTAACCACAGTTACTTACCAGCAAGGACTTCACTGGTCGACCGATTGGTCTTTCTTCGACATCAAATGTTCGCTCAGACATGTATTTATCTAGTAGAGCATCCTGTCAAACGAAAAGAAGATGATGAAATGCCTGACAAAACCTATTGAAAAATAATCCATAAAGCAGGCCTTGATAGACATGTATTCGTCTCCAGGAAGAAAATGCTTGACCTAAATTGCATACATAGCTTTTCTATCAAAAGCTCTCTCTATTCATAAGGAGCATAACAAAGAAGAAACATGCCTTGGCCACAAATAAATCTTTACACCACTGTGATATTCCCTCATCTGTTTCAGGGAGATCAGCCATAGAATGCCGCTTTATGTGAACATCTACCTGTGTATAACTTAAGCATTAGAATATAACACTGTCAAACCAAAACGTACAACTTATAATGCAATAAGATCTTGTTTATCTATTATCTCATAGTGAATTTTACAGTGCCAAACCCAAGTCATTGTGATGATACTAGTATTGTGACTTCAGCTCAATACCAGTCGTTGCATGGCATCAGTACTGCCTTATATGTAGATCTTGTTGATCCCATCCTCTGATAGTGAACTTAGTTCAAACTTAAAACATTTACCTTTGCATACATCAATTGATTTATCAACAAGGGCTTATACAGTAACAACTTCCTAAATGTTGCAATTTTAGATAATTCGGTGAAGTGTGAAGTATAGTTGATGGTTGTATTTGTCTGAGATCCTACTCTATTTATTTTGTTTACTTTTAGTTTCCTTAAGTTTTATTTTATTTACTTTTCACCTCCTTTTGGATGACATATTGTATCATTTCAGACTGGTGAAATGAATGTAATGTTATCTTTCAAAAAGAAAAAAGGGCTTATACAGTAACAACTTCCTAAATGGAACTAGTATTTTTCTTTCAACAAGCTGGTTGTCCAGTCAAATGGAACAAATATAGTTCCAGGACCAGCTTTATATATCATTATCATCCTGTATACAAATGCTGACAATTCTCTTGCATTATTTTGTCTGCACTTACTTTGACATTTTTGACACCATAATTTTGTCTACTAATTCCAGAATAAGCAAGATTTTCACGCAATACTCGTAGGAAGGAGCATAAATAAAATTCATAATTAATTTGTTGATAATGTTACGCCAGATTTAAGCTTAGAATTTAAAAGCATCTATTCACCAGCAAATAATGCGGTCACAAGTGCACTTATAACAAACAACCAATTTGCAAGCATTTGATCGTGAACAAATAGCTCTCCAACTAGTAACGAAACCTTATAAATTACAAATGGATTTGCATACCGAGCCAGCGACTTACAACATATGAAATAGTAGAAATGCCTTTTTGAGTATCATGTATATATATAGAGAGAGAGAGAGAATATCATAACATATGATAATATACTTGTTTTTGCAACCATTTAAAATATCACTATTGTAAATTGCAATTATACTTGCATGCATGATATGAATTATCATATGCTAATACAAGTAAGAATATAATAGACGTCCATAACGATTTGTTCATGAAATCTTTTCCCATATGCAATCAAATTTCTTTGTAGGTGTGCACCTTCTAAAAGTATATGTTACTTAATATACTATCTTAATTTCTACTGATGATTACTACTTAATATACTATCTTGAAAGTAAAAGGCATGAAATTTTGATATGATACAGAACTCATTGTAGTAATCGAGTTCAGATGCTTTCTTGAGTCAATGTCATGGTAACATTCAATTCAACCAAACATCGCACTCCACTTGGGGAGGAAGATAAAAATTTTAGAAGCTGTTGCTAAATAAATCCTATTCTGGTACCCAGCTTTTAACTATTTGGACAGTGATTCATTACTTCAGAAACAACAAACAGCCTTCAACAATACATCATTGTTTGATGTACTGATACAACACTTTACAATCACTAAATCAAGGTTGTAAATAACACTCAGTACTCCGTTCCTTGATTCGACACAGTAACAACTATTCATGATCACTAAACCAAGGTTTTTTAAACACCAACCGGACCTAACAGAATCAGGCACTATTTTCCCATCCACATAGGGGACCAGTACATGGACCAATTGAGTTCATGTGGTTCACTCGGTATTATTTGAGACACATCTAATCATCCTCTTTCTTCGACATTCTTTTTCACTCACCAGCCACTTCACCCACACGCCATGGCCATTGATGTCACCTCCCAGTTCTATTCCTTTGCCTTTGCATTAGCAAAAGTCATCACCCACCACTAACCACCCACCTGCTATGTATACACATTCTCTTTTTCTATCTTCTTATTCTTCCTCTTTCCATACTTCCTTCTTCTACTTCTTTCTGATTCTCCTTTCACTTGCTTTTCTTATTCTTCTTCTTCTTTTGCTTCTTTTCTTCCCCCTTTCTAGTTCTGCTTTCCCTCATCCTTTTCCAAAATTTCTTCTGCTTCCTCCTCTTCCTCTTCTCATTCTTTGACTTCTTTCTCTTATAATTCTTCTTTGCTTTACTTCTTCCTCTTCTGCTTTCAATTCTTCCTCTTGTCTCCTTCCCTCTTCTTACTCTTCTTCTTCCTCCATCAATATAGCATTGGCCCGACACAGTAAAAAATCTTCTTTTTCTTCATCAGCATAGCCAGCACAACCAACCGTATTGGTTCAGTGGAAAACTGGTACTTCTTCTGGTACCGAGATTTTCTTTGCATTAAACCTTGACAATCATAAATGAAAACAATTAAAAACACTCTTACAGGACTTACTAGTGTACTACTCTTATAGGATGTACTAGTGTACTATAAATCAGATGTAGATTGAACAAGGTTCATATAAGCAAGTTATGTACTTGGGAAAAGATCGCTCAAAATTTTGCACGTACATGATAAATATTTTTCTATTCTCAGCCAAAAGAAAACTGGTAGATTTGAGAGTTCTTCTGATATTAAGACAAATTAGTATGTAATCAGGAACAATTTTAACTAAAAAAGCAGCAACGGAAGAGCACACTATAATAAATTCAGATAAATTACCATCTCTAGTTCCTTACCACAGAAGGTTGCCCTTTCATAATTCTGAGCATTGTTGGTGAAGGCTGATCTGCTGGAATACTTACAGTTATATCATATATGGCAGGCACAAAAGACCGCATCATATTTACAGCTGAAACAAAACCCTAAAATTTAAGATGAAAAGGTCAATACATCATTACTTTCTGAATATGAACTCACTGAATAGATGAACATAGAATCTTTGTATAAAAATGGAGAGAAATATTGTGGATACTCTGTTTGCTTGTAACTTCAATTTGATTATGCCGAATTTATGGCTTTGTTCAAGCCAAACATACAGACGCTTAAGAGTACCAGAAAGCACATGACATCTGAATGAGTCAAGCCTGAAGTAAATAAGATGAACCTTAGTACGAGGAATCAGAACATTCCTGGGAGTTGGCAGACCCTGTGAAGCTGCATATTCTTGTGCTGCCAGAAGTTTAGCTGGTGTAAAGCGTGTACCCTCAACAAAAAGAGCAAGCCAAAATGGTCTGGGAAAATCCTTCAACCTTTGCAGACCTACCTGTGCTTTACAAAAACAAAGGGAGAATTAGAAACATGGATACAAGCATACTGGAAAGCAAACATACAGGTAGATAATATAAATGCCTTGCAAACGCCCCTTGAGATCACAACCCAAAAATGCATGAGATATTGCCAAGACTAATCATGCCTAGCTAAAACTCAGAATTCGAATGCCCCTAGCACCAAATTCACTTAGATTATATGGGTCCCTGAAGCGAGCAATTGAATCCTTAAACACATAATGACAGACAGCACTCAGCGAGAAAGTAGTACCTTCAATGTAGCCTCATCCTTAGCCCAGCTTCTTTCTAGGAATAGATATTCGGCAAACCACATTGACCAACCAATAACCTGCAAAGTTATGTAATATATAAATTTGGGAAGGAGGTCTTATCCTATTTAATATTTTTCAGAAGTCACAGGAAATGATGGAAACTGAGCACTTCCAACAATGTGACAGAATAGTAACAGACAGGAACATCAATGAATTGAAAAAGTCTTTTTGATTTTAATAGTTACAAAATACTGAACACAAGATACAGTTTAATTCCTAAGAAAACTAATAACTGGGAGCAGGTGATAATGCACAAGGTAAAAAGTAAACATGAACATCAAAGATGCAAATTTCAGCCAGCCCTGAAACTTTTGTGCAAAATCCCGATAGGTTGTTTCTTACTGTGATACAACAATCTTGGCAATCTTTGTACAATGGACAAGGTATGCTACCAAAATTGCCACATAACACCGGTAACATACCAAAACCCTCATGAAAACAATATTCATAATCTTCTAAAAGTCCAAACCAGTTGGATCAAGTATACTCAAACTATATCCCTACTGTTGGAAAAGGAGAAAAGCAAGTGTGCAATCAGAATATTCAAGAATATACTTCCAAATAAGTAAACATGAATTATGCTCAAAAGTGTTAACAAATAGCAAATCGGTGCATCACAGCATCCTAATTCTCCTAGCACTAGCAAATAGACATGGTCCACTCCTAATATTGCAGGTAAATCCCTGTTCAACACATCAAAATTTTATAAATTCACTGGACCATCTCAAGCAATTCAGTTTCAAATGGTATCATGGACAGCCTAGATTCAAAATCATTGGGCAGTGGCTTGATTTTCTCAACTATTCCCTAGCATTATGCTGAAACTACATGCCCAAAAATGGTCATTATAGTACCAAAATAATGAAAAAGCAAGAACAAACAAATTTAACATCCTTCACCAAAGCATGATCTCAAAAGTGCCAACCATGACAAATTTTACCCAAAAAGGTACCAAGATGCTCCAAGAAGTAGTTGGAAAAGACAACATACATGACGCACGTGAGCATTACTTGCAAATACATAAAATGTAAAGAGCATATGAAACAATGAAGATCAGCTTTACAACACATGAAAAAGATTGCTTCAGTAATGAACAAAAACAAACAAAATTATAATGTAATACGTACTGGAAGGAACTTTGATGACTTCTTCATCACAGCCAATGTGGTACCAAGGCAACCTGAACGCTGAGGTAAGTAAGAAAGATAAATTACCAGGTAACCAAGGAGAAGATATAGATGAATCTATCAATCTCTCGCTCATGCACCAGATAGTATGACCTGCAAGCATAAAGGCAACATGATGGACTATGCACATCATGTTGCCCAACACGACTATGCACATCATATTGCCTAACAAAATAAGCATTCGTGCAAAAAGGCAGAGCCCAGAGAGGCATCACCTGCAGTGCAGGGTTTGGATTCTCAAAGGGGACAACATGCTTTTTTCTATGCAATATCACCATAGCAAGCAAGTATACTATTTACATAAATAAAGACTATGTACCTGAGCTATAACCCATCCAACAAGCCAATCGATATCACTTCGGTGATTTGAAATGACTAGAGCATGCTCCTTGCCTGAAATATTCCCCATATAAGCTCACAGATGAGACAAATTTTTTTCAGACTAAACATCAATTCCTCTTCATATCAATTATTGAAAATATATTTCATATTTTTATTTTATTTTATATACAATCCTTACCCATCAGTTCAAATGTCTTAGCATCTGCATATAACTGAACCTGCAAATATGAAAAATAAAAAAAGATTAATTCTCAAGATTGCAAATAGAAACGACAAGATATTTCATCTCCAAGCACAAGTTCCTAAGTAAATAAACTGCATATTACTATGAACAAGCATGACGACTTGTATGGATCTTACTAATTTTGGATGCTTTGCCAACAAACTCAAGATATAATATAATTTTTTAATAAAAAAAAACAAACTGCACAAAAGTATAGTAAGAGAAAAATGGAGAAGGATAAGAAGTTGCATGATGAGGGAACCTACTAAAGTATGTGAGAGTGCAAATGCAACTGATTTCATGAATATCACGACAACCAACCAGCAACAAACAGTGGGCTAATAGGTTGACCATATTTTGCAAACAAAAAAATGACAAAATAAAACCATCTAGACCAAATCACGAAATTCCTCTACCAACTGATCCAGCCCGTGAATACCTAAAAAATCCTTATAGATTAAGGCAAACAAAATCATTTTGGTTTTCACTAGACGTAACAGTAGCAGTAGGGGAAAAATTATCTCATCATGTTTATGGTATTTTATGTTGATTTGAAAATTCACAATTTCTAAAGACCTCAGACTTAGTTACCGTCGTCACCAATTCAAAAGAAACTTTAAATTCATGCTAAGGTCAAGCCTGTAGATCCCAAATGACTCCTCTACAAAGAAAACTAGCTGTAACTTCCTCCCACAACTAGTTTTGCTGTCTCTTCCTTTTCAGAAAAATACTTTTGCTGTCTCTTTGAAACAAATTTCATTGCCTTTCTCAAAGATGCTATGTGATAATGATCAAAAGTTCAGTTGCAGCATCAAACAACTTCTTCACAAACCATATTCTAGACTAAAACATTAGAAGTGTATCATATCAAGAGCACAACTGATCGTGCAGACGGAGAAAAGTATAATAATCAACAAGCTTAGACTACTATATATGAGCTGGCACAATGGTATTGAACGCCGTTCAGGGATTACCTTGACGCCAGCCCACCAATCCACAAGCCAAACTAGCTGGAGCCATAATAACTCAGCCAACAATCTGTTAATCCTCCTATAGATATTCTTGGATAACGGTCGTATTGTGATAAAACAGACACTCTGCAGCCGACCAAATCAAGTTAGAAATAAGCTTAGTTACAGAAAATGCAAGCAATCATCAATTTCAGATTTTTACAAAAAAAATCAATTCGATACTATACACCAAATAGACTAAACTACAAGATCCATCGTATCCTAACCGGCAAGCGGTCTAATCCAGTCGACAGAATGCCGGAACCCAGATAAGGATTCTCCCCCAATTGAAAAAAATATATTTTTAAGAAAAAGGTCCTTGTCGGCAAAGTACCTGGACGACATTCACGATCAGCCCGGAGAGGAGGAAGAGGAGGCCGAAGGGGACGAGCAACAGCGGCGCGCCGATTGCCATGGGCCAAGATCCAGAAAGAGAAGGAACAAATTGAGCGGATAGGGGTATCGAGTCGAGATTTAGGGACGGCTTTCGTGCTTCTGACCTAAGGCGGTCCTGGGAGCTCCTCCTCGTCGCTCAGCTGCGTGTGCGACGCGAACGCGCGTCCCCAATTGCATCTAAGCCTTTATAACACCTTTATTTATTTATTCATGAAATTAAGATAAGCGAAAACGTGTCGGCAACTGCAACGGCGTACTTTTGCAGTTTGGATTCGCGGCGCGCCTTGTCGGATCCGGGTCTTCTTCTGAGCCAGATCCATTTTCTCTGATTAAGAGTTTTTTCTTATATGTGTAATTACATCTAAACCCCATACTATTACCTAATTATATTCCCTTCTCTTTAAAACTTACCTATTTCGTAAATATTTTTATAATATTTAACAATATAAAATAGAGTATCAGTATCAATTGAGTTTGACTTATAATTAATATTAGCTAAAAAAGAAAAAAAATCATTTACCGAAAACCAAAATCTATTTTTTAAAACGAAAGCAAATTGTATTTTCAATACCAAAATCTAATCCATTATATTTTTTAAAACCGTAATAATTATTATTAATAATTTGTTCGTTGGCTAAATAATAAATCCAGCGGCGGAACCACGTGAGATCGCCTACCTCTCCAACGGTCGAAAAATTAACCCGAGGGCAACGTTCCACAGAGCAGGCCGGCCTCGCTCGGCCTAAAAGCCGAACTCCCCGTCGTCCTCAAATTATATAATTAAAACCCCCCCGGCCGTGCACTGCGCAGCTAATTTTATTCCGCTCTTCTCCGTTTCGTCTTCCTTCTCGACTCGAATCCTGCGGCCGAGCTTGGAGCCATGGAGCCGGCCAACATCGACTGGAAGACCCTCGACTCGAGGTTCGTCCGCGACGAGGCCTACGAGGACATCAACGCCCCAATGTGGCTCGACCTCGCCTCACCCGACGCCCTCCCCGTCGTCGACGACGACGCCTGGTTCTGCCGACCCGGTACCTTTTTTCCACCAAATTCTCGTCAAGAGATCCGCTTTTGTTGTTGAGTTCGCCATTTATGTTTTTGCTTATCTTCTTGATTTCCAGATTGCAAGCATCCCAGGACTGCGGAGGATTTTTTGAAGATTCCATCATCGTTGCCCAGCCCCAAGGTTCGAACGTGCGATCTGGTTCGTTCTTTTTCCCCTGTGGGTGGTCAATCTGATTGATTTTTTTGGTCCGAACGAAATTAGGCGAAGCTGATGCGGTCGAGCTCGGAGAGGCTGCCTCTCGGTGAAAGGAACAGTGGTCGCTGGTAAATAGATTGGAGATCTTTCTGTGGATTTCTTTGTTTTTTAATATTCTCCTGGAAGATTTTGTGAAAAAATGAGCTTCTTGGTTGGGATGTTTTAGGGACGAGAATAACCTGAAAAGAAGAGGAGGGATCGCCGCTTCCCTGCTCCATCCGGCCTCTCCCCTCAGGCCGAAGGCCGCCCCTTGGAAAAAGTCCAGGGAGGATCTCGAGAACAAAGATCCAAACCTGTCGACCCCGCCTCGTCCCGCCCGCCCGATCGGTGCTGTTCTCAAGGGGCGAAACACTGCGAAGGAGACGATCAAGTCGAGTGCCGAGAAGAAGAAGGTCGAGGAGCAGCCGGAGGAACCGAGGCCGAAAAGGGCGCAACCGCGGCTTAAAAGCACGTCATCCGCGAGGAATCTGTTCTCCGGGAGGGACATCTTGAGCCAGATCTCCGAGTTCTGCCATGAACTCAAGAAGATGGCTGTCGGAAGGACTCAAGCCGGAGGAGACGCCGCGAAAAAGGAGCTCAAGGTCGCCGACATCCTTCACAAAGAAGAAGAGGGGGATAGGAAGCTACTGACTCCGAGGTAAACCATACGCCACGAATCAATGCTTCATTTTGCAGATTATGGAAGAATTGAACTCAAATGTTGCATTTTTCATGACCTCTTCTCATAAATTTCTCTCCAGGAAAGATGATGCAGCAAAGAAAAGCACCACAAAAACGGCAGTCAGGCTCGATAAATCAAGACCACTGAAGGAAGTAAGAGCATGTCCTCCAACGCCGCAGCGATTCCCTTCTCCATCAAACCACAGCTTGAAGAATCCAAAGGCAACTCCTACCGATCGATCCCATCTCAGCAAGCCTCCCAAATCAACGACACTGGTGAGCAATTGCAAATTCGCTACCCTTTTATTGACTGAGTTAATCTACGCACAAGATTAGGATCACACTGATGTAAACTACAATTTGCAATGCTTGTTGTAGGGGAGGGCAATTCTTCAGGAGGTGGATCAGAACAAAGAAGAAGAAAATAAAGCATTGTTAGCTGGGTTGGAGAACGATTCCAAGAGTGCTGCTGATGGTGATGCTGATGGGAGTTCAGCTGATTTATTCTGGTTCTTGAAGCCTTGCACTTATCTGGCGTAGTAGTAGTTCCAGCTCCGTTTGGGGTTTCTACAGGAGTACTGTGTATTTTCTTTGTTACATTTTATTGATTCGTCCAATTATAGAGCAAGAAATTGCATTGAGCATGTAATGAAATAAAAATGTGAACCTCGATTGTAATTACATTCATTGAGTCTAAATGATACATACAAAGTTGCTGTTAGTAAATGTCTTTGTTGAAATATGGTGTTAGCTGGTCCCTTTATGAGTGCTTAATCGGTGGTAAATTGTCAATAATTGTTCCTTTTCGGTTCTTGTTGTCTTACGATTTGAATGCTCATATGCATGTAGTTTGACTCCTCGGATGAAATCAAAATCTCCTTTAGCATATAGGATCAGTGTCATCAACAATGAATCAGACATGAGTGGTTGAGCTAAAACAAGTGCTATTATACATCATCGTGTGATCATGTCCATCGTATGCACCATTTAGTATCAGGTAACAAACCGTGTCGTGGTGATAACTTGATCGAACCAGATTTGAAATTACTCGGTAGCTGGAGCTTGACCTGACCCGAACTACTAATGGCAACCCTTGCTCAGACTCAATCATATCTTGCATGCTCTGGCCAGCTCCATACATTGGTTTGTTCTCGGTGCCCAAATGAAGTGCCACCATTGATGAAGAGCTACTATCAACATAAGATGAGGAGTCACTCTGAGAAGAAAACAAAGTTGATATAATGAAAAATTGCAAAGAGAGACGAGGAATATATGTATTAGCAATGAATGTTAAAGAAGTAAATCAATCAAAACGTATAGAACACGCATTAGCAATTAATTAGAGAGATTACATAGAGAGTGGATAGATGATACCCGAGAAGCAGCAAAGGTGAAGTGCTCAAAGGCCATTCCCATGGTCGATGGGCGGATATGTAAACGGAAGACCTTGGAGTGGTTGTCAACCAACATCTCCATTGAGCAATTGCAGGTCAACAGTTTTGTCACAACGCCTGTGCTGTCCAAACCCTCTCTAAGGCTGAACTGTTTAATTGCTGATATCTGACAGCATCCAAGGATCATTTGAAGCATTCAAACGGCAAACAAGTTTTCGTTCTGCTAGGTGATCTGAAGATCAATCCATGCATGGTTTTCATGCATGATTATAAAGATAGAATACCTTGAGGGCAACGTGCGGTTGCGGCGGCCTCGTCGCCAAGAAGAAGACAAGGAAGGCGAAGCCCAAGCTCACCGCGAGCCTCCACGCCACCTGGAACGCGACGCAGCAGCAGGGCGCGGACGGATCCAGCGACAAGAACCTCCATATCCCAGTGCTCGATCTGATCATCCCCCCCGCCGCGTCCTCCTCGTCGTCGTCGTTGACGCCGACAATCCGCAGCCGCTGTCGCCGCTCCCCCGGGCCGCCGCCCTTGATCTTCTTCCCGCGGCAGGCAGCGGCGACGACGGCGTCCGCGACGTCGCCGCCGCCGCGGCTGTCGCCGTCGTCGTAGCTGCTCGCCTTCTTGTCCTGGCCGAGGAAGGAGTTGTTGGAGCCGCGAGAGGAGGAGTAGCGGGAGAGGGTGAAGCGGGAGGCCTCGTCGCCGCCGCGGCCGGTCCGGCTGGTGCCGGGGAAGCTGATCTGGTCGTGGGCGGTGCTGAAGGGGGAGAGGAAGGCTGCGGACTCCGACGGCGGGTGGCTGTTGGTGTTGGAGTTGGTGGAGGGGCTCTGCACGTAGTAGATGGCGCAGGGGGAGGAGTGGAAGAGAGCTTCTTGCTCTTCCCCGATGGCCTGGTTCGCCGCCATGAATCGACCTCCGAGCGAGGTGCTCCAACTCTTTCCGCTTGCTTCAACGGCGGCAGTGTGAGGAGAGTTTGGCCTCTCTCAAACGTATAATTAAACGAAGGGCCAACGACATGAGTGCTCAGCTCATCATGCATGCACATTTCCAACAGTGTCTTTTTTGTTTTCGAACAAATCATAAAAATCCTGAACTTGTAAGCTTGCTATATATTAATTTGGTATTGTTGTTGTTTTTGTGGAGTACATTATTCAAAATTGTTGATATAAATATATATACACACAGCTTCCTACTTTGCTGAATTTACTGAATGCTACCGTAAAACTTGGAATTTAATTAATGAAGGTTTGCCCAGCGAAATATGAACAAAAAGGAAAGAGTGGCGTTATGGGGGAAAGAGCACATTATGTTTGTTTAGAGAGCACGCGAGCGTCGTATGTGTAGCTTAAAGCTCAAGCTATATGTGAGGCAAATCAGGATGGGGGTTCATCATAACCTTCCTCATTATAACCCCTTTTACAACGCAAGTGGGAGAGCACAAGTCAATTGTACCGCTGCCAGCGTATAAAACTAATACTTACTTGGATCGAGATGGGTCTGCTCTCTCTTTGCCGTAGATAATTAATCAAGAACTGACTTCTTTCTTAACATGTCTTGGATCTCGGGACATCATGATATGATGGCAGCGACTGCTTACGGATGAGTAAAGCCGCGCACTGAGAACATGGAGGCTGAAGAAAACTCAAAAAGAATGCCTTTTTCTTGTGCATTCAGCTGGCAGTAATTTGAGCAAACAAACATACGAACTCTGTTGTCCTTCAAAGAAGTAATTTTTCTTCATTGCAGTGTGATTAACAGATGGGGATTCGAATGGAACGTACAAGTGAAAGAAAACTGTAGCAAAGACTCGTATATTTGGCAAGACCCACAATTACAAATGGCTGATGCCTTGGGTCATCACGGATTAGATTTCGCGTCTCTCTGTAGATTTGAGAAGAACTTGATGAATCCTAATGCTCAATCAACTCCAAAGGAAGGTCCATGGCCCTCTTCCTGTCCCTATCCTGTAGATGTTAGAGCACACTTATTAGGACGCCGAACAAGTTTACCCTAAAGGAGGAACATGCATCACTGTGATGATTAATGCTGAAAGCTGTTAGATCTTAGCTCATCATCTGCACGGCATTTGACCCCAGGCTAAAGAAGATCCTAAGATCGGGGAAGCGTTCACATAAACAGTGAAAATTATATATATATTAGACTTGAACTAAAACTCTTTACTATGACGATCCATTGATAAAAACAAACTAGCTAGAGAAGGGTTTATCCCTCTGCTCATGAATATATTTCTTTTTTTTAGAATATAGTGAGTATTGAACCCATAACCTCGCTCTAACCAGAACGGCATAATATGATATCATGCATTTGTGTTTCCATGATTCAACCTTATAAAACAGCCTTTTGCTACCATGGATCTTCATAAGTTTTCAAGACTCCAGCCCCTTGTCTTTTTCCCCCTTTTCACTAAATTTCCTTCAAAAGATGCAAGTTGTCTTTTTTCTACTGGCAACCTTTTTTTTCTCTAGCATGTTTTGTAATGATCTTTCCTGCTCAAGTTCAATGCTTGCCATGCACCAACATACCAATAACAACAAGTGCAAAGGAAACAAATAATATGTGTAACCAACATAATTTTATAAACTGAGTAGAATGCAGCATGTTAAAAACATGTACGCAGAAGTTATCTGATAGCTGTAATGCAAAGGTTTACCCAGAACTAAATGTAAAACATATTGAACAGATCATTAAATGGTTCTGAGAATTACCTCCAGAGACCAGCTAACATTCGCAAAGTCATGTAGATTGTTAGAGCTATCCAGATACCAATGAAGCCATAATTAGATGATAGGACAACCAGGCATGCAATGCTTATTAAGGCGACCAAGACCTGAGATGAAAATGACAGAGACGGTGATTGAACATGAAAGAAAAAATCGAACTCATTAAGCTCCTAGAATTGCATCTCCAATTCAAATTACCATGGAATATGCAGCATATCCAAAATCCGAAGCACCAAAGTTGACACCATCAAAGACGAATGCCAAAACATTTAGTGGCTGAGTAAGCGCCACAAACTGTATGAATTGTAAACATGTGTTAAGCAAGGATTGGATTTAAGAAAATTATTTTGTGACACGGTAGAAGCAATAGCTCAGAGGGGACAGACTGATCCATGTAAAAATTTCAGACTTTAAAATGGTTCACCAAAGATGTCCCAACTACATTATTTCTTACAAGTGCAAATAATATCGTTTAAATTTTTCTGAGAATGGCTAATTGAATTGGATACCGGAATTGCAATGTGAATGAGTTGCAGCACGTCAGCATCGTTGGTGAATATTCTCGATGCAAACTGCAATCCAGCTCCAAGTAAGATAGTCAAGCCAAGCCCCAGAAGCATACCCCACTGCTGACATAGTTTAAGTTATTTGTTGGCTCTAAAATACAAAATCATTATTAACATACATGAAGAGAAGAGATGAAGTCCTGATCGGAAAATATACCTGCAGGACACGTGATGCAGCAGATGTGGCTCTGGGATGATCCTTTTTGGCAAATGCACTTGCAAGTATTGCCTACAAAGTATTTGGCATATCTCATCTAACACATAATAGATATAAGTAAGATAAAAGTTAAATCATGGGCACAAGTTCTTGCTGTGTTTGTCCCTAATGTTCAAGCAATGTGCCTGAAGTATCCAACTCATGGACTTTGGCTCGGGGGACTTTGGCTCGGGTCCGTAGCTATTTTCTTTTATCTGTCTAGCTCAATTTTAAGTCTTAAGCATGTTAAAAAAATTTCTTTCTTAACCAGAGGCACTCATCCCAATATTGTAGTTAGGCATGCTTAACGAGCCATGCCGCCCGTGAGTGGCACGAGCCCAGCTCGATACGGGTTGTGTCAAGCACGATGCGATACAGGCCATGCCTGTTAATTAGGTCGTGCTTAGGACAGTACAGATTTCAGAGCGTGTCGTGCCGGGCAATATTTTCGCAACCCACGTGCTCGGCACAGCACAGCCCGATGGTACGATTAGCCCACCCATAATAATTTTTTATGCTCTCGTGCATGCCTCATGTCGAGCCTAACTCGGCATGCCCCGTGCCATGCTAGGCTTGGATAGGAGTGACAAGAACTGTGCCAGGTACAACACGGGATGCAACCAGCAAGGGCACGGCCTATTAGCATGCCTAATTGTAGTTCAGCTTTCCATATAGGAGTGTTGTTACCAAAACATAAGTTACTCGGCTCACATGTCAATCCAACCTCTAGAATGAATCTAGCTTTTTCATTTGATCCTTAAAGCATGTGGCACTACCAAACCCTCATGTTCAACTAAGAATTTTTAAACCCTCGGAAGATCTGGCATATTGTGCACTTGAATTACATCAACAGTACACCTAGAGTTGTAACTTTTGCCTGAACATAAATGTCAAAATTAATATATCTGTAAGTACACTAGAAAGATGCATGTGATAAATATCTATATCAAGGTTAATGACTACCAAAAAAATGGAATCTAACATGACAAAAGGGAAATATGTTATTTGCACAATCTAACATGGAACATAAATGCAATCCGAACATGCCATAATGCAATATTGTGAAGAATAGTAATATTTGCACAATACATCACATGATATTTTTAAAGGAAGTGCTACAGGTTCTATTCTTATTTCCAACTGGCATGAAGCTTTGTTAGAAAAAAAATCAGTGACATATTAAATGGGTTGCTCACGTACCTGTCCAGCAACAGCCAAACCATCAGCAAGAAGAGATGTTGCCAACCAAATCTGCAAGCATATCTGGAAGGCAGCCATGGGGATTGATCCTTGCCGTGCAGCCATTGAAGCCGCTAACGTCACACAGAATGTTACCGCAATCACACGCACAAGCAATAGAAAACCTGAAAACAAAAGGAGATCATTTTTTTATGCAGCAGTAGCAAACATCAATTTGGGAGCATCATGATCATCCAAAAAGAAGAGTTTCCATTTATTCAAATGAATGATTTGGACACTTATTGATTCTAAGGGGTGAATGGGCCATTGAATCTAGACATACACACAAAAAAAAGAGAGAGAGAGAGATGAATAGTGAAACAACATTGATTCTTCAAGAGCCAAGAATATGAACCATTAGCACGGTTAAATAGTTATAGCTATGAGGGGAAACTGTCTCCAATTTCGAATTCTAAAGAGCAACTCCTTTCTACAGAATAAAGTACCATTGATTTCTTTTGAACAGTAGCAACTAGTGGCACCCTACCTGGAAATGGCTCAAACCATCCTGTTAGCAGAGTTACTATGCCCTTCGACAATACTCGTGAACCGGACACAGATGGAAAATATTAGATACTGTGCAGGACCAGATTATTCGATGGAGTACTTACCATTTTTTAAGAATCTACTGAACCGCATGTCTTTGGTACTAAGAGGAAAGACATCAACTTTTCTCAGTAATCTCCACAAGAGTATTAATGCAATCAAGTATCTGCAGTACATTTCAGAATACAAAAAGGAAATGTGTAAATGTTTCTTCAGTAAATAGATGCAATTAGAGAACCTAACTAGCATGCTGCATGAAGGTATCGAGCAATCAGATATTACTTACTGAGAAACAACATGAGCAATTGCAGCACCACTGACACCTAATTGGAACAAGAATATTAATATTGGGTCCAGGATTATGTTTAATACATCTCCAGCCACTGAAGAAAAAAACAATGTTAGTGGATAATTCAATCCAAATGAAACTAACAGCTGAAAAGGACCCCAAACGAAAATTGTTGAATAAATAACATAAGTATGACCCAAATTTCTTTCAAAAAAAAAGTGAAAGTGGTAAGAAAAATAACCCCACGAGTTCTGAAGGTGTACTAGATGCTTCTTGATTAGAAACTAAATACTTTTATTTTCAGGGATTATTTCGTTCATCTTTTTTTTAAAAAAAAATTCTTCATCTTTTTGCTTACCTTTTATAATAAAACGAACCTTGAACATTATTGCATATAATCAAACATATTAGCACATCGGCAAAGCATTATATTCCAGTGTCCTAATTTATTAGATGCAAACTTTACAAAGTGATCCTCCCAATTGGTCATGGTCAGTGGCAAAGTTTTTCACAGTGGCAAGAAGTCCAAGGAAAATGGCACTTCATATTTATGTTTTGTTTGCCTATTCAAGCCAATCAAATTCCTAAGACTGGTATAAATCAGAATTCTCTAATTTTCTTGACTAGGAAAGTGGAACAGGAACTTCTTTGCAAAGTGGACAGGACCTTGTTTCATTATTTAATTTAATGATAAGTGATATAGAAATGCAAAGGTGAAAGACCAGAAGTTTCATTTAGTAATTGAGTGAAATTCTAATCTATTAGAATGAGATAATGTGAAATTTAACTATATAAGAAACTGAAATAAAAGAGCATATATCTTTGAACAAAGAAAATAGTTCACCAAATGAAGCACGATAGTAGTTAGGATCATCTATAGATTACTCAGATCTTACCAGTTGCATAGAGAGGGGTTTTTGTATCCTTAAATCCACGAAAAATTCCTTGCATGGCCAAAGACAAGAGAACAGCTGGAGCACCAAGAGACCGCAACGTCAAGTACTGAGAGGCTGGTTTCATCATAGGTGAATCCTATTGCCAAATATTCCATGTTAGTATGGGGATAGATGATACCAGATGTAGGAATATGCTTTTGCAGTAGCATTGACCTGAAAAAGATCTATATGCAAAGGATAAACCTAATCATTATTACAACTAGATATCTCAAGTGATAATTCTGATGTTACAACTTAAGAAGCAACCATATCTCAACTTTCAATTTAATAAGGTGAAATATTTATTTATTTAGATTTTTTTAGAAATTTGGTACACTTGGCATTAAAAACATCCTTATTGAGTGCACCGACACTCACTCAGTATAGTACCAGTATATGAAGCTTTAGAACCTTGGTGCTATCGATTCAGACCTTACTTGTTTGTACCATCCTTCGTTCATCTCAGCATCCCCATTTAGCAGTTAAAAGACAAATTATTGTGCAAAATTAGACAACTACTGTTCCTGGATTAACACAACGTTCCAGTTTGATGTAAGAGTATATACTAATTCACTAGCAAGTTTGCTATCATGGCTGTCATAAAACTTTTCAATTATAACACCTACCATGAAGAAGATGAAAGATAAGTCATACAGCAGGTGGAAAGGACAACAAAAGACGAAATTTTACAAGAAGGGGGGATAAGTAATAGAGGAGAAAACTATATACTTACATGCTGTACACCCATATAGTTCAAAATGGGTTTTGCTCCGAAAAGTAAGAACAAAGTTTGAACAAGACCAAGTATGCCACCAATTATTAGCGCTGAAGAGGCTGATGGAATGTGTTTACGGTGGCCAAATCTAGTTGCAGTAGTAGATTTCTGTGAGGAGAGGGACAAGGCATACACATGCTCGCCATCATCTGATTAAAAAAACATAGGAAATGCACCAATCCTGAAGTAACTGTTGTTTAATTGTAAAAAAATTCTCCAAAACATTAAGTTCTTACTTCATCTACAAACTTAATGCTTCCAGAGGTCCCTGAAACTTGGAATCACCTACCATTTTGAGGTATTAATTCTTTAACTTCACTGTCTTCAGGAAAAGACCACTGGTATTCAACACTTTCAGCGTCTGCACTTGCTATTTTACTAGCAGCATCTTCCTCAGCAACGAAGGATGTTGTGACACTAACAACAGGAAAGATAGCAATTCTGGATGCTTGATTGAAAACAGCAATAGACACACCTACAGCTGCAAGCTCTACTGGACCTGTGATAACGTAAACACTGACTTCAGATTTAGAAATATTCTTGTTTTTCTTAGTGGTTCCCAAGGACCAGTTAGACATCAACTAACTCATGTGGACTTGAAGTGAGGTATAAAAAATAAATGTGGAGTGAACATTAATTATACAAATTCCTAATAAATGCAATTCATCTTCTTGAGAAGACAAGCAAAGATCATTCATTTTAGCGCATGATGGTATTTTATTATTTTTGGCATGAAGGAATAACGTACACAAAGTGTACACTACTCTGATTAGAGTAATTGAGCTCTATACGGGAGGATCATGAGGTCTTGGATTCAAGACTCATTAAGTTCTAAAAAAAAAAACTCATGAAGGAATAACAAACTTTTCAGAAAAATATATGGTTCATGAATTTAAGGGCATATCAAACTTTCCAGACAGGCTTAGAATAGTGGGTGACCATTTTGGTACAAGCTTCATAAAATTAAGAAGACATGCTCTTAAAAGTTAGAAAACAGTTTAGATTGTGAAGTGATTTGTTTTGAGCAAGAAAACCATAGGAGGGGATTGTTAACTTATAAGGTTTTCAGGTGTTTATTGGTTGTTTATAAATGTTGAGAAGCACTAATTTCTAAATGTTATTTTGCAATATCAAAGAAAAAAAAACTGTGATTTCCTATTCCCGCTCTTAAACTTCGTGTTTACTGTATTGATATCTGTAGGGGCAAAATCATCAGTCAAGAGTTCGAACATTAGGAATATCTTGAAGTCTGAACCGGATAATAAAGCCTTTTTTCTTAAAGACAACTAAAACAACAGATGGAAAGGGTCGTAAAATACAGAGCAAAGCATGATAAAACGCCGCACATAGAAGTTAAAACTAACCTATGTGACCAATGAAGGCGGTATCAATGAGAGAGGCAACAGGGTCAGCCATCAGCGCCATGGCCGCCGGTAAGGCAATCCCCATGATCTCCAACCCAAGCTCATCCAACTTAAAGGCATGCCTGAGCCGCCATGCATCCAGAAACAAAACCCAAGGAGTAAAACCACCGAATAATCCGACCAAAATTGAAGATACTCAAGAAAAATACCGAAGAAAATCGAAATCCATACCTAGCATCCTTGAAGAAAACACAAAAAGGAGAAGACATCGACGAAGTGGCAACCGAATCCGATAATCTAGTGCGCAGAGATGCCATCTTTTTTTTCACAATGAAAAAGCTGGTCCGAGACAGATTAGCTCCACCATGGCTGCTCAATCGCAACGACCGACGTAGCAAAAAGTCACTGCTTCGGTCGACCAATATCAACTGCTGCACGAATTTACTGGCAAAACGGAGAAATAACTAGAAGAAGAAGGTCGCCCACGCATTCCGATTACCGATCGGAAAGCGAGTTCTTTATCAAATTGCCGACACAGCTTAAATTCCCTCGACGCAGCAGGTTGCGGACGCAACGCAATCGGGCTTGAGGAAGAACAACCACGCAACCAAAAAAGCAGAATACGAGGGGAGGGGAGGGAAGAGCCGGTCTCAGTCCACACCTCGTCCTGCTCCGCTTGCTTCGCCAGGAAGACTCGACCACCCCCAGTTAAATACTACGAACCTTCGCTGCACCTTTTGTAAACCCGTAATTGACCTGTAATTATATAACTTTTGAGATAAATCCCCATTTGATGGCAGCTTATTGACTCTTTGGTGGTGACCCCTATGTCTCTCGTGACTGTTGACTATTCTGGTTCCTTCTAACTTTTTATAAGAAAGAAGAGCCATAAAGAATTGGGAGGGAAATTGGACGCGAGAAAAGCAAATGCTTTTGGCCGAGTGCTCCATGACAGTATTATCTACTTTGTCTGTTTCTGGTTTTTGGTAATTGGTAAAAGTTATATCGTTATTACATAAAAGCGAATTTTTCTAAATTGTTAAAATTTATTTATGATCATGCTTCATATTGGGCCCCGCCCATTTGATATTATTTAAGGGGCCGGGCCGAATCCTAATTCGCGCCGCAAAAGATTGTAAAATGATCGCCGTTCGCGCGGAAAAATCAATCCACCCGCCAATTTTTTTCCCTGTATATTACTGCGTCCTGCCATTTCTCCCCTCCCCCCTCTCCTCCCATCCGAACTCCCTCAACAAAATGGAGTGCGGCGCCGACGGTGCTCGCGCCTCTTCGTTCTTCGGTGATCTCAGATCCCGAGAGCTTAGTGGCTTCAGAGGTATGCTCGTAACCCTGATTCCTTTCCCGCCCTTTTTTTTTCTGCTTCCGATCTCGGATCATCTTCCAGCTTCTGATAGCGATCTTGTTATCGTCTGCCCTCTTGTAGTCCGGAAGAGGCCGTATCTTGGCGATCTTTCGTCGGATCCTGCTGGTCTCGGCACGGGAGTGCTCGCTGTGGAGCACGACGGCATCTCCACGCCCCCCACGGCCCTCTCCTTCTGCAAGGTTAGAGCTTTGGCTTGCTTAATCTGGTGCCCTTTTATTGCCGCGTAGTGTTTCGTATGGTGCTTTTGAAACTGGCTTCGTCCGATGCCAAAGAGGTATTTTTCGCTTACGAAATCTATCTTTGGATGATTGGCTCTGAGGCAGTTGAGTAGGAGTTCTCACCTTCTTGCGGCGTCGGATGAGGAGGGATATGTCAGCTTCTATGACACGCGCCGTAGTCTACCTTCTTATTCTTCTTGCCGGGAGAGGACAGGTTTGTTTAATTCCAATACGTTATACCTTTCAACATTGGAAGATCTAATTTTTTTAGTTTGGAAATTAGGGTAGTAGGGAATTGAGAGTTTTGAGGTAAAATTTGCCTCCTATGGGGATGTTAACCATTTGATCGTTCACTATTTCAGCTGAAGCTAGGATTTGTGAGTGGGTTGCACACAGCAATGCTATATTTGACATATGTTGGACAAAGGTATACTTTTATCGAACAAACAAAATTCTACTTGTTTTGGAACGTTAGATGATTTTGGTTCCTTAGATCTCTGAAAATTTGCATTCAATTAGGTGAAATTTGATTATACTTGGCCTATGTGATTTTACAAAAAGTTATTTTATTAATTTACACAAGTTCTTCGTTTATGTTCTGCAGGGGGGTAACCAGGTCCTTACAGCTTCCGGTGACCAATATGTAAGTGAAAAACCAATTACTGATAATCTGGATTATCAATATAAGAAATTTCATGTATCATTTTCGTTGCCCAATATCATTATTGAATTCCACTGATGTTTATATTTTGGTGTACTAGATCAAGATATGGAATGCTGAAAAGAGGAGATGCATCGGGATCTTGGCAGGGCATACGGGCAGTGTTAAAACAGTTTCTCCTCATTCATCAAATCCAGGTAGACCTTTCACTACTTCAAATGTGGATTTGAGTTTTTGATTATACTTGTTTCTTAATACTCTGACGCCAATTCTTATTCGGACAGATCTTCTGGTCTCTGGTTCAAGAGATGGTTCTTTTGCTCTTTGGGATCTGAGATGCAGCTCCAGTTACAAGAATCGCTTTGGAGAGACGTGCTTATCGTATGAAATTGATGCCTTCTGACTGCTTGCTTTTGCGACTTAACATTTGCCTGTGAGTTCGTCTAATTAACTTTAGTTCTTGAAAAAAATGTTTAGGTCTATTTCGATTGTCAAAGAAGCCCATACAACTGTCCGAAGAAAGAGGGGACGGCGAGGAAAGGTAAATTCATATACATTGCCGTTTGTCGGTCTCACTAGTTGCTTTATTTTCATATCTTGATTTTTATTCCACGTTTATAGGTTGCATCTACGAGCATTACTTCAGTTCTCTATCTTAAAGATGATATCTCTATTGCCACTGCTGGAGCAGTTGACAGGTTTGTGAAGATATGATATATTTCAGTTACCATTACAGCGTGGAGATGTTCTTGCTCCATTAGACAAGTATTGGCAAGTGAAAAATTGGTATTGCAATATTTAGCCAAATGAAAAAAGAGAAATTTTCATGCGGTATGCCTCACTCAGCCTTCTTTCTTGATCAGTGTTGTTAACTTCTGGGATACGCGCAACCTAAAATCATCCATTATTCAAGCCTGTCCTTGTGTTGAGCCATCTATTGGAACGGTAAGTCATAGCTTTTCTATTTGAAGATAAATGAAGGAATGATGAAATAAATAAGGATGAAAAAAGACGTTACTACGTATCTTGCTTTTTACCTTAAGTTTGAATTGCTCTTGGTTTGCATCACTGAAGGAAACAATTCAACATGGAATTACATGCCTTTCTCAAGATTCACATGGTGCATCTGTTGCAGCCTCTTGCATGGACAACAGGTACTAAAGTTTTATCAGTTTTGATCCATCAACTTTTAATCATCTAAATTACTACTAAATGCTTCACTACGGAAGGCACTAAATAGTTCTTCATGGTTGTCAGGATTTACTTGTATGATGTGCTTCAACTCGACAGAGGTCCTATGAAAAAATTTTCTGGAAGTAAAATTGAGTCATTCTTTGTCAAGGCAAGAAACTTGAGCATATGCTGTTAATCATTTGTTTGTGTATTTTTTTATTGACAAAATCCAGCAGAGAAATAGGTTATGTTGTATCTATAAATTACTGCCGATATGCCTATTTATCATGCCTTTTATGTTCTTGCAGTCTGCGATTAGCCCTGATGGAGCTCACATTCTTGGGGGTTCGAGTGATGGAAATGCCTACATATGGGAGGTACGCAATTTTTCTACTTATATTCAACAGAATTTCTTCATTTTTCACGATTCTATATCCCTTGCATTACATTGAAATTATTGTTTTTCTCCCAGGTGAAGAGGCCTGAAAGTCCGCCTGCCATTTTGAAGGGCCACGAAGGTGAAGTTACTGCTGTTGATTGGTACGTGAGAAAACAGAAGCCAGGCTAATAATACATTTATCTTTCTCAGTTCTTACTAAGAATCTAATTTCTTTGCTCTTCAGGTGCTCAACGGAAGTGGGAAAGATGGCAACTTCTTCAGATGACTTTATGGTAAGTTTACCTAGCTAAGTAACATTGTTAAATTAATGTTCTAACAGGACCTGGCTTCATTTTGGTTGGCCTACTGTTTTAACCAGCCTATACATATCCAAATGTAAAAAAGAGAGATTAAATAAATGGGTAATTGGTTAGGATTCAGGATCCGATCAATTTTCATTTTGTTTAATTGGTTCAGTCGTGAGTGGAAGTTTTGGATATTGCAGTATTCAACTTTCCAAAAGCAGAAACTAGATCCAAAACTATCCTATTCTATTGCCACTATTAACTCCTTGCTTCTTCTAGGTTCGAGTCTGGAACATGAAGAAGGGTGGCTGTGTAAGTGCAAGGTCGCCCACAGCAATCAGAAAAAGGATAAATGCTCCAATCCTTGAATGCAGAAAACAAATATTTGATGAGCAGCAAACTTGTTCAATATCAATGGAAGGCGCAACAGCAGAACCATCCTCCCCAGTTCAAAGTAAAATGCTAGAGTTCAGTACACCCGAATCTGGAAAGAAAAGTTCTGGGTCATTTCTCATGAAAGAAAAAGAGATGCACAGAAGCCCTGAATCTGGTTTCAATAGTCCATCATCTGTCCTCAGCCCTCCTCCCTCCATTAAAAGGAGAACCATCCGGGATTATTTTGCATCTCCTTCATAAAAGAAGTCCATCTTCTGGTGGTTCGGTTCCTATTTGATTTGAATACTCGCGGAGCAGTAAAATGGTAGATAAACGGCAAGGTTAGCATAGGTAATTTTTCTGCCCTTGTTCTTGTCATCACTAACCGCATGCTTACATTTGTTCTGCATCTGTTTTCAGGCTTCTTTGATTGATACAAGAAGACATCAAGCAGTGACTTTCAGCAAGGAAGTTCCTTTGATGGTTTTGCACTGCTTTGAAACTTTGGTTGGAATTTGAGCTTCTTGTGATTTGTTCTAACTCAGTTCAGCTACATGTATATATGTCTTTAGTCGCCAGGATTGTATTCATTTTATACCTAAATTAGGAGGTGTAAATTTTATACTATCCATATTTTTCATGAAAATCATATCCCAATTTTTCAATGTTTCTTTTGTTCGATCTGTTAACTGGTTGGCCGCAGCACGCTGTGTTAGTCAGCTCAATCCTTTTAAAAAAAAATAATTAGGGGCCGTAACGTATTCAGTATGCATTTTATGGGTCAGAGTTGAGAGGGTTCTCAACTTTTCATGGCGATTTTTTTTTCACCAATTATGGAAAAAAAAAGAGCAAAATAATGCCACCTTTCATTTCAACTGGATCCTATTTAGTGGTTTTTTTTTCCACGGTGTTATGATTATGTGGGTTTAGCAGCTCACCTGTTAGATTAATGGACGGTCGATGATCTCCTCTCCTCTCCTTGCAGTTGCTGTCCATATATATATATATAAATCGGCGCGCAGGCAGCTTTTGGATTTCGGAATTCTATAATTAATCCGGGCACGTCCAACCTTCTCGCTTCTCTCCTCCTCGTTAATATATTAATTTCCTTTGATAGGATTCCCATGGTTGTTTCATATATATACACACACGCCCCTTCTATTCCACCCATCAGACCAACTACTTAGGATGAGCCAAATGACTTCCATCGTGAATGGTAATTATTATTATTAGCATGAGTCGTTCCTGATATTGGATGGGTCCCATTAAAGTAAGCTGAAATGATATAAATTTCCTAACCAATTAGCAAGAAAGTCCACGCAGATTATATCGACACATAATTACACCCATCGATTCCAAGTCAGATCAAATGGATTACATGGAGAAGAACAATTTGTAGAGCAAAAGTCCCACTACAAATTAATCACCGGGGGAAGGAGCAGTTTAATTAACCGGCTAACGATAGATCGAAAGCCCTCTCTCATTTGCGGCAAATCTTCGCCGTCGGCATGGTCACGCACACCGACGCGTACTTCTTCTTCGCCTCCGGCGACCCCGGCTTCGGCTCCTCCCCGGCGATCGCCGCCATGCCCTGCCCGACGGCGCACACCGCCGCGGCAGCGGCGGCGAGCACCACGGCCCGCCGGCTGCCGTCCCGGGAGGCGGGCTCCGCGGCGTCCGGAGCTCCTTGGGCGGCGGCCTTGGCCACGACGAGGAGGCTCCGGCGGCGGTGTTGGAGGTGGCCGGCGGTGGGCCGGTCGGCGACCGCGGCAGCGCCGAGGAGGGAGGCCGTCATGGCGAAGGATGCCATCGGTCGCGCGTGCGCCTGCTGCGGGAGATTTGGGGGTGGGCGTGTGCGGGTGCGGAGTCGGGAGTTGGGAGTGCAGGCGCCTGCGCAGGTAGCAGCAGACCTAATAAGGGAGCGCGTGCAGGGCGAAGGGATGAGGTGTTTGAGGTGACAAATTTGTATTATCCTATCCGCGAGCTCCATCAGCCAACACGGTGCTTCCACGTCGGATAGGCTGGATAATATGAGGCGTATGACGTGGGAGCAGGGCGCTTGAATAATTATCGAAGTAGGATGGAGTTGGGCTCCTCCTTTTCTGGGCCACTAACTCGCTTCTGAGTTCAATTCATTTAATAATAAATTATATATAATTAAATTTTTAAAAATGTAAAAAAAAATTAATATGGACTGGAAAAAATAAAATAATACTTAGATATAGTTAGGTTTTTGAATTGAGTCGGAGTCGATTCGATTCCTATATATGTCTAATCGTACTTGGTTTGGACCATGCCTAGGTCAGCCCATCTGCAGCTCTAGTTCAGTGCTCAGCGACGATGCTTGATGCTCCAGCGCTGCCTGCATGTGCATGGCGAGCAAGAAGCGGGAAGCAGCAGGCGCCCTTGTGGCTTGCTGTTCCTGCTGCCGATCCCGCTCTGCTCTCCATTTGAAAGGCCAAAAGGAGACGACGACAAGAGAACCGAGTCGGGAGACAGCTCATTAATTATAAACACATGCGCGTAGATAAAAACACACCATCCCCCCGTCAGAGTGCTCTGCTTCGTTGGATGTGGGGGGGAAACGGTGGAATCCACATCACATGATTAGTTATATATATATACATATATATAACCTGCAGTTGGCGGGCGGTACGTGCGTTGCCTGCTGCACGCTCGCTCGGTCGACTCGAATTATTTGGCATTAATTTCGCATGGGCGGAGGGGCGGAGGGCCTCCTCCTCGTCCCTTCTTCTGGTCCGGGGTGAAGTCTTTTTATATTATTATCATTAATAGGATTAGGCCTTCTCTGCTTGTCCGGCTCGGGGCCGACGCTGGCGGACGGAATAAATGGTAGGTGTGAGATGGCATCTTTTTTATCCAACTTGTCACATAGTTGTCCCATGCATGCATTAAGTAATCCGACTTCGATATTAATGTGTCTCCTATATTTTAGGTTTTTTTTTCAAAAAAATTAATTTATTAAGAAGTTGTTTTGTGGAGTCATAGTTGTACGTTCTGATACACTCTATATTAATTTACCAGCGCTCGTAGTTAATTTAATTAATTGCTGGACACAGGTCAAGATGGTGAAATTAATTTAACCATCGATCCATCTACCGAGCTAGATTCCCCATTTAAATATATATATATATATTATGCATTATATACACGTATCTCAATTGCATGCCCAACTGCTAACGTCGAATTAGAATAATATATATCCCGCTTTACGCGGTGACATCTCAGCTCGGTATGTTCGCCATATACAATTAACGCATCGGCAATTCTCTGTCGGTCACTCTTAGAATATGACTGAAGTATGCACTGGATTGTTATACATCCAGATGCACTCATCAGGCGTTCAAATTAAACTTAGCATATTTTTTTTTAAATGTCTATTGACGCATCGACGTACATGGCGGCGCAAATGTTAAAGCAGCTCAGCGTCAGCGCCTCACTCAGTTTGGTCTGACGCTTCCCCTCCTGCGTACCTCGTGGCTAAGTGGGCATCGATGCGGGACCCGACCGTCGAGCCAACCATCAGCCTGGTGATTATTTTCCGTAACGTGGGTCGAGGGTCCGACGCGGATCACGAGGCAGCCTCGGCGGTCTCTCGGGCTTTCGCCACGTCGGTGTGGGAGCATACGCGTCGGATGACTGCTGGCTGAGCGACGTGGGGTCAATCTGACCGGGATACCCAATCAATGATGATCGAATGATGCTCGATGAGCAAAATTTTGTAATTTTTTAATTATGTAATTTTAGCCAAAAGTTGGGGCAGTTCAGTCATTGTGCGACGCGAGAGATATCCATTTCAAATCGAATCCTCCCCGACTTCGCGGACAACGAGGCACTCGCTGCCTTCTCCTCCTCCTCCTCCTCCTCCACCTCCACCTCCAGCGATGGCCTCCGCTCCGTAAACGCCACCTCCCTCCAAAACCACTTCCTCTACTCCCTTCGCAACGAGAGCAGCAAGGAGGAGCCGGGGATAATGGCGGCGAGGCAAGGGCGGACCTGGCAGAAGCCTGTACTCGTGCGGAATCTTCGAGACCTCCTTGATCAGGAGAGGACTGCTGGGCGGCCGCTGGAGGCGGCGGAGCAGTCCTCCTCGGTCGGAGACAGAGCGGCGGTGTCTGGCGGCGGTGAGGAGGGTGGATGGAGGTTTCAGGCGGAGATCCTTCGCGCGGAGTGTAACTTCTTGAGGATGGAACGGGAGGTGGCGCTCCGAAAGCTGGAGCGGAACCGTGCGCAAATGGAGGTGGCACTGCGGTCCGCCAAGGAGAGCTTGGTCTCGGTATGCTATGCTTTATTTTCATTTTTTTAATTTGGTTCGATGCCGTCTGTCCTCTTCTTTCGAACCCATGAGGTGTTTGACGTAATGACGGGAGGATTCACCAGGGAAGGAGGAAAATCGACCTGAGCGAGGGCGTCGGTGCGGCGCTTGAGGAAGGGATCGAGGAGCTGGAGGAGAAGCTGGAGGAGCTCAAGCTGAGCGGCGGGAGCAGCAGGAGGAGCAGGGGCAGAGGGAGTAGTACCAGGAAGCTGCATCTGCGAAAGAGTTGCAGAGGCAACTTCGACAGGCAGGCGTCGGTGCGCCGGCGGCAGCTAGAGAAGATGAAGGTGGGAACAAGAGTGAAGGACATTAAAGAGGTTTCTGTGCGAACCTTAGTCTCATCAGAGAAAGATGCACGAGTCCAAGAACAAAAAGAAGAGGAGAATGCGACTGATGATTCTAATGAATGCTGCCGATTCACCGACGATGTATAAAATCTTCACTTGTTCTGTCTCAGATGATAATTTTTGTTTGAGTTCTTAGTGATTAACTTGTATTGATGGTTCCGCTGTTCTTATTGAAATTGGGGACGAGAAAAGATGGAGAAACTGAGGAGGAAGATGGAGGGGCTGTCAAGGGGCATGTTGGAGAGGATGGAGGAGTGCAGCTTCCTGCTGTCAGCAAGCAACAACACCAGTAACAGCAGCAGCCAAAAATTTGCTGCTTACAGTCACCTTCAGCAGCAGAGGCAGGATAAGCTGGTGAGAATTCAAAACCTTCTCATGTGCTATCAAACACACACAACTTGCCATTAATATGCTGACACTGGCATGCATCCTTGTGGTGGCAACATGTGATCCATGTGGGCACCACCAGGGTGCCATATCACCAACTTCTCGGCAGCATAAGCTTGTTGTCTTTTCTAAATTCAAGTACAGCCAACTCTAATCTTTTTTCAAATTAGATCGATTCCTTCATTGTTGGATTTTGGAGTCAGCTTGTCAATTGTCATGTCAGATATCATTGACTTAGTACAAATAGTCAACTAATTGGGATATCTATCAAGTGGTCCACTGTGCACTCAAAATAAGGAAATGGTCCACTATTGAATTATTCATTAATTATTTTGAAGCAAGATTCAAGTATTCTCTCTAACTTCATCTGCTGGCAAAAATGATACGGTGGACTCCGTAGGGTGTGAACTTAAAGGCCTCCAAGTTGAGATGCTTTATGAAAGTCTGTACTAGATTTCTGAAAGGGTTGGAGCAAAGAATAATAAAAAAGATACCTGTGCTTGATGATTGATCGGGTTGCTTGTTTTTAACCCAGCCATGTTGATGGACTGTCAAGCGTTAGTAGAAAAGAGGCAATGAGATTGTTAGGTGAAGGTTTGAAAGTTTGGCACTATATTGTTCGATTATCATGTAAAGGTTTTCATTTATTTCTGCTAATTCATGCTAATGAATTCCTTTGAGGACAGAAGAGAGAGAGTTCATTTCTTAAAAAGAAGAAGAGAGGGAGTTCAATGACACTAGTTCATACAGTACAAGACTAATAGTCGTGCAAGTAGATGATGCTTTTCAACTTTCAGAAGTAGATAGGAATGCCTTGCATTCATGGGATGATTGAAAAAGGAAGAACCTAAAAAAAATTCTAGTACAAACCAAACCATCCGTGTCCTTAGTTATGTTTTAGTTCTCCTCACTTTGATTGACTTGGTATAGCTCTGTTTTTTCAGGAAGACATATCCCTATTGAAGACCACAGTTTCCATTACTAGGGGTCCTCGATTTAATAGCATAAGACTACGTATGATTCTTCCCTTGAATGCCTGCACAAATAAAGCATAGTGATTTGCTGAAAAGTGGACGCTTGAGATTGACTCAAATTAAAAAAACCATCCTCCAATCATTAACATACCTTTATGATTCTAAATGGTTCTTGATTGTTAAGAATGTGGGACAAAATGTCGTTAATATGAAACTTCAAATTAAATGATCTCCAGCCTCCAAGTTTCACTAGAACCTATGTGTGTGTCACTTTACCTAACTGATTAAATGATTTGGCCCCAACTGCAGTCATTGCTACTTAATGAGTGTCTGAGCCCGCACCACCCGTGTTTTCTCTGAGCTGAACTACTTGCATCCGTGGATCATTAATTTTCCTTGGAATAAATTATTTGTTTTCCTTGTTTTTTGAAAAAAAAAGCTTTTATTAGGATTTGTGAATGAATAAAATTCAGTATTGCAGATTTCTGCTATCATGCTGTTGCTCAGACTGGGTTCAGTTGCATGATTGCACACCATCTGATGCCCAGTACTTTGTCCTTTTTTTTCACAGGGTAAACCAAGCAGCAGTAAATTAGGCTACCGACCCAAGATTTTCCCTCAGAGCAATAAATTAGGTTTCATGGATTAAGTTTTAAAATGTTGGTGATTTGCACAAATTCCTGATGTTAGGGTATTCAGATTTTATTTATAGAGCTACAACATTTTTTGAAAAATACACAAAAGTGTGGGTTCTACAGTTTCTAAAAAATGTTTGAGACAATTTATATATTTCAAGGACGCATAACATGTCGTTATAATTGAGAAATCCTACATATCCATGGACGTAGATAGATTCTTGCTGAACCACGGAGATTGCTGTGTTCCTTATTTCCTTTGTGTTTGTAGTTTACTATTCTCTTCTTCTTTTCTCTTGTTCTCAGGAATTCCTGATATTTTTGTGCCCTGTAGGTAGATAGTACAGCAAGTAGGTATAGGAAGCATCTCTTCTAATTAAACAAAGCCATCAGGGTACCAGGTGTTCTACTTTGATAAGGCATATGCATTATGCAGCAACATGTTTCACATGACTTCAACATTCACTTTGACCTGGATGTGTACATTAATTGCTTGCAGGTGGAGGATGAGAAGATGGGGCTGTGGAGCTGCTGCAGTTGCAAGGAGGCCGTGGCGAGGATAATGCAGCAGGTGAGGGCAGAGTCAGAGCAATGGAGCGAGATGCAGGAGATGTTGGAGCAGGTCAGGGTGGAGATGGAAGAGCTCAGATCTTCTAGAGACCATTGGCAACGACGAGCCGTCGCTTCAGAGATAAATTTCCACTCCCAGCATGCTCAAGTAAGTTTTCATAATTTGTTTAAAATTTTTAAACTTACTTTGAGACACTGCAATCCAAATCAGGAAGGTTTTTCTTTCTTTTCCTCTACCTGTAGATTAACTCCATCAGTTGCAAAGCTTTTCTAAATCACGGCTACTAATCTTTCCTTGTACCAGAAGCTCGAGTGGAAGCAAAAGGCCCGGTCGTCCGAGAACAAAGCAAATGAGCTGCAAAAACTCGTTGCAGAACTCCAGAAGGAGCTCCAGCCACTGAAGAGCAAGCTCCTCAACGCACCCCCTTCGTCCTCCACTTCGAGCTTGGACTTGTCGTCGGCCGCAAAGAAGCAGCCGGCGAGCTTGCTCGACCTACACAAGGAGGCGAAGAAGCAAGACCTGGCCTTTCGCTTGAAGTACTCTCAGAACAAGAACTTCAGCAGGCGGCCGCCATTGCAGAGCATCGGCAACAACATCTCTCCACTCGGACGAAGGCATGCAGTGAGTCGTGCGGAGTACTGATGGGAGTAAACGTGAGACCATCGTCCGGATGTTTTTGGAGAGAGTACTGGAAGTGTTGCGGAAGTAGTTATTAGAACCATAAATGTGTAAATTAGACTCTTTTCCTTTCCTTGGAATAATTTTAGTCTCTCGGCCTTATTCTTTAATCTTGGTTAGTTAATGGGGCATCATCAGTGTTTTGGACTTTTTGGGTCCTTAAGGAAGTCGATCCGTTTACGACGACCAATAATTATTTGAGAAGAAAAGGTGATCCTTTACTAAGTCATAAAATTCCACACCAAGCTCTTACTCAACTAGTCTAGTTAGAGTAAAACTCCGAGGACCATTAATTTTAAAAAAGAATATAAAGTTATAAAGAATGTTTACTCAGTAGTACAATATTAGTTTTAGATATTAATATCTAGTAATTGTTTCTTCCCCTCGAGATCCCTGATAACAAAAACATATTTATTTATTTCATCATCAAAGTATTATGTACACCAAAGTTAAGTGCTTCCAAACAAAAAGATCTTGGTCAACTGATCTATAAGGAGCAGACATCGATCCACTTTTAAGGCAATATATATATATATCATGAATCAACCTAGAAGTAGATGTAAATCCAATTGAGTTATCGGACTACACCGAATTGAACATAACCTAAATCCAAATGAACCGGACTCGACTGTCGATACATCGTTCTACCGGTCGCGACATAAACAACCACTTGGGTCACCAATCACTGCTGAACCCGACTCAAATCACGAATCGACGGCTGCTGTGGCCGCTGCAGCGAGCCGCGAAGGGAGGGGGGAGGAGAAAAGGCAGCGGAGTCGTGGTACACCAACCACCCGCGTTGCGAGTTAGCAAAGCAAAACAGGCGATTCGTAAACCCGGCGACGGTCAGCAACTCCAACCACACGAAGGCTCACGCCACTGGAGACCGGTCTTCCCCTCCTTCGTCCGCCCGCTGCGCGTCTCCCCCATCCTCTCCCCTTTCGTTTTCCCCTCTCCGTAGCGGCACTCACCCCGCCCCCGATCGCCCACCTCGATCTCGCGGGGCGAATCGGCGGCCGAGGGATCGGATCTCTTGCGGTTCGTGCCGATCTGGTCCCGCCCCGATGCTGTCGAGCCACCTCCAGAACGGGATCGAGACGGCCAAGCTCGTCTGGTCCCGCCTACCCAGCACCGAGGAGGGCGAGGCCCCGGAAACTGAGTTGACCAGCCGGATCGATGGTGCCTCCGGTGCCGAGAGCCTCGACTACGAGGTCGTCGAGAATCACGCCTATCGGGAAGAACAGGTGCGGTGTGCGGTAACTCGTTGTCAGCATTTTTTTTTTGTAGTGGATCATCTTACAAAATTTGCGATCTGTGGCTCTTGGGTTCTCGCAGGCAAAGAGAGGAAAGCTCTGGGTTTCGTACTATATAATCCTTAAATGGTTGTTTTCTCTACTTATCGGCATAGGTTAGTAACTTTTGTGCTACTCTGGATATTGGGTTCATTGTCTGTTTGGCTTACCTCCAGTGTTCATATGCTGTGAACTGAGGGATTCACGTAATTTATTATCGAACGATTGTGTGAATGCCAACACATTCTCGTCGAACTAACTGTCAATGAACCAAAATAAGTGTGGATAGTAGGTGCCTATTACACTGCTGAAGAGAAATTGTAGGTTTTACCTTATCTATTATGGCGATATAGAATTTGGATTGACGATCAAGCATGTGTGGAGATGCTATCAACCTCAAGAGCCATCTGAGCTGTTTTTTATTGTTGTGGATTGAAACATACATCTCTGCCGCCGTATCTTCACCCCTAATTAAAAGGGGTTGGAGTTCACATGGTCAACAGTAGAGCTTCTCCTATATGGTCGTTCTTCCATCGTAGACTTCTCTTCTTGAATAAGATTGCTTTGTTTTCATCACAGTCACCTAATTTTTTGTTTTTTTCTGAAAGTAAGATGCTGTATAGTTTTATTAAACAAAATCATACAGGATTCAGGGATGGCTTCAATATGAAGTCTGGAAGTAAAAAGTAGTAACTTGATATTCTTGACGGATATCTGTCGCAAACAGTGATTTACATAATCCAGCATAATAAGCATAACAGTATGATCGACTAGAAAATTCATGTATTATTGAAACATGAAGAATTGCATGGGAGATCCTTAATTTAGCATAAAAGAGCTAAGGTATAAGTAGAAAAAATTACTCTAGGAATATTACTGCATATGATGGTTACAAACTGTTCGGGAACTTCACATTCATCTTCTTAAGAGGGGGGGGGGGGGTTTAAGAGGTCGACTGGTGCTGAAGCATTTCAGTTGTTTTTTTTTCAAGTATATAGTGTTTGCAAATTGTTTCCTTTATGATTTTTTCATTTGAAGCTGACTTGCGAACCTTTCTCGTCCTGTTGGCTTAATTTTCAAATAATTATATGTCAATGCCGTGTCTTTAATTTTTTTTACTTAAATCATTGTCTTTTATTTAAATAATATAAGTTTTATTTTTCTTAGGTACTGGTTTGGCTGCTGTGTTCATTAATTTGGCTGTTGAAAACTTCTCGGGCTGGAAATATGCTGCAACTTTCTCTATAGTACAGCACTCATATTTTGCGGGCTTCTTGGTGTTTGTAATTTTCAATTTGGCTCTGGTGTTTTCTTCTGTTTTTATTGTAACAAAGTTTGCACCAGCAGCAGCAGGATCTGGTATACCAGAGATAAAAGGTTACTTAAATGGTAATCAGCAGCAACACCAGCAGTTTTCCTACCTTTTGGAATTGGCTTATATATATTCATTTCTCATGAAGAATGTAATAATTGAGATACATGCAGGGGTTGATACACCTGGAATCCTCCTCTTCAGGACATTGATTGGGAAGGTTTGTTTTCCTTTTGTTATGCATTTTACTTTTCTGTTGGCATCAATTAGAAATTTATAAAGATTTATCTTCAGATTTTTGGAAGCATTGGCTCTGTTGGAGGTGGGCTTGCTCTGGGTAAAGAAGGACCCCTTGTTCATACTGGTGCTTGTATTGCTTCTCTTCTTGGACAAGTATGGACTTGTTGCTTTCAACCTAATTACAAGCTTTTTTTTTTGAAAAAGAAATTGTGTGTTCTTTCCTTATGAAATGATACATAAGAGAGATGGCTTCAAGTTGAAGCCATGGAGAACATGCTAATTTCAAGCTAAATGTATAATTGTGCATTTACATGGAATGCTGAATGCTTCATGGCATCTATTCTATGTGTGGTCTGTCTGAATGCCTAGGCATTTAATCTCTTCAAAACTGACACTATTGGTTGCCTCTAACTACATCCTTGAGAATGCGCTTATAAATGCATCCTTTAATAGGCACAGTTTCTCCAGGATTTTTGTAGTTGTTTGAGTACATCTCCTCAATAGCAAGTCACCATAAATTTCATAAGAAAAAGAGGCCATAAATACCCAACTATTTTGGTTTGGCAGAACACGTTGTTATGGTTGAAATTTCTTTACTAGCATTTGAGTATATATCCTCAAAAACAACAAACCATATTCCAATTATTTTGTGTTGGCTGAACATATTCATGTGGTTAAAAATTTCTACTAGCGTTTGTACTTTAGTATAATGTTTTTAGCAGGATGCTTTAGTATAATCTTATCCTAATATTAAAGAAGCAACTTACTACCTGAGCCTATCTGGTTATCCTCACTCGTGAACTACAGTTTGACTTGAACTGTTCAAAATCGAATTTGGACATGAAAATTTGAATTTCTTGCTATCCTTTATCTGGATGATTGAATGAATTCCAAATAGTCACAACCCGAACTTGTCATTATTATGCAATTGAATCCTATTTTAGCTAACTACATTATCATCATTTGCAAGGATATCTAAAATGCTATTTTTGTTTTGCGTGTATGTAGGGTGGATCTAAGAGGTACCACTTAAGCTCCAAGTGGGTACGCATTTTTGAGAGTGATCGTGATCGGCGTGATCTTGTATGCATGCATATTCTCCCTCAATAGAATCCTGGTCTACTTTTTCCACTTTACTAGGAGATAGTATACTATTCTACATAAAAACTTCCACTCTGCTGTTCAACTTTGATAACATAGTTTTGTTTTAGGTGTTTTGTAACTTTTTTTTTTAAATTTTTGAAAGGTTACCTGTGGATGTGCAGCTGGTGTTGCTGCTGCCTTTCGGGCTCCAGTTGGAGGTGTACTTTTTGCCTTGGAAGAAGTTACATCATGGTGATTAAGCTAATATCTTTCTGTGAAAAAGTTATTATTGCTTTTGTGTTTTCAGATATTCTTTTTCTTCTTTACCACTAGGCCTTCTATACTAGTGCAGAAATTCTTATTTAACGACCATGCCATAGTATGCCTGTTTTCTTTCTATTCATACTTTCAGCATTGATAAATTATGATGCAAATTTTTATCATAACTTCTGAAATATGTCACAGTCAAGCTGGTTTGTCTAATTAATGCTTGTAGGCTCTAATTCAGCTTGGTAGAATTTCTACAAATAAATGCAATAATTGGTTCAGAAATTGGTACCATGCCGGTCATAACAAATTGTTGGACTATGGCTGTACAAGATGTAATGGAAAAAAGAAATATACTGCCTGTACATACTGCAATGTGGTAATATGGTGCAACATCTAAAACTACCTAGTACATATCATAACCAACTAAGACTAATAGTAACTTTTATTCCAGTTGAGCCTACATAGTCGATCTCCATCCGGTAAGGATATACACTTTGGAGTAATCATCAGTGCACTGATCCAGACAACCTGTTAGATCAAAATCATTACAAGAGAACTGCTTGCTAATTAACATCAAATCAAAATGAATGTACATTAAAATAGCTGTCAACTTTTTGACTAAGATAGATATTTGTTAGAGTTTCCACCAAACTGATGTTAAGATCAGTAGGAAAGTATGTACAAGGGAATAATGATAAGTAGACTTGCCGCCAAACTTGAAAGTCCAGGTGTTATAATAAAAGCTCTGCCTTTTGCCTTATTGTTATATTGATATCCATGTGAGGTTGTCAATTATCAACTTTACTGCTATAAGGCAGGAAAAATGGTAAAAGATGTTTTTGAATTTCTATCTTTTTAGAACGTTAAACACTTGAAGTAAGTATATTAGGAAATAAGTTTGCATCGCTTTATGGAATTACCATTTGGAAATTCTATACTAAACCAGCTTGAAAATTATCTTGGTTCTATTTGTTATTGAGGGGCTTTTTATCTAATGCTCTAGACAATAAAAATAACTTGTATATTCTGGTCTGTGATTCTTTTACACTCCTAAAGGTGGAGAAGTCAGCTTATGTGGAGAGTGTTTTTTACATCTGCTGTTGTGGCTGTGGTGGTAAGAACTGCAATGAACTGGTGCAAAAGTGGGAAATGTGGACATTTTGGTGCTGGTGGTTTCATTATTTGGGACATATCTGGGTCAGCATTCTATCTTATGCCCACTGTATTTTCTACTCAATTAATGGACTGTACTATAAATTCTGATAGATACTTATTTTAAAGTGGTCAAGAAGACTACTCTTTTCAGGAACTATTGCCGATGGCTATTATTGGGGTTATTGGTGGTCTTCTTGGTAGGTTTTCAGTAGCCAAATTTTTCATGAGATTGTTGAAGCTAAATTTACAATTTGCTATGTGTACTTATTACAATTGGTCTATGTTGTATTTGTCCCATCTTCAGGAGCCTTGTTTAATCAGCTCACTCTTTATATAACAAGTTGGCGAAGGAATTATTTGCATAAGAAGGGAAGCAGAGTTAAGGTATTTTGATGTTACGGGCATTTGTTGGTATTGGTATTTGGCAGTAACGTTATTTTAAACTCTCCACTGTCCAGTGTGAAGTTCTGTTCTTGTTTGTCACCTTGATCTCAAATATTTTGTGCTTATCATCACAGATTATGGAAGTTTGCATTATATCCCTGGTAACGTCAGTTATTTCATTTGGACTACCACTAATGAGAACATGCAGCCAGTGCCCAGATTCAGAAACCAATCCGGGTATTGAATGCCCTCGTCCACCTGGGACGGATGGAAATTTTGTCAACGTGAGTTTTTCTTTTTCATCTCTTTCAATTATTTTCTTATCAAGTATCATCGTCATTTTTCAATTTGGTATCTTTTTCTCCCGAGGATGATCTTGTTATTTGTCTTGAGTTTAACTTTAGTGCATTTGTCCAAAATGCAGTTTTACTGTGCTAAGGATAGAGAATATAATGATCTGGCTACAATCTTCTTCAACACACAGGTGCTGCTAGCAGGACTCAACAGTGAACATTTCCTATTTATATAAATAAGTTATCCTGCGATTGTTCTGGTCTTTGACATCATTACATCTCTGTGGCAGGATGATGCTATACGGAATTTATTTAGTGCCAAAACTTTCCATGAGTACAGTGCCCAGAGCCTTCTCATTTTTCTGGTATTACATTTTACCATTCATGGAATATTTCTCTTTAATAATTGTACATAGGATAGAGTCTGCACATATAGCTACAGAACTAATTTCCTTAGATGCTACATAATAATGCATCTTTCATTTGCTATGACCAAGCAATATCTTTTCTACTTGTGTGCTTATTTTAAGTGGGGGTGACGAGAAAGAAATTTAGTTATTGAGATTTGATTAGCCAAAGAGTACGCATTAGATGTTAACAGAATGTGTGAATAAGATTTGTGACCTAAGTATAAAAGACTCCTTTATCAATAGCAACTAAACTTACTTTGTCATAGAGCTTAAATTAACAGATTCAACTTAAATTATCAAGAACACTCTAGAATTCTAGAATACAGAGAAAGGGGAAAACTCAATCCTTGGTTAAACATGACTAATTGACAACCTGATCTGCCTATTTTTGGGTGAACTGGTTGTGTTATAATGATGCTGCTACCAGCTTTTAGTAGCAAGCATATAACGTACAAGTCTGGTGTAGTCTGAAACTCAGAAATATGGACCATCCAAAACAAACTCTAGATCTGCACTCTTTAACTATTTGTCGATTGATATTTATTTATTATCAATTTGCACGCATGTCCTAGCAAGTTAAATTAGTTTGCACCAGTACTACTGCTGTCATAGTGTCCATTTATGATATACCTAAGAATTTTATCTGGTCTAAATTTATCGTGTTATTCTTTGATCGTGTACTATGTTTGATTCAGACATGTGACTCTCTTCCAACTAATATTACTTGTTTCCTGTTCTACTGGGATTTTCAGGTTATGTTCTATTCCCTAGCTGTTGTCACATTTGGGACTGCTGTTCCAGCTGGTCAATTTGTCCCTGGAATAATGATTGGATCAACTTATGGACGTCTTGTTGGAATGCTTGTGGTGAAATTCTATAGAAAGCTAAATGTTGACGAAGGAACGTAAGTTCTACATCCTTATAAAATGTTCTTGTGCTGTTCCAATCTCATTGTCTTTTTTATAAAACTTTCCATACAGGATTTTGATTTTGGATGTAAATATGATTATATCTTTAAAGCATTACTTATTCCACTTTGAGATAAAGGAAGCCCCAAAAGATGGAAAGGACGGTAGGAATGAACCTAATAATAAAAAGAGTTGACACTGAACTCCTGGTCATTCTGAAGCACTAGGATGCTTTTTTGGTTGACCATATAGAGAAAAGCTTACACTTTTGGTGGTCAAAGTTTCCTGATCTTATCTTCCTACTATTTGATCTTTCTATTTCTGTTAAAACGCAAACATTCAATGACCCTATGTGAGGGATGGTAATAGGCATCGTTTCTTGGTTTACCTGTAATTCCTTCAACTGTCTAGATTTCATCCGCTTAGCTGATTCTCATTTGGACATCTTAAATGCATGTGAAACTAATCTCATAAAATGTAGGGAATTCATGACACTGTAGTAGCTCTCCACAGATATGTCCTAACTTCTAATTATGCTGGGATCCTGTTGGACTATTGGATATGAAAATAAGCTTAAGCTAGTGACAAATTAACAATACATTTACATCATATATCAGAACCTTGGAAATTGCATAGAGATTTTGGGTAAGTATGCTAATAAGACCAAAAGTAAAATTAAACTGGGACTACTAATTTACAGTGTCACTGAAGAGGCAGTTGCTTATCCTTGGTACTTGATAGATTCCATGCTATTTTTTAAAAATAAATGTTTTATATTACTTTGTTGGAATCTTGTTTTAATGATTATTATAATGAATTTTCAATTCAATTAGAACTGGATCACACCAAGAAGAAGAATTTTGGTTTAGTTCGGGTTATAAAATAAACTAATAAAGGTCCAATTTTAAACAATTTGGTCTGATTTGAATTGATTGGATGACCCTGATGTGAATTTTTCAATATGGTTGTTCTAATTCCCCGTGATGCTTGCAGTAAAAAGGGTACTATTAATAAGTTGGTTATAACTTTTGATGCAAATTATCTTTCAAAAAAAAACTTTTGATGCAAATTTAATTCCTTTGCCAGGTATGCTTTACTTGGTGCTGCTTCTTTTCTTGGTGGTTCTATGCGAATGACTGTTTCTTTATGTGTCATTATGGTTGAAATCACTAATAATTTGCAACTTTTACCCCTTATCATGCTCGTTCTTCTAATCTCAAAGGTATGTATTTGTGTGATCTTTATTATGCATGATGAATTTAGTAAGTGTGTTAAATGTTTTTTCTAGGCTGTTGGTGATTTTTTTAATAGTGGTCTATATGAAGAGCAAGCCCAGTTGAGAGGAATCCCTCTACTTGAATCAAGGCCAAAGCTTTATATGCGTAATATGGCAGCCAAGGAGGCCTGCAAGAATCAGAAGGTTTGAGTTACCAATGTGCTTGGGGAAAATATAGATAAATTTATTATTAATATTTGTTTAATACATGTGTCTGTCTTTATGTTTAAAGGTTGTATCCTTTCCACGTGTTGTTAGAGTTCGAGACATTATCTCCGTGTTACGTAGCAACACACACAATGGCTTTCCAGTGAGTCACAATTTAAAAATAGTATTGTTTGCAACTAATATTACTGGTTATCGTAGTTGCATAATAATGAGTCTTGCATCCAGGTGGTAGATCAACGGCAGAATGGAGAGACACTCGTCATTGGCCTCATTCTTCGCAGGTAATTTTCATGCATCAGCACAAGAATGCTTTATTTGATAACAGAGCTGGCTAAGGTGGGCTCAAGCATATTGTACTTGTTTTGATTTTCCAGTCATCTGTTGGTACTCCTCCAATCTAAGATGGATTTTCAGAACAACCCTTTTCCTTGTGATATGAGGGGAATATCTAACAGGCATGCATTTTTCCCTTAAACTCTAAAAAAGGTATTAGCTACTTTGCAAATAACTGAGGGCCTTTTTTTTCGTGCCTTTTTGTAGACACAACTTTAGTGATTTTGTCAAACCTATCTCAAGCAAAGGTATGTCGATAGATGATATTCACCTCACCGAGGATGAAATGGAGCTCTATTTAGATCTTGCCCCATTTTTAAATCCTTGTCCCTACATTGTGCCTGAAGATATGTCTTTGGCAAAGGTAAATGAATATTATTTTGTTTATCCTTTTTGGAAATTGTTTTGCTATGCTTACTTCATCTGCAACTTCATTATTACAGGTCTACAATCTTTTTCGACAATTAGGACTGAGGCATATATTTGTTGTTCCTCGTCCTTCTCGTGTTATAGGTTTAATTACTAGGAAGGATCTGTTAATTGAGGTAAGATGGCAGGTTTTATTATTTGGTTCGGTCTTGTATTTTCAATCTGAATGTTGGAACGTTTTTGATATTAATCTTATATGTTAAATTGCAGGAGTATAATAATTCAGCAACCATGGAACTTCAATCAACTAGTGTAAGGTCTTGATGCTTCTTCACCTAACTCAGTTGATCCATGCTGGCATGTTTGATAAGTTAGTTCAACATCATGTTTTCATTTTTTATGTTCAATCAATCAGACAGTCACCATCTATTACTGTTCTTATTCTTTGCAGCTGTAGGATAATGCTATAAGAAAGTATACCCTGACAGTTTTAATCCTAGATAAGAAAGTCGACCCTGAAAATTTTAATTTTGGAAAACCATGCTACAATGTCTGAAGCTTTGAGGTCTAACCTATGTCATAGCATCAGGAAACTTTTTGCTCGTGTATTCTAATAAATGATTGTTGTTGCTTCGCAGAGAGGAACGTTTAGATAGAAGAACAAATGGTCAGCACATACGACGAGATCTCCCTCTTCTTGATCGTCTTATCTCCCAAGAATAAGTATGTTGCAGTTTGCGGACTCCCATTGTCTGCTTCAATACATGTCACCGTCATCCAGATGGGCACAACATTCTTAACTTGTAACATAGTGGGACTTCTTTTACCATATTTTCCTTTCAAATTCTTTTCTTTCTATTCTAGGAAGAGGAAAATATGGGTGACAGCATTTGGCTCCGTCCCAAAATGCACTCACCCAATCAGTGAATAGAAATGTAAAAGATTTTACAAGCAGCACCTCTACAACCTCTAATTTTTACCCACCCCGAGGCAGATGTTTTAGAAGATGGATTGTACATATTCCTCTCGATAAATATCCTTTTTGAGTACTTGATGTCTATTGCTACGGGCGTCCAATATGTTTATGTTTGAAGCTGGGCTTGCTTGGTTTGCTGCCTTTAATCATTTGCTTGCGGTTTGTCTAAAAAATTTTCAGGAACCAAAAAAACTAGAGTTCTTCTCGGTCTTAATGTGTTTTCTTAGTTTGTGATGGCTTCGAGCTTTTCTTATTAAAAAAAAATTATATTTATAAAAACTCACTTTATGTATTTAAATAAATGTACGTTGATGTTAAGTATCCTATATTTTAGTGTCAAGCGATCAAGATATTCTCTTTGAGACATAAATAAACTTGCTGAATGTGTCCTTTTTTTTTTAAGTTTTTCAAAGAAAAATTCTAATAAAAGGACATTAATTTTATTCAGGGCACAACTTCCATATACTGTACCCTAGTGATGTTTTAACACCAACAATAATTTCTTGCAATGAAATGGAATATTTGAAGGTGCATCATCCAAATGCAAAGACCAAGAATGGAAGGCTTAATTTGAGAAATTAATTAAGGCCGACCAAAGAAGAGAAGCAAACTCCCTGATTAGGTGCCAGTCCTCTTGTTCAAGAAAAACCCACCTAACTCATCTCCAATACATTAAAAAATATCTAACTTCACTGTGTCAATATTTTATACACTTTTTTATTTTATATTTTTTTTTGAAGTACTACTTGCTTTTCCCATGGTACGATTAATTGATTTAACTCTGTTAATTATAATTACTTGAAAATGGAAAACTCTTTTGATCATAAGATTTTTAATTTTGGACCACTTAGATATCAATTCTACTATTCAAATAAATGAATGAAACTTATCATTAAAATACAAAACACAAAGTTCCGTCAATAGTAGGAAAAAAAAGGTAAAAGATAAAAGCATTGAAAGTTTTTTACAAGGAATATGTTGACTTAGACGCTGAAGAAATTTTAAAGCTTTCTACAATTAACTCTTAATTAAAGGATTATTTTTTAAAAATCATGCACAATTTTTTAATATATTTTATGCATGATATCTTTACCACGCCTTGCATGCAACCATTATTTTTAATTAATAAATATTTTTCTTAGTTTAAAAAAAAATTAAGTTATTTAACTATTTGCTGTCCTAATAAATTAATATAAGGTGACATCATAATGATTAATTATGTAACAAAGAGTTCAATACTAATCAAGTCTAAAAAAAATTAAGTATAATTTTTTTCGGATCGGATTTCATCCATATCAATCCGACCCGAACCAGACGAGTTTACCGGCCATTTCCATTTCCATTTCCCCTCGGAGATTAAAAGAAAAAAAAAGAAAAAAAAGAAGAAGAATAAGAGAGCGGAGAATCGTCGCCTTCGCCCCCGTTCCTCATCGTCATCTCATCCGCCGCCGCCATGGGACGATGCGGAGGAGACGACCACCGCCTCCTCCTGCTCAACCAAGTTCGCCCCTTTCAATTCGACCTCAATCCCTATCCGGACTCCCTCCTCGCTTCCTCCTCCGCCGCGAGCTCTAACTTCTCCCCGCTCGTTTCCAGCGACCTCCTGCGGATGATCTTCGAGCGCCTGATGCCGGCCGACCTCGCCCGTTCGGCGTGCGTCTGCAGGATCTGGCACGCCGTCGCGTCGGACCGGGAGATGCAGGAGGGCGCCTTCCGGGCCCCCTGGATGGTGCGCCGGGTCCTCGGCGAGCCGTCCTCCTCCGCCTTCTGGCGCCACACCAGCCTCGATCGCTTCGCCATCTCCCATAGCCTTCGCCGCGGGGATACTGTTGCTGGCCTTGCCCTGAGGTATTCCGTCCAGGTACAGTCCTGCTCGGCTCTTCTTTCTGCTCTGCTGATCATATGTCCGTGGATGATCGGATTGGCGTGAGTTAATCAGTTCCATCATTATGGCGTAATTTGAAGAAAAAAACAGGCTATATGTATATACATATTAACGATGAACGACCAAATTCCTCGCTTGGACTCTTGGTTGAATTTGATGGATTCAACATTACAAAGCTTGCATTCCTTGCTGTTAGCTGATGAATTGATCTTTCTAAAACCGATCCGCACTTTACAAACATGATCTCATCATTTCCTTCTTTCATAGTGCTCGTCCAAAGGATATTGGTGCAGAAGGGAAGCAATGTGAACTCATTATACTTGAAGTATAAATAAATATAACATTGCACAAAAGTATTACTAGGTGGAAAACATAAGAAAAATAGCAGGTATGGAATCCAGAATCGTATACTATATGGAGTGCCAGAAAGGTACACATATAAAAGCAATATCATGCAACCATTTACTAGTGTACTTTGTTGGCATATGGTTCTGGATCGATATCATGACTACCACCTTTTTCTTTTTCTTTTTGATGTCTAATATCAAGACTACCATTTGACACAAATTTTCGCATCCAGAAAAGTCTTTATCGTGTTACTTTTTTGAGGAATATACTTGCATTAGATAAATATCTTTTACTTAATAAGGTTTGAGCTTTAAAAGAAAAAAAGATGATGATCATTACAGTAATTCCAGGAGCAATTTCAGTGAATTATTGCTGTTAAGCTTCACTCTTCCTGAGCAACTTGTGCGCACACAAAGTAGAGTATTTATTGTATATTGGATATGGAGGTGAATGCTCACACCATTTTGCATGTCAATGAATCCTGCACAACCGTTGGTAAGGTTTAAAAATTTCTCAGTTGTATCACTGGCTAACGACCAAATAGATAGTCTGACTTCAATTTTACTGAATACTCTGCATTTCATTGCCCATAGCTTAGTTTGTTCTGGGTTATCCTTTTGCAGGTTAGTGCAATCATATACCATAAAACTTGGTTAGCTCCTGAATAGTTAATTAAATTGTGAATTGTAAGAAATGTAGAAAAAAATGATATCATCATCTATTTATCTCAATTGCTTCTGAGCGTGTGTAACATGGTTGTAACTTTGAGCTGCCTTTTGGTTTACCATGTCTGCAAACTGCAGAATTAGCAAAACTTTTTGACAAGGGTAAAACAGTTGTATTTGATTGTGACAGTAGAAAATATGAATGAAAGCTTTGCTTACCCTGTCATGCAACACCATAGAAAGAGAAGAAGATTTTGAGAACTGTCATAATTCTATTCAATGAATCCGTCTTCAAAACAAACTAAGGCCTTTAAATAAAACATATACTAGGTAAAAGCAACAAAGAAAACATTACCTCTTTTACAACATAGACTGTAGACTGTAATTGCTTGGTCTAACTGGACAAAAGACAAACTAGACCAAAGAAAAACTTTAATCAATTAATGTTGTGCTGCATCATCATGGCTGCTAAAAAATCCCTAAACTGCATTTGATTGTGGGAATCTTCTGGCCCTTCGGTCACCAGTGTGCATACCTCGAATAGGTCACATGCATGGCTTACTATACTGCTGATCTGTTGGTATTTTGAATTCTGGTGTAGCTTGGTAGTGTGCAGACAGTGAACATGAAGTGTTTTTTTTGCCTATTTTTCTGTAGATGTCATAAGAGAATCATCAAAATGCAATATAGAAAGTTTTTTTCCCGTATTGATGCGGCACTGGATTGAGCTTTTATTTAGAAACACACACTATACATCTCTATTTAATGATTGTATCTAATATTAGATCCACTAGGATAGAACCAAACTCCCTTTTCCAAAAAAAAGGATACATCAAAACTTCTGATTTGAGGATTCCATTATCCGCTGATAAAAGATAACATACACAGTATTTGCGTCATAGCTTATCTGCTGTTTTTCATTTATTTATATCATACAACTAGTTTTACTTTGTTTCTTAGATATCAGTTAATTTTCCAAAGCCATTTTCTGTCCCTTTTTCTTTGCTTTCTATCGCCCAAATCTCCTTTTCTTTCTCTTAAAACACATGCTGAATGTTTTTTATACTATCTTCTGGTTAAATCATCCTCTTCGGTTTTAAGATGAGGCGTATCTTCTTGTTATAATAAATAGTCTTCTACTTGTAGGTCATGGACATCAAAAGATTAAACAACATGATGAGTGACCATGGCATTTACTCAAGAGAGAGGTTGCTGATCCCTATTAGCAAACCGGAGCTGCTTCTGAATGCCACCTGCTATGTTGAATTAGATGAACATGCAAAAAGAGAAGTCGCAGTGCTATATTTGGACGGGGGCCCCGATGGAAAAACCATCCATCCATCAAACAGACCGATTACAGCAAGAGGCAAAAGGAAAATACTAAATTACGTGAAACGGAGCATGCATGTAGATGATGGAACTGCAGAATACTACCTGTCTGTTTCAAACGGTGATCCAAGAGCTGCCATATTACAATACTCTGAGGATCTCAGGTGGGAACAGCATAAAATAGAACCCCAATCATTCTGATGAACAATCTAGTGCATCCTGTGGAGTGAAGATGATGTACTTAATTGTTTGCTTGTCCATATATTTATCAAGTCCAAGCCTGCAGTCTTACGCAAACCTCCAAAAAAGCAATATCAAACTCAGAACCCAAATTTCTTCAGTTGTAAAATGGTGTAAATTAATCACAGCTGCAAGCTTATTATGCACATTCCATGTGGAATCTTTGTTGTTGTTATCATTTTAAGTGAGATGCGCACTATATTTGTGCAAAAACTACTTTCTACAGTGAACTATGGGTTTAAAAAAACATTGCATTGGCTGTCGCTTGTCAGTGACGATATATTTGTCCTACAATTCCTGCACCAACAACACTACTAACAATTATTATCTTATTACCAAACGTAGCCTCGCCCCAATGGTGCATTTGGTTTACTTCTTTGGGGGAATATTAAATTATTGTATCATTGCAGTCTCTGTCTTTGAGTTTGAGGACCTTACCACTGACAGCGCCAACAATAACTACTAATTGATCAGATATAATAATTGCATGATATAGTTTTATATGCAATTTACCTAAAATTATGCTTGGAACCGTGTAAAATGTCTGATTTGTAATTGAAAATTATGTAAAATAAGATTTTATATCATCTTATTTAAATATGCCTCGCTCTCTTTCCCCCAGTAAGATACTAATAATTTTACCTATGTAACACTTGGAAAATACAAGGGGATTTTATTTGACATTATCTCATACGGCCTCGCCCGAAGCAGATATTTACGAATACTTCTAGATCATAAAAAACCATACATCACAATCAGTCTTATCCATCTGACTCATCCATGACATCAACCCAATATCTTCAGCACCCAACAGGGTCCGTTCATCACATGTATATAAAAATATTAAGTAGCACATCCTTCCACTCCTCCCCCAAACCCAATCGATCCCAACCGCAATAACCTAAATCTTTAATGCCTTCTTACGCAAACACTTTGGATTTATTTCTTTAATTACACCAACAAGACCGACACCGACAACTGCAGCGTGAGAAAGAAGAACGATCCCCACAACTGGTCAGCAAAAGCAGCAATTATGGTGATTTATATGCAACCAGTGACTGTACATCACATTAGCATTAACATTTACAGCAGCAGATTAATTGAAGCCTAATTGGCGATGGTGACGTTTATGACGATGACGGCTACTAAATTAAGCCCCGATTGGGGTGGCTTCTCTTCTGGAATCCAATTCATGCCTCATCGCTGCTGTTGCTCGTCCATGGTCTCCATCTTTCTTCTTGTTCTTCTCCTTCTCCCCCCAAATCTGCGGTACGACTTGTCTGAGTGAGGATATGCTCTCCAGCGCGTAATCTGCTTCCTTCGTCTTCTCTCGTTTTCCAACCTTTAATTGGGAGGGATGGAATGTTAAAAGCAAGCAGCGATTTATATCGAAACATATGTGTGATATAAATACATACACACACATACCAGAGCTGTGCGAAGCCCTATTGCTTTCCCCGCTGCAATATTTCTCTCGCTGTCATCCAGGAAAAGCTGATGCATGCGCACAAAATAAATTACAAAAGATTGAACATTTTGAAGAAATCGAGAGAATAACACTGCAAAGAAGAAGTACCATTCGATGCGGAGCGAAGCCGGAGAGACACACCGCCGCCTTCATGGCCGCCGGCGAGGGCTTCAGGATCACCTCGTGAGCTCCCGGGGTCGGCGGCGACGGGAGACTCCTCTCGTCGTTATCGTCGTCGTCGTCTTCGTCTTCGTCGGTGGCTCCGCCGCCCTCGCTGCCGTCGAAGAGGTGGGGGTTCATCGTCTCGAAGCAGATGATCCGCTCGAAGCACCCTTCCTCGATCCCCAGCCTCTGCAGCGCCCTCCTTGCGTGCTGCCGATCCGAGTTCGTAAACAGCTGAACAGAAGAAAATAACAGCGATCGAATCCCCATTAGAGCGATCAAAGATAAGGAACTCCTCAAAAGGGCGATGGTGATTTAGGACGAGCTTACGATCTTTGGCTGTGGAACGCTTAGGAGAAGCGCACGCAGCTCCCCGTCGGGCTCAATCCTCTCGTAGGGCAATCTGCCGTGAACAAAGCTGTGGTACTCATCCGGGTGCACATCATAGCCGAGATCCTGAAGCAGCAATTTTTTGAGCAAGAACTAAACTTTTAGTTCGATTTGACTTTGAGGAAGAATCAGAATTAAGGAAGGGAGATCAATACAATGAGGCCGGCGAGAGAGCTGCCGTAGGACTTAAAGAGCTCAACGCGAAGGGAGAAGGCTTCCTCCTCCGACACCCCACATTTCATGGCGAGGAACTCTGAAGAATTTAATGGTTCAACTATTAGCAGCAGGCTCTTCTTTCTTGCTGAGTCTTAGAGAGAATTAGATGATCAAATCGATGCCTACCTTCGATGTTCTTCTTGCAGGCTTGTCCAATTCCGATCTTGGAAGAGTACAAGGTGTCATCGAGATCTGAACACAAGGGAGATCGAAAAAGGAAATTTAGAAGCTTGATATCATTTCAGGATTAACCATGGAAACGAAGAGCGAGCTCGAGCGATAAACAAAAAGTTTACCGAGGAGAAGGCAATCAAAAGGGGATTTTGAGGCACCGAACTCCATTACAGCCGGAGAAGAAGCCGCTGCCTGCTGGTGGATTCGAGAGAAGTAGGAGGAGAGAGGGGAAGGGCGGAGGAGGAGGAGGCGTCGTACTTAAAGGCGCCATGGGTGGATTTGTGACGACACGAGACACGACGCGAGTCGCGCCGGATCAAATCGGGCGGCGTTACGTGGTGGGATGAAATCGCATCGTCGGCTCCACGTGGTTCGAGCTTGGACGCATGCGACACTCAACGCCGGTTGGTTGGCGGCCGCCTTTTTCTTCTTTATTATTTTTTTGTTGAAATTTTCTTAAAAATTTTATATTTATCTCTTATTAAATATTAAAATATAAATAAATTTTAAAGACAAAAAATATAACCGCGTCATGTGAAATTTAGAATAAAAGTTTCTATTATTATATAATTTAAAGGAGGTAATTATATAATTTTTAATTATTATTTACTTTTTTACAAGCTGGGATATTTTTCTTAAAAAAATTATCTGTCATTAAAAAATTTAAGGACTGATGCTAGTAAAAATGGGAAACTAGAGGGGCTAAACTGAAGTTAATGCCGATAATAATATTAGTAAAAGAACTAATCGTTTTCGGCACGTGCAAAATGTGAAAACGCAGGCCATGTATTCGATTTCCCTTTTTCTTTGGAGCCGACCGGAAGATTTTGGCACGTGCGCAAATATTTTTGAGAATAAAAATATGCATTTCACAGGTTTGCCTTCTTGTTTGAGCCAGACTTGCAGTGTTACTATAATTTAGATACATATAACTTCAATCATAAGCAGGGCATATTTAAATGCTTGCGTTATATTATTCCAACTATCTTTAACTAAACAACATGCACCTAATTAATTTCTAGCGACTCGTTTATTAGCGAGACAAGATCATGTGGAGGGTATCTGCTTACGATTCAATAACCTAAAAATAATAATGGACCGCAAGTTGTTCCATTTTATACATCTATAATACAATCGATAATAGAGCATGCGGAGGTATGCGTCATGCATGATCGTGGAATCAACCAAACTCAAATCAATAAGAAAAGAATCAATCAGATCAACAAAAAAAAAAAATTCATCCATTGATTGGGAATTCGATTAGATTAAGCCCCAAGCAAGCATACCGCATACGTCACATGGATTTATAAACGCCGCTCCCATTAAATAATCGCACGTTCAGGATAAACCGGCAGCGGAGCAAAAAAAGCAAAATGTCTTCTTCTAGCGGCCGAGGATCATCCTGGAGAGGTCGCTGCCGTCGAGGCCGACCTCCGGCACGGTGCAGGCGAGCTCGCACATCTCGGGGCAGTGGCTGACGTCGGCCCCCGACCTGCCTTCGGCGCAGCGGTTGTAGCAGTCGCCGAAGCAGTCGCCGCTGGCGGATGAGGGCGACGCCGAGCGCGCGATCACCGTCGCGACGACGAGGAGTACGACCACCGTCATCTTCCTGCTCGCCATCGATCTAATACGCGGGGGGATGAAGAGTTCAATTAATTGCTCGGTTTAAGTTAATCGCCGCAGAGAGAGGGAGGGAGGGAGGGAGATGTGCTTTTATTATTATATATATATATATTTAAAACTGGTTTTGGTTGCCGGCGACCGAAAGGGGGATGGAGATCGGGGGGGTTTTATAAGGAGAAATGCTCGTCCAATTGGATGGTTCTTGTCCCATCCGTTACTTCTATTTTTTACCAAATTTGTTCCACGGTCCAACGCACACGTAGGTTGCTCTCCTGCAGCTATTTTGGAAACTGAAACATCAAACTTAGTGACAAATAACATTAGAATCTTTATCTATATCATTAATAATTTTTTTAAAAAAATTATACTCCGTCGTTGTTAGAATATACTTGATATCTTTCTATCTAATTAATATTACTAAGACTTTACATATATTATAATACTTCTATCTAATTAATATATGATATCTAATTTTATTAATATCTTTACTCTTATTGTATCTTATTAATAATTTAACAGGATCCAATTTAACTTTAAAAAAAAATTGAGACTCTACTCAACTCATGTCAAATTGAGTCAATAAGAAAGTAATAAAAATTGGGCACAAACTAACTTCGAAGGAGTGCTGGAGCAAAGTTTGTTCAGGGGTTGAAGGTAGAGATCTCTACTTTTGCAACTATTCTGAAAAGTGAGCATCCATCCAACGCAATGTAAGATGATTAAACTCACCGTAGAATGCTGAACTATAAATTACATGATCGATTGAACTCGTAATATAATTAAAAATAAGGAAAATTAATCACCGCTCTGCTCAGTGATCAAACTCACTGGCAAATAACATTAGAATTTTTGTCTTTATCATTAATAAATTTTTTTAAAAGATATATACTCGGCATTCTTCTATCTAATTAATATTATTAAAACTCATGCCAAGAAAGAGGTGTTTCAGTAATAAAAATTGGGCACAAACTAACTTTGAAAAGGAGTGTTAGGGCACTGAAAATAATTTGCGATACAAACAGGTCCTCGAGCTCCGTTTTATTTGATGTTATCATTCCTGCTACAAGTATACCGAATGCTCAAACTGATGACTGGAGTCCAATTATTCCTGGAGAGAGGCATGGGTTAGTCAAATTTTCCGTAAAAGAAGAACGAGGGCATATGCAAGACAGTAGTAGGCGATGAACAGATTACCACATCCGATCCTGGCACCTGCGTTACCAGTACTTTTACTGAGTTCATGACCTCCTGCAAATTTAACGAGTATTATAAGTCCACAAAACAAACAAAATTTTGCAATGGATGATCATTACCTAGCAGATACTGTCCACACTCTGTGTTGTTTGTATCAACCACTGCCACCAGTTCAGGCTGTGTGAAAGTCTTAACTATTCTCCATTTTAAGATATACGGCAAACTGAATGGAACGGATTCTAAGCCAAGTGAAGTCTGATGCTTGTAAATTTTTTTGTTAGTAATACTTCGGTCCATTTTTAGATGCAGTTGGTTTTGTGGAGTGGAATTTCTCGTGTGAAACTAAAAATTCTAACTAAGACCGGAAACATACTGTGGAACAGGTCATTGTTAGTTCGAACTGTTGCATGCAAGAGCCAGTATACTAATAGTTATTTCCTTCCTCTCCCTTTTTTTGCTTTTGAAGACCATCACTGTTGGCTTTACTACAAACTCTTTCATAGAACTGATTCAAACCAGTAAATATTTTATATCCTCGACTCCTCTAGTTTCTATATGTTTTCGCAGCATAGCAAAGTAATTTAAGCTGTACTATTCCGTATTACTACTTGCGTGAGTGAAACTTAAATCTGTAACTCCTTTCCAAATAAAACTTTAGTTTGTAACTCGCATCTTATTCAACTAGCAAGCAAGTGCTACGACAGCTGCTGCTTTCCCCTCTTTGAACTTCTCAAAAACAGTAAGAGATGTAAATTTTGCCCTAGGTTTTCTCGTCATTACAAAGGCCTGAATTTAGCTACCTAGCCGGCCAAGTTGACCAGCACATTCTACAGTCGGCAGCATTATGATATTAAATTATCACCAACACTGAATAGGCCAAACTAGTTTGGTTCGTGCAAGTTTCATAGGAAAAGTACATACAAGAAATTGCAGGGAGAAAATTGAGTATCTACTAAATGAAAATAGTTCCCTAACTTGAAAGATAAAGGAGGGCAGGTCTACCGTATAAGAAAATAGCATGATCTTACCGGAGAAAAGCTTGCTCATCTATACAATGAGGGTAGTATCAAAATGTAGGGGTGTTCCAAGTATAGTTCAAACTGTGCAACTGCAATTTTGAGCTTATTTTGATTTTTTCTTGGCCAAAATAAACTTGGTGCATGCTAGAAATTTTCAAATCAAATTCCAGTTAAGTTTTCAATTGTAAACCCAGCAAAAATATAACAAGTAATAAGTTTCTTCCAAATAACTTAAAATTGATTTGATTAACCAAAAAAATAACCAAGGAACTTAACACCAATTAGACTCACGTAGCAAAGTATACGAACATAAGAAGCTCAGCTATCAAATCCAAGGTTAAGAGTAGTCCAGCAAGCAATCAACAGGATTCCAAATTGCAAGTGTACGAACCCAACATATATAGATAAAAGAATATCTTAAAGATGCATACATTCATGCAGTCTTATGTAAAAAAAAGTTAAATAAGACCAAGTGGCTATACCTCTGCCTAGGTCATCAGGATCAGCATGAACCACGACGGCCCTTCCTAGTATCGAATTAGGTCCAGATAATGGAATCTTTGAAACATAAGAAAAAGAAAAACAATGAAATTATCATCAAAATGCTAGAGACTTTCAGGAATCAGGTAGTAAAAGTAACTTGGTGAAATACTAGGACACCTGTAAATCTTTCAAATGTACTTCAGCTACACCTGCAGCAAGCAAACTTCAAAAAAATGTAATTACCATGTTGTTAATTGAAATGAAACAAACTGGGGGGAAACTCACCATCTTGGTTAGCAAATATGTTTCCCAGGTCGCCCGCATGTCGTTCTTCATCATTTGGAGCTCCATGAGATTTGCCCAGAGGATTAAAATGAGGGCCTGAAGGACAATCACTCATTTGTTCTATATCACAAATATCTGGAAACTGAAGTGGACAACTAAACAAGGTTCTACCGCTAATCTAAATTATCAATTTTCATCGATATTCACTAGAAAACTCTAGTTACGTTAATCATCCTTACATTTTGTCAGTAAACAAAATTGTGCATTGGATTCCCTCGCTTAGCATGATCAAATCCTAGATAAACCATGACTCAACTTGGAGTACCTTTTTGACGCAACGAACGAATAGGCAAGAAAGTCGATAGATTTCTGTCTCTCCTTAAGAAATTACCTTTGCTAATGAGCTCTAAAGAACCCACAGATCCAGTGAAACAACACATATCAGTATGATTAGTCCGAAGTTGAGAATAAAAAACAGGACATCATGAGATCAGTTTCAATTTCATTTTAGATCAAAAGGTCGCTTTACCGAACAGGAAACTTTTGGGGCCTTGTTTGGATTAAAAAGCCATGGAACGGAAGGGGAAGGAAAAGAAGATATTATTCTAAGAAACTCCTCCCCTTGTTTGGACACAGTAACTTGGTTTCTTTCTCTCCATTTCCAAACAAGGGAGATCATCCTTCCCTTCTGTCCTATTCTTAACCAAATATGAAAATAATCTATAAGGATTAGACCATACATCTCTAACATTAAAGGCACGCGTAAAAGTTCCTGTGCTTCTAAGAACAGACAAGAGTAAAAGATGGCAAATGAAAAGAGAGGTAAATGTCTTTCCAAAACAAGCATGCTTGACAAATAAGTGAAATTTCTCAACATTTCAGCTTCCGTGATGAAAAGGTATCAAATTCTATCAAAGCTTCGAACTGCCCAAAAGAAATCCGATGTCGTTGATTGAGAAAATATAGGGATAGGAGTGAGGAGGGAAGAGGTAAGGTTTACCGGTGGAATTGCAGCCGTTGGTAGTGTCACCGAAGGAATGGATGTGGAAACCATGGAGGCCAGGCGTGAGGCCGGTGATCCTTCCCCTCACGTGAGTAAACCCTTCACGAAATCAATAATCATCAAAGAGAAATAGGAGACTGCATACATCTGAAAGCAAAAAAGAAAAAAAAAACAGAGAAGACTGCAGCTTGGAGATTCTAAAGAATTTAACCGGTGGAGGTGTCATGGACGAATTGAAGAGATCCTCTGACGGAGCCGCTGGCGCCGGCGGCGGCTGTGATGATGGCCAAGCCCTTGAGATTGCCCGCCGTGGTCATTCTTGGCCGTCGCACTCGCACTGCTTCCACTATCCTCGTTTATTAATTTGTTTGGCTTACAAAAAGAGGGCAATTTGGCGCTGAGCGAGGCCAAGCCGCTGTGTTGTTATTTTAATATACGCTTCGCCTAACCCCCTTTTTTTAAAATATAGCTGGAGATAATTATCCCCACTTATTCCTTAATCACACTTTAATATCTTCTTTCAATTTTAAAAAATGTACATGTATTCCTTCATTATTTAATCTACTAACATATTACTGTAAAAGAATACTAATATTTCATTTTATAATAAAATAATTTTTTATTATTTTATTAATACATTTGAATAGTTTGTTTGCACTGGATCATTAATTTTTAACATAAATCATAAATTAGAGGTTTTTATTAAGGCTAAGAAAAATTAATCTGCTAAGGAGATGATGCGTTGACTTCCCGTTAGAGGCGCATCTAGTTGCTTCAGCAACAAGATTACTTCTGACACGACTGCGGCGGCTCATTAGCTATCACGTTGATTGGATTTCAGTAGTTAGGGGGATCTTAAAATGGATACGTACGTTGAAACTCTAAGTCAATAAGGTTGACTTTCACCAGCAACCCACCTGTTTCTAATTCTAAGGTGGTCAAATATTAGGACGTAGAAAAATTAGAAATTAGGTTATATTTTTCATGACCTAGAAACATACGTTGTTTTTTAGTATATTCTGTGTATATATTTAAATTTAGATTACATTTTATTCAAATAAAATGGATTAGTTTAGTGGTGTAAAATTTTTTTACTATTAAGAAAATTTAAAAAATGAGTGATGACAGCACTACGAGGGATTCCCTCTAATCATAATAATTTTAGTTTAAAAAAAACACTACAGATAGTACATAATAATTAGGTCAAAATAGAGGGTTACCCTTGCAAGAGACTTTTAAAAATCATAATTAATTCTATGTAATTATTCCCCTAAAAAAACTCAAATTGTGATTTTTATATATTTCAATCTACAGCGAATCCATTAAAAGAAAAAAAGATCTACAGCGAGTTTGCTGTCGTCCCATGGTAATTATTACTTTTTTACATTGACCCATTTTTTAATCCACAGCGATGTTGACCGTGCGCCGCTTTTTCCATGCTCATGCTGCCGCCGCTCTCCTCCGCCATCGCCATGTAGGGTTGAATCCATCGCCCCATGAGCGCTTAAATTAACTGAGCCAAAAACCAGACGCCATACCGAACCAGGGGGAGGAATCGCACCGGAGAGTGCGCCGATTCGATCCCATGCGGGGATAGGAGAGGGAGACGCTCGTCACTGCTTGTCGATTTGGGAATCCGAAGCCGGGTGTGGTGCGTTTCCTTGACCTAGTTCATCACCCCCCCCCCCTCCTTCTGCCTCTTGGCGGCCTCGCAATCGGTCGGTGGATCGGTTGATTGGCTGATCGCCCGACGGATGGAGAGGACGGCGCCAGAGAGCTTCCCCACCGCCCCCCGGGTCGTCCGCGTTCGAGCGCCGCTGGTAGGTTTTCTCGCTTATCCTCCTCCTCTTTCCTTGTAGGGATGTGTGGTTGTTCTTTGAGGATTTCAGGCGGGATCTTTTTTCGTTCGTCATATTCTTTTTTGCAAAATTCATAGGAAGTTGCGTTCATTTTTTTGGTTCTCTTGAGTCGATCTTCGGGGACAGGCCGACGCAAGCAATTCTATCTTTTAGAATGCATACTAGTATCATAACTGTTGTGTGTCTTGATTCGTAGAGCTGAATCATATTGTTTTCGATGAGAATGATTTATGCGTACCAATTCTGAGATCGATCTGTTGCTAAAAAGTGTTTCTGTTGGGTAATTTTTACTGGGCGACATCGCTTCTGTGTGTACGCGTGTCATATTTGCTGTAAAAGTAAATTAATATTTTAATGAATTTTGCGTACTGAATGATTCTCGTTGCTGGTTTCACTGCGGAATTCGGGATTCGGATAATTTGTATGCTCGGTTTTCTAGCAGGAGAAATGATTTCATGTTTTCGTTGATGCTCTGGAATGTTATTTGAGTATGATCTTCGTCCTTCTCAAACCGCCATATGTATCTTGCCTCTCTTGCTTATGGGAACTAGTTCTTGGTTTTCAGCTAGATCCTTTTGATAAACTATTACTGGGTTATTCTACGTCCCTTTCTTTATCTTGGAATTAGTAATTATTTGCTATGTCTATCATCTCGTAGAAATTGTAATTAGTTACTCTTTTATTGATTTTACAAATGCCACTTAGAAAAATTTCCATCAAGAGTGGACTCGCTCTGTTGAACTTAATATAGATTGTATAACAATGTTTCTCCTTCCGTTGATAGCAAAAAAATTCCATCAGAGTGGAATCGCTCTGTTGAACTTAATATAGATCGTACAACAATGTTTCTCCTTCCTTTGATAGCATCAGCAGTGACCTTGAGTTTATAGGCCTTTGTTGGGCTATTTGTTCACCTACCGTATTGTTTGGCATTCTAAGGTAGGTATACAAGCGGAATCACTCTGCTGAGTTTCAGTTGAGGTCTTTGTATCTCCAGCTGCTATTTTTTAACCTTAATTCTATCAATGAGCTCTAAGCTAGAATTGGGTGTGCAATTATTATCATTTAATAAAATGAGGACCAGCCACTGTTACGGATTGATTGACTTTCCAAGGTGCATAAATTGCAGAAAACAAAAGAAAGCAGGAAGAATAGAGATCAAGCACGTAGATGGCATAAATGCTCCTCAACAAATGTTCTACGCACATAAAAATTTAACTTGACTCAAAATTAAGGGTAGGTGAGACTTATCCCTACAATTATTCAGACTAGTTATATATAAAGAGAGTTGTCTGTAGGTTAAATGATCTATGTCTGAGGTAGAAAGATGCTTTTGGCTCAGGTCAGAAGCAGATTCAAATTTATAATCCTATGGGTTTCTGATGATTTAGGATACATGGTGAAAGCTGGTCCTCTAAATTGATTTACTCAATGTGTTTATCTGGAGTTGTTCTGATCCTACATCCTTGTGTTGATCCTAAAATGATTCTGGTCCTACAGAATCTGCACATCTAAAAAATTAATCACGTGAACAAAAGAGCGTTTAGGTTTCACTTCTTGATTAGCACCTTGAACGCTGTACAATTTTTTTAAAAGGAACCTTGTACGATTTTGATGCCCCTGGAAGAGCATAGAAGACAGACATGAAGCCCAGATTCTTAGAACAAGGCGCTCTGCAATCAAGCATCTGATGGTACTTATCGAAAATTGATTAGAATGTATATATGATCTGGAATCTCTGTCGTGCACTAGGTAAAACCATGCAACCGGTGGCTTTTTTTTTTAACTTCATGCAACTGCTGGCTAGATTGTGTAAGTTTAGCACCTCTGATCACCTTTTTCGTTTCTTAGATTCGCTAGGTGATGATAGATTCTAGGCGCATGTTTAACTCTTTATTACTGCTTCTAACCAGGATAATCAACAAGGGTTCAGAACCTATATTTCTTTTAATGTGTATGCACTGCTGATATGTGATTTTGCTAATATTATGTCTTTTTTGCAGGTTGATTCTGTTTCATGCTATTGCAGAGTAGATGCAGGTTTAAAAACAGTAGTAGGAGCTAGAAAGTTTGTCCCTGGAGCTAAGCTATGTCTCCAGCCTGAAGTTGTTCCCGTTGGTCCTAGACCAAGGACACGGAGGGAGAGAAACAGGAATCATTCTCCTTTGCTGCCTGGCCTTCCTGATGATCTTGCTATTGCTTGTTTAATTAGGGTTCCTCGAGCTGAGCACCAAAACCTTCGGTTAGTTTGCAGAAGATGGAACCGGATTTTATCGCAAAATTACTTCTATTCCCTCAGGAAAAAATTTGGAATGGCAGAGGAATGGGTGTATGTCATTAAGAGAGACCGTGAAGGAAAGATTTCTTGGCATGCCTTCGATCCTATCCATCAGCTCTGGAAGCCACTTCCACCTGTTCCTGCAGATTATAGTGAAGCACGTGGTTTTGGTTGTGCTGTTCTAAGCGGTTGCTACCTCTACTTATTTGGAGGTAAAGATCCATCACGGGGTTCCATGAGGCGTGTTGTCTTTTTCAATGCTCGGACAAACAAATGGCATAGAGCTCCAGATATGCTTCGGAAACGTCAATTTTTTGGCTCCTGTGTCATAAATAACTGCCTCTATGTTGCTGGTGGGGAATGTGAAGGGAACCTAAGAACTCTTCGTTCAGCTGAAGTCTATGATCCTAACAAGAATAAGTGGACATTTGTTGCAGAAATGAGTCCTGGGATGATACCTTATATTGGGGTTATTCATGAGGATAAATGGTTTCTTAAAGGTCTTGATTCTCACGGACACATCGTGCATGAAGTTTACATACCTACTGCAAACACATGGTCCCCAATGATTGGTGGGATGATCACAAACTATAAACCCAACATTTTATTAAATGGAAGGCTTTATGCATCGGATTGCAGGGATGGATGTAAGCTTAAAGTCTATGAAGGAGCGACTGATACATGGAATAAGTTTCTGGACACCAGACATCATCTAGGGAACTCTCGGGTCTATGAGGCTGCATCATTTGTTTCTCTCAATGGCAAACTTGGTATCATCCGAAACAACATGAGCATCAGTATTATTGATGTGACAAATCCTGGAAATAGCATAGAGACAACCAGTGCTCGTGTCTGGGAGAGTGGTGCTGGGAAAGTACAGCTTAAGAATTTTGTAGCAAACCTATGGTCTTCTATTGCAGGCCGTAATGGATTGAAGGATCATATTCTTCACTGTCAGGTGCTTCAAGCCTGACAGCTCATGGAAAGGAGGACAAATGGCAGTAAATTGAGCGATCCTTGTAGTGTTCTGGATCACTACCTGTCTCTTGACGAGTTAAGAAGGAAAAATTCGCTGCAAAGATCTTCATTCTTCTACGCGAATTGTCTATTTTACCAATTGCGAGGGATTGAAATATGCCTGTTCCCAGTGAACTGTGGAAAAACGAGCATGCTTCGTTGCAGAGGTCAGGAGCAAATGTAATGTTTTTGCATAGCTTATATATAATAGACGTGCTACTGCAGTGAATGGAAGATGCATCAAGGGAATCAACGAAGTATGAGTTGGTGCTTGTGGCAGCTTCCATTCTTGATTGCAGTTCAGGAGTGATCAGAAATAGTACAGCGTGGCATTCAACTATTGAAACCAAATTAAGGAAGGGGTATCAATGCAGTCAACTTTATGAAAGAATTATTATCAGAAAAGAATCCTCTTATTAGTAGACATCACATCCTGTTATCATCCCTTCAACTTCTGATGATCTCAATAAATATGCGAGTAGATATGAATCTCTGGTGGTTCCGGCTGAGGACCACTAGTTTATATTTGTTCAGCGCGGACCTGCCTGATCCGATCGACCATATAAATGTTGGAAAGGAGATAAAAGATGTGCCGCCTTTGATCCAACTTGAAGGTGAAAATTTTCTGCTGATTATGGTAGAGATGTCTCTCGATGATGTGGTCTCCTGTCATGTTGTAAAAAGAAACTCTCAGTATGTTGTGCTATATATTTGTTCATCTGATATTGTTTGCTGGTATATCTGTAGTGTTCGCCTGCCTTGAAGTTGAGCTGCTTATTATGACACTTATCTGCTCAAAGTTTGTTTGCTGGCCATAGACATCAACAGCATATTTCAACTGCTGAAGAAGGGTGTTGAGCACACTGCTGCAAAAGCCACTGAAGTGACTTGGTAAAAGGATTGCAAGTTAACTATAGATGGAGCTTCCTTACAAAGTTTGATTAATTAATCCCGAATTCGAGCATTGCCTCTCTAATAAATTATTTATTATAATATCGATCATAGTTTTCTTTTAAGAATAAAAAAAATTATAAGTTCTTAATTACAAAAATTAAGATGTATAGCCTCTCTAAACTCTGATTGCACGGCCCGAGTTATGATAAAACGATAACATATTGCGCAGTTAAAAATTGGACCCACTGACCCAATTGCAATCACATTCCCAGGATAGATTGAGATGATGCAAAGTAGCGCAGCATTTGTCTTAAATCACCAAACGATACAAGTCACCTGACGTGTCAATATATAAATTGACATGATGCAACAAAACATATATCGATCAACTTATCACACTTCTGTACAATATTTGTGTAGAAGACCTTCTAATTTTAATACGAAGACCTTCTATTAAAAACACCAACTTTTAAATAAATAAAAAAGCAACGAGTCTGACTACGAGTCGAGGAAGGAGAAATCGCCGCCGTCGAATTGCTGCTCCCACAGCGGCAGATCGCCCAACCCGATGAAATCCTCCTCTCCGAGTTCACCCATCAAAAACGGCTCCTGCTCGAGCCCGAACTCCATCTCCGGCATCTCCAGCTCCCCCAACCAATCCGCCGCCGCTGCGGCTGCAGCCTTCTCGTCGGTGGCGGAGTACACCTCGAGAACGGAGGTCGCGCCAACCTTTACGTCGGCGACCAAGGAGGCATCAAGGAGAGATGGGGAGAACGTCGGCGCCGACGACAAGCAGGAAGAGGAGACGGACGCGACGTCGTCGGAAGTGCTCGTGCGGTGGCAGAGCATGAGACGCTTTTCCCTCTCGATCCGGGTTGCTGCCGCCCGATAGACCGCCGCTGCCGCCTCGGCCGTGGGGTAGGTGCCGAGCCAGAGGCGAATCCGGCGGATGGGGTCTCTGATCTCCGCCGCCCACTTGCCCCACCGCCGCTGCCGGATGCCCTTATGCTTCCCGGAGGCGTACGAGGAGGTGGAGGTCACCGACTTAGGCGGCGCCACCCTTGTGGGGTGTTGTAGGGTTTTAGCAGAAGGGATTAGTGGTATCTCGAACACGACCCGCTTCATCTTCTTCGATCGAAGATGGAGCTCCTCATCTTCCACTTCGCTGGAGTCAGTGGCGTCAGGATCAGCCAAGGTGAAGCGAACAATCTTCGCCGTCTTCCACGACTCTCGCGGATTGCTCGACTTCATGCACTCATCGTGCTCGAACAGAGCCGTTTTATCCGATTTCCTTAGCGGATTCGAATCGGTAGCTTCCAACCGGTCCAACCTCCTCGTCTTCGTCTTCCTCTTTCTCCTCATTCTACCTTCGAACAGAGCACCCATCTTTTTCTTCCTTCTTCGATCCAGAACCACCTCGAGCACGAAGAACTTCCCAGATCGAAGAAATCCACTCCCTTCAAGTGGGGGCGAGGGGAAAACACCGATCTATATGCAGAAAGCCAAAGTACTTCACTCCAAAACCGAATCCAGCCCTGCAATATCGATCATCAAATTGACAATCTCAACCCCATCATAAAAAGAAGAAACATCTCGCTCCATCGATAGCTACCTACCAGGCGTGCTTGAGGCGCATATAATCTAGGCGAAAAGACCTCTGTTTCATGCAGATCACAGAAGCCGGAGATAGGAAAAGGGAAAGCCTCTTCAGAAACGATCGCTCTTCCTTTGCTGCGAAGAGGAAGCAGAACAACACCAGCAGATGAATGGCGACAGCCGACATAAATCTCCCGGTATCCGCTCCTCCTCTCCTTCTCCGCTCCCTTCCACGAGCGACCGCCCCAAAAGCGTGCAAGAAACAAGAAGAAGAAGATCGACGGTCGCCAGACTTCTGCTCCCCTCCCGAAACGGACCTCCTCCGCGGCCGAGCCGCTGCCGCTGCCGCGCTACTTTATTTCCGTCCTCGCGCACAGCGGCGTCTCCGAAGCGGTCGAAGGGTTACGGTGGGAGTGGAACTGGAAAGCCAGAGGTATTATTATCTATATATAGCATTAAGAGAACTTTAGAGGTGGAAGCCAGTTACCTCACTCGTCCACCTCTCATATGATTGGATGCCAGAGCGACGTGGCCCGTTCACAGGAAGCTTGTGAGCCAGGTACTTAGCGGGTAGCTCGCGCAAGAGTAGGGGGGGAAGATATCAGTTCATGCATAATGACGTGGAAATTAGCCTTTTTTTTTTCTTTTTCTTAAGCTTAGTCAATGAAGACATATTTTATTAAGGTAATATACACACCAAAAAAAACTAAGAATTGTAAAATTTTGACTTCAAAGTAATTGAACAGGCGTTATATTTATTATCTCTACAAAAGGGAAGAAGATTATTTAAATGGCGAGGAAGAAGATTGGGGGTCACGGAACGGAAGGGAGCAGAGAGGGCAGGTGGACGGCGTGGGGCCGAAGCCATGTTTCCCGCCAAAGGCGGTGGAGGTAGCGCGCGAAGGCGCGGCGTTGGCTCTCCCCAGTTCCCCCCTCCCGCCAAAAACATTTTTTTCCCGCGCCGCATTCGAAGGCGGTCGGCGGTGGGTCTGGGTCACCCTCCCTCCCTCCCGTCTGCGCCACGTCGGCAAGCTCTGCGTGCATTAAATTTGGGGTTTGAAATATTAATTAAAAAGCATACAAATTTAGCATTAGAATAAATATTCTACAAAAAAATTAAAAATTAAAAATAGGGTTTTGATGTTGTTCGATTTTTATTGATATTATTGCTGAGACGAATATAACAAGATAGCCCAATAATAATATAAAAAATGGGTAAAAGGCTTATGGGCTTGGATGTGGGCCGAAAATAGTTTATTAGTTTTCCCATGCTATTAATCGATGCAGCTGCATGAAGCACTATTATCCGGCAAGAAAGGATGGTAGGTCGTGCGATGCATCAAAGGGTAGAATAAACTAGAAGTGCATCAAACCGTAGTGATTGAATCAAATTAAAGGGTAATTATTTTTGGAGTAGCAAATGGGGACAGGAAACCAGGATGTTGTTTTCTATCTAGGTCATCTATGCTTGTCGAGAAACAATCACATCCGGTGATGAACAGTGTAATTAACTTTATAAGTTGGCCAGTTGTGTTGCATCCCTGGACTCCGTAAACAGGCCTCTGTAAATTAATGGAGAGGAGAAACGAAGGCGACGAGCTTCTGCCCACCCTCCCACTTGAGGAAGGCATGTTCCCCATGCGCCTCCGCCTCTACCGAGGCGTTTGGATTCCGGAGTACTTCGTGGCCGGCATCATCAGCGTCCACTGGCATTTCCAGGCCCGCCCCACCGACGTCCTCCTCGTCAGCTACCCCAAGAGCGGCACCACCTGGCTCAAGGCCTTGGCCTTCGCCGTCATGAACAGAGACCGCCACCCAGCCGCCGCCGCGGAATCCCACCCATTCCGCAGTCTCAGCCCCCACCGGTGCTTGCCCTTCCTGGAAGCAGAAGGCCTCACCCTCGAAAGACTCTCCAAACTCGACGACGACGACAGCACGGAACGACGTCGTCATCGCCTCATCGCCACCCACCTGCCAGTCCCCTTGCCGCCCGACTCCGTCGAGGCCATCGGATGCCGGATGGTATGCGTCTGCCGGGACCCCAAGGACGTCGCGGTCTCCCGGTGGTACTTCCTTAAGAAGCTACGCATCGAAGGCGTTACGATGGCGGCGAGGGCCGAGGACGCCGCCGTTCCCTTGGAGAAGTTCATCGACATGTTCTGCGACGGCGTCTGCCCGTATGGGCCGATATGGGAGCACGGCTACTGGAATGAGAGCCAGCGAGCGCCGGAGAAGGTGCTGTTCTTAAGGTACGAGGAGATGCTGGAGGAGAGTAAGACTCAGCATTCAATGTACGTGTAGGTATTACTATAACAGTTGAGATTAGGAACGAGGATTTCTTGGAGGTTGGATATCATCCTTATTTAAATTTTATTTCTTTTTGGAGCGTGGATTGTACTAGAAGATGGTGATTAGTTGCTTGTGTTGCACATATTGAGTCCTATTACTTAGTGTATGGGTTGGAACGTTAGGGGCACAATCCTTAAAATTAAATTAGAAGCCACGCGCCACGCATATATAATATATAATTGGATGTGGTGGCAAAGACAAGACGCATATTTTTTTTAGCTAAACCAGGGAAGTGGTGCATGGAGTAATTCAAGAAGTAATTTCACTTTCACTCTTTTATTATTATTCTTTAGTTATATTTTTAAGAAAATCGATAAGATACCTGCTTTAATTTTTTAAATATACATCTACTTTATATTATATCACCCTATAGAATAAAGACACCAGAATATGAAATTAAATATTATAAAAAAATGGGCAAGAGTAACGTCCATTGTACCATGTGCACCAACTTGCATCGCTGATCTCTCCACAAATATTTCTCCTCCTCTCTTTTTTTAAAGAGAGAGCAGAAGAGGAGGCCGCAACGTGAATATAATAACGTCGAAGATGAAGACAAAATTTCATCAAGATTCGTGAAAGCCAACGACAAGGAGAGATACGGTATGGAGGAATAAAAGATGCATACACTGTCCGATTAAAACTGCTGCTGCATTTAGACCACATCCCATTACTTACAACCCTAGCTAAGCTCGTATGAAGGCATGTCTTCCTCCACCTAGAAATTAATCAGAACAGAATGGCCGAGAAGAAAAGTGAGAACAATGAGGTCCCGTTTGCCCAAGAGGAGCACCGCGACCTCATCTCCTCCCTTCCGCTGGAGCTCGGCTCGGCCCCCGTTAGCCTCAGACTCCTACAAGGCACTTGGATTGAGGAGCGCACCTTCGGCCGTCATCAACGCCCGGCGCTTCTTCCGCCCTCGCCCCACCGACGTCCTCCTCGCCAGCTACCCCAAGTGCGGCACCACCTGGCTCAAAGCCCTCGCGTTCGCCACCGCTACTCCCTTGACGCCTCCCACCCCCTCCACACCCTCAACCCCCACGAGTGCATACGCTTCCTCGACTGGGAGGCCGCCGACCTCGACAGGCTCGCGGAGATTAACGCCATGGACGAGCCTCGCCTCCTCTCCAGCCACCAGCCCTTCTTCCTGCTTCCCCACTCCGTCAGGAGCTCCAGCGGCTGCCGCCTGGTGTACATCTGCCGGGACCCCAAGGACGCCGTCGTCTCGCGGTGGCACTTCCACTGGGAGATACGGATCAAAGCGCAGGTGTCAAGCGAGGCCATTCCCCTCAGCAAGTTCGTCGACATGTTCTGCAAGGGCGTATGCCCCGACGGACCGATCTGGGGCCGTGCGTTGGGCTACTGGAAGGAGAGCCTAAGGGCACCCGAGAAGGTGATGTTCCTCGAGTACGAGGAGCTGTTGGAGGACCCCGTCGGAAAGCTGCTGAGGTTGGCCGACTTCATGGGCTGCGGCTTCACGGAGGAGGGAGTGGCAGCGAGGTTGCCGGAGCAGATTGTGAGTTTGTGCAGCTTTGAGAACCTCAGTGAGCTGGGAATCAAGCAGAACCGAGAGATCAGTCTGTCTAAGCATCTGAAGACGGAGTCCTTCTACAGGAAAGGGGTCGCCGGAGATTGGCGAAACCATCTGAGTCCGGAGTTGGACGAGAGATTGGATCAGATCACTCGGGAGAAGCTACAAGCAACCAGTTTGTCCTTTGCGTGTTTCGATAGTTAGCTCAGAGACCAGTTTCCAGAGATGATGGATCTAATTATGTGCATCTTTTAATTATATATGCTGTGCTATGTGTTTGTGATCCACCTGCACTGTTGGTACTTTATATGTTTGATGTGTGGTGATTTGTGATCCATCTGCATCATCCAAGTGACGTAGGAATATTTTATTAATTGGATCAGATAGTGTTCATCGACCTCAAAATTTTCATTATGACTGTGCACCAGCTTTAATACGTAATATCCTGTAGATGTTACATAAATTATCTCTAAGTTAGAAATATTAAATCATAATACTGACACCAGCTTTAACTTGACTATAATATCTAGTTATAGAGTGGTAAGAGTGTGAGGTGAAGTATGATCCAAGTGATTGGGGAAGAAGGTAATGTGGAAACAAAAAGGAAAGGATAATAAGTAATAGTTGGGATATAGTTTTTCTTAAAAAAGGAAATAACGGGGATAGAGTTGTAGATTTTCTATAGGAAATAATGTTGGGGAGTGCTTACTGGTAATATGATTCTTCTGGAGTGACTTCTCTTTTACTAAACTCATAGTATCTTCTTCTTCTTCTTTTAGAAAGATAATGCTAATAGGCTTAAAAAATTAACTGATAAATATTATCTTAGTAGAGTCATCCCTTATCTTATTTGATGTGAAAATAGATAACTTATTTTTAGATAATTTAATTGACACCATTATCTTTTCTTGAGTATTAATCAAAGAAATTGCTCTTCACCTGGCATGAGCTAGTGATCTGGACTGACACACCCATTAGCATCAGCTAAAGACAGGCTTCTTACTTCCTCTATCACAATGCCCATCAGCGTCTTGTAATTGATCAGTGAGCCTGCATCATGTCTTTTAGACTATCAATGGAAAGAACAATTTGAAGTAACTTAGTATTAGATATAGATGATGTAACTTTATTAATTAATTTTTTTTTGTGTTACCTAAAAGAAGAGAGATAAGATAAGATGGCAGTTTACCTTTACAGTTTACTTGAAAGAAATGTGTGAAAGTAAGAATGAATGCTTTCCAGTAACATGAGCTAATGAGTGTGTGTGCGGTTCTTTTTCGCCTGTAGCCTCCGTGGCCGTGCATCTTTTAGTTTTCTATATACAGACATTCTCCAGGCTATCTCCATGAAATTTGGGTCTCTCCTACGTAGCTTCTTCTTATTCTTCTTGTCTGTCAGCATACCTGCAGGTGAGGCCCTGCTGCTGCTTGGAAAATACCAAACTTTGCAGAAGCTCCAGCTGTTCCAGGCTTCCAGCATCCAGCATAGTCTTTAGTGTAATCCTAAAATCAAAAGGTAGCATGGCTAATTAGGATAAAGTAGAGGAGATGCCACTTTCTTTTATGTCTTAATAGAAAAATGTCGGAAGTTTTGAACAGAAAAGACGCATCTTTTTTGCCACCGGAAAAACTGTTGCTCTGCTTTTCATGCTAAAGAAAACTTAATGTAGAATGGTAGGTTTTGAAGGATCGTAAACGACAAGAATCATTTCAATGTGTCTGACTACATATTACTTGGATTAGAAAGAAACAATCTAAACGCATAATTATAAATTTAAACTTTGCTATCTGATCATACTCTCGAATCAATCAGATATCAACCGATCAGCTACCAGAGAGAGAGAGAGAGAGAGAGAGAGAGGGATTACATCTGCCCCTGATGCTATCTACGATGCTTATTTATCTGCAGCTTTAACCGCACGGTGATGATGATTCGTTATATTCAAAAGTGTATTGATAATAACATAATGAAAAGAGCGAGTTGAACAAAAAGAAGAAACCTTCATCTCCCATCCTTTCTTCTATATATGTATCGATGAATTAACATTAAGAACAGCACTAACGAAGACCACAATTAAAAAAAAGGGATCAAATTACAAAAACCCCCTGATGCTCTTCTTCTTCACAAGAGAAACAAGAGGAGGAGGAATCGAGCACGGTGGCGATGAGCTCGACATTCCCCGGTTCGGTCTACGACAGCGCCAGGCCGAGCTCGAACCGCGTGTCCGAGACCGCCCGGGAGGGCACGGAGGACTCGAACGTCGTCGTCGATCCGAACCCGAGGGTCAACTCCAGTCCGACGTCGTCCTCGCCCTCCTCGGAGCCCTCCGGCTCGGCCTGGCTCACGTACGACCCCGCCGAGGAAATGCTCTCCATCTCGTCCCGGACGGGCTCGGCCCCGCGGCTGGCCGCCGACTCGTGGCTCCCAGCGCGGTCGAACTCGGGGGCCGGCGGAGGGGTGGCCCGGCCGGCGGCAGGCTTCGTGCCGGGGCGCTTGAAGCAGTTCCTGCCGGGCTTGCTGACCTTGTGGAGCCGATCAGCGGCGGCGGCGGGGGGTTTGCTGACGTGGCGGATGTCGTAGGGCTTGAGCGGTGGGGAGGCGGCGGAGGCGGCCGCGTCGGAGGAGATCTGCGCGATGGGGGCGCCCTTGAGCACCGCCTCGACCGCCGCCTGGCAGAGGTGCCAGCTACCGGACCAGAGCAGGCCGACGGAGCCGTAGATCGGGTTCACGATCCGACCGCAGGCCTCGTACAGCATGGATCGAAAGATGGCTGCAGTCGATCGATCGATTAATTAATTAATTAATCCACGAGGCCAGAATTGGGAAGAGGGAAAATAGATTAAAAGAGAGAGGGATCGCGGCGTGCATACCAGGGCGGAGGTGGTCGGGGCCGGCGTTGATGAGGTTGATGAGGCCGGCGCGGCCGTAGAACTTGGCGAGGAAGACGGTGGCATTGGCCTGCGACTCGGAGCTCTTGATCCACTGCAGGCAGGGGCGGATGCTGCAGTCGTCGCCGCAGCCCTTGCGGAGGACTCGGCAGCCATTGCAGCTCATCTTCATGGCGGCGGGAATCAATTGATCGAAAGAAGAGAGGAGAGCAGGGCGAGTATGGTGGAGGGGAGGAGAGGAGGAAGGGAAGGGGGCATATAACTGGGGGAGGAGGAGGAGGAAGAAGAAGGCAGCCGCGGGTTTGAAATCGGGCCTGCGGTTTTGGAAGAGTTGGAAAGCGGGTTTGCTACAATTTTCCGAATTAATTAAAAATAGGAATTGACATTGAGGCACGTGAATTAACTTTTTTTTTTTCTTCCTCCTCCTCCTCCGCGGCAATTGGAAATTGGAAGCAGCCTCCCCTTCCCTTTTTATTTATTTTTACTCTCACCCCTTCCTCCCCTCAATTATTCGTTCTGGGAAATCCAGCGGTGGAGCAGACGAATTCGAATCTTACAGAAAGGGGGAGAGCGCAGGGCGCGTGCCGGCCACGTACGAGAATTGCGGCTCCCGCACTTTATACGAATCATAAAAATATGATAAGGATGATGCAAAGCGGCGACAGCAGCAGCAACATCCCTCCTCATTCCTCGCTCCGACCTAACAATAATAATAATAGTAATATTATTATAAATAATGACCGAGGATGCCGTGTGGATAAATAATTCGGACACATAAAAAAGGGAGTGGTTATTAATAATAGTAGGAGGGAGGGGATACATTGGATATGGAAGGTGCGTTGATTTCTGTGGGTGGTGGAGGAGGAGAAGGGGCGGTGACTCCCGGTTTTGTGGAAGTGGAAAGGGAACGCAACAGCGCAACCTTTTCTCCGGTTTTCCAGGCATTTTGGGTCTGCATCTGTGGGCGCCCGAGGAATGGAAAAGGAACGGACTGCCGTTTCCTTCCTCCGCCTGCCGCTGTCGCCAGCCCCACCATCGCCACCAGGAAGCTTTCTTTCTTCTGATGGTAACCGGGAGGTGGTTTTTATTTTCTTCATTTCAAAACATCACACATGAGTCACCGATGTTTTTTTTTCTCTTCCAGAAAATTAATTACGGATTATGACAGTAATGATTCCTGAAATATGATGAGGATGTTCGCCTGGTTATCTAGGTGGGATGGAACGCGGATAGGATCATCTTATAATATTATTTATAAAAAACTTTAGTCCTGCTCCGGTCTCCGGTCGTCTTAGATTAGAAATGCCTGCTCCTTCAGCTCCACCGCTGTAGCAAAAAGATTCTTTTTCCTGAGACAGTAACCCCAGTGTGTTTTTTATTCTTCTAGCCCTAATTAACTCCTCGTTGTTTCCAAATAATCATGAAGAACGAAGTGCTGATTCAATTATTAGGTTTAAATTTAAAATCCAAACAAGCTAAAAAATATATATATATAGTACGAACAAAATAAATAGTAAAATGTTGCGTGCCAGGTTCTCTCATCTCTTTTGTCTCTCTCGATATATATAAAAACGAAGGGTGGGCAGGTCCAATGGATGAATAGATTAAAGAAGGAAGAAAACATGGGGGGTGTGCTGCTCGGCACAGGCTATCGACAACTAGATTTCGCTTTGAATGGGACGTTGTTTGGGTCCGAGGTTGTGTCGCCCACATGACTTATTCCTCCGTACGTGGGACAAAGTTTACATCCCCCAAACTCACATGCCATGGCCCACCGTTTGCTCTAACAGTTTATTACTTCATATATAAAGTGAATTTTCTTAACATTTTGTCCCACTTATTTACCTAATGCAATTTCAATCGTCCATAATCATACGTACGTATGTATAATTATTATTATATATCAGAGCCTGGCCCGACCCATTAATTTGGATCCACATTCCAAGCAGCATCCATGAGATCAGCCCACGGGCACAAAGCTTATACTTTATGCATAATAATAATAATAGTACGTTAACAAATACTTATATTAAGATTCATGGAATATATATTTTTAGTACTCGTAAAAAATGTCTCACTATTATTTCATTCAAAATAATCACACGTTTTTTATTTTGTTAAAAAAAAGTTTGTACTGCTAGTTTTAATTTTTTTTTTCTCTTATAAATATATATCATGCATGATACCTGAACAAATAAATTATGTATTATTGCACCGAGCAAGTAACCGACTGATAAGGATATAAAATGAACAGGAAGTATAATGATGATGACCTGTGAAGCACAAGAAAGAAAAATGGGCATGCAGCATGTGGTGGACAAAAATTAGCACCAGCTTAGCTTATGTTATTTGGGTCGGTCAAGCACATCCTCCTCTTCTCCGTCCTTGAAAATTAATGGGTTAATTGGGCTCAAAGCAAACAAATGCTCGACCCTCTTCGAAGAAGAAGAAGAAGAAGAAGAAGACAGAGTACAGGTTGCTGTTAGTGCAAACTTTCCACCCAATGCATTGCATCGGAACCAAGACTCATATAACAAATGAGTGATGGAGTGCTTTTGCCTCCAGATAGAGCTAAAGAAGAAGGCATAATTACTCGCACGCTAATTGATATAAAATTTAGAACAAAAAAAAAAAAAAAAAGTTGTGCGTTTTGGCATCAGCGAACAAAGTGTGAATCTGTATGGAGAATAAAAATGCCAGTGGTCCACATGGACCAGATTGAAGGTGCATCAAGTGGGCTGGGAAGGTTCATGATGCCATTTGTTTTTAAAGCTCAACTTGGAGTACCTGCAGAAGATGTGGATCGTACTGATGCCCAGTTGTCCACTTCCCCTAAACTAATCATCCATCTCTATATCTGCTGGAAATTAAAATGCCAATTGTTCTCACTTTCAGGTGCTAAAAGTTGGCCTCCATGTGATTGTAAAAGAAAGAAAGAGAGATGGATGATGATCGTAGAGAAAAAAAAAACAAGCATTAACATGTAAGATCTGGACAATACTGTAAGAGAATTTGTTCTTAGCGACTACATGTTTATAGCTCAAACATTTCTCTTAGCAGAAAGGGAAAAAAAAAATCCTCCAGTAGAACTTTTATTATCTCTAAGAAAATATCTTTTGTAAGTGAGACGATGACATTCTTTTTTTACCTCAAGCAGCGATTCAGATACTCTTTTATACTCCAAGTGGTAACATGTAGACTTGGAATTAAGCATGCAAAGAAAACTCTTAGTTAAATAGCTTCAATTTTATTTGGAAGCTCATGTAAAACTTTAGTATCATCCAAATATTCAATATCTTCCATGCATAGTATCAGATGGTTTCCGCTGCCTATACAAACCAACTGCAACACTAATCAAATCTGTAGCCTGTGACTTTGCTGTCACCAGGGCATGCCTTTTTACCAAGTGAGACTATAACCCATACTTCAAGCAGTAACATGCGTACTTCTTTGCTCTCATAGCCTATTAAAGATCTGACTCGATTCCATGTCAACTTCATGACACTAGCCTAATATCATAGACTATAATAAGCTCAGTTCTTTCAACCATGTATATACATATATAGATATATTGCTAGATGGATGACATCCTGATGCCATAGAACATGATCAGAATCTATTAATTCTAGTTAAACCTTCTGTCCCTTTGCTGTCAGGTTTAAGATTCTTTAGCTACTAGATATATGTTTTTAAGTGCTGGCTAGTTCTTACTCACACGACGCAGGAAACTCAAATGCAAGTTGGAAGGTTTGATCAAACTTCTGTGAAGTAAACCACATTGTCACATCATATTAAAATTAACTTATCTATCAAAAATGAAAGCAACACTTCATTTAAGAAGCATGGACATAAAATTTAACTTGCATTCCGTTGACATATGAAGAGGATCAACACTGATGTCCCAATCCTGGATTATATACATTCCCCACTTGTGATTAATTAATCAGAAATGGAAAATTTTAATCGGTGATCAGCATCAGAGCTCTAGGAGTTGTAGGATGGAGAGATGCTTGTTGTCTGGTTTAGGTATCAGCAGAATGAATACCGACATTTAGTAGGCTGCCAACAGAATGCATTGAGTCTCCCTTACCTTTCAGCATTATGTGGATGCATAGAAACATATAAATATCAGACACAAGTCCAAATCCTAATTTTAAATTTAAAAACTATTGACTCCAAATAAATTAATTAGCTAGGAGGGCTATTAAGCTTGTTAGGCAGCAAACTACACAGCTATATGTGTAGTTTTTTTTTTACACTTTATTTGGCTGCCTGTTGTTTTGGACCTCTCTCTTTCAGCTTTACATGTTTGTATAGTTTAAGCAGCAAGTCCCCCGGTTGGTCTTCATACTTGGGACCTGCTCTCTCTTTCTGCTCTTAATTCCCTTGAGCTTGTCCTCTCCTTGGCAACATTACTTGGTTGGTTTGCTGGATGCAGCAAACAAGAGCCAAAAGTCAGTCCATTTCTTTTGTTTCATCTTTTAGGAACAAGAGCAACTTATTTTGAGGTTCATCGAACAAGAACCAAGAATAATTGATCCATTCTTTGTTTCATCTGTCAAGAACAAAGAACAAGAATGAACAACTTATTTTGAGGTTCATGTTCAGGTTCTTGTCGTCATTTGAGATGCATATGCATGTATGGAGTGATGCAGACTCTTTTGAACACAAAACAAAAACTAGAAGGGTGTTGTGCAACACACAACAAACTTAATAATACAATATTAGTTAGACCATGTTACTACAAAAACCTTTAATTAAAAAAAAAAGTGTTGGATTTAGGTCTGGTCTCTGCTACTGGTTGCAACCACATATATATATATATATAATGGGTTTGACCCACACTCCAGGCCAGCTAAAGTTTAAAAGCTTTCAAAGATAAAGAAAAAAACAATATGATATTTGTTTGATTTCATATATATATCAAAGTCTAGTTGTTAAGGCAAGTTGAGTTTGGATGCGGTGAAGAAGGCAGGTACAGCTTCAAAAGCGATCACTTCTTCACTCCAACTCAACATATGCATCAGTGCAGAGACCTTCTCCAACTTCTCTTTTTGTTTCCTTGACAACTTCATATATTGTTCTCTATCCTTCTTCAAGGCTGTGGATGGAGATTGACATCTCTCTCTCTATATAAGAGAGAGATAACTGTAAACCCTAACATTAGCCATGCACTCAACCTAGCTAGGTAGGTCATGAAGCATGCTGACCTTTAGCACATTGTTTAAGTTTTTGATAGGAAATTAAAGCATATGCAGCGCCACCATCATTTCTTTTTTGTATATGTGCATATATTATACAGAGTTTTTGAGTCTTGAGCTGGGTGGGGGATGTTCTTGCTGCATGCCTTATGATCTAACAACCCACAGAAACTTAAACCCGGCCGCCTGAAGCAGCTCTTCTTTTTCACGTACCATGTTCTAATGCCAACTGATTACTTACTTGCCCGATTAATAATTTATGGGTGGGGATGACGAACCCCCTGACACCTTGAAGTGGCACTAAATGTTTATATATTAATACAAATATATGAGGCCTTGGGAGGTCGTGTGTGTGTGGCCGCAGAGAATTAATTAAGGGGAAGCCAGAAGGGTCTTGTGATCATCATCATCCTTTTGTCTACATCGTAATGTGGATAAACTACACGGCTTATAAATCCAGCACGCCGTGGGGAAGGGCGAGCCGGGGAGCAAAAATTAATATATATTTGACGCACGCTCGCCCTAATTAATTATTAAACTGCGCGGTAAATTTCCCTTTAAATTAAGCTAAAGACGATGTAGCTGCTGCTGCTGCTGCTTCTGCCTCTGCTGCTGCTGCTACTTATAAATTTGTATTCTTGTGGTCTAAATCAATGCGCGTCGTTTCTTAATTAATTTCTCTTTGCTCGTAGTAGTTGCTGCGTAGGGGCAGCTAAGCATTGTAGTGTGTGTGTGCATGTACGACTCAACTACTCATAATTTAAATGAATGGCTCCTTCTTCTTCTTCTGGTCTTGGCTTTACTGATTTCATCATTAAAATGGAGTGCCGAAGTGGGATGCTTATGATTATATGTGGAGCAAGCTGGAATAATGATCAATGCGTACAAAATAATTGAACAGTGCGGGTGTGCTCGTATCATTTTCTTCCTTTTGTTAATTGCAGCTAGGAAACCTAAAAGAAACTAACTCATTGCTCCAACACCAATGCGAAGTCTCTATGCATGTAGTTTGCCTCTTTAATTACGAGGCAATCTACATATGTATGTTGAACTGAACCAGCAGGCATAAATGAAAGAGCCAATATAAGAAGCAAATATGCACTTCTTGACGTATATATAAGAGGTTAAGACTCATATAAATCAGGCCAAAAAAAAAACCAATGCAAAGCATACAAATTGCCTCTTTAATTACAATGCAAACTAGACATATACTGATTTGAGTCAACAGGCATACATTGGAGCTTTTCTCCACCAACACAACTCTTTCAGCATTAGTTTGCTTAGGTGAGAAAAGGCATCCTAAAGAATAAACCCTATATATTTTCCTCATCTTTCGTGTTGCAAGTTTCAAACGTATGAGAAGCAGCTTAAAATTTGTAATAATTCTATTGTTTGCTTGGCCAAACATCATATCAGTCAGGTGCATGGACAATCTTTATACTGACAAATAGTTCAGTGGTTGATTATAAATAAACTTATAATTGCAAGAGGACCATTTCATGAAAGATTAACATATTTTTTTTAGCAAAAAGCAAATAAGTTTTTATTAGGGAGATTAATAAAGATACAAAGTTTTGGATACAAAAACACTTATATTACCACCTTAATGGCATTTTAGACTTTAGGGGGATGATAAAACAACTAGAAGACTAAAGTGATTAGAATAAACAAGACACAAGGATAAGGGTCTTGGAAGCACAAAAATAATAGTGAACCGACCTACAGATAATAAATATTCAATACCGTTGTAACATGTACCTAATAAGAGATGTGAAATTCTTTAAGATATATATATTATATATGTTAAGAAGGTGGATATGAGATCAATGTGATGCATGTTTGATAACCACCAGATAAGATAATGATAGATAAACAAACAAAACTTTATAATGAAGATAAAGGTAGCTAGATGAACAAAGATGCATCTTATTTTTAATGATTAGGTCTTGCCTTATTTGTGTCAAAGAATGCTTGTGGGTGCAAACTCCTCTTTTCTTTTGAAAAAAAAAGTTGTTTCTTGCATAAATCTTAGATGAGGGTCAAGTTTCCCCACCAATCATATACAAATCAAAAGTGAGCAATATCTCAATCACCCTTGTCTAGTCATCCACTCCATTGGAGGAGCTAATGAAGCTTTGAACAACACATGTGTATGTGTTATGTGTGGGTGAGAGAGAGAGAGAGAGAGACCTGAAAACATATATCACATAATGCCACCATCTCAAAGGAATGTGACTCCCTTTGGGACCTCTCAATTCATGAGAGGAGTAGTTAACTTCAATTGCATTAGTTTTTTTCCCCCTTCAACTTGCTCAAAAAGGAGGGGTAAGAAAGAGGGAGGGGGAGCATTCAAGGTAGCCGCCCCTTCAATGCAACGAGTCCCTTTCCTGGTAGGTCTTTCACATATCATTAAGTCCTGAAAAGTTACAAAAGGATGGGCATGCAATTGAATGCTGAAACATCATGAAAGGGAAGTGATAGCCAAAAGAACTCACTTGCAAAGCATGGGTTTGAAATAACTAGCAAATATGCACATTTGAGTACTCCTATCTAGCTAGCTAGCTCTTTAGCTAGAGAGCTATATGCATATGGTTGTAGTTAATTAGTTAGCTTCTTTCTTCACATCCCCCTAATTTATTTTATTTGTTTAAATTAGGGTCCCCCAGTGCACAAATCACAAGGGGGAAATGTGTGGGAATATTGTTGGTATTGTTGTTGTTGTTGGAACCATGAGAGCTGAGCACCTTTGGATGTGTGTATGTGTGTGGCATGGCAACTCTACATCCAATCTACATAAGTAGGCCAGTGTGTATATTAATTACTACTCAAACCTAAGCTTTTTGAATCCTTTGATAGCTGACTTTTGTTTGCAATTACTATATCTTCCTGGTAATCATCAATTGTAAAGGTTGGGTGCCACCTACGAATTAAATATGGGAGCCATTTTGTGTTGTGATCCCCCTCCCCCCTCTCTTTTTTTTCCATACTTTGACCTAACTTCTAATCTATTGGACCGTCAGTTATAGACTCTAACTTAACTCGTGTGTATTATCCAATAACTATTTAGATTTAGAATAATTAGAGTAAAGGATGAAAGCTGATTCAATCTAAAATTTTACCATAATTATTCTTTAATATAGGTACAATACTTCACAACTCAAAAAAAAAGAAGCTAGATAACAAGAACAATTGAGTTTGACTTTATATGAGAGAATCGTCATCCCCAACTGATACATTTTTGCATCTCATAGCTTTGATAGATCACTTAGCCTCGTTCATCATCAGATTAGTGAGTTATTACACACAATTTCAAAGGTGATAGTTTCTAGGCACACTTCATGATTATCTTTATACCCCTATCTTCTTTATCATAGAGTGTTCATTTAGGCCCTTAACTGGTGATTTGAGTTGTTTTCCTTTGGACCATGAGATAGCTTATCTCTCGCTGTTTTATTGGCCGACTTTGATTCCTTTCTTTCTGAATCATATCTAGTATCCTATTTAGAGTTTATTTTGATTTGGTACCATTCTATCGTTTTACTCTTATATTATCTAATAGAGAGTAGTTGTGTAAATAATAGTTTACAAGTTTAAAATTAATTATAATTGTTGACCATTTATTATAATTAATATTATTAATATAATAGGGTCTCTCAAAATATCATACTAAATTTTAGAGTACTATAGACTTAGTGCTAAAATATCATAATATTAATAATAGTTGTCCTTAAAATAAATAGGTTTTTGGTTTCTAATTTAAAAAAAAGCATGATGAGTTATTGCATACACAAATGTTGAACTGTTTATACTTAGTATTTTAGCATAAATTTATCTTCAATTATTCCTTTTGCATCTACCAACTGAGAAAAAAGTGTATGTATATTGAATGACGTCATAATGATATCATATTAGTTTATTAAGAAAAGATGTGTAAAAGAATTTTTTTTAAAAAAAAAAATCAATGAAACTTGACGAACGCATCATTTTTATGTTGACAAACCTTCTTCGGTTGTTATGCTTTTAGCATTTCAGTAATCAGCTTGTCTAAATTTGTACTGAAGTAAAATTGACCTGCAATTAAGTTTAAGATGACAATTATTATATACACTTTGTTCTTCTTCCCGCACCGCATAAATCCGAAGCTTTCACCTACCATGCTGAAGAACACACCATTATTACCCCTCCTGCAACTTTCCCTAACCCCACGAGAAGAAGAAGAAGAGTCGTGGAGATGGAGGTGGCCCCTTCCTGCACATATCATTAAACAAGTATTGAGCATGTCCTCCTCCTACCTGCTCAGGTGGTACCGACCTTCTCCTCCTCCCCCTTCTCGTTCTCCGCCTCCTCCGACGACTACGTCTCCGTCCCCCCCCCCCCCCCCCCACCACCCTTTTCCTCCTCCCTGCCTTGGAAATTGAGTTGCGAGCTCAATAAGAGAGAGCAGACCACTGCTGTCTGGTCTGGCATGTTTAACTGCAATCATTACATATATAATATAAAAAAGGAAACAAAAACACTAATAGACTATTTTGATGCCTCTCGAATACTTCCCCATTAATATAATTAATAAAACCTTCTCCTAAGCAGAGATAAACAGAGAGACAGAGAGACAGAAGGCCGAGACGACGAGCATAAATTGGGACAAGTATTCCTTTGGATCGCCATTTCCTCTCGTATTTCCCTACTGGCAAGGAGACCTCCCCTCCCCTCATTTAATACGACTGTGGCATGCCACTGCTCTCCCCTTCCTCCCCTCCCTTGCGCCTTCCCGCACCGCATCCTCTCGTGCTCATTGGTCGTTGGTCTATATGAGAGTTCTTCTCGCCAGGGGGAGCAACGCGGCTGCTCTTCTCCCTTCCCTCCACCGGAACTTCTCCCTCTCCCACCACCGCAGCCTCACCACCGCCACGGCCGCCCCACCCCCCCAGCAGAACCGCCGCCCCCAGATGGAGCTATGCCGGGGCTGCTGCCGCACTCCGCAGCACCGCGTCCCGCGTAATGGCGATGGCCTGAAGGAGCCGGTGGTCGTCGTCATGGGCGCCACCGGCACCGGCAAGTCCAAGCTCTCCGTCGAGCTCGCCTCCCTTTTCTCCGGCGAGGTGGTGAACTCCGATAAGATTCAGGTCTACTCGGGGCTCGACACCACGACCAACAAGATGCCCCTCGACGAGCGCCGCGGCGTGCCGCACCATTTGCTCGGAGGGCTCGACCCGGAGGCCGGCGAGCTGTCGCCCGCCCTGTTCCGGGAGATGGCGGCCCGAGCTATCGCTGAGATCGCCGGCCGAGGTCGGCTGCCGGTCATGGCCGGCGGGTCGAACTCCTTCATTTACGCCTCCATGGCCGGGCGCTACGACCCTCGGTGGAGTCCCTTCGAGGCCAGCTGGCGGCGGCGGATTCGGACGGAGGCAGGGGCTGCCGCTCTGCGGCACCGGTGCTGCTTTCTGTGGGTCGACGTAGACGAGGAGGCGCTGGCGGAGCACCTCGACCGGCGGGTCGAGGAGATGCTGGCCGCCGGGATGGTGGATGAGCTGGCGGACTACTTCGCGGCAGAGGCCGCGTCCGAAATGGGCGAGTCGCGGCATCCGGGGCTGAGCAAGGCGATCGGAGTGGCGGAGTTCCGGGAGTACTTTCGGGGCGAGAAACGGGGGACAGCGGCGGGATACGAGATGGCAGTGGCTGCCATCAAGGAGAACACACGGCGGCTGGCGGTGGAGCAGGTGCGGAAGATCGAGCGGCTGGAGGAAATAGGCTGGCCGTTGCGTAGGCTCGATGCCACCGCGGCGGTGGCAGCGAAGCTAGCCGGGTGCCCCGCCGAGGCGGAGGCGGCGTGGGAGAGGGACGTGGCGGTCCCCGGCGCGGCGGCGGTGGAGCGATTCCTGGAGGAAGAAATCGAGGTCCACCAGCAAAGCCATATCGTACCTTCTCCTCTGCTTTATACGTAGCCGTCGAGCTCTTTACACACACATCATCATCATCATCAGCTCCTCCTCCTCCTCCTCTCTCTCTCCATGCTCCCCTTTCTTTTCTTCGTTCAGTATAGGAAAAAAAAACAAACAAAAAAAGGAGAGTAAAGAACGAAACGAACAAGATAGAAGAATAGCTTGTAATTTTGTTTGTAAAACTTTTCCCTTCTCTGCGCAAGAGAGAGAGAGAGAGAGAGAGAGAAAATAAAACGAAGAAGAAGAAAAGAAAGAAAGATGATTGATTCATCATTCCATGTGGGGTTGAAGAGGAGATGGTGGGGTTGAGGGAGAAGGCGGACAATTTTGGAAGTTTAGGACGCCTCCTCCTCCTCCTCTGACAGCAGCTGATCGTGTTAGCAGAGCAGAGAAGAACTCAGAAGGGCACCACCGCCAAGTCCTGCTCCGATTCCAACTGTAAACAGAGAAGAGAAGGAAGCAGAAAAAAGAAACAAGAAAAAGAAAGGTAATGCGATGAACTTGTTCGTCCTCCTCCGCCATTGTTGCCTCTCCGAGCTTTCCATGCTCGTGTCCTGAGAGTTCGAGAGAGATGTTCTCTGTTCAGTTTTATTTTTCATCTTTTATTAAGATTAAAAAAGAAAACTGTAGATACTTTTTCAGACATTGTTCATCTTTCTTCGCAAGTTCGCATCAAACCTGCTGCAAAGCTAATGAAACCCACATCAATCCATCCTCCTCTTCGCTCATAATTACTGATGGGAGGAGACGAGGAGGCAGAGGAGGAAGGATTCGAGTGAAGGAGCGAGTCGTCGGGCGTGACGGAGAGAAGTGGAGCGGGCGCAGTGATGATGTGAGGTCCCATCGACGTCAAGGTGTTCGACGAATGTTCTTGCTCCGCCCACGCGGGGTGATTGATGCTTGATGGGACGTGACCGCGGCCATGGCCACTTGTGCATGGATGCCATGGCCGACCGGGGAAGCCAAGGGCCCCCCACGGCCATGGCCTGCTCACGTCGGCACCTGTCGACGCCCGGCCCTCCGCAAAAGCCGCCTCTCCTCCACCATGGACAACAAGTCATCCCCACGTAGCTCCCATGTTCTTCTTCTCCATCTGCTATCTGCCAGTGAAAAGTGCACGCTCATCGTCATTGAAGTCTCTTTACCTCTCCACGATCGACTCAATCGTATACTTTTAAACTTGCTTGGGATGTGATGGGATTGGAGCTTAAATGAATGTTATCTTGAACTAATAAAACCCCCATAACAAAAGGACTTGTCACCGTCAAGACAACTACCGCAGGGAACAACATCGAAGCTTCTCCTCCAAAGTCCAAGGAAAGCGTCCAATGAAAACTTGTCATCCCCACTCCCCATTAAACAAGAAACGGACGCCAAAAAATAATCCAAGTTGGCCAGCAAATCTAACTTATTCTAGAGCAAGTTATTGCCATCCAACACACACCGAGCCGATTATTTAATCTATTGATTACTCGTGTATGCGAACCTGCCACTAGGAATAAGAAAAACCTAAGATGGGGGGGGGGGGGGGGGCACTCTGTGGATTACATTAACAAGGGTTAATTGAGTTCAGCTGCAACCCGATCAATTGCTTCACGTTGGGGTCCTTGAAGAATCAAGTTTCAAGTTTTTTTTTTTCCTCCTTCTAGTCCAACATCGATTCTAGAGATATATGTTAACTTCTTGTAGATCTTTAGAACTTAGTATACATGCTCATGCATAACTAAATGTGGAGAATCACAGGGGGATCAATTTACTTGTGTGATGGTATTTTTAAACATGAATCAAATCTTAGCCTATTAGATCATCGGATCAATTTAAATTGTTCAAAAAAATTGGATAGAGAAGAATTAGTGTAGATCTTCTTAGAACACAAATCCAGGCTGTGCTGCGTTGGGAAAAGATGCAAAAACCATATCAAAAGATTATTCTAAGTACTGTAAAAGAGGGAACCAGGAAGGACTGAGTACATCTATCTATGCTCCACCCAAATTAGTGTTTTAGAGTAGGTAGGTGTTACTTGATCACACTGCAATGATATATATATAATGAGTACATATTTTACTTCTTATCTTCCTTCTTTCTCTCCTTGCTTTTCCTGTACTCTTTAAATTTTTTTTTTCTGTTGTAATACAATTATGTTTTTGATGCATAACTGTTATTTATTATCCATTTACTAATAAATGATCAGTTGATCTTTTTTTTATATAAGAAAACTGTCTTTTGTAGTTTAATTTGATCTTTTTAGGAGTCATTTAGTATTCATTCTCTATCCAACTCAAGTACAACTCAAACTCCACATAATTTTATTTTTAGACATACTCCTAAGCAAAATAAAATGCAGCAGCAAGTCAATAACAGTGGGATGTAAGAATAACATTTTGACACGTCATGCATGTGAGAATTTAGATATGGAATCAGCCCTAAATAATAATAAATGGCGTGCCGTTAATTGCAGAAGGAGATGCACTTTTCGGGGAGTTTTTTTTTTATATCTGGGGAGTGTTCTTCTTCTTTTCTTTTTTAGGGCTCAAGATCTTTTGTTGAAATCTTCTTGTACCAATCTGATTAGTTTTTGTATTCCAAAGAATCCATCGGAGATCTCCAACGCACTCTTATCTAGATCTCAATAGATCTTATTGCTCCCCATTCTCACTACTAGAAGCAATCGAGTCCAAACTCCATTTAATTTTGTTTGGTCAAAAATGTAGCGAGCATTCAACCCCTTTAAATATATATGCCCCAAGAATCGGTTGGAAATCTCCTCTTTGATTTTTTATGACTCTAAATTAATGGATCTCGTTGATTGCCACATTCTTATTGCTTGTAGAAGCAAGCTAAGCAACATGAGGTTTTATTAATTGGAACGCTATATGTATACGGATAATTGTGGTTGGGCAAGTAGAGGAGTTTTGATCATCTGGGAACCAACCTGAGTCAACTAGAGGTTTTGATCAATTTATACAACTCCTACTAGACAATCCATAGGAATTTATAATAAATCTAAATTATATATAATGAATCATGAGAAAAAGAGAGACAGAATTGAGGTGAGTTTAATGGGTCTTGTAAAAAGATCATTTTTGGCCAGTTCATAAATAGGCCGAGATGGCCTCAACTGTTCTTCATACCAAAAATTATGACTACTTTCTCTAATCCTTGCTTAAAGATTCCATCCTTGCAGACATCATCACAACCTCAAAGAAGTAGAAGAACAAAGCAGCATTTAAGACAGATCACCGCAAGCATGCCGAAACTGGTACATGTTCTATGACACATCATAAGAACAAATGAATTCTTTCCTGTATTAATTTCAAGATTTTCACATGGTCGTTCTTCTACACAAGAATAGGATCGATTGCCCTGATTGTATCCTAAAACTTTTCTAATCATAAGTCATTTTCCTGAAGAAAATTCATTAGGTTTCAAGCAGATCAAATAAACTGCACTGTGCTATGTCCATCTCAGCAATTGTGGAGGTAGCGGAAGGATCTCATGGATATTGCTGCAATAAAGAATGCCATGTCATAGTTGCAAAAAAAAAAAAATCTCTGGAAAACATAAAAAAGATGGACCATCAAGTATCCTGAAAAGTATCAGATGACAGATTGAAGAGTCAATCTAATAGCCTAATTAAAAACGTAACTGCCTAAAAATTATGAACCATCTTTGCAAAGTTCTTCCTGCAGAACAATTTCTGGTCATTTGCAGCTACCTACTCAACGCCATGTTTTATAGTCATGAGTAATCCTATGTGTTACTGATGCAACAAAGGAGATAGCATGCATAGGATAAAAGGATAAATTAGTTTATAGCAAGAGGACAACATCACTAGAACAACACTTTGTAAATATCAGAAACGTACATTGTATAATATCAGTTCAACTTTGACTATCCGGATATTACCATATACCTAAAGAGGCAAATCAGGAAAGAATTTTGTGACTAGCAAGTAAATAATAGAGGATCGCTGGTGTATTATAAGCTATAGCGAGTTAGAAGCTTTAGGATCAAATTTGTAAGTTTGGGTACATCTATGAGCCCCCGAATTATAGACTCAAAAGCAAAATAAAACATAAGATCGTGGTTGAGGACATAATTCCACGTAGCAGTCTTTTCTCAAGGTCATTCTGATGAAGTTAGCTATCAAGCAAAGAAAAAAAAAATCATGTCTATGATTGGTTGTCCTACTGCATATGCATAGTAGATCAGTTTTCAAGGAAGAGATATACATTTAGTTGAAGCAACATTATCTAGTGCTTATCATCAATAAATAAAATTTTAAAAAATCATTAGTTCCGTACAAAAAAAAAGAAACTTCAGCGATCCAACGTACCCCAAAATGTATACAGCAGTAGAAGAACACGCATCAACTTGGAAGTGGAGACATCTGAAGTTGATCTTGGAAACTTCCCTCGGGTGCATCTTGAGATTCTAAAGGACCTTTCCTTGATCTTCCCAATGATGTTGCTTGAAAAATACCTAGCAAGTACATAGCATGATCAGGATAAAAGCCACAATACAATAAAATGAGAAACAAAAATAATAACAGCAGTGGATGGTTTTCCTGAAAAAACAGAGTCCGTGTTCCAAGTTCTCGACTGCAGGTACCATGGATGACAACAAGACACCAGAACGGTTAACTAGACATGCACAATGAACAGGTACAAAGTAATGGAAAGCATGGGCATTCATATTGAAAGGCATTGACATGCAGCAGTTTTCATGCAAAACTGAACGGTAGCAGAAGCTGAATACAAGTGGGATGATACTAAGAATTGCAACTTGTACAGATTGATATGTGAAATTTGTTCTGCCTATACTAATGCCTTCAATTGATAGAGGTTCAAGTTTTACACCCTGAATGAGGCATCTGAAATTTTATTTGCAGGCCATGGCAGACTTCGATATGATTAAGAGTCAATATGATGCAGAAATTTCAACTATGACTTATTCGAGCTTGTCTGTTCTTGATGCAAGCTAATGCCAGCATGGCATAGGTAACAGATATAGTATGATAAGCAGAAACCATATTTGGATGTCCTTGGAATGGAAACAAATGAAGTGCAAACATGGGACTGTCAACAATACGTTCTCTATGTCAAAACACTAGCATTACATATATATTAACAATATCCTTGGGTTTTTCCAAGACTAAGCCAGGAGTTATGTGCGAAATATGGAATGTGGATTCATATTTGTAAAGAATCTAGCCACTCATTTCTGCAGTTACAAATATATACCTATACAACAATTATGCTAAAGCAGTTTGACGAGGAAACTGTGACTTAATTGGATTATAAAAGTTTGCATCATTTTCTTCTACTTAAGATTTAGGAAAATTCAAATAACTCCCATGATGGCACTACCGAAAATATTGATGCATAGTATGAATGACGTTTGACTCTGCCCCTTTGGGTAAATTAACTATTTTCCTTGACCTCTTCTTCCAATCTCTACAGTCAATTGGTTTCCTGACCTACAGTCTACGTTTGGCGGATAGGGCCCGCACCTACTGCATGCCTTTTTTTGCAGCATATACTGGTTGACACTGCACAATCAGTGGCTGAATTAAGTTCATGCTACTCACGCTTGATGCCCAACTGTTAGCTTCCACCCAATCAATCCTTCATAAATCAAACAAACTGACCCATAATCACAAGTATTGTGCCAATGCCAAACTCTTTAACAACTTACTATAGATATATATACAAGTTGAATTCACCCACCCAAGGTACACTTTCCTGCCTCCTAATTTTGGCCCTCTAAGATCTCTGGACTAACTTGAGCATCATAGGGAGTGAACCTTGACTCTTCCAATAAGGTAGGATAGGCCAACTATGCGCAAAACACGATGCAGTGCTAAAATTGTTGGCTTTAACCCAATGACAACCTACAGGTTCTCTATGTTTAACAAATTTCGTGCATGGTTTAGAGCATATATACAATTTATAAATGTCACCGACAAGGGAAAAACAGATATGCTAGTAAATTTGCAACTACTGAACCATAGAGTTTTTTAACTCATAGGTACTTAACTACTTCCTGATTGAGTAGTTAATATACAATATGTTACATATCCACTAAGGCAAGAGGTATCCTTGTACATAACATAGCAAGCTAGTCAACCATATATTTTCATGATTTGATCTTGCTAATCTCAAAGGATGCAATCTGACACTGGAAATATTCTGCAAAATAGAATGTTTTGTTTGATGAAATGAAAAAAGGAATATGTTATAACAAAAGGGAATCAGAAGCATACCAAATCCCAGTATTGCACAACAAATGACAAAACCTATCAGGGAAAAGTCCATTTGATATAAGATCTCCATAAGGATGACACACCCTCCTGAAATCATCAGATGTCTTGGAGAAGAAAAAACAAGATGCAATCTGCCAAATATTGAACCTTAAGTAAGCTCAAAATTGTCTGCATAGACATCAAATTAACATAAACAAGAATCAAAACTGGAAGAGAAGGAAGAAAGAGGCAGAAGTCACCAGGTATGGTTGCAAATAAAAGACAACTGATAACTATTGACAGATACATGTTGAATGGTGCTAATCGATTATATTCCACATAGGATTATATTTTTTGTATTCACAGATTTGCATCTATAATATTATACTAGTTCAGAACTTGAGCATGATGGCATATATTTCCATAGTTGACCTAACATTCCACTTAGGGAAAGCATCAATATCTAAGAGCATGTTTTCAAACGAGAAAACAAAAGCATTAATATATTATTTCAATATACACTGTATTGTGTTCCATTTTCGTTGTCATAGCTAAATAACGTGGTGATGATGATAATCCAAATATAAGTGTGGAGCCTGTTAACATATTTAAAATATTTTCTAATGCAATTAAACACTTCTCAAGATCAATGTTCGATCCAATTCTAATAATCATGATTTTTTCACTTGTAATATGCAATTGGAACTTCTTACATGCCATGCATAACTCAAGACATGGTTGCAATCTAATGTATATCTGAAGCAATTAATGACAAGGTCTAGAAATTCCACATTTCCAGAATAATACTTAGATGAGCAACTGGTTTGACACTATATAGAACAAAAAGCAAGATATGACATCACTTCGTTAACACAAATTAATAAGATATAACAATGATTATAGTACAATTAAATAGCCATATGGATATCATGTTAAGGCAATAAAATAGTCGTAAAGAAACTCCATCTAGGAATTAACCTTTCTTCAGCAATGTTGTCAGAATAGAATACAAAAATGATACCAAAGAAGATTGTACTCAAGTATGCCCAACTTGGTAACTGGAACTTCACGATACTATCAGATGTTGATCCCTGGAACCAATCAATTTAAAGTACACATGAACAAACTATATAAACCAATGCCTTCCAGATTATTTAGGTGGAAAACAACACAAACACAACAATAAAATTTCAACTACTGTCAATATAATATGTATACTTACTAAAATTGTGTCCCACATGGCAAGAGGAAAAAAAAAGCATGTTGCTGAAGCAACAGTTATTGCATGAAGTCGCCTTTTAAGTTGATTCTGGAAGAGAAATGACAGTAGTAATAAGCTACCATAAATTCTAATATTTTGTTAATATCGTATGCGAAAAGTAAGTTTTCCTATATTGACAATAATACCTTGAGTGATACACGACGTGCAATAACCCTTCTTAAAGCTGATAAAATTCCAGCAAAAATGGGCACTGCCATTTCTTTAAATGCTAAAGCTGGTTTTGCTTCTACCACTTGCTCTTCACCCAAGTTTTTGGCTAGTAGCATTAATAAGTCAAGTAAATCTTTGTTTCTAGATCACAAATTTTTCACAAATATAATGTCCACAGTTCACACTATACATTGCAGCTAAGAGCCTAAGTGTAATATAAGGAGTAGACCAAACTGAAAACTTCTGATTTGTGTAGGATACAAAAGGGTGATTTTGTTCTTGTAGCCCATCCCTTTGACAACAAATAGTAAGATGCCAGCATTGCGAAAAGGCCACCCACCTGGAGAAATACAAGCTTATTGAACATTATCTCAAAATTTTCATGATTACATTCTCACACTGTTGCAATGACAGATCAATTGACCTGAAATAAAGCCCAAAATAATCTTCTCAAAATAAAGATCACAGTAGTTTCTTGAGTCACTCATATATAGTTGATGTGAGAGCAAAATATTTATTATAAATAGTCATGCAAGAATATAAAGCGTGATGCATATGACAAAGGCATACATAGCTTCTTTTTTTTTGTTGAACTTGGTGAGTATTGAACCCAATTGCTCTAACTAGAGGAGTGTACACTTTGTATACTAAAGGCATACATAGCTCTATTATAAAATAACAAGTTGTTAGATAAAGATCCCAAGTAACGTCAGGCTAGCTAAAGTCTGGGTCTCAATGGATATGTATAAAGACAGCTTTTTAGAGAGGACATCTGTTGAAACAAGGTACTCCTCAGTGCAATATGCAAGATTTCCAAACCAATCTCAGAAGCCTATACTTAACCTACTTAAATTAGAAGTAGAACCGACTAACTAAACTCACTGACTACAATTTAAGGAGGCAATAAACGGACAGTAATCTTAACTCTGTAAAGGTTTGACTGATGTATGAAAAACAACAGAATAAAACAGTTAATGGGAATAAACACCCAAGAGAGCACTCCATAGTCTAATCTTCATTTCATACAACTTGAGGATCTCTTATCAGGATGCAAATCCTATCATATCACTACGTATTGTTTCCTTAAAAACAAAATACCTATAACTTAAAATAATCACTATGAAAATTGACAAATCAATCTTTTCATTGCATATGGCCACTCAAAAAACAAACTTCTACCAAGCTATAACATGTATGCATGGATATCCTTCATCATGAAGAAAGTATCATCTGTAAATATCAATGGAGACAACTAACCTTCTTCCATACATGGACTTTCCTGCCATATAATGCTGCAGATAAGACCCCAAGAACAGCACCTGCATACTCAGCCAGTATGGCACTGAAGTTGCAAGAGGAGAAAAAAGAACTGAGTAGGAGCATATAAAAGAAAAGAGATTATCTTTGTAAGGTTTACAAAGAAGTTAGCTAGTTAAGAAAACTAATAAGGGAATGTAAATATATTTATGGAGAAAAGTAGAATGTAACATTTCCTATATGCAAATGGAGACTCACTACGAAGAAAGCTTCTACACAATGTTTTTTGGAAGAACAGAAGAAACACTTGAATTTGCAAAGAAAATGCATTACATTCCTGATGCAATAAATATTAGGACATGGCTCAGACTCGGACCATTTTCAATATTCCAGATAACCAGGCTACAAAATCATCGAATTAGAAGCTTCTCTCTGCAAGGGTAAGGATTCATGATTGACACTCCCATAACCCATATTAGAAAGATTGTAACTGCTTAATGATCGAAGTAAATGTCTAAATTCTAAAGTAAATAATTCTCCTCAGAAATAATAAATAATTAGGTATGATTACAATGGAAAAAATTCATTGTGATGGACTAATAGTTCACATTCTTTTATAAACACCAATAATGGCTGCTTGGATTCCTTGAGGCATTGGACCAGCTTGAACTTTGCTAAAATGAGCTAAGCTGTTTTTTAATATGCAAAGCAAAACGTAGTTTTCATGTGACCAACGACTTTCTCTTATCTTCATTTCCTATCCTCTACAGCTAGATAACCATTTTGCTTGTATTTCACTTGGTGATAACATAAATTCCATGGAATAAAAAGTTCGATCTGAACTTCAAATATGCAGAAGAACAACTTACATCAAAGGCCCACATGAGGTAAGTCCTTTTCCCCATAATATAAAATATAATGCCATTATTCCTCCATTAATGACAGTTGGTATTACCTGAGAAACCACAGACTCTCAGAGGCAAAATAACAGTAACAGCTCATTGTAAAATGCACGAAGTTAGAGAAGCAGGCGATCATAAAAAGCAAAAAGATCTTAGTTAACCTGTGTATTGGGTAAAGGCCTCCCTTTCCAAGGCTTTTGCAGCAGTAGGAATATAATAGAAGCTGGAACCAAACAACTAAAAATGAAGGGTACTACACTATCACCTTGATGGGCGAGATAGTGATACAAGGAGTAAACAGACCATATTCTCATCAAGTTACCAATAATATGTATTATCTGTAGAGGAGTATTCCTGAAAAAACATGCTAAAATTAATATATTTCTCAAAACAATATATGAAGAGAAACATAAAGGTTAAATAAAATTAAAATATTTCTGAATGAGAAAATATACAGAATGCATCCAATTTCTGACCATTTTCCACATTTGTTAATGGATAGTGAAAGTTTGCAGCAAAAAAGTTATTTGGACCAAGCAGCAATTTCCATAATTTCTCCTAAGAGTGCATGACCACATGAGAAACTGCAGTAAGTATTTGGGACTCTCTAGTAGCTTAGTTAACGCTGGGTTTGATGATCATTAAATCTCCTACCAGATGAATTGTAACATTCAATATCTTATTAAGTTTCTTGCAGACGGAGATGCTTCAAGTCATTCACCCAACTTTAGCAAGCATTGGGACATAAAAGAATGATTCGGTGGCCAATAAATCATCACGTCACCTATATTTGAAATAAGTTAGTGCAGTTGATTTGATCACTATCAAGCATAAATTTGTAAAGCTCCTCTGACTATCAAATAATTTTTATTAAGTTTAGTTAGAACAAGGAAACATAGTTTCTCAGAGATTAAGACAGTTAAGAGATTGATTAGAAAACCTTGGTGGGAATTTTGTTTGAGACTCGTATTTCTTGTCTTACCTGAATTGACCGACCATGAAAACCTCATTGAAAGACTCAAATTTTAACTGATATTTCTCAGTAAAAATCAGCTTGCGCTAACACTAATTTTGATTGTAGCGGCTTAGGAAATATCATGGGACTCTTGACAAATAGTGGAATATCAGGACCAGTTCTATCAAAAGGAACAATCTCAAGCATCCAAATTGTATGATACAATTTCATCAATCCGATTAATCTAATCCTACAGTGATCCATAATTAGCCACCAATCCTAATTTGATCTATATGTCAGAACATACTACAAAAAGATGACCATCAAACCAAGTCCTCAAATGTCTCAATTTTGAGACCTTTTATCTTGTCATCTATTAGAACAGTAAAGTTAACCAAGTCCACAAAGCTCAGTGATATAAGATATTTTAAAGCTCAACTGATTTAGCGTTGCCTTAGCAGCGAGGCAGAGCCCCACATAGGACCAACTTAAACAGATTATATAACTTTTCCTATAGTAGAATCTGGGGCATAGATCACAAAAATAATAACTTAGGTGGTTATTATTTTCACCGCTCTAGACAAATAATGTCAGTATCATTAGGCCAACGCATCGCAGGAATTCCGCATTTCCAGAAAAACAAAAGTGAATACAATTGACAGTCGCCGGTACTCCAAAAAGGAGTATTATACAGTCCACAACAAGTGCGAACAGTGAGAGCATTAGAATTGCCTACAGATGGGAAATATGTTTGTCGCCATTTAAGTATCCATAAAATGTATGCATTCCCTGTCAAGTCCCACACATATCTTCTTTTTCTTGCTCTCCAATTTCACAGAACATGTGAAACTGAGAATGAGAATAGCCCTTATTTTCTATTAATCCGTCGGTTTAGTATTCGTGATAATCTAGCCAAGGACAAAAAGGAAAAACCATCAGAGATTCCCTATTAGGCTTCTCAGGTTCGTTTCCTGGACTCACAACCACATCATTAAGTAACAAAAACAAGGGAAATCGATTGATCCACTACCCTAACATGAAAAAAAAACCAAAGCGAAACTTACGTCGAACTAGAAGCAGCTCGGGCATCGGTAATGGGAGGCTTCGGGGACATCATGGTGAGGTGAGATCTGGGAGACCGCTCTGTTTTACCACCAAAAAATTGATTCGAGAAGAGAATTAGCGAGTGGCCTCCGCTTCCGTCCTAGGATCCCGTCTCTGGACCTCTGGTTCGCTCGCACGGCCGGAGGGCTCGCCGACCCGATCCGTCGACTCGGTGGTTTTACTACGCACTCGGTCGCGCACGCAAGAAAAAGAAATAAATTGGCTCCACCAAGCTGTTGGTTGTTGCCTTGGACCGGCCCGGAATCGGTCGAGTTGCCGTCCGAGTTAAGATCCGAACCCGCATCCGAAATATGGTTACAACAAATTATTCCGCTCTACTATTAATTGACTTACTATCTTTTAATTTGATTTATTATTTCATCTAATTTAATATTTTATCAAAAATAATTAAAAGAGTTAGACATGTTTTTTTTAATTATACATGACATGATTTTTTACGTTGATAGTTAAAAGTGAGCAGAATATTATGTTTAATAAGTTTTACTTCTCTTTATTAATTTGCTCATATTTAATTTAAGTAGGTTTTCTTTTTTAAAAACATTATACATTTATCTTATATAATTATAGATATTAAAGAATAATAATTATTATTGTGGATATTAGAGTGAAGTGATGAAAATTAAGTAATATAATTGATAATTAAATGCCAGGAATATTGCACCATATCTTAACTAATTATTCGATGATAAACAAATCGTATATTTCCTTTTTTAAGCGAAATGTTGAGTTACTTTTTCATCAACAAGTTGAGTCACCTTGCCTTCTAATAAATATGAGAAAAAAAACAATCATAAGTTCAATGGAAGTATTTCTTGTAGTTGAACTTTTATTACATGGTACCTTCAACATCTTTAGCCGTGGATCGCTCTTCTCATCTTTTCATCTCTGATGATAACTACTCTCATAGCTTGCTGATGATGTTAGGAAAACACATTTATCTGATGCGTGGCTCATGTTTGGAAAACAAAACCAATCTATCTCGGTATACTAATAACCAAAATAAATAAAAGTTCACATCTGAGAACCATTTATGTATTTGAACTCGTGTTTAAATTTTTAAAACCATAATATATTTATATCACTATTCTACTGTATATCTTAGAAATAACAACTAAGCCTACGCTTGCTCGATTTGTCAAGCGCTAAGATTGACTACCTCCTTCAGCAATATGCAAACAGAAGATTTCAAGTCGCTTGGTAGGAAAAGTTGCTTTGGAACTGCCTCTAATGCCAACAATGCAAGGATTCTCATACTATCTGATAGAATCACCTTCTCCTGTCTGCCTACTCTTTGATTCATGAACTTGCACGAGCTTTTCAACTTGCAGCCTCGACATATCTTAAAAGCAAGAAAATAAATAAAATTATCTGAAACTTTTGGTTATTTCAGTTTCAATTATGGTTGTAGAACGAATTACTTACAACATCTTCCTGGATCCTGAAGAAAGCACGTAGCCTTTTAGCCGCAAAAACTGTTCTTTTCTCAACAGATGGACAACCGAAAAGAGCAACTTTTTTCAAGTGGCTCCCTGACAACCACCTGCACAGTTGAAAGGTATAAAAGCCGAAATAAAATAACAACAAATTAAGTTATGAGAACATCAGAAGCTTAAAATATTGCTCTCAGGTGCAGAGGAAGCCAACTAGAATGCACTCTCTCGCCTTCTTTGCCTGCTTGCTTATAACATATTGGTTTGGCTGGAGACCAGAAGCATGTATTATCTTAAACTCAAGTCAGCTTAAGGTATCAGTCTAATCTTTGATATCTTTGCACATTCTAATTCTAGGTTTCTTTTGAAACAAGAGACCAAGTGTAATCAATTTGCAATCTATAGAAGGGAAGGATTGCTCGCATAACAATCTTAGAAAAAGGAATACTAAAGTTGAAGAAAATACAAAGTCAAAGAAGTGAACTAGGGAACTCAGAAACTATATGAGCCGGTGATTCCAAATGTTGGATTTTACAGAACCATTTCAGACGGATGAATAATATAACTCTCCAACATGATGACATAAGACTAAATTAAGGATACATTTAAAAAAACGAGCACATGATAACGGTAAAAAAAGAACCATATTTTAAAAATCTTATTAGAATCAAGCTGTTGTAGCCATCACATGCCATATCATATAGAGATTTCTAATAGTTAAAGAACATTAAGATCTAATTAGCGTTAATTCAATATATGCACTATAGACTACATAAGCAATTCAAAAGTGTGTGGAATATAACATAGTAGGAAACTATGAATCATATCAGATGCAACCAACTGAACTTAGTCTGACAAGGCTTTCGAAGTGTTTGTCAAGAATTTGACCTCGTGTAACGAGAAGTAACCATATTGATCATGAAAAGATTTTGTTCAACTTAAAGACAGAGACAGTGAATAGTAATGTGTAAACCTATGCATTTCTTAGAAGGCTTCTCTTTTGTCTAAAATTTTTGTACTTCATTTACAGTGTTCCACTTGTAGCTCCTTATTTTATGATCAGAACACTCCACTTCTTCCTATAGATTTTACTTATTTGCTCACTTGCGATCTAACTTTACTAATTAGAATAGAGAGAGATCCACCTTAGATGGTATAACGATTAAGAATATTTCCTGCCTGCTATTGTTAAAACAAAATCAAATATTCAATTTACTAGAAAACAGCAGAAAGAAGTATTCCAGATTGAAAAATACACCAAGATGAGGTAAAATTTTGATTTTGCTTACTTTGCAATCTCTTGCTGATCCTGTCCAAATTTTTCCGCGGCCGATTTCAAAAAATGTCTCGAATAAAGATTTGCTGGGATCTTCTCAGGCTCCAACGGCGCTGCGCGAGAGAAATTTGCCTCCTTTAGATACCCCTTCTCCTGCAACCGGCTCACTAGTGCCACAACCTCTGGTGGTAGCTCCTCGGGGAACTCCTTCTCCTCCATCGGCCGATACCGCTCCGAGCTCCTTAAAGGAATCGACTTTTTGGTCTTGCTGCTACCACCGCCATACTTGGAGGGCACATCGACTGCCAAAGCCGGTCCAGACTTCGGCTGCTTCAGGAATGAGGAATGACTGCCCGACGTCGGGTCAACATGAACGGGCTCGATCTCCTCGGTCTCGGAATCGACGGCAGAAGACCCGGCGATGGAAGAACTCGATATAGGAGAAGACAAACAAAAATCGAAAACCCTAGAACTGAGCGCTCGGAGAACAGGGGAATGAAGGACTGCAAAGGGGGAAAATGCTCCCTCACAAAGATGCCAACGGAGAAGGCGATTGAAGCCGACGGCTTTGGGATTAACCATTCGTCGTCGTGGTCGAGTCGCAGGGACGGTGATGGATGCGCGCCGGCGCCGCCACGAGAGGGAGAACGAGAGGGTGCACGTACGAAGGATGGAGATGGCGTTAATGTAACTATTTTAAAAAAAAGGTTATTACTTTATCTAATAAAAGTATATTTTTATTATAAATTACAGGTTGCATCGACGACTGCTAAAAGAATTACTTTTCCTGTTTTTTCAAAAATCAAACTCAAGTTCGAGGTTGAGTAAATCAACAGTCAATTGCAGTGGACTCGGTCGCTTGCTCTGCTGCTTGTAAACGTATCGCTCGATTTCACCATCGAAGGGCGCATTGCGCGAATCGGCAAACCAAGTATACGAATATTTGGGCGACGACGGGCAGCTCAAAATATAACACGGTTCGATTTATTTCACTCATCGCGGGCGGGCGGTCGCGCCGGCCGCAGGCAGCACAAAATTGTACGCGCAAAAACTATCCCTTTTCCTTCATCGGATCCCACTTCGTACGGCGACCATTACTGCAGCCGAAGATTTCTTGGAGGAAGCGATTCCTCTCCCCCAGTAAGGATCGGCTCCGACCCCTCGCACAGGCCGGAGATCTGCCTCCGATCCGCCGCCAGCCGTCGCATTTTTCTAGGCCCTTTTGCGGTTCTTCGAGATTTTTTTTTTATCCAGGAGGAGGACTTGGAGGTTTCTGGTGAGCATGGCGCCGGGGCGGTTAGAAGGCGCTTCGGGACCGGCTATTCGCCGAGATCCCTACGAGGTGCTCTGCGTCTCGAAGGATTCGTCGGATCAGGAGATTAAAACCGCGTACCGGAAGCTTGCTCTCAAGTGAGTCCTCTTCTCCTCTACTTGGTTTCTGTATGTATCTGAGCGGAAGGTCCTGAAGCTGTAGCGTTTTGGGCAATGTTTGTTGATGTCATTGTTGTTCTTGGCTATATTTTGTAATGGGGGTATAGAGGTTTAGTGCGTTTGTAGTTGACCAAGGAAATTAGTTAACTGGAGGAATAATCGAATCGGAGTTACTTGTCATAAGTATATAAATTGAACAATGTTATGCTTGTTTAGACCCTAAAGTATTCGAAGATTTACGTTCCCGTGCAGGAAGTGTCTAACTATGGTGGACTGATCCATCTGCAGTCAATATCATGATTTAGGCTTTTGCACTATGTTCATTACTAAAATCTTGGCCAGTCGTATATCACGTTTGAGCAGTGCATGACTTCTGAATTGCTTGCTTGCTTCAAAGAATGATCCATCTCCACTACCTTAAGTAAATAGCTCCTTCTGATGAATATCACTGCTTTGCAAAAGAAAAGGTGTGTTATCTGGTAGGTAGAATATTTGTTTTGTTAAACAATTGAATGCCTAATGATGCTCGCACTCTTGGACTACCTTTTAGGGGCGAACTTGCTGATACCAGATAAATTGTCAAAGGGCGGTTTGTGGTAAATCTATGTGCTTCTTTCTAAGGAGATACTGAAAATGTTCGCCAGTGGAGAAATGTGGGAATATCTAATCTTTTTTCTGCAAGCTTAGAAAAGATCTCGCCCTTTAGGACCAGGGCAGAAGGGCAATGCTTGCAATGCCTTCAAATTTTGATAGGCTGAATATGGAAGTTTGCATTCTTTTATATCCTTTCTGCAAAGTGTCTGGCTGGGACACTAGAGAAGATACTTCACAATGCTGAGTGTGTTAATTTCATCACAATGTTCACAATCATATTCTTTGGTAAATAAAATAATGATTTTCTCTTGGGAAAAGTACACTTTTCTTAGATTCTGGATGATCAGCAAGGCTACATTGCCTAATTGTGAAATGAAAATATCGTTCATATACAGTACTGACAAAACCGTATTAGCAAAAATTGTACTCCTATGTGGAATGGTATAATGAGCTGTATTTCCTAGTATCTCTTTAGAAAATGATAAAATTTGTACACCATTTGGTACTGAACCAAATGATCCTACTCTGGTCCTTCGTTGAATGGTCTAATCTGGGATCATTTTTATCTGCTTCAGTCATATGCATGCATAATGACAACTTAAATCTGCTTAGTATTAGGAACAAGGTTTATAACCTTAAGACACATCATTTAATGAACCTCCTTCAGTGGTAGTAATTCCTGTGAAGAACACTCAACAGAGCCAAAATTTTGATATTTTGGTTCTAGTATTCTTTTTCTACTGAAATATTCTTCAAAATTATTTTTTATCAGTAGGTTTGTATTAAACATTAGTTTTTTTGTGTATATTGCTTTAGGTTACCAATTATTCCTCCGTTAGTTGAATATCACAATGTGCCAAAGAATAGCATTAAACTTTTGTACAATTAGTTTTTTGCATTATGTGATCATTGGATAGCATTTGTTTCCTTGATTACTAGATGAATGGTTCTCCACCTTTTGACGTTTGATCTCACTTGGAAAGTAACTTCTATGTTCTTATATCAACAGGTATCATCCTGATAAAAATGTTAGCAATCCTGAAGCTTCTGAACTTTTTAAAGAAGTTGCATATTCATATAGTATCTTGTCGGATCCAGAGAAAAGAAGGCAATATGATGCTGCTGGTTTTGAGGTGGGTGCTTCTTGATAATCCAGTTTAACACAAGGACAAGTACAGTTCCATGCTCTTCCTCTGTCTAATCTTTGATTGTATGATATTGTTCCAAGCCCACCTACTTGGGCGTGTTAATTATTGTAAACTCATAAGCTTGAGTGGTGATAATGTTGTGGTCTTAGTATTTTTAAAATCCATGGTTCCCCCTGTTATCCTGCACTTTAGTGTTGAATGAAACATCATACCAATTCTAGTGTTTCCTTCATAGTGGTATAGGCAGAAGAATCATGATGAAATTAAGTAGTCACATCAGTTTATATCTATTTGAGCCCCTTAATTTATATTTTTCTTTCTGTTTTATTGGATAAGCCTTCTTGACAGGAAGTTTATTAATTATCATATGACTAATTCATCAGCCTAAATTATAATGCAAGCTCAACCTGACTATCAAAATGAACATGTACTGACCATTTAAATGCACATGTACTTAAGATTCAGGCTAATGAAGATTTCTAGTATGTTTTATTGACATTATTGCTGAATTACAAATGAAACAAGAAAAGCAGTTACAAATTAATCAAGCACAGATGATTTTTGTTTGCTTTGTATTTGTAAAGTGACCCCTGTTTGCATATAATGATGATAGCTTTATGATGATGCATTAGAAACCACACGAGTTTGACTGACCTGAATTTGATCTGTTAAGCAACAAACTAGTATAGACTTGGTTATGTATAAACCAGCTAACTTCTAAGCTTACGGGCTGTAGAAACTATTGCAAAGTTATTTCTGATTATAATCCCCAACAATACTAAGAATTGGGTCTGAGGTAAAAAAGTAGGACCTTGTATGGTTGGATTTACAATAATTGGTCTTGATGCATGAGGCTACTTGCAACTGCACAGACTGGGGAGTGAATGCATGGAACCCTGCCTTACCCTTGTAAGCTAAAAAAGGGGATTCAGTGAATAAATCATTGGGTCCTAGGCCACATGGTAGCATGAAACCCACCTTTTTGCCTAGCGTTGCTATGGCTCTCCTAATGATGAGAATTTGAGATGGGTTGAAGTTACTCATTCAATTTTCTTCTTTTAAAATGTTTGAAATGAATGTTGTGTGCTATTCCACGAAGTTCTGGTTTTCTAATGAAAAAAAAGAGAGAAAAAGGGATCTTCATTTTGTTTGCACTGAATATGATAATGTACACTTAGGGCAGGTTCCATAAATGAACAGTAGAAAATGATGCTTCCAACGACTTCCATGTCCACCTTGTTGGTGCCATCCTCTCAAGTTAGCCTTTCTCTAAACAGGTTAGGTACCAGAATCATTCAATGTTACCTCTTGATAAGTTGCCTATGCCATCACTATTTTACATCTGCTAGATTCTGTGATTATATTCAAATATTTTTTGGTTTTCCTTTTCTTTTATGGAGTAATAGAAGATTTCAAAGCTTACCCAATATTGTTTTCTTTTACTAGAAAACCTTTTAAGCACAAAAGTAATGTCCCAGTCATACTTTGATGGTACGAGTAATGTATGTTAAATTGGTTTAGGCTTTAGAAAGTGAAGGTATCGATATGGAGATCGACTTGTCCAACCTTGGAACTGTCAACACAATGTTTGCAGCACTTTTCAGGTGACAATGCAGGAAGACATATGAATTAATTATAATATGCTGATTACCTTGAATGTGCATACTAATTCTTCAAATTATTTAGCAAGCTTGGAATTCCTATCAAGACTACAATCTCCGTTAATGTTCTTGAAGAAGCTCTAAGTGGAACTGTCACAGTTAGACCACTTCCTCTTGGAACATCAGTCATCGGAAAAGTAATTATCTTCTGTACCTTATATTTGAGGGAAAGCCATAGCAATAATTGATTTTTTTTTTCTGAAACCCATTGCATATTGAGGCAGGTCGATAAGCAATGTGCTCATTTTTATGGTGTGACAATCAATGATCAACAAGCTGAAGCAGGGATTGTTGTCAGGGTAACTTCTGCAGCACAAAGTAAATTTAAGGTGAGCAGAACGCAATTCCCAAACAATTTGTTGTATCAGTGGTGTCTGAATTCTATAGGGTCCTAACTATCATTTTGTCATATTCTTTGCTACTTTTATTGTTTTGTTAATACTTTGCAGCACTAACTTCATGTGATGGTGTTTTGTTGTCTCAGCTACTTTACTTTGAACAGGAAGAAAATGCTGGCTATGGTTTGGCATTGCAGGTAATATATAGCTCTTTTTCGTCTTTCTACTCCTAATTATGATTATGAAACATAACAAGTGTTGATGCTCTATAAGTTATATAACTATGATTTCTTGCTTCATATTGGTTTTTCCCTAATTAATACATAAATGACACTCCATGGAGAAAAATAATCATGATTTAGATCTGCATAATTAATGGCACATCAATTTCAACGTTGATATCATCATAATTATTTGCTATAATGCCTGGTAATAGTGCTGCTGTATTTGTACACTGAATGATTATTTTCATGTTATATTATAACTATATGGGATATCCTACGCATTAAATAATGTTCAGTACTTTTTTGTACCTTCAGGAAGACTCTGAAAAAACTGGCAAAGTAACATCTGCAGGGATGTACTTCCTGCATTTCCAAGTTTATCGGATGGACACAGTGGTTAACATGGTACTTTCTTCAGATTATTTATAGATGCAATTTCAAAGAAAGTCCTAGATAGAAGAGTTTGATGAATGCTTTCATTTTTTTTTATGTGCAGTTATCTATGGCAAAAGATCCTGAGGCTGCATTTTTTAAAAGGTTGGAAGGTCTCCAGCCTTGTGATGTTTCTGAACTAAAACCTGGCACCCACTTATTTGCTGTTTATGGTCCGTAATGGTCACCATTTCTTTTTATCGTCCCATGCCTTGGCCATTATATATATTTATTCAACTCCATTGTTCCAGGTGATAATTTTTTCAAGCCTGCTGCATATACAATTGAGGCTTTGTGTGTAAAATCATATGAGGATACAACACAGAAACTCAAGGAGATTGAGGCTAAAATTTTAACAAAGAGAACTGAGTTGCGGCAATTTGAAATAGAGTACAGACAGGTACACATGTTTTGTTCGTTGTGAGAATCAGTTATAGTGAGTAATTATCTAACTCTAATTGGATTATGTCTATGTAGGCACTTTCACATTTTAAGGAGGTGACAAACAAGTATAACCAAGAAAAGCAATCTGTAAGTACTTTAATAACAAAAGATAACTGCATAGTGTCACTTATGAGCAACACTTTTTCAAAGGAAGGGTTCATAGTGTCACATGTGATTTTAAGTATGTTTACCCTTTTGGTTTTGGGCAGGTATCTAGTCTTCTGCTTACTTTACTAGCTTGCAGTTTTTCTGGTAGTTCTTTATCTTGCATCTTAAACAATGATGATGAAGGTTGACAAAATGTAACATTTACAATTCACATGTAAATGTCTGTTAATATAGTTGCATGTTTCCTTCTCCTAGATGAAATATTGTACAATACATCTAGAGTATTTTTTGTTTACTGTGCACCACTGCCTTCTGTGGCATTCTTTCTGACTCCTTTAATCATCCTATAAAATGCATCTATTGTGATTTTTGTTTTGTTGGCCTACAATATCTTCTGTGGTACTATTGCTGACTTCTTGGATCATCCTTCCTCTCATGATCTCCCCTTTAGATTGAATCTAGTTTCACATTGCTTTTGATGTGGGATTAAGGGTTTGAATAAGCCTGAACTTTCTGCATGATTGTCCTTTTTGTTATATCATTCCTTTAGATCAGAATGGCTCCTGAGTATTTAGGAATGTTCTTTTGTAGCCTTACGTGTCAAAGCTAGATCCTGTCTTATCTCACCGGAAGATCCAGCTAAAGTTCCTTCAAAGCTTCTTTTTATACTCGTATTATCAATTGGTCACTCGTTTTGTGTGCTTGCAGATACTTAAGTGAAAGGGAACTAAAATCTTGCTCTTTAACCCTCGTGGGAGTTGTTTTATGTAAAATCATTATTCAGTTGTGACATTGGTGTTAAAGATGTCATGTTTTATTAGTTCACTCCATAAATATTTAATTTTTCCTTTTTGTTATGTAGAGGAAGTGAGCAAAGCTCGCTGCCTGCTAAACATTTACTTGTTTTCTATCTGTGTATTGTCCCTTGCAGGTTGATGAGCTTTTGAAACAAAGAGAAATTATACATTCTTCATTCACAATAATGCATAGAAGTGTTAACGGGGATGCCAGTAGTAGTGGAAAAGTCCCAAATGAGGATAACAGATTTGATAGCCCGAATGGAAGTCCTGATGGGAAAGAAAAATTGAACAAAAAGAAATGGTTCAATCTCAATCTGAACCGCTCTGATAAGAAGGGATGAGTAGGATATATTCAACGATGCTGTTATATGGATTGTGCTAGTCATACTCTAGGAGAAAGTTGGTCCTATTGCGTTGTTCTCCCCATGCATATAAGATAGATAACACTTTCCAAATTCGAAGTTTTATCGCGAATCATACCTCATTGTACTTCAGCGTAAGTATCTTGGGTTCTGCTGTCACATTCTTTCTGGTCTTTGTGGTTGTAAAACTATACTTTGTCCTGAACTCGAAAAAAAAAACTACGTCTTCCATTGTATTCATTATAACTGAAAATGTCTTTTAATGTTGAACTCGATATTTTAAATTTTGATGGAAAACTTTAATCATTGAGTTGGAGATCTTCCCGGGCATGTTGGGTTGGGATGTCTGTATTGCCATGATCAGGAAGCAAGAAGACAACAACTATATGCCATGATTACCTTTTTAATGTGATGATTTCAAACCAATGAGATGCTTGGTCACAAAGTTATACTTTCATAGTGGATATTTATTTTTCTTCAGAACTATTCTTTTAGTTTCAAGATATATATTTTTGAATAAAAAGGTGAACATATTTCACTGGATTAAGGCGTCAGATTGGTAGGGTATTGAAACAGATGGCTGTGCTTTATTCTTCTGGCTACTTATGTGGCCTCATCTGAGCCTTTCCTCTGAAAAAATCCTAGACGTTTGCCCAATATGGTCATGTTGATGATGTTAAAAATGTGCCTGTTGTTTTCTACCGTCCTCGCCCAATATTTTAGCATGATTGGCGCACTTAGATAGCCTGGAATGCTTTTCTGGTGTCGGAGAGATGTTGATGTGAAAGCTTGTGGAAAATTCTGACATCTCATAATAATGGAAATCTTGTTAGTCCTTGAGAACTAAGATTCTCTGTTCTGTTCTGTGGCCCAAGAATTGCCAAACACATCTTAGATTTCCATTAAAGCAGTTGATGGTCTTTTTCAAATAGCTTTGATCTGATGGACATTAATCTCACCTCAATTGTGCCCAAAATATGACCTCTGAATTCTTCACTGCCTTGGGTTCATACTTCATTGTCAATTAATCTTAATATTGATGTTTCTAACTAGTATCACTCATCAATGCTACAATCAAACGCAATATATAGATAGATGAATAGGAAGTCATAAGCTGAGGTGTACCCCTTTGTCTGCTCATCATTTTTTTTTTACCGCATGCACAATATCTAGGATTCTTTTCAATTATTGCACGGCTATAATTTTTGCTTGATGTTCATTCCGTTGTAAATTTAAACTTTGTTCATACCGTTAATAACTTTTTACTCTGGCCAGCTAAACAGCATATGCTAAAGTAAATTGATGTCTTTTTTTGTGTGTTTTCCTTATAATCATGATCTGATTCTCACGCAAGGCTTTTCTTTATTACCAGCTTCCTGCTTACTTGGGAGGGTGAGACGACGACGTTCACTCCATGCCGTAGTGTTAGGCGTGAACAAGTAGTTTTCCATCCATCACGCAAAGAGCTGATTGCAGAGGCCCCCACTCCCTTTTGTAATGCCTGCCTTTTCTCGTGAACACTTCTCTCTTAATCTCCTTTCAGTGCAGATACTGAACATAATTTCTCAGCTAATAATGTCGTTGAGAACCATCCATGACTTTGCATGACAGCACACACAATATTAAAGTAGAAGCTTCTTTCTCCTCCCTTCCCCAATCTCATCTGGAGTTGCTGCAGCTTGCGGTGGGAGCCTTTGCAAGTTTCAAAATTAGTCTATGTTGACCCCTCATAGCAAGTTGTCATTTAGAGGACCTCAGTGTTGTTCTTCATTGGGTACCCTGATCCCATGATTAATCCTTGTAGTAGGACCCTGACGTCCCTCCTTGGAAACTTTACTGGTGGGTCCATCCTTTATGCCCATCCAGTTGGGAGTTGGGGATAGGCTGTAGGGTGCCTGTGCAAGACTATTATTAGCTTCTCCTTGCGTATCTTGCCTTTATAGATTTGTCTCTTTGGTGGGCATCTTAGGAGAAAGTGACCTAATCCAACCTCGGTGCAAGTTGCTTATTTGACAAGAGAAGGAAAGGCCATGCCATTCCCTTATTCGGCATGGAATTATCAAGGGGGTTGGTTGTGGAATTTAGATGCCTCACCAAGAAAAGACCAGCATTCTGATGTGGGTGGGGGGAAGAAAGGTTCTCTGCTTACATGCTTCTGATGCTCGGGAGGCTAAAAACTTAGCTTGATGATGCAATCCCTATGGAGGTTGGTTGGAACACGGCCTTGTTTAGCGCAAACAATTCTGCAAGGTTACCGGTGGGTGGCGAGTTAAGTCAAGAAATTAACACCGTTGAGGGAGGATCTGATGGTGCAGGGTTTGGTACTTTGTCCAAATGTCTGGTCTATCAAAAGCTGTGAGGTAAGTAAGGGTTACAGAAAACTGATGGCTTTCAAGACTCTCCTTCCCATTGGACTTTGTAGGTTTGTTGAGTGGGTTCGCAAGTTGATAATTGTGGAAAAAGCATCCAACTAGCTTTGACTAGGGATGTCTTTAGCTTATCTTTTCAGGTCCCACTCATGGACAAAATTGTTTCTTCTGCTGTTCTGCTTGTCCCAAAGACTGATTAGAAAAACCAAGTCCTGACGTTAACGGCTTGTTTAGATTGTAAAACTTTAGTCTCCATGTTAACATCTAAAAGATTTCCATGTCTGGATTAAAGGCAAACATATTTCCAAGCTTTTTGAAGGATTGCCGTATGAGTAGTAATCATACATGCGCTAAGACAGTGATTTATGTTGGTCTGAAGACCGTAAGTTTACAGATGGATGCAAGGAGCATGTGAAATTTGTCTCTTGAAGCGGCAGGATGATTGAAAATAGCCATGCCTGAGAACATGGTGTGATGTCTACCCATGCAGTATCTTTCAATCCATCGGATGTCAGACTTGCTCATGAAACAAATCGGTATCTTGCAGGCAAAACAATGATGCAGGTATGATGTTCTAATAGGGTGATGAACTCTTGTAGAGTGATTTAATGAGCTGAAGCAATATCATGAAAGGTACCGCAGGCAACAATGACCTTGTTCCAAATTTAATTCGAGGCAGTACTTGATCTTGTCAGCAAACTCCAGAAACATGAAACTTGGAGGGAACTTGTTGCAGGTTGGGGTGTCCACATCAAGGAAATCTCGCGAGAGGGGGGCATGAAGTTGTACTGAGTCGGCCTTTTTTTTCTTTTAAGACCATCTTAAGCTTAATTATTATATGCAAATTTAAGTATGGCGACTTCACATCTCTTGCAATTTGTCAACACTGACGTTATGATTAATTCTTGAGGTGAGCCCTGTTTTAACAATTATTTTTCTAAGTGCAAGGTTACACCTTATTTTTAGTCCAAAAGCATTAGAGGTAATAATGTGGCTATATCCTATCAAAGATTAGGTGTGGAATTAATTGAATGATTGATGAATGTATCTCCTCCGTTAGCTCCTATTAGCTCTTTCTTTAGCTACTTGTCATCATCCTTTATCAGGTAGACTCTTATACTGTTCGAATAAATTAAAATAAACATAAACCTCTATTTTTTTTAAAAAAAGAGATATTTGATAATTAGGTGAACACTTGGTATCCTAAGTCAATAATCTCAAGCTATCGGTATAATACTCACATTTCTGATCTTTTTAATATAAATTAATGCGATAGTTTTTGCCTGAAGCTTCAACATACCTAAGGCGAGCGGCGGCTTGCAAGAAATCCACTGCAACCCTTCCCAAGTCTGCATCCCCCCCCCTACGAGGACCCTTCGCAGTGACAACGTCACGTTGCACGGCGACTGGCATCAGCGGGGGAGGTCGTCAGGATCCAATCCAACGGTAGGCCCGGGGGCACTGCGCTCGTACTTGATGCCGTCGTCCGACCCGCGTCGTTACCCATCTCGCAGGGCATCGTCGTCTTCCGGTCGATCGGCTCGGTTCTCACGTCACTTCGTTGGGTTGGTCTGAGCCTGACTCGGTTCGGCTCGCTCGTAACCATCCGCCGTCCGCCATCGTTATTTTCTTTTCATACTTCCGATCTTTAAAAGTGACTTAAAAGAAATAATATTATCAATGTCTATTTTTTTTACGTGAATAACTTTAAAACTAAAATATTTATCTGTTCACATCACCTGTCTTTTCTTTCTTTCCTTCCTTTTATCTGCATTTCCTCTACGTCTCTTCTTTTTTATGTTCAACCTCCTCATTGATATGATGAGATAGGGTTCGAGGATAGAGCAGTCAGCTGTTGTCCCTCTCTTTTCCTAGGGGGGGGTACCTCCCTCTTGTCTCCTCTCTTAAGCGTCTCCCTTATTTATTTACCTACATCCATGCTAATATTATCTTGGTTGACTTAAAATAGAACGAGTGTTATTTATATAATTAAGTTAAGTTCAAAGGGTGCTGCTATAATTGAGTCTCACCTCACTCCTTCGAATAATTAAGTAGGAGAGGAAAGGGATAGTGTGCATATTAAATCATATTTTATAAGAAGATAAAGATTAAATATTAAGTATATCTGTAAGAAAAAGTGGAGATATAAAAAGTAGATTGATGCATAAAAAATAATTAAGTAGGGCACACAGAACATGAATTCCAATCTCACGTGAATAAATGAAGGCTTTTCAAAGGATAAATTAACTCACCTTTTACTTTTGAAAGAAAATTAAGACCCTCTTTCATTCGATGACAAAGAGATAAAAAGGTTTCTAAGGGAAAAAATAATATTTAATTAAAATTAGTGTTTTATAAATATAGATCCCAACCATTTTCATATTTTTGAAATACGAGAGAATAAATTGAAAACTCTAAATACATAGAAAAAAGATAAAACATTGGTACGAAGACAATTAGAGAATTATCTCCCAGATATACATTTTTTAAAATTGAGGGACAAAATATAAATATGTTTTGTGAAAGAGCATGTCAGCTAGAACATATTAATGCATGCAAAATGAGGTAGAAATCATGCGCATATGGCTCAATGTATTAATTAATTAGCCCAGAAAGGAAGAAGATTGATAAAATTGACGACTTTTTTACAAATTTATGCGACGGGTTTAGCAATAGAATTCATGATATATAATAATTAATTAATTGCTAACACTCCGAACTCGATCGATCGATCACAATGATATATATATATATTTATAGATATAGAAGAAGATAAAATATATACGTGATCATCTTCCCCGAGTCACGAACCGGCCGGCGCCAGGCTGAGGTGGAGATCCAGGCCGTACGACTCCTCCCCACCGCCCCCCGCCGGCGTCCCACCTGTCGGCCGGCCCCCGCCGTCTTCGTCTTCGTCGCAGCCTTCTCCGCCGCCGTACGAGCTGCAGTACTGGTCCGGCAGCTCCCGGGCGGGGACTTGGACGCAGCCCCTCGGCAGGCGCCGAAGGGGAGGAGGAGGACCGGCGCGGGCGTAGTAGAACCAGCCGGCGGCCGGGGCCGCCGGGGTTCCCACGACCGTCGGCGGATGCGGGGAGGCGGAGAGGAAGTTGGGAGGCGGCCCGAAGGCGGAGGCCGCGGAAGCGCGGTGGTGGTGGTGGTGGTGGTGGCCGTAGAAGACGTTGGGCGACCGGTGGTGGCCGGAGGGCCCCGAGGCGGCCGCCGCCGCCGCCGCGAGCCGGTGGTGCGCGCGCTTGAGCTGCTGGCGCTCCTTCTTGTGGGCGTTCTGGTGGCCGCCGAGGGCCTGCGAGTTGGCGAACTCGCGGCAGCAGTACTGGCACTCGTACCTCCTGCCGTCTCCTCCTCCAGCGGCGGCGGCCGAGGAGGAGGCGTCTGCGGCGGTGGAGCTCTCGCTGTCGGAGACGCGGATGCCGAAGAGCTTCAGGGTCGTCGTCGGCGTCGCGCTCGGCGACTTCGCCGGCGGAGCCTGAAACTGGATGTCCGCCATGATCTAATTAACCCTCGTTGAATTCGAAAGGGTGCTGCGCGCAGGGCTTATATACACACACACCACACGAAGAAGAAGAAGAAGGGAAATTAAGAGGAGCGATGATTACGTGGAGATCGATAGAGTCGATGATGAAGAGAGAGGGAGAGGGAGGGTGGGAAAAAGGAGATGAGGAGGAAGGAAGGAGACACGGCCATACCTGCGCAGTGCGCACTGACGAGAGACGACGGGGGGAGGGGGGGGGCAAGATGGGATTAAAAGAATTCCCGAACGCTGTTCACACAGCCACTGTAGATTGATTAATTGATAGGATGTTTAATTGTGTGGGTACTACGAGTTCCACTGCTACTGCGACTGGCTGCTGCTGCTGCCTACACGCTACGAGGAAGAGGAGTTATTTGGGGAAGACATCCCATGACCAACTCTTGCAGAGATTGCGCTCGTCCTTTTTCTTCTTCTTCTTTAAATTTCTCTCGTTGCTGTGTACAGCAAGCAAACGAGAAAGCAAGCTGCAGTTCCTAACTTCCTACGGACATGTAGGGTAGGGTATAAACCCTCATTATTATCTCTCTCATTTTATTTATATATACATCCCTGGCCCCTCCTGATGATTCATTTTTTTTTTTAACCAAAAGACTTGAGTGCAGCAGGCTTAATCCTTTTGGAATACTACATCAATTAACAGGGTAATTAGTCTTCTTGGAATATTATATATGGACCTAGCTAGGTCTAGGTAGTTGGGTTTAAAGTTGAAATAGGTTTGATTTCTATTTAGAAATATATATATATATATAGCTGGGTAGATGTTCTAATTTGCTCAGCGTTTGCTTTCTCAATTTCTTGTCCGGATAAGGAATTAATCAGCTAGCCCTTATCCTCAAAATATACTCCCGTATTAATTTTGAAAGCGATAGAGACTGCATGAGCATCGTTTAAAGAGCGTGCATGCAAGCGTGAATACGATGTCAATTAACATCTGCAGGATACGTGGGTATAATATTCGATCTTAATAAATAATTAATCAGATCCCGAGTAAACATTTTAATAATTGATATTATAGATCATCATATTTACTTTTTTTCTACGTGCATCGGATGTGGGCTGAACATTAGCGAATCAAGCGATCCGATGAGGAGGAGCCAACCCAAATGTACAGCTCTGTGAAACTTCAAATCATACCCGACCATGTAAAACACGCTGTCTGCCAACCAGATGCATGACTTGATTGGCTGGCGTTATACACACACACACACACTGCACACACTGCACGATTTATTGGGATCACGGGCAGCAATTTAAAGAACTAAAAAGCACACAAATAAGAGGAGGGACGTACGCGAACAGTGTGAGAGGGTGAGATCAGCTGTATACTTATCTGCGTATGCATATGGCCGTCGACGTCGATATGATGCAACCCTTCCGTTGACTTATCATTCTCTCGCTCTAAAAAACTCAGGTTAGCGCCGCAAAATGAATCCAGCTGCATCGAGCTTTGGTTCGCTTGTTTAAGTAACGAAGCGGAAGGGAAGGAAATTAAAAGCTTAAAATGTGAGAGAGAGAGAAAAAAAGAAGAAGAGAAGATTGAGAGTCATAAGATTAGAGTTTTGTTCAACAATATACACGACTGACTTGCTTCGCAAAGTTGACGACCACCTCCTCCAAATGTTCGAGTCAACGTCTTCATCACTTTCTCGTCCATTATTTTTTTCCCGTCCGATCACCCTTTTAAGTCAAAAAGTTGAGTAATTATGAATATATACATATAACAATTATGATTTATAATAGACTGCTAAAAAACTCAATAATAACGATAGATGGATCTTTAGAATCTTTTTTATTCTAATTAGAATGTGAAGTATATAAGATGCATGATTTTAGCTAATACTCATGTTGAATTAATTAAGTTTATGGATTTTTTTATGAATGAGGCCTCTCATTTTCTCATGCACAGGTTATATCCTAATAATGTCATCATTGTAGCGTGTAGACGATTGTTTTCACTTGGATCTCCAAATCTTACTGACTACATTCAAAAAGAGAGAAAACAAAAAGGACTTCCATGATCGGTGAGAGATTAAAACTTCCATGAGAGCTGGGGTTCACATCTAGCTTTTATATTTTTATACTACGATGATTAAACACCTACTTTAAATATAATGCAGTATATTAGTGTTTGCCGATCGATCCAAAGTTCCATAATCAATTAATTAATCTGCTTTCCAGTAAAGTATTCCTTTCCTCTCTGTCCTCTTTGTATGTGAGGTTAGGGCCACCTTGTCTCCTCCTTTTTAATTACTTTGTGAGGGTTAAATTAGCACTTCTTTATACATATATATATATTTGACATGAAGCATCTCATTTCATTCACTATATATTTATTCAAGATAATATAAAAAACATGTAAAAAAAACTTATACTTGACAAATTAGTAAAATAATATTTAAATATGGTATGATATAATACTAAAATAAGTACATAAAGTATACAGTCATATTGAAATCGAAAAAAAATTAAGATTAAAAAATATTAAATTTTGCCTATTATACAATAGCTCCTTGTTAGCATGGTTTCTTTCTAATATTGAATTTTAAGTTGTAGAAAAATATATTATTTCCTAATAAATGGTTCTTCGATAAATTATGTTAATTAATTCTGTAAACCCACAATTTTCCTTAAATAACCTGTTAGTCAATAGTTGCTGTGCAAATGCGAAAAAAAAAAATGTAGGCTAGGTAATGAAGAATATATATGTATATATATATCAAAGGAGACTAATAAACGTAGGGCTTAATTAATGAAATTAATGGTCTTAGGTAGGACAGCAAATAAGTGGACGGGGCAAGGGTAAAAGAGGAATTTCATTAAAGTAAATATATGGAAATTAGAGGGCAAAGTAAGATAAGGGCAAAGTAGAGGAATTCTGGAAGTTTCAGGGGCAAGAGAGTCATTTACGGCACAGGCACGCGCGTCTCACGCGTGCCTCTGCGCGCGACTTGCTCCGCGACGTGGAATCAAAAAGGGGGTGGAGCGGGGGGGCTGGGGAAAACCCTAACCCCCAAATCTGTCACCCTCCAAATTTGTGGAGCGGACGCCGTCGACCTTGTTGGGAAACCAGGCGATCGTCGACGTGGACCTCGGCTTCCCAGCTGCGGCGACAAGGAAGAGGGGTCGAAGCGGAGAAGTCGGGAGGCGCGGATTTGAAGAATTTGGGCGGAATCCCGCAAGCTAAACAAACTAGGTTGGTTTCCCTATTAAGTAAGCATGTAGAAATCGATTTTAATGGGGAGAGTGGGTAGAAAACACTTCAAATCGGAAAAGTTAAATTGCTGACAGGGTAGTTTAACTTAATGATTGAAGATGTATTAGACTTGGATACTTGAAGTGGAATACTACAGAAAAAAAAAACTTGCTGCCGAGAATAAGAAAGAGGTTAAGTAATATTTAGTTGGTTTTGTTTGCCTCAGCTGCCTAATAAAAATAGTTAGGAATTTGCTGCTGCTACCTATGATTGTTCTTGGCTGCTCAAAGTGTGTTACCATGCTGTCTTGGATGTTTGAAACCATCGGTTTACTCTGTTTTAAATTTGCTCGAGTTGTCTTAATTGATTGGTTGCGTGAACTGCTTAGTGCACTTTTGTGAACTCTCCTTTCTCTTGTCGAATCTTTTCTTTTTCTTCTCTTTTTGTATTTTTTCTGTTATGCGCATCATGGCAATGAAAACCACTAGGAAAAAGGGGAGGGAAAGTAAATGACATACGACATCAGCAATATTGAGCATAGGTGTTTCATGGTTCTAGGCAAACTATTCTGCATCGGCGGTGATAGAATACAATTAAACCATTAATTTGTCAACTGTAGAAAAACTTAAAAGGTTCAGGTGAGTTGTTCAGGTTTTTAATTATAGCCTGTTATAATTGGAGCCTAAGTGGACGGTTGTGAAACTATAATACTGTCCTGATATATTGACCTTAGGCTTTATTGTTCTACAAATGCATGCTGTTATATGACATGATTTTGTGAACTGATATATACAACATACTCAACCATGTATGCTATATATATATATATGCGAAAGGTTAGAGAAATCAGAAAACAGAAACACTAGACATTTAACCCAGGTGTCAGGCTAGTTAAATAGTTGATACATCAACTGAGGAATAAGCTAGTTAAATAGCTGCTGCTGGCTGCTATTCAGGCTCTTGGGATACTATTCCTCATCGATGCTGCCGACTTTGATATAACACAGCCACCACCTCTTTGGATTTGCTGCCAGTTGCAAGGCCGGCAGCTGCTAGGTTCGAGCATCATGAGAAATTTTTTTCCTCCGTGGTTCCTTCTTCTATTTAGTTACTTTTGGATCGATCTATGATGAGTAGCAGTACTCATAGTTGTTTCCCTCCAATTGTCTATTTTCGTTCTTCTCCGTGATCTACTATTCTTATTGAAGATGAGTTTTTTTAGGAAGGGGAAAAAAAAGAAATAGAAAGGAAATTAGGTCTCCCATATAACTTTGGGTGCTAAACAGTTGTTTCACCTTTTTGAGCTTCAAATGCATGATTCCTCGGGTTATTGATTGTTTCTGGGATGTGCTGACTAATATGAACTTTGGTGTTAGTGTTGATGAATCTGATGGTTTAAAGTGGTCAAGATGGGAAAATATAGAAGGAACAACCTCAATTTCTTAGCGTTTTCATGCTGGCATTCTTAGTTCCACAATATGCTAGAGTTGGATATAGAACTACTTCATTAAATATCAGTGTTCTCTCATAACGCTATCGGAATAACATACTACTGCTTTTTTAAATTAGGGAGCTCACAAGCAACATACAGAATAATGGAGCCAGACCAACCTATTCGCTTTCCCGCTGCATACAAAACAGTTACTTTGGATATAAAGGTATATTAAATTCTACTTTTTGGTCGATGGCATGCTTCCAATGACGATGCTGCATGACATGTTATTATGTGCAAGTTATTGTCTGCACGTGCTTACTTGCAGTAATTTGGAGATCTGCAGTAGGTGTATGCACGTTATGAACTCACTTAAGATTTTGAAATTTGAACATTATTACAGGAGCTTAAATTTCCAGCAGTTTTGATTAAAATTTTTGTTATTTAGGAAAAAACATAGTTCCATTTCTTAGTGCAACTGTTTCTCTTTTATCGAGCAATTAAATATCTATGGCTTATAATATTGTTGAATTGCTTGTGTGCGTATTGATTTCTAAGCAGTCACAGGAACCTATAACTTTAGAACTTTACATACGGGCACATATTGAGCTCAGATAACATTTGAATATTAGTTTTATGCAATTTCTATGCGAAATAGTAACTCAACAGTCAGGGATGGAAGTCCTTGGGTTTTCATTATTCACGTTTCCAATCTTCTGTTGCTTAACCAAGTATGAGCGGATGGTACTTATTTTCTTCTGTGTCAGTTTATCTTCTGTTGCCCAGTCTACTCAAACTTTGTGCACATCCTGTATGAATGCCAATGTTTTCTTCAACCCAATTTTGCTCCTTTTTTCTGTCATTTTACATCACCTATCATGCTGTTGATATCTTGTTTGTTGTTGATGGTATTTTCTTGATAACTTGTTTGGCCTTGTAGGGGAATAAAACCGACATTGTTATCACCAAGTATGATGATAGATTTCTGGTTAGTATGATTTATTTTAATCTTACATTCTCTATAGGAACTTGGAGCTAATTATTGTTCTGCAGGTCATTGTCACCCAGATTGGATGCATGGGGACCATACTACATGCAAGGTTGCAAATTAGTTTCTTCTTTATTGTCCTTGTAGATAATCAACTACGTGACAACCTTTGATTCTCTAAATCTTCTATGCATTATTTTGAATGTGGGAACGGGTTAATTAGCCTCTCTTTACATTCATATTCTGTGTTAACTTCTATCAAATCCTTAGGATTCATATGTTTCTTATGTTTTACTTCTCTATGAGGTTCCATAATATAACATTTTGGAATTTGAATTAAACATCAGTTTACAAACCCATCTGTTTTTTGGACCTATAACTTGGAAAAATATCCTTGCTGCTCTGAACCTCTGAGCATGATGCCATTCTTTTTATGCTTAAATTTGAGATGTTTTGGGTATCACCTAGATCCAAGGAAAAGCTAGTAATTCTTTTTGATGTATTCACTTTGTTTTAAAATTATTTCAAGCCTTTGTGATCCTAGCTTATGTCGAAGTTTAATTAATTTCTCGTTTGCCAGTGCTTTCCATGAATATATATTCAGAAATTGATGGTAATTTTTTGTAATGATGTTAGGAAGGAAGAAAATGTATCAACTGATCCAACTTACAGTGTCTCTGTTGTATTTGGCAAAAGAGATGAGGTAGATCGGACGTTTTTCAATCAGTCATTTTCATTGTTGTTTTATAGATGTGATGGTGATTAGTCTGCATCTCATACACAGCCATGGCTTCTTGCATGTGGTCGCCAGCTGATTGAACATATAAGGTTGGTCTTCTTTTTCATTTTTCTTTTCTTTTTGTCCCTTTTTGTGTAAACTTCGGATCTTTAATAATTCTAGAAAGGGAATTTGGTAAGTTGTTGTTGATTGAATCAATTAAAAGTAGTATATGGTGTAAAAATCCATTATCATTTAGTTAGAGAGGTAAAACTTGATTATTTAAGACATACTAAAAATAAAAAAAATTTAAAATAGGATATGGTAGGAAATACAAAACAAGGACTAAACTTGTTCATAATTTATCTTCAATTCTTATGTGGTATTTACATTTTATGGAATCAATTAAAAATAAGATTTGTACATAAAGTACACACTCATCTGGTTAGAGCAATTAGGCTTTATACTGGAATTAATTTTACATTTCACTTAATCAATTAAAAAAAGGATATTGTGCATAAAGTGTATGTTCACCTGGTTATAACGGTAAGACTCAATTAGGTTCAAAGATTCATTAGAAGGAAAAAAAATAAAATTTGGATGCTTTTGGTATGCTACTATTCTACAACATATCCGTTTATTTTCTCTGTCACTATTTTTTGCAGCATCCAATAATAGTAATAATCAAATCTTCACTGAAAATGATTTTAATAGTATAGTCATTTATTGCATTGGGGTGAACTCTATTGGCACATTAATTTAGAAATGTCTCTCGAAAATCTCTCTCTTTTCATATATCAAAGATCTTCCTGTTGCATGGAATATGACAATATCATAAAGCTTTTCATTTCATTTTTTTTGTATATTACATCTCAAAATATAAGGCTTTATATGTTTGCTCCTGGACACTTCGAGGATAAGTTGATTGAAATTTACTCACCAATATAATTTGTTATTCCGTCTTACCGAACACTTTCTTGTTTGAGGATTGCTACACAATTCAGATGGATGTTATCCTGTTGATATCTGGTTGTAGAACTTCGCAGGTTTTTTTAACGAAACAAGCAATGTAATATCTCATTTCACTCGTTAGATCTGTACCATTTGCAGTAACTCTGGTTCTTCGAGGCAATTGGTGCTTTCTCTCGGTCTAAAAGATCACTCGCCGGTAAGATGAGCAACAACGTCCATTTGTCCTGGAGATCTCTTTTTTTAACAATCACCTATTCATATTCCTGATGTTGTAATGACCAGTAATTTGTGCCTTCCATCTTATTTTGCCTAACAATATCAGTGGAATACTGTTCCTTTACTTGCAGGGAACTCTCAAGGATATCGTGGTAGCTGTTATCGAGCATCGTCTTTGGTGAATGAGCACACAGACATTTTTGATTAGCTGCTTCACCTGCAGATGTGGAAATCAAAATGGGTGCTTCTTTGCTGGTAAGAAATGCTAGTTGATGATCTAGTGCATACATATTTGAAGTGGAACTTTCAAATTTGTAATTTAAAAGATTGTAATAGTGTGGGATGATCCACTGAAAAGCTCCCTCCATGCTCAAGCTCATTCTGGAGAGCCATGTGGTGTCAGCAATTTAATGTACAGAATGATGCTTAATATTGAGTTCATTTTTTTTCTTCTAACTCAACAATATCGCATATGCTCAACAAACAGAACTTATTTGGCTACCTATATATGCTCCCTTGAAAATAATTCTTTCATCTTCATTTAAGATAAATCCAAGGCCAACATTTACTTGACTCAATGTTTATCATATGGCATCATCATGATTTGGTCGGGGCATTTCAATTTCAGCTTATAATTAATTCCATTTGGGAAGAAGAAAGGAAGGCAACGTGGTCCTTTGAGAGGAACCGAGATGCGGCCTGCTTTGGACTCGATCGCAACTCAACTCATGTTTGGCTCGCGATGTGGTCGTAGTGAAGTAATCAGGTGTGAGTTTGACCTGATCTTTTCGCATATTTAGCTCCGTGAGTGGGCTTCGCAGGATAAGAGATTTATATTTAGAGACAGATCATTTGGTGCGTTAACGCAGCAGATCCATCGACTGCCTTCCGCCCGGGGAAGGCAACGCTAATGACGCAGTGACGCCCCCCCTCAATTCCAAACCCCCTCGGCCCTCTCCATCCATGGCCGCCGCCATTACCACCACCTCCTCTTCCTCCTCCTCCCCTTCCTTGGTCGATACCCTGTTCCAGCGATCCCTCGACGATCTCATCCGCGCCCTCCGATCCTCCCCCTCCGCCGCCGCCGAGGAGGCCGTGATCGCCCGAGCCCTCGACGAGATCCGCCGCGAGATCCGCTCGCCGGACCTCGACACCAAGTCGGTCGCCCTTCAGAAGCTCACCTACCTTGCCTCCCTCCACTCCCTCGACCTCTCCTGGGCCGCCTTCCACGTCCTCGAGCTTCTCCCTTCCCCCTCCCTCCCTCACGCCCGCGTCGGATACCTCGCTGCCGCCCTCTCCTTCCACCCTTCCTCCACTGACCTCCTCCCCCTCGCCACCCATCAGCTCCGCAAGCACCTCGCGCCGTCCCCCTCCAACTCCACCGCCCTCGCTGCCCCTGCCCTCCACCTCCTTGCCCTCGCCTCCTCCCCCGACCTCGCCTGCCACATCGCCCCCGACCTCCTCCCCCTCCTCTCCAGGCAGACTGCCTCCAGCCCTCTCCGCTCCAAGGCCATCGCCGCCGCCCTACGCACCCTCGCCGTCTGCCCCGATGCCGCCCCCGTCCTCTTCAAGCCCCTCGTTGATTGCCTCTCATCCTCCGATCCCCGTACCGCTTCTGCAGCTGTCGGTGCCTTCTGCGAGCTCGCCGTCGCTGCTCCTGATCCCTCCCCCTACCTCCCGCTTGCCCCGGAGTTCTACCGCCTCCTTGTCGACTCCCGCAACAATTGGGTCCTCATCAAGGTGCTCAAGATCTTTGCGCGCCTTGCTCCCCTCGAGCCCCGCCTCGCCGTCCGCATCCTCGACCCCATCTGCCAGCTCCTTCGCCGTTCCCACGCCAAGTCTCTCGTTTTCGAGTGCATCCGGACCATCCTCACCAGCCTCTCTGAGCATGACGATGCTGTCCGGCTGGCTGTAGAGAAAGCCAAGGAGTTCTTGGCCTCTGATGATGATCCCAATCTGCGATATCTTGGCCTTCAAGCTCTCACCATGGTCGGTCCAACACATTCGTGGGCGGTGGAGGACAGCAGGGAGACCGTGATCCGATCGCTTCAGGATTCTGATACCAACATCCGACACGAGGCCCTGTGCCTCATAATGGGGATGCTGTGTGAGAGCAACGTTGTTGAGATCTGTAATCATCTGATCAAATATGCGATGAAATCTGACCCAGAATTTGCAAATGAGATTCTCGATGCAGTGCTCATGACATGCGGTAGGAATGTGTATGAGCTGATTTCGGATTTTGATTGGTATGTGTCTCTCCTTGGGGAGATGGTGAGGAACCCGCACTGCGCCAAGGGGGACGAGATTGAGAGGCAGCTAGTGGATATTGGGTTGAGAGTTATAGATGCAAGGCCGGAGCTTGTCCGTGTGGCTCGAGACCTTTTGATTGATCCTGCTCTTCTTGGGAATCCTTTTCTCTGTAGGGTGTTGTCTGCTGCTGCTTGGGTTTCTGGGGAATATGCAGAGTTCGCAAGGAACCCATTGGAGCTAGTCGAGGCACTGCTTCAGCCGAGGACTAATCTTCTTCCGTCACTGGTTAGAGCTACTTACATCCAAGCTGTGTTTAAGGTTACCGTATTCTGTTTTATTTCTTTTGTTGAACAAATACGAGCTATGGAATTTCTAGCCTCTGGGAATCACGAAGAATCTGATATTCTTGCTTCTCAAACTACGACTGATCAAAAATCTACTTTTGAGAGTGACCAAGGTGTTGCAGTAGCGGATGAGGTTGCCGTCTCAGATACAATTGAAAAGAAGGAAAAATTCACCCATGAATATATCTCACACCTGCTGAATTTGATTGAATCAGCAGTGGCCCCGTTGTCAGAGTGTGATGAAGTAGAAGTTCAGGAGCGAGCTAGGAATGTACTTGGGCTGATTTTTGCCATACGAGAAACTCAATTTTGGAATATCAGGGCGGTCGAAGAGTTAACAAGAGAGACAAAAATTAGTGAAATTGTGGAACTTATGGAAGCAGCATTTTCTGAAGAGCTTGGTCCAGTTTCTTCAAATGCTCAGAAGAGAGTACCATTGCCAGATGGCTTGATTCTTAATGAGAACCTTTCTGATCTTGCAGAAATTTTAGGTGATGCTGCTGCTCCATGTGCATCTACTTCATTTTCCATTCGGAGACATCATTTTCATAATTCTGTAGAAACTAATGAGGATTCTGCACCAGCAACTGAGACAAGTTCTTTGCTTACTGAACACCGTAAGCGGCATGGTTTATACTATCTCCCCGCAGAGAAAGATGACATTGAATCGAATGATTATCCACGTGCGAATGATCCTCCCTTACCTGTCAGTACTGGGGATACCACTGAGGACTTTGTAAAGCTTACTTCACAGTCATTTATTCCCAGAAAGGCAAAGCCAACGAAACCAAGGCCTGTGGTAATAAGGTTGGATGAAGGAGATGGTGTCTCGAGTTCTAATTTGACATCAGTTAAGGAATCTAAGGAAGATTTGTTATCTGGAGCAGTAAGAAATGCGCTCTTAGGAAATGAAAGCAAATCATCGTCGTCTCAGAAAAAATCACCAGGCGGAACTTCCAGAAGAAGGTCTGATGATACATCTGACAATAATGAAGCAATTTCACAGAAAAATGAAAATGATACCTTAGTTGATAATGAGCATGGGATCTCAAGTTCGAGGAAGAGTAGACATCATAATCGCCACAAGGAAAGGAACGAGAGCTCTGGAAAAAACGATGATGATGAGAAGGGTCATAGGCATTCAACAAAGAGTAGCCACCATCACGGGAGGCATAAGCGAAGACCAAGAGGAGATGCTGTTTCAGAGATTATTCCAGAAGCACCGGCTATCCAAGATTTCCTCTTGTGATTTCCGTTTGCCTACTGGATTCTGTCTCTTTGGCCTCTGTAAGTCAAGATTTTTGCCTTTACATATGCATTGGTTTGCATTCCCCTGCCTGCCAAGGTTAATGCTTCTTTAGTGGTTGTATATTCTATTAATAGCGTTTGTCTTTCTTTCACAGTATCTACCTGACTCAACCTTTTATGATCACTTCGTTGCTTATGGCGTGTGTAACTGTAGTATCTTAAATGCAGGTACACCTAATGTAATAAGCAAGAATTTTTTTAAAAAATTGGGAAACTGGATTCATTTGTTTATAAACCAAAACAAGTTGTGAATTTTTTTGGACAATATACATTTTTTAATTCAGTAATAATCTATTTTTGTGAGCTTCATTGTTTGAAGTCATTCTTATAGTATTTATTTCAGTTCAACTAAAGTTTCATGCTATTGGTGTTTATAAGAAAATAATACCACTTTAATATCTGAATCTTTCTATGCATGTCTTGCAGTTGTAGATGCAGTCTTTGGATTAAGAATCACACTATTATTAATAGAAAATTAATCCAGTCGGCTGATCTTCTTCCTTAGAACTGCTCAATCTAATCTAAATATGAATTTAGCTACTTCATAGCTAAAACCAACTTTTGACTAATTATTCTTTTGGCGGCACATACCTTACATATTGGTGTATATATATAATAAGCATATCTGACAAATACAGTGACAAAAAAGACTACAGTCTAAGCGTCCCTTTGGAAAATTGCACGTTTATTTTGCACAAAGATGAATACTTGTTTCATTAAAGACTGATGAAGAAAATATAACGTTCATTTTGCATCAAGATTTAAGACATGTTCCGTGGTTGAAGGATAAGTTTGACAGAACTTGATTACAATGAGCTTTAAAATACTGTAACTAAAGATTGATAAAGAATTTTTTTCATCCTATTACACAACTAGTGCCACCAAAATCACAAGCTTAGTTGAAGATGATATTTGCTTCCTTCCAGCATATCTACAACCATGCTCATTTAGGTCTATTTTGAGGCTTTATCTATGCACACCATAAGGCAACTACTGTCATCCTTTTTGCAATCTCTTGGGTCTCACCGTTTAATTTAGGAATACCTAAATTATTATTATTTTTAAAAATGATCATAAATCCATTCTAAAAAGTATATCATGAGGAACATGTATCTTCTCGACCATGGAAAAAATGAAATTAAATAAAACATCATAACAAACATTACAAAGTTTCGATATGGAGCAACAGAAAATTGACATGCCTACAAATCCAACGTAATGGTGGAGGGCATGCACAACTCACGAGGAAGATGGATGAATACGGAGATTCGAGTGGAAAAGAACAAACTTATAGTATGAATTCTGTATCTCTCTTCTTTCTTTAATAAAAGCAGGCAGTTTGAGTTTTAAGCTCTAACTTAAGGAGAAAAAATTGATAAGTTGGTAAAATGAAGCTTTTTAAAATTATCCCTAGATATTAATTAGCATAATGTCTGAGGCACCTGATCTGCTCAACATCTTCTTTCTAATACATATTAATCGGCTTGTGTTTAGTTAAATTCATGGATAATTCTATCTAATATCAGAGAATAACAATTTAAGTTACACATGTTCTATCATCATCGGCCATACTGAAGAAAAAGGATGCAGTGAAGGTTGCGCAGATTCAACATGTATAGTTGGACAACCAGCGATGAAAGCCAGATGATTGATATGTGAGAGCTTGAACAAAATTTAACAACGCCGGCCTATATTGAAAGACCACTATGCTGCGCAGACTAATGAACAGCTCAAATTGGCTTGTTAGGGCATATCTATGACTTTAAATTGGCTCATACAAAGGCCCTGGTCATACAAAGAAAAATGAAAAATAAAATGCCAAGTAGAAATTTTGCTGCTGCAGAAAGACGAAGTATTTACACAACTCAGGCAATCGCATTTGGATAAAGTAATAAGGGCGATGCCAGAAATCCACATTTCTTATAATCCCTGGCATTCAAACAACAATAAGAAGCCAGTGGCTATACAAACTCCTTTTGCAGCAAAAACCCAGAGGTTTTCACCCCCTCTAATCCTCGTCCAAATGAGAATTGTTAAGTCAAACGCCTGCTAAAATCTCAATAATGTCGCTTGGCGCACTGGTAAAAGGTTTCCTTCCCATATTCAAAACTCTTGAAAAGTTTCGAAACCTTCACAAAGCTTTCAAGATCTTACCTCCTTCAGAAAAAACCAGGAATGATTCATAACTCAGGAAATTACACTTAGCATGATCTGTATAAGTGAGTTGTTTATAATTTCCTCAGTACTTCCTTATTGTGGAGTTTCTGCAGGGCCAATGGTAGTTTTGCTAACTATGCCCTTCCCGAAATAGTCTGCAATGACAGAAAATCCATCCTTTGAACTCTTCAATTTCTGGAAAAACAGGTTTTGGTCTCTTGCATTAGTCTCTAAATTCTTTTTTGTCTCCAGGATGGATCTGTATTCAGGTGCACACTCTGGGCATTCCTTCTCATTGTCCCCCAGACAGCGCAGATGAAATGAATGCATGCACATAAAATGCACTGCTGGAAGATCAAGAGTGAATGTGCATGCCGTGCACTTACTTAGTTGAAAGATCCTTGCATTTGTCCTGAGATCTTCTATTTCTTTTCTCATTGTAGTAGTATCCTCCTGCACAGTTATCAAAGCTAGTTACTAGTGACTACACATGAGTATCCGTCTTCTAAGTTCTGCTAATCAACATAGAAACACAAGAAGGAACAGGTCTAGCTAATTCCCAAAGAATTATATTTCATAAGGAACATAATCTGAAAGTTATATAAGAAATTTTCAGATGATTATATGTTACATTGCATGCCAAGAAAGCTGATAGGTAGACTAATTACAAGCAAGAGCATGAAATTCCAATAAATCAGGACTTCATTCACTGAACTGAGTATCGACAGCATAAATTGAAAAGACAGGCTTGATGATTGCAATATGGGAAAGTCTAAAACATGAATTAGAAATGTTTGTTTGTTGACATCATTATGAAAAAAATTGACTTATCTAGTTCAAAGGTTCTTATGTTTGGATGATTGAATCAGTCATGGAACCTCTCCAAAAACTAATGGAGAGTAGCAGATAAATTGCGATAAGAAATGCTAACAAGTCGCTTTCTCATTTCATTTTCTAAATATTGTGATGGTCACTAAGAAAAAAAGCCATTCAGAAACATTAGACAAAAATAATCCTTTGATATTTTTTCCTGATCCGATATAAAGAAAATCATAATTGACAGACATTCAGTACCATTTGAAAGCATCAGCAAGAGAAAACCTAAAAGTAAAGTCTCTTAGATGAAATATCAGTCTTAATCTTTATATCAGAATCAAACATACATCTTTTGCTCTCTAAAAAATTGTGCATCTTTATTAATTTCCAACTAGTAGCCTCTGTAAGACAAGACAGTAGTTTACTAATGATTGAAATCTGCAGTTCACTTGTAAGCATCTACAAAGGTTTAATCAAGTTTATATATAATTCAAGCATTTACAAAATGTTAGTTAAATTTATTACAGTAGCTGGATCAGTTTCTTACTCTTGAGCTTTAACTATGTAAAAGTAGCTGAGATAAGACAGAAGTGAGAACAGGTAATATCTAAAATCTTTGCTCAATCAAGTCCAAGTTGCAGTCAAGTAATGGATGATGTAAAGCAAAAATAGAAAAAAACTAGCTATGGTTTGAATAAACTAACCCGGTACTTCTCAATAGACTTGCAGTCTTCTTCTATCAGCTTTGACTCCTGTTCAAGCTTCCTAGCAATGTAATCTTTAACAACAGAGAGAGTCAGGCATGGGTTTCTAGACAATGTCTGTAGGACAACAATAGGAGGCAAGATATTGTCTCTTTCAATGTACGTCAGAACCTCTTTTACTTCTTTAGAGCAATCTTCTCCAACGTCACCAAAGTAGTTCAGTACATCAACCCAAACTGATGGATCTCCACCTTGTGTTGAGTCCCCAAGCTTTTTGCAACATGAAATCAAACCTTCATGATCATGAGTCTGCATGTAGCAGGAAATTACTTCCTTATGTAGTTTCATTTTCTCATAAAGAAACAGAAGACCATCTTTGAATGTATTCATTTGACATAAAATAACAGCAATAAAGACATCATACAAAGGTTCCTCCATATCAGCTGTCCATGCATTCTTGAGCAAAGCCAATCCTTTTTGCTGTCTTTCAAGATGGTCCTTATCCTTTTTAACATCTTTACTTGCAGTATTCTTTCTTACCTTGCTCTCTTTAACAGAACCATTAGCAATTTCCTTGAGTTTTCCCACTTTACGATCATGATCTTCATTGACACTTTCTTGTGAAATTGATGGAAAGCTCAAACTATTAGATAGGTACAGTTCCAAAAGTGTATTATGAATTTCTATTTGAGCAGGTGAGTCCTTAACCTTGCTGATGTACTTTTCAAGAAATTCCATGAGATATTTTGGGCTATGTATAAATATCCTGACAAAGTCCATTGGAGAGGGAAGCATAACCAAGTGCATTCCCCTTCTGGACTTCTTTGTTGATTCCTTATCATCAGTGCATAATCTCATTAGTGTTTCAACAGTTTCGGCAGGTCTGTGTTCTATAAGAATCTTACCATACTCTTTAACAGTAACACCCACTTGGTCAGGCTCAAGACTAGAAATGTACTGTAAAGCCTCATCGTAGCTACCAAGGTCTTCGAGTAAAAGCTTAAGATACCATTCATGTCTCTCAGCTTTCTTAGCAACATATAAGGCATGCTCATGATATCCAGCTGCACGACAAACTCTTATGGCAGTTTCCACATCAAATTTATGTTCACCCTGATCATCCCCATCCTTGATGAACTTATTCAGTTTTTCTACATCTTTCAATTTAGTATAACAGTTCAACAGAAGAGTTGTATGATCTTTGGAAGCTAATCCCTTCTCATGTAATTTTTCCAAGTAATTAGTCAGATTATGTATCCTTTGTGCATCAAGAAATTTCTGAATAACATATGAAGGCTCCAGGTGACCAATTGTGTGAATATATTGTGACATGGCCTCATCGTAGTCTTGCTTGCCATATAAATGGTCAGCATATTTCCGCAGTACTTCAGCAGTAGCAGCAGCATCAGCTTGCTGACTCTGCACAAGATTTATTGCCACAGTATACAAATTCTTCTTGAACAACATATCCAGCTTACTCTCCATGTCCTTTTCTCCTATGCACAGAACTTTTTTGTCACTCATTATCAGTAAAATATAACCCCATTCACACAACAATTGTGAAACATTTCCAACTACCATACTGTGGGCAACCAACCGGTTCTTCAGATCATAGACGTTGAACGTATCCCCACTGCTCCTTTGGTCTGAAATAACACACAATAAATAACCACGAAACCATCCAAGGAACTTCTTCTCACCGTCAAAAGCCCAACAAGGACCTCGGCCATCAACTTCATAGAAGTATACAGCTTCAGGACGACCAATAATTAGATCCTGAAAATGTAATCAAGTAATAGTAGATTGAAAACCAAAAGTGTATCAAAGAGGAAAAGAAACGTTCATTAAAGGACAGAAATCAGCATACCAGCCGATCACTCATTGTTACAGCATTGGCATCACATCCTATCTGGTCTAGGGAATGTCTCCTTGGTGGTTGATCGTTCAAGCTAAACAAACTAACAGAAGCAGGAGTGACAGCAAACAGTTGAAGTGCTCTACCATCAACTCGAAAACCAAGTCCTGTTATAGAAGAAAGGCCTTTGTCTCCAACAGGCTCTACCTGAAGGGTAAATCGTGTAATACGCTCACGGGCAATATCACCTTTGATGCAGTAAATAGAACCCGTATCTAAACCGACAGTAATTAGTAATATTGGAGGAGCTTCCTCAAGGACTAAGAAAGATGTGATCTGCACATATAAGAGTTTATTGACACATTAGTGTTAAGTATAATATTCTGAACCATCCTCAAGACTGTAGAAAATACATAAAGAACTGAGCCACTTTGACAAGAAAAAAACGGTGATGAAAGAATACCATAGTAAACTGAAAATATAAATACAGCTAAATGAACCTTTGCTTCAGGAAACTGATTGGTAAAGATCCGCAATATTTGTACACAAAAAGGACTTGTTGTGCTTGAACCTTCTGGCTGAACCTTATCTAGGTCAAAAACCTTCAAGCAGACAGGAGATAACTGGGGAGATGTCTGCTCATCCTCCCCGACGGTAACCAGGAAGTTTCGTTGCTGTTATATGTATAAAAGACAGGAATGAGAGCACAACAGAAAATAAGAAAACCAGCCATGCCTTTAAAAATAAACAAATTACAAGTTTCACTGGAGAAAAAGGTCCAAACATAGATTTTTGCTGAATCATAGTTAAATAGCATATTCTAAAGAAAAGAAGGGGAGGTTGAAATTGGTCTACACTTTACACGATAGAAAGTAAAGGGCCGAGTATAAGGACTTACATAAATGCATTGATTTTTGTATCCTCTTTAGAAGAAAAATTCAATTATCCATTACAAATAAGAACAACTATAAATAGAAATCGCCTATAGAGTACAGAAAAGTAACATTACTTGAACATCCAAAAAACATGCCTATTTGAAACCTAAACAGGATCTCTTTCAAAAAGAGAAGAGTATGAATTAAATAATTTACATCTGATAAAAACTACAAATATCAGACTGTACAAATAATACTGAAAACCTTAAATATCAGACTGCAGGGATATCTGTGTAACAACCATCAAATTCACTTTCAGCAACATGGCAGATCGAGGTACAATATCAACATAATCCAGAAGAAGATTCATATAGAAACAAAGCAATCAATTTCGGAATGTAACATAAGAAAACCTAAGAAACATAGAACGAATTATTAGAAAACAGATTAATCCTCTAATCATAATCCATTACCAAACAGAACCAAAAGATGAAGTAATCATAATGAGACTCATTTAATTCATTCTAAGTCCCAACAACTACTTATATCACATGAATTCCAAAGTATCCTGATACAAAACTCAAAGTTGAATTTGTCAGAAACCTAACTTTTGCTTTCAGAAAACACCAAAAGATGACTTCTATTCATCTAGTCTATGATTTTCAATCCAATTGTTGGAAAGAAATGCCAAAAATTTCAACAAACATAACTTGTATTCATCTAATACTAATATGGTAGTCTTCTGTTATCAACTGAAACATAACTTTTTCTTATGCTGCTTGTTGACATTATTTCAATCAACAATTAGCACAAATCTAAACATGAATGAGTTAGGGATCCGATGCTGAGTAAACAGGACAAAACTAATGTATCTTTTTTTATGGCATAAAGGTAATACTGCCCCTGTGCAACCTAAATGACTACAATTTTGTCATGGAAATAGCCTCTTTGCTTGCACATTCTTGGTTATCTAATAGTACACAGCAGTGAAATCCTCATTCAGTGGCCTTCCTCTTTGAGGACTATAGCCATATGTGTCAAATTACTGTAAGAGAAGATTTTGAGCATAATCCAATCATACTTCAAAGGCAATTACAAAAATATATAGTCATTATAGAATAAATAAGAATGTGGGGCTTATGTAGGATAAGATAGAACAATAAGCACTTCATTTAGAAAAATTATGAGGGTAAAATTTGATAAAATAAATCAATATGCTATGACATGCTCATAAAGAGACCAAGAGATACTCTGGATAGATATAGATAAGGTCTGACAATTATGAAATAGGATAAAAGGAGTTACAGCTCTAGACTCTAACTACAGGGACACACCTCCAAGAACCTAAAGCTTCATCGTTCCAATTAAATCAAGATTTTTTCCAGTTATATCAATTGCATAATCGAAACAGAGAAGAGAAAATGAAAGAAACATATCCTCATGAAGGAGGGAATTCTACCTTTTTTTAATCTGAAGTCCTCATCTTTGCTAACCAAGATGATCCAAAATTCATTTTTTACTTCATATAAGAAACATTATTACTTAAATATCCCAGCAATTGTGCGTGCTTAACTACTAGTGCAGAGATTTGAAGAATTCTCTACCGACCTTGAGTTGCTGGATGAACAGGACGGAGGTCGTATGGGCTTGGAACGCGTAAGAGAGCTTAAACCCGCGATCGAGAAGACCGACCTTGCCGTCATCGCACCCAACAGCGATCCGGCCCCGCCCGCTCGAGCAGCACTGGATGTTGCCGCTGATCTCGGCGGGGATCGACGCCTTGCCGGCGGATTTCTCCTCAAAGAACTCGAACTTCCGCCACTGGTACATCGCGGCGAGATCTGAGGGGCGGGCCTCGGAGGCGTAGACCTAGAAAATTGGACGGGATTCGGACGGAGAAAAGGTGGCCAGCGCCAGGCGAAGGGAAGGGGGAGGAGGCAGGAAATGGAGGCCTCCTCTATTTGTTGTTGTTTTTATGTTTTTTGTTTTGATTTGTTTCGGTCGACGCCTTTGGGTGTTTTCGAGAGAGATGTGGTGCCTTGAATCCGAAGGAAACGGGTTGGATTTTTTATATCTCGGATCCTATTTGTATCGGGTGATGATTCAGATTATTAAAAATAAAAATAAAAGGATGGTTTTTTTGCCTTGGATCGCCGTAACACGAACCCGACCCATTTAGAGCCCTGTGTTAATGATGGTTTTTATTTTGTCTTGTTTCTCTTGGTTTTCTTCTTTGAGCACGTAGATTATTGAATAATTTACTCATGAACTTGGGTGTTATTATTCTATTTAGTAAATATCATAAGATCTTTGTCCATATAACTATTTTTTTTAAAAAGTCTTGGTCCTTTTCTTTTTTGCCGATGCATTTTCATTGTTTTAAAGCTTTGCAAGCCTCCAGCTTCTCCAAAATATGTATATATATTCAGACGGATCCCAAATTGAAAGGTTAGCAATTCGTGACTAAAATTCTGTGGGAAGCATGACCCTGAAGTATAATTATATGTTCCATATCTGCAATGAATTGGGCATCATCCCCCAGCATTACCTGTGCTCATAAATCCCCACACACAAACAGTCAAAAAAAAGGAAAAAAACCATAAGATATGATATCAAATACTCTCTCCTGATCCTATCTGATCTGTTTAGCTAACATACATCAACAACAAGCAAATTCATATCTATCAGCTATTTACATTTCCTCAAACTCAATGCTCAACCTAAGACAAAAGGCTTAATTTATGCTGACAGGATAAGCATCCTTACTCGCTAGTGTTTGGTGTTGTAGACCTACTGACCCACTTGTTCATGACAGTATCAGGTGAAAACGGCGTAGTCTTCAGCAATCCAACATCATCTCCATTCTCAGGATCATCTTTTCCACCCTTCGAGACCTTGCATCCCTCGTTTTGTATTTCTCTCAGTACCTCGAGGGCCTCCTTTATCGGCGGCCTCATTTCCCCATCCGCCAGCAAGCATCTGAACGCGAGTTCTGCCACCATTGTGATCATCTTCCTTGTCGTTTGATCCGTATGATATCCTAGGCCTTCGTCCACCAATTGGTCGAGCTCACCGTTCTGGATCTTATTTATTGCCATGCTGCCCAAATTGATATCTTTTCGGCGACGAGTAATGTCAACTGCTGGTTTGGAGGATATGAGTTCTACTAGTACAACTCCGAAGCTATAAACGTCGCTCTTGCTAGTGAGCTGGTAGCATTGGTGGTATTCGGGATCCAAGTATCCCGGTGTGCCCTGTGGAGCTGTTGAGATGTGTGTTGCATTAGTTGGGAAGAGACGGGAAAGTCCAAAGTCGGCAACCTTCACATGAAAGCTAGTATCGAGTAGAATGTTGCAAGTCTTGACATCACGGTGTATGATCGGTGGGTCGATTGCGTGGAGGTAGGCCAAAGCGTCTGCTGTCTCCACCGCGATGTTAAGACGCATTGGCCAATCGAGAATCCCCTCACTAGCCCTTGACCCATGGAGGTGATCTGCCACTGTGCCATTTGCTATGAACTCGTACACAAGGAGAAGCTCCTTGCCCTGGCCAGAGCTGCAGCCATAGAGGTTTACGAGGTTTGGATGATGGAGGCGTGATAGAATGTCAATCTCATTCTTAAACTGCTCGACCCGCCTGTAATTGTTCTCATACAGTCGTTTCACAGCAACAATACGTCCATCTCGAAGTTCACCTGGAAAAAAAGAAAGTCATTTGAGCTAATACTGGATCAAGGGGAAACATATAGGAGACCATAACGTGATGCAAATATTAAATTATATAAATCAACCTTACAGCATCTGTTTTCTTTTCTTTCTTAGTACCTTTATAAACAGTGCCGAAGCCTCCATCACCAAGTTCTTTGGAGGCATCAAAGTTGTTGGTAGCCTCCTGTAGTTCTTCATACGAGAAGAGTTGGGTCTGGAAATGGGCGCTGCACTTCTCAGGGTCATTGGAGGATTTGTTAGAAGAGAAATAGCTAAGAAAGGATTTGGAGAATGATCTGGATGAATGTTGTTTCTTCATGCGCCTGTAGAAGAGAATTGCAGCACAGAGGAGAACTGCTGCTACACCTGCTGATTAATAGAATATAAGAAGTCAAGAACGGAAAATTGGATGAAGTATACAAAAGAAACGAAGGTCAAGTACTGAATGCGTGAAGAAACTTTGCTGGATACTAAACATATCTTACAAAAAGGAAATTAGTATAAATAAGCCCAAGTGATCCTTTTATGCTTTTATTTTTGAACTTTAAACTTTTCATTTATTTATCTTTTGAGTTTCTCATTTCAAGTTATGCCTACAGGTTTTTTGATAGAAGGAACTTGGATATATATAATACCTTCAAGCAGGAAACTTGTTCTCCTGGGAAAGCTCATATGTTTTACTTACCATTATTATTTGTCAAATTAAAGATACCCAAATGATTAGTAGGTTATGCCATCCTTTCAATCCCAACCGAAGTTATCAACTTGGAGTTGTCCATGCCCATTGGAACAGCTAATCTTCCAATCACATGAACACCTAGAATCTAAGGAGTTGGTTTGTGGATTACATGTTCGTAAAGCAAGAAAAAGCTATCTTTCACAGTACTAGTACCGTTAAGCTGGACTAGAAGAATATGGAAACTCAAGTGCTAACGACTGGAGCAATCTTTTACTTACCAATTACAACTCCAATTATTATTTTCCTCTTGTTCCCACCATGACCTGGAGCAACTGAAAAATTAGTCTTCACTAAGTACTGTATATATCAATCAGTGTACAGGAATAATTCAAATATTTCATTAACATCTAGGACATATAACTTTAGATGTTGGCAAATCAAAATCAAGAAGCAACAAGAGATATTTGGTTACTCAAATCAAATGATACATGCAATCTCCATGGGTTTCCTGCAAGTATTGTTCTACACAATGAAAGGTATCCTTGATTTTATGCTCTAAAAATAAATTGGTCATTTCCTAACACCTTAAGCTTTTGAGCATTTTGGTTGCCCAACCAATCTTAACGTATTCTATACCACAGAAAATCATTAGGTATACAAGATTTTGCCTTTATAGCATTTCATTTTGGGCCCCAATGCGTTCATATTCCGTTCAACAGATAGTTTCTCTGCCAGATGATTTCTTTAGTTCAAGCAAGAAAGTGTTGCAGCTCATCTGAATGTATTAATAATAATGAAAAATCAAGCAACATAGATTGTTTCCTAGGGTTTTGATTGCGAAACATAAGCTGTACTCTCAAACTTGAGTGCAGAACATGTCATTTCATCACTAATAAGTTCTGACCTGCCTATCTGTTTCAGAACTTGATCTAACTGTTGACTCTGTTGCTTGTCTTAATCATGCCATTAGATTTTTATTATAATACAGAAGTTTGTGTAGAATAAGCAAGTCACCAACTGTCCTAATCGTGTCGAAGATAATCCTACTCAAGAAGAAAGAAAGCATGACGATAGGTGGAGTAACATGTCTAACTTTGGGGAATTCCAGAATGGTCTAAGCTCAATATATGAGTTGAATTAAATTGTAAATAAAATGGCAGTAAAGTCAAATCTAATCCTAGGACCTTCGGCTTTGTTTCGCTAAGCTTTTAAGAAACTAAAATCTGTCAATTCCAGTTAATTGATGCGAGAAGACTTTTTTTAAGTCACAATAACATCAAGTCCAACCAGATGGTCGAGGTGAGTACATCAAAACTGGAAATTCTTAAATCTCAAAATCTCTGATCAATATAGTCTCCCATAGAACTGATGTGTCTAGACAAAGGTGGACCTCACATATCAGTCATATACGAGGCGATTGCATCACTGAGAAGACTTTCTGAAGTGGTTCAAACTTCAAACACTATAAATCTCACCATCCCACTTTAAAAGAAAGCTAATTGATTAATTCTAGGATAACCCAGAAGGCAAAAGGGCACAGTAGTTGTGCTGAATCACCCTGCATAGCCAGCCTCCCTAGAATATGAATCAAAACGTGTTAATCGACTACTTCTAGGGGTATTAGGGACCATAACTAGTATTTGGAATCTGACCAAGTCAAAGGCCGCCTTTGGAAGTGGTAGGAACCAGGACCAATTTTCTATAGATAAATCACCTTCCTTTCTCACTTCACAGAGGAACAGTGAATTCTTCCTGTCTAGTCCTCCCCCCAATAACAAAGAGAGGAAATGACCAGGCACCTCCCTCATTAAACGGGCTGAAGCTTCCTGCACCTGACACAAAACTGCTTATTTTCGTTCCAACTTTCTTGATCAGCATCGATAGTTCGAGAGGACCAAATGGTGGTGTATCCTTTTAAGTCTAATTCGAGTAGTTAAAATGTGAAAATTCGAACAAAATGGAGCAAGCGAGAGCAATAAAACCGGATCTTTTATATGCAAGCATACCTGGACCTGGACCTGGACCTGGACATGTGTATTCTTTCATAGTTCCATCTGAACAGAAGCAGGCGAAAACCCAAGCTGAATTACTGGTCCGGTTCACTCCACACCGTCCTTGAGATCGTTCGCAGTCGCCACAATTACTGCTGTTCATCTCCGGCGTCCAGTTCAGCTCGAAACCACTCGTCAGTGCCTGTCCATAAAAATCTCCAATCCCCTTGGGATCCGCTTTCCCCCGTAACACGGGAGCCACGACCACATCGCTGCAGTTACTTTGGTGGTCGTACGGGACTGGATCGCTTATGATGACATAGGATTTTTTTCCTTCAGCTTTAAAAGAAAGGCACGGAATCTCGTACGATAAAGCGGAGGACGGCCCGTTGGTGCAGTTGAAGAAGAAGGTGAGATTGGCGTCAGAGGGAGCATATTCCAAGCTTGAACTGAAGTCATATAGGAGGTTTTTGTATGGATCAGGAACTGAATCGAAGCGGAGGATGAGATTGTGACTGACTCTGGGACAATCGTTCGACTTGGAGAAGACGTCGGCATCTGCGAGGGAGATCGTACGGTTCGCTTTGTCGATGCGGGTGACCGCGTAGTTATCGGAGCCGATTTGAAGGATCGCAGTGATGTTGTCCTGGCAAGACAGCTTGAATCCCGGGTAGCCGCAGAGGTGGTCAGCTTGGAAGAAGGTCTCGTCCGCGATCCAGAACGGGTAGGGGATGTCCGTGAGATTACCACAGCCTGGTGAGGTCGGGCACTGGTAGTCACCGTTGCTCCGGAGGGGGAAGAGGAGGAGAAGGCAAAGGAGGGGGATTCCAAAAGGAAGAGGCGGAAGCGGCGGCGGCGGCGGTGTTGGGGATTTAGCAGCCATGGAAGGATTGGGTTCGGGGAGGAGAAGGGATATAGGCGCGGCGGCAGGAGACTTTTCCACCTCAGGGGCGATCGGCAAAGCATGCCGTATTCTCTCCGCTTTTTCTTATGCGAATTGCAGCACCCGGTGGCGACATTTTTATTTATTTATTATGAGATCACGTTCTGCGTCACTTTTATATGTATATTTCTTAGCTGGCATTATCGCTTCGGAAAAGATGTGGACCTTTTGACTTTTCCAGCGACGGGATAAAAGACAAACGCAGTCCTAGGTGGGCGAGAAAACAAGGTGCTGCTTCTACCTCCGACCACCTCCCGGCGTCGCAACCCACTGACCTCTCCGCAGCTGCATGCACTGTTGGAACAAAGGAGTTGTTCGTCGGATATTAACACCTTTGGCTGAGGAAGAAGAAGAAGAAGAAGAAGAAGAAGAAGAAGAGGTAGTAGTAACACAGGGCTTAAGTGCAGTTGCGTAGTATATATAGTGCTTGCTTAACTGTAATTATCCCAAAAATTAAAAATACACCGATCATTATTACTATGTATATATAACTACAGGAGGTCTACACCCCTGGCACGTTCGAAGACTTGGAGTTGTTGTTTGACTTGCCGTCTTGTTCCTTGCCAGGACCCCATCTGCGCTTATTTTTCGCCTCCATTATTGACTCCACTGAGGCAGCGTCCCTTTGACTACATAATTTAACGATGACGCCTTCTCTCACATGTCATTTCTGCGAGTAATTAAACGAGATGCTTTCAATAATAAATGTAAAGTCAGTCACCATAAACTTAAACAATAAGAGTAGGACTTCAAATGGTGGCATTTTTTTCAAAAGAAGAAGAAGAAAAAGAAAAGGGATCGAATGAAGCGTGTTTTTGCATCAGCTTCTGCCTTTCTCAACGACAGAGGAACCAGGTTTAACACGTAGTATAAGGAGATACGGAGAAGTCCCAGGTTTCAATTTCATGCTTAGCTGTTAACGCATGATATGTTGAATGCTATGCGAAATCCTATAGGGAAAATAGTGAACATTCAGTAGCTTTATGCAGACAGAATGAAAAATAAAAATAGATCCACGCCTGGTAAACCTGGGATAATATTTGAGCAGCCGGAGGAAGTGCATCAAGATGGTAGAAAATATTACAGAACTTGAAGAATACACAACTGATTAATGGAGTAGACCACCTGATCTTAAAGCAAAATTATGGAGAGTCAGCGTAATCAATTTGGATTACTAGAAACACAATAGTCTTCAAGGAGAATTAATGGAGTAGATTCAACGTGGTTGTAGAAGTAGTCATCGCTGAGTAATTTTGGGATTGAATTAAGTATGAATCTAAGTAATATAATTATCTTTATATTTTTAAAAAACATTACATTCATTTCACCATTTTAAAATTATAAAACATTATTCAAAAAAGATGTGAAAATAAATTTAAGCTAACACCTCCCTTAAATTATGTATACCAAAAATCTCATAGTAGAAAACAAACTAATTTTGATGGTCTAAGGTGGCATATGAGTTGTGTAGAAAGTTAAGGCATCAGCTGCTTGTATAGCTAAAGTTCCTGTTGATTTTGAAGTCCTCATGAAGCATATCCTATTTTTCTCCCTCCAAATACTTTAATACCATACCGCTAGCTATCTGATCTTTGTCAATTTTGCATCTTCATCACCCTTCAAATTTAATGATAAGTGTAAAATATTATATGATTCCACTTACAATTGCTTCAAGTATAAATATAATCTATTTTTCGTATGGAGGCAAAGATAAAATAGATGGTCTCGAGTATCAATATCTCCTTTGCATAGCTACACTCATTGTCAACTCTATGTCTTTGTAAATCAAACGTATTTTAATATGTAATTTATCTTTTCTCATCGACCTGTAGTGTAGCAGTAAAATATATGTACTTCAAATCAACTAACAATATGATTTTTTTTCTCATGGTAAAATAGAAAAAAATGGTAATATATGCATAGTTTGACCTGTAAATAATATAAATATATATATAGATATAAGAAAAAAAATCTATTGATGATATATGGATGACATAATTTTTTATTTAAAATATAACAATCAACATAAATCTATCATAAGAAACTACAACTAAGCGTGGTTTGCACTCATATTATGACACCTCAGTCACCGAACCAGTTTACGCATATCATACTTTTTAGTATTATATTAATCTGAAAAAAATACAGCGTATCATATACAGAGATGTAAACCCCCACCTTAATAAATTAGATTTTTAGGAAAAAAAAAAAAAAAAAATTTCCGGCCCGGTTCAACTGAACCGGCCAGCTGGCCGGTCCGAGTGAACCGGTCCGACCCGGTCCGAAGGGGTCGACGTGAGCGAGAAGAGCCGCGGGCTCTTCCCACTCGCGAGGCGCCCCTCCCTTCTTCCCCTTTTTCCTCTTCTCCTTCTCCTTCTTCGTTTTCTTCTTCTGCTCCCGCGCAACCGCAGCAGCGCCGGCGCTGCTCTAGCTCGTCGGCGCCGCCGCTCGCCAATGGTCTCCCTCCGCGTCGGGAAGAGCTCGGCGGAGGTCGGCCTTTCCTCCTCCGTCCCGAGCGCGCCTCCCTTACCCGCAGCAGAGCACTCCGGCGGCCCTTTTAGGTCGCCGTCCATCGCCCGCTGCCCGCCGTCCGTCGATGGCGGCCTGCTTTCATCCACCCCCGGCGCACACTCCCTGAAGAAAGGGGAGCTCGGCAACAGCTCCCCTCGTTTCGCGACCACCGCAGCAGAGCGTCCGCAGATCGTCGCCGCTCGCCCTTCACGTCCGCCGTCCGCAGCCTCTTCACCGCTGCCCATTCCTCTCCGCCACGACGAGGGGAGCTCGGCGGAGGTTCCTTGCAGACGCGCGGCCCCCTTTTCTTCTCCTGCATCCTCCTTCTCGCGAGCAGAGCAGACGCTGTCTCCTTCCATCGTCGGCAGCTGCTCGCCGATCGCAGCTTGCGATCGCCGCCAATTTCCCCTCCGTCGTGACGAGAACTCGGCGGAGGTTGCCATCCCTTCCTTTCCGCTGCCAATTTCCCCTCTTCATCCTCGGCAAATCGTCCTCGTCGCGGCGGCTGCAGCTGTTCGTCGTCCGCAGCAACTGTCCACAGCCACCGTTCGTCGTTCGCCTCCCTCGCCCGCAGTAGAGCAGCGCCGGTGCCGCTCCGCTTTGTCAGCGTTCGTCGCCCGCTCACCATCGTCCGCTGTGCATCGTCCCTCGTAGCAGAAACGGGAGCCCGAAGGAGGCAGCGTGCGACCCCATCTTCCCCTGCGTCTTCCTTCGCATTCGCAGCCATCCGCCGGCTGCGTCTGCCACCGTCCCAAGCACCGATCGCTGACGCGCCACTGCTAGCGGTTGGGGCTTGAGCTGCTCGTCCCTCCGCGAGTCGTGAGCCCCGCGTCCTCCCAAAATGCCGATGCAGGAGGCAGCGATTTCGTCGCCGCCGTCCTCTCGAATTTGCAGCACCCCCGGCGAGGAGTGGAGCTGCGGTTCCACTCCCCTCGCCGGCGAGCCATCCCTCTCCGACTCCTCTGTGCGATCGCGAGGTAAACGGCTCTGTTTCTCCCCTATAATTGGGCGATTTCGCCCTCCGGCGAACTTGCCCTAAAAGTTCGCCGGCGACGCCACCCAAAAGATGGGTTTTTGGTGTTGATGGCCGGATTTTTGCGCAGGTAGTCGTCGGTTCCCACGTGCGTAGGCTTGCGGAGCTCGCCGTCTAGTTTGCCGCGGATTTCGCGAGCTCCGGCGAGGTGGCGGCTAGGGTTCCGGCGACGGTGCTACTATTCCGGCGGTGAATAGTGTTTCCGACGATGAATAGTGATTTCGGCTAAGGTAGCTTTACTTTCCCCTAATCACGATTATAAATTTATTTTAAGCATGTTAGTTGTAATTAAACATGTTTAGGATAAATTAGTGTTGTTAACATACTTAGATTAATTTAACATGCTTAGTGTTAATTAATCAAACTTAGTGGATTAATTAAGCATGATAAATTAAGTTAAGTAAAAATTAGTGATTTAATTGAGTAGAGTAGTGAATGAGTTGAGTTGAACCGGTTTGGAGTTAGCTGGATTGAATTCGAGTTAAGTTTAGGTTCGGGTTGAGTTAGTTGAAGTGAGCTGAATCAATTAAATTGAACCTGAGTCGGACTTGGATTTAGATGAGTTGGAGCTGACTCGATCGAATCGCACTGGCTAGGCTTGGGTCAGACTCAAATTAAGCCGAACGAATAGTGATTGGGTCCACCGCATTGGCCGGGTCAACAGCGTTGACCGGGTCCACCGCATTGGCCGGGTCAACAGCGTTGACCGGGTCCACCGCGTTGGCCGGGTCAACAGCGTTGGCTGAGTCCACCGCGATGGCCGAGTCAACAGCGTTGACTGGATCCACCGTGTTCACCGGGTTGACCGGGTCAACTGTTGACCGTTGACCAGTCAAATAATAATAAAATAATAAAAATAATAAAAATAATTTAACTTTTCATGAGTATGATTAGGTGATTCAAAATGGCTAATTAATGTTTAATTGATCTAATTAAATATTGATGAGTGTTATTTGGGCCCTGAGATGACTTGGGCTAGATGAGGGGTTTAAATGGATAAATTTGATAGAATTTATCTAAGCTTAACTAAGTTAATTTAATTTGTAAAATGGAAATTTGGTTAATTAGTATCTGAATGATTAGGTTAGATTGATAAATTAATATTTAATTTACCATAGGGAAAAAGGAATTAAATTTGATTTTAAATAATTGTGTTAATTAGGATTTATCGCGGGTACGTGATCCGAGTAGTTCGACGGAGTGATTCGTTGTTACGCGGGTTGATTCTGAAGACCAGATCGCTAACCCAGGTGCGTTGGTTCTCCGATGGTAGGATTTATTTAAGCTAGGAAATTCCCGCTGGGGTTTTCTTAGGAACAATTCTTGGATGTCTTAAATATGTTAAAACATAATGCTTGATAAGATTTGACTTGATTTGCATGTTAGTTTAATTTACTTAACATGCATGATATACCATGATTTTCTTATTAAGTTTCTAATATGTCGTTGTATCATGTGAAGCATGTTAAATATTATTTCATTGTGTTTCTATGTTATGCTAGCATACCTACCATGCAGACATTGATAGTAAATAACGACATGTTAGAACCTTTGGCGATGTCACCGCCACTTAGACAGAAAATGGGGCCTTTTTCCATATGCCCCGGTTGACCGCCGCGTCCCGACGGTGGTCAAACGGTGACGTCCCGTTAGGCGCCACTCCCGAGGTTGATGCATAGCGGAGCACTGGGAGCACTACTCCCGACGTTATGCATAGCTTATGACTGGGAGCTGGTAGGGTAAGGGACTGTACACACTCCATGGTCATGTTAGACTGGAAATATGGAGCAAGTCCTTACCCGAAACCTTCACCCGCGCGAGTGTCGTTGTAGGCGGCCTCGTGATAGTCCTGAGATGGTTAGCTAGGATGAACCCTACCATGGACTTGGCACCGACGAAGTCGAGGGCCACAACCCATCGTGCGGATGTGCGCCGATCTCGATATACGTTGACGGCTATTGGACTGGGAAGGTGATTCCACATGCGACGCCTTGGACAGTGGATCCGTAGACCGCACGGCTATCACCCTTGACGTCTGCAGACGATCGGATGAGTAGTCCGGATCCTAGGGTGGTTATTCCGGCTAGCCGTGGCCGATGATATTTAAGAGAGGTGACCCTGTCTACGGGCAGTGTGTAGTACTACATGGGTGTCGTGACCCCTACGGTATCCGGGGAGGATGTAAGGGCACGACGGTTTCGCTAGGGGAGGCATGGTTGGCGACTAGTGAAACAACAGGAGAGGGACTCTGGGTCATCCGTCCTCTCTGCCAACATCAGTGCAGCGGGCATAGGTAGAGACAGAGATAGAAAGGCACTGATGGGCTTACTGATACTCTTAGCTAGGGTAGTCACTAAGCGTAGGCTGGCAGCCCGAGTTTATGAAACCTTAAAGTCTCGTCACGATGTAGGTGACAAACTGTTTGACGTGGACACTAGATATCACGTAGGTGACATCTAGTGAATTATACATCGGTATTGTATTTACGATGTTTGTTGCTTCCCATAAATTGATTTATACAAATCAAATGGGGACAGACTGTTGATGTTGACACTAGGCTTAACTTAGGTGACATCTAGTGGCATGTACACCTTTGTTTATTTATTTATTTATTTATTTATGCTGTCTATCTCAATATGAATTGTTTAAATTATATGGCATGAAAGATGATGATTAACCACCAAAGACATCCTAGAATACTCCTCCTAGCCTTTGATTTCTTTATTCGGTAGAGCCGTAATTTCGCACTAGGCCGCAAGGCTGAGCACACCACTTTTCCCCGTGTGTGCAGGTGTATTAGATGACTGCCCGAGTTATTCGATGAAGATGAGTCCGTCGACGGGTTTATATTTTTATTTATTTATTGTTGCCTTTTTCCTAGAATTGTAGTAGGTTTATCGGGACTGTGTTAGAAATTTTGAGTTAGATAATTTAATTGTATATTCCGCTGCATAAACGATGTATATGAATGGCATGTATCACTTGATGCCTTGTATGGGTCTGTCGGGCTCATACGGCGGTTGCCACGTGGCCGACGGTTGGGTCGGGGCGTGACAGAGATGTGCAGATACTTTGATCAAGTCAACTCCATCGTCAACCTTTGTTTGCTCCCAATCGTTCCCAGATATATCTCCAAGAATGAACCACCAGCAGTGCACTTACGGTCATTTTCTGAAGAGAATCCAATCAAACCAATATGCTCAGCACTGCAAAACCACCGCGGCCTCTTCCTTTTGGAATCCCCCTCCTTTGCCTTCTCCTCCTCTTCCCCCTCCGGAGCAACGGTGACTACCAGTGCCCGACCTCACCAGGCTGTGGTAATCTCACGGACATCCCCTACCCGTTCTGGATCGCGGACGAGACCTTCTTCCAAGCTGACCACCTCTGCGGCTACCCGGGATTCAAGCTGTCTTGCCAGGACAACATCACTGCGATCCTTCAAATCGGCTCCGATAACTACGCGGTCACCCGCATCGACAAAGCGAACCGTACGATCTCCCTCGCAGATGCCGACGTCTTCTCCAAGTCGAACGATTGTCCCAGAGTCAGTCACAATCTCATCCTCCGCTTCGATTCAGTTCCTGATCCATACAAAAACCTCCTATATGACTTCAGTTCAAGCTTGGAATATGCTCCCTCTGACGCCAATCTCACCTTCTTCTTCAACTGCACCAACGGGCCGTCCTCCGCTTTATCGTACGAGATTCCGTGCCTTTCTTTTAAAGCTGAAGGAAAAAAATCCTATGTCATCATAAGCGATCCAGTCCCGTACGACCACCAAAGTAACTGCAGCGACGTGGTCGTGGCTCCCGTGTTACGGGGGAAAGCGGATCCCAAGGGGATTGGAGATTTTTATGGACAGGCACTGACGAGTGGTTTCGAGCTGAACTGGACGCCGGAGATGAACAGCAGTAATTGTGGCGAGTGCGAGCGATCTCGAGGACTGTGTGGAGTGAACCGGACCAGTAATTCAGCTTGGGTTTTCGCCTGCTTCTGTTCAGATGGAACTATGAAAGAATACACATGTCCAGGTCCAGGTATGCTTACACTACTAGTACTCCTTTTACTGAGATGAATTAAACTTATTAGCTTCTTTTCAAGTTTGATGGAAAAATTAGAAGTCATGTATTTTGGATTGGCTGGTCAAAGTTTCTTTGCAAGAGTAGGAAACAAGGAAGCGACCGCCAGTTCTCGAGAGAAAGAGGAAGAAAAAGAAAGAAGAAGTGCAGATTCGTGCAGTTCTGTAGAATATAATTAACCATCAGATGGGGGGAAGGGAAAGAGCTACAAATTTTTTTTTTACCTTTTTTTCCAGCACCTAATTGTTCGTCTCCCACTATGATTAACTGTTCAATGAATTAAAACGATGTAGAGATCCCCAGCTAACAAGACTACCACTCAAAGATTCTTTCCGTTGATCCATGCTTGTTTTGCTGCGTCCAGTTGACAGCGCGTGGATTTAGTCCTCAATTAATTATCATATATATGTCTGACTTCAAATATGCAACCAACCAAATTAAGCTACGAAGCCAAATCCAACTAATTATATGATATTTTATTCATTTGACGTTCAGATATGGAAGTGAATTAATATTGGTCAATTGCAAAGGAACGCCTTAAACAAATTAAGACATACTCCATTAGGAAGATTTTTTTTGGTAAGCATATTGCTAAGGATCACGAGTACAAAGATTAATTTTTTAAAATTGCCAACATATGAACAATCATTTGTTTTTACCATAGATAAGTATACATATAAAAAATTTATTAATTTTATCCATGCAGTTCAAGGTCTGGACAGCAAGAGGAAGACCATAATAGGTACAGAAATTTTCTTAAGAGTTCGCAAGGAAAATAATTATCAATTGAAAGTTTTCTTGAAAAAGAAAAATTTCTGTCCGTTGTCTGTAAGATTATATAAGTTCATGATGCTATTAATTTGCAGGGATAGTCGCAGGATTTGCACTTGTATTCTCGTGTCTACTCTTCATCTTCATCCTACGCTACAGAAAAAGAGACACAGAGAATGAGAGAACTGTTGAAACATTTCTGCTTCAATACGGATCCATCGCACCGAAGAGATACAAGTATTCAGAAATAAAGGTGATGACCAAATCATTCAGAGATAAACTTGGGCAAGGAGGCTACGGTTGTGTATTCAAGGGTGCTCTCCGAGATGGCCACTTGGTTGCTGTGAAGCTCCTCAAGGAATCCAAAGGCAACGGAGAGGAGTTCATCAATGAGGTTGTTAGCATCAGTAGAACATCCCACGTCAATATTGTTAGTCTCCTTGGATTTTGCTTAGAGGGCAAAAGGAGGGCTCTAGTTTATGAATTCATGACAAATGGATCCTTGGATAAGTTTATCGATGCAGATAAAGTGGGAATCGAATCTCAACTCGATTGGAAAAAGTTATATGATATTGCAGTTGGTATCGCTCGAGGTCTTGAATACTTACATCGGGGCTGTAATACTCGTATAGTACATTTTGACATCAAGCCTCATAACATCCTTTTAGACCAATATTTTATGCCAAAAATCTCAGATTTTGGTTTGTCAAAGTTATGCCCACAAAAAGAGAGCAAAATTTCAATGACGGGCGCAAGAGGAACTCCCGGATATATTGCTCCAGAATTAGTCATTAAGAGCATTGGATCCGTGTCGAGTAAGTCTGATGTGTATAGCTATGGAATGATGCTAATGGAAATGGTTGGAGGAAGAAAGAATTTTGATGTGGCTAGAGCAGAGAATACTAGTGAGATCTATTTTCCAGAATGGATTTATGATAATCTTGAAAAGAATTATAATTTAGGTATTCTTGAGTTAAATGTTGAGACTCAGGAGATTACGAAAACGATGATAATAGTTGCTTTACGGTGCATACAAATAAAGCCCGAGAATAGACCTACAATGAGTATGGTTGTGGATATGTTGGAAGGAGGCAACAAGGACTTGCAAATGCCACCAAGAGACAACATCATCATGTTCTAAGTAGTTTGTCAATCTTTGTCCATAGTATTTCAAAGATCATGTAAGTTCCTTTGAACTATAATCCTTTTGAAATGAAATAAATATTCTCATCTTTGTGAAATTATTCCTAAATGATGACTGCCCTAGTTAGAACATCAAGTACAACTGATCAACTTTGAGTTTAGCTAGTTATGGCCATGCACTTTATTGCAGATATACTCTCTTCTGTAGATGTATTTATTAGATTTATTATTAGCTATAATTTTACTTAAAATGGACCGATTGAAAAGCCTATGGAAGTTGGAAGCGTAGGGATTGATACAAGTCTCTAGTGTTGCAAGAGATAGCCAAGCTCACACATATAGCTTGCAAAATCTGAGAATAAAGTTTCCTCTTAAACAAATACATAGACTCAGCAGCTCTTCATTGTTTAAGAATTTCCACTCTAGTTTTGATGACATTCACTTGCTATCACCACCATTGTTGCTCTTTTACTGATCGTGGAATGGAAGAAATTGTGCACTTTGCTCAATACCTGAAATGGAACTGGATTTACTGCTAGTACATGTACGTCTATAGGAATAGTGGATGAAATGGATTCATAATTCGTCTGACATCAGGAGCAGTGAGGAAGAACTGAGCTCGGAAAATTATGGGCTTCGCGCGTTCTCTCTTTAAGATCGACAACCGGAGTGGTTGACAATTGCAAAGCAGAGTAGATTTCAATGGGGGCTGACCCTGTCTAGCTAATTGAAACAGGCCCAATTCAATCTTTTTTTTATTAATACAAGAATGAAGAGTTTCAGTACACAAAGTATACATCACTTTGATTAGAATAATTGAACTCTATACGGAAGGATCATGAGGTCTTGGGTTCAAGGCTTATTAAGTTCTAAAAAAAGAACAAAGAGTTTCAACATATCATTTCATAACTTCCATCACACCGGGAACATCCGCACCGAACAAACTCCAAACACATGAATCGTCTTTTCCAGCGACCTTGCTGCTTTGCTTTCATGCAAGTAAAAAGTAAGAAAGTTCACATAAACGTTCCAGGTGAATCCAACTAATGGCGCAATGGAGATTCATTGGAGGCTGGACAAGGCCACCGATCAACACAACAGCTAGCCAATCTTGAAGCGTACTCGATTTTGCTCCGAAGAAAATGGATCCATAGAGAAGTACATTTTTGCCAATAATCTGAAGAGTTTGTTGAAAACAAGATTTACATATATAGGTTGGCATGCTTACACTTGTATATAAATTTTGATATCAAACCTTAAGAATATGGAACAAGATTGACTTTAGACTTCAGATTGGCAAAGTTAAGCCCTCAAGGACATTATCATCTTCAACAGTGGCTGCAAGGTATTTTGCAAAGATAATCAACTTACTTTCTTAGAATCATGAGTTACATTTTTGTTGAAATATGAGGTCCAAGAATCATACCATGCGATCTGATAGTGAGACCATCGAAGTCTCTTATTTCTCACCTTTTGATTCACAGGCGACATTACAGAACTATCCCGCTTTTCCTTAGATCGGTTGATGAAATATCAATGCGGAACTTTTCCTCAGGTATGGAGACGAACATGTCCTTCAGCTCTTCAGGAATATCGATATCCTCAAGAGTCTGAGGAATAATAGCAGTATTGTTATATACCTTGAACTTCACAATAAGCGACCAGAGACATTTACGGCACTTCAATAGCTCTATTGTTATACCTTGAAAACTCCATCCACAACACGGCCACCAACCAGAAACGTGCAACCTGTTATTTTGCAGCCAAGAAGGACCTCCAGCATTTTATTGTAGTCTCCATAATATTTGGGCTACAAGGACGAGATCTTATTCAGCATGTGCTTCTCCAATTAGCCATGTAAAAGAAATAGTTATTGTGCCCGACTTCTGAACCACGAAGACGATCTAATTTACAGAAATTTATCACGACAGGTATGATAGCAATCTACTTAACTGTGAGAATGTTTAAACAGGCGTTAAGCAGGATAAGGCAAAAAATTGAGACATAATTTTACAGTCCTCGTGGGCAACAGCTTGCTTGGAGTTCATATCATTCATATGTCAACACATGATATGCAGTATATTAATTCCAGAGTAGCATGATCTCAACAAAACTTTTGAAGAAGCTACAGGCACCTACTTATTTTAGTCACAGTTTGCTAATTAAGATATTGAGGCAATAACTATGCCTCGTGTCAATGAATATAGAGAAACTCTACCATATCACAATTTGCAAAGCCTTTGTTCTTTTATCTTGTAGCATGCCCCGAAACCAAGTAAAAGACTTCTTTACCAAAAACAAGAAAAGCCTCAGCCAGTTCTATTTTGAAGAATTCATCCGGGAAAATGGAGAAACCTTGTTAGATGTAGAAGGGCAGAATTAAGTTTGGTTATCTGGGGGAAATCTCAACCTAGAAGACTTTAAAACTTGCATTGCCTGGAAAATAGTGGAGGTAGCTGTTCAACAATTAGCGATGCCATCTCAAATAAGATGTGGAATAATTTTGAAGGAACAAATCACATTTGGAGTCTAAAGCTGATGTTTTCAATTCTATATTTCATTGAAATATAATAACACAAAATGTTCGCTGTTCATATTCTTTGATAATTATCTGTGAAGATTCTATTGCACAGGAGCCATCAGATCTCTCTTACTCTAGCTCTAGAAAACGTCTAGATGAAACAACCTCTAGTAACAACCTAGCCTTACATCCAAAAACAGTTTAGATCGATATTGTGGAGATTTTGACCTGTAAGATAATTGTTAAAGGCTTAACGCAACCCTCCACTTTTTTCATCTGTGTCCAGCAGTGCTTCTCATTCTCCAACACATTGACCTTTTAAACTATCGTATCCTTCATTAATTTAAGTTGCAAGAAATGACTCGTGACATAATGAAAATGTCCAAGAAAATACGACCTGTAAATGTAGCTTCTAGAAAAGGAAAAAGTGACTCTTCTTCAACTTAGACCTTAAGTTGCAAGAAGCATCAAAAAATTATCCATTCAGCTATCTGGATAGTGGCGTTTCATAGGTATTATGTGCAAAAGGTAAGAATTTCATAATTAAAGACTTCTGTAGCTATTAGATTCTTACATTAACAAGCCTCACGGCAGTGTCAGCACCAATTACAAATGCACTTCCAGGGAAAAGTTCTGCTTTCTTGTAAAAGAAAGGTTGGCTTGAAATAACAACGTTCTTCCCTATATTGAAGAGTACCAAGAAACAACAACATATGAGAAATAAATACTTATATCAAACATCAAAGACGTAAGATTGCATATCACTGTTATGGAAAAAATAAAAAGTTTTCATTGTGACCTGTTATTGCAACATACTGTTTGTTATAGAAAAGAGTAAATAGAGATTTATTATCAGGACTCATGTTTTTATTCATTTACTATCAAATCAGATCTAAATGGGAAAAAATCCAATAGTAATTGTAAGCTTATTTAACACTATAACTCAACAATATAGGGCTAATCCTTATCTATATTATCCAGAGTTACCCAACTGATTAGATACGTATGTCCAATATTACTTGCTAAAAGACTGAAGGAGACGATTGTTTCCTAGAAAGGACGATGAGGCCAAATCTTTTGATCCCCTTGATGTCGGACAAAGTGATTCTCAATCACCATGGATACTATATTATCCTTAACCATACACCCTCAATCATATCACCAGTCATATACACAATGCTAATATAAGGTTAACTGAAACCATCTGACTTAATTACATAACAATTTACACAATGAACGAAAAGAAAATCTTTAGACAACAAGTAGCAGCAAAAATTTGCCAAGAGAAACAAATAGCCACAAATATGACTTGAAAAGCTCAAAGCAGCACGAACCTGCTCTTTTAAATTGTTCAACCCGTTTTTTAATTTCAGCTACAGTTAATGATGGTTTGTCAGGATTGACCGCTGATATCTCAAAGCATGGAAATCCATCCCCACAAATACTGCAACATAAATAAAAAAAGGCTAACTTTAAAAAATTGAAGAAATGGAATTCCAAACTATTCAAACATCCAGAATGTTAAAGAAAACAGAAAAGTTTTTATTGTGTTTTCTTTTTAGGCAATAATGGACTTTTCATACAAATTCTGCATCTTTAATTTGTGTACTATATAATACTACTTCAGTAACAACATATACAGATTATTAATTCAGTTAGAAAGAGGAATCAGATAGTTCTATGAGGAAGAAAATTTTCAGATACCATCACCACAACCATGCGGCCATCTGAGCACCAAGATGGGAGACATAGAGTTCATATATGCAATAAAAAATTGAAGTCATATTGGAACACCTAATCACTACAAATACTTGCTTCTAAAGGTCCAAGGGACGAGGAACAACCATAAATCATCTTAAATATTAGTATAGGGTCAACCACAAGTCATCTTACATATTAGTAAAGGCACAAATGTAATTATCAATAACTCAACCCATATTAGATATGGTACAGTAAAACATGGACTACTTGAGCATATTGTATAACGTGAAATCATTTTGTTCTAGTGAACTAGATATATCCATTGTAACTTCTAGATTTTTTTCATTCCTTTTACTGCCAATATCTCAATTATCACAATGGTTTTTGCAAAAGCAATTTGAAAAACTTCTTGAAAAGTAACTCTGCATTCTATAGAATATATCGTCCAAGTGGATGATGAAAAGCAACCACAAAAAGACAACTGGAAATAAGAAACAGAAATTAACTAAGATTTTGTAAAATATATATATATAATTCTTCAATAAATTCATATACCTAGACGCAATCTCCAAAAGTCTGATATGACCATCATGCAACGGATTAAATGAACCAGGCAATATGATCATCCTCTTTGAGGTTGATGCATCCTTCTCTACAAAGCCAGGAGTCTTGAGAAGTTGACAAGTTCAATAAGTAGACAGTAAATAAACTATCTTGAGTTCTCAGTACCGCATGAAAAATCATATAGTTTCATCAACAGCTTCCCATCAATAATTTGCTGCAGCTCCTCATACTCATCAATTTGCTTTTCATATTCACTGGGTACTTCAGATTCATATAATTCTGATTTAAAGGTAGCAGAAACTTTGCATGCATCTGAAATTGACTTTCAAAATCAGGGAAGATTTAATCAGGATAGCTGCAAGTTAAACATCCAATGGGAAACACAATCAACAACCAAGAAGCTAAAGTATGTCAAAATTTCTGACTGTCTGAGCTTAGAAATGAAAAATGATGATAATTTATTTATCCAAGTGATTTTAGAATCTCAATTCCATTATTTTCAAGTAAAATTCAAAATATTATGTCAACTCAAAGCAGCTATTCTTGTCATTTAAAACTCAGAATAGAATGGATAAGCAGAGGAGGCTGTCTATTGGTTATCGTAGTTGCATAAGGAGAACAAAGGAAGAACAAACAAAGAAAGGTGAGAAGCATGCAGTCATCTGCATCAAAAGGACTCAAGAACTACTATCAAAACATGCAACAAAGAAAACAAGGAGGTTATGAAAAAAAAATCACCGATAAGTTCTTTTACAAATTTGACATTAGTAGTGCATAATCATTAAACAGGATTTTCTTAAATAATTAAACAGACTACAGAGTAGGAGTGCGAAGGAAGAAGCACCTCGGTTGATTACAACAGGATTATTATCCAAGTGAGCTAAGCAGTACAGGAGCAAATTGAAACCAGTAAAATACCTCTAGAGAAAAGGCTAGCAGATGCGAGTCATATTCATGTGATCCAATTAAGCACATCAAGTACTTTACACCTGCCCTGCTTTCCTAAAGAAGGATTTTCTTAATGTTGTATTGAGACCTCTAGAGCAGTTTCCTTGTTCATCTTGCCACCTTTTGTTCATGACTTAAAGAAGAAATATCACAACTTATCTGCCTCTTTGACAGAGAAAAAGGACTAGCACAAAAAGGACCAATATAGTTTGACTCCAGATGATTTTGTTCAATTTATCAGCAAAAGCCATCAAAGTCTGATAGTTCCTATTGATATCAGCCATATAGGATCCACCTGAGACAGATTAATGCTCCATTTCTTTGATTATAGAAAATTAATTCTTAATTATCAAGATAAAAGGGCATAAATACCAGGATAGGCAGAAAGTAAACAAAGAATCATTAATAAACACAGAGCAAATATTTTGGAAATATTATAAAGGATGGCTGAAACAAAAGACCATGCATATAATATAAAGAACTAGTCGTCTTATTTTATATATACAACTAAATTGCCAATAAAACAATGCAATTAAACATAATATTATACCTTTAACAAAAAATGACTGGAAATCCTATCCTCTTCCTCTCGAGTCCGCAAATCCTAATGAAGATATTACACGAATGTTATATAGTAAATTTTCAAGATCCTTGCACAGACACCTGCTAAATTTAGAGGCAATGGCACTTCAAATCTGTTGATTTGAAAATTAAATTTGCACCCCCCTCAATTTCCTGTCAGCGCCCTCTGAATTAAAATATTATTATTTAATTTATACATCATCATAATTTTTTAAAGCAGGCAAAGCAAATAATATACTTTTGACACATAACCATTTTATCTGAATTAATATAATACGTAAGGATATATTAAAACTAAATATATTAAAATGGAAATTGAGTTTTAAAGACACACATTTCCACCTTAAATCAAAATAGTTGACTAGTACATGAGAAGTAACTTATAATAATAATACTATCTAATTCAGCAGGGTGCTGATTGGAAATTTTAAGGTCCGAAGTGTAATTACCACTAAAAGAGGAGGTGTACCTGTCCTAAATTATAGTATATCTTGAAGAGAAATAATCAAAAATACCTTCAACAATGTAACACTAGATGTCCAAAGGCGATTGCATGTTCGTGTTGACAAGTAAAACCTGTATGAGCATCAATGGGTATGAAGACCATAGGGAAGAGCTTTAGCTTTTAATTGAGCTCAAGAACCAGAACATTTTTTACAAGATATGAAAATCATGTTTAGAAAGAAAAAAACAACTTGTTACAAATAGAGAGAACATATCTAGTTCACATTCACCTTCAGTTTTTGGGGATAAATTCACCTCATAACCTCAAAACATTTTCACCATTGTCAAACACATAAATGAATAAATTGAGCTCGCTCCTAATAACTTTATGCTTTAGGAAGATTCACTTCCAAACCAAATTGATAAAAGTAGAAATATTGTAAAAGTCATATTTACCCTATTTAAATTTAGTCAGTCCAAAGATCTTCCGACACAATTAAAAGTTAGCTCACATGCTGAGCCTGGCAGGAGTCTACCACCATACATGAAGAGGAGTGCTAAGAATATAAATGAATAACCAAAGTGCTTTCCAAACACTATCAGTCTTCGGGAAGATGCATCATCCAGTCAAACATAACAACAATACATTTAAATTTAGTTCATCCACCAAACCACAAAATCTCAGCTCACTACAAACAGAAGTCAAAATGTGATTTACAAAGATACCTGTGGTCCCCATGTTTTGGATGTGTAGTCGCCAAAGACCCAGTAAATCCAACACCCAAAACTGGTACACCTGTTTTTCCAATTATAGTTAGTCACATGAAAAAATGCACACATAACACATTACAAAGTCCAGTTTAAACATATTCTAGTGTGTATACTTGGCATGCTTTTACACTCAAAAGTACACATTGGGTGTTCTCAGAAAAATGTCTATCATTTTCTCATAGACTCATCACTCATTTTTTGATGTAGAGTGGATGATGAAGTGAAGAGTGAGGGAAAAAAAATCAAAAAAGAGATCTAGGAAAGGAAAGATAGAAAGGACAAAGTTCTAAATAAACTAAATGATGCATATGCCGCATATCCATCATCAAAACTACCCATATAAAACAGATATATTTGCCTTATTCATACACTAGATTAATGCCAAAGATAAACCACAAGTTATTAAACATACCTATCAAGTTAAGATTCTTTCCAAACTTGACACCCAATTTTCAAGAAACTCTCTTCAACAAACTCAATTACAAGGACAACAATTAATAGAATTCATCTATTGAGGTTCAACCTCAAATGGTTGTATTTCAATGATATTGGCACTCTTGTTCCCCATTAGTTTTTAGACTATCTAATCCTACATTCATAGAGTAGCTTTTTGAAAATAAAACGACGTACCTGGTCTTGAAAGCTTCAGTGCACGATTGTATGCCGATAAGGCCATTTCCTCAGCAGTCTGATGGCTAACAAATTGTGTAGGAATCTGTGAACAATTCCAGGACATTGGCTTAATCAGAATGTTCAGCATGCTTTTTACATATTAAGTAATCAAAGAACATGAATTTTCATTTTTTGGAAAACGTGGATCTAATCAACAAGCCCACTAGGCTATCTCAATGATAATTTGCTGTGGCATGATTTGAAGCCCTAATCCAATAGATGTTTTTGCATGAAAAAGAACTGAAACTGCTTTAGGGAAGCTTTTGCCACTGCAATTTTTGTTATAGTCAATGATGGGTGTACTTTTCTACTCTAGAAGCAGATAGTGAAGTGTCGACAGCTGAGGAAAACCTCCATAATAAATAAAATTAGAGTGATATATATGTGATGGACCAATAACATCATTGCTCCCTTTCCGAAGAATCAGATATCGCCATCTATACATCTCTATCAAAGAACACATGATAAGGTGAACCGACTCCACTAAGTACATACACATGCTGTCCCACTTAACTATATATTCACCAAATTCCTTGATGACAAAAATATATATACATATATAGGATAAGCTGGATTGAGGAGTCGTGCCTTTCCGAGCAATTGAATCATGGAGGTTCTGGAGTACGGGACGACGACTTCAAGAATGGTGTTGGACGCCCCCGGAAGGGACATCAGCCATCCAAGCGCCTGTCACATCATCCACATCCGATTAAACTCAATCTCTTGCGTTCCTCCTCCGATGATTTCCCCAATCACGATACAAACAGAGAAAGAAACTTATACGAAATAGAGAAAGGAGGAAGGACCTGGGAGGCGCCACCGGAGAGGTAGATGACCGCCTGGGTAGGGGAGGAGTGGATGGCCTCAACCGCTGCACGAATCCACCCCTCCGTCATGGCAGATCGCGACCCCTTTTGTCTTCTGCTGCCGCTTGCTCTCCTCCAGGGACGGCCGGATGGAAGGAACGCAGGAATCTGCGACAGCGGCACCTCTCTCCCTGTTTTAATGTGTATGGGTGGCGTATCGTATCGAGGGAGTGTTTACTTAGCGAGGCTAAATTATAATAAGACAACCTATTACCAAAAGATTATAAAAGACAACCCCTTTCGATCTCAAACCATGACCATTTCGTTCACAAGCCCTTTCAATATATGCAACAAATTTAAACTAAAATTTTGTGAAAAAAAATTAATTCAATCTAATTTTTTGAGTTGGAAGATATTTTTGGTCAAAAATCATGCATTTAATTCTGATTCATCATGCCAAGTCCTGTCAATGTTCATTTTGAATCCTATTAAAATCCAATAATGATTTAGGCACTAATTAAGCTATGAATTGACTGATGAGATGCCTTGGATCGGATCCTATTAAAATTCAATAATGATAGTTGAGCAATCACTTCGACCAACAAAAAGAAAATTTTAGAGGCGACAATATAAAAACGAAAAATCTCTTTTCTTATTATTATCATTGTTCCTAACGAACAGGATTACATCCTGGATCATAAAGCATAACACATCACCCCAGGTAAGCTTAATGACCCATGACATTCAGAAACCTACGTAATGAAACGATACGCAATTTAATAAAGTAGACCTAACTAACCATCTGCTTAGATCATTACATGACAGATAATTTGAAAAATAATCGGCACAAGAAGAAAGAGACATGGGATAGTGAAGCAGTCATCTGACAACAGTTTATGTAATCTTGCAATCTACAAGAGCTGAGATACTAAGCAGACCAACCTAGGAAGACAAGAATAGTGTTTGTTTCAATTGATTAACGGCATGGAAACCTTCCTCTTTAAAAAAATTGGTCAGAAACCATCTCCGAGGAACAAGGAAGCATGGAAGCAGAAGAGGAAGACGATGGCCACATCAGGCTCCCAGCCATATTGTCTTCATGGCTGCTCTTCGTTGCCCTTAGCTTTGCCTCTCAACATATCGCCAAAGCTGCTTCTCATCATTCGCCGGAACCTTGTATCTTCTGGCGGGGCCAGTGGTGGGTGAACAGGAGGAAGTGGAGGTTCCACCATGTCGGCGCCCTCCTTCTTTCCTCGAAGGCCACCATCACCAAAGAAGCTGCTGACAGAGGATGCAATGCCAAGATGGTTGCCCATCACTTTACCGATGCTTTCAAAAGCACCAGCTGATCTCTCCTTGAGTATAATTTCCAATGCCTCCTTATGCGCAGGATCAAGAGCATCCAGGTCTTTTAAAAGGTTTTGGATGGTTGGTACTAGGAAATCACGGATGCTGGTAGCGGGCAGATCTGTATCAAAAGAAGAACGTACGTAGTTGGACCACAAAATAAACTTAGAATGTTCAATAGATTCACAGTAAGCAGCAACTGATGTCACATTAACTAAATATAAATAAATCCTGGTAAAACTTGCAGGTCATCCCACATCATCAATTAGAAAAAGATCCCGAGAGTTAGAGAATAGTACTCAGACTTTGACATTGCCAGATTATACTTCCAAAATTAGAAAATTTACTCAGGTTCGGGTTTGAATGAATCACCCGCAGGTAGTTTCCTGAGTATTGTCACACGAACCTGACATAGCATCCACATGTCTTCCCACCACCTAATCTTATTTCCAGTATTATATTGCCGCTCAGAGCTGGGGTAAGAGGTGTGCAATCAAGCACACGGGCCATTGATCAAAATCTAAAAAACATAGATTACAAGGAATCATACAGATATTTACACCAGAAAGGACGACTGTTGTGTGGGCCTAGTTGACACAGGGAGTATAGATATTCAAGTGAAAATAGAAGGTGAATGCGGATAATAGGAACTTCAAAGGCAGACGATTGCTATAAAAAATCTGCAAATATATGGTGCGTGCGAATAAAATGAGTAATTATAATAAACAAAGAGTACTCTGTTCAGCTTATAGAAAGCAAACTTAACATTGGGACCCGTAACATTAAAATAGTTGTCACTTTACCGAACTCACCATTTTAAAACCCTTGCCCTGGTACTAGTTGTTCCAGAATAAAAAATCAAGTTCAGATGTTAAAGTGTGAGATGAACAAAGTTAACAGAAATGTCAGTAGGTTTACGTAACTGTTGTAGATATTTCACTAAGCCCAAAAGATCTAATACATCGCAACCCCACAGTCCGCTTAAACTCCCTTTCCTTAAGATGAGACAGTATAACAATGTCTCCCGCAAGAGACAGCAAAATAATTGTCCGTGCATGACCTTGAACTAACTCGTCCTTCTTTTTTTAAAAAATAAAACACTATTCATTTCACCAATCTGAAAAGATAACTAACTCATTATTGTCATTTAAAGTAATTCTTACTGCCACTACTAGTTAGCAAAATAATAAACACCGCAAGAGGGAGAAGCAAACCTGTGGCATCAAGTGCACGAATTGCTTCACAATATACATTTGCTTGCTCACGTCGGTGTGCTATATCATTCCCATTGGATGGAGTGGAAGTAAGTTGGAAAATTTTTGACAAAAGATGTATGAAATGTCAAGGATAAACAAACTAAAACAAAGAAAACAAAGTCTAGAATATACGGAACATAAAGGATATATTCTCGTAGCCTATCAGTTGTATGTGGTACAGCCACTATTAGTGCACGAAGAACAGTAACAATAGCTTCATGTGATCCATCTTCAAGGAAAGCATCCATTTGTATGTGGATTTTGTCAACAATCTGAAAGAAAGCTACTCAATTAACCACGTGAAATTTCTATAAACCAAAGCATATTATAGTAGTGATTCCTTTACCATATCATTTTTGAAATGTTGAGCAACAGATCCAAATGCTTCAATGCTTGCATATTTTACATTTGTATTTGGATCAGAACCAAGAGTAACAAGAGCAGGCAAAACATGAGTTGAGGCAACTTTCACATCAATATATGGTACCTATATTTTACAAAAATTAATTTAAAACAAGGACGGCATACTAAAAGTACTGGACATATCTGTTATAACAACATACAAGGACTTTCAAGAGAACTGCTGCATTGGTCTTCATATTCACATTGGAGCTAACTACCATCTCCCATAAGATATTAAAGATGACTCCTTGATGCTCCTTGAATATGCTGGATTAAACACGCCACCAATCACATTGTGGATGAAATGTTAAAACAAAGAACAACAGCTTTAGTCAAAGAACACTAACCAAAGGAAACGGACTGCATCAATCACCTCACTGTTGTAATGAATAAACCAAGAGCCTTCGTCAGCGTTGTTTTGCACAAGAAGTTTTCTCAAGTAATCAGGCAAGTTTTCAGAACTGGTTGGAGCACCTAAAATACCAGTCAACAGTAATGGAAGGATGCACACGATAGAAAGTTTCTCCGCAACAGTACTCTTAGGTCGGATTCCTGCAATAAAGGTACACCATCAGTCATCTCCAAAGAATTTTCTCATTACCGACAGTATGACTGGCCATAAAGCAGAATCTTCCATGGATGATGCCAGCAACGCAACAGGGATACTCAACCTTCGTAGCTCCACCATCTTATGTCTCTCAGCTAATGAAATTTAAGTAAAAGAAGAGAGAGAAATTCCATGAAGTGGTACACGACTACACATACACAGATATTCATAACAGTCCCTGAGAAAGATGAAGACGTTATGCAAGTAAAAATAATTAATCCAGACTTGACATCGTCCTTATACCTTTGATTCTCGACTTCATGGTCGAGGGGAAAAATGTCAAATCTGCACTATCAATATCACCAACAGCTACCAGGAAAATAGGAAGCATTATGTGTGTAACATATTGTTCCCCGAAGAATTCAGATATGTCCAAAAGGAACTGCAAATATAGAGAAAACCACGAACTGGATAGATCATTGTCCAGAGAATTTGCAGTGAATCCAATGTAGATATGCTAAATTAATAATTACTGAAAACTCACTTTTGCAACTTGAGTTCTCAGATTGTCTTCTTTGTGAGACAAGAGGCAGGATAGCTGAATCAGGTCGGGAAGACAGTCCGTATGTATCCAATCAAACATAGGCCAAATAATATAACTCCTGTACAGGTATATATTAATCAATTTGAAAAAAATGCATGTGGTTTTTAGTAAACAGGACAGATTCTATCCAGAACAATTATCTCAGTAAAGGAAGAATTAGAGTTGCCTCAATTTATGTTAGAGCTAACCCTGCATATAACTCTAGCAAAGAGGATGAGAAGAATGACTTCTGTTCTTCTGCAGCGGTAGGAGGTACCACAGAACTATAAGGACATGTTTCAACAGCCTTTCTATGAACAAATGGTAGCAACCCTTTCAACATCCTCAGTAGTACATCAATATTCCAGCGCTCTCGTTCTCCCAGAACACGAAAATGAGAATCTAGAGAACCTTCAACCCCTGATATAGGCGGACACCGCTGACAAATTATTTACGACAGCATATTAGCAGTTAAGGCCAGAATATGATTAAGTAATCTACAAATACTTGAACATGGATACCTGAGCAGAACCTAAGATGTGGGAGAGTATAACTCGTAAAACATGGTCCAGTTTACCTCCCCAATTTATCACTGCAGGAACAAGTTCTTTGATTGCAGTATCAACAACCACTCCTGAAGGATCACATACCAACTGGAGCATGAGCTCTTCAACCTATGAAACAAAACGACACATTTCAGATAAGAACTTCAGTCGTGAGATTTTTTTTTAACCAGGAGGTAAGCCCCTAAGCCGCTCCTGGAGCCATTGGTTCTGGTCTATTCTATAGCTTACATTTTAGACAATTCTGTGAACTCAATTTCTTGCTCCATGATGGCCTCTGGGCATTAATGAGGCTGACCTTAAAATATTTGTCCAGATTTGGAAAAAGCGGAAGAAGAAGCGCCAGGTTATGAGCAGCAGATTCTCGGACCACGGTAGCAGAATCTTCAACTAGTTGCTGAATGATGGATAGAATTAGAGAATCACGAATCTCAGGCCGAACAAATTCTGCAAGCTCCCCACATGATTGAGCAACTAGCAACCTACGCTCTTCATATTTATGATTGATCTGCAGATCAGTTTAACCATATTATCCACATGGAAGAAAAGATTCCAGACAGTTTAATAATAAGAAAATTAAATCAACAATAGGTACCTGCTCCCAACATTGAGGAAGCAGCTCTGTTTCGGTTCTCATCTCTCCTACATTTTGAGCAAGGTTTACACAGGCCTGAAGAAAGAAAAGAGAAAAAGCCAAATTATTAGGTGCATTCTTCTACAACAAAGAGACAAAGAAACAGAAAGCTCTTGGTTATCCAGTAATCCTGTCATAGACTCACATCCATTATAATACGCCTCTGCTGTTCATCTGGCCGTTTTATAAGATTAAACAATGTGTGCGTTAAGGAATCTCTCACTGTGTTGTCAGGATGACGCTCAATCGCACACATAATCAATGGAAGAAGCTCCTGCATCCACGTGACATATTTAATGTAAAATAAAGCTATAGAGGAGTGACAAAGCAAGAAAATTCAGATAAAAACCTCACGATGGTTGATCAGAACATAAGGCACGATCTTTGGTAATGCATCTGAAAGTATTTGAATGGTCTCCATTCCCTGGCAAGAAAAGTAAAAAAAGCTAAACATGTCGCATACATATTCCACAAAAAGGATAATTGACAATGCTAAGAAATATAAAAATGGTTTCAAGTCTTTACCATCTTTTCAGAAGTTTTTTTGAGGCTCCCTAAGTTTTGGTTTAATCCTTTATTCCCAGAAGGTGATTCAGAACTGAGAGTATACATACTGTCTAGGCTACTGTTGCAAGAAACATCTGTAGTAGAAACGGCATTGTTAGGATTAAATTTGACATCTTCGGAAGTCTGGAAGCCATGGTTCTCATCCGAATTAGTAGCTGTTGATTCTACAGATTTAGGCACCATAGTTACTTCACTAGTCTCAGCCACATTTTCTTCTGTCTGTATGCCCTCACTCAGAGATGTAACTCCGTCCGACATTCTGGTTGCAGAATCATCTCCCTTCACTTCTGGATCACTGCTTGAAGATTTTTTTTCTTCCTTAGAGTTGTCAGAATAAGAAGCCTTTCTATTTTCATTTTCGCCGGATGACCAACCTCTACTGGCCAGGGCTCCTTCTATGTGCATCTTCAATGAAGTGATTTCAGCTCTGCAGTCATTAAGCTGTTTTCTCTGTAGATCCACCATCTGCTTAAGATCATGTACCTTCAACAAAACCCATAAGTCAATTTTACTTCCATGGAGTTAACTGAACGAAGATTATGGAGATGGCCGATACCTGAATGTCCTTATCTTTTAGATCCTTCTGTGCAACTTCCAAGGATTTGGTTTTGCTTGCTAACTTATTATCAGTCAATTCCTTGTTTTTACGCATGGATTCTTTTTCATCATTAAGTCTCTTGTTATCTTTCATCAATACTTCATTTTCTTGAATCAGAGAAATCTTCTCCTGCAGCAGGACAACCGTTTATGGAACATACAAAAAAACTTTGCTCCTTCTGCGATATTGCAATTTAATGGAAGTGAACAATATAAATATCTGTGTTGGCTGAAATAAACCTACATCAAGAAGAACTAAGATTCTAAAATCTTTAACAAGCTCAAGTATGGAAGAATGTTTTTTTTGGGGGATTTATGGAAAATTTATCACCGACCAACCAAAATATATAAATCCTTGGAACATCAAATGGAATACATTAGAATTTTTGAGAACTACACTAAATTGGTGAAATATAGTCTTCCATAAGCTTTTGTTAACCATTTTTCTTATTTCACAACCAAAATAAGTTGAAGAACCCTCAAATGGCCATGTTGGAAAGCAAATACCTCAGCAGCCTCCGAGGTGGTTGAAAGGTACTGGTAATAGTAACGTCGTAGAGCATCAGAAACACAAGCTGAACTGTTTGGCCACACATCTAGGTCTTGATCAGTAACCTATGACACACCAAGACAATATAAATGTGATTAAGCATATTGTGGAAGCAAATGAAAGGGCCAAAGTATAGGAAAAGTTGGTCAAATGATAAATACATGCATGGAATTCATATAGAGAGACAATGAACACTTGAACAAACAAGAGTACAACCAAAAAAAGAAACTCACAAGGATAAGGTTTCTGCACTATATTGGCAATGTAGATGAAAAATTCATGTACACCTAAAACTTCAATCACCATAGATATTGCCCATTTGGACTCCTGCTGCAAATTATGCTACTCTTCTTTTACTTTATAGTGATTCTTGAATGAGCTCCAATAACAAGCCTTATCACTCTAATCAAATGAGTGTGCAATTTGTATTAATTACTATTTTATTTTCAATTTTCATGCCAATGCCATGATAAAATACCAACAATAAGCTCCATCACCCATATCCCCTAGGCTGCGAAGGGAGATAGGGCATTGAATTTGCTCCAGATCAAACAATTAGCTGCATGGCATTGGAGTGTATGGGGAGAGAGAAATATAAGATGTTTTATGGGTAGTATACCAACAAGGGTCTTAGCTACACAAGCAGTTGTAGCTCTAACTTTCTTCACTACTTAAGCCACCTTGAAGAGGCTTATAGTGGGGTCTTTTGGCTTTTTTTTGGTAATTGGTGATACTGTTTATACCTTACTATAAACATATACTTTTTCTAAGTTTATTTTATACATCCCTTTGGATGATATATTGTATCGTTTCAAATCAATGAAATGAATGCAATGTTATCTTTCAGAAAAATGAAAAATGCCATGATAAAATACTTCATAAACTATTGAGTCTAGATCTTATAAATTTTTTTCTAAAGCCATGTGAATGACTTGTTGATGAAGGATCATTCTTATATACTCTTTCATCAAAAGTAGAACAGATTTCTTCCTTAGCTTTAGGAGTTTTATGTCCATGTAACAGCTTTCCAGATGACATTTAATTTATTTTTAGCTCACTTTCTTCAAACAAGAGGATGAAAAGGAAGTCAAGAAAAAAATGGAAGATGATCAAAATGATCTATGATAATAAGCTTGTCCAACTGAAATGATTGTGTAAGGAAGTAGAACTGTTCAAAGGATAAAAAAAAAAGAGGAGATTCTCCAAAATGGTTGACAATGAGCTAATATGATTCATCGTGCATTTTTGGTCTTTTTGTATGAATATTTAGATTATTACAATCGTGCCCATTCTGGAGAACAGGCCGGTGGTTGAACCAGTAGGTTCAAGTACTAGAGCATGCACTGACCAATGATAAAATATGGCACCTATAAATACAAGAAGGAATGGCAGAAGGATGAGGGGAGGATAGGAAGGAGGGTTCTTGTGACAACGCAAGTGAAGGAAGGTCAGAGACAACATCTGGGAAGAAGTATGCTAGAAAACGTGTGAAGAGAGGAAACATGTAGAGAAGATGCAGAGAGAAATGAAACTAAGAGAGGAAGGGAAATTAGAGAACATTAATCTACTTGATCTGTGTAACAAGTATTCAATGCATTGGTATGCAGAACCTTTCTTTTTTTTTTGAATGGTGGTATGTCCTGGTGAGAGACCACCATACAAGCACAAAGAATGATCACACATCAATCCTTGGATGCAATATCAGAGGCAGAGAAAGTTTTTAGTCATCATCTACTCACTTTCTTCTCATTGACTAAAGAATAAGAAGGAATAGAATTGTCCTACATTAGATGCCTACACATGCATGAACTACTTCAATTCATGTTGCTGAAACTTGAATCATTGCCTTCTCATTTCTGATTCACTCCAAAAAAGAAAGGAATTGTCCTACGTCTGTCCTATATTAGATATATTTGTACATGAACTAATTATCTCAAGTTTATGTTGCTGAAACTTGAATCAACCTTGATAGTAGAACTTGATCCTATAACATCTTGGCTGAATAAAACAACTACAACTCAAATCTAATGAAGGGCAACAGCAAGAATTATGTTTTCCATATTCAATAGAAAATGAGATGAGACTGCACAAATAATAACAACTACTCTGACTCAGCATTGCAAAACAGCAGAAATGTGGCATTATAAAGATAGCATCACACAACTGATACACAAGGCTTTTGTTGTAAGTTAATTTCCATGTAACTAAGATGGTGCTCTTAGTTTGGTGCAACACACTACAGCCTTAAAGTAAGGTCCTGTTGAAATTTTCAACCAATAATGAGGTGTTTGACTAGTAAATACAACAGGTGCAAGATACAAAGACATCAGAATTTGGTGGGTGGAGGTAGAGGGAGAAGTACAGTTTGTAACACATTAGGGCCCACTTTCACCAGCTTGTGAAAGGGGCCTTGCACTGGATTGTAGATAAAATACAGTTATGACATAGCACTGATTAGGAAGGAACAACTACAATTGCAGTACCAGTAAAACAAAGGTAGCATTGCATGCAGATAAAAAAAGTCCACATGCAAATACAAGACGGATGAAAAATTGGTAGAATGCCCTAAACAAATACACGACAGGTTATTTTAAAAAAAAAGACGATTCCCAATGGCACATGAAAATTACGAGTATGAACCATTAAATATTCAGTAAATGAAGCAAAGAAAAATGGTGCTTACACCAAATGAATATGAATAGAACTAAACTGGATAAAGGGTAAAGGCACATCTCAAACACTCTTCTATTAACGCATCAACCAATGTGTTTTACATGCTTTGCAATTATTTGATGTAGATTAGATCCTTTTCTAATTGATACTATTTTGCAGCAAGTGATTGAATAAATTTAACAAGGTATGAGGGCATATAAATTGATGGTACATGATGAATATAAGTAAGATTCGAATCAATATTTCTATCACACCATCATTATGGTACCATATGCTCTCAATCATGTGTTTTTTTTTTTTTGAACTTGCTCTCAACCAAGTATTGGTACACTTGATATAGACATGCATGCCAAACATACCAATCTTTTGTTAAAAAATTATTAATAAATTATATAAGATAAATATTGAATTATAGGAGTCAAAAATAACAACATGGAAATTTATAAGCATAAGAAAAAAAAAGTTAAAATTAATTAATAATTAATATTTTTGAGTTTGAGTAACCGATTAGAAAAATCATGAGGGATTTTTTTAATAATTCTTGAGTGCATGAGGCCCCCAACCCACACCTTATGCCAAGGTATGCCTAAAACATGAAAACCAGCCAAAACCAAACGGTCTCTACACAAAAATTCATGGGTGAACGGATAGTACTAAATATACCAGAGTGGTATAATCGTTATTTAAAACCTTGGTTGGAATATCATACAACTTTGTATTTTAGGCTGGAAGACACTTTATGCAAAAACAATGAAACCACATTTTATTGTTCTAATAATCAATACTGCTCCTACAATATTAATTCCTGACCTTAAATGGTCTTCATAGACAAAAGTACAATCCTTTTAATCAGCATCTGAATTAACACTATGGTGTGGCATATTATGTATTTGCTGACACAAACTCTTTTCTTAGACATATCACATGAAACAAGTGACCTTCTGCATTTGTTAGACAAACCATAGATCTAAACGTTTGCTGTCACACAATTACATCCTACTCACCTCCTCAAGAAACGTCATAGCTGTTAGCCGATAACCAGCGATGAGCAAGTATTCCTTCACAGCACAATTTATGTCTTTTCGTTCAGTATCCTTTAGAGGACCTAAAGAGACAAAAGAGATCTCCCTCTTGTTTTGTTGTTCTGTAGGACCATCAGCTATAGGCACATCTGAACTAGATCCTGAACTAGAATACAATAGTGACATCACTTTAATGTTTACATAAGGGAACAAACAAGCATAAACACAAACAATTATGTTAATTGGTAAATAGTTGATATGATAGATCTCAAGCATGCAAGTCCCAATCAAGAACATTATGCCTTCATGACAAGAGTTTGCAAATAAGAAAACATCTAGAAGTGAGAACAAAAACACATGATTAAAGCATGTGGCACACAAGATTTTTTTGATCCCCGGATCACACAGTTCCGTCCAAGATAATTTGTTAATTATAAAAATTATGTCATGTTCATCATCAAAGGAGTCAGCACTCTGAAGGTTTTAAAATAAATAAATAAATTTATAGTCTGCAATATGATAAATGAATAGATCTAAAATAGGACCCACCAAAGTTACGGTACAATCCTATTTGTGTTTAATATTACTTTAAAAGTTCTATCTTGTTCCATCATGTAGAAATTTATAAGAAATCGAGTAAGCAATCAGAATGAAATTGTTTGTATGAATTTTATCAAAAAAAAAAAAAACTTTTACATGAACACACAAGAATGGAGAGGTCTTAAAAATTATGCACGCCACACGCAAGGATTTTTCTTAATGTATGCTATAGGATAAAGGGCCTTTGATAGCAACCCAGGAATAGATGATATCGAGAATAACCTGTTAATATCACCTTGCTTTAAGATGTATCTAGCCAACCATGGTTTTACTCCCTCGACACTTTCACAATAGCAAAAAGACCAAGTCAAATGTTTATCCTTTCCCTTGTTTATCTATGTAACAAGTATCTCTAGGAAGATTCTACAAGCACAAATTAATTATATATTTTTTCATTGCCTTAAATAATATGTATAGAGTACACAAAGTGTACACTACTCTGGTTAGAGTAATTGGGCTCTATACGGGAGGATCATGAGGTCTTGGGTTCAAGACTCGTTAAGTTCTAAAAAAAAATAATATGTATAGAGATCTTATCCAACATTAATAACGAACCATTATGTTCATCTGGAGAAAAGTGTTTTCTCTTTTGTAACTCCTCCTTCAGTCTGGACAAGTCTTCATGGGCTAAACGAAGCTCATATTCAGTGATGGCCAACTTTTCTTCCACTGTTACTTTCTCTTCTACCAGAGTTTGTGGATCTGCAACTGAAGAATTTGACAAATATCATGAATGTGATTTCCGTACAAGTCACAAGAAATAATAACTGGCAGAATTCATCGCATATAAGCAAGAACATGGAATAAAATTTCATCAAGAAACATAATAGTTCTACTTCCAATTTCTTGAATTGGTTTCCCCCAGGAATCTTTTCTTGGGCAAGACATTATGTAAACAGTCATTTGAGTAAAAAACGAAATAAAAGACAACTATGACCTTAACAATAAAAGTTATAAGTGGTCAATATATTTCATAAACATCTCATGAAATCTGAAAACTACTATGGTTAAACTTGTCCAAGTATGTAGATTTTTTATGTCAACAGTCTTAAAGATGATCATCATTATACTTTGAAGAAGTCATATTTAGCCTTGCAGTGAAACCTAAACCAACCAAGAACAACCAAAGGGGAAGCTAAAATCTCCAAGTTAAAATGATGGTGAACAAAAATGAGAACATGAAATAGGGGACATATACTAATATGAAACTTGCAGCAATTTACTCTCTGAAGTAAGAACTAATAATACATTGCATTAGCTTAAGGCAAATATACATATTAAAGAATAATATACAACCATATGGACATGGCTGTAAGAAATATCCGAACACCTAGCCTACGCATACCTAATTACCATTTGATGCCTCGTGTACTTTTAACAATTCCATAAATAGCACATTATAGGCATCCATAAATCATATGAAGATACAACAGCACAGGAACAGGCCGACAATAAGACATCCCGTATGAACATAAGTAACACCAAAAAAATGGCATTCATCACCTCCACCAAGAAATCTTTTGAGTGACAAAACTAATTCATAAAAAGTAGATTTTAAGATGCAGTTTTTGACCAGGCTTAGAGCATGCAAGGGATTCTAGGAGATTCACAATGACTGAAAAGTTGGAAGACATCTAGATTTGAAAGATTTGCTGAAATCCCGATGTATAGCTATCATGTTGAAGCTTCTATTTAGATGTAAATTAAACATTGTTTTAGATTCCTACAAGATTTCAATATTTATAAATTATTATTGATAATGTTACCATCATGATATGCCATTTCAAATAAGATTTGAAGTAGGTACCCACATCCTCATTGATCAAACTAGTACTTGTCCAGCTTATTTGGAACAAATTTGAATTAAGGAAATAATACCACTTCGATGATAGAACTGAAACTCAAGAACTTAATTCCAACTTGTGTTTAGAGGAATGAAAAAGAGAATCCCACCTCTCATGTTAGCATACTAAATTATGTGCTGGTTTAGTAAAGTATCATTTTGTTGCATTTTGAGAATTAATTGATGGGCAATAAGCATAACTGTTAACTAGTAATAAAAGTGAATGAGAATGCAAAACAACTACTTTTTTCATTACATTTTGAACTCTTCCAGTTTTAAAGGATTTGGAATCCTCGTTCCCAATTATTTTAAATTAAAAATAGTTTAAATCTATGGATAATTCTATAGTTTCTTCACTCCGAACACCTGATCAACTTATACCACCCAGTAGCCCAAAAAGCCTTTTTTAAGAAACAAAAAAGAAGAAGAAAACAACTATTTGAACTCTTCCCGTTCTTAAGGATTTGGAATTCTCATTCCCATTATTTCAAATTCCAAATAGATTAAATCTATGGACAATTCCATTTTTTTTTCACTCCGAACACCTGATCAAGCCATACCACCTGGTCACCTAAAAAGTTTTAAGAAGAAAAAGAAAAGAAAAGAAAGAAGATACTGTGACCAAAAAAATGTTTCGTGTCTTTAGGATAAGACAAGGCTGACCACCGATGTTTTTGACATGACAACAACAAAACTAGGATATAAGCACAATGGAAAATGTTAACAAAATTGAGAACATACCGGTGAATACATGTACGTATTAACAACATGCGATAGTGGTGCATAACCGATCCAACAACTTTGTATGAAACTTATTATACAAGATGGCAAATCTTTAAATAGATAATGAATGGCCAACCTGAGGAAGAGTTAGCTAATGATGACATGCACAGATATTTATCTAAGGAATTATATTTGAGGATGTAAAATCCTCTGGTGGTAAGAGTTGCGTCCCAGCAATCAACACATTCACTTAAAAGAAGATACTAACCAACGTAAATAAAATAAATAATTTCGGTTCAACCAGGCAACAGCGGTAGCCAGGAAAAGTGGAGACACAGGAATCTAAGAATTTATGCTTTAGGGCACACAAATGTTACTTGGAGATCAAGAATCTTATACAATAAAATAGACTTGAATGAATACTTCGATAGCCTTGCAGAAGATAAACACATATCGATTATCAAATGCAATCCGGTCTATTGACCGGTCTATTACCCACCACAAAGCAACGGTAGTATGATCGCACGTACGACATTACTGCTTAAACAGCTAATCAAATGATTGCTGGAACGAACTCCACGTTCACAACATTGTAAGAATTCATTTTTGATTCGTCAAACCCCCAGAGAAGAAGTAAAAGAAAAAACAGAAGATCACAAAGGAACGAGATATTTCAGAGATCGTGGATTCCGAGATGAAAACAGAGCCGAAAGATGAAGCGAACCTCGGAGGGCGCCGAAGCGGGAGATCTGGTCAGGCGGGAAGAGAGCGGAGTCGGCGAAGAAGTCGCGGAGTCGGATGGCCTGATCATGCCGGCCGTCCTCGATCAGCTCGTGGAGGAGCTCGAAGGCGGTGAGCAGGTAGTTCTCCTGCAGCAGGAAGTTCACCACGCAGTTGCACAGCGACGAACGCTCTACGTCCATCGCCCGCCTCGTCGCCGGATCCGACATCTCCCTTTTTCCTCCCCTCTGCAGACGAAAATGGATCCCTTCTCCAGTCGTCGTCTTCTTCTTCTCACATCATACGGAGGAGATCGGGTGCCCAATTTGCGATCGGAACGAGAACGCAAATATAAGTATCATACGACGGGAGAGAGGTGTGTGAATAAATTATGGATCTGGAAGAGGAAGCTGCGAAATGTGTTCAACCGGAATTTGATTTGGTTTTCTAGCTTTCAATTTTATAAGGCGGTGCCAGATGTCTGACGATTAGGTTGACTCGTGATGGGCCTTGAAGCCCAAGGTTTCCAATTAATAGTTGTTTAATATAATTTCCAAATCACTGACCACAGCGGACCATCTGTTTTATTTTACTCTTCTTTTAGTTCTAAAAAGTATTATTATCTGGTTAAATTATGACGTGGCAAGTATTTTTCAAAATTTTGTATTTATGATTTAATTGCTTATAAATTATTTTATATTATTAAAATACAAGTGTCTCAAAATATAAAATATAGATATATTTTATTTACCGCTGCAATCAATTAATATTTAATAGAATTTTATATGATATTTTTAGTAAATTAAGATACTTAAAAGTTGAGAAGAGTGTGATCAATTAATTATATTTACCGCTGGGCGGAGGTGTAATTAAAATATTAAGTTAACGTACAGTTCAACCGGAAAGTGTTTGATCCGACTCCCCCACTCTGCTACTTTGTGGGTATCCAAATCTTCCCATTCCAACGCAAAACCAGAGCCCAAAAGATCTACTTTTCTATCACTTCACTGCGCCTCACGCTCGGCTTCCTCTCGCCATCTCCGTTTTTATCGCCGTTAATTTTTCATGGGCATGTGAGATTCTTCTTCAGTCTCCAGTGCTTGCTTATATGGTCCTCCTCTCTCCGTGCTTCTTCTCCTCCCACGTCCCAACGGTCGAGTTCTTAGCTTCCATCCATCCATGGCCTCCTTGTCGCCAACACCACCACCACCACCACCCCCTTCTCTGCTGGCCCTCTTCCTACTCTGCCACGCCTCCCTTCTCCTCGCCGTCGCCGGCCTCAACAGCGACGGCACCGCCCTCCTTTCCTTCAGGGCGGCCGTCAGCCGTGACCCCACTGGCTCCCTCGCGGACTGGAACTCCTCCCACCTCGACCCCTGCTCCTGGAACGGCATCGCCTGCAAAGAAGGCTCCGTGGTCTCCTTGAGCCTGCCGAAGAAGAGGCTGGTGGGCTACATCCCCTCCGCCCTCGGTTCTCTCCCCTCCCTTAGGCATGTCAACCTCAGGAGCAACAGGCTCTTCGGCCGCCTCCCCGTCGGCCTCTTCGCTGCTCGGGGGCTTCAGAGTTTGGTCCTCAGCGGGAACTTCTTGTCCGGCTCGGTCCCGCCGGAGATCGGCGAGCTTCTGTACCTGCAAAACCTGGATCTTTCCCGCAACTTACTCTCCGGCTCCATTCCGGCGACTTTGGTCCAATGCAAGAGGTTAAAAACCCTAGTTTTGAGCCACAATAACTGTACCGATTCTTTGCCCCTTGGTTTGGGTGCCAATCTCCTCGGATTAGAAAGGCTCGATCTTTCTTACAATCGTTTAAATGGTTCGATTCCGAGTGATATCGGCAATCTTACTAATCTTCAAGGAACCCTTGATTTGTCTCACAACCAGTTCTCGGGCTTGATTCCGCCGGGCCTCGGGAACCTGCCGGAGAAGGTGTATATCGATCTTAGCTACAACGATCTCAGCGGGCCAATACCCCAGGATGGGTCCCTGGAGAACAGGGGGCCAGCAGCTTTCACCGGAAATGCGGAACTTTGTGGTCGGCCATTGAATAACTCTTGCTCTTCAGATGCTCAATCATCCCAAAATGGCACTCCCAGTAGTGGAAGTAGCAGGCCCAAAGGGCTGGGTAGTGTCGCGGTGACATCAATTGTGGTAGCTGATGTGGTCGGAATCTGTCTGATTGCTTTGCTATTTTTCTACCTTTACCGCAAGGCAATTGTTTCTCTGGAGGCCAAAAAAGATGTTCGGAAATCCGCCAAAAGGTGGAAGAGCAGGAAGGTATGCATGTGCTTTAGGAAGGAGGAGTTGGATTCGTCATCGGATGATGCTGCACAATATGTGCTAGTGCCATTGGATAAGCATCTAAGCTTTGATCTCAATGGGCTTTTGAAGGCAACAGCATTTGTTTTGGGGAAAAGTGAGATTGGTATTGTCTACAAGGTTGTGTTGGATGATGGACTTACTTTAGCTGTAAGAAGGTTGGGGGAGGGGGGCCTACAGAGATTCAAGGAATTCCAAACCGAGGTTGAAGCGATCGGAGAGGTCAAGCATCCCAATATCGTTCCTTTGAGAGCTTATTACTGGTCCATTGATGAGAAATTGCTTATTTATGATCATATTCCTAATGGCAATCTTTCTGATGCTATTCATGGTATGTGGTTCTATATTTCTACCACCAAATTCTTTTCATGTTATATTGCATATGGTTAGAGCAAACACTTTTGATTTCAGCTTTTGATAAAGTATATAAATTATGTTGGTTTCAGTACATTAAACTTGTTCCAAATAGGAAGTCTTCCAAAGTTCATTCTTAAGAACTGGATATGCCAAACTTTTGTTGGCTTGTTTGTCAACTTTAAGAAGCATGGCTTAACATAGGTAGATGGTTTAACATTGATTGTAGCTCTATTAAGAAGCATGTTGGGAATTGGCTGAAGTGCTTTGACGTGCTAATTAATTTACATTCCTATTTCTTTCCTGTGCCAATTAACTATTTAGATTTTTTACATGCACGCATTTCTCCTCCTAATCGAAAACTTTGGTGCTATTGGCAATACAGAAAAAGATGGAATCATGAATTTTGTGCCACTATCGTGGGAAATACGTTTGAGGATCATGAAGGGAATAGCAAAGGGTTTGACTTTCTTGCATGAGTTTAGTCCAAAGAAGTATGTCCACGGTGATCTAAAACCTACGAATATACTTCTCGGGCTAAATATGGAACCTTATATATCTGATTTTGGGGTTGGACGTCTAGCAAGCATAGCAGAAGGGTCTCCATTTCTTCAATCAAGTAGAATGCCCAAAGAAAAAGTTCAGGGCCAACGACAACCGTACATTGGCTTCAGCCCCATCATAAGCAAAGGATCACTGTATCAGGCTCCAGAGATGTTGAATACCTTGAAGCCATCTCAAAAGTGGGATGTGTACTCATACGGAGTCATTTTATTAGAAATGATCTCAGGCAAATCTCCACTAGCCCTTTTGGAGACTACGGAAATGGATTTGGTTCATTGGATTCAGTTTTGCATCCAAGAGAAGAGATCACTATTGGATATGTTGGACCCTGTCCTCGCTCATGAATCCAGTCGACAGGATGAGATTATTGTGGTGATAAAATTGGCTTTGTCGTGCGTTCACGGTAATCCTGAAAAGAGACCATCAATGAGGCATGTTGCTGATACTATGGAAAGTCTATGAACTGAAGCTACAAAGTGAGAGGTGCAAGTCTTTCTCCATGTCTCACACTGTTGTCCCTTCTGAGTGTTTAATGTGCTCCGGTTCTCAGTGCCAACCTGGTAGGTCCGCATCATATTATAACACCATATATATTGGAGAATGCAAGCTTTGGCAGTTGAATCAGAGAAGTCCAAAAGAGAAATACCACTTGTTGTGTGATTAGGATCAATAATGTTAGCTATTATCATCCCCTATGTCTAATATAAAGCTTGAAATGTGATAAGTTTTTGATAATGTTACCATGGGGAAATAGGAGAAACATGAGTATTGTTTCTCCTCTTGTGAATTCTTTTTGGGGGGCTTAATATCTAATACTTGTAGTAGAATGGAAGATCTATCATGGTTCAAGGTTGAAATCATTATGGATTTTCTTTCTCTCCTGTGGAAGATAAAGTACAAAATATACATTCATCATCAAGGCCTAGGTTTTGGTCAATTAAGTTAATAAGTTTGTCGGCCAGCAAAGTCTACAAAGTAACTCAAACAAAAAAAAACGTTTATATAAAGTGAGATTGGATTTATTTATGTCAATAAAGCAAATCTAAAACAAGACTATTATGAGAATAATAGCTTGGTTTATACAGATAAAACAAAACCTATTTATGACTATCCATTTGATGCATTTCTTCCTATTTATTGACGTGATTGATGTCATCTTTAGGTTTTCTTTTATACTTCTATGAACTGAAGTCAGTGCAAACAAGGACTCATCCACCGGGCTTGTAGGGCCAACCATGACATTCTGCTGGAAGGGACTCCACCTCACCAGAACAAGATGCAGACTACTCAATAGTCTTGTCTGAAGAGAGTTTGCCTACATGTGCACTTTTTGTGATGAGGACTTTTGACGTCTGCCTTTGCTGAGATTATATGTATATAGAGAGAGAGAGATGAATTTAGAAAGGGACAAGTTTTAGCTTAATGGTGATGTCTCTTTTATATCATCTGTAACTAAACATGGCTTCTTCTGCATATTAAATATTAATATAAACCCAACGAGCAGTTCACTTTGAACTCTTATATACAAGAACATCGCCACATACATCATGCACAATGCATCAAAGAGAGTCTAAATGCATTCGCACACACGACCCACTTAACAATTAAAGGTAATTAGTTTGGGGTAACTCCAATTGGATCTCCAAACTTTATTCATTTTGCATTACATGAACATATGCGTCTATTTTCAATCTTTATGATCACTAGCATTTTCATTGATCTTAAGACTTTATATAATATATAGAGAGAGAGAGAGTTTGTTTCAAAAGAAATGACATTTATGGTTAAAAAATTACCTTCTACTATTCATTTGGTACTAATAATCTAATTAATTAATAAAGCACTTATTTCGCTCGAATATAATCATGGTTGTGATATCTTCTTTACAACCATAATAAATAATATTGATTCATACTGGTTACGTATATAATACTCTGGCTGTAGTTTTATTTAATAAAAATTCAGTGAATTATAGCTATTTTGTGATTAAGGTGGAGACTTTAACTATTTATTGATCTTTTTAATAATATTTAAAATCACATTGGGCATCAAGTCAAATACGATGCTGTTGCAGTATTCTCTGTGGTATTACTTTATATAAATATCGCTGAGCCATTTTGTAATCCCATTAATTGTTGCTGGTTGTATGAGGTGGCATATGCCTCCCTTTAGACAAATAGATGAGAATGCACACATTAAATTAACATATCCTTTTGAAGAATCCCTTGGGAGAAAGAAAACCCTCTCACCATTTCTCGCATCTCAACCATTCTCCATCGGCATATCCATCTCTTTCTCTGTCACACTCTCCAACCAATTCAAACAAATAGATCATGTCGATCTTATCTTCTCATCACGGCTGATGCAGAAGCATTTAATTAATCAGTTAACATCAAGAAGACGTCGCAGATTGAGAGAGGATTACTTTACTAGGTTGCTCGCTTTTTGCGACGGCTCGACATTGTTCTTCCGCCCCCCTTCTTCTTCTACGCCCACTTTCTCTCTTCTCCTTTAATTTCCCTCCCTTTCTTCTTCTTCTTCTTCTATCTATTTTTTTGCTCGAGCAGATCAAGGGGAATCAGATGGAGAGTAATAATGCAGGCAGCTGCTGGTTTGAGGAGATGATCCAAGCTCTGGATGAGGAGCGTCAGAAGGTGGAAGTCTTCCACCGAGAGCTGCCTCTTTCTCTGCGTCTTATCAACCAAAGTAATTATTTCTATCAATTAAAACGCGCGTTGCCATATGATTGGAAAACACGAACAAATATCTGTATATCTCTATATATATATCATTAACTTTTCTCGTATATAAATGCTGAAAACAGCAATCGAGAGCTACAAGCAGCTGAAGGTCACCAATATGAGTAATCCAAGAGAGCAAGATCGGCTAATTGCAGTGAAGGAATTAATCTCCCAGCTGAGGCCAAGTTCCATGTCTTCCTCAGATGAAGAGGACACAAACAAGCAATTAGGTAGAGAGGAAATCTTAGGAAGCAGCAGTGATCAGGCGATAAGACGACCCACTCTTGAGCTCTTTACACGCGATGAGCATGATCGTTCCTTCTCATCACCTGAAATGGTAAAAGATTTAACTACACAGTTTCGAGCTCGTTTCATATTTTTTTGATGATGAAAGGGGGATCTGATATCTGGCATGTATGCTGTATATGCTATGGATCTCTCTCAGATTTGGCGATCAGATGATTCCAACTCCAAAGGTAATGAGGATGCTGGAGCTGCCAATATTAATGGAGGAGAAGGCGACGATGATGATGGAGAGGATATTGGCTCGGACGGGGAGGAGGATTTAAAGAAGAAGGACAAAAAGGCACAATATTCTAAAAGAAAAGTGAGAAGATTCTGGTCGGAAGAACTGCACGAGAGATTCTTGCTGGCACTTGAACAGCTCGGCGGCTGCAATGGTGAGTATTCGTAGGAAACTAATTTGTTCGACGCTCCTAATAAATTAATTATAGTTATTATTATTTCACAGCTGCAACACCGAAAAGAATTCGAAAGTTGATGAAGGTAGAAGGGCTCACAAATGATGAGATAAAGAGTCATTTACAGGTAATAATTAATTTATATGATTCAAGAAAAAAAAATACTAAATGCAAAGTATATTCATATCCAATTAGGCATAAATTAAATATAATCTGTGTTCAGAATTCTTAAAACTTTTAAGCACAAAAATGTTCTTTTAAACAATTTGAGAAAGAAAATGTTTTTTTAAACAACAAAATATTATTGTAAATATTTTTTCAATTTATAATCCTTCAAAAATGAAGACTAAGAGCCTTTAAAATAACAAAATTCTCTAGCATTTACTTGCATAAAAACTGACCCACAACCTACATGGGCCGAAATTTTAAGTTCCACGAGTCAAAAACTAAATTTCATATATATATATATGATATATAATTTTAAAAAAATTAATCAATGGAACTACTCGTAATTATAAAAAATATATAATTTTTTTGTTATATTTTCGTATATATAGTAGACTAATAAAAGACGAATGTATCTAGTACACTTGGTATTTTAAAATCTTAGTGAATGCTGTAGATTTTTTAACTTTAATTTACTGTCAATTTTAACCAATCCTAACATGACTATCTCAGAAATTTCGCATCAGTAAGAGAAGAACAAATCCAATACTTGATAGCAGGATCCCCAGCATAAACAAGGAGAATAACATTGAAGCTTCAAACTTTGCTGTGGTGGTAAGGGGGATATGGATTCCGACGATGGATTCTAGAGCCAGAAAGTTTCCTCCTCCGCTGGTAGCTCTGAAATCCTCATTGATGTTGGGGAATGAAAACTTTCAGCTAGCAAAACAAGCAAGGATAATGTAGTTTTTCTTCTCCCTTGTTCTAAACAAATGAGGCGCTAATCTTTCCGTACTTGTTTTGTAAATGTATGCTCTGCTCCAAAAAAATTTACTATAATTTGATTAGGTATGCTAAAACCCCTGCCTTTCATAATGGTGAGCATATATGCAGCCATAAGCTTGAGCGAGCGAGAAAAGTAAAACCTTGTCCCATTGGCAAAGAATTTGCTGGAGTCAACCCTCCCCCCCTGGCATCATCACCATCTGAGGAGTGTCTTCTTGTGAAAGTGATTGAATGAAGGTGGAGCAGAGAGCCAGCAAGCAACCATGTGCTCAGCAAGTAGAATTCCACCTTGTAGAATTTAGGGCATTCATTATTATCATATATATGTATGTACGTATGTATATATATATACATGCCTGAAAACTTTGACTGCAACTCTTTTCCTAAATACTATTTTTCTCAACTCCTCCCCTCCTTCGCTGTCTCTTCCTCCTCCTCGTTTGAAATGTCTCCCTCTTTTTGTTTGACTCGTTCCCAAAGCCTTCCTCCAATCAGCCCTCTTTCTCGCTGCAATTAATAAATCAAGCTTACTTAAAATATCTGATGCTGATATCGATATGACTGCAGGAGAATTTGGGGGAATGATGCTCCAATTTCTCTCCAATCAAAAAATTTCAGACTGATCAACTGTTTACTTTTCAGTTCAGCAGGAAATATCTAACTGCATCATGTAAAAGTCAGGCATTTGTGTTTTATTTTCTAACTTTCTTCCCTTTGATTCTTTTCTTAGGATGACCAGTTCTCGTTTTGAATTCTATATGTGATCACTGTTTCTGATTACTCCTTGTGTGGTGGTAGAACAAACTTTGCGCTGCAAAACCAACACTCACATGGAGGAGCAGGTCTTGTTTGCAATCCTCCATGAAACATCATGTTGCCGTGATGTCCACATTCCATGTGCTTATTGTCAATGGCCTTTAAGATCAGCAGCAGGAGGCAACTGCTCCTCCACTCTCTTAAACCCCCGTATTCTGCAACTTGAAAACGATGTTACATATTTATAAGAATTTGACTTGACTATCTCATCCATCCTCAGCCCGCTCCTGAGTTCCTAAACACAGTCTCCTGTGACACCAACACTGCTGCACCAGTGAGACGCATTATAGATTTTGTTTAGACTATTAATATCCTTAAGAAATCTGAGGTTTTTCCCACACATCTAATCTCCAATCTTTGTAGCTGAATTGTTCCTCGTTCTAATTAGGCGAATTGGTAGATAAATATCTAAACATTTAAGTGATGCGCCTGTAAGCATTAGGAGGAAATAAAAATTTCTGACGCTGTTCTAACTCTCTTGGTATACACAGCACAAGCAAGCGTGGAGTTGAACTGAAATTAACATTTGCTTGGAGTGATATATAATTATGTCCTAATTCTACAAAGCTTCAATGCATTGCCTCTTTAACATCTGTTGGTGTGCTGACATCAAATCCACAGGATCCATGTTTCTCTTCTCAACTACCCAAGGGCCACCAGTCCGGCCGTCGTCGCCGCCGCTGGCCGCCGCCGGCGGATTCCTCGCAATGTCGACGCCGAAGAGCCTGACAACTGGAGCAGGCAATCTCGGCGTCGGAATCGACGCACGCCGGAGGTCGGCGCTCAGCTTCACCTCGACGAACAGCTGCTTCTCCGGGCCGGTGGACCGCTCGAAGGTGACGACGTCGCCGGCCTCGAGGCCCTTCTCCTTCACGAAGCGGCTCCAGCCCTTGGTTAGCACGTAGCTCTGGCTGCTGTTCCAGTACGAGTACCGGAAGCGCCACACCTTTCCGGAACCGTCCTCGAAGCTCAGCAGCACGCCCTTAGCGGCGTCGCCCCCGGCCTTCTGCAGCGGCAGGTACTTCTCGGCGTGCTGCTTCGGTATCACCAGCCGGTTGAGCTTCCCGACGTCGCTTGGAGTCACGGCTTTATCGAAGAGGTGCTGCCTCGGCGCTAGGGCGGGTGACTCGCCCGCACCGGGGCCGCGAGGAGCGGCGGAACTATTATTCCTGCCGGCGCCGAAGGACCGCTTGCTCTGCTGCAGCTCGTCGCGGTACGTATGCTTCCTGAGCATGTCGACGATCTCGGCCTTGGAGTGGGAGGCGAGGAACGCGAGCTCGGCGGCGTCGTCGTCGTCGGCCTCGCACAGCGGCCTGAAGTTGGTGATCGCGTCGCGGCCGCGGAACCGCTGCACGGCGGCGTCGTAGGCGTGCGCCGCCGCGGTCTCGTCGTTGAAGGTGCCGAGCCAAACGCGCTGGTGCTTCTCGTAGATCTGCGCGCCCCATCGCCCGTTCGGCTGCGGGACGACGCCTTTGTACCGCGACGACGGCAGCTTGCGGCCGGACTCTGCCTCGGCTCCGACCTCCGGGTCGATGACGTCACTTGCGTTGCTGCCAACGCGCTGCAAGGTCACAGGAGCCGGCAGAGGCCATTTCCTGAACTCGACGCAGGCCTCTTCTACGGAGCTCATTACCATGTCTGCTCACAGCAAGCTCGAAATGAGATGAACGATTTGCTTGAGCCAAATGGGGTAGCAAATATGTGCTGCAGCCAAGATCAAGGCCAAACCTGAGGAGAGGAGGAGAAGAAGACTTGTATTATAGTTTGGAAGGCAGTGAAGTAAGAGGGCGATAGTTTTGGTGTTGTTATATAGCAAGTTGTGCACTAGTTTTAATTTAAATACGTGGGATATTGGAAATCTCGTGGAATTGGTGTTGTTGGTGTGGGTCAACTCAACTCAACTGGACTCTTGTGGTGGTGGTGGTGGTGGTGGGGGGGGGGGGGGAAGGTAATACAATGGGGGAAGGTTTGTTGTGCTTTTTTGTTGCATTTGGCATGCCAGGTCTGGGAACTGAAAATTTTAAAGTTCTAGACCAGTGATGGATGGAGAAGCTTCAGGGGTTCCTCTGCACTTACTGCTTACAGTAAGGCATTACTGACAGAGGGTAAAATAAAAGCAGGGTAGGGTTCACCCCTGAATGCCACATCTGGTACTTGGGAGTATATTTATTCCTCAGGTATACATGAAAAGTAAAGCATTTATATTATCTGGTCATCTCTATCGCCAAATCGTAAGAAGAGACATGCATATCCAAACTTGTCTGAGGCATGCAGTAGGTATGGAGAACTGAGGACAAGAACCCTAGCTAGGCAGCTGATGATATCTGATTGCAGTCAGATACAGATGGGAGAGAGCGAGCATGTGAAAGGGGGGATGAGTTGTGCATGCATGTAATGTAATGGGGCCAGGATGAACAAGTTGAGCACAACTTGAAGAGGGTGTGGACAGGGAGGGATAGGCATGCATGTTCTGATTCTAATTCCAAATCTAAGTTCATCCCCCCTGGGGAACTGCGGCCGCAGCTGCAGCTGCAGCTGCTGCTGTGGGCTGATGGTGCTGACCCACCTTGTCCTGTCTCTTTCCTCTCCCCTCTGCTGTTTCCATCTCACTCGCAAACTCTCCTTTCTTCTCCCCTCTGCTGTTTCCATCTCTCTTGCAGACTGTTTAGCAAGTGTCTGATTTAAAGAGTATTATAATGCATGAGAAAATAAGCATAGCTGCAGCTGCAGGATAATAATTTAAGCACACGTATCTCGTTACCAATTGTATTATTCTATCTACCATCTTATATATAATGTATTCTATCATGGACTGACACACCGGAAGGAGGCATGGTGAACCCAACCCACAGATACAGACAGAATCCAGAGCTGGATTTAATATGTTTCCACTTTGTGCAAATTGGGATAAGCTCTTCTTCTTTCTTATTTATTTATTACTATTATTTTAGGATCAATCCATGTACTCTCATGTCAGATGGAGCAAAACCAGGAAAGCTTTATGACGCATGTAAATTATGTAAAAGATATTGTATGAAGGAAGATAAAATTTGTTTTAATCTATACTCATTATTCGTACTTGATTAGCTCAATTTGTAAAATATGGATGTGGATCGACTCTCAGAGCAAGGTGCTTGATTGAAATCATATTGGGATCGACCTCTTTCATCCTAACGAATCATGCGTGCCACATCACATCAATTGTTCTCGAAGTATTCAGTATATATATAAATAGTTTTAAAAGATAACATGTGCGTGTGTTCTAAAATAGACTATAAATAGTTTATTTTTAGATCTTCTATAAATTTCTACTCTCCGTACAGGTACATGTAACATATAACATATGACGTGCTATTGTTAATTAATTAGCCAACTAAATTAATTAATTGGGAGCTAGGTAGGGGGAAAAAATATGCATAAATATTCCTTGGTTGGGAAAAAAGGGTTTGAGGCCAAAATTAAGCAGGATGGATGGGAGGACATCTTTGACTGCTGACCAATTGCTGCAAGTCTATCCACATGAGCTGGCAGCTCATCTTATCATCATCGTCCTTGAATTCAAAGAAAAGAGTGTGCACACCGCAGCAACTTGATCTCCGTCTATTTAATTTAATCTGGAATCTTTCCAAGTTGATCCCTGCTGCTTTTTTTTAATAGAAAACGTAACGGTGATCATGCTTTATACGCTTAATTAACTAGATTCACATCTAGATTTAGATGAATGATAAGATGATATGTGCGGCAAGCAGCAGCAGCAGGAGGAGTAGTTAAATAATTAAATAACTAGAAGAAGAAAGGTGGAGTGCACGGAGATTCCATGCATTAATTAATACATAGAATAAGAGGGAAAAACAGAAACTGAGTGCGACTTTTTATGCAGCGCCTTTTTCTTTTTCTTTTTGGGGTTTTAATGTCTCGTGGTCGATTCGGATAAAAATGATTTTGAGTCGAAATGAATAAAACCAAAACGTCGGCGCACCGCCGGAGGAGGAGGAGCTGCGACGCATCTGGTCAAATTTGGGATGCTGCAATCTGCTGCTGTTGTTGCCCGCAGAAGAAATTTAACGATTATATAATAGGCAAGGCAAGTGTGTCAAATTATATTCCACGTAATACCGACGACGAGGAATATAACCACTGCAAAGGTTAATCATAATAAATATATATATTAAATAGAATATTATGATTCATTTTGTTTAATTAGTCCTGATTTATAAGTGAAAGTTTTTATAATATAAAAAAAATATTTCTATTGTTTTTTTAAAATTTTAAAATTCTAGAAAGAAGAGTAATTTCTATAATTAGACTCATTTAAAATGTTTTTTTAGTTAATCATACAATCTCTTTAGCTATATATATATCGTACATGCATCGACTAAATTATTAAATCATCAACTGCAAGGTCATTGTATATAATATATATATATATACAGAGAGAGAGGAAAGATCAAGTGGCACAATAAATATATATATATATAGAGAGAGAGAGAGAGAGAGAGAGGGTGATGGTGGGTGGGCATCATGATTTTGAAGCATCAACGTTTGTCCTTGCAGCACTCAAATTCACTGAACCTCCTCGTGATGACTTGATTCATTCAGAGGAGAGTTGGAGTTGGTGATGCTACTGCTGCATCCCCCCCCCCCCCCCCCACACCTCATTCCTATCCATATTTTATTTTACTAACAGTCATAATCATAATAAAATAAACAAATAGTTTACGAACAAGTTGGCTATACCAATTAAATCTGTACCTCTGGCTCTGCTCTCTTCTCCTGGGATGCTCAGCACTCTTTTCTAACTTGCCGTTCAAACACATTCATCCAAAACCTTATCATTAAAATGTAGGTTGTGCAGATAAACAAGTGCAGCAACAAAATAACAAGCAGATAAGATCCAGCTGGTCCTGCAACCCAGCAATGCAGTGCATGCAGCCAATTCCTCCTCCTCCTCCTCCTTCTATTTCCTTTTTCTCAAGGGAATTAAATCCCTTATCCTTTCTGTTTTTAGCGTATAGACAGCGATAGCATGAGGCTGGGGAAGCATATTGAGTAAATGAATGAATGCCTCTTTCTGCCTTTGGATTCTTCCTCCATTCCCATATCCTACTCCTTGATTCGGTGACGATCCACCAACTCCTCCAACTTGCTCATAAAAATTGCCCACTCTCTCATTCATCAATCTCCGTGTCCTCTTTATTTCTCTCTCTCTCTTTGCATACAGAGCGAGAGAGAGTTGGCTTGGAAGAGGGGGCATGCTATGCTATGCTATGCTGAGCTTGCCAAAGTCATATATTATATGTGTAGTAAGAGTACAAAGAACATGTGAAATGGGTGGACTTTGTAAAAAGAAATGGTCCAGAAACTTAGTACAAGATATCTGCCCATTTGATGCTGCAGCTCCACTCCCGAGCAATCACATTAAAAAATATGCTTTGGAATACAAGATTGATTGGGTCAATAGGACGGTAGATTTTTGTTTGAATGATAATTATACTTAATTTTTGTACATGTTGAATTAAAATATATTTATTTTATATTTTATTATATATCTCTGGCTCTGTGGATAGTAAAAGATCACACTGTGATGTAGACGTTAAAAATATAATTAAAAATACCACCATAATTTAATCTCATCCCCTCGCATTATAGAAAAATAGCTATTGGCTATTGTCCTTTTTTTAACAAAAAAATAAATAAATGGTATCATCATTGGGGAAAAAGATCTTTATTTGTCTGTCTGCACAACTTATAGACGACAAGGTGAGAAATTTTTTTAATGGAACTAAAATATAATAATTGAACTAAAACGATGGTCGAAGGAGTTTAAAAATTGGGGCTACTTGAAGGTAATATATATATATACACACTCAAGTTGCCTTGGCTTTGTCCAACCGGACGACAAGTCCACTGTCTACAGAGCAGAATTAATTAACTGCACGAACCAATTAATGTCAGATTAAGAATTGATGGAATTATAAATGCACCAACATGTTATAATCCAAAAAGAAAATTGTTTCTCTGGAAGAAACGATTCACAACGCTACTGGATGCAAATATTTAATAGAACTCCACATGATTCCCTGCCCGACCCGTACGGACACAGAAAGAAAATATATAACGTCGTTGTTTTTATTTTTTTGAAAGAAAAGAATTTGATGCTGCTCGATCGACGGACTAATCTTTCGAGTCAATCGGCACCGGGGAGTCAACGCTGCATCGAAGTCAACGGGGAATGGTCCCCGTTCTTTTGTCTTGGGATGACTAAATAAACACCTGCAAGCACGCAGTTCTACGAGTTTGGTCAAGTACAAGATTTTTTCTCCGTAAGAAACAAAACTAAATATTTTGGGCAACCTCACCTGCCAACTTGTACTTCACGCTTTTGTTGTTTGGTCTTCCCTTCCCAGGAGATCTGTTGGATCATACTTTTCCTTCACTTGGTTCCACCGTTGACTTCAGATGGAAGAAGAGTTTGGCAGTAACATGCACAATAGCTTGTTCAGATCAAAAATAAGCAATGAAAGTTGTTAACAACAAAACAACCATACAAGGTTGAGCAATGAGGATCATTGTGCAGTACCAGATTTGACAAACCCATTGCGGGAGTACATTCACATGCAATGATGTTGGATGCTTGTCCACTTATATGTGCTTTCGTCAAAATATTTTTGCCTTCATAACTAATACCATGTCTTTTGAAAAAAAAAAGGGGGGAATTTTTTTTTTACATTAGCATTACAGAAGAAGGTAAGAGGTTTAAGCACTAGGTCTGCGAACTTGATTCTGAAATCGTCTGTGAGATGAGGCGAACTTCGTAAAGATCGTCTTCTCCTTTCCCTGCAGCGGAAATAAGTGATCGTCAGTTATAAATCTCTTTTGAATCTTAACTCTCGATCGGGCAACCGAAGCGCAGCAGAAAGTCACCTATTTCTGCGATGATTCCTGGTCCAAAGAATGATGTGAATTTTGCCTGAACATTGTAAATATGTATGCAGTCAGTGTGCAGTTCAATTTTCTCAAACTTCAACATGGTAATCAGCTTGTGAACAAAATGAATAATTATCGATATTTCACATAGGTTTAGAGTTTAGACTCCCTGATAGGTAGAAGAATGTTTCTCCTTTTGATCCTAGATTTAGTACTTCTTTTTGTATAATTGGAGTAGAAGAGAAGTATGATACCTGTCTCTGCTCAAAATCAGACAACTTCAAAGCTTTTGCTTCAAATACAAGTACTAAGCTGTATTTGCCGTCTTCAGTAACCTAAAATGAATAGACGCCAGTAAGATATTACTGAGAACTACAACAATCAACAATAAGCAGAAGGGATCTCTGCTAATGAATTCATCTTCAATATTATTCTATACTTTGTGCAATAGGGATGAGATATGAATTACTGAATCCAAACAAAAGATAAAAGTTCCTGAGTAATATTTCGCCACCCATGCCCAACTTGAGTACAGCATGCAGGGCAAACATGACCCACACACAAAATCTAACGACTTTTTATTTTAGCCTTAGGTGCAAACTTAAGTGCGGAATTTAAACAAAATATTACGAGTTAGTGTTGATTTATTATAAGTTATAGCTACTCTTTTATCACATTTCCACGTACACGTTCCTTCCTACAACTAAACAAAATAAAACATAACCTCCAAACCTATATACTCAGGTACTCCCATGACCAATATAAAGGACAATGTCATATTGAGTAGGACTACATCAATGAAATATTTCAAATAATTTCACAAAACTAAGAACCAAAATCTCCTGATGGATTATTGGACTTGGCAAATGCATGCTAACATGCGCTCATTAATTTTCCTTGTTCAACTTCCTCCTACCTCAAACTGAAGTTTAACTGAACTTCTGTACGCTAATAATACTCCAGCATTCAGGCACTCTCAGAAACAGTTCAGAAGTTGATGCCAGGACTTAAGAAGTATCAATGAAAAGTATAATAAAATTGATAAATAAGTTGCTGAATTTTCATAAAATTAAAGAACTACGATCTCATAAAGGATTATTTAACATTAAAGATATGATAACAACATACTTCTTCACGTATCATCTTTAAGGTTGGTGCATTACGCCGTGGAATCCCACCACCCTGAAAAAATCAAGGACAACTAATTTATAGTACACAAAAGAAAAGAATCAGACCAAAAGATAGGAGGAACTTATAGTAATGATCCAAAATGTTTTGAATTTTTTTTTAAAAAAGATATCGTTAGCATAGGGAAAATCTGAAAAGTGGATACTGACTAAGGAGTATCCATTAGTGTCACCATCTAAGAAATATGATATAGAATCCTGAACTTCCTAGAGGAATAATGCATTTGATAAGAAGATGTGTATGCTTACTTAGATGCAAGATTCTGTATTTCAATAAAGGAAAAACCAGTACCCATTTATAAAATAACTTATTGAAAGGCCTATGTTGATTAAAATATAGAATCACTAATTTCTGAAATTTGAAGAAAATAGTATCATAGGCAAAATTCTATAGCAGCAACCTTATAAGAGCGTCCTTATTTTCAATATATAAAATTAGTGACGCAACAGATGCAACCATCAGAAATTCAAAAGTACCAATATAGAAAAGAATAATTTAAACAAACCATAAAAAAGTCATCCGAATATAACAAGTTGGATAAGTTACCAGACCATACTGAAAAATCCTTTTCAATGCCTCATCCAGGTGCTGCTCATCACCATAACGATATCGTGTAACATCACTCCTTACCTAGAGAATTAAGGATATAATAGTCACTAGAGGCTCATGAATAACATGCTTCTTAATTAATAAAAGATACTCTACAAGAAACATCAACAGAATACTCTAAAGTTTGTTCGGTATAAGGTAATTTGAGGGTGGATTTAGAGACCACCTCACTTGAAGTAGAAATTTGTACTTATGAGGGTAGATCCCATATTATCCCATACAAAACAAAGCTTAAATGTACCCTATATCCCAAGTGATAACACCAGGGTGCATAACAAATGCATCCGAGTTGTGCAAAGATCCAAAGCTCACTCTAAAGGTATTAAGTTGAGATATAATCCGAGTTGTGCACAGATCTGAGTTGTGCTTAAATGTACCCTATAACCCAACTTTCTTCCGTCTTGTATTCTTGAAGTATTCTATGTGCCTTATAAATTTAACAGAATCCATTCATATTACAACCTTGCATAAAATATTTGCATATCAAGAGAAATATGACATGTGATACTTAAGGTGACGTCATCAAATAACCTAAACCAATCCATCGTTATTAAGGAATTTGTGAATGAAGTGTCTAGTTGAATTCTTCATTAGAGACTATAAATGACACGAGTGGATTGTTTACCTGGTTAAGAATAGGAGTAGCATATCTTTCCCTCAAGACCTCTGCATCAGTGTAAGTGATGCACGGCACTGGTTTGAGTTCTGCATACTGCATGAAAAGGCATCAAACATACATGGACACTCAAATAGTCCTACCAATCACAAGAACAAAATCATAGCTTCTCCATTGTAAATCCAGCAGGTTGAGTTACAAGCTATACTTATTGAAACTAATTATAACTAAGCTTCCTGATATTTTCCAATGATGGAAAGAAAGATTCACTTATATCCACAATTTTAGCACTAGTAGAAGATGATAAGCAAAAAAAATTAGATCAACTCAAAAAAGTACAGGGTACAAATTTTATCCAGATAAAGTTCTTGATGGCTTTGATCAAGGCAATCCCATTGCATCAAATATAAATAAAATAAATTGAATCACATAGTATTTTGAGAAGGTTATATAAATAATAATTGATAATTAGATTTTGCATTCACTATATACCAGAATAGACAGAAGAAGTTACCTTCAAAGCCATACCAATAATTGTAAGTGGAAATCCATATGTAAGCATTAAAGCCGACCATTCAGAGCCAGGAAGAATGCTGAAGTATGCACAAAATCCATACCTGTTGAAGGAAATTTCCAATAGTTACAGACATCAAATGCTGTTTCAGTTGTATATTCTACTGTGTTATCATCTTACAAGAGAAGAGATCCACCCACAGCCAAACCAATAACACCGAAGGAGACCTGTAACACGAGACCAAAGTGTTTTAATTCATCAAAACTTCATTGAATTTTTTTTATCTTTTACCAGAAATGCATCTGTAGCATGTCAGTGATTGTGTTCTTCTTGAGTAATGACCACATAGTCGTGAATAGTATAGCCAAATCTATGAAACTAATAACCATTTAATTATTTCATTAAGATGGATAAGGGATAATCAAAGAGATTAACATTTTAAGGACTCTGATTTATCTAAATTAATCATGCGAACAATCATTCTTTCATGAACCTACTAATTTGGAAATTAATCCACATGAATTCTACATAAAGGAATTGTTTCATGAATCCACTGATACCAATTTCATTAACTCTCATATTTATGCATGATTTATATGTGGATTTGTAACATCTATATTGAGTAAAAGGTACCATTGCATAAGTAATTTTATAAGTTATGAAATGACAAGATCCCTTTTAGTGCGCCTTTTGATAAGGCAGTAGGTGAAGGGTTTACGAAGGTTGTTTAAGGGCCCTTGGTCCCTCTCTCTACTAAAGAGCTCATTAGAGTTTGAATGAACCAATCACATACTGAAACATAAAAGGAGGGGATTGGAAGCTAAGGTCCTTAGCAAGACAAACGTTGAAGGATCAATTGCAGGACCAAGTTATAGAGAAATCATTCGGGTCATGTGGTTTTGATGCGAATTCTCTTTGGTTTAAGATTTAGCTGAAAACATGGTATTGTCTAATAGCACGTGAGCAAAACGAAAATGAGATTTAGGGGCGATGCAATATACAGCATATCTATTTGTAAAATACACAACGTGATGCTAATTATATCATTCCTTCAGTCTATTCTATAAAACATAATCATCCCAGGTAAAACTATGCTTCAATCTAGAGTTCCCTCCAAAGTCCAAAACAAAAATGTAGTTCAACTACAGGTTCTCAACAATATCTCAGCTTTAATCAAGTCAGACAATGATCCAAAATGATTTAAATATGCGTTGGATTGTTAAACAATGGCGCCTAAATCCAATTCTAGAGCTATCAAAAAGAAGGCGTTTCCGCTTCCCACAACGCTTTCTTCGACATCATGCATGCCTCACCCCCCTCCCGACACTCTCCTCTACAGTGTTGAGAATCGACGATATGCATAAACCTCCCAGACCTTTCTCTTCTGCAAAGTGGGGAGGAAGGATGGATGACCATACCTTAGCGAGCGAGAATTCGTTGTCCGGGGCGATCGCCTTGCCGGTGGCGGCGGTCGAAGAAGATGGGGAGGTTGGCTGGGTTGATTCCGCGGTGCTCGCCACGATGACGAGCCTAGCGTGGCGGAGCCGCCGGGACGCGGGCGGTGGACGTGGGAGGAGCCGTCGTCCCACGGGCAAACGCCAGCTCGAGCGTGCAAGGGTGACCTTCCCGGTCTGGGCGAAGCGCGGAAGTGAGCAAGTCGCAGCCGCAGCCGCAGCTGCGCCTGCGATGGACATGGTGTCGATGAGGTGTTCGACTTCTGGTCTCTTGCTCTCCGCGCCCTCTGTGGTTATATCCGTTGGGGGAAAAGAGAAACCCAATAAAAACGAGAGGATGCCACAAGAAGAAGAAGCGGAAGCGGAAGCGGAAGCACCGCATCTGGTGGCCCTCATTTTGCACACAATTGAGCAACAATCCCCGTTCATCTTGCTTCAAGATCCGTGCAAGCACCCAAATAAGTTGATTACCAAGCCGTTCGTATTATTCAGTCCGCGTCCTTGTCCGCATGATTGACGCTCCCCAGCCGCACACCTCTCGGTCGCTCGTCCGCCTCATCAAATCCGCCGCCGCCGCCGTCACTCCTTCGGCCCTCCGCGGGACACAGCAGCTCCACTCCCACGTCCTCAAGGTAGGTCTCCTCTCCAATGACTTCATCACCAGCGCTCTCGTCTCCGCGCTCGTTGCCATCGGCTTCGCCGACGCCGCCCGTCAGTTGTTCGGGGAAATCCCCCATCCAGGCCTCGTCTCTCGAACGGCCATGGCCCGGGCTTATGTCACCACCGGCCAACCTGCTCAAGCGTTGCTGCTCTTCCGAGCTATGCTTATGTCCGGCCTCTCGCCAGATCCTATTGCACTGGCGACTGCGGTGTCTGCATGCCACCAATTGGGTGGATTGTCTACGGCAAAAATGGTCCATGGATACATAATTAGCAGTGGAGCCCTTGTTGATCCATTTGTCATCACTGAGTTAATGAAGGTTTACGGTGATCATGGCCAATTAAATATCTGCCAGCGTTTATTCGACGCAATGCATGTTAAAAGCACTGTCAGTTGGAATGCTCTCATACGTCAGTATGTTAAGCATGGTGAAATCGATACGGCGTGTAGACTGTTCTCCGAGTCGTCCGAGAGGGATGTGGTTTCATGGAACACACTGATGTCCGGCTTCTTTCAAGCAAATAGGTGCAGGGAGGCATTGGCATTGTTCCATGGGATGAAGTTTTCCAGCCAGCAGCCTAACAAGCTCACTTTCTGCATTGCCCTCTCTGCCTGTGGTAGCACTGGTGCTCTGGACACTGGCATGTGGCTTCATGCCTATTTGGGAAGAACTGGTTTAAACTCCGATGGGTCGTTGGATCACTGCCTAATTGACATGTACGCGAAGTGTGGGAGCATCAAAAAGGCTCTTCAAGTCTTTGAGAAGGTCCCTGATAGAAGAGATTTGTACTCATGGACTTCAGCGATATGTGGGCTTGCTATGCATGGTCAGGCTGATCATGCTCTTTGCTTGTATTCACAGATGCTAGATGCGGGCATCAAACCAGATGATGTCACTTTGGTTGGTGTTTTGAATGCATGCGCTCATGGGAGACTAGTAGATCGTGGATTGGGGATCTTTCATTCTATGGCGGCAACGCATGGTCTGGTGCCAAAGATTGAACATTATGGTTGTTTGATTGATCTTTTAGGTCGAGTGGGAAGATTAAAAGAAGCATATGATATCATACTGGGGTTGCCTATGAAACCTAATGAGGTTTTGTGGGGGATCATGCTAAGTGCTTGCAAGGTGCACAAAAATATGGAGCTAGGTGAAGTTGCAGCGATGAAATTGATTGAACTGTGCCCTTCTGATCCATGGGCTCGCGTGATGCTATCAAACATTTATGCAGAAGTCAATCACTGGGGTGGTGTCATGAGACTAAGGAAGGAGATGAATGTTGTATGCTTGAAGAAAACACCTGGTTGTAGTTCCATTGAGGTGAATGGTGAAGTTCATGAGTTTCTTGCTGGCGATAGTTTCCATTCACAGATTGAGGACATTCTTGAATTGTTGGGAAACATTGAAGCTCAGATGCAGATTTAGTTGGTGCTCGACTTTGTTAAATTAAATTATACTTCACTTCTTACTGACAAGAAGTTTTAACCTGTGGTGAGAGCGAAGGACGAGCAGAATTGCAAAAAAATGGATATACACAGTATGGTTATTGGAGTTTGTTCAATTTGCGTTCTCTCTCAAATTCAACAAACTGAATTCTTGACCGAGTACTACTGAGAACATAAATACCCTACATTTTTATCCTGATTGGAATTTCATATTCATGTTTATTCACAATAAACATATACAAAATTATGTAAATCTTAGAGAAAATGGTCAAACTAAAAATTACCTTCAAATAATTAGGTGGTTTTTGAAGTCGTTAGTTATTAATTTGGTTTTTTATTATTATCCCAATCATAGTGGTAATTTTTAGTTTGAACCTTCTCTAAGATTTACATAATTTTTAAAATTTAAGCGTATAGTGGTAATTTTATATCATTTTAACCCTGTAAACTAAGGAAATTACAGAGAAAGTTAAAAGTAGGATAATTCATGATGATAATAAAGCTGGATCAGTTAATTAAGTAGAAAAAAGTAATGCAGAAATAAAAGTTCTGGTTTGCATAGGTGTAATTATAATTCATGATGATAATATTAGGGGCTTATTTTAAGATAAGCATTTTAAATTTACACTCGCACTATTTTGAACATTCCAGCGGCAGACAGCATCATTAGCAGACATCAAGATGAGAAGAGACAACAAAAAATCACTGAACTTGTGAATTTTTTTTCTTTTCCCCCCTTTTTTTTTGCTTTTCAATCGACGCATGATAGACGCCAGATACAAGTAATAGAATTGTCTTTTTTTGGAACATTTTAATTGACCTGATAGACGTTCGATACAAGTAAGAAGTAGCAAAAGTTCATGTTGTGACTGACACATGCAGGAGATTTAGACAAATCTAAAGCATCTTAGACTGCCACAAATGAAGAGATGAAAGCAGCAAAACACTTATTTAGGCTTATAGTATTCTCTTCATCCATGTTTCAAGCACGGACAGGATACCTTGTGCTATTTACAGAACATCCAGCACTAATGATGAGATGATGATATGCCTATCACTCCTTTTTCTCTTCTTCAGTTGCTTCCTCCTCCTGAACCTTCTCATTAGAGACAAGTTCATTGAAGTTATCCGTCTTTCCAAGTAAAATCTCAATCTGGATTAAAAGAGATATAAACGAACAAGAACGTGAAATTAAGCAGCAAACTGCATATCAAAAGAAGTAAAAAGGAAGAAATGATTAAGCACCTTGGCCTTCCGAACTAGTCGGCCCTTGGTTTCATCTTTTGTGCCAACTGTAGAGGTTTGGATCTCTATTTTCACAAGAGCATAATAGAATCAGTTGGTCCAATCTTCTTTAATGATTCATTTCTTGGAAAGAGCTAAACTGTTTTTACTTACTTTTCTCGGTGGCCAGTCCATTGTTCTTAAGAATCTCAGCTACTGTGACCACAGTCCCAATAGCTAGTTGTACAAAATCAATTTCATCACGATCAAAGTGAGATCATTTGCATAGACAAGATTAAGAAACACAATAAAGAGGGTAGTAATCCAAAAAAAAAAAAAGAAGCAAAAGAAACTGAGCATCGTCACAAACAGCTAGTAGAAATTACCCATTCCCAGAGCAGAGAGCTCAATCTCATTGTGCTGCTGCATGTACCTCTGCAATCAGAAAGAATACCATAGCAGTGAAGCATATAATATCATCGTATGGATTAACAAGATTAGAAACAGTGTGGAAGAGGATACACTTGGTTATCATCCAGTGGATACAGATTCCTGGTGATTTCAACAGACCGCAGAGCAGTTAAAAGAAAGACAGATGTTTCATGTACTCCAGATATGAAATTTCCCGTTGATACCCCGAGTTTGAAAGAAAAATGGTAGCTATCCACAGTCGGATTAATCAATCTTATCGCAGCAACATTTCAAAATGGCATACCCTAATGAATATTATCGCAGAAACATTTCAAAATGGCATATCCTAATGAATATTATCGCAGAAACATTTCAAAATGGCATATCCTAATCAATATTATCGAGCAACATTTCAAAATGGCATATCCTCTAACGATCTCTAGATGTAACGAAGAACTTTCAGAACCATTCCTCCAAAGAAAAACTTTCTGATCCAGCAAGAAGACGACGACTAAGAACGGATCGAATCAGCAATTCAAATTCTCAGGCAGCCCCCTTGATGAAAGAGGGCAGCAACAACGTAAGTACACATCCGCGTCCATTCCTCTAAAGAAAAACCAAAATCTCTACATCCATCTTCCACATCTAATCGAAGAACCCTAATCTCTCGGAGAGAGAGAGGAGGGAGCGGCGCAAAAAAGTTGGATTATACCTTGGCGAGATTGACGTAAAAGAAGAGCGGCTTCTTATTGGTGGAGACCTGGATGCGGTTCTTCTTGCTTTTCCCGACCGGCACCACCTCCTCCGGCCCGTTCGCGATCGCCGCTGCCGTCGCCATCTCGCTCTTCTTCCTCGAAAGGTGCCCTCTCTTGACCGCTCGTCCGCTCAAAGGGAATTAAACGATGGCGATACGAGCAGCCCCAGGGTCTGTTATATAGCACTCAGCGGACCAACCACCTGTTGCCACGCGGAGACTTCTTCTCAAGCGTCGTCTTGACGGTTAACAGCCGCGGAAAAATGGCAGTTGATATCACATCCACAGACAGACAGGAATACCCCTCTCTGCCTCCGTAATCCACACTTCTACCCTACTCCCGAATATTAAATCAATCCATAAATTAATTAACGCAAGATCTTAGTCGATTATATATATTTTTTCTAAATAATAAATTTTATTCAGCATAATTGCACTGCCAATTAAGTTCACCTTGCATTTCGCACGGGGAGATGTTGAGTGTGGTAATACGCACTTGAAGGAGATCAAATTGGATGGTAATCCTATTCCGTAGTAATATATCTCAAAGGGTAAAAAGATGAATAATTATATATAAAAAAGACATTTCTTTATTATATAAACTAAATAATTTTATTGCATATAGAAGGAATGTATATATTACACATCATCAACCAATACGTAAGTAAAGAACATACTAAACTCCTGCATTCTCCCCCAAAACCCTAGCCAATCCTACCCAGTTAATTGGCGTCGAAGCCTCACGGAGTGCAGGGTCTGCCATTGTTGTCCCAGCGGCTGCAACCCGACTTCCCCGAGGGCGGCACCGATCCCTGCAGCACCTGGAAGATGAAAGCTTCTACCCCGCCGGGAAGCCGCGCTGCAGAAACCGGCGCCGGTGAAGTCACGAGGAAGGCGATGAAGAAGATGGCCATGCCGACGACCAGGCATTTCTGCAGGGAGCACATGATCGATCACGTCGGTCCTGATCTCAACTCTCGAACCTTAGTAGGAAAAGGTGATGCTTGAGTTTTTGGTGAAGAGGACGGAGGAGGGGAGGCATATATTTATACGCGTATCGCCGCTGTCTGCTAACTTGTGCTTGGGGAAGAGGAGGAGAGGTCAGTGAGTTTGAATTCAATCAATTTACTTTGAACGGTTCGACGAACTTTGAATTCAATTTTCTTTGATGCAGTTTCCTCGAAAAGAAATCGTCGGTCTCAAGGCATGCATTTTTCCTTGTACCTTTTGAACTTGGTAGAGTTCATGAAATTAAACAGTTCGATACTCTCTTATAAATTGATTATTGATTAATAGAGGTGTATATTCTGCTCTACCGTTAAAATTATTATTATTATTATTATTGAAATTAATTACGTTTGTATAAGTAGAATGTGTGGTCAAAGATTTGAATTCTAATTAAGTGTTTTAGTTTTTTCAATTCTGATCAATTAGCATTATCAATAATGTACATTGGTCTTAGTTCTGAAACATCATATGCTTGTTGATTAAGTCTTCCCTCAAAGTTGAGCTAGCGAAGTAGTCAGCCTAAGAAATTAATTCTGGTATGGTGTATAAGTGATCGATATAGAAGGGCGTTTCAGCATGCACACCACCAGATTTTGAATAGTTCAAAGCTTGAAAAATATGAACTACCAATTAATTCGTAGTTAAATATGTTCTAACTTGCTAAAAGAGATGATTTCAAATAAGTCAATATTATATATATATGAATTTTTTTAAAAGGTATTTTAATACATGTCCATTTATAATAATAATTTATAAACTACTAACGGATCTCAGGATCGCAGCATTCGAAAGCGGATCCCTAAATTAACCTCCTCTGCGCAATTCTTACTGCACTGCTGCTCTTCCGAACTCGGGCTCCCAGAAAGGTCGCCTACCAGATCGGGGTAGCTGTTCGCCATCGATCTCGACGCCGGTAACCTCTTCAATCCGGCGTCGGATGCGCATGGAGAAGATCGACGCCTGCTCCTTCACGGGCGAGGTCTACCTCGCCGAGGAATGGCTCGACAACCTCCATCCGCCTCCTACGAATACGATGAGGACCGCGCGCTCACCGGGCCCTGCAGGAATTGTACCTTCAACGAGAACGCTCGGGTCAGGTGTCGCCGGGTCGCCATCCCTGGCCCAATCCTCGGAACAACCCTAGCTCAGAAAATTCTCATTTTGGTCGTCTCTCTCGCCGTAGATCCCGCTTGAGTTTTCTGAACATTTTAGTGGTTACGCTATCTCTAGATGTTTGATTGACGATGCTTATTCGTAGATAACTGGTAAAATTTGTTTGTTGCCAGATAGTATCAATTATGATCGTGCAAAAATGCTTAGGTTCTGCCAATTCACATGCTTTAAGTGTTGCTAGCTTGTAGTACTTGTCAAGATGTTACGAAGTATTATACACTATTTCCGATGCTTCTCAAATTTCACTGGTGTACATTGGTGATGGTTTAGAGCATCTCTTATATTATTTCTTGTGGTGCAAGACACAATTCATTATTTTGTTTGCTGTGCAATTTTTCTTTTTATTGCACATATCTTAAAGAGCCAGACAGAGTGCCCTTTCTTAATGTATTGCTATATTTTTATATGCATAATGAAGGATTTATACGTGTAACAAAGACTCCAAGACTTCATTAAATCATTGAGCAAAGCATGTGATATGAAGTAAGTTCATTTTTTCAATTACCACTTCCGCTTTTTATATGCTATTGCCGCACAAGGAATTCATTAGATACTTTCGTCGTCGTGAACTAAAAGCTTGCATGCAAAAGCCTAAAGTATTAATTGTCTCTTTGCAAATTGCTAATATCTCCTATTTTTTAACGAATGAGATATATTAGGAAGGAGATGAGGGGAAAAATTAAAAGAAATGTCATCGTTGGGCGATAAATAGCTACCAGAAGTTGAGACATGATGCAATGCACCAACAGTAGTCAAAGCAATATCCCTCCCTTGCATGGCTACCAATCTTATTCAACAGGTTCTTTTATTATTCTTTTTGATTAGTCCCAATATAAAGATCAAAGTAGAACTTCTCATATTGTATTAACCTTTTTTTTCTGTTCCCTTTCTAATGAATGTAACAGTTTATTTTTGTTGAATAATACGATCCATCTTTCTTCTTTTACTCTTTTTTCCAGCTTCAACTCTCCCTCACATTCTACTAGTCTATTGTTGTCCTTGTCTCCATTCTAAATGCAATTTTAATTTTTGGATTTGTCCATCTATGTATTTTATATTGATAGTTAGCTTCCAATTCGTATTAGATCCATATAGGACTGCATGGTTCCAACTAATGTAATATTTGATTTGGAGTTTTGTAGGATCAACAATACCTAAATTGCTAATAAGATTCTTTCTTTTCTATCTTGACTATTTAATGATCATAACATATTGCTGTGTTACCTTCACCACTATATATGAATTGGTCCTTTTTTAAAAAATTATTTTCCATTTCCCCTTTCCCTTTTATTTTTTCTCTGTACCTGTTGTCCTTCATTGATGGGCTTGTCTCCGTTTTGACCTATTGTATCCTATATCCTAGGTTTTTTTCATTTCCATAATTGTCATATAAATTTTAGTAGACTGTTGTAGATAATTTAGAGTATGTATAAACTGGTCAAAAGCATTTTCTCCAAATTATCCAAAAAAGTTGCATTCCCATCAAATATGGAGATTGGTTTTTTCCATGATTTGTAGTGCTTGTTATAATTTAGTTTTCCCTTCCTCCAACATGGTTATGATATGATTAAACTAGTAAATTATTAAATCCTTACCATAATCAATTGTTTCCATAACGTATATAGTACTTATCTTGATTTTAATGTCCTTCCCTTTATAAGTTAGGGCAAGTGTCAGTTTGTAAAACATGCTGGATGTTTTCTTTCCTTTCACAAGTAATATATATGTATAATATCAGTATCTTTTACTTGTATCCTTTTAGAAAAAGTATTTATACTTTTAAATTGGTGCCTTCCTTGCATGTATATTCTGTCTTATTTTGGTTCTTTAGCTGTGTTTTGAATACTTGGGGTTATTTGGATTGAAAGATTTATTTGAAGAGAAACGAGGAGATCAAAGGTGTAACTCTCATCCTTCGTTTGCAAAAAAATTTTGAAGCTAAGAAAACAATAAATGACAAACAGTATTTTACAACTGTATTGAGAATATTAAACATCCTTCCAAAAATTTAAAAGAAGTTGTATAATATATGGAAACTATACTTTTCTTTACCATGCTATCCAAATTGTAAAAAAGAAAAAAAATTATCCACCTCTTTGCTCTCCTTTCTAGAAATGATATGCCACAATTCTCCAGCATATGTATCATCATCATCAAGGTGGATCGTAGACCTCAAAGGACCTTAGACTTGCCGAGGCCCAAGAGTTATAAGATGGAGAAGGTGGTGTTCTAGTGAGTATTCTCGGTAAAGTCCTTGTACAATATACTCCAAGAAACAGGAATAAGAGATGAGCAGGCAGCATAAATTTTGAAGTTAAGGCTTCCTCAGAGGCTTCTCATCTTCCTTTGGTGAATGAAGAAAGACAAATCGCACATTGAAATCAGACTTGTGTGCAAGGGTATTCCAGTTGATGAAATGTGCATATTATGCCACGAGGATGTAGAATCGAGGGATCACCTCTTCTTCCATTGCCCATATACTTGCAACAGGAGGTCCTTATTCCTCGTTCAAACAAAATCACCTACCTTCAAAATGACTCCATGGACCACAAAAGAGAAAACGAAGGAGAAACTTGAGAAGCTAAAACAACTAGTTACTTGGCACTGGTGTGTGAGGGGAGGGGAGAAAAGATCAGCCCATACTGTAGCTGCACTCAGACAGCAAGTCATCTAGCCTTCTTCAACTCACATCTTCCCCCCTGAGAGTGGAAGGCCACACTTTGGGGTGGAGGAGTGGGTCTTGTGCTGTTTCCTTTCATTTTTTTAAGTTTGTTCAGTGCTTCCTTATTTGTATTATCTTTTATGAACTTTAGTTTCTTCCTGTTTGTTTTTCTTCTTTATGTTTAATGTTTGGAATGTATATTGTAATCATTTCAGATTGGTGAAATGAATGCAATGTTGAATGAATTCTATGTATGCAACAGACACAATGCCTATGTGCATCTGCCAAAATCATTCGTCCTAGTTCCCAATGGTACAATACTCCTAAGCGATTTCACTCGAGCAAGTAGGAGAGAGGGACTGTCAAGCAGCTCTGACATATTCTGTACAATAGTGTGCCCAACTAAGAGACATATGAATTTTAGGTGTAAAAGGAGCACATATGGAATTACTAGATGGTCAGATGATGCAAGTTCATCAGTTGGCACAGGAGCTGCTTAAAATATTGTAGTTGAAAATTTTGCATATGTATAGAATTAGTGCTATATATCTCAGTTATGCTGAAGGCTGTTAATATATTTGCTATCTTAGTTTCTCTGTTCTTTAAGCTTTTAGTTAAAGGCATCTAAATTGAGGTATGCTTCTTCAGTTCTTTGTAATAATTCACCTTTTTTTTGCTGTAGTATCTAGATGAAAACAATTGTTTGATTTATGCCATTATTCAAGCACAGGATGACGAGAAGCTGGAGGACTCTGCTCGGTAAGCTTGAATGTCCTAAGTTCTGTTAGTATCCTTGAAAAGTTCTGTTAGTATCTAAAACTTTTGTTGTCTATAAATTTGAAGGAATCTTGAAAAGCTGCAGCAGAACCTAATATACCTTGCTGCAATTGCTGATAGTCAGCCATTGCTTACAATCACTGATCAGGTATGAATTAGGGAAGAAATCTAAGCCCCTTATTAGTTTTCACAAGTTTCGTAGCTTCATTGTGATTGATTTGCACATTTTTGTCCTTTACAGCATAATTTACAACATCCATGTTTCAACAGTTCATTTTCTCACATCATTCTTGTATTTTTTTTTCCCTTTCCCCCGATAACAGCAGCAACAGCATGTTCCCAACATTCTTATGCAAGCCGTGTCCCAGTGCCTACAACCACAGCTATTTCAATTCTACATTTCAAATGTCACTTTGCCACAAGCATTACAGCTAATTCAGCAGCAGCAGACTCAACAGTCTCTTGCAGATTCTGTCCCGCAGCCTGGTTCTCAGATCATTCATATTCAACAAGCTCAACAGATGGATCATGAGGTCTTGATGCTTGCTCAACCTGTAATCTTGCATGATCAGATATCCAAACATCAGCCAGCTCGTGCTCTGGTGGTGCAAGATCAGATGCCTCAACCCCAGTTTCCTCATTATGCACTGCTGCATGGATCCCAAATCCAACTGGCTCAACCAGTAGTGATGCATGATGCTGCATTCCCACCCCAATTAGCACTACAAGAAAGGTAAGTATTAGCTATAAAAGACAGTTATCAATAAAACTTAGAAATTAGGCGTAAAAATTTTTGGTCACAACTTTTTCAATCCTTCCATCGACCCAGATTCCATGTTTCAATTTTTTTATTAGTAAATATGAATTTAAGACATGATTTTTATTAGTAAATATGAATTTTTTTATTAGTAAATATGAATTTTTTTATTAGCTGCTCAGGTATGAATTAGGGAAGAAATCTAGCCCCTTATTATTTTTCACAACTTTTCTTAGCTTCAAGGTGATTGATTTGCACATTTTTGTTTACAGCGTAATCTACAACATCCATGTTTCAACAGTTCATTTTCTCACATCATTCTTGTATTTTTTTTCCTTCCCCCGATAACAGCAGCAAGAGCATGTTCCCAACATTCTTATACAAGCTGTGTCCCAGTCAACCGCAGCTATTTCAATTCTACATTGCAAATGTCACTTTGCCACAAGCATTACCGCTAATCCAGCAGCAGCAAACTCAACAGTCTCTTGCAGATTCTGTCCCGCAGTCTGGTCCTCAGATCATTCATATGCAACAAGCTCAACAGATGAATAATGAGGTCTTGATGCTTGCTCAACCTGTAATCTTGCACGATCAGATATCCCAACATCATCCAGCTCGTGCTCTAGTGGTCCAAGATCAGATGCCTCAACCCCAGTTTCCTCATTATAAACTGCTGCATGGACCCCGAACCCAACTGGCTCAACCAGAAGTGATGCATGATGCTGCATTCCAACCCCAATTAGCACCACAAGAAAGGTAAGTATTAGCTATAAAAGACAGTTATCATTAAAACTTAGAAATTAGTCGTTAAAATTTGTGGCCACAATCTTTTTCACTCCTTCCATCGACCCAGATTCCATGTTTAATTTTTTTTATTAGTAAAGATGAATTTAAGACATGATTTATCGTATTTGCCGTAATGAGTTTGTCAATAATTTGTGTTATGGTGGTAGCATGATATTAATAATGAACTGGGTAATATATAAATATATTTTGTTTTTAGTTTGGGCCGGCAATTGATGCTCCACGATCAAGTATACCAACCTCAGTTGCAGCAAGCGCCCCTGGGAAACCATGGAATGCTGAGTTCAGGAGGAGCCATTCCCAACGTTGGCAGCAACAGTGTAGCAGGAAACGCCAGCCTTGGATATGGAGCTGTGAACTTGCCTCTCTATCTCCCAAACTCTGGACAAGAAGGGAGTTGGGGATTTGGCTGTGGCTGAATGCTCTTCAGAAGATAATGCTACATACTTTTTCCTAAGACAAATAATGGTTTCCTAAAGACAAACAAACTTCTTGTCTTGTTAGGAACATGGAAGCTGGGAAGCATGGTGATAATGATTGTAATAGTGATTTTTATTTGCAAGTGTCATCTGAAGGGAAATGTCTCATACTTCATCATGGGAGTCCGTGATGCTTCTATCGTATGGTTGTCTGTTTTAAATTGACATAGCTTCAAAAATACTGAAACGGTGGCGTAGTTTAACTTGAACAGGGGACTTTGAGTTGGTTTTGTGGTGGCACGGAAGTAAAGCACCGGAGTGCATTGAGAGAGCTTATTTGCCAAATTCAAATTACTCCAATACTTATTATATATATATTATTATTACTATTATTTGATTTCTATCCTGTTAGCGTCGCAGAATGAGAATTACTCCTGAGATCACTCTGTATAATTTATTGCCTTGAGATGATTAATTTATCTGCATCAGATATTAATTGAAGTAGAACTTTAGTTATATGTATGTATATTTTAATTTTATGGGACAAATCTTAACATCTTAAAGGAGAAGAAAGTGCTTCTCCTTTGATGCTTAGTTACCTGATTGGAAACATTAACAGCAAATTTCTCAAGTACCCAACCTGCCTGAATTGAAACATTAATGACAAATTTAGCAAGCACCCAACCGATTACCTAACATATAATTAAGTAATCAGTCAATTTTTTATTAGGAAAAAGGGTGAAAGTATTATTTGCAATAAATAACCAAGATCCATTATTAAGTTCTTTTTTACATAATGACTTGGCAATATTTCAAACCTTCTATGTTCTTCCCCATCTTTTGAAGCTGATTGCGATGTCATGGGGGTCTTTCCTTTAGGGTATTGTTAATGTGTTAAAGTTCATTAATAGAAATAGTTGACTGATTTCTTAAGGAAAAAAAAAACAAATTCCATCCCTTTCCAACACTCTTTAATACTTAATATTTCCGAGCTAAGTTCGAGCTGGTTCACACCAGCTAGTTATATGTTTCTATATCCTCTTCTGCATATCCAAAACATCTTCTTCTTCCTCTTCTTCTTAGATAGTTTTCCATAAGCAGGGAGTCCTCCTCCACTTCTTCTCTCTGTTTTTTTTCTTTTTTTTTCCTTCCCCCTCCCCCTTTTATTTTTCTTCTCTTTCCCCCTTTTCAAAAGGCCTCATCCTGAAGCCTTAACTTTGCATCATTTATTCCAAAATTTGCACACCCTTAATACTTATTACTGCGACAGACGTATATATATATATATATCAGAAACGAGTTTAACGATGGATGCATTATTACTTAACCTCATAAATAGAGAGCAGAGCACAAAGAAAGCGGCAGCTCCAATGCTAATTACTTAATACATTGGCACACCGCCGTACTCACTAAATGCCGCCATTATTATTGTGATACTTACCATATATTAAACCCATCGTTTATTTATTCATTCATCCTGTCCCGGGGTAGTAGGCCATGCATTCCGTCTCAAGCAGGCGTCTTCAGCCGACGTGAGGGACAAACCTGACGATGTCACGGTCGTCCACCACAATCCTCACCCTGCTGCACTTGAAATTTGGGTCCAGCGGCTGGCCGAGCCGGACGATCCTCACATACACATGCTGGTTCTCCGCCTCGATCGTCGCCTTCGCCTCCCACGAGTGGACTCCCAGGAGCTCCGGCCATGACCTCTTCCCTGCAATCCATATGCATATACATTACTTAATCTGATACATATTGTTCTGAGTAACTCCATCAAATATGTACATCACATTACATACCGGGACAGCCGAAGTAGTTGAAGCTGCTCATCTTGGAGATGGTTTATGCGATCGATCGATGCACTGCTCCTTTTATTTTCTTCTTCGTGGGAGGATCGCTTGAGATGATTTTAGCTACTAAATGACGCACATATATATAGGCGAAGAGGAAGACTCCCTGGACGATGCTGAAGCTATCGATCGATCGGGTGTGATAAAAAAAAATTGTCTGCATCAGATATGAATGATGGCCCGTCGGTCGATTACGTTACGTGCATGCATTGTCGTAATTAAGACATATAACCTGGAAAAAGTTTTCAACTTTAATCTACTGGAACTTTTACTGACGGCGTTCATTAGATAATGATTTTTTGTCCCTTATCTGATGATTAATTGAAGAGGGTAAGTTGGTCGAGTCTTGAGTTCTCTTTTCTTTTCCATTTATCATATAATTAATTAAGGAAAGGATCAGCTGAAGGTGGTTGGGTTTTCTTGAAAAGAGTTTGGGGGATATGAATATGTGATCATCGGTCCACTTCCTCATCATATATAGATATATTGATTTAAAAAAATGTGAGGTTTATATATATAAATATATTTAAAAAGGTGATATTGATCAAATGAACTTTCCTTTTAGCAGGTCTGTCAGTGGAGAGGGAGGGTTGTGTTTCTTTTTCCTCCTCATTCTCTCTCTCAGACACTTTCTTTTTCCTTTTTAAAAAAAAAATTAACTTCTTATTTTTCCTCTAAGTGGATTCTGCTGCTCATCTATCCATTGGATCATTACTAAAAAAAAGAAGTGTTGAAAATTTTAAAATGATGTACAAACTAATGTGACAATATTCTATTTTTGAATCACCTCCCATTACATAGTGTTCTATTTTTGTTAAAGGATTGGGTTTCAGCACTCAAGTCTTATTTTTATTTCTTTTGATCCTTATGAGAGCATTGGAGGGCTTAGTTTGAGTAGAGCGGTAGTTTATTAGTTCTTTGAGATCCGGCCGGTGGTTATTCTTCGTCTTCCCCATGCGATGATATCCATCTCATTCTATCGGGCGTCATTCACATCTGATGCATGGACATTCGCACCTTCTAGTAATCACAATTTTCACCTTTCTTTTTTTTTTAAAGAAAAAGGTAGTAATCGCAGTTATGCTGAAAATTTTGCATATGTATAGAATTAGTGTTATATATCTCAGTTATGCTGAAGGCTGTTAAAATATTTGCTATCTTAGTTCCTCTGTTCTTTAAGCTTTTACTTTAAGGCATCTAAATTGAGGTATGCTTCTTCAGTTATTTGTAATAATGCACCTTTTTTTTTTGCTGTAGTATCTAGATGAAAACAATTGTTTGATTTATGTCATTATTCAAGCTCAGAATGACGGGAAGCTGGAGGACTCTGCTCGGTGAGCTTGAATGTCTTAAGTTCTGTTAGTATCTAAACCTTTTGTTGCCTATAAATTTGAAGGAATCTTGAAAAGCTGCAGCAGAACCTAATATACCTTGCTGCAATTGCTGATAGTCAGCCATTGCTTACCATCACTGCTCAGGTATGAATTAGGGAAGAAATCTAGCCCCTTATTATTTTTCACAACTTTTCTTAGCTTCAAGGTGATTGATTTGCACATTTTTGTTTACAGCGTAATCTACAACATCCATGTTTCAACAGTTCATTTTCTCACATCATTCTCGTATTTTTTTTCCTTCCCCCGATAACAGCAGCAAGAGCATGTTCCCAACATTCTTATACAAGCTGTGTCCCAGTCAACCACAGCTATTTCAATTCTACATTGCAAATGTCACTTTGCCACAAGCATTACCGCTAATCCAGCAGCAGCAAACTCAACAGTCTCTTGCAGATTCTGTCCCGCAGCCTGGTCCTCAGATCATTCATATGCAATCTTTCTTGTATCGAATGAAAATAATTTTTTGTTCCAATTTATATTATGGGTTTTCAGGTAAATGTTGCCATTTCCTCGAGCGATAGCTATTGCATTGAGGTAGCACTTCGCTGCTTGGCAGTGAATGGCGATGGGCTTGGAATTCATGAAGCTAATGATGGAGGTCTTCTTGCTACTGTCATAGCTGCTGGTTTTAAAGGTATTCAATGATATTATCCATTTGCTGCACTATTTTGTTTCGTATGTTTAACTCATCCTTTTCTACAAGGTGGGTTTAACCGTTTTCAACCTGGAGTTTCGATGGAGATATCCCGGCTTGATGCTTGGTATTTGAGGGAAGATGATGATTCTTTGAGGACTCCTGCTAATTACATAGTCAAAGGGCTGTGCCGGAGATGCTGCTTGTCAGAAATCATTCTTCGATGCATGCAGGCTAGTTTATAATCCTAATCTTATTTCTTGATTTTCTTCTAGCTTTTACTGCTTAAAATATGCCTTTCATGGGTGATTTAAGATATCCCGGCTGCATGCAAGCTAGCTTTTACTGTTTAAATATGCAGGCTAGTTTCTGCTTGCCTTAAAATACGCCTTTTATTGATCCTACGTTTTTTTTTTTTTGACAGGTGTCAGTTTCTCTTGCTGAAACAGGTGATCTAACGACTACCGTGATACACTAAAAAAATAATAAAGAAACCTTCGCCCATGAATTAAACCTTGCCTGCTACTATAAATAGCACCCCTTGTTACAATAACATATTATTAGCACTCCATTTCAAAATGGAGCAATCCTCCCAACCATTCTCATCAAAACTCCTTTCTTTGTTGTACAAGTCTCATTAAGTTCTATCAGCGAGGAAGAGACGTTTCCTTCGTCTCTATCAGCGAGGAAGAGACGTTTCCTTCGTCTCGTTTTATCATTTTCCATGATCTGGGATGAAGCCCACCGCGCCAGGAGAGTTTACGAAGCATTCCACTTTCGATTGCTAACAATTCCCCCTAGCAATCAACACTATCAATAAAAATTCACTTGAATGAAATTTCTACGTTGCCCAACAAAAAAAACAAAACAAAGCATAAATTTTTGAAGGAACCAGAATCATTCGAGCAACCAGAAAAAGTCGCGTACATTTTCCCCCGAAATCAAAACACACAATAATTTAATTCCAGTCGTCAGCCACACTTGCTCGCGATTGGGACAGAATAAGAAGGACGGCCACCGACCTTTAACTCGCCTTGAATGAATCCCACACTGTGCAGAGGACTCCAGCCAGCCGACCGCCTATGCAGGAGTGCATTCTCTGCCTTGAATATAAACTTGCGCTGCCTCATGCAATAACATCTCATTTGAGAAGCTGAACTCTATCTAATATTAAACATGAACCGCAAGCTGAGTTCTTAGTTAAACTGCTAGAGAGCTGCCCCTTCTCTATCAGAGCTCAACCTAGAAGTAATCTACGTGTATATACATATATGTGGGTGACCTCTTTGCGACTTGTTTGTTTTCTCTCAACTTTATCTCTCACGGCAAATAATTAATGCCATTCCACTAATTAGTTGGTTAATGAATTTTGAGATAAGGACATAGAAGGCTCTTTGATCTATCTATAAGTTAAAAATTCAGTTTGATTATTCTACTATCCTTATAATGATATTATAATGATGTAAGAATTAATTTGACATCATTATCAAAGTTGCCAGGCCCACAGATTATGAATATAATTATCAACAAGCATGAGTTTTTCCCGGATAATTTAAATTATATATATATAATGGAGCAGTATCAGCTTTTGCTTGCCGAATCTGATTACATGCACACTTTATCTTAATCAAGTTAGTTTATTTTTATTATCATACTCTTTCTTTTTCTATAAAATCTATTATATATACGTACATATATAAATATATATACCTATACGTCGCCTTCCTTCATCAACCTAAATTAAAGCTAAGGATGAACTTTGAGCCTCGGCCATGGTGGTGGCCGTCGTGGCACGACGTTGAGCGGCCGCTCCAAGTCGACCGGATCAGCGCTTTACCCGACGACGTCCTCCTCTCCATCATCTCCCGCCTCACCGTCGTGGAGTGGGCCTCCGTCTCTCCCGTGTCCCGCCACTGGCGCCACCTCTATTCCCTCCTCCCCCGCCGTAGTCTCCTCGACTTGCAGTTACCCCACCACCTCGAGTTCCCCCGCGCTCTCCTCCAACGTTGCCACATCGTCTACAGGTCCAGCGTCAGCTTGGAGACCCAGCTCAAGCTCCTCCGGGATGCCGGGGGCGTCTGCGTACGGGAGCTGATACTCGAGAGGTCTGGCCATGATTTCGAGGTCGTGGTCCCTGAATTCGTCCTGTCCATCAAGTCCCTGACTCACCTCAAGCTGATCGGTTGCTGGTTAAATTGCGTTTCCGGCCTCGACTTGGACGTCAGCCTCCGCCTCGGCGCCCGTATGCTGTATCGTAACATAGCTATCGGCTGCAACATAGCTATCGGCTGCAAGTATCTCAAGGTTCTCCGCATCGAGAGTTGCATCATCACGCCGTTAACCCTCGAGCTCATCCTCGCCCATTGCGTCGTCCTCGAGATGCTGTTTCTCAAGTATCTCTGGAGGATCAGCCGTTTAAGGATCTGCTCCAGGAGCCTCAAGGAACTGCGGCTCGTGCTTCACGGGAGCATCTGCTGGGTCTACGTGGACGCCCCCAAGCTTGAGATCCTCCAACTTCACAAATGGGATACGGTATCTGAATGGATTCGATTGAGCATCCTGGCGCCCAAAATCCAGGAGTTTTACCTCTGCGTAGACAAACCATCTCCTCCGCTGTTGCCTCCGCATTTTCCTAGGGGGATGGAAGGATTTCTACGTACGGCCCGTGACTTAAGGACGATGGAGCTTACCGGTGCTGCTTTTCAGGTGTGTGTATATATAATATTCAATAGCTTTATCGTCCTTATCGTCCCGTATTAATTTTGATGGCACATGCACTTAGATTTTTGCTGCCGTTTGCTGGGAGGAAAAGTTAGATGTCTCGTTTAAGAACCTAACGTCAATGACCATTCACTTGGATATTTTACAAGGATGGCAAATCCACTTCTTAGTTAAACTGCTAGAGGCTTGTCCTTTTCTATCACTGCTTAAGTTGCAGGTAATTAATCTAACCTTGCACCATCTCTTTTATTTCACATCAATTCCTCCTGTGAAAAAGATTTCGGTTGCACAAGGAGAACATCTTATTCATGCTTTTTTATAGGTTATTCAAGCCCAAGATGAAAGTGATACTGAGGCTTTCCCAAAGCACATGCTCGATAGATTGAAGAAGTTGGATTGCTTATCTCACCACCTAAAGGAAGTGCAAATGCATCTGCTTTTGAGAGTACAGCATGAGATGCAACTTGTCAGGTTCTTCATGGCCGAAGCTAAGAGCTTGAAAAAGATGAAACTACACCTGCAGATGCCTTGTGTTAACTTTGAAATTGAGGAGATGTTCTCTTCGAATCGTCCTATTGGCATTGAGATTTCTGATCTTTGTGATAAAAAAGTAATTGAAATAACACTCTAGAATTATTGCAATTAATATCTACCTCTAATCTTAAAAAAATCAAAAGTATAAGAATAAATTAATCATATTTAAAAAATTAAGGAGATGTTTAATTGCATAATTAAAAGAAAATAGGTAAAAAAAGTTTTAGAATAATAAAAAATTATTCTCTTAAAAAGTAGGTAGATTTTTATTAATAAAATATTAAAAATGATGTGATTTGGAGTTTTTTATTTTTCGAACAAAATTAATTAATTTAAAAAAATTAATGATAAGAATTATTAAAAGTTGTCCTTCTAGAAGACAAGAAAGAAAGACTTGTTAAAAGTTGCAAACGAATTTAAAGAGCTTCCAGGATATGATAGGTAAGTGATATTATTTGTCTAATTTATAACGATCGACCTATTTGTTGTTTTTCGTATATATCTCATTTTGCTAAGGTAGCCCTTATCATATGGCATTCTAGTTACAATCAATAATAAAATATCAATATAGGTCAGCATAATATTTTATTGTTTGTTACACACTTATAATTAGATAAACTAAAGATTGAGTTTATAGTATAACAAATCTATTTACTTGTAGTAGGGCATGGTAATCCTCTTCAGTAATTAATCTCATGTCACGTTTATTACTTAAATATAGGGTTCTATCTTCAGTAATTATATATTGCAGTGTCAATCTATATTTAATTGAATTATTCTTAGAAACCTGATGGGTTTTGTTCATCGTGTGGATATGTTAAATGTAAACAAATTCTGAATCCAGAGAAAATTTAGTCATCCATTTTACATTCCAATCTGACTCATCAGCTGCAAATAATGTACTGAACTGCTATGACATACTTGAGTTCCTTGCCTATGGTTTTATCTAATTAAATCGATTGAAGATTCATCCCAAGCTTTCTCATTGCTTTTGCATGTGCAGGAGAGGCCTTGGGATGAGGAGCCCACCACCATGACTGAAGAAGTAATGAAAAGCTGCTAAATTATGTTCATCAGGTATCATTCAAGTAATAAACATAGCATTATTAATGTACAACCTTCATTGGGATGCTAAGGTGGCCTCTCTTTCAGGAAATTCCCTATATTATTGAACACCAGTTAGGAACTAAGAGATGGTTCTCTTAGGATCGAGCAACAATTTATCACACCGAAATCGAGTAAGCGTCAAATTATTGTTGGAAAGAACCGAGTCACCTTAACCAATTCTGCTGGAGATTGCGTGCAATCATTTTTAGTGATAAAAATTAATATCTTTAAATTCCTACTGCCAGAGATCAATCGTTGTTTTCTTCCCTTGTCAATAGGAGAATAGGCATAGAAGCCAATGAAGAGTTGCGATCGATATTTAAGAGAGAGGTGCATCTTATTCTCCAAGTTACAGTAGCTCGAAAGAGAAGTGATCATGGCTGCTTTTATGCCTTGCACCTGGTATGAATTGATACATTATCTTGTTCCAAGTGATTGATCATAGCTTCCTAAATGTGGCTTACCCATGCTAAATTTTTCTTTCATGCTAGCAATCGCGAGGCATTATGATACATCTGCAATTTGCAATGATATATATCTACATGTTGATAAAGCATCTGCCAGCCTCTTCATTGTCATCAAGATAGTGCAACAAAAAATCGACATCAATCTCTGCCTTATCCAACAAAACCGACATGAAAGCAAGCAAATAATAAGGTAGAGAAAAAAGAAAGACGTACCTAAAATAATGGAGCTATGTCTTCATCGTCGTGCTCCTCGCCTCTTTCCTCTTTCCCCTTTCCCCGGTCCCTTCTTTCTTTCCTTGACCACTGGGGTCAAGGGCTTCCTTACAATATGCAATAATCTTTTTTCTCTACCTTAAACATGAATCATGTACTACTTACTATGCAACTAAAAAGAGCAAAATACAATATGCAAATAGGCATATTGCAGACAAGGCATTGGAACATATCATTACAAGCTACAGGATAGACAACTGCTGGAATCAAACTATCGACTAGTGCATGCTTACCTATGAAATAGATGATCAACTCAAATGTAAGAAACCAATCGTATAGAGGGTTCAAGGCACAAACAGATTATTTGGTGGACTGCCACAGTTCTTGAATCTGTAGTGATTGTTTTAAATTTCTTTTTCCTTGATAAGAAGGTAAATTAGGAACAGAAGTTGCAAATCAATCAAATGATTTCTTGTCGATCTATGTGTCCACTGCCTTTCATATGCAACTATCCAAGCCTATATTACTGGACCATGTCTTGTATATGGCTGGTCTTGTTTTAGTGCTGGATTATATACCTTCACTATAGTTGAGAAACATTAGAATCTATGTTAATGTTATCTTTCTCAGGTGAGAGGGTCAAAGGAAAAAATTCTCCACCTCTTCCCTTGCTCTCCCTTCTAGAAATGATATGCCACAATTAGAATGATCGTTATCTGTCTCCAGCATTTGTATCATCATCATCATCATCATCAAGGTGGATCGAAGCCTCAAAGGACCTTAGACTTGCCAAGGCCCGAGAGTTATAAGATAGAGGTGGTGCTGTAGTGAGTATTCTTGGTGAAGTCCTTGTACAATATACTCCAAGGAACAGGAATAAGAGATGAGCAGGCAGCATAAAATTTTGAAGTTAAGGCTTCCTCAGAAGCTTCTCATCTTCCTTTGGTGAATGAAGAAAGTCAAATCTCACATCAAAATCAGACTTGTGTGCAAGGGTATACCAGTGGATGAAATGTGCATATTATGCCACGAGGATCTAGAATCAAGGGATCACCTCTTCCTCCATTGGCCATATACTTGCAACAGGAGGTCCTTATTCCTCGTTCAAACAAAATCACCTACCATCAAAATGAACTATTCTCCATGGACCACAAAAGAGAAAAGGAAGGAGAAACTTGAGAAACTAAAACAACTAGTTACTTGGTGTGTGTGGGGAGGGGAGAAAAGATCAGCCCATACTGTAGCTGCACTCTGACAGCAAGTCATCTAGCCTTCTTCAACTCACATCTTCCTCCCTGAGAGTGGAAGGCCACACGTTGGATGGAGGCATGGGTTTTGTGCTGTTTCTTTTCATTTTTTAATTTTGTTCAGTGCTTCCTTATCTGTATTATCTTTTCTGAATTTTTGTTTCTTCCTGTTTGTTTTTCTGCTTTATGTTTAATGTTTGGAATGTATATTTTAATCATTTCAGATTGGTGAAATAAATGCAATGTTTATAGTTAAAAGTTGTATGAAGGAATTCTATGTATGCAACAGACACGATGCCTATCTGCATCTGCCAAAATCATTTGTCCTAGTTCCCAATGGTACAAGACTCCTAAGCGATTTCACTCGAGCAAGTAGGAGAGAGGGATTGTGAAGCAGCTCTGTTATATTCTGTACAAGAGTGACCCCAACTAAGAGACAAATGAAGCTAAATTTTAGGTGTGAAAGAAGCACATGTGGAAAAGCCAGATGGTCAGATGAAGCAAGTTCATCAGTTGGCACAGGAGCTGCTTGAAATATTGTAGTTGAAAAATTTTCATATGTATAGAATTAGTGTCATATCTTAGTTCCTCTGTTCTTTAAGCTTTTAGTTTAAGGCATCTAAATTGAGGTATGCTTCTTCAGTTATTTGTAATAATGCACCTTTTTTTTTTGCTGTAGTATCTAGATGAAAACAATTGTTTGATTTATGTCATTATTCAAGCTCAGAATGACGGGAAGCTGGAGGACTCTGCTCGGTGAGCTTGAATGTCTTAAGTTCTGTTAGTATCTAAACCTTTTGTTGCCTATAAATTTGAAGGAATCTTGAAAAGCTGAAGCAGAACCTAATATACCTTGCTGCAATTGCTGATAGTCAGCCATTGCTTACCATCACTGCTCAGGTATGAATTAGGGAAGAAATCTAGCCCCTTATTATTTTTCACAACTTTTCTTAGCTTCAAGGTGATTGATTTGCACATTTTTGTTTACAGCGTAATCTACAACATCCATGTTTCAACAGTTCATTTTCTCACATCATTCTTGTATTTTTTTTCCTTCCCCCGATAACAGCAGCAAGAGCATGTTCCCAACATTCTTATACAAGCTGTGTCCCAGTCAACCACAGCTATTTCAATTCTACATTGCAAATGTCACTTTGCCACAAGCATTACCGCTAATCCAGCAGCAGCAAACTCAACAGTCTCTTGCAGATTCTGTCCCGCAGTCTGGTCCTCAGATCATTCATATGCAACAAGCTCAACAGATGAATAATGAGGTCTTGATGCTTGCTCAACCTGTAATCTTGCACGATCAGATATCCCAACATCATCCAGCTCGTGCTCTAGTGGTCCAATATCAGATGCCTCAACCCCAGTTTCCTCATTATAAACTGCTGCATGGACCCCGAACCCAACTGGCTCAACCAGAAGTGATGCATGATGCTGCATTCCAACCCCAATTAGCACCACAAGAAAGGTAAGTATTAGCTATAAAAGACAGTTATCATTAAAACTTAGAAATTAGTCGTTAAAATTTGTGGCCACAATCTTTTTCACTCCTTCCATCGACCCAGATTCCATGTTTAATTTTTTTTATTAGTAAAGATGAATTTAAGACATGATTTATCGTATTTGCCGTAATGAGTTTGTCAATAATTTGTGTTATGGTGGTAGCATGATATTAATAATGAACTGGGTAATATATAAATATATTTTGTTTGTAGTTTGGGCCTGCAAATTGATGCTCCATGATCAAGTACACCAACCTCAGTTGCAGCAAGCACCCTTGGGAAACCATGGAATGCTGACTTCAGGAGGAGCCATTCCCAACGTTGGCAGCAACAGTGTAGCGGGAAACGCCAGCCTTGGATATGGAGCTGTGAACTTGCCTCTCTATCTCCCAAACTCTGGACAAGAAGGGAATTGGGGATTTGGCTGTGGCTGAATGCTCTTCAGATCATAATGCTACCTGCTTTTTTCCTGAAACAAATTATGGTTTTCTAAAGACAAACAAACTTCATGTCCTGTTAGGAACAGGGAAGCTGTGCTGGAAGCACGGTGATAATGATTGTAATAGTGATTTTTATTTGCAAGTGTCATCTGAAGGGGGGAAATGTCTCATACTTCATCATGAGAGTCCGTGATGCTTCTATCGTATAGTTTGGTCTGTTTTAAATTGACATAGCTTCAAAAATACTGAAACGTTGGCGTATTTTAACTTGAACAGGGGACTTTGAGTTGGGCTTGCGGTGGCACGGAAGTAAAGCACCAGATTGCATTGCAAGGTACACTGAGAGAGCGTATTTGGCAAATGCAAATTACTCCAATACTTATTTGTTATTATTACTATTATTTGATTTCTATCCCGTTAGCGTCGCAGAATGAGATGATTAATCCTGAGATCACTCTGTATAATTTATTGCCTTGAGATGATTAATTTATTTGCATCGGATATTAATTGAAGTTGAACTTTAGTTATATAGATGTATATTTTAATTTTATGGGTCAAATCTTAACATCTTGAAGGAGAAGAAAGTGCTTCTCCTTTGAAGTCAGTACCCAACCTACCTGAACTGAAACATTAACGACAGATTCAGCAAGCACCCAACCGATTACCTAACATATAATTAAGTAATCAGTCAATTTATTATTAGGAAAAAGGGTGAAAGTATTATTTGTAATAAATAACCAAGATCCATTATTAAGTTTTTTTATATAATGACTTGGCAATATTTCAAACCTTCTCTGTTCCTCCCCTTCTTTTGAAGCTGATAGCGATATAATGGGGCTCTTTCCTTTAGGTTTTTTTTTAAAAAATATGTTTGCGTTCATTAATAGAAATAGTTGACTGATTTTTTAAGAAAAAAAAAACAAATTCCATTCCATTCCAACACTCTTTAATACTTAATATTTCCGAGCTAAGTTCAAGCTGGTTCAAACTAGCTAGCTATATGTTTCTATATCCTCTTCTGCATTCTCCAATACCTATTCTTCTTCCTATTATTCTCAGTTGGTTTTCCATAAGTAGGGAGTCCTCCTCAACTTTTTCTATTTTTCTCATGTTTCCTTCCCCCTCCCTTTTCTTTTCCTTCTTTTTCCATTTCTTTCTCCCTCCCCCTCGTCAAAAGGCCTCATCCTGAAGCCTTAACTTTGCATCATTTATTCCAAAATTTGCACACCCTTAATACTTATTACTGCGACAGACGTATATATATATATATAAGAAACGAGTTTAACGATGGATGCATTATTACTTAACCTCATAAATAGAGAGCAGAGCACAAAGAAAGCGGCAGCTCCAATGCTAATTACTTAATACATTGGCACACCGCCGTACTCACTAAATGCCGCCATTATTATTGTGATACTTACCATATATTAAACCCATCGTTTATTTATTCATTCATCCTGTCCCGGGGGAGTAGGCCATGCATTCCGTCTCAAGCAGGCGTCTTCAGCCGACGTGAGGGACAAACCTGACGATGTCACGGTCGTCCACCACAATCCTCACCCTGCTGCACTTGAAATTTGGGTCCAGCGGCTGGCCGAGCCGGACGATCCTCACATACACATGCTGGTTCTCCGCCTCGATCGTCGCCTTCGCCTCCCACGAGTGGACTCCCAGGAGCTCCGGCCATGACCTCTTCCCTGCAATCCATATACATATACATTGCTTAATCTGATACATATTGTTCTGAGTAACTCCATCAAATATGTACATCACATTACATACCGGGACAGCCGAAGTAGTTGAAGCTGCTCATCCTGGAGATGGACTTTTTATTTTCTTCTTCGTGGGAGGATCGCTTGAGATGATTTTAGCTACTAAATCACACGCATATATATAGGCGAAGAGGAAGACTCCCTGGACGATGCTGAAGCTATCCATCGATCAGGTATGATAAAAAAAGAAGTCTGCATCAGATATGAATGATGGGCCGTCGGTCGATTACGTTACGTGCATGCATTGACGTAATTAAGACATATAACCTGGAAAAAGTTTTCAACTTTAATCTACTGGAACTTTTACTGACGGCGTTCATTAGATAATGGATTTTTGTCCCTTAGCCGATGATTAATTGAAGAGGGTACGTTGGTGGAGTCCTCTTTTCTTTTCCATTTGCCATATAATTAATTAGTAGTTTGGACATTGGAGAGGCAAAAAAAGAAAAAAATAAGGAAAGGATCAGCTGAAGGTGGTTGGGTTTTCTTGAAAAGAGTTTGGGGGATGTAAATATCTATATGAATATGTGATCATTGGTCCACTTCCTCAACATATATAGATATACTAATTTTAAAAAATGTGATGTGTATATATATATATATATATTTTTAAAAGGTGATACTTAGTAATTGAATTTCCTTTTAGCAGGTCTGTCAGTGGAGGGGGTTGAGTTTCTTTTTCCTCCTCTTCCTCTCTCTCAGACACTTTTTTTTCCTTTTTAAAAAAAATTAACTTCTAATTTTTCCTCTAAGTGGCCTCTCCTGCTCATCTATCCATCGGATGATTACTTAAAAAAACAAAGTGTTAAAAATTTTAAAATGATGCACAAACAAATGTGATAATATTCTAGTTTTGAATCACCTCCCATTACATAGTGCTATTTTTGTTAAAGGATCATCATAAATGGGTAGCACAATCTTATGAGAGCATTGGAGGGCTTAGATTGAGTAGAGCAGTTTATTAGTTCTTCCGGATCCAGCCGGTGGTTATTCTTCATCTTGACGTCCGATAGAATGATATTGATATTATCGCATAGGGAAGACGAAGAATAACCACCGATTATTCTGATAAACTACTGTTCTACTCAAACTAAGCTCTCCAAAGAGAATGAAATGCTCTCACAAGGATCAAAGAAATAAAAATAAGACTTAACCTTGAAAAATTTTGATGGTGCTCCTGTGTTAGGATATTGTTGCTCGAATATTCAAGATTGTGCTGAGGGACGCCGGAGACTTCTAGTGCGGGATTATTCAATGCTTAGTCGTTAGATTTTTCAAAGCCTCAAGGAGGATATATGAGATGATCTAATTCTACTAATAAGATTAACCCCAACTCTTTTCAAGACATCATTCATATACGATGCATCATTCATATCTGATGCAAAGACATTTGCACCTTCTACTTATCACAATTTCACCTTTCTTTTTTTTTAAAAAAAAGAAGAGTAGTAATCGCAATTTCACTTGGTCAGCTCAGGTTTAATTGATTGGTTTTTAATAACTATGAGCGAACTGCTTACCCAGTCATAGCTTTTAAAAAAAAAACTGCTTACCTAATCTTAAGAGCACTAATATAATTCAAAACTAGGTGTCGTGCATATATACTTTTTATAAATTAGAGAGGTCTAATCATCCCAAGAAGTCAAAACATTTGTCAGGCGTTTCGGAAATCATAAAAAAATTCTTATAATTTTCTCATGAATTCCATCGGTTGTCAAAAACATACCAGTACTGCTGATTTATTATTATAAGAGTATCCGGGGAAATTAAATTTTAATTTTATTACTTTGAATATATGTGCCGAGTTTTATGACTCTAAAACTTCTAAATGAAGAAGCAAACATCGGATCTAATTAGCAAAGAGAAATCTTATGTGTGGATTAGCTTTGATCTCAGTAGATGATAAGTAGGAATTAAAACGACCGACTTCCTTCTGCCTTTTCGTAATCCTAAGTAATTTCGCTATTCGGTGTAAGTTATCAATTAGATTAATTCTGGGATAACGCGAGGTGAAATGCTTCGTTCCGGCCACTTCATTTATTAAGTAAGAGGTGATGTGCAAGGGAGATCGAGTCAGAAATTTCCCAAGGAAGACAACTATATGTCTTTGACTTGTCTTAATATTTAATCTATATAATAAATGGATGTGAGAGTTAGAGAGTTAGAAGGGCAAGAAGAGTAAGTAGGGAAAACGGAAGATGATATATATATATCTGTAAGAGTTAACCTCGATGATGATGAACACAGAGAAAGCAGCAAGCAGATCGTAAGGTAAGTTTACATCGACAAGTACTTCCTCAGTGCCATTATTTATTGTTTATTATTATTATTATTTCAGGTGTAGGGAAATGCGATGCATTTATCATCGTCGATCAACCGAGGTGAGGGACGGTGGAAACAAGGCCGCGGTGGTCCTGAACGATCCTGACCCTGTCGCACCGGAAGTCTTGCGCCAGCTGCTGGTCCTGATGGACGATGATGGCGAACACATTTGTGTTCTCCGACTCGATGACCGCCTTCGCTTGCTTGGCATCCGTCCCCAGCAGCTCCGGCCATGTCTTCTTTCCTGCACCACCACCAATGCACGAGCATCATCACATCAGATGATGTATTATTTCTGATGCCTAATTATTATATAGATATACATACCAGGGCAGTTGTAGTTGAAGTTCATCTTGAAGATGATATCTTCTCTTCTTCAAAAGATTTAATTGTTTGTGTTGGGGGAGTTGAGAGATGTGAGGGTTTGTGCTCTGAAATCGCAAATATATAGGCAGCATTAACATACGCTGGAGGCGTCTTATTCAATCAATGCGCTGTGTATATATACAAATATATATATGATGGAGTGTGATGCGGGCAGTTACTAAGAAGTTAATGTTGGATTGTCTGCTAGGTAATTATGTGTGATTAAGTACTAGTTGATTGAGTCTTAGAATTAGCAATCTCTTATCTTTACTTTGTTTGGTAATTGTAATTGATTAATAATGCGTTGTTTAGGCGAAATGATAAATGTATATATATGTGCATGCTCTTAATCAATTAATGCTATTGGATTTGGAGCACTGGTGTGTATATATACACACACACACCCAATTAGGCAGCTTGCAGGTTGTATATTTTTGCTTTATATATCTATATATGTTGCGCATCTATAAATTGATATAGCTTTTTATCTTTTAACCTGTTAATTTTTGGTTCAATACATTGTATATATTATCATTCTGAATTTAACTTGCAACTCGGAAGAAAAATAAGATATATCTATGTCTATATATATATATGCATGAATTGTTTTAGGTACATACCTCAAATAAAATTTAAAATTATAAGAAATAATAATAAAGTAATATTTCAAAATATATGAAAATTAGGTCAGCCAAATTCGATCGACGAGTTCTTGATTGGGTTTGTTTAATTGACTGCCTATCGCCTATGTTAGGTTCAGTTTTAAACTTGAAAAAAAGATGTATTTTTTTGCCGATCAGCTAGCTAAAAAAATTAGCTCCACCAAGTACAGCTTGTTCTTCCGGCACGGACAAATCTATCTGATACATCAACCACCAAGTTAAATAAAATATGCATTAATTATTGTTTTCAAAGTTCTTCAGCATTAAGGAAAGCTCAACCGTAGCCCCGATAGAAGCAGTAAATATGTAAGCTCTTAAAAGAAAAGCAACTTCTTCTACTGTAGTGCGGTATTGATGGTTTGGGGGGAGAAAGAAATAGAGATTTTGCTTCACCAAATATTTACTGCCCCTACCTCTACCTCCTTGAATTGAAGATAATAATCAGATTAGTGCCGCTTTGGTCTCCTTTTTGTTTACTTTTCATTGTATTCTGTTTGTTTTCTTAACATTTTCTTCCTTTATGTTTTTTCTTTATTAAGTCACTCGGATGGTGTGTCGTATCGTTTAAAATTTTAATGAACCGAGCACAATCTTATTCATTTCTGTGAATATTAGAAGTAGTTTGTTATATTTAATCAAGAGAGTTAATGATCCACTTTGAGAAGCTGGAGAGCGCATGCACCAGAATTATATATATATATATATATATATTGCAAATCACATTGAGAGTGTTATTATTCTAACATTCCATCACTTTATTGCTGATGATTATTTTGCTGATTCTCATATTGGTAAGAAGGGATGAAAGGTAATTCATCCTCAACCGAGGTGAGGGACGGTCATCACGAGTCCTCGTGGATCCTGAACAATCCTGACCCTGTCGCAGCGGAAGTCCTGGCTCAGCTGCTGGTCTTGCTGGACGATGCTGACGAACACGTTGGGGTTCTCCGATTGGATGATGGCCATCGCCTGCCGGGCGTCGCTTCCCAGCAGCTCCGGCCACGACTTCTTCCCTGCATTACACACAACAGTTAATAACAGCAGCAGCAGCAGCATGAGATGATTATTTCTGATGAATGTACTGCACGTACACATGCACATACATACCAGGGCAGTTGTAGTTGAAGTTCATCTTGAAGATGATTTGTTACTGAACTCTCCTTACTCTTCTCAAAGTATTTGTGTTGGGGGGAGTTCGTATGAGCAGGTTTGTGCTAATTAATCATATATATAGGCAACGTTAATGCAGGATGTGTAGGAATATTTATATATATATACACACTAAAGCAGCTGATGCAGATATGACTGAATTTGGAATATAGTCGAGGATATACGCTGCTGCATGTGCGTGTGGTGTGCGTGGCCTCATCGAATACGTATACTGACCATGTCAGATTTTTTTGTCTCTTACCTATATAACAAATAGTCCATCCCTTCATCTGGTGGTAGGGTTTAAAGAGTTTATAGGAACAGTTCGGTTCGGTCCGATGACGACATTAAAAGGATAGCAATGCATCTATTACTTGACAAAGAATATGACGACATAATTAAATTAGCGGGCGGAGTACCATCGCGACCTCCTGGCGAGGGGGCTCGGGGGTGCGGAGGAGTAGGCGAGCCAACCACAGTGTTGTTCTCTTTATCTACTATGCTGCTATATGTACAGAGATAAGTCCTGCCACCCTCTCAACTGGCCTAAGAGGAGCTGAATCGGTAATACGATTGGGCATGTTCAGCTACCTTCTGATCCCTGGTTGTTGGCTGCATTGCTTTGGCAAGACTTGAAGGAAGTCAGTGACCAACATTGGTGCCCAAGAACAAGGTACATGAATCAGTAATGAAGAGTGTTGGAGACTAATATGTGCTGCAGTAACTTCGATAGAATAGTGATCTCGATAGGTAGGTAGATGCAGCTGCAAGGCAAGTTCTTCAACTGCAACCATGAGGGGAATTCTTGCATCAATGTGGTGCAAGTGTTCAGCATCGGTGAAGAAGCAGGCTCAGCAGATTGATCACCCAGCAGCAACGAGCAAAACTTGTTCAGTAATGTTCAGTTTTATTACTGAACAGGTTCAGCTATCTCATTGCAGTGCAGTAATCAGTAATGCAACAATGTCATTGAGGAGGTTCAGTTATGAAGGAATCAGTAACACAGTAATGTTCAGGTTCAGCAGGTTCCATTTGGGCTCAACCAGGATTCAGCTGGGTTAAATCAAGGATTACATGGCGGGCATTGGCTCATGCTAGAAGTCTCAGTTCTGACGGTGAGTCCCAATGGGCCGAGCGGAGTATGAAGCACCCCGTTGCACTGTTTCCAAGGACATTAGAAGAGGAGGATCATCTACGGCAAAATTATATATATATATTTAATCAAGAGAGTTAGTGATGAACTTTGAGAAGCTGGAGAGCGCATGCACCAGAATTATATATATATATATATATATTTCCAATCACATTGAGAGTGTTATTATTCTAACATTCCATCACTTTATTGCTGATTATTATTTTGCTGGTTCTCATATTGGTAAGAAGGGATGAAAGGTGATTCATCCTCAACCGAGGTGAGGGACGGTCATCACAAGTCCTCGTGGATCCTGAACAATCCTGACCCTGTCGCAGCGGAAGTCCTGGCTCAGCTGCTGGTCTTGCTGGACGATGCTGACGAACACGTTGGGGTTCTCCGACTGGATGATGGCCATCGCCTGACGGGCGTCGCTTCCCAGCAGCTCCGGCCACGACTTCTTCCCTGCATTATACACAACAGTTAATAACAGCAGCAGCAGCAGCATGAGATGATTATTTCTGATGAATATATATACACACACTATACACATGCACATACCAGGGCAGTTGTAGTTGAAGTTCATCTTGAAGATGATGTTTATAGCGAACAAGATCTTAATCCAAAGGCTATGTGGGAGTTGGGGTCAGAGGGTTTGCTCTAATCAGTCACATATATATAGGCAAAGGATCAACTTAATTCGAGGCCTTATTCAGCGTACTGGATCGATGCTAAAGCTACGCATTCAGATAATAATAGTACAAATATTTGCATCAGATATGTTTTGGATTTAAGCGAGTTTTAAGTACTTGAAGTAACCTCCAAGTGTGTACTGCGCATACATGAATTACGTGATACGATGGCCATGCATTCAATGGAAATAAACTGGCTGAATTTAAAGTTGGGGTTGCTTAATGTTTAGGATATTGTCTCTTAGCTAATCAGGTGTAGTTTCAGTGGACCGGATCGGAGCATCTTTTTATCTTTACTTTATATAAATTAGAAGAAAGGATATATGCGTGTATACATGTAAGCTTTACAACTGTAATGGGTTTCAATTAATCAGTGCAAAGTTATATCTTTGGAAGGATATCTACGCATATATAATACCTTTAGCTTTTGATTTGTTTTATTCTTTGTTAAGTCTACTCAATGCTTACCTGATAAATCTGTTCAGAATATGTCACATTCTGGAAAAAGAAAATAGCAAGAATTTGCTGTGCTGGAATACTGCCCATAACACACGATCTTTCAACTTGGCCGGGTTTATAAATCAAGTTAATTAAATTTGAATATAGAAGTAGTAAAAAAAAAGATAATGTAAGAATTTTCATTGCTTCTTACAGAAATCCTTAATTAAAATGTGGGACTTAGTTTCTTTTAAATAATATTAGTATAATCTTCTATGCATATAACGAGCGTGGAGCACATGATAGATGGATGCCATTTGAATCACTCGATACTAATCTTAACTAGCATTAAGATTAGTTTTGGATAGTTAGATAATATCAGTTTAGGGTGTTTTCTTTAGAATAAATTGATGGTAAGAAATAAATGAATACTCTGGAAATGATTTTATAGGTCGAAAAATAAAAAATAATTGAAATTAAAGTCTGCAAACAGGCATCATCAATTGATTCTGCAAGGAATGGTGGGATTTTTTTTTTCTGTTTTCCTTTGTTTATCGTCAAGTGATTATTCCCTGACTACCCAAACCAACAGCTCATATCATCAACATGGACATATGACTTCATCTCTTACCAATATGAGCGATAAATGCACACTTACTCACATCGACACTTCCACATTTCGTACTGTCTGTTCGCATGGTGCCTGTCGTGTTTCCAGTCTTATTTTCGTCTCTTTCCCTTAATAGTAGTAATTGAGTTTTTTTGGGGGGGAGGAGTTTAATTGTGCATAATGTACAGAGTATATAGATGGAGTAGGAGAATATTTATGAAAATTTATTTGATGAATTGCTCATATCCAAATAACGTTTATAGTTACTTTTTTATCACTAGAAAAGGATGCCATCCCAAGCTGTAGATCAGCAAATACTGAGAAAGAGTAGGTGATATAATAATCAACCTCAATCAAACAGCACAAAGCAAGCAATGCCACATTGCGCATGGTAAGTTACACTCTTGACTGACGACTTACTTGATCATGCCATTATTCTAATGCCCCAACATAATCATCATCCTCATCATTATTATTATTATAACTACATATATCTGTGTTCATTATTCCTGTAGGGTGGATGCATCGCATCTCGATCAGCCGATGCGAGGGACGATCGAAACAAGGCCGCGGTGGTCCTGAACAATCCTGACCCTGTTGCAGCGGAAATCCTGGCCCAGCTGCTGGTCCTGCTGCACGATATTGGCGAACACATTTGGGTTCTCCGACTCGATGATCGCCTTCGCTTGCTTAGCGTCCGTCCCCAGCAGCTCCGGCCATGACTGCTTCCCTGCATTTCACAGCAGTAACAGCAGCAGCATAAGATGATCATTTCTTATGAATATATATAATATTGCCAATATCAGATATATATTACAAATGCACAGACCAGGGCAGTTGTAGTTGAAGTTCATCTTGAAGATGATCTCTTTTCTTTTTCAAAAGATTTAATTGTTTGTATTGGGGAGCTGAGAGATGAGAGGGTTTGTTCCAATACATCTCCTATATATATGTTGGAGATGACGATATGTTAAAGCTACAAACATATTCAGCTAGATTATAGCATTATTTAGTACAAATGTTTGCGTCAGATATGCCTTGGATTTAAGTCAGTTCAATTACCTAGAAGTATCCCCAAAGTATATATCAATGCAGCCGTTTAATTCCGGAGGCATGGATGCACTTGCTGAGAAATTAATGTTAGATTGTATCTTAGCTGATTAGGTCTCATGCATTGAGGATATCGATCGATCTATTATCATCTTTCCTCTTTTATATCAGTACTTTTTTAAAAATTAATTAGGCCAAGTTTAGAAGAAAGGGTGTATATCTATTTATATATATATAGTTCTTCTTCGCCTGAACGTGTATCGGATTTGGGGCATAAAGTTTTTCAGTGGGGTTTCAATTCAGTGCATGTTTAGAAGAGACTCTGAATTAATGCATAATCATCACGGTAGTAACGCAGATATCTATCTATCTATATCATCTTGCCCTTGAATCACATCTGATTACTTTTAACATATATTCGCATAAATCCAAAACATATCTGATGCAAGCATTTTGTAGTTTGCATTATCTAAACACGTAACTCCGACATTCATCCAGAGGGCGCATTTGATGGTATAAGACACCTCCAGTATGTGTTAACGTTGCCTATATATATGTGTGATTTCTGATACCAAATCCTCACATCTCTCCACTCCCCAACACAAACAATTAATCTTTGAAGAAGAGAAGAGATCATCTTCAAAATGAACTTCAACTACAACTGCCCTGGTATGTTCATGTGTAGTATATATATCTGATATTGTCAATAATATATATATCCATCACAAATAATCATCTCATACTGCTGCTGTTATTAACTGTTGTGTATAATGCAGGGAAGAAGTCATGGCCGGAGCTGTTGGGGAGTGACGCCCGGCAGGCGATGGCCATCATCCAGTCGGAGAACCCCAACGTGTTCGTCAGCATCGTCCAGCAAGACCAGCAGCTGAGCCTGGACTTCCGCTGCGACAGGGTCAGGATTGTTCAGGATCCACGAGGACTCGTGATGACCGTCCCTCACCTCGGTTGAGGATGAATCACCTTTCATCCCTTCTTACCAATATGAGAACCAGCAAAATAATGATAATAAGTAAGGGTAATAAAACGACGGAAGATTAGAATAATGGCATTTTTAAGTACCATGTATGTGCTGCATGAGTGAAACTTTATTTACCATGCAAATTTCTGGTGCTTTCTTCTGCACTTTAATAAAGTTAATTACTTTATCCTGAGCTACTACTATTTCCTCATTTCCATACGCTGTGATTCAGACCCTTTAACATGAAAAGACAACTAAAAAATATATTTATCAAGAGTATAATAAATAAGAAACTTGTATCTATTTATTGAAAGAATCTAAGAACACAAGTCATAGTTGGGGCTTCAAGATGAAGTCCTCCACTATGCAATTCATTCACCAGCAGCTGCAACCTGAACCTGCCGTAGATGATCGTCCTCTTCTAATGTCGTCGGCGACAGTGCAACAGGGCACTCCATACTCCGCTCGGCCCATTGGGACTCACGGTTAGAACCAAGTCTTCTAGCATGCGCCAACTTCTGCCGAGTTGTCCTTGATAGAACCTTGCTGAATCCTGGTTGCGCCCGAGTGGAACCAGCTGTACTTGGAACATTACTGTGTTATTGATTCCTTCATAACTGAACCTGCTCAATCACATTGTTGCATTACTGATTACTGCACTGCAATGAGATAGCTGAACATGTTCAGTAATAAAACTGAACAAGTTTTGCTCGTTGCTGCTGGGTGATCAACCTGATGAACCTGCTTCTTCACCGATGCTGAACGCTTCCAAGAATTCCCCGCATCGTTGCAGTTGAAGAACTTGCCTTGCATCACTACTGAACATTCAGCCGCATCAACCTACCTATCGAGATCACTATTCTATCAAAGTTACTGTAGCACATATTTGCCTCCAACACTCTTCATTACTGATTCATGCACCTTGTTCTTGGCCACCGATGTTGGTCACTGACTTCCTTCAAGTCTTGCCAAATCAATGCAGCCAACAACCAGGGATCAGAAGGTAGCTGAACATGCCCAATCGTATTACCGATTCAGCTCCTCTTAGGCCAGTTGAGAGGGTGGCAGGACTTATCTGTACATGTAGCAGCATAGTAGACACTGTGGTTGACTCGCCTACTCCGCACCCTCGAGCGCCCGCGTCAAGAGGTCGCGGTAGTACTCCGCCCGCTAATTTAATTATGTCTTCATATTATTTATCAAGTAATAGATAAATTGCTACCCTTTTAATGTCAAAATATCTTGTAATGTAGCATATAGGATGAACCCAATCGGACTGAACCGAACTGTTCCTGTAAACTCTTTAAACCCTACCACCGGATGAGGGGATGGGCTATTTGTCATATATGTAAGAGACAAAATAATCTGACATGGTCAGTATACGTATTCGATGAGGCCACTCACACGCACACGCATATGCAGCAGCGTATATCATCCACTATATTCCAAATTTAGTCATATCTGCATCAACTGCTTTAGCATATATACATATATTCCTACGCATCCTGCATCAACGTTGCCTATATATATGATTAATGAGCACAAACCTTCTCATACGAACCCCCCCAACACACATACTTTGAAGAAGAGTAAGGAGAGTTCAGTATACAAATCATCTTCAAGATGAACTTCAACTACAACTGCCCCGGTATGTATGTGAATTTGTATGTGCAGTATATATATCTGATATTGGTAATAATATATATATATCCATCAGAAATAATCATCTCATGCTGCTGCTGTTATTAACTGTTGTGTGTAATGCAGGGAAGAAATCATGGCCGGAGCTGCTGGGAAGCGACGCCCGGCAGGCGATGGCCATCATCCAGTCGGAGAACTCCAACGTGTTCGTCAGCATCGTCCAGCAAGACCAGCAGCTGAGCCAGGACTTCCGCTGTGACAGGGTCAGGATTGTTCAGGACACACGAGGACTTGTGATGACCGTCCCCCACCTCGGTTGAGGATGAATGAATTTTCATCCCTTCTTACCAAATATAATAATAACTTAGAATAAAGGCATTTAGTAAGAATGTACTCTTTTGAGTGTAACTTACCATGTAATAATATCCTATGCCTTCTTGTGGCATCGAGGTTAATTATTAATATATGCGTCATCTACTTTTGATTTCTCAACTTTGTGCCCTTCTATAAGATCAACCGAAGACTTTTAAATACGAGCGAGAGCGAGGAAATAATTAACTAACTGTCCCTCCATATAAAATCTTAACCTACGTTATGAAACATATGAGATGGATTCTTTGCATCGTTCGCTAAGAATCTTAACCCGTGAAGCATGACCAAGATCCACTCAACAGTACTAGCTGATGACCTTCAAAGAGGCAGCTTGGCAACACCACAACAGCGGAGCCCTTTTTAACTAACTCAGTTCTTTTCTTTTTAACGCAAAAATCTGGCTCAAGAGGCAGCTTGGCAGCAGCATCTCTATGAAGATACGCTCAACGCAACGACGTCCAAGTTTCAACCACACCTCTTTGTGTGGTCTTGTGTTACCTCGATCCATCATCATATCAAGTAGAATATTCTTGATAAACAAGCAAGTAAAATCCCCTCTCCTTCCATTCTTCTTCCCACATTGCTTTCAACTCCCTTGTCGATCGTGACCTTATTGTTGATGTCGAAGTCGAGTCCTTGATCACCATGAGTACACTGTACTTAACGAGCATTGACCTTACTCTCAGCCTTGGACACACTCGGCACCCTTCCTTGGAGCCTTGTCATGCGATCGCATGCTCTCCCTCAACTCGCTTAGCATTTGGTCATTCAGGGACACTCCAAGGGTTCCTCTACCAATCAGCTTGAGAGGATGCTTCAACAGTAATAGCACAGTGCATCATCACCATGCTAGGTATTTTTCATGACTACTCAACATCATGAACAAATCAAAGTAGAATGATTCACACCATAAATTTTGTAGTAATTAATATCTCCCAAGGCTTATAATTCTTACTACTTGAGTACTTTTTTCCTCCTCACAAGTTAAATATATATATATATATAGAATGATATACTCTGATCATACTGAAATCTATAAAATTGAATAAAAACAAACGAAAAAAAATGCTATAGCAGCTTCCAAATAAGAGTAGAAGTTATACCAGATTGAGAACCCATTACATTCCTCAAGTGCCTCAAATTAATAATACGACAATAAAGGATAGGAAGAAGATATATATACTCCGCAAGTTCAAAACATAATATAATTAATTGCCACATATAGAATTATTAATTGAGCCAGAGTTTGAAACTGCGCGGAGATGGTCATAAGACCATCACCTACGTTACGTATGCAATATGCAGATGGCCATGCGCATGCGGCAAGTCAATCCAAAACATATGCTCTTATCGGTTGTGTTAATCAAGTCTATATATACATTTATTGGAACAAGGTCTCCCATCACCTCAACTCCCACACAAATCTATTAATTCATCAGGTTAAGAGAAACCGATTTGTAGGAGCTCGATCGGCAAACCATCGTCAGGATGAACTTCTACTACAACTGCCTCGGTATATATAAGAATGGTGGATGGTTAATTAATCATCTGCTGTATGTTTAATGAATGAATGAATGAAATAATTGCAGGGAAGAAGGCATGGCCGGAGCTGGTGGGGTTGGAGACGATGCAGGCGAAGGCGGTGATCGAGTCGGAGAACCAAAACGTGTTCGTGAAGATTGTGGAGGAGGACCAGCAGGTGAGCCGAGACTTCCGGTGTGACCGAGTCAGGATCGTTCAGGACCATCGCGGCATCGTCATGAGGGTTCCTCACCTCGGATGACATCATCCTAACACCACCACGCCGGATTCATCGACGACGACGACGATGATGAAGATATATTAAATAATACATATTAATCAGAATAATTAATGGCATTTACTAAGTTCACACTCTCATCGCTGTATGCTCACCATATATTTATACATTTATCTGTATGCAGAATAAACTTGTGATATCCCTACGATGTTATTAAGTCTCCTTCCCAACACAATAACTATATGTTAGATGTTCGTTGGTTTTATATATACATCACATTTCAGAAGAATATAACCAAAAAAAAAAAAAGCTTCAAGTGCAGGAACATGGTAGAATTTTCATCTTCGATTGCATTCTTAATTAATTATTTACTATAATTTTTTGATGTAAAAAATAAACTTACATTTTGGTAAAGATTATATTTTATAATAATTTTGAATTTGATAAATTTTTTTGATTATGTCTAATGTTTACAACTAAATATTGATTATGTCTAATTTTTAAAAATTTGATTATAATAATTTTGGATATGCAAGTGAATCTCCTGATTTAATGGGATTGTATAGTTTAATATTATCGACACAATCAACAAGCTTTGGAAGCGATGAATGATGAAAATTCCATAAGAGAAATATTAAATACCTGTAAAATCCTTCAATTACCATGATCTATAAATTGGATAATTGGTCACTCAACTCTCTTATTATAGTCATATCCAACTTTCTTTTCTTCTAATATCAATTATCCCCTTCAAATACGATGAAGAATTATATCTTGGATCATTATAGATCTGTATCCCTTTCAATAAGATGAAGAATTATCCTAGACTCCACTTTGATTGTTATGCATCTTGAACTTAGAAGCATTATCAACTTATGGCATATCTATTAGAAAATTAAGTTAAAAAATCTAAAAAAAATTTAAAACTATTCTTAAGTTTTAAAGATTTTTTTAAAAAATATAAGATAAAAATAGAGAATCAAATAACAATTTTTTTAAAAAAAAATAGAGGAACAAATCTTTCTAAAAATTAAATTTTTTATCCAACTAGTTTTCATTTTAAAAAATTTAATTTTTTATCCAATCTTCCTCCTCCAGTGAAGTTTCCAATAGATCAAGTGCCACACAAACAAACAATAGAGTATAAATCTTCGATGCTATGGTAGAGTTAATTATCATGTTAGTATGTTCGGTCATAGTTATTCACATATTTTTTTATCTTTAAAATACAAAAATTCTAAAATAAGTATTCTATCAAGGTTTCAATTTTTTTTTGATGTATACGTTGTAATAGAAATCCCAACACATAAATAAAAGATAATTAAGGGATGGAATATTTGATATATATGTAAGAGACAAAATAATCTGACATGGTCAGTATACGCATTCGATGAGGCCACGCAGATGCAGCAGCGTATATCCTCGACTACATTCCAAATTTAGTATCTATGTTTTTTATCGATTGCTTTGACATATATATATATTCCTACGCATCCTGCATCAACGTTGCCTATATATATGATTAATTAGCACAAACCTTCTCATACGAACTCCCCCCCCAACACTTTCGTGCTCGTTTTTTCGTTTTGACAACACAAACACGTCCAGCGGCTCATTTCTAACCTATAATCGAGACTTTTTTGGATTTTAAAAGAAGTGGATATAATTTCATACCCTCTCTCCTCCCGATTTCTAAACGAGGCTTTGTGCTCGTTTTTTCGTTTTGACACCACAAATACATCCAGTGGCTCATTTCTAACCTATAATCGAGACTTTTTCGGGTTTGAAAGGAAGTGGATATAATTTCATACCCTCTCTCCTCCCGATTTCGAAACGAGGCTTCGTGCTCGTTTTTTCGTTTTGACACCATCAACACATCCCGTGGCCCATTTCTAACCTATAATCGAGACTTTTTCGGGTTTTAAAAGAAGAGGATATAATTTCATACCCTCTCTCCTCCCGATTTCTAAACGAGGCTTCGTGCTCGTTTTTTCGTTTTGACACCACCAACACGACCCGTGGCCCATTTCTAACCTATAATCGAGACTTTTTCGGGTTTTAAAGGAAGTGGATATAATTTCATACCCTCTCTCCTCCCGATTTCGAAACGAGGCTTCGTGCTCGTTTTTTCGTTTTGACACCACAACCACGTCCCGTGGCCCATTTCTAACCTATAATCGAGACTTTTTCGGGTTTTAAAAGAAGTGGATATAATTTCATACCCTCTCTCCACTCGATTTCTAAACGAGGCTTCGTGCTCGTTTTTTCGTTTTGACAACACAAACACGTCCAGCGGCTCATTTCTAACCTATAATCGAGACTTTTTTGGGTTTTAAAAGAAGTGGATATAATTTCATACCCTCTCTCCTCCCGATTTCTAAACGAGGCTTTGTGCTCGTTTTTTCATTTTGACACCACAAACACATCCAGTGGCTCATTTCTAACCTATAATCGAGACTTTTTCGGGTTTGAAAGGAAGTGGATATAATTTCATACCCTCTCTCCTCCCGATTTCGAAACGAGGCTTCGTGCTCCTTTTTTCGTTTTGACACCACCACCACGTCCCGTGGCCCATTTCTAACCTATAATCGAGACTTTTTCGGGTTTTAAAAGAAGTGGATATAATTTTATACCCTCTCTCCTCTCGATTTCTAAACGAGGCTTCGTGCTCCTTTTTTCGTTTTGACACCACCAACACGTCCCGTGGCCCCCAACGTGTTCGTCAGCATCGTCTAGGAAGACCAGCAGCTGAGCCTGGACTTCCGCTGCGACAGGGTCAGGATTGTTCAGGATCCATGAGGACTCGTGATGACCGTCCCTCACCTCGGTTGAGGATGAATCACCTTTCATCCCTTCTTACCAACATGAAAACCAGAATGATAATAAGTAAGGGTAATAAAACGACGGAAGATTAGAATGATGGCATTTTTAAGTACCGTGTATGAGTGAAACTTTTGCAAATTTCTGGTGCTTTCTTCTGCTCTTTAATAAAGTTAATTACTATATCATGATCTACTACTGTTTCCTCACTTCCTTACGTGGGATTGACTTTTTATACATAAGACAAAAAAATAAAAAGTATATTAATCAGACTTTTATAGATAAGAAACTTATATTTATTTATTGAAAGAATCTAATAACACAAGTCATAGTTGGGGCTTCAAGATGATGTCCTTAGAGAAAAAGAGAAAATTATAAAGAATACGGCTAGCGATTTGTCCTCCACTATGCAATTCATTCGCCAGCAGCTGCAACCTAAACCTGCAAAACAATTAATTATTTTGCCGTAGATGATCCTCCTGGGGTGCTTCATACTCCGCTCGGCCCATTGGGACTCACCGTCAGAACTGAGACTTCTAGCATGAGCCAATGCCCGCCATGTAATCCTTGATTTAACCCAGCTGAATCCTGGTTGAGCCCAAATGGAACCTGCTGAACCTGAACATTACTGTGTTACTGATTCCTTCATAACTGAACCTCCTCAATGACATTGTTGCATTACTGATTACTGCACTGCAATGAGATAGCTGAACCTGTTCAGTAATAAAACTGAACATTACTGAACAAGTTTTGCTCGTTGCTGCTGGGTGATCAACCTGCTGAGCCTGCTTCTTCACCGATGCCGAACACTTGCACCTCATTGATGCAAGAATTCCCCTCATGGTTGCAGTTGTAGAACTTGCCTTGCATCACTACTGGACATGCAGCTGCATCTACCTACCTATCGAGATCACTATTCTATCGAAGTTACTGCAGCACATATTAGTCTCCAACACTCTTCATTACTGATTCATGTACCTCGTTCTTGGCCACCAATGTTGGTCACTGGCTTCCTTCAAGTCTTGCCAAATCAATGCAGCCAACAACCAGGGATCAGAAGGTAGCTGAACATGCCCAATCGAATTACTGATTCAGCTCCTCTTCGGCCAGTTGAGAGGGTGGCAGGACTTATCTCTGTACATATAGCAGCATAGTAGATAAAGAGAACAACACTGCAGTTGGCTCGCCTACTCCTCCGCACCCCCGAGCGCCCGCGTCAAGAGGTTGCGGTAGTACTCTGCCCGCTAATTTAATTATGTCTTCATATTATTTGTCAAGTAATAGATAAATTGCTACCCTTTTAATGTCGTCATCGGACCGAACCGAACTGTTCCTATAAACTCTTTAAACCCTACCACCAGATGAAGGGATGGACTATTTGTTATATAGGTAAGAGACAAAATAATCTGACATGGTCAGTATACGTATTCGATGAGGCCACGCACACCACACGCACATGCAGCAGCGTATATCCTCGACTATATTCCAAATTCAGTCATATCTGCATCAGCTGCTTCAGTGTGTATATATATATAAATATTCCTACACATCCTGCATCAACGTTGCCTATATATATGATTAATTAGCACAAACCTTCTCATACGAACTCCCCCCAACACAAATACTTTGAGAAGAGTAAGGAGAGTTCAGTAACAAATCATCTTCAAGATGAACTTCAACTACAACTGCCCCGGTATGTATGTGCATGTGTATGTGCAGTACATTCATCAGAAATAATCATCTCATGCTGCTGCTGCTGCTGTTATTAACTGTTGTGTATAATGCAGGGAAGAAGTCGTGGCCGGAGCTGCTGGGAAGCGACGCCCGTCAGGCGATGGCCATCATCCAGTCGGAGAACCCCAACGTGTTCGTCAGCATCGTCCAGCAAGACCAGCAGCTGAGCCAGGACTTCCGCTGCGACAGGGTCAGGATTGTTCAGGATCCACGAGGACTTGTGATGACCGTCCCTCACCTCGGTTGAGGATGAATCACCTTTCATCCCTTCTTACCAATATGAGAACCAGCAAAATAATAATCAGCAATAAAGTGATGGAATGTTAGAATAATAACACTCTCAATGTGATTGGAAATATATATATATATATATATAATTCTGGTGCATGCGCTCTCCAGCTTCTCAAAGTTCATCACTAACTCTCTTGATTAAATATATATATATAATTTTGCCGTAGATGATCCTCCTCTTCTAATGTCCTTGGAAACAGTGCAACGGGGTGCTTCATACTCCGCTCGGCCCATTGGGACTCACCGTCAGAACTGAGACTTCTAGCATGAGCCAATGCCCGCCATGTAATCCTTGATTTAACCCAGCTGAATCCTGGTTGAGCCCAAATGGAACCTGCTGAACCTGAACATTACTGTGTTACTGATTCCTTCATAACTGAACCTCCTCAATGACATTGTTGCATTACTGATTACTGCACTGCAATGAGATAGCTGAACCTGTTCAGTAATAAAACTGAACATTACTGAACAAGTTTTGCTCGTTGCTGCTGGGTGATCAATCTGCTGAGCCTGCTTCTTCACCGATGCTGAACACTTGCACCACATTGATGCAAGAATTCCCCTCATGGTTGCAGTTGAAGAACTTGCCTTGCAGCTGCATCTACCTACCTATCGAGATCACTATTCTATCGAAGTTACTGCAGCACATATTAGTCTCCAACACTCTTCATTACTGATTCATGTACCTTGTTCTTGGGCACCAATGTTGGTCACTGACTTCCTTCAAGTCTTGCCAAAGCAATGCAGCCAACAACCAGGGATCAGAAGGTAGCTGAACATGCCCAATCGTATTACCGATTCAGCTCCTCTTAGGCCAGTTGAGAGGGTGGCAGGACTTATCTCTGTACATATAGCAGCATAGTAGATAAAGAGAACAACACTGTGGTTGGCTCGCCTACTCCTCCGCACCCCCGAGCCCCCTCGCCAGGAGGTCGCGATGGTACTCCGCCCGCTAATTTAATTATGTCGTCATATTCTTTGTCAAGTAATAGATGCATTGCTATCCTTTTAATGTCGTCATCGGACCGAACCGAACTGTTCCTATAAACTCTTTAAACCCTACCACCAGATGAAGGGATGGACTATTTGTTATATAGGTAAGAGACAAAAAAATCTGACATGGTCAGTATACGTATTCGATGAGGCCACGCACACCACACGCACATGCAGCAGCGTATATCCTCGACTATATTCCAAATTCAGTCATATCTGCATCAGCTGCTTTAGTGTGTATATATATATAAATATTCCTACACATCCTGCATTAACGTTGCCTATATATATGATTAATTAGCACAAACCTGCTCATACGAACTCCCCCCAACACAAATACTTTGAGAAGAGTAAGGAGAGTTCAGTAACAAATCATCTTCAAGATGAACTTCAACTACAACTGCCCTGGTATGTATGTGCATGTGTACGTGCAGTACATTCATCAGAAATAATCATCTCATGCTGCTGCTGCTGCTGTTATTAACTGTTGTGTGTAATGCAGGGAAGAAGTCGTGGCCGGAGCTGCTGGGAAGCGACGCCCGGCAGGCGATGGCCATCATCCAATCGGAGAACCCCAACGTGTTCGTCAGCATCGTCCAGCAAGACCAGCAGCTGAGCCAGGACTTCCGCTGCGACAGGGTCAGGATTGTTCAGGATCCACGAGGACTCGTGATGACCGTCCCTCACCTCGGTTGAGGATGAATTACCTTTCATCCCTTCTTACCAATATGAGAATCAGCAAAATAATCATCAGCAATAAAGTGATGGAATGTTAGAATAATAACACTCTCAATGTGATTTGCAATATATATATATATATATATATAATTCTGGTGCATGCGCTCTCCAGCTTCTCAAAGTGGATCATTAACTCTCTTGATTAAATATAACAAACTACTTCTAATATTCACAGAAATGAATAAGATTGTGCTCGGTTCATTAAAATTTTAAACGATACGACACACCATCCGAGTGACTTAATAAAGAAAAAACATAAAGGAAGAAAATGTTAAGAAAACAAACAGAATACAATGAAAAGTAAACAAAAAGGAGACCAAAGCGGCACTAATCTGATTATTATCTTCAATTCAAGGAGGTAGAGGTAGGGGCAGTAAATATTTGGTGAAGCAAAATCTCTATTTCTTTCTCCCCCCAAACCATCAATACCGCACTACAGTAGAAGAAGTTGCTTTTCTTTTAAGAGCTTACATATTTACTGCTTCTATCGGGGCTACGGTTGAGCTTTCCTTAATGCTGAAGAACTTTGAAAACAATAATTAATGCATATTTTATTTAACTTGGTGGTTGATGTATCAGATAGATTTGTCCGTGCCGGAAGAACAAGCTGTACTTGGTGGAGCTAATTTTTTTAGCTAGCTGATCGGCAAAAAAATACATCTTTTTTTCAAGTTTAAAACTGAACCTAACATAGGCGATAGGCAGTCAATTAAACAAACCCAATCAAGAACTCGTCGATCGAATTTGGCTGACCTAATTTTCATATATTTTGAAATATTACTTTATTATTATTTCTTATAATTTTAAATTTTATTTGAGGTATGTACCTAAAACAATTCATGCATATATATATATAGACATAGATATATCTTATTTTTCTTCCGAGTTGCAAGTTAAATTCAGAATGATAATATATACAATGTATTGAACCAAAAATTAACAGGTTAAAAGATAAAAAGCTATATCAATTTATAGATGCGCAACATATATAGATATATAAAGCAAAAATATACAACCTGCAAGCTGCCTAATTGGGTGTGTGTGTGTATATATACACACCAGTGCTCCAAATCCAATAGCATTAATTGATTAAGAGCATGCACATATATATACATTTATCATTTCGCCTAAACAACGCATTATTAATCAATTACAATTACCAAACAAAGTAAAGATAAGAGATTGCTAATTCTAAGACTCAATCAACTAGTACTTAATCACACATAATTACCTAGCAGACAATCCAACATTAACTTCTTAGTAACTGCCCGCATCACACTCCATCATATATATATTTGTATATATACACAGCGCATTGATTGAATAAGACGCCTCCAGCGTATGTTAATGCTGCCTATATATTTGCGATTTCAGAGCACAAACCCTCACATCTCTCAACTCCCCCAACACAAACAATTAAATCTTTTGAAGAAGAGAAGATATCATCTTCAAGATGAACTTCAACTACAACTGCCCTGGTATGTATATCTATATAATAATTAGGCATCAGAAATAATACATCATCTGATGTGATGATGCTCGTGCATTGGTGGTGGTGCAGGAAAGAAGACATGGCCGGAGCTGCTGGGGACGGATGCCAAGCAAGCGAAGGCGGTCATCGAGTCGGAGAACCCAAACGTGTTCGCCATCATCGTCCATCAGGACCAGCAGCTGGCGCAAGACTTCCGGTGCGACAGGGTCAGGATCGTTCAGGACCACCGCGGCCTTGTTTCCACCGTCCCTCACCTCGGTTGATCGACGATGATAAATGCATCGCATTTCCCTACACCTGAAATAATAATAATAATAAACAATAAATAATGGCACTGAGGAAGTACTTGTCGATGTAAACTTACCTTACGATCTGCTTGCTGCTTTCTCTGTGTTCATCATCATCGAGGTTAACTCTTACAGATATATATATATCATCTTCCGTTTTCCCTACTTACTCTTCTTGCCTTCTAACTCTCTAACTCTCACATCCATTTATTATATAGATTAAATATTAAGACAAGTCAAAGACATATAGTTGTCTTCCTTGGGAAATTTCTGACTCGATCTCCCTTGCACATCACCTCTTACTTAATAAATGAAGTGGCCGGAACGAAGCATTTCACCTCGCGTTATCCCAGAATTAATCTAATTGATAACTTACACCGAATAGCGAAATTACTTAGGATTACGAAAAGGCAGAAGGAAGTCGGTCGTTTTAATTCCTACTTATCATCTACTGAGATCAAAACTAATCCATACATTAAATTTCTCTTTGCTAATCAGATCCGATGTTTGCTTCTTCACTGAGAAGTTTTAGAGTCATAAAACTCGACACATATATTCAAAGTAATAAAAATAAAATTTAATTTCCCGGATACTCTTATAATAAAAAATAATAATAATAAATCAGCAGTACTGGTATGTTTTTGACAACCGATGGAATTTATGAGAAAATTATAAGAAATTTTTATGATTTCCGAAACGCCTGACAAATGTTTTGACTTCTTGGGATGATTAGACCTCTCTAATTTATAAAAAGTATATATGCACGACACCTAGTTTTGAATTATATTAGTGCTCTTAAGATTAGGTAAGCAGTTTTTTTTTTAAAGCTATGACTAGGTAAGCAGTTCGCTCATAGTTATTAAAAACCAATCAATTAAACCTGAGCTGACCAAGTGAATTCTCATACGAGCTCCCCCAACACACATACTTCGAAGAAGAGTAAGGAGAGTTCAGTATACAGATCATCTTCATGATGAACTTTAACTACACCTGCCCTGGTACGTATGTGCATGCGTATGTGTAGTATATATATCCGATCTTAGCAATAATATATATATTCATCAGAAATAATCATTTCATGCTGCTGCAGGGAAGAAGTCATGGCCGGGGCTGCTGGGAAGCGACGCCCGTCAGGCGATGGCCATCATCCAGTCGGAGAACCCCCAACGTGTTCGTCAGCATCGTCCAGCAAGACCAGCAGCTCAGCCAGGACTTCCGCTGTGATGACCGTCCCTCACCTCGGTTGAGGATGAATCACCTTTCATCCCTTCTTACCAATATGAAAACCAGAATGATAATAAGTGAGGATAATAAAACGACGGAAGATTAGAATGATGGCATTTCTATGTACCATGTATGTGCTGCATGAGTGAAACTTTATTTACCATGCAAATTTCTGGTGCTTTCTTCTGCTCTTTAATAAAGTTAATTACTGTATCATGATCTACTATTATTTCCTCACTTCCTTACGTTGGAATTCAGACCCTTTATACATAAAAAGACAACTGAAAAATACATTCATCGAGAGTATAATAAATAATAAACTTGTATTTATTTATTGAAAGGATCGAAGAACACAAGTTATAGTTGGGGCTTCAAGATGAAGTCCTTAGAGAAAAAGAGAAAATAAAAAAGCATCTGAAGACGGCCAGCGATTTGACCTCCAGTATCATTCGCCAGCTGCTGCAACCTGAAGCTGCAAAACAATTAATTATTTTGCGTAGATGATCCTCCTCTTCTAGTGTTGTCGCACCGTACGTCTCATGACACCAAGTGCTGCCTTCATTCTATATTCACTAAAAACTATCCACAACACGGATGTGTTTTGAGTTGTTCCGTAGTTGAATTATATTAAGGAAAAAACAAGGAACACAAGATTATTAAATGCCTCAAGCCGTTGGTTCAGTTACTCAAGCAGAAGCACTTTGGTTTGAACAGAATTTTGTTTGAGGCTGAAGTCATCTGCATGTTCACAACATCAGATACGCTTTGGATTTTGATCGGTGTTTAAGTTTGATTTTGATTTTAACAAACTAGGCCTCTCTCTGAATCGTCATGCTCTGGCTACGCCAAGCATAACCCATTAGCATGATTTAATTGAATCTTCTGCAACTTTTCACTTGAGAATATAAGGTCAGATGTCAGCGGTGACGGATCAACATGCAACGTACTTAATCCGAAGAGGAAAGAAGAAGAGAAAAACACCACATTTTGCATATGTATCGTAAGTTACATCGAGTCGAGAGTATACTTACTAACATACCATATATTATTCCAATACATATTATATATATGATATTATCCGTCGTTTATTATTATTATGCTTACGGTGATGATTACTTGTATTGTTCAATTCCCAGCTGCATGCGTATATCCTCAACCGATGTGTGGAACCCTCACAACACGTCCACTGAAGTCCTGGTAGATCCTCACTCTGTTGCACCGGTACTCCTGGCTCACCGGCTGCCCGATCTGGACGATCCTCACATACACATTCGGATTCTCCGACTCGATCACCGCCCTCGCGTACCCGACGAAGGCTCCCACGACCTCCGGCCATGACCTCTTTCCTGCGATGATATCCACAGCTCAATCGATGTCCATTGTTGCCCTTGTCGATTCTAAGCTTAACTAATTAATAATGTACTGGTATACGTACCATCAGGGCAGCCGAAGTAGTTCATCTTGAAGATTGTGGTGTGTATGCGGTGCGTCTTAGTCTTCGATCTCTTTCTGCGAGTGAGGGTTGAGTTGAGATCGATGGTGCAATATATAACGACGACGGTGGTAATAATTAGTACGAAGGTTTGCATGCATCGGACGATACGATCGACTTTGGGGAAAAAAAAAGAGTCCCAAGCGACGATCCCACCGATACAGATCTGCATGCGGTGCATGGCTTAATGCAAAAGCTGGGAGTGTTAGATGTAAATAGTGTTTTTTTTAAGCTAGAAATGGATTAAAGTTTAGGTTGCTTCAGTCCTCAATCTCTTATCTTCTTATCCTGCATGCCGTAGTAGTACTGCCGTTGGATTTATTTCAGGTTCTAATTAATAATTTTCGTTTCTTTTGGTCGTAATATATACTGATATATATCAATTTCAGTAGGTGTTTTTCTAGGCTGAGTTTGCATGAAATGGCTTCAATTTTTTAGAAAAGGAAAATTTGCTTCAATGAGTTGTACTTTGGTGATCTTGTTCCTATTATCTATACGTATACAAGGGTTTAATTAGGACTCAGAGGCTTAATTGTATTTGTTGCATCAGTGATACGTACCTGATCTTTTAATTAACGCAGCCTATTTATAATTGACAGGATTTAATTGAATGCATTATATATATATAGAAAAGCTTTTGAAAGATTTAGTAAAAGCGTGAACGAAGATATATATATATATAACCCAGCCCCAATATGTCATTAATCCTTTCTCTTTAGTTACGACAAATGCTAATTAATGTGATAGTAATCAAAATTCATAACATTATATAGACGATCATTTAATAGATATCCATAGCATGGAAGTGAGTAATTACAAAACTTAGCAGTAATAAGTCAGCTAATGAGGTTAGGATATTTTGTTGTTTACCTTTAAAAAATTTACTCAACTTAAGATTCCTTTTACTGATTAGAGCTGGGAGGTTGCACATTTAATATTCACCAAGTCTAAATTTTTTTTTAAAACTTTCTTAAGAAACCTATAATATAATCGTAAAATTATAAATATTTTAATGTAAAAATTGAAGTAATCAAACAAGTTTTTATTAGATTAAATATAATTTTTACTAAATTTTATTTTTTTTCATCAAATCAACAATTATAAAAAAAAATAGCTTCCCTATATAAGGGCTTTGAAAATCAACTCGATGAGATTATTTTGAAGTCCATTGTTTTGATTGCTCTCAATCATTAAGGCACAAAGAGTATCTTCCTTCATCCATACATTTTTCCTACCTAAATAAATTATCAATTCTATCCCTTATGATATTGGCTGAGAATAATAAAAGCTACATGCATGATCTGATAACTTCAATTTTCTCACCTCACCTCCAATTTTTTCCTTTTTATTTCTAGAAAAAAAAACATGGAAGGTTAAGTTTAGTCCAGCTGCATAGATTTGTCCATTTGAGTAAACCCTTCATCGCTAGAGCATGTGTGCAAACTTTGAAGTTAGCAGATTTCAGGTATAATATATGAAGTTACATCGAGAGTTCTTCCTCTTAACGTCCATTAAAGAGGTATTATTCTCATAACATTTTTATTACATGATTATTCTTCCTTTTCTCGTTTCGGTAGAGCAAATCTCACATCTCTACCTACGCGTACTCGTCATGCATGCATCGCCTCAGCCGATGTGTGGAACCCTGACGACGACGCCGCCTTCATCCACGTAAACTCTCACCCTGTCGCACCGGAAGTCCTGCGTGACCGGCTGCCCGACCCGGACGATCCTCACAACCACGTATCGGTTCTCCGACTCGATGACGGTCTTCGCGTCCCTGCCGAAAGCCCCCACGAGCTCCGGCCATGTCTTCTTTCCTGCACTTTTCAGTATCCTTCTTCATTCAGTTCTAATTAATAGCAGTGATAATAATGATGCTCGAAAAGATGCATGCGTACCGGGACAGTCGAAGTAGTCCATCTCGAAGAAGGTTTGGTCTGCTGTTGGTTCTTTCTCTTCTCTTGTGTGGGAGTTGAGTCGAGGTGGGAATGTGATTTTATTTGTAATAGCAGTAATATATAGGCAAAGCCTGGAGGTGGTGAGATTTGTTGATATATATAGATATATATATATATATGTTAAAGCCAGCCGCATTGTGCATGCGTTTAGATAACAATGACGGTAGTAATAAAAATACAAATGCTTGCATCGGATTAATTAATGAGTTTGGAAATTAAAAAGTCCCAGGCGTCGATCCCACCGATCAAATCTGGACGTCTTGGACAACTATCTGTCTCAATGCATGATGTTGTTTGTTGTCTCTTCGCTAGAGATGGATTAATTAAAGTGTAAGCGGCAGGGTTTGATTGTTTTTAGTGTATTAATGTTAATGATGCGTATCTGATCCGCCTTTGATTAATGTTAATGGGATCCCTATAAGCGTATGTAAAATTTATTCACAGAATTAGTGCGATTACATGTACAGAACAACTTTTTCTAAAATTTAGAGAAAGCATGAAAAAATTAATTAATTAATGATATGCAGTAACAAGATCCATAGATTAAAGAAAAACCGTCGCATTATTAGCGAAAGTGGAAACTAAATTTATCTGTGGAATCTCAATCTTGATTTTTATGTAAACTGTTCTATATTGGGAAAGTAGAACTAAATTTATTTATACTATCTCAAGAATAGTGGTGGGTTTTCAACTCATCATTACTGGGTTAAGTATTGCATGGTCTAGTCGAATGGCCCAAGACCTAAAGCTAGCTGTATATGCAGGTATTTAGGTAACTATGAACGTTCATGGGTGGTGGGTTTGGCCTCTCTCCCATAAGAGAAATTTTGGGGGCCTATTCTCATCCTGCGGTAAAAAATTTAGGGGCTTCAGAGCGAGAGAGAGAGAGGCTGCAGTTGTGATAGTAAGTTGGTGCACTTTTATCATTATTTCTTCTACACCAAATAGATTTGGCTCCGCAGAAGCCTACTCATCATATAGTCAACTTTTGCAGGAAATTTTCTTGCTCGAGTTATACATAAAGTTGAGATGGATCGAGGAAGGTTCAAGCGCACTCCAGCTTGCTCCCATCGGACAAGTAAATGGTGCAGCCTCCTCGCGGAGCAAGGCAGCAGTTGCAGGCAGGCTTCAGCCTCTCTTCGCCGCTGGATTTGCACGTCATGTACTCCGCATCCACGCAGTAGAGAGGACAAGTCTTCCCTTCAACTCCCTGAAGGTTCACCGCAGCACCTGCATGCAGCTTCATATATATATATCAATTTGCAAAAACGCCATGAATTGAAGAAGATAGATAGCACATATATAAGAAGTAACTGAGAAAACTGATATGTAGGAAGGAGGTAGAGCATGAGAAAAAAATGAACAATATTGAGGCCGGAGAAGGAAGAAGAATATAATTCATTGCATGACAACAGGAGAACAAGTGCCAGACAAAGAACCCAGTTGGAAGACATGTTCTTGATCAGTAATTGATGATGGACAGGGTATAGAGGGGTGAGAATATATATATATATATAGAGAGAGAGGGAGAGAGAGTGGAGCTCTCTTACGGAGCATTAAAAGTCAGAAAGAATTAACCGGCAATTTTAAATGTACTCATAACTAGTAAAACTGGAGAAGATTTAGAAAAAATAAAATTTAGATCAGTCAATCTTCGATGAGAAAAAGATAAAGGCACTGCTGCAGTGCTTCAGTTTCAAACTCTTTGACTTTGATCACGTACGCCCTTCCCCAGTTGATGGGAAAAGAAAGCATTATCTTTTATTAAAAATTAAAAGGCTGATTCAATTAGACCACCGCAAGTAGCAGATCGACTTGTTGAAGTCAAATCTAGCTGAATCATCATCATCTCCTTCTAATCTAGTTGTCTTGTGTCTCCACTGATTAATAGCAGTATAATCAGTAATTATTTGTTTGAATCAATCCAGTTGCAAGTTGTTTGAATCAATCCAGTTGCAAGTTGTCGATGACCACCCTTCTTGATTGAATGAGCGTAAGAATGTCTCTTGGATTTTTCCAATGAGGTCAAAGATCAAATAGCAGCAGCAGCTTGTGAGCAATTGGTGGAAGTTTCTGAGCCTAAATGGCAGGCCGCAGCCCGGAAAAGGCCCAATTTGAAATATTTGCCGATGGGAAAAGCTTTCACTATCGAGGCTTCTGTTGCTGCGACAGAACCTTTTGCTGAAACCCTATCCCTCCTCTGCCGTGCTCCCCCGATGCTCCCACGCGTTCCAGTGGCCTCGTCTGCCATCACACTGTTCGCAGTTTCCGCTCCTTCCTTCGCCCCTCGCTTCCTCTGTTCCCGCCGGAGCCGTCCTTTCTGCTCTCACTTTGTACGGTTCTGTTCCACCTCAGACATCGACACCCAGCAGCAGCAGCAGGAGGAAGGTCTTCGTGGCACTGGAGAACCCTCTAAATCGGTCACTATGCTTTTCTCTCTCAATCTTTTTTTCTTGAAAATGACTGCTAAGAAAATTTGTGAATAGCTGCATTTACTCCATTGAGTTATAGTCGGTAGATGTACAAAGTTGGAATTTTAATTTGATTTTTTTAGAATATCTTAATAATCTTACTTAGATGCAGTTTGAGGCCAGATGTTTGGTATCGGCAGCCATAATGAGGAATTTATCTAGATGATGATCATAGGACATAGCAATTGTGCTTTGGCTCCCTCCGATAGAGACATAAGAATTGAAGCAACCATAGTATTTGGTTTGAAAATTTTGCCTGGAGTCCGAACTATTTGTTGATTACCAAAACTTGCTTCTGTAACTCATGGCACATTTTCGGACCCGAATTTCTTCAAGTGGAAGTATTACTGTCCATCATATAGTTGATGCAACTACTTTCAATGTTGGCTTCAAGTATACTGATTGTTCCTATTTTGCTGATTTTTTTGTTAATATTGTAACTCCTTCAGGGCCCTGTGAAATCTGGTTTGTATATGGTTGCAACACCAATTGGTAATTTGGAAGATATTACCCTGCGGTGAGTATTTGTGGTCGTTAACAAGTAATTGTCAATGCATCTCATGTATTATGTCTTAGAGTTTTTTTTGAGAGTTTTTTGGAAGTCATATTCAATTATCAACTAGTGCGTTCACCTATGAGCATTAGTGAAGATACTTGACAAACTAGTGCATAAAAGCCTAACCGTAGCAGACAGATGCTCAGCTCTTTCTAAGATGAGTGAAGATAACAAATAACTCTAGTAGGAAAGAAATTGATTTGGTATATGCATAATGTTGAACTTGGCAAAACTGAAGCCATATATGACGCACCATAAGTCATTGTTTTTCAATATCTTGGAATTTTGTCGCCAACAGAAAGTTTTGATGGGACATAGCTTAGCCAGGTACAGTTGCAAGATGCTAAAAGTTCAATTGATGCGGTTTCATGCTTTTTTTGAAACAACTTGTTCCAATGACTTGTTTATCAACAAATTAGGAGGCAGAGAGTAATTAATGCCAATGGTGTTCCATAAAAGAATGCACAGATGAAATGGTTTATTGTGATTGCATGTTTTGGTGTTATGACCACTGAAGTAGAAGCATCTTGTATGGGCATCGTTGAATAGGTGATATGTGAATGGAACATGAGTAGCTAAACTGATAACACATTTTTGTACATCTAGAAATGATACAGATAGTCCTGATGCCTGCCACATAAGTATTCCCATATTATTTGTAAATATAATAATGTAAGAAGATGAGTTCATGTAACAAATTCATAAGCATTGACTATACCCTTTTCTTATAGATCAAAAGTATGACCCTCTTTTGGTTTGTCAAAATGAAACCTTGTCTTAGTTCTTATCGTATACATTTTTTATTCTAAATTTGTCAAAATTCAGGGCACTTCGCATCCTTAAATGTTCAGATTTGATACTTTCTGAGGATACAAGGCATTCCAGGAAGTTGCTTCAATACTATGGAATTACAACACCACTTGTGGGTTTCCTTCGCATAAGTATTTACGACTTCTAGTTAATCTGATTGCCAAATTCATAAATATTGTGCTTTCCTTTGCAGCTTAGTTATCACAAGTTCAATGAGTCTGAGCGTGAAAGCTCAATATTACAGAGGCTTCAACAAGGTGAAGTCATTTCTCTAATTAGCGATGCTGGTACACCATGTATCAGTGACCCGGGTATGGAACTGGTGAGATGCTAATGCGCAAATATTCCTGATTGTTTCGGTTGTCTCCCTGTACTCTTTCCCATGATTGAGTTGTCATTTTAAAACCTTTGTTGATTTTACTTAGACTATTTCAATATTTATTTTGAACTTGGGCATTGTATGTTTATGAACTGAAGGCATAGTTCCTAATCACCATTATTTTTCCAGATAACCTATGGCAAATGCATATGTAATTGATGGCATTAAAGCATGTACATATAGGCATGTCAATTTATGAAGTGCAGGCTCAAAATAATTGTTTCCCATATTGCTGGATTTCTCTAGCTTGGTGCAGTAGTTCAGTAATTTCAATAATTTTTTGGGGGAATTTAAATCATGCAGAATCTTGGTCTTCATGATGATCGCATGTTATTATTCAGGTGCAGTGCATATATGAAATTGTGTTTTTTTTAAAAACTTTCAGCAGACAGACCAACTCTAGCTAAAAAACTATTTTTCGTAGTTGAAGGTGATCTACTTGATAACAAGGTGTGTGCCGATATGTGGCATATTTACTTACTTTGAGTGTAGTGTCCAGCTGGAGAAAATGGAGATAACAGTTGCTGGATACAATGTCCTTATTCCTCCATGTTATAGAGATGAAGACTGAATCTGTTTTATCTAAATGACTCGTGTAGGTTTCACAGATCGAATAGTTAGGTGCCCTGAAACTAAACTATCACAACGACCTACCATTAAAACACCATTTTGATATTATACTAAGAAAATTCCTCTGCTGTTCTTACGTGGTTTAGGTCATTAAGATATTGATTGGTTCAATATATAATGATCATTACTAGTTACAAGTCCAAGTAAGCACCACCATGAACATACAGCTCGCCTGACTTGACCACTGTTCATTTTTTATTCTTTTATTATTTATTGATTCTTTGGGGTGCCATTCTGTAAATATACCCATTGTTGTTCTTAGTACTATGAAGGATAAGCATTCACTGATGCATTCTTATGCAGGCAAAGGTTTGTGTCAATCAAAATATACCCGTTTTTCCTATTCCTGGGCCATCTGCTTTACTCTGTGCTATTTCGGCTTCTGGCCTGTCCACTTATGAGTTCAAGTTTGGTAACATTCCACGTGTTAACTTTTAGTGTTTCTTTTTCTCTTGAATATTCTGTATGATACATTGTTTTCACAATTTTTTGAGGTGCAGTTGGATTTCTACCCAAGCATGCTGGGTCAAGACGTGAAAAGCTTAAAGTTTCTGCTTCTGAATCTGTGACCCAAGTATTCTTTGTTCCTCCTCACAAGCTATGTCAGTTTCTTGATGAAGCTTCTTTAATCTTTGGGGAATCAAGGTATTTAGGAGGATAATTATTAATTTCTTTGATGCTTTGGTATTTTCTCAATTACCATGTTTTATACAGGCTTTTTTTTTTTAAAGTTTCAAATGTGTGTTAAATGTCATATATACATTTTACAAATAACTTTTTCTTCCTTGTCTACCGGAGCATTATTCTGCTTAGCTAGTGAGAGCTCGTGCTGTTGAATGACTGTAGATTCGGACAAAATTCTTTGTGGAGAAACTTGTCATCTCTATCCTTACCTTTTCTGTGTGTAGGGATATTGTGAATATTCTACTTTCTGATTGTGGTCTATATCTGGTCCCTTCTGAGCTTGTAGAAATGATTACTAGTTAAGTGGAATTATGGTAGAACTTATGGTTAATCTCAGTATTTTTATTTATTCAACTCATAAATATTCAACTTTTTTATATTAAGAAAGATTAGCTAAAAATCTATACAGGATATCTTATCTTGATATTTCATTTTTTAGATGGTAGTCTTACCTGTCATTCTGATTAATCAAGATTAATTTTCCAGGACGATATTGATCCATGTTATGCCCAAAAGATATGCTTGTCCTATAAGCTCATTTACCGTAATAAGCAATTCATAAGCAGAAGACTGTTTTTTTCAAGCTATTGTAGTAGGATTTAAGGCTGCAAGCCCATGCCACTTGCACAGCATGTTGTATGTCTGTGTATGCATAAATTTCTGGCACTTTGCCGATATAGCCTTATGCTAAATTGACGACTTCATCATCTAGTGTGGCACAGTATTTACCCCATTCCAGACGGTAAAATGGTAGCTTTTTATGTAAAGGATTGAATTACTACTTGTCTGCAATGTGAATAAACAAGTCGATGTTCCAGTTTCTCTTTTGCTCATCATTGTGAAGACCAATATTATTCCTTGTCTATGTTAGAATTGTGAACAAACTACTCATACAGACTTATTCTGGACTACCATCAGGTCATGTGTTATTGCACGGGAAATGACAAAAATACATGAAGAGGTACTTCAATAGTTTGATCGCTAATTTTCAGCACTAATTTCCATATTGATTTTATGCCTTATTTTATTATATTGTGATTCTGATCTATTCTCATGAAAAGTTATCAACATTTATGTTATACATGAGCAATAAACTATCATCCAAGGAGACGTGTAAAAGATTGTCAGCCCACATGCATTTAAATTGTATTGGGGCCTCTTCCTTTGCTCGACATTGTCCCATTTTTCTGAGTGAGCAACTTGCTCTATACTCTAGTCGGTCAAAATTTTATCTTTTTCATGTAGTAAATTCAACCGAAGGAGATCTGTGTGCGAGATAAACTGCAAATTGGCATTTCATTCATCTGTCAGTTTTGCATACAAGTATTAAGCACTGGAGAATCAGGAATGTATAGGAATAAGGAAGGAAATACGTATATGAAAAGAAGGTGGTGACTTGAAGTCTTAAACCTCTTCTCTTAACTATCTTACAGTATGTACTTTTTATTCATTTATTTGTCCAGCTGTATACATCTCTTGAACTATTAATGAACTATATTCCTATTACCAGGTGAATATAGATTAGGATCACAAACAAGTAATATAGTTGTATGCATTTGGATATGTAGATCAGAGAACTTTGAAATCCAACTAAAGAAAAAGTTCTCTATTTTTGCATGGCTTTTAAAAGGATTTTGACAGATAAAATGACAAAAATAACATACAATGCAGTGGAATTACAGTATGATGAATCTCAGTTTATTGTAGCGTAGACACTATTTGGTTATACACATTACATGGCAAAGGATTTTTGCCTTTTTGCCTGGCATCATACAAATTAGTTTCATGGATAAAGCTACGTGCTATCATCTTTCGGCTACTGATGCCATTTGTGGACTGTTATTTAATTATATATTCTGTGAAGTTTAATGTACTGCATTTGCGAAAAATTTCAGTTTTGGCGAGGCACTTTAGGTGAAGCAAGTAAGATCTATTCAACCCAACAGCCAAAGGGAGAACTGACAATTTTAGTAGAGGGAAATACCAATGTGGTGGACAATGTCCCTTCTGATGAGCAACTCAATCATGAACTGAAAGACTTGATTTCTAAAGGCCATAGTCTTTCCATGGTAGGCTCTGCGCTTCAATGCTTCCACTCTCTTTATTTTCCTTACAAGTCTGCGTCAGTGTTTAACCATCCACCTTCTATCGTTCAATCTATCGATTTGCTTTTACAATAATAAATTCCAGGCCATGATTTTGAAAGATGCAGCAACCAGTTCTTCTTCTTGCACACTTTATCGTGCAGTTGTCAATAATTTCTCCCTGTATCGGTGCGCTTTCAGGCAGTGAAGCTGGTTGCTGAAGGAACATCAGTGAAAAGAAAACATGTCTATGCCCTTGCACTGAGGTTGTCTGGAGAGCAACTGGAAGATGATTCATTGCAGGAATCATAACGTCTTGTAAGTGCAGTAGAAAGGTATGCTCATCACACCCTTTTTTTTTCTAAATTAATGCCACATGGTATACCCATCAGTATGAACAAGTGAAGATGGGGCATCCATTGTTTTAAGGACAATTGCAACAGCTGCTTGTAGTATTTCCAGTTTTGTCGGGCACTCAATTATGGAATACGACAAGATGATGGCTAAACTACATGGACTCGGCCTAACATCCGTCTTCCATTTGAGAATGTAATGAAGATGGTGGAATAGCAATAAGAAAATTATTCTATCATTTTGACTTGGAGTTGGTCCATTTGGTTAGATCTCGAAAGCATTTGGTCCGGTAAAAGAATGAAACTAAAATAACCTGATGGAAGACAGAGGAGGCTGATTGGAAGAAAAAAAATGCAAACCCTAGTTAAATATTAAGCAAAATCCTTAAGAAAAAAAGAGGGCCGGTGGCCAATAGGAAAAACACCCAAGCCCAAAGGCTGGGGACATTTATTAATTTCCCGGTGGGCGGCCCCCGCCGAATTAATGGTCGACAGAGAAAGCTAAAGCCAAATAATGCAGCGATGATGGGAGAAAAAAGGGAAGCAACGTAAGAGAAAGATAAATCAAAAGCCTCCCTTGTCGTCTTCCTCTTTGTTAAAGTTCGAGACGGACGGCGGCGGAGGGGGCGACGACCGCACACGGCCAAACGCCCTTCCCGATCCCGGGAGGAGATCTCGTGCCTCGGACTCGGACCTCGGCCAGTCGAATGGGAGGACGGCGTGGGAAGACGGGCAACGTGATGATTGAAGAGCGGGGAGATCGAGAGTTCCCTGGACGCGGGATCTTCCGGAGAGCGATCTCGTGCGCTGCAGATTTGGGTCGGAGCCGCCGGCGAAATCGAGCGCTAAATAATTGCCTTCTCATAATAATAATAATTGGACGGGCAGATGACCTTCTCAAGGTGGTGCTTTTTTTTTTTATTTTTCCCTTTGTAGTTTTGTGCGGAATGATGAGATTCCTAATTAGGCCGATTGGGAGTTCAATTTTGGGTCATTCTTTTTTTTTTTTTTTGAAACCTTTGCATTTTTCTTTTTTTTCCTTTATTTTTTTCCTTGTACAAGATATGTTATAAATTTTATGATTCTTTAAAAAAAATACATTGTATTTATATTTTTTATTTTAGTAATAAAATAAAACTCATAAATATTTATTAGGGATTTAACAAATCTGGATTGGGCATGTGAGGGGAGGTGCAGGACCATCAACCCAAATTAAAGCAAAGTGTTGCATCAGAGATCACTAGGAACAGTAGGAATTAAAGCAAACCGTGAATTTTACCCTGGTTTTAGTTTTGTTGTAGATAATAAAAATTTACTCTCTACTCACAGTATTATACTCATGCGAGTGAGTTTTAAAAATATTAATTAAAAAATGGCATTTATGATGTAAAAAAATAAAATGTATGAGGCATTCAAAGTAGTGTCAGATTGCTTCTCAACCACTGTCTTGGTCCATTAGATTCTGCCAGTGGCATTGATTATTACTTGTTCATTCTAAACGATTAATCTTGTAGGAAAATATATATATAAATGTTCTTAGCATTACTCCCTTCAATGATGCCACGCCGAGGCCGAGGCAGCACAGCTCACAAAATGGGGGGGGCAGCGGTTGATTTAATTACTAAGTTGGGGTTCCCTTGGACCAGTTAATTAAGATATTAATGGATTATGATGTCCCTTTTCTAAATACCTTAGGAGTTTTTTATAAAAATAAAAAAATCCCTCTCATCATAAATATAAATTTATATATATTTAAAAGTCGATGGATGTCGTCATTTTCCATGTTAGATTATTTAATTTATGATGACTCGATTCACCATAAAAGATTAATAGTGGTAGGCAATTAAGTTTTGGGTGCTAACTCGCCTAACACGCAATTAAGTTTAAGACAAACATTAAATGCGGTTGGCTGACCATTTAAAACTACTCAAGTTGATGGCCGGTAGGTAGGCCTGTCTCTAAATGCACGTATATATATACCTGAACTTGGCTCAATTATTCAGTAAATTGGACTTTAAACTGCAGATATACACTCACTATTTAAATTTTAAAAAAAATGTTGTCGCAATATATATCGTAGAAATATTTTTTATTTCATATCTACTCTGTACTGTTGGACCAATAGGGTTTGCTCTGACCCTTTCTTTTTCTTTTTTGGGTTTAGCAGGAGGAAAAGTTCACCTGTTGGTTTGGATGGTCAAAAAATTCTCTCTCTCCATTCACTCAACTGCAGCGACACTTTATATGCAATAGATGGGTGATTCATCAAATTTAAATTTAGAAATATAGCATTGTCTTTAAGAAAAGTCTTAATATATAATTATGGAAGTTTCCATTTGTTAGGATCAAATGCGACAAAAGAATGGTGATTGGGGGGGGGGGGGGATCACCTAATGCCAATGATGAGCTGCCAAGATTATATTGCACTTGAAGTAGAATTAAAATACTGTGGAAACAGCAGCAGCATATTTATTTATTTACCTGCAACCAGCTGCGTGCTGCGTATAAATTGCAGGCATATTAATGATGTATGCGGCTACCTAGCTAGCTAGGAGAAAATAAAACAAATGAAGAACATATTTAATATAATTGCGTGATTAAGATGTTAACCTGCTGATAGGTGAGTAAGAGTGAATATTTTATCATTTTGTTCTACTTCAAATTTTATTAATTACTCCTACGATGCATAAAATTTAGATGATATTTTATTGTTGTTGGATGATATCGAGTTGTAAGATCCTTTTGGGTTGACTTTGGTCGGGTCTTTTTTTAATTATTGCTGATTTTTCAGGAACTAGAAAATAAATTAAAAAATTTACTCGAGTTGGGTTAATATGGCTTCACTTCACCATTTGATAGATAGATTTCTTGAAGTAGCCTGAGATCTTGTTGAGGTACGGAGGACTGTGAGAGGTCAGCGTCTCCCCCAAACTTAGGAACCCAGCGAGTTCAAAATTGGAGGAATCAGAGGTTGCATGGATGAAAAATGAGGGAAAAGAGGTTATATTGAAGTAGGGAGAATGAGAGACGGATGAATCGGCGTTCAATTGTGGGATTTAGGAGCAGGTTTTTAGGTCTACCAACTGGTGGTTAGCAGATTGAACACCTTAACAAGCCTCCTCCCCCATCACCAACTCCAGGAAGCCGCCGCAAGCAACCTCATGCAGGTGAAGAAATAGAGAGCAGGGTGGATCGAAGAGAGGGTGCGATCGAGGAGGAAGAAAGGAAGAGTTGTCATTTATGAACAGCCGTAGGAGGAGAGAGGTGCTATCACGTGCAAGATGCAATTTTGAGGTCTGACGATGAAGGTAATCCGAGGTGAGAGGGAGGAAGAGGAAGGGAGAAAGGGAAAGGGATTTAAAAAGAAACGAAGCTTTTGCAGTCGTTGATAATATAATATCAGCAATTGGAGATTGCCGATGAGGGTGGTGAGAGATTGTTATTGTCATTATTAAATGGGAATATTATAAAAGGGAGAGGAAAAAAAAGGAAAGGGGCGAGCTTTGTGTCCTTGGAATCGAGGCCTTGGGATCGTTTTGTCTCCGGATTGGGAGGGATTCTCCTCGGCGGATCGATTGCTAATTCGTGCTTTCTTGCTCCCCACGAGGTGCGCAGACAGCAGCAGCAGCGGCCGCCGCCGCTCCCCTTTGCCTTTTGCTTTTCGCCCTCTCGCTCTCTTTCTCAGGTAATATGGACTTTGGTTTTTCTTGCTTTTTTTTTCTTCTTCTTCTTCTTTATGTATCTCGCCATCCGTGTCTTTCTTCTTCAACAAGGACGTTTTCAATTTTGTATTTACTTTTACGTATCATGCCTCTTCAAATCAACATCAAGACCAGTTCAGTTCTTCCCCTACCTCTGAACTCCTGTCTCTCTTTCAGTCTCCATCTCTCTATCTAATCACCTGAGAACTGTGTAAGTTAGGCTCGAGAAGCTCTTGTGCATGATGTCCTCTGTGCTTCCTCCCAAATAAGGGCTGACTATTGAATCCAAATCTCCTTCTTTGCTAGATTAATTGGTCTGCGGAACAAACTATCTGAATCTGTTCCAATTGTTCTTGGACATCAAAATTTTCTCTTTCTAATGTTTGATGATTGTTCTATTGTGTTCTTCCATTTCTCTATCAAAATTTTGTTTTTGCCCGACGTTTCCTCTTTCTTTCCCCTCTTCTGAGATTTCTGGCGTGTTGGCTTGGGTAAGTGTACGACAATGGAGTTTTCTTTTAATGGTGAGTTTCCTTTTAGAGGAAATATCGTCCTTAGATGAGTGTAAAAGGAGTTTTTTCTTTGGCTTTTCACCGTAGAAACGAGCGGATTAATAGAGGTCAAACCATTTGGATTCTTCCTTATGTTTTCTTTTATTTATTATATATGTTGCTGTCAGTTGGCGTGAGCTAATTGTTCTTTTGTTATTTTCTGCACAAAGGGATTTTTATAATATAATTTTTTGGTGGACTTTGGACATTGTGCAAACATGTAACCTTCAAATGAAAGAAACATAGGTCAGTCAGTTGATCATATGTCTACAACTGAATATTTGCATAAGGTTCCCTAGCTAGCAGGCCGCTTCTGGCTGCCCCGTTTATCAATCCAGTAAAACAAATGCTGAGCTCCATCTGCTTATCATTTTGCATTCACTTATGTTGATCTCTGCTTGTTGTTCATAGCCTACGGATCCTATATAATAAAGTTCCCATGAATGGTATAAGTTAGTAATATATGAATGGCCAAGCATGACTTCAGCTTCTTCTTGTGATTCATGATGTTTGTTTTGATTGATATTTCGATTTAGAATGAATCTATTTGATCATTTTTGTCTTGTCATTTACATGCTGTAGCCCTTCCTAGGATATGTATTTATAGCAGTTTTTTTTTTTGCCAAGTGTTTAGAGTAGATTTTTTTTTGAACTTGGTGTTTAAAGTAGATATTATCTAGGTATTCTTGATGTTGATTTGCTACTATTTTGCTCAGTTCAGCATAACTTCACCATTTTCTTCATAAGGAGCTTGGGCTTTCTGCATTGAAGTTTATTGAGATCCCTGCGATGAAGGAATTATCTATCCTGTAGAAAAAATCTTCCAATGATCCACAATACTGCCATTTTTGACAGTCCTTCCCTGGTTAAGATTAAGAAAGACAATCATGTCTACCTTCTATTCAATGTCAAATGACCAAAATGGAACTACTTCAAATCTTTGCCTGAGGGTGCCAGAAAATGCTCCATATTCTGAATCACCAGTTACTAGCAACATGATGTACCTTAGTTTCTCAAGTTCTGGTGCATATACTGATGCATTAACTGGTGATGCTCAAAACCAGCAGAATCAACTTGAGCTTCCTGTTGCTGCTTCCATCATTTCACAAGGAGTTACCGGGGTTGGAAACCATGCTTATAATGCTTGGAAGGATGGAAGAAATGAGATGTTATTTATGCCAACAGTTGATGGTTCCTTAAATGGAGGAAACGATCTACTTCATGCTGAAGATCCTCAGATGACTGCGCGAACACATTTTGGGATCGTAAATGGACAAAGCTTGTCTTTGCAGCAGTCCGATATTTCAATCATGCAAAACCAAGGACTATCCCTCAGCCTCAGTACACAGATGCCAGTTCCTTCAATTAACTACCAGCCTGCTGGCACACATATCTCTTTCATTGCTACCCATCAGTCAACTTCAGGGGATGCTAGTCCTTTTGGGGATGAAAACATGCAAAATAAAAGTATGCACGGTAGTCTCTCTTCTTATGGGCATTCAGATCTTGCAACTTCAATTTCAGACTCAAAGTATCTCACTGCAGCAAAACAATTACTTGATGAAGTTGTTAATGTTGGGATGGCTTTGAAACATAAAGGAGATAAAAGCCAAGCTCTCCACAATACTAGTAGTGCAACGACAGGTATGGATGCTAGTGGGGGAACAAAGACAGAAGTTACAACATCAAACGCTCAAGAGGCTACTGCCATTTCTGATGATCTCTCTGTTTCTGAAAAGCAGGATCTTCAGAACAAGGTCACCAAGTTATTGGTTATGTTGGATGAGGTACACTGATTCTTTTGCCTTCTTTATTTATCTCTTATTGTTTCCTCAACTCTGTCACCACAATTTGAATATTTGCTTTGTTGAATCTTGTTGAGGGACATTATTTTGATATGCATAGAATTGAAACCAGAGGAAAATGTTAGAATGCATCTTCAACTCTAGTTGCTATATCTATTAGTTTGAATGGTGCATTATTTTGATACACTCTTTGGATCATTTTAAATAAATCTATCTGTCGTCTGCTTTAATGAGCTTTTGTTAATGGCTTGAATATATATTTTTTATTCTCTAGAAATCGACAGAGCTACAAGCATTCTTTTTTATTTGATTCCAACATGGAATGAAGTGTGCAGTTCCGTGTTTGTCTATTTTAGCTGTTAGAGAAGTTTGAGTAGGAGCTGATATACAAATCTTGACCTGGGAACTTGATCTTCCTGTACTCTTGTGACTTATTTATTGTTTGTGGATCTGCATAAATTGTCATTTAAACTACTTTTTGAATTCAGATCAGTTTTCCCTAGTTGTTTCTAGTGTGATCAGATTTTTTTTCTTTCAATATGAATAAAAAATAGATTTCCAAATTATCAAATTTATGTTGGGTTATTTGAGTGCAAAGTCGGTATAAATAGTTGTTAGAAGTTAAACTGTGTATCTTCTCACTATTTCATAGTAAAGAAAGTGAAATCAAGTTAAACCACATGTATGACAAAGGTATTTAACTCTAATATTTATACTTCACATATTGAAATGTCATACTGAATGCAACTAATAGCAAGTTTTAAGGGTTGTATAAGTCTAGAAGTTATAGAAAAGTAGAATCACTAAAGGGCCTTTATTAACTTTTCAATTTGGTGAACTTAAAACAGAATATAGAGCTTAAGAAAATTTCAGAAAAATGATGTCAGGTATGAAATGTTGATGTACGCCAACTTTGCAATGCAAATGAACCTACATGATATGCAAATCATATGCTTAAGCTGAAAAGAACAGACCCACCCGAGTAGTCCAGACATCTTTGATTAATGCATCGATCTGCCTAAATTATTGTTATAATTTCTTTAGTTCTTTTGGTCAATATTGGCTGTAATCCTACTAAGAGCATTAAATGTTGCTGTTGATCTTTAGTTCTCTAGAATATTGCATGCTGTTGCATCATGGTGTTTTTTTTTTTTTTAAACTTAGTGAGTATTGAACCCATGACCTCCCGTGTAGAACCCAATCACTCTAATTAGAGAAGCGTACACTTTATGTATTATTGTATCTTGATGTTGATCTTAATTAATGCTTCTTTATTGTAAAAATTAGCTTAATTATTGGTAATATCATATTGTTCACTGGTTTGTGTGTTAATTCTTTTAACAAACCTCATGAGAATTCATGGAGTACTGGAATAAAACAAGGTAATGAATCAGTAAAACCATCGTGCTTTGGTCAGAAGAACAAAGTTTCTCTGTAATAAACATGTTCTGATTTAGACATCTAATGCTGAAAACTTTTTGACAATATGAACCTTTAACTGAGATGCGCATCATAACTAGAAGTGAGGACTTGTATCTTGTACGATTGAAAGTAACTTGTCCTTCCATTTTCCATCTGCTGTTTACATCTAAAAGATCATATACCTAAAGGAGAGGTTTATTTTTCCATGTAGAATATTGCCAGCACTTAAAATTATTATTCAATTTGAGTGTATAGTGACTTTCACTTCTGCAGTGAGATCTGAGAACATTATCATACTGTTTAATTGGCCTGTATTCATTTCCTCATGTTTCAGGTTGATAGAAGGTATAAACAGTATTACCATCAGATGCAGATAATAGTTTCATGTTTTGATGCCGTAGCTGGTTGTGGATCTGCTAAACCATATACTTCACTTGCCCTTCAGACCATCTCATGCCATTTTCGCTGCTTGAGAGATGCCATTAGTGGCCAAATTCAAGCCATGAGGAAAAGCCTTGGAGAACCAGACAATTCAACTGGTAAGAATGGTGGATTGTCTCGTCTTCGGTACATAGATCAACAATTAAGACAACAGAGAGCCATACAGCAGTTTGGTATGATGCAACAAAATGCCTGGAGGCCACAGAGGGGTCTACCTGAGACATCTGTCTCAATTCTTCGTGCTTGGCTGTTCGAGCACTTCCTTCATCCGTAAGCTCAGCTTACATCTCTTTGATTTGCCTTATTTGTACTTATAACTAGATGAAGAAAACTGATAATCATATAACAATATGTCTTTCCAGCTACCCTAAGGATTCTGAGAAATTAATGCTCGCAAGACAGACCGGCTTGTCAAGAAGCCAGGTATACTTCAGACATTTTGAGTTTTGGAATGCTGCTGAGGAACCATGGTGTTTTTAGTATGTTTCTCCGTCAAAAAAGGAGTATCTTTCTTTACGCCAAACCTGATTTTTTCTTTTCATCTGAATAATCTCTGTTGTGACTCCCTTCACAGTTTCTTTCTATCCTTGAAACATTTCCACTCTCTTCCGAGTAATCCTTTTAACAGGATGGAATTGGTTGTGGCATCACATTTCAGTATGCATGATGTTCTGATCTGTAAATTTATGGACTAAAATGTTAGATTTTGCTGTTGCATAACCAATTCCATTCACACGGAAAATCAAAATCAAATCAGGTTCGATCTCCTTTCTGTATACATTATTCATTCCTCCACTCGTCTTCTTTCTGCAGGTTGCAAACTGGTTCATAAATGCACGAGTTCGTCTTTGGAAGCCTATGATCGAAGACATGTACAAGGAAGAGTTTGGTGATATTGACATAGACTCAAACTCATCGTCAGAAAATCCACCAAAACTTAAGGAAGACATTCAGTCCTCTGAGGATCGCGACGAGTTACAAAACACTGCAACTGCAAGATGCCAGGCAATCCAGATAAGTGACTCCCCAAGACCCAGTACTCTTAATCAACCCATGAATTTTGCCGAGTCAGCTGCTTCTTTTCAGAGTGAAACTGCAGATTCTTACGTGAACCTAAAGATGAGTGCCCAACGATCGATGGGAGAAGATACGAGCTTATTACATGATGCTCTTGCCCACCCAGACAGGAGCGGCCGGTTTTTCGCTTATCAGATGGCCGAGTTGGGCCAGCATAGAACTAGTGGAGTGTCTCTCACCCTGGGGCTGCAGCAGTCTGATGTAGGCCTTCCTTTGCCAGACAATCAGCAGAGCTTTATTGGCACAGCTGTCCCAGCTGCACCCAATACCGGTGATTTTGAGTATGCAACTGTGGGGGATCAACAACAGCGCTTGTCGACCCATTTGCTGCATGATTTTGTTGCTTAGGTTGATATACATTGGCCATGATTGGTGGTATTTGAAACCCTGAATTGTAATAATTTGTTCTGAGATGCCTTTGCTGGCATCTGCTTGAAATTTATAGGAGGAAGTGACTTCATCCATGGTATACAATGTAACATAAAGGGGTGGGTGTTTTACTTGAAAATAGAGGGTAGCTTATTGTAGATATATATATATACAGAAGCATATTTTTGTGTAATCCATGACAAGAACATGTAAAGTGATTACCAATGAAGTTGAATGCGATGTGTATCTTTATTCTCTACTGCTTGGTGCCTCATAAGACCATTGATGTCCTGGGTAGCATTCTCACAGCCAATCTTCTTGTTTGAAGCATCATCATCATTCCCTCCAAAAGAGTCCGTATATTTTTGCAATCATCAGGTGGTTGCTGGGTTTTTCCTATTTGAGTTTCTTTGATAATTTAGTTCAGCTGTTGCTCATATTTGATCTGAAATCAGACACTGTAGCTTTGACTTTTTACAGGACTTTATGAGGAAACATTTTGAAGAAAAAGAAAAAATACAAAACTGTAGCTGCATGTGCACCATGTGCAGCACCTTGTCCAGAACACAGTCAAGATCCACCAACTACTCAGTGCTCAGTATCTGACAAATATACAACCACACTACCTGCAGCCTCTGGATCTCCAGGCAAGGTCAATCAAACTTTCGACATCCCATTATTACAAGAATTGATTTCTTTCATTGCCACTTTTGCTCATCAGAAGATCCAGCATCCCTGTCTAAATCTTTTCAGCACGTCTCTTTCCCCAGAATGAGATCCATAGTGATTGACACTTGAGTTCCTTTTATTCTGCTACTCAAAGAAAGCAAAAACTGCAATGATAGAGAGGCATGAAACTGACAAAGCATTATAATCATATGAAAATGACACCTTCCTTCAATAGTAAATGAAAAAACAAGAACAAGAACTTCGTGGAAGCAAAGAAGGCATATTTTTCTCTGCTATCCTCTTGCTCTTCGTTCCCGCACCAACTTTCTGATTACAATAGTTGGTGGTGGGCTGATATCTTGGAATCCTAGAAGGAAACTTTCAAGAACAAATGCACACACAAATACTAATTTCCTTTCCCTCTCTACAAGCAACTTCCACACAATGCAAACGACTATCTTTCGATCATTGATCGAGACGCAGACACTTTACAGTTACGCCGAGATTTTCCCGACATTAGATTCTATCACAACAGCTAAAATGCTTCCTAAACTTGTAATATATGGAGAAGCTCAAGCTCAGGGCATTGGCTGAGCAGCTGAAGAACATACAGCTTCTACCGCAACTCTTTTCAGGACACTCGGGCATGGATCGCCGCCGAAGTTGGAGGTGGAGACCGCAACCACACATTTCTGCTGTCCAATGCACTTCTGCTCAAATGAAACCAGGAATGGCATTAGGCAGACATGCTAATCAAAAGGACTGCTCAGGCAATAAGAGATAGAGTTGGGAGACCTTTTCAAGGATGGTGTTGGAGTTGGGGGAATGGCATGCTCCCTCCTGGAAGTTTCCACAAGTTCCAAGCGGCGTGCCGTAGCTTGCAAACTTGATGGCTGATATGGTTTGTCCCGGTGTGCATCGCAGGTGGACCTTTGGCTTGTGGTGCTCCACTGGCTGACCGTAGCTCTCAATGTGCCAGTTCTTTATTGTGGGATGCCATTCAGATACATCTGCACAAACACTGGAAACAGATCTCTTCGCCAATGTAATCTTTGTTGCATCACCTCCCAGTTCTTCCAATACTACCAGGAGATTCCTTGTTGGCTGCAACCAAGATCGTGGCACGTGATACCTGAACATCCAATGATCAGCAAATCTCTTGTCAAAAGCAAACTTTATTACAATCTTGAATGCTGATAATGGATCTAGATGTTGCTCAAGTAAATATCGATGCAGAAGAGGAGTTTAACAGTATGAATTGCTCTAAGATGTAGCAAAAATTACCATCGTTGGGTGGGTTGACCACAACCACTTTGACATTTTGGTGATCGATATGTTCCTGTGTAATCACATGACCTGCAATACTCATTTGGAGGAGAAGCAGTCCAGTATCTCCCGAGACTTTGTCCGTTTATCCATACTTGGCCTTTTCCCATGGTGCCCATATCTAGAGCTAAGGGTTCGTCCCCATCAGGAGAATCAAAGTATGCCTTCAAGGATAAGTGGAGGGTGAAATGAGACAACAAAGAAAAGAAATCAGTTTTTGCTGAGTTGAGTAGTGTCAGGTCAGTCCATGCACCTACCCGATACCATGTTAGAGGCTGCTGGTTTTGAGCCATCAATGAACCTTGCATCCATTCAACCGAAGAAGCACCCTCCAAAGAGTTCAGATTCATGGTTTCGCCCTTTAGACCAACCTTCAGAAAGAAAAAGGAAAAGAATTTGTCACTTTTACTGCTCAGAAACCACGGTGGATCAGGATATGAAACTTCGATGAGCAAATGAAATGACCTGATATGACCATTGCTGCCATGTTAAGTCTCTACTTCCTTCATCTAACCCCTGTAGCATAACAGGACCGAGGACTCCAGTGCTCCACAATTCATAATGAACCCCAGCATTCTTCACCAATATCATTTCAATCAAGAAATTTGAAGAAGTTCAGGCAAATCCTAACATGAAAATCAATGCAAAGCTGATCGGATAAAATGGCAAGAGTAACTCGCTTACTGGTAGCCCAACAGCCACACTTAACAGTGCAATTTTATTGGTTCCGGCACGAAGCTTGACATTACCGGAAAATTTGATCCTCCTGTTCTCCCTTGTTCCATGAGCAGAACCTGACATTGCATACAATAGTTTAGTTTTTTGGTGCTTAAAGCCTCACCAAGTTATTATTAGTGTATGCCAAAAAAAAGTATAATTATATACTAAAAATACCTGAGAATTCTCCATTAACAAAGATATGAAGAGCATGACCAGCTGAGTGGACGGTAAGAACAGGAAGCTTTCCGTCTTGTAAAAATCCTTCAGATGGATTCACATCAACACTACAAGAAATAAATGGAACCATCATTTCTTTGTCCATGAGATATTGTGCTAGTAGTCAAACTCTTGTCTAAATATGCACTGCACAGCGTCCTTAGACAATTTTTGATCTAATCTATGCTTAAACTGAGATGGGAAACAATAGGTCATCACATCACACCTGGTGATGTACCACAGGTAGTCACTTGTATCCCTTGTGACATTTATCTGCTCCAGCAGACCATTTGTGGTGATCGATGAAGTTTCTTCCAAGGACGCAACCTCCTCGTCATACCTCTCCCACATGAGAGACTGAGAAGTACTTGTTGGGTACATTTGCATTTGTGATGTTTGAACACCAACCTGCAGTAAAGAAGAGGATGATTTGTGTTCTGCTGTCTTTCTAGATTAGTATGTTAATGTATGTTCAAATTTTAAAATCTTTGAAGATATAACAAGATCTGGAAAGTGGAGTTTTACTGAAGAAATTGAGCTTACCTTTGCAGTATTAAATACTACATTTCTGCAGTCTGGTAAGATGCTTATGGACCAAGGTGGTAGATTGTAGTGCATGTTATTGAACATCACCCTAGCGAAGGAATCTGGATTGTGGTTTGAAAGAAATGCTGCACATCCTCCAGACTCAGAGCTGAAAACATGGGCCTAAAAAATTGAAGAAATAATCAATTAGAACTGAGGATTCATATGGATCTCCAAAAAGAAGGAAGTGATAAACCTAATCAATTAGCTCTAACGAAGAATCTAATGCACCTCTTGGAGACTTCCTAAAGAAGTAATTGTTGGATCAGCAGAAACAAGACTTTTCTCGCACAACTTAATGGCCTTGTGGAGCTCCTTGAGATGTCCATACTTTGGTTCTCTGATCAATCCTGCAGTTTTTTATAGCAAAACAAAAAGATCAACAGCTACTCCAACTGTTGAATTGAACGCTATTTTATTTGCACCAAGCCACCTTCACTTCGAGGACCAAAAAATAATAGATATTATCTTTAGAAAAAATATGCAAATTCCATGAGATTTTGTATCAACCAGACAGCTTTCTTGACTATTCAAAGCATTAAAAGGAATGGAAAATCAATGTAAAATATTCCTGCCAAGTGAGAGCCTCATCGAAAACGAAATAGTAAGTTTTTCTTTTCCTTCTCACCATATTCATCAATTGGAGCATCATAATCATAGCTGGTAGTAATGAAGGGACCTCCAGCTGTTCGCCCAAAGTTAGTTCCTCCATGGTACTTGATAAGAAAACAAAGGCAAAGATAAAACAATTAATCATTTGGATAGCCTTGGAATTATCAAGATACAAATACACTCCAGCAAAGAATGTGAAGTCTAACCATATAATAATTGATAAATGAGCCACCCTTCTGTATAAATCGTGCCACAGCAAATGCAAGATCTTGTACTGGTCGTTGTCGGATAGTGCCCCCAAATTCAGTAAACCTATAAATTGATAAGAGAGAAAATTGAAAAACTGGCCCTTACAATCACAAGTCTTTGTCAACATAAAAGGATATGTTATCATTTCCCAATCACAACAAAACACCAAAAGTGCTCCAGGAACCCGAGCAATGAGAAATCTCTAGCCACCTAAAACTTAGGAAAAAATGCTGACTTAACATGCAGAACCCTCAAACTTGAGCTGAAAACTGAAACTGCAACTTACCAGCCACTCCAGGCTTCAGTCCACATCATAGGCTTGTAAGGCTTATTAGGAGTGAAATTATCACAGTAAAAACCATTGCATGTATTTATCTGTTTCAGAAAAAAAGTAAATAGTTTCTTAAGAAATACCACAAACATCAGCCATGAAGAAAGTAAATACAATTTAGCATAAATGATCCTTCAAATAACATTCACCACTTCTATAACTTGAATTTGTTTTAGGTGCTCATATATCATTCATGTTTAAGAACTCTGAGATTAATAAATATGGACGAAAACATAGCACTGGTAAATTAAAATTAAGCAGGCAGTGTTCTGCATCAGCAGTCATTTTAGCCAAGACTTTTATACGAGTACTGGATTAAGATGGTATACTGCAATTAAATGAAACTCAACTTCAATTTGTCTTTGTAGTTAAATCAGATGTATGTTGCTTTCTTTCTGAAGAAAATAGTGGTTTTGAGAATGGCAAAGCATCGATAAGTATTTGCCAACCCACCACAGAAATAATAAGAAAAAGGAAAAAGATATGAGTATATAGTTGAATCGGCTTTCCTACCACTGGATCAGGGGCATCATCCTCCTTGCACATAATCCATGGTACACCAGTTTTCAATCCAACAGCCATTTCTGCAGCCCAGTTTGAATAGGAACGACCAGCAGTTCCAAATGCCTTGCTTACAGGTCCATACTCATTCTCAATCTGCATACACAAAGATTTTAGATATACCAGTAGAAACAAAAAGTTACTTCCACAATTATTTTTCATAGTAAATTTCCCATGAAAAAAAACGGAGTAGGCCGAACTTGATTCTCCCCACAGTATGAATAGACATTAAATAGACCTATGGTCTCCTTGGTTGATGAAAAGAAACATGCCTGCGACATGATGATTGGACCACCCTGGGAAGCAAAAAGTGATTCACTCTTCATCATCTGAACAATTTTTTGGGTGAAACCTTGCATAGCCGTCTGCAGTCAGAAGCATAAGTTCATAGTAACAAAACATGAAAGCCAAAAGTTAAACCATACAGCACTTTTGCATCAAAGCAAAATGGTGAGAATTGACCAAGGAATGGACCTTGAAAGGCTCATTATCTGTTCTGAAGCTGATTCCTGGGATATATTTCAGCCAAACTGGAAATCCTCTGAAGAAATAAAAAAATTAAAAATGAAGAAGAAGCACGAAAAGATTGCAGTATATGTAATATCCAAAAATGGATTTTAGCAAGGTTCATGAAGTACCCAAAATTCCACTCTGCGCAGACATAAGGTCCAACTCTGAGGTGGACATACAACCCCACCTTCTGGACTGTCTTAACAAACCTCACCAAATCATACCTTCCCTCGAAATTGTACTGGAAAGAGGGAAAAAAAACACTGCTTCAGGGAGATCCATATTAAAGATCTAGTCCCAGTACACTAAAACAAAGCACTACGAGGAAAGAAAATTAGATATATGAACGTAATGGTCAGTGAAAATACAGCGCCAGGTGAAGGCTCATGCCCATTCCAGAAGACATAGGTCTGTATAACATCCAAGCCTCCATCTTTAGCTTTCTGAATCAGTCCTTCCCACATCTAACGCACAGCACGAATTTACAAACAAAAAAAAAAGGTTCACATCAGCAAGCAACCAAAAAAAAAAATCTAATTTTAGAAGGAAAGAGGATTTTTTTTTTCTTAAGTTACTTCTGGGGTGCTCCTAGGGTAGTGAATGGAGCCAGAGATGAGGATTCTTCTCTCGCCGTTGATGATGATGGCCTTCCTGTCGTAGGTCACACCACATTGTGCCAAAGGAAGAAGAAGAAGAAGCTGCAGGAGGAGGAACGGGAGAAGCAAATGCGGTGAGCTCTTGACTGCCATTTCCCCGGGAATGGTCACTCACTCGGCCGCTCCACTCTACTCTCCCAGATCTCACACTCCCTCCTTCCCTCCCCTCCTTTCCCTCCACCTTTACCTTTTCCCTCCCTTTTCTAATGCGGGAATTGGGAAATAAGATCCAAAACCCCCCCAAGAGTACAATATAGGAAAAAGGAAGGAGAGTTGAAAAGGCTCAGTGGTGGTGCGGTGCGGTCTTCCTACACCACCCTTGCCAAGAGAATCCAGCTGCCGAGTGTTGGGGCACACTCAGCCAAGAACTGAGCAGGCTCCGCAGAGATCAGGGGGCAGTCAGTCTGGTGTCCATTAATTTATAGAGGGAGAGGAACAGGATATGTAAAAAATGCGGTGGCATTTTTTCCCTTCCCCCACCTCCTCCTCTTCCTCGCGCAAGAATGGGCCATGTGTTAGCGCATTGCTACAACCAAGAGTGGCAACTCATCACGGAATTTGGAAAAAAAAAAACCTCGCACAAATCCATACACCATGGTTAGGGTTAGAGCCTTTTTGTTGGTTTGTGGTACCGCGAAGCGGTGGTGCTCGCTGCTCTACCTCATCTCGTGATTCACTCTCTCTCACTCACTCACTCACCGACATTCTTGGACGAGTAATTGGGGGGTAAAACTGAAACCTCTCTGCATGGAGCGCACGCAGAGGAAGAGGAAGAGGAAGAGGCCCCCAGTAAAATTCTCATGCCATGGACCGTGAAGAAAGGTAGTTGGGCAGCTTTTGACTGACTGCAGCCTTGGGTGGCAGTAGCCAGCGGCAGCCATGCATTTATTAGCAAGGACCGGATGGTGTAGACGGTGAGACGACGGTTCCTACTTCCTACTTCCCACCGCACTGCATCCTGCTGCCATTTAATTCCACAAGGTTAACAGAATCTGATGATGCGGCGATTCCTTTGTATAATTTTCCTGGTTAATCTGCAAACAAGATCAATTCCACGAGATATTTTAGCTCTCCGACAACATGATTCATGGATCCATTCTACTGTTCTACCATGAACTGTAACGTCAAGAGGACGACCCATCCAGGACGAGAGACGCAGAATGTGAAGAATAAGGTCCGGAAGATGCATGCAGCTGAGGGGTACGCGTCTTACGGATATGAACTCTCGTTATCAAATCCATGTACAAGAACAAAAGAACGGCTCCGAAATCTCAGTGGGAATCTTCTTCTCGGATTCGTCTGGCCACCCCGTGAGTCACGGAGCAGGAACGTGAACCCGAATCATTAGATTTGGAACTCCGGAGCTCCAATCGATCGCAGCGTTAAGATTTCCGAGATCCACGGTCGCAGTTAATCATGGTCAGAAGTTTGACTTAATTCCAAGATTAGATTTCGCTTTGTACGAGCAAGGATGACAGCGCATAATAATATATTATATCGTATATATACTCAATCGTTCCAGTTGGCTCTCTTTATGTTTCCGAGGAAACGTATTGATCGATTAGATTTGGATTTGCGAAGCAATTAATGGAACATCCGGAATAGGTGTAGAAAACAAAGAGAGTGTGACAGGAATTAGATTAAGTCGCTCGCACTCAACCATTCTTCTCTCTTCCTGATGGTGGTGGACTGGTGGTTTAGCTTAAATGCTGAGGGCATTTTGATCTGGACCACCTGACGGAGCCAAGGAGGGGCAGTTTGGTCCCCCACTCACATATTAATTATGCATGCCCCGCTCAGATCGCATGCATGTGAATGCCCGACTCACATCATATGCTTTATTATTATTTTGGAAATCCTTCAGAGGTAGAAGATGAAAATTATTAATAATCCATAATATATAATTTTTAAAAAGTGTGCCGGTCAAATTATCTATAAAAAAAAGATCCCGATAGTTCGTATGATATATTTAAAACAAATTGATGAGCTTAATCATAATTTTCGCCAATCTCAAAGCAATAAAAATTCCCCCCCATGGGATCGTACAATCAATGTGCATAAATCTTATTTCTTTTAAGAAAAGAAGGAAGTACGATGGACCGTACGGTCTGCGTCAGGATTTGGACATGATGGAGGACACCTGTGACTTGAAGTTTCCTCCCTCCCTTCCTCGCTCCCCTTGACTATGTTTTAATGACCAATACAAACCCTAACTCCTCGATCTAAAATTACGTACGTGATTATTGGTTTGTGAGGAACAATTACGCACTGCTGATCAAAGTAGATCGTCAGTCCTTCCCCACCCCTGTTGGCTGCTGCAATTAGAACAAAGATTGGAAGGGGGGGAGTCGGTGGAATTCTATTCCCGCCCCACCGACGCCACTCGCTGATGGGATTCCTGGGTCCCTCTTCCTTTCATCAAAGAAGATAGATGGGAATTTAACAAAAAGCGAGGCATGGCAGCATCCAAGGCTCTTCTTCTTCTTCTTCTTTATCCTTCAATTTACGCCACCGCTGTCGGCGGCGCGGGCAAGCGGTGCTCGCATGCTCCGCAGCATGCCGTGCCCCGCGCCGTAGATGACGGACTCCGTTCGCTCTCTTTCTTTCTGCCTTGAAAAATATTATTCATAGGCACTTATCATCTCCCGAAACCTGATGGAAATATATGGTACTGTAACTTGGGTGGCCCAAAAAATATGGGCCTTCTTTACTGGAAAAAGATTCCGAAATGTGGTGCGAGATGTGGATGACTTTATGGGTGATGCGAGATTCCATTATTGTACCCTTTTAAGAACAGTTAATCTGTTCATTCTTTAATCAGTTAGACAAATAAAGTTTTATCTCTGATGTTGAATTTTTTACTCAGTTTTCTAGATTATGGTTCCGACATTTGAAAATAAATAAAAGTCTAAAACTGTCAACAAATGAGAATTGCAAGAGTTGATTAGCACTGAGAATTTTAAATCTTGTGTCAGGAATTATGCAGCAATGTCAAGAATAGTGTCGCTCACATTATTTAACCAATATTATGCATATGATTAGCGTAACAGGAGATGCTAATTAACCAGACATCATCGCCTGGTGCTTCAGAAATATCCTTTACGCTCGACGATCTATTTGTCTCTGTTTCCTCCATATATGGAAATAGAATTGCGCGGTGAAGTCTGTTTCTTCCACACACACGACGATTCCGCTCCAGCCTACGGCTCTCTTTCGGCGCCGCCATGCGGCAAGGAGCTGCTCCCTTCTTCATAAATGCGGTCATCGCCTTCGTCGGAGGAGGAATGCTCGTCGTCGGGAATGGCGACTCCCTTTCCGCGATCCTGGCTATCGCCCTCCCCCGAATTGCCGGCGCCGCCCGATGTCGTTGTGTTGCCGGAATCGACGTTCTCGGTGATGACGACTCCTCTTTCGGGAGGCCTGCTTCCCTCGACGACGTCGGCACTTGATTTGCCACCGCCGGCAGCCATACGGGCCAGGTGCAGCTGCCACCACTCGTACTTGACCTTCGTCGTCATTGCCGAAACCAGCATGCCGTAACCTTCAAGGATGATGCTGAGAAGAGTCAAGTCATCGACCGTACGTTCTATCACCTCAAGCTTATATCCATCAATGATGCGCACTCGTATCATTTTCGCCAAGATCGCCGAGGTCGGGAAAGTGATCCTCAGGAAGGCTAACGCCTCAACCACCCACTCCCTGCCGGCCGAAAACTCCTCCAGCTTCAGAATTAACATGAATCCTTCGACTGCGGCACGACCTCCGACGCATTCGCAAGCTCGGATGATGGCGTTCCGCTGTTCTTTGTTGAAGAAGCGGAAACGACCGGTGGAGCTCGGTTCTTGAGTGGTGGTAGAAGGCGGTTGTGTTTCTTGGGTTTCCGATGGATGAGATGCGGCCTCCGCCTCGACCGAGGGCTCCTCTGCCTTCGCAACCGATGAATGAGTGTCGACCTTGTTAGGAAATAATAAGCTTGTAGTAGGAAATTTTGTTTCTGATTACATGTTCAGTTTAAAGTTTCCTTTTTTAAAATTTTTGCATTAAAAGAGAGGATGGAAACACTTCCAAATTCTCTCTTACGTTTTTCCAATTCTGCATCTTGTATTTTTGGTTTATATTGCAATTACGTGAGAGATTGCAATATGCTTCTCTTCACAATTTTTTTTACTTCTATTCTGTTCCACGCCGCAAGCTCTCTGTTCCCCTGTTTTCTGGTGTATTGCTCGCATCTGTTCCAACAATTGGTATTAGAGCTTGCGTTGAGACGATCCGATGCAGAAGAGTCTGATGCTTTCCCCGATGAGCCGAAAGATATCCGGCAGCAGCACTCCGATGAGTAGGAAGTCGCCCATCAGCAGTATGGTTGATGGAGGAGGTCTCAGGTTCTCCTCAGGAGGAGGAGGAGGGAGCCTCGGTGGCTGTCCGCTGCTGAACAAAGGAGGTAACTTCGGCGTGTGGTCGATTCATCTTCGGTCTTTTCTTGACGCACAGGGGGTGTGGGAGGCGATCGAACTAGGAGTACCAGGAGATGCACCTGCTGACATAAGAAGAGACAAGTTGATGCTATCCTTCATCCATCAATCCTTAGGAGATAAGCTCCTAACTCTTGTTGCTGACAAGAGAACGGCGAGGGAGACGTGGGAAGCGTTGAAGAGCCTTCATATGGGCAACGAAAAATTCCTTGATGCGAAGATGAATAAGTTTCGTGGAGATTTTGAGCGGCTGCAGATGTCAAGTTCAGAAATGGTTGGTGAGTACTACGATCGACTCTCCTCCGTTGTATCTGAAATGAGAAACGTTGGTGCAAAGGTGAAGGAGCAGCGGATCGTTGAGAAATTACTTCGTTCAGTGTCGTCCAAGTTCGGTCCCATAGCTTGCAACTTGGAGCAATTCGGCGACATTCGAACCATGACGGTGGAATATGTGGTAGGAGCTCTAAAGACATACGAAGTGCGTCTTCAAGCTTCCATGCAGACAACTGAAGCTCACGGACAGGCTCTCCTATCCCGAGCTGAAGGCGAAGCTAGAGCTTGTAGAAGTCCTGCGTTTCGTGGACGAGGATGTGGTCTGAACGCCAGCAGAGGAAGAGACGTTGGACGAGGAAGAGGACGCATGGGTGGCCGTTTTGATGGAGGTCGGGGCAGTAGCTCTTCCACGTATCAGGAGAAGCAAAAGAAGAATAAGTCTCGCATAAGATGTTTTAATTGTAAAGCTTTCGGTCACTATGCATCTGAATGCAGGAAGGAGGAAGCTGTGTTCTTGTCAGAAACCAGTAATGCCAAGGAGGATCATCAAGCAGTCTTGAGTCACCATGCAGTGTTAATGACCGTGTAGGAAGAATTCGGCGAAGGGGAGCCAGTTTCTGAAGGTGCAGACGACGAAGGAAAGGTTTCTGATTTGTGGTACTTGGATACCGGTGCTACAAATCACATGACCGGGTGTGAAACATACTTCCATGAGTTAGACAGAACTGTATGTGGAAGGGTCAGATTTGGAGATGGCTCACTTACGGAGATTGCGGGTAGAGGAAGTGTTTATCTTTCAGCAGAAGGTGGCGAAACTAGAGTGTTATCAAACGTTCTCTATATTCCAAAGATGAGGTCGAATATCTTGAGTCTGGGTCAGATGGATGAGCAAGGATATTCTACCGTTATCAAGGATGGAATGTTGCAAGTTTTTGATAGGAAGGGAGAGTAACTTGTAGACGTGAGGAGAGCCAACAGTGGATTGTATCTGTTGAAACTGAAAAATACAGACCAGTATCATTTGACATGTGTAGAGGATGACAGCTAGTTGTGGCACAATCGGTTGGGACACTTAAACTTCCAAGCTCTAAAATGTATGGCTGACAGATCTTTGGTTAAAGGACTTCTAAGGATTAATCCAGCTAAAAGGATATGCCAAGAATGTGTTGCTGCAAAGATGGTTAGATCTGCATTTCCACACTCTTCAAATTTTAGAGCAAAAAAGGTTTTAGAATTGGTTCATGGAGATCTATGTGGACGACCTATTGCTCCTTCTTCACTAGGAGGGAGCAATTACTTCCTTCTCCTAGTTGATGATTATTTGAGGTTCATGTGGGTATTCATGCTGAAACAGAAAAGTGAAGCTTTTGAAGCATTCAAGAGGTTTAAAGTCCTAGCTGAATCTGAAAGTGATGCAAAAATCAGATCTTTCAGATCAGATAGGGGAGGTGAATTTAATTCAAATGAGTTCAAGTTGTATTGTGAGCAGCAAGGGATCAAGAGGTTTCTTACCGCTCCATACACTCCACAGCAAAATGGAGTGGTGGAGAGGAGGAATGGATCTGTTATGTCCATGACCAGAAGTTTGTTAAAAACAATGGATGTGCCATTGGTGTTGTGGGGTGAGGCAGTAAACACAGCAGTGTATTTACTAAATAGATCTGTCACCAAGGGACTGGAAGGAGTGACACCTTATGAAAGGTGGAAAGGGAGAAAACTGAACATCTCACATCTAAGGGTGTTCGGTTGTCAATCTCATGTGAAGATTTTGGGAATGCATCTAAAAAAACTTGATGATAGAAGTAAGAAGGTTGTGTTTGTGGGTTATGAAAGTGAAACAAAAGCCTACATATTCTTTGATTTGGATACAAAGAGTATAATTGTAAGTAGAGATTGTATTTTTGAGGAGAATGTGAAGCCATGTTGGACTGATTTGACAGAGATTGACAGCAAAGGGAGATTTGGGAAATCTGAACGAAAAAATCAGAAATGTGATACACCAGGTGTTCAGTTATTTGCCAACTTTGATACTAATAAGCAATCTTGTGATACTGAATAGCAAAATCAGTATCAAGCATCTGACATTGAGCAGCAAAATCAGTATCATCAGTATCCATTTCTTGATACTGAACTTAGAAATCAGCAGTGTGATACTAATCAGCAACCTTGTGATACTGAACAGCAAAATCAGTATCAAGTATCTGATACTGAGCAGAAAATTCAGTTTTGGTTTTCTGATACTGAGTTGAGAAGTCAGCAGCTTGATACAGTAAGTTTTCAGCCAAAACAAAGAGAGTATCAGCAAACGTATCAAGGGTATCAGCAGCAGCAGAATCATTTTCAGCTGCAACAGCAGGAACAGCAGCAGTTTGATTCTGGAAGTGGCATCTCTCCATTAGTTCTCAGGTACAATTCTGCAGCCTTATCTCTTGATACTCCTAAACAATTTACATGTGGTGGCAGGAACAATGATGAGTCTACAGAAGTACCAAGGAAGGTTCGGTCTCTCAGCAGTATTTACAGAAGTACTGAAGAGTTAAATCCAACCATAGAAGAAGCACTACTAGCTGCAGTCACAGATGGTGAGCCAGCAAGCTTTCATGAAGCCAAAAATGAAAAAGTGTGGAGGAAAGCCATGGAGGAAGAATACAATCAAATTATGAAGAATGAAACTTGGGTTCTTGCGGATCTTCCCCAAGGCAACAAAGCTATTGGCCTAAAATGGGTGTTTAAAATCAAGAAAAACACTCGAGGTGAGGTGGTAAAACACAAGGCTAGGTTGGTGGCAAAAGGTTATGTGCAGCAAACAGGGGTTGATTTTGAAGAGGTGTTTGCACCGGTTGCTAGGATTGAATCCATAAGGTTGATAATTACGGTGGCTGCTCAAAAGTGCTAGGAAATCCATCAAATGGATGTCAAGTTAGCATTTTTGAATGGAGTCATTGAAGAAGAGGTGTATGTAAAGCAACCAGATGGCTTTGTGATAAAAGACAAAGAGGAAAAGGTGCTTAAACTAAAGAAGGTATTGTATGGTCTCAAACAAGCCCCTAGAGCGTGGAACATGAAGCTTGATAAGTCACTCATATCACTTGGCTTCAAGAGGAATTTGCAGGAACCAGCAGTTTATACAAAAACAGAAAACAAAGAACAATTGGTGGTAGGTGTGTATGTAGATGACTTGCTGATAACTGGGTCAAGCGTGCAGAACATTCAAGATTTCAAGTTGCAAATGAAAGGTGAATTTGAGATGACCGATTTGGGCTTGCTTAACTTTTATCTTGGAATTGAGATAACTCAGTCCAAATACAAGATTACACTTGGGCAGTCAGCATATGCAGAGAAAATTCTAAAGGAAATGGGAATGATGCAATGTAATTCAGCTCACACATCGATGGAGGAAAGATTGATATTTCAGCAAGCTGAAAATACTACCAAGGTTGATAAAACCGAGTATAGAAGATTGATTGGAAGCTTGAGGTACCTAACACACACCAGACCTGATATAATGTATTTGGTTGGTGTGTTAAGTAGATACATGGAAGCTCCTACAGTAGAGCATATGGCTGCTGCAAAAAGGGTATTGAGATACTTGAAAGGCACACTTGATTATGGATTAGTCTACTTGAAAGGAGGTCGAGGAGATGGTTGCTTGATTGGCTACAGCAATAGCGACCATGCTGGATGTGGTGAGGACAGGAAGAGCACGAGCGGGATGCTGTTCATGCTTGGAGATAGCTCCATCAGCTGGGGTTCATCGAAGCAAAAGGTGGCGGCGTTGAGCTCGTGTGAGGCGGAATATATAGCATTGACAGGTGCAGCTTGCCAAGGAATTTGACTAGCTCGTTTCCTGTCAAGCTTACTTGAAGAACCAATGAAGCAAGTGCAATTATTTGTGGATAATATGTCTGCGATAGCTTTGAGCAAAAATCCGGTCTATCATGCTCGCTCTAAACACATAGATACTCGGTACCACTTCATTCGTGAATGTGTCGAGAGTAATCGTGTGATGGTCGAGCACATTGGCACGGGAGAGCAAAAAGCTGACATCTTCACAAAGTTCTTGGGAGGCAGAAGTTTGTGGAGATTCGGACACTACTTGGACTTCAAAATATAAAGAAGCAACAAGCTTAGGAGGGAGAATGTTAGGAAATAATAAGCTTATAGTAGGAAATTTTGTTTCTGATTATATGTTCAGTTTAAAGTTTCCTTTTTTTAAATTTTTGTATTGAAAGAGAGGATGGAAACACTTCCAAATTCTCTCTTAAGTTTTTTCAATTCTGCATCTTGTATTTTTGGTTTATAATGTAATTACGTGAGCTCCTTCGGTGGGCGGCTCTTCGGTGTGAAGTTCGTCCGTCTTCTTTGCCGGAGGACGAGGATCGGCCTCCTCTTCGGCCGGGAGCTCCTCTGCCTTCGCAACCGATGAATGAGTGTCGATCTCCCCTTCGATGGGCAGCTCTTCGGTGTGAAGTTTGTCCGTCTTCTTTACAGGAGAACGAGGATCGGCCTCCGCTTCGGCCGGGAGTTCCTTTGCCTTCGCAACCGATGAATGAGCGCCGACCTCTCCTTCGGGGGGCGGCTCTTCGGTGTGAAGTTCATCCGTCTTCTTTGCCGGAGAACGAGGATCGGCCTCCGCCTCGGTGGGTCGCTCCTCCCTTATCGTCGTGTCCGCAGAATGAGACCCAGCCTCCGCTTCAGGAGGAAGTTCATCCGTCTTCTTTGATGGAGAATGAGGGGAGACCTCCGCTTCGGTGGGACGCTCCTCTGTCGCAGAATGAGAGTCGGCAGCCGCTCCGGTGGGGACCTCCTCCCCGGCCGTTGCCGGAGGACGAACGACGGACTTCTTCTTCATTGGCGGTTTCTTCGTCTTGGTCGGGTCCTTCTTCTGCTTGCGTTGCTGGTTGATGGGAAATTGAGGAGCAGCGAAGTCCAGAAAGTCCATGGGATCCAGCCGGTTCTTCTTCTTGGACTTCCCCATGGGAGGCGGCTCGAGGAGGAGGAGGAGGAGAAGGAGAGGAGGAGGGGTTTTGGAGGGGTTGAGAAGTTAATTGAGGGTTAATTTAAATAGAGAAGAACAACAGAAACTTTTTAGACGACTAATTAGCTGCAACAAATTAATTATTCTATTAAATTTATGCTGTTATTATAAGATTCAGAAAAGGCTACAAAATTTTGATATATATATATATATGAAGATAGTGAAACATATATTTCTTGAATTGATACTGAGAAAAAAACAAACAAACATTTAGATGGAAGGAATTAACAAACAGCAGAATCAAATTTACAGCATTAGATATTTCTCTAAAGAAATCTACAGCATTAGATAATGAGAGTGGTAATTCGCATCCTTCTCCTCTTGTCCAAACAAGAGTCTGCTGTAGAAGTTCTCGGTATATTCCTTGCATCTTGCACCCGTTTCTTGATACCTTCATACTCACAATATGAAGTTTGCAGAGTACTTTTTTCCAAAAGAAACTTGTTGTTTTTGCTCAGGTGCATGCTTTTTGGGCGATCCAGCAGCATATGAATTCTGCACGTGAATTTTGTGCACGGAATTAAATTGATGTGCATTATTGTAATATATATGTGCTGCAGATGTTAATATATTATAAATATCATACATATTTTCCTTCGAATTTTTATTTCATTTTTGTTGTTCATGCATGATGAGTATGTGCATGAGTTGTACCATATGGAGGTATATAAGAATGAAACTGGGGTGTTGCAATGCTTGTGAAGAAGATACTAGAAAAAGAACAGTGCGTGAAAGAATATATTAAACTTGCCTGTTGTCTAGGCCTCATTGACTCCAGCTCCTGCGATTGGAACAGTCGCATTGATATTATTTACTTGATCTGTCATGCATTGTCAAACTAAATGAAGAGACAACACTGTAGTTATGGGGAAATTCTTAAGAGCTATATGCACATACTTGTTGGAGTTTTGAAGACAAAGAAGCCTGCAGCGATTGCAATGTAACAAAGCAAGGGAACAAGCCCCTTCAGGTAGTGTGAAGTCCCATCCTGTAGATTGCAATCAATCCAGAAACATCATGATTTCAGAGAATGAATCATTTCTTTGCTACAATGAAAGCAGCTTTTACTAAATCTTGCAGTATCAACTATGCATAAGATGATATGTACCTGTAAAGTGAAGGCTATGACTAGTATTGCCATGATCAGTGAGCCAGTTTGCAATGTTTCAAGATCAAGGTCCATGTTGATTCCCATTATCCATGCCATAATAACAGATAGTGGAACCTAAAACATGTCGAATGCCTCGTTAGATGACTTTGTTCCCCACCAGGGATATACTTTTAGGCTACTTCAAAATACTTGCTTACCACAAACATGGAGATCTGGGTTGCTGAACCAAGGCAAACACCGAGGGTGATATCCTATGATAATTCAGTATATATCCATACACATTAGAGTCGTTTGATACAGGCATCGTGATTATTAAAGATGAGACGCGCATTGTATGCCTACCAGTTTGTTCTTGAAAGCAAAAATGATGGCACCTGCATGCTCTGTTGCATTGCCAACTATTGGGAGCAGTATGACGCTGATAAAGCTCACCGATAGACCCCATGAATCTGAAGCAACCTAAACAGCAATAGGATACGATGGTATTGAATGCGTAGAGAAAGATGCAGCATACTGCTTGGGTATGCTTAAGAGTAATCTACATTACCTATTGTGAAAGCTAATGCTGGAGATGGTTTTGGACAAAGTAAGGAACAAAGAGTACCTCAATGGTTGCAACGACATACTCGGACAGCAGGGAAATCATTAACGTCATCCCCACCAACCAAGCCATTGCGCTGGGGAAGCCAATCACCGGTTCATCCTCAGATATCATATCATCATTGTCATCACGATCATCTTCCTCCTGTTCATCAAAATAGGATCAGAAAAGAGGATCCTTTATCGAAAAGCTTTAACATACAGAGAGTGGAGATTGTGTATCAGATTTTATGTCTCACTTCTTGGGATTCAAAAAGTTGGCGATGGGTCTTCAGCTGGAAGAAAAGGTAGGCAATATAGGCAGCGAGCATTAAGATGCTGCTAGCTCTCGACAATGCTAATGTGGGAGCTGCGTCCATGGTTTCCCTTGCCGATTTGAATGCATATTTGAACAACAAGGGAAATATATGGCAGAGTGCACCCAGAAGTAGGAGGCTGGCGTTCACATCAGCTTGCTTCTGCGAAAATTTATGCAAAAGATCCAGGGAAGGGAATATGGTGAGTATATATTAAAGTAGAACGACATTTAATTACTTCTCCTTTTTTACTTACTCGATCGTACAATTGCTCCCTGTGAAGGTTGGCCAGGCCGCCACAAAAGAGAGAAGTCCCGAGAACAAGTAATAGATTGGACAAGATGGAGCCAACCAACGAACTCTTCACCACATTAATCTTTCCTTGGCGCAGTGCGAAAACTGCTATGATGAGCTCTGTGGCATTTCCACATGTTGCATTCAGCAATCCGCCAACTACATGAACAACACCAACGGCCATTATTATAAAACCACAAGTACTTCAAACCCTTAATTTATAAATGACAATAAACAACTAGATCTATACGGAGGAAGATAATTGTGCACTTACCAGTAGGGCCCGTGTAGTATGCGATCTGCCTGTGATGAGAATGAAACAAGAGAAGTCAATGTTATTTGAAGTTAGGCGACAGACCAAGGAAGCAGACGTATAAATAAAATAAAAAGGGACGATGATGCTTCATCGTGTAATAAATGCACTGCTTTTGTTTTCGTCTTTTGACTTTTTCAAAGACTTCAGTTTTTCTTCATTTTATATGTCGACTTTCAACAGAAACCACCTGATTCATCAAAAAAAAAAAAAAAGAAGCCACCAGAAACGGAGGTCAACATACTGAGACAAGAACTCACTCTGTGAGGAAGCTGACACGCTCGGCAAGTGGAGTAAGAGCCAGCAAACTCAAAGCAAACACCCACGCCTGTTTCATGAAGTCGAGCATACGTGAATAGTTATCATCGTGTCCGCTGCGGCATTTCAATAAACACCTGGCGCTCACACGAGTTGTTTAGGAGGGAAAGAGGGCAGGGCGACTAATGACCTGGCCAAAATGGAAGTAGTTGGCGGCGACTGCGAGGGGGACGGCGACGAAGAGGACAGCGAGCTTGGTGCCCAGGAAGACCTCTTGCAGGTTGGCGAGGACGTCCCGGAGTAGGGCGAACCGGACCTTGGACACCAGCGACAGGTCCGACTTCTTTCGCAGCGACGACGACGACATGTTGTGGGCGGTGCGGCCATGGCCGTGCCCGTGGTGAACCTCCTTGCCCTTTAGGCTCCCTGCTTCGAGCCCCCTCGACACCTCGTAGCCAGTAGACGCCATGGCTGGATCACTCTCCCTCAGTTTGATCTTGGCATTCACCTCGTGATCGTGAAGAACACAAAACGCAAGGGAGGATTAATTCAGGAAGAATTGAAGAGGAAGAGAAGGTATATGTAGCAGGAATACGTGACGCCATTGGAGCAAATCAATGCAGGGACAAAATTCTCAGGTTCCAGGAAACTTCGCGGGTTTGTCCGTTCTTCACATGGATAGGGAATTGGAATGGTGTTCAGAGGAAACGGTGGACAGTGGCAACTGGCAACTGCCTGCCTCGATGAATGGAAAACAGGAATGATATGTATTATTAGAATCAATTAACAGTTGCTGTTATTACTACTTGTTTGTTATATAATGATGTTCTACGCCCGGAGTAAGAAGATAATAGAATTAGACGTGATCAATAAATATGATAAAATTCCAGTAAGAAGAAGAGTGATATTAAAATAATTAAATAATATATACGTCAGTATATGATATTATATATATAACATTCAAAAGTTGAACCATTTCTCACTCACAATCCCCATTTAACTGTTTGCCTTAATTAGTGGTATACAGTGAAGGTGTCTCCCATCATAATTAATAAATAATTTATTATTTATTTTTAAAAAAGGATTTGGATAGGCTAATAATTATATCAAGTTAATGGGTTGCAGGCCAGAGGAGACAGATGGAGTACGTGGGCCTGGTCCTATTTGTATTGTCATCACGCTGCACTATTATTATCGTCTCACATGCATGCAGAGTGGGGAGGCACCACGTGAAAGCACGCAGCATGGATTTACGTGGACACCACGTGGCTTGTTGCTCGCCGTAGGATGTGACGAGCCGATGAGCTAAGAGGACACGTAGGAATATATATACCTATATATCTCGCTGGGAGCAAGCGATCAAAGTGGCCGAGAAGCTTCCTTGAAGCTTCCTCCTCAGCATGACAAAAGCACGTAGCACGGCGTCGCCGTATACGGAACCTACGCAGACATATATATAAATATATAAGGTCAGTATTTTTAATCAGTATGATTGCGTTGCAGCCTTCTGCATTAATAAATTGAATAAGGTGAAGAGTCTACTGCAGGGTTTTTAAAGGAATAAAAGGTTCGGTGGTGACGTGATGACCTCTAACTGCATGAACCGTCTCTAATCAACTTAATCCATCAGTCAGATTGAGAGGCCATGCGTGACACTTTCGGGCTTGTGTTCATTTAGGCCCGAATTGGACCCAATTCACAGAAGGCCATTCGCTGCTGCATATATCATGCGCAGGTCTTCAAACAACAGATTCATCCTCCTCCGTCAGCTTGAAGAGTGAAGACGATGCAGTTTTATTCTACCAAACTTTTCATTTAGAGCAACACAAGTTTGGTTTGCAAAATGATGCCCACTACTAAAGTGTTTCTTTTCCCTACCGCATGACAGCAACCTTCACTGGAGTTACTATTTTGTGTTGAGCACCAAAAGTATTCTGGGAAAAAAAAAGACATCCATCAGCAGCAAGCAATGACCAGTGAACTCATTAGCCTCTCTACATTTGGAAGCCGAAGAACCGCTGCTTGCACTTCCTTTGCAACCCCACATATAAATATATATATACACACACACGTTCCCTCTCCTTTTACTTTTCTGGTGTTGACGTGAATGCCTCAAAAAGGATGGGTTTTTTGTATTTATTCAGTTGGTGCCAGCAATAATTGAGGTATTCAGCTTCTTCATTTGATGTTCTTTCTCTTTGATATATGGATAAACAAACAGTTAAGAAACAAATAAATTCCTTGTGTATAAATTGTATTGAGTTTTGCTGATACATCAAAAGAATGTGATTGATACAGTTTCAGTATGGTTTTCCTCTAAAACAACTACAAAACATATGAATTGAATAGCTTTTGATTCTTAATTTATCTACACACGAAACACCCAGCATGGTTATGATACCTCGGTGGTTTCTTCATCCATCGCCCTCATAATTTGAGTTGATGCTGCTGCTCATTGTCCAAGTTAGATGACGCTGCTTCATCTGCTGCTGAGCTTCCACACTGCGCGATCCGCGGAGAGGCGAATCGCGATGAACATGGGCTTGATCTTGGTGACAGACTCACTTGCTCCAGAGATCGAAACTGAAGCTCCGAAGGATAATCTCGCACGCACCCGATGCGAGGCCCCGCGCCGGTCGTCCACTTGCAGGAAAGCTGCTTCCCCAGCTGATACGACCTGATGCTCTTCTTCGAGTTTATTCTCCTCAGTATCAGCTCCGATGGCACTGCGGCTACTTCATCCTCGCTCTGATCCCAGAGGAAGAGTTTCCTTCTAGGAAAAATGTAGTGTTCCTCGGTGCCGGAGGATGAATTCTCCAGCACTTCGTTCTCCTCATCTGAACTGGTCCCGCTTGATCCTTCTTCAGCAGCGAGCACTTCCTCATGTCCGGTACTGGCAAGCGTGTGTTTGTCTGCAGTTGATTCCTCATGTTCAGTATTAGCAGAGGAGGTGTCTGCTGCTGGATTGTCGTTCGTTTCATCTCTGATTTCGGGCTTGCTGGAGAGACTTCCATCGGAGAGGTTTAGCTCGGAGAGACAGCTTATGAGCCTACTGCTGCCGAGTTCATCATCTTCTTCTGTGGGGCTTTTCTGTAGGAAATCAACAAGGAAGGCACTTCAGCATCGAAGTTTTACATATGAACAGAAGGAGTCGATGATTATTGACTTGCTCGTCACCTTGACATCAGCGAGATCGACATTGTTTTCCTCAAGAAAGCTCATGAACTCCTGGAAGTTCTCTTCCGTCGGTTGGTAATGCCCGCTGTGAGGCCACACAGCCTGGGAATTCAAAGAATGGAGGATTAATTAAGTGAACTCCATCTTATCAAAGAGAATACATGGGCAATCCACAGAGTTGCTGTTCTTATATACCTTTAGAACTCCGTCAACGACGACTAATCGACCAGCAGAAGAAGTCGCTCCTCCAGCAAGAAAACTCGAGTGCTGGAACGTGCCCTTGTTCTTCTGAAACATTCGAAACACATGCTAAATTAGTCGATCGATCAACAACATATGCAACAGAGATGAACTCAGCAGATGTTTACAGGATGAGTCGATTTAATTACCTGACCGACGTATAATTTCTTGGACGTGCTCAAGACGAAGATCCACTTGGAACCCTTCGGTCCCTCGGACGTGTCCAGGACTCGCCTGTTCTGCTTGTACATGAATTTTCCAGCCTCGATTATTACTTCATAGGCATCCCTTTCTTTCTGCAAAACAACAAAACATATTAGATATATATAGCTTCGTTGATGTTACATGTACAGCTCCGTTGAACTACTTACCGGGCCAAGATATTTGATGCACTGCTGTTGAAGTTTCCATCGGGGACACTGTTTCTCCAGATTGACCTCCTTCCCTTCTCCAACATCCAGCCTAACAATTCAAAACAGTGATCGAGATAAGGCTATTGTTCTTGCCACTGCGTGTTCTGCTGTTGAGAAAACTAATCAGAAATGTTCGAGAATGAAAAAGAAAAGAAGCTCACCAGTAGAAGAAGGGCTCCATGCTCTCGCATTGAAGCCAGCAGTCGTAGTAGAACTGGAGATTGTGGCCGTAGCGATGCCGAGGGTCAATCTGTGCAAGTGATTACAGGAACAGATAAGTCCAAAATGTCAAGGGAATATGCTGGAACTGGAGTTGATCGCGTCAGTTAGCTGAGAGACCTACCGCCTCGAGCCAATGCTGCAGAGCAAGTTTCTGAGCTTTCTCGTCCTTGGACAGGCCCTTTCCGACCTGGAAAGCAGGAAGAACAAACTTCAATGCTAAAGATCATAAAATTACAGATTGATCAAAAAAAGTGTGCGAGTGATGAGACAGGGAAAGGGCACCTTGGCAACTCTCGACTTTGCGCGAGCCCATCGCGAGACTGCTGATTCTTGTTTGTCGATGTCAAAGAAGGACACGGAGTTCCGCTTGAGCAGTGCGTAATCCAACAACTTCCACCTAAAATTGTGAGGAAGCCTCAGGTTATCAGTTAAATGAGTTCTTTTGATGGCAAGTTCTTCTAACTTTGAAGCGAAGGGAAATCGTGGTACGTACCATCGCTGCTCAACGAGAACCGCGCAGTCCGCGAGCTGTCTTCTGGTGCGAAAGCTCTTGTAGACCTTCTGCAACTTCACGGCGGCCTCATGCTCCGGGGTGTCGTCGTCGATCAAATCTATGGACCGTTTCCTCGCATGGCCGGACGGCCTCGAAGCTTTAGGCTCATCGGATTTGGTGGATTTATCCGGCCGGAAGAAGGAATCCGCGTCTTCCTTCAGCAACTTGCCGTGGCTGAAGGTGATCCTGTGAGCGGAAGAAGCCTCTAGGGAGTCTCGGTCGTCGTAGCTCACGGACCGCGAAGCTGACCTCTCAGCATTGCGCCGGAAAGCGAGAGTTGATCTCGCGACGTCGTCGCCGGAACTGAGGGATCTCGTGAAAATCGATTCGAGGCCACCGGTGATGGAATCGTAGACGACTTCATTGCCGGAAAACGTCAACCCCATTACTTAGTCGTCCCAGTTTTCGATTCCGAGTTCTGCAAAGGGGAGGAAGAAGTTTGAGCAACCAGTTTCGATTCCGAAAGCAAACAAAATTCGAGGATTGCAATTTTGCAGAGCTCTAACCAGGAAAAAAAAAGGAGGATTAAAGATGCAAACAGAACGAAAGGGCCGCTTCATCGTTTCCTTACAAAGAGGAAAACTCACCAAAACCAAAACATTCAGCAAAAAACGGAAACTCCATAAATCCAAGACAACCCCCGAAGGAAGCAAACTAGCTATCGACAAACACGAAGAGATCTCCACTGCAACAGAAAGAGAAAGCAATTGCGAGGCTCACATTGATATACTCCCTTGTCCTCGAAGAAGAAGAAGAAGAGGAAGGATTGATCGGAGGATGAGTTGCTGGGAGAATCGGTCTAAGAAGAGGCGGTCATTGTGGTTGGCCGGAGCAGTAGGCGGGGTGAGGTTTATCCGGTGGCTGATCCGAGAAGGCGCATTTAAATAGCTGGTGGACACGGGGGAGTAGGAGGAGATGGAGAAGAAGAAGGTGGCGATGACGACGACGGAGGTGACGGCGTGACGGTGGGGAAGGAGAGGCGACGGTGGAGCAACGCGAAATGTTTCCAAGCCACGTGTTTTGGGGCGAATCGACCCAGCAGAGCAAAAGTACGGTGCTGTGTTCGTTTTGACTCCGCCAAACTGACGTCACACTTCAATTTTAACGAGAGGAATAATAGCGCAAATAAATTAGTCTCTTTTTCAAAAAAATATTATTATTAATTTAATAGTTTACTAAATGATAATTTTTAAAAAAATAAATAAAATTATCTATGCGTACTAAATAACTTTTTAATTATAAAAAAAAAGCAGGATATAAATCTTAGTGAGATAACAAAAGGCCTCAGACTCGTAACTAATTAGTTAAATATTATGAAAAATTATGAATAATATAGATATATAATTCAATCTTTCAAATCAACTGGATTAATGAAGGGCCAACAGCAGCAGCTCAAAAATAATTATATATGGGTCGGCACAATTAATACAATAATGAACAACACTTTTAACAGTACCCCACACAAACATATATATATATATATAAAAAGGATGTAGCTGAAGAGATTAGGCAGTGGTTAAGGCATCTGCATCGAATTAATATTAACCGTACGAAACTTTCTGAAGGTGTTTAATCAGCAGTGAAATTAATTGGTCCAGAAATTAAGCGGGTCGCCTGTGCTGCTGCTCTGAATTCATTTTTATTCATTCTCCTTCCGATCGATGGATGGAGATTAGGTTTTAAGGTTAATTAATGGCCAGATGCGTCGGTATGGAAACGTCTCGCCGAGCTGCCCTGATCGAGCTGTTTAAACTTTTGCTAATTGATGGGCCGATGGGGATTCCAATTAATTGATTAATTAATCGCGTCAGGAGTGCACGCACCGCTCATACGTCGCACGATATAAATATACGTGCATGCAAACCGCGTGAAATATTTGTTTCGGTGAATTAATCTGCGGAGAAGAAGAACGAGTCCCTGCAAATCCAAGAGTGACTTTTTCTCTGTGAAATTTGAGACCGTTTCCGTTTATATATACATCCGCCGTAGCTTTAACTCCGAGGCATATTAATATATAGTCGTATTAATTACCAGAAGAGGACTAAATAAATGGGGGTTGGGGTTGACTTGCGGTGTGGGAAGGCAACGATTGAAAGCAACTATCTTCAAACTCTACCCTGCATTTTGACTCGATCGCCGTGCAGCGGTAGGCGTATGATATTTCTGAAGCATTACGAGGATAAAGTTTTCCACGACAATTCAAAGTGATGCTGATGCCGTTTACTCGTTACTTAGGGAGTGGGGTGGATGTAGTGGACCGTGAGGGGGACGTAGGGACCTCCTCGACGGCAAAATTACTTTCTTTCTTTGGAATCCTATTTAATTATTAAGATAGAACGTTACTTCTGACCCAAATCATCTCATATTAAATAATTAATTCCTTGAGGTGATACTTTTTTTTTTAATCTCGTCAATAACATGTATAAAAAATATGAATTTTGAAAATTAAGTTAATTACCTTAGAAGGTCCGCCTTTATTTTTTTCAAAATGTTGTTAATCAACAAATAGTAAAATGATTAGAAGTGGGAATATCTAACTAAGAAATTAAAAAAAAAACATGTGAATATTTAAAATATAAAGTTCACTTTAGCTTTTTTTTATTTTTTTTTAAAAAAATTAGAAAATCTTAAATTGACTATGTCTAGTATAAAATCTTATAACTCTAACAGGATAAGTGATAGAAAAGAGAGAGAGAGCCTAAGGATCAAATACTTGTTAAAATCTCAGTCTTAGCCCTCCCTTAATTACATAGAATTCCTTAAAAAGCTTAGGACATATAAAGAAATTGAGCTACGGTTAGTTAGAGGAGTAGGGCAAAATAAAAACACGACCGGAAGATTAAAGCGGCGGACATCAACACGTCCATGTGGGTATGGGCATCTTTGTCCCACTGTACGCGTTGACATTTCAGCATCCTCCCCCCTCTCTCTCCGAAAAAAAGAAGTCAAATCTTAATATTGTCTGTATATTTACATCGCAAAATGGTCAACTCGCATTAAGCCGACCTTCCCTAGCTAGGCTACCCTAGTAGTTATTTTGTAATCACATAATTACGCAGCCAAGGCGGTTTTGCCTAAACTTTTAACGTTAATTAATTTTTATCCGGCATCCAATTTTAAATCTCACAGGTATATATTATATCCTCTGGGAGAGCGAGGAATGGAAGTCGTAAAAATGCGATGATCAGGAGTCAACGAGGAGGGCGGCCGTACCACCTTCACGTACTCCGCCCAACCCGACCACGTGTCTCCATGCAGCTGGCATCGATGCATGCACGGCCACCGATGCATCATCCCCTACCGACGTCCGCCCATCTGCTTTCTTTTTTTTTTTACAATTATCATCAGACCGACACCCAAACGTCGTCTCTCTCTCTCTCTCTCTCTCTGAAACTTAAGCTATTATTATTACGGCTGACGTGGAGCTGCCGAAGGGAGTGCAGCGGCGTGCGTACATAAAACAAAATAAAAAGAAAGAAGGAAAATAAATGTTGCATTCATCGATTGATGTATGATGGTAATAAAAAAAAAAAGTGAGAGGAGATGAATCTCGTCAGCAATCATATGCTCATCATTGATTTAATAAGCATGATGTGTGGACCAATCTGCATCCCACCCTACCTGGTTAGCGTACGACTAGCCGGCCCCATTTTGTTTTTATAATTAGGTAATCAACCCTCTCCTTCCCTCCTTCAATTCTCGTCTCGGATCCCTATTTCCCTAGCCAGCTTCGGAGCTGCAAGTTAGTAGCGGAATCAGATAAGTCCCGCATCCCTAAAAGTCCACCGCCATAAAGTCTCAATGATTGAGGAGCGAAGTCACAGAGGATAATACATTACGCTGACGTTGAGATGGGGATGGGAGATGGAGGGTCAGCACCGAGCGAACGAGCATGGAGATGATGGTCTGCAAGGTGGTAAGTAGTCTCAGACGAAATTAATTAATTAAAAGTGGGGGAGTGATCCGATGGATGGATACGTCGCACGAATCCCCTCGTAATTAAATGGATTAAATAAGAGGTCAAAGATTGAGAGATGTTGACGCCGAGCGCTACGATCCAGCTTGGAAACAGTGGATCCACAGCTGTTCTCCTTCCATCATCTTCATCCTTTTTTTATTCACTTGTCTGTCTTAGTACGTCCTCATATGCTCATATTATATAACTTCTTCTTAAATAGACCATAAAGTTCCCATCTGTTAATGCCCAAAGTTTCAGAACATCGACCGGCTGCGGAGATTATAATAATATACCACGAAGAGCACGTAGCCCTGTAGACTGAAATTTCTTTTTTAGTTTTTTCTTTCTTATTATTATGATTATAATGCGAAATAACATATTTAATTTATTTTTATCTGTTAATTAATTAATTAATGTTACTAATAAAAATAAAAAATAAATTATTTTAAATCCACATGACGTCGTTGTATTTATTTCGCATAATCTTATGTCGCCGGAGAGCAAGGCAAAAGAGAAAAAGAAGAAATGCAGTGTTGAAATGTACCGCACACCGTGGGAGACGCGAGGAAGACCTTTTGACGCCTTCTCTTCCACCGCTCAACTACCGACAGCTCTCCTCCAATCTATCTCCCCTCCTTCTTCTTCTTCTTCTCCCCACTCTGTATTTTTTTCCAAGTCAAGACGCGTCTTCTCGGAAGCTGCGTCCTGTCGTCTGATCCATCGGCAGTATAATTTACGACCACTGACTCGCCTTATTATATAATTTATTTCATCCGGCAGTAAACGGGGGGAGAATTTATGGGCTACGAGGGGAGAGACGGGGTCAGCATGGAAGATCTAGATGGCGGAGAATTTATGGACAGATAAAAATCCATCCATCCATTGACGGAGAGATAGAGACGGACGGGGAGAGGGTCAGCATATCCAGATAGATGGACAGATACAAATCAAATGAAGATTGAGCGGGTTAGGGGGGTTTTGACCACTTCGGGTCAATTTCTATTGCGGTGGTCGTACTCTCTGCAGACGCACACACACATGACGCTTCAGAGGGGGCACTCAAGTCATGCAAACGACAGCACGCTTTTAAACTTGGACCGGGTATTAAATTGCTTCGACTCATCGACTTGCAGTTTAGCGGTTTGATCAATTCAACAGAGACAGAAAATAATGAGATACTTGCTGAAAAGTAAACGGGAGGTAAAAGCTACTGCCTATTCTTTTACATAGATGACTGCCCAGAGTTATTATTGACTAACGGAGTGCAGATAAAATAAATGACAAAAACTAATTGCATGCAATTGATGGGACTACGAACTGATTGATTGATGAGGCAGTTCATGGGCTATACAAATCTGACATCATTCCGTGAGTTGACATTGGAGGCCCTGGAACAGATCCATGCCAAAATATACTACTCCAGTATCCCTAATGGTATCAGAGCAATTGAAACTGAGACACTGCAACATACTGATTAATACATCTGCAGAGCAAAAGAAACAGCACAATAAACGATGCAACGCCAAACCAATTCCTGGAAAACTATGGAATGTTCGCAGATCAACAAATTTAAGAATGTAGCAACTCTTATGCTCGTGTTGCAATAGCCTGCAGATCAGCTGATGGAGTATGGCAGCACAAAGACCAAAATTGTTCATAGACAAAGCTTCAGTGATGCAGCAATTTGTTAAAAATCAAATCCGGACAGTAGCAAATCCAACATTGGGTTTGTACCCCCCTCATAACTGTGGGGGTCTCAAATACAGTCAACAACAACCGAGAATACAAGCTAACAGTGAGATTCCCAAAAGCAGTTGTGCATAAACCACAATCGTCCGAGTTCTAATTAGAAGCCACAAGTCCTCTCTACTGGCTGGGAGAAAGAGACCTTTCTCTGCGTGATTGCTTACTTGGGTAATCATCCGGACTCCTACTCCGTGACCTGCTGCCCACCGGTGAACCAGAATATGATCTCTCACGGTTCACCTTCACCTCTTGCGGAGAAGCAGACCTGACAAGAAGAAACCTATGCTTAAATCCTAAAAAAAAATTTAAATTTGCATGCCTTCGAACTCTGTCACTAATAGCGTTACCTGGAGTAGCGCTTTGGAGAAGGTGCTTCAAAGCTTCGAGAGTGGGATCTGCCACGTGATGGGCGTGCAGCCGGTGGTGTGCGCGAACGGGATCGAGAATAGCGAGGAGAACGTGAACGGCGTGGTGACCTTCGGGAATCATATGGGCGACCTCTGTCAAAATAACAATAGAGGCAGAACCTTGCACTCAGGTTTGTTTATATCTATCACGGTGAACCAAATAAAGAGAAGAACAATCCGACACATTACAAATTTCAACAATCTCATAAGAATAAGCTGGCGATAAGTAAGTTTATGCAGTTTACGTTACTCAGCTTTTACAAAGTTGACAAAAAAACAAGATTCAGGACTGGGCATACCTTTTTTCCCTTACTCTCATCTCAGAAGGCTTTTTTCTGTTTTCCTCTGCAAAAACGACAGTTAATTCCCTGCCATGAAGGATTTGCCTGTCCATTTGATACTTAGCTTCAGCTGCATCGGACGGGTCAACATATTGGACAAACCCAAATCCACGAGGCTCTCTGCAAAATGGTGTTGACGAGGTTACAACCAAGTGATCACATAATACAAAGAATAAGAAGTAATCTAAGACTATGAAAATCTATAAGAATTGCCAAATCTTCAAAATCCTGGGAAATATGGCCATTATAAAGGATAGCCATGGATATATAACATGCTTCAAGTAAATCTTGATGTTTCAAACAATTCAAGCTCAAGCGTGCACTTGAGTGCTGACCTTTTACCCTTCAGAAATTATAGATGACTTCAAATTCTTCAAGAATTGATGTCTTCAAAAAGTTAACCTGAAAACAATTCTTCTCTTCTCACTAGCCACTATCTTCATTTACTTAATTCTCTTCAACATTACTCTTAAGACTTGACTTGTGTCTTCAAACTCTAATTCACTGTTAAACTCAGCAACTTAATGAAAAGGAAACTTATAATTAAAGTAATATAGAATTCAAATAATAAACCCCACCAGAAAATTATCTTGTGGGATTGTGACTTGCAAAAGTTCTCGCACATGGCTACAGTCAGCAAAGGCTTTACATGAAAAAATAGCAGAACTTAGTCCAAGATTACACTCCAAGTGACAGCAGAATTGTAGACGCTTGGCCTCAGTCAGGTACTAACTAGAAGATTCATTAATTCCACTTACCCAGTGTAATAGTCACGTGGCAAATAAATATCCTTAAGTGGACCAAACTGCCCAAATGGCTTACGAAGATCCTCAGGTCTGCAATATTGAGAAGCAAATATGTTAGAGAATACAGTTCGTAAAAACTAAGTTCATTCAAATTCCAGGAGGCATGTCATGAATGCAAAAAATAAAATAAAATACAAAAACATGTGGTTTATTTCGAAACAAGCATCAAGATATCCTTAGTTCATCATCTGAAGAATTTACTAGCACCTCCAATCAAGAAAACCAAGATTTTAAGGACTCGTCTTACAGTTCAACACATGGCCATAATGAACAACTCCATCAAAAAAAGATAAACTAGTCATTCATAGATACAATTTTTTAGCAATCTTTTCCTCTAACTTACATTTAGGAAAAAGTACTAGTGCACTTCTGGCCACAGGTCAAATATCCCATGTGCCTAAACGGAGGTTGAAAATATTCAAAATATTACAGAACTATCACAAATATGCTCTTAAGTCCACCAATCAACCAACAAAGTACAACCATAGCCATGCACCTACCATCTTGCTAATGATTCACAACAGTACTTTTGCTTCACATTATGTCTCATTATTTTTAATCTATTTGCAACAACTAAAGCTTTTGAAAGCTTAGGCACATTTTCAGCTAAACATCTATTTGGAGGAGCTCAACATCTTTCTCTTTTTTTGGTTCTTTATTCAAAGCAGTATAGTGGAACGCTGTGTGTCAACTGAGTGACGAAAACAATACTATGAAGACACAGATTCATTTGCTCAGATGACATAATGGGACAATTCTATAGCAGTGGGCCAAAATATGGAGGAACTAAGTCCCTGCACCGAGCAAAAGGAACTACCAAAGCAAGATTGCCCATTCTAATATCTAGTAACCAAGAACTTATAAGGAACTAGAAGAAAGCAGTGGGCCAAAATATTCCAATTATTCAGGCACCTATTCAACATGCTGTCCTCATACTGAAATCATTCCTCTCTCTAGAAGGAAGCACCAGGCTAGTGAATACTGCATTATCTCTTACTCTACTATAGTCGTTCGGTTCATACAATGAGAGAACCTAGAACCACTTCCAAGAATATGTCAATCTAAAAGAAAATATGAACGAAACAAAAAAAATTGCTGCTCACTTAATCAAAATAAAAAATAGAATCTAGCAAAGATGCCAAAAACCATCAACCCTATACATGTAATCAGACCAAACAAAAATAACCTTTGTAGTCACATGCATTTCTTGACAAGGTCATCAATCATAGGCAAGAACAAGAGACAAGAAGATCAAAAATATTTTCAGAAAAAGCTTATTATCTCATTTCTAAGTCACAGCTATACTAGCAAAGTCGACCCTTGAAGGCTCAAAAGGAAATTATTTAGCTAATTGTTCTAACAACTTTAAACTCAGACTCAAGTTCTTCTTAGCAAGCTTTGGGAATATTATGCAACAGACAACATAAAGCCAACTTGACGGTTTCTTCTAATAAACAATTCAGTTAATCATATTTTAACTAGCACTTATTGACAGAGAACTAAGTAAGCTCTGCATCCTAACACTTCGATAGAACTTTACTAAATAAGGATGTTAATGTTGTGTACATCAGAAAAGGAATTTGTAACATGATTATTTTCTTTTAGCCAGAGAAAAAGTAAACCTGATTAAGTTGTTACTGATTTAAAAAAAAACAAATTATGAAAATTGCATTCTGAGATATGGACCTCCGCTGAAACATAACAAACCTGCAGTCACGGCGAAGATTCCGGACTAAAAGACTGGTTGGGAGATCTCTACCACGGCCACCATAACGGCCTCTGGGGCTTGGACTACGTCCTCTTCTATCATAGCCCCTTGGTGGTGGACTGTAACTGTAGCTTCTGCCCCTCATCCTCGTCAAGAGAATATGGCCTACAGACAATCAGTAGGTCATAAGAAACAAGTTACAGTTGAATGGATAAAAACATGTTGCACAAGTCAAATAGTTTGGGGATTCATACATCAGGAATAAAATACAAAACCAAGTGCCTACGATATATCATAACCAAAAGGTGAAAACATTGACCAAGCTGCAATAAATTAGAATAACTAATTTTGATTTTCTTTAGAAGTTAAGATCCTAATTGTAGCACAAATTTAGATGTTTGCTAAGAAAAAACCATATAATTAGCATCAAGGTCAGTGTCAGCAAGAAGGAACCAAGTTTATTTTTTTAAGAAAAAATAAATAAAATAAAAAATATACAAGTTAAATCTTCAATTTTGGCAGTGAAAAAAAAGTAGATCAAAAGTTTTAAACAATGGAAAATAGTCAAAATTGAGTAATAACCAATACTGTCAGCAAGGTTTTTATAGCAGTATGCAAAACTTAAGATGACATGATGTTCAAAAAAATCACTTCTATCAGATCAAAAATTCAGCAGAATGTGACGCACCAGCAGCAAATAAAGAAAAATTATACAAGTTATGTTTGTTGAATGTCCCAGAAGCCAATTTAGCCGTGATAAATACACAATAGCAAACGTTATCCCAAACTAAGAAGTATGAACAGAAACAGTAACAAGTAGAACCATCTAAGTAGTGCAAACAAAAACCATATCCTGAAATCGAGTAGGTTAAACATGTTTTGCTAATTAGACCAATTTACATTACATCACGCATTAAAGCACTAAATAGGCAACGAGTCCACACCAAACAATCTCAAAACCATTAATATGCCCTTCATAGACTTCAAAAAAATTACAAAAAAAAACTTGATTAAGAAGCTAAAACACTTTCTCCACAAAAAAAGAAGGAGAAAAAGCTAAGTCACTGCGCCAGACTCCGCCGCGAAACCACACATCAAAGAGACTGCTAACAACGATATCTAAAGCCCATATAGGAAGACGGATAAGGAAAAACATGCATGTGCATTAAAAAACAGTCATTCAGCTTCTAAATCGAAACCCTACAATCATACAGCCTTAAGGAATCTTCCAAACAAGGTGGAGAAGTGCGTATACCTGAACGAAACCAAAGCACTCTGAGGCAGAGGACGGCAGATCGTGATAGGGAAAAACCCTAACGAGGACGGCGCACCCTCTTTTCTTTGGGCGAAGTATACTTAGCTTTCGAGGAATCCGACTAATCCGCGACCGCCACTTCGCCCTTTTTTAATACGAGACGCGGCGCCGGCCGGGTCAGATGTGGACCAAAACATGGGCCGCATCCGCCCAACAAACATAAGCGTTCGCTTAACTTCGGCCTATGTATATTTTAACTATTTTTTAAATTGCCAAATTTATTTTGTCTCAATAAAACTTTTAGCACACACATATATATATATAATAAAATTATAATTATTATTGATTATAGGTTCTTATGTTAATAAAATATTTTTAAAATTATAGAAGTTGAGTTGGGAGAAAAAAAACTTTAATAACCCAATGGGTTTGAGGCCAAACCCCAATTAACACAAAATAAAAAAGGAAGATACAAAGTGGGTCGAGGGAGTCGAGGCGGACGGAGTCAAATGTCATTAAAACCCCAATTATCGAAGTTAAAGCGGGCGAGTGGCGCAGACCGGTCAGCAGACGCGCGGCTCAACTTCCTAATCTATAAATCTAATCGCTTCCTGCGGAGAAAGGGCATGGAAATGGTGATCAGCGCATCGCCGCCGGCGGCTCCTTGCCCCCCTCGCCGTGGCTCCACCTTTCCCTGTGGGCTCCGGACCCTAATCTTCGTCCCGGCGTCGACCGTGCTCCGGCCTTGTGGCCGCAGGCGGCGCGAATCCGTCGTGTGGTGCGAAGGCGGTGCCTCCGCCGCCGGCCAGCGGGTCCTGCGAACGTGCAAGAACTGCAAGCGCCCGTATGATCCTGCCCTCAACCACCCTTCTGCCTGCCGCTTCCACACCGCCCATTTCGGGGGTCAGTATCCTCGTCTTGAGATCCCCTTTTGGCATATATGGATCTTTATAGATGGTACTGTTTAATAATGTTGTCTCTAATGTGTATCTGAAGTTTAACAATAAAGGTTTACCGGTATGGATTGACATTATTCTCATGTTCATTAATTTCTTAACTTTTTGGATATAGTTTAGATGATTTTTACTGGTATGAGAGGGAACCGGATGCTACATTAACTTGTTTAGAGATAAAAAGATCAGGAGCACTGCCCAAGGACTTTGAAAAATGGATGAGAGAGAAAGCATGAACACTGTTCCCAAATGCATATATTAAAGCCACTTGTTAGTTCTCCATATTAAAGCATGATCTTGCCTTCAATTCCTTCGTTGAGGGTTTACCGTGTGCAATAGTAAGCAGCTTGTTCAGTTCTCTGTCAGGTCTATTCCTTGCAAAGGTCAAATAATCATTTATTTGAATTAAAACACTGAACCCATCATACAATATCTAGCTGTTACAATTCCTTAAGGGGTCAAAGTTTAGAATCAAATTGTAGTCAGCTTATCCATCATACAATATCTATATGTGACAATGTGCATTGATAAAATGGTCGAGTAGTAGTTTTAATTTTAAAAACATGGTTGATTAGTAGTGTATATTCTGACAAAAAACACATAAGCAGTTTCTTTAACATTAAAGCTGAGCCTTTGTGGTAATCTTTTTCTAGCAGAACCTTCTTTCTGATGGGCCTTTTTTTTTCTCATTTTTTGCAGAGAAGTCATTAGGCACAAAAATATTGGCCAAAGAACTACCTAACAAAATATTCTTTAAACTTGTATCCTCTGCCAATGACTGATAATATGGCTTCAGATTTTCAGTTGGAATAGAGCATTTTGGAAAACTTAAATATAGAAACGAATGAGGGAAAATCATAACATTATAGTGCAGAAGAGAACTCATGGTGATTTAAGGGCATTGCAGAGATAAGGACATGTTATCAGGCCATCTTGGTGATGGTAAAATGCTGAAAACCTGCAGATTTGTGCTTAACTGGCCACAGCAACTTCTACCTCCATGGCATTTTCTGCATCCATTTTGTTTTTTAATGTATTTTACGGCATATACATATATCCTTGCCATGCGGTGATACTTAGTCACCGCATGGGTATAATAAACTCAGCTCTTACATGTAGTGTATTTTGGAATGCTATAGGAGAAACAAAGAGAAAGTTCGAAAGTGTATATACAGGAGGGACCATGGACACTCCTGACGGAGGCAAAGTGCTTCAGTATTGGCATTGTTGTGGCTCTGAAGATCCATTTGATGCCGGTTGCACCGCTGCTCCCCACTGCTCCTATGATGACTGATTTCACATGGTTAATTTTCAGTGCTGCAGTTCATCTTATGATGCTTCCACGCAAGTGATGATGTATCATTCTTTTTTAATACATTCTTCTACTGTACAAAAGTTGTATGATCTCACAGCAAGGAACTAGATGTCAGTAAATATACTTTATTTCTGCAGCTGGAACTTTCACTTGTTTAGATTTCTTAGATTGCTCTGTATCCTTTTCTTTTATAACTCCGAAGATGGCCTTTGTCAATGTCAACAATTGCATAAATATTGTGCCAACTCTCCCTTTTTTTTAAATCTTTTGCAAGTCATTTTTAGTCATCAATATATGCTAGCGCCATGATTCAAAATGTGTGAAAAATTTCAGATTTTTCGACAGACTGATATTTCTTTTACCTTTTCAAAACTACAAGAACTCCTTGGCCAACAACGGTGTACGTTATCGTAGAACATTAGAAAAACTGAAATACCAGGGATCACTGTGTTTCGTAAATGATCATTTCCCACGAATAATTATATAATTTAAACGGTTTCCAAGTTCTAAAAAAATCCTATGAAAAAAGTTCTAAAAAAAAACTTGAAACGGTTTCCAATCAACAAGAAGTGCTTTGATCATCAGTCTAGAGAACCAAACTGCTGAAGTCACAGTGATGAACAAGCTTTGAAACGAAGGAGCCATCGATTCTTAAGTCAACTGATCCTACCAATCCAACCAAAAAATTAGATCGGAGGAGGCAGCGCCGTCCCCGTCGTCCCCGGGGTAGACTCCTTTGTGAGGTTCCAGGCGAGGACGGACTCGTCGCCGGGAGGAGGTGATGGTCATGGGGTAATCGGCGATGTCCGTCGGAGGGTGCCGCTGGCGTCCGCCATCTCGGCGAACGTGGGCAGGGGAATCGGGCGGCGGAGCGGAATGGGCCGCCGGTGCTCTTTTGAGCGCGCGCGCACGTTTTCGACGGTTTAAGCGGCTAGGGTTTTGTCTTCTTGTGGGGCATTTGACCTGAGTTCGGTTTAAGCGGCCTTCGCCATTCCGCCAATGGCGTTGAGACGTTTGCCTCTCTTTTCTTCTCTATTTTAACGGAACATTTCTTAGAGCCGATTTTTCTGTTCCATTTTTTTCATTTCATGCTGCAACAAAATCATATAAACACCAAAAACTATACATTTAAAATTCACTAAATTTTTAAAAAATATAATATTCGTTATAATAAAGTCCTAAAATGACAATAAAATAATAATGGAAGAAATGATTGGAGCAGAAGCTATTATATTATTTAAAAATAATTAAAAGTAAGTCGATTAAATAGGTTATAATTAAAAGAAATCCTTTTCAAGAGAAAGGACAGCTTATATTTAATCAATCAACACCTGCAGCTTGAAATAAGCTGATCTTTCAGACGCTCACACAGCGTCCTTTTCAGATTCCATTATTCTCGCTGGAGGATAAGAAGAAGAAACGATCGAAAACAACATCCAACTCCTCGGCACCCGCCACTTCATGATAAGGAAGAACGCAATGCAACTGCAAAAGCAAAACCTCCTCCTCCTTTTCTTCTGCTAGATTCATTTGATCCTACTGTACACGTCAAAACCCTAAAACGCACTCCTTTATTCGTGCCCTACCCCCATTCCCACATCGAGAAAAGGACATTCCCCGGAGATGATATCACATCATCTCCAGCGCATCGAATGCTCCGCTGGACTTGCAGCGGCGCCGCCCCTTCTCCATTTTTGCTTGCGAATAGCAAGTCTGCATCCTGCAGCATCCGCTTGATCTCGATCGGTAATTAACCTGGGAATAAAAGAGAAAGGTGATCGAATCCTGTTCGCGAAATAAAATATAAGAGGTAAAGAACAGTATGAAATATATAGAACTGAAAGCGATCCTCCTGTTCTCCTTTTAGTTGCTGCTGCGAATTAATCAGGCAAGAACTAAAAGAGATCGTATATGATGCGGAACAAGGGGCAGGATGTAGAGCTCCCTTCAATCCAAACAAGAGTCAGACCGAGCCGATGCAGCTCCTGGGGTTATGCAATCCACAGCCCCCATCCCAAAACGCCACCTTTGAATGGGGCAGTGGAATCCATAACCCAGCAGCTCAATCCGCCAGGCCGAGGCCCTCCTTTGGACTTCAAGGAGCTCCACCTCAAACCAGAAAAAAAATAAGGAAAAAAAGAAAACATCAATGGCGGAGCGCTGGCTGGCTCGCTCGCCGGGTGGGTGGTGCTTTAAAGAGTGATTGGGGGGGAGGGCTCGAATGCTGGTGAGGAAGAAGAGAGGAGGAGGGGGCTCTTCGAGTATTGGGAAGCGGGTTGATGAAAAGATGCGTCTGACCCCGCCTTCACATGTCTTAATGGCACGCCTTCCCTCTCTCGTGTTCCTTCGCCATCTATTTTACCATGTTTGCCCAGAAACAAACAAACTGCGTGATAGGACGTAAAGGGTCGGAAATGGAGATCGACTCGTCCTCCCCCATGTGCATCTCCTCGTCGCTGAGATCAACTCTATGTATATTTTCTTCCCCCGGTCGAGGTTAACCACGCAGGTTAACCAGATGCTTAACGATTCAAGGCCCGCAGCAGGAGGAAGAACATATCGGGAATTGAGCCGGAAGTGGGAAACAGGGCGGGAAGCGTGTAGTGAGTGCGCGAGCTGCGAACGAGGAAGAAAGAGAAATTTTTTTTTTGAAAAGAAGGAAGAAGGAAGAAGGAAGAAGAAGAAGACAACTCACGGAGACAGCACTGTGGAGGAAAGAGAAGAGAGGAGGAAGCAAACGAGGGTTGAGATGCGCCGGTACAGGGATCCCCCGCAAGCGCGCTTTTACCCTGTTTCCTGCACTCCCGGCTCCGACGGGGGAGATGGTTGGGGTGGGGTGCGGCGACGGCGGATCTCGCTCTTCTCTCACCGGGCACGTGAGGCCAAGGAGAAATCTATCGGTAGATCTCGGGCGGTACAGAAGACCAGTCAACGTGGGATCCACGGCTGCAGAGACCGGTTTCGCTGTTGGATTCGACTAATAATGAAAGGGGTGATGACTAATTCTACATCGGCCCTTCTAGTTTTCGATTTCATCTGGCTACCCCCATCCAGTTGAAAAATAATATTCATTTTAGCCACCGATATTTCAGTTTTTACCTTCGCTTCGGGGGAGCGTTGCTCTCTCGGTAAGAAAAATATCAGCAAAAAACAGTGACTTCGTTTAAAGTTAAAAAAAAAAAAACCACTTGTCGGTGGGATAACGACAGAGGGGAATAATGTGGTTTTATTATGGCAAATGCGAAATGTGGCGCATTATATATATATATATATTTAAAAACCAGGAATTTATTCAGTTTTTAATAATTAATAATCAAATATTCGTATCATAGGGGGTTATTAATTAAAGGAACATGACGTCAGATTATTAATATATAATTATTTATTTATTTAAAAAATAACGCTTCAAGCCTGTAATTTAAATCTAAATTTCTATTTTTTAAAAAAAATAAGGGGGCTTTTGGGTCCCTGGGCTGAATCCATTTTGTCCTCATTGGGCTTTCCATTTCTAAATCGAATCGATCACGAGTTCGTTCGACCTGTTCCGTTATTTAAAGTTCACTGAGTTTATTAGATATCTCTCTTATCCAACCCACTTTCTATTTTAGAATATTTTATTGATTTTTTTTCCCCCTCCTTCCTAATAAATAAATAAGCGTAGGGAAAAGGATCGAGCGGGCGGCATAAACCGCGCCTCCTCGCCCACTTGAATTAGATAAGACCTTGGAGCTGTTGACATTCCCGTAGATTTCTCCTCCCTTCGATTAAAATAATCGACGGCTCACCCGTTGCCACCGAATATGCGGATCATCGCACCGAACTTGACCGTGTCGGGACTCGCCCTCCATCTCCCGTTTTAAAAATATTTATTTCATACCAACTACATCCTACCGGCGCTCCTACCTTCGTCTTGATTCGTCAACGACGTGGGTCGCACCGCTCGGACCCAGCCTTATCCATTCGCAGATCTGGTAGGCGAAGGGGGTTTACGACTGGCGATTCTCGCTTTGGTTGCGTAATCTCTGTCGGGCCCGAAGCGAATCTTTCTTGGTCCGCCACCCATGTGCGCCTTTGACCTAAAGATCATCGCAACCGTCCGTTTCGTGATGATACGAGGCATCGGCCGTTGATTTAGTTCACGCCTCGAGGGGCGCGATACTAGATTGTAGATATCGATCGTTATCAGCTGTGGGAGCGGAATACGAGACATGGAATTCTCTGTGACTGCAGGAGTGACGTTTCGGAGCAGCGCACCCCCCGTCAACTTGTGAGGTAAACGTTGGTGTTTGCTGCTTGGAAGCTTATAGGAGATCCGTTTCGCATGCTTTTGTTTCTTGCCGGCGTCGCTGCGCGGCACAGGTCGTCGGCTTTTGAGGCCTGAAAGGTTTTAAAAAAAAAGAACCCCTTTTTAATTCATACAGGGAGGAAGAAGCAGAAGAAGAAGAAGAAGAAGAAGAAGAAGAAAGAGGTTATTTCTGCTTTACTGTTTTATTTGATTGCAATCCCACTGTCGTCGTTTATCTTAGGGCAGTATTTTATAGTATTTTTCTGGTATAAAAATCTTGTTTTTGAACCGCATATTGCCGCCCTATAAAACGCGGACGGCTCGCACTTCAACCCTAGACATGCCGATCCCCTCGCCCCACCTCCGCCAGCCCGAGGTGGCCCCGCCGCCTCCGGCCCCCTCCGCCGCCGCCGCCTCCTCCTCCCAGGAAGAGCTGAAGCGCGTGGCCGCCTACCGCGCGGTGGAGCAGGTGGAGTCTGGCATGGTCCTCGGCCTCGGCACTGGCTCCACCGCCGCCCACGCCCTCGACCGCATCGGCGACCTCCTCCGCTCCGGCGCCCTGCGCGACATCGTCGGCATCCCCACGTCCGAGTGGGCGGCCGCCCGCGCCGCTGCCGCCGGCATCCCCCTGACCAACATCAACGCCCACCCCCTTATCGACCTGTCCATCGACGGTGCCGACGAGGTTGATCCGGGTCTCAACCTCGTCAAGGGCCGAGGTGGCTCCCTCCTCCGGGAGAAAATGGTGGAGGGTGCTAGCCGGCGCTTCGTGGTCATCGTCGATGAGTCCAAGCTTGTCCCCCGCCTCGGGGCCAGCAGCCTCGCGGTGCCTGTGGAAGTCATCCCCTTCGGCTGGGCCCTGACGCTCCGTCGCCTAGAGAGTCTCTTCGACGGGGTGTCCGGCTTTAATCTCAAGCTCAGGACCGCCACCGTCAACGCTAAAGCCAGCGCCTTTGGTGAGAATGAATCCGAATTGGAGCCGTTCGTGACGGATAACAAGAACTACATTGTGGATTTGTTCTTTGAGGACGGGATCCATGGTGATCTGAATCTGATAAGCGACAGTATCCTAAGGATCACTGGCGTGGTGGAGCATGGGATGTTCCTAGGATTGGCGACGTCAGTGATTGTGGCTAGGAAGGATGGGGTGGTGGTGATGGACAAGAAGGGGATATCAAATGGTATATGATTCTTAGGTAGGTTAATTATATTGTTTCTATCATATATGTGAAAGAAAAAAAGAGATGATTAGTTCTTGGTGGAAGAATTTCTATTCAATGTAAGCTAGAAATTTCTTTTTCTGGCTGGGGAAGGAAGTTGAATTGTTGCAGGCAGAGTATATCCGCTCAACTTCCTTTTGGAGATTATATAAGCAATATGAATAAAGATTTTGCAGTGAGATTCCGTGTTCGGCATTATTAATTACCGCATCTGTTGGATTAATTTTTGTTTTCATCATGATATCGGGAATTTTATTCTATTCTATAAAGAAACACTTTGCCAGGAAGTTTTAAAGTTCAAAGCTATTTTTTTGATGTTCAAGTAGGAACACCAGTTGCATCATCGGCTTATAGATTGATCTATCTGATTAGGTTTGCCTCTCTATAAAGATACGATTGCTGTTTGATATCCTCTTATGATAGATATGGTCTTAGATCACCGAATCAGTTTTAATACTGGCAAGTTTTACAACTTTTCAAATGTGTTTCATGGAGGTCATATGAATGTGCACACGATATGTGTCTGAATTATCATGTTAGTTGAGTTCATCTTCCCTAAACAGTATTTGCTTTTGGAGTAACAATCTCTTCGTAATGAATGCTAGAGACCACTGATTCTTCTCTGTTTTGTTTGGTTGTTTGGAATTCTAAGTTATTTCTTGCTAATGCCAGATTCAAGATGCTGTTTCACCTCTATGCTTTTGCTTTAAATGTGCGGAAAGGTATGAAGTTTTATGTGTGATGTACGTTATATCTGATGCATTTGATGGGCTATCCATTTTTATTTTTTTTACATAAAAGTCTGGTATATTGATACCTTCACTTCCGTTTCCTTCTGTTCCAAATAACTGGAACTGATAATACTATGAGACATCTGATTTAAGAGACTCGATCTATTTGAAGTTGTCAGGTGACAGTTTGGCTTGCATCTCCAAGGATTTCAATTTTGTTTTCTAGTTAGGTTTGTCTACTAGACATCTTGAGCAAATAAAACTCACTGGTTTGATGGTGAAAAAATAGTTTCAATCCGCAGTTATTTGTATGCTCAATCCAGCTGAATAACCCAGGCTTGCATGCATGTATTGTGCGTGCTCTGGTGCTATTGCTTTCCTCGTGAATTCCTGGAATAATAACAAGCCTTCTTGATTGCTTTAAGCCACTGCTATTAATGGGCCATGTTCAAAGGCCTCAAATCCCACCAGTTATGATCTTAATAAACATGATAGGCCAGCTAGCCCTCCCCTGGTTGGCAGGTCAGTTGCATGGACCTTAAAAGATGATCCTTTGGCTAGGATTTTATGGTTTTAATCAGATAAATGAGTGTAACTTGTACATCTTTTGAAATTAAAGTTAATAGAATAAGTAGAAATTATTGATTAACTTGATTGAATAAGTTAGTAAAAAGTTAAAAAGTTCTGAAAAGTACATTTATACTGTGAGGAATGCAGGTCTTCACTTTTCATTTATAAGTTCAGAAAACTTGAAAGGAAGTTAATTCGGTAAAAATGATTGAAGAAAAATAAAACAAAAATATTATAGATCAAAGAATAAACATAAACTTCCAAAAAATTCTTTTTCAAAAAAAAAAAACAGAAAGAAGGTGTGTAGTACATTCAGGCAAGATATATTAAATTTTTTGTCCCCCATTTCTTATGGCTTCAACATTTTATTAACTAATAAAAGGATTTTAATACAGGAAGCATGTTCGAGACAAAAACACTATCCCTGTTTCTCTCTGAAAACAAACAATAAATCCCAGGGTTAGACTTAGCACCAATTGCAAATCCTATTCCAATAAAATAGGAAATGAAAAATAAAAAAAAGGAAGAGAAGGAGTGTGCTAGGAACAAAAAGTTAAAAAATAAACCCAGAAACAGTGACCTGGTCTGCTGCAGCAAAATAAGTTCATTTATCATTTATTTGTTGGTCAACCATCCAGTTCTTTGACACTTATGCCCAACATATTAATCTTGACTTTTCTTTTGTTAATGTCCGACAATTTGATAGTTATTTAGACATAATTAATAACTATCTCAATAATTATTGATAAAACGAACAACTCATCTAGTTAGTTAAAGTGACCGAATTTAATATTAAGGATCGTAGGTTTAGGACTTTCTATTTTTTTTAAAAAAAATATATTGTAATAATTATTTTATGAAATCATACATCTAAATATGAAAAAAGATTTCCAATTACAATTAAATCTTTCAAAAGTAAATATATTTTACCGAATATGTTATAAAGGAAGAGGAAGAGAGAAAGTAAAGAATAAAAGGAAGCATTGATCAATTGCATCATTCATATCTAATCAGTTATTTTACTAAATAATTAATACAAAAACTATTACGTAAAGTAATGTTTTCTTACGAGTTTTCTAAATCCTACCCCACGAGGGGGAAAGAAAAAAACAAATTGAAGTGCTTTAAATGTTATATTATCACTCTCCTTTTCTTAAAAAAAGAAGAAGAGAAAATGGCACATCAGACAGAGCCCAGTTCTTGTGTTTATCCACAAAGCCTTCCCCTCAAATTTAAAAAGATCATGTGATTCTTGTTGCAAATTAAATGTACTGCATATTTATTTCTCCCTTAAACTTGTTGTACGGCTGATGGAACTCCTAAAGGAAAAAGATAAACTAGTATAAAACATTTTACAGAAAAATCTTTACTGTTTCTAAATCCAGAGAATGATCCTAAAGTGGAAGGTAAATCTCCTTAAGGTTAACCCTAGTAATAAAAATAAAATATCTAATTAAGGTCACGATTAGGGTCTCTCCAAGTTGTGTTTTTGCTTTCTCTATTTTGACAGGGACAAGAGTCAGGAATGGATAAACTTGAGCATAAAAAATGAGATAAGGAGGAGACTGGATGATCACTCGTATTGGTGGGCACAAATCCAATCCCCACTCCCCTCCCAAGCTTGAATCCGTCCAAACCATCCTAATTAATCAAATCCATTAATTGATTAGAGACAACCGGCTGATTCGAACTTGGCCTATTGGTCTGGATCCATCTCCACTCTTGAGACAAAAATATATCGACTCAGGGTGATGTAATTGATAGAGGGTAATAAGGGAGGAGGAGGAGGAGGTTGCAGGTTGGTCAACCACAAAGCAAAGCAAGAGGTGACTTCACCTGAACCAAAACCAAAATGTGGGCCAAATTATTTAAGTCATCAAATTAAATCATCATCCACAGCGACCACAAAGAAATATGACGGTGAAAAGGAAAAAAAGAGAGTTGAGATCAGTTGGTTCAGTTTGTTTTTCTTAATTGAGTTCCCAAGAGAGACTTAGTTGACAATAATATTTATTGCTAGTTCTTAAAAAATCTACAATCAATAATTTATTTGATTTAGGTTGTAGGATGGTTCAAGTTACAGAGAATTATAATATAGAAAGTGTAAGTCCATCACATATCTATTTTTTTAGTTCATACTTCGACTATAATTGATTTAATTTTATCATCATCTTTTAGACTTTTTTACCTCTTGGTTAGTGGACTAGGTAATTAAAAAAGATGGTTTTTTTAATGGTTTATTAGTTTCATTGGTTTGGATTCAATTTAATATTTCTATAAAATAAAGTTATTCGGTTTGATTTTAAAAATAAAAATAAAAAAGGAACAAATAAAACCATACACCTCCCTAATTGAGGATTGCATCACCTTACAAGCTATCCAGAAGCCATCAATTTGATTGCCAACCAAAACCAACCCTCAACCATATTCCATATCTCAAACCTCACTTTCTTACTCGGGTCAGCCATATCCCATTTGGATGGATAGACTTCAAACTCGGAGAGCTCGGAAAATGACTTCACGCAAAGATATATTCGTCAACAATTTAAGGCAATCATTGTTTTTTTGTTTATGAATTACTTTTGGCAAGATTTATTTCTGATCACCAGTTCCCCTGCCAATTATTATTCCTTTTTTCCAGTATGGAAGATTTTATTTTAGCCATCCTTGTCGAGCTGTGAAACAGCCAGCGGCCCTTCTTTTTTTTTCTTGTAGATTTTCTCTTCCTTTTTTTTTCTTTTTTTTTTACGCAGCTCGTTGTTGGTTGTTATCATTGATTGGTTTGGATTAGAATTCTTAATTTACCAGTAGATATATTGCACAGTGAAGCTCCAGAGTTTTCACACCCATTATGTCAAAGGAGATTCCAACATATGATATCCGTAGGACCGTAATCTACTTCGAGGGTCAAAGATGAACAGCTAGAAGCTCTGCAGCTTTCTTAGAGGGATGGATGTGTAATTTGATCCTGAGAAAAGAAATGTAAAAAGGGAAAAAAAATGCTCACCGTTGTAGGGACATTGCATCAGCACAAGCTGATGACGGCTTCATATAGCAAGTGCAAGGAACGAGAGAGAGGGAAGCGGATTTGGATGCGCAATAAAAAGGCCATTGGCTCTTCCTTGTTCTCCTGCAGCGACACAATCCCACACTCCATCTTTTGCTTCCTGCTTAAACCCTTCTTCCCCTTCTTCCCTCCCTCCCTCCCTCCCTCCCTCCCTACCTCAGGTATCCGATACCACTTTGTGAGCTTTCTGTGGTTCTTCCTCCTCTTTGTTCTCTTCTGCCGCTGGGTGCTCTCCGGAAGAGAAAGGTATGACCTTTGAGGAAAGCTGCGAACTTTCTCTCTTTTTTTGCTTGTTTATGGGCGGTGCTTCCTTTGGTGATGTTTTGCTGCTTTTGTTTTCTCCAACCACGGGGATTTGCTGTTCTTCTGATAAAAGTGTTCAACTTGGCCTATTATTCTTCTTTGATTCCTTTCTCTTTGTTTGTTGATTGGGAAAAGGCGCCTCCTTTTTGAAAAATTTTCCGTGCCTTTCTTTAAAGATTTTGCGCCTTTGGATTTTTGCATTCACGTGTTCTTGGTGGTCGAAGACCTAGGGTTGCTAAGATTTCCATGGTGTAGTAGATATTATCGGGTACTTGTTTCTTTTTTAAAATTTGATTCGATTCGAAAGATGGTTCCTCGTGAGTGAAACCTAATTATAGCTTGAATCCTTTCTATGGTACGAGCTCAAACACTCATATCTCATTCTTTGAGCTTTATTCATTACAAAAGAAAAACAATCAAAAAAATTGCAAAAGAAAAGCCGCTTTAATTGATGAAGAGAAGTCAATCCATGAGATGATTTACACAGAAAAGTATATTTACATGGGTCCGAATTGCCGTTTAATTTTTGGCCTTCCTTTCTGTTTGTTTGACTATGAAGTGATGGGGGACCATTTCCTGCTGCTGGTTGACCGCCTGATCACCGAGTCAACACTTGAAGCTGCCATTGAAAGTCTAAATCAGGGGTCAAACTTGCCGATTGCTTCGCTGTCATTGGGGGATACTGAAGCAGACTCTCCTCCCCGAAAGAAAATTCTTGGAGACGGGATGTTTACTGGTAGATTGGTCGAGTGTCGGATTTGCCAGGATGAGGATGAAGATACCAACATGGAGATCCCTTGTTCCTGTTGCGGAAGCTTAAAGGTAAAAAAAAAAAAAAGTTCTTTTTATTTTTATCTTCCAAGTAGGGAATTAGTCACACATGAAAATAGCAGTGATCAGCATACTTGCAGCAACAAGCAGTAGCTGCTTTGAACATAAATTTGGAGTTCCACTTCTGGAATACCTTTTTTGATGTGACATTTTCTTTTCCTATGCCTTCCAGTAATGTTGGCCTTTCAGGTGATGTTGAATTTTCTTATTATGATTTCCTGTTAATAGATCAGTAAGCAAGTTGTGAGTAGTGAGTAGGTTTTGTTGCATCAATCTGAGAAGGAAGTTAGGTAATGACATAAAAGCCAAATGTACCATCCCAAGTTGGAAGGCTTTCTGCTTTTCAAGCAGATTGGGATACAACCAGAATGTTCAAAATTCAGCAAGATGTGGTTATAGAAAAAGATACGTGCCAGGAAAAATTACTGAATTTGATCTGATAACTTTGAGACTGATCCTCCGCGGAGTGTCTCAAATTTAGTTGCTCCCGTTTCATCTAGTACTGCTTCCTAATGTAGCCTTTCATATGTTGCTGATTGCTTTGGGTCAAGTAAAGTCATCAATGGAAACACATGAAGTATTCATTGATATTTGTGTAAATTGGCACTTAAGAATTTTATCGATCTTCAATAATTAAAAGCATAAGGTAAAACTCATTAGAGACAATGCATAGAACAAGTGTTACTTCCTGTCCAATTTGATGTTCATTTGTACTGTGCAAATGATGGCACCCTATTAGCCCTGAAATTTAGTTCCTTTGACAAAACTGACACCCCTTCCAAAAAAAGACTCATCCTACTTGGATACTTGCGTTTAGTACCTTTCTTTAACAACACTGTAAAAAGTTGAGTACAAACACCAACAAAATGGCACTACCACACCCTTCGGCCTGGTGTTCCTTTTTTATCTCTCGTCTATCTTGTGATGCCGATCTTTTTTATTAAATAATATGTGATCTACCTCTTGCAGTATGCTCATCGCAAGTGTGTGCAGAAATGGTGTAACGAAAAGGGTGACACTACATGCGAGATATGCCTTCAGGTAATGGTTTAATTTCCTTCTGAATATCTTGTTATCTGTTTGGATTGGGAACTTGTTGCATTGATTCTGACTCTCTGTGATGAATTGACGGATCCAGCAATATGAGCCAGGGTATACTGCTCCTCCTAAGTTGTTTCTTTACGGGAGCAGCCCTATGAACTTCAGGTACTCATCTTCTTTTCGATTGAAATGAACGAATCTTGTCACTTTGAGCGAAAATTATAACGCCCATGGATCCACCAATCTTTTTAGGGGAAACTGGGAGATCTCAAGACGGGATCTTCAGAATCATCAGTATATTACAATGACCCCAACTGATCGTGTTCTGCTGGCACCCAGCTACGATGAATTTGCTGCTTCGCATGCTAGAAGCATTACTTACTGCCGAGTAGTGGCTGCTACTGTGAGTTACTCTTCTTTTCATCCACAAAAAATTCAAACTCCTCAGCTTGATAATGATAACGATACATCAAATGCTTCCGTTTCCAGTTCATGGTTATTTTGATTCTTCGACATTCTCTCCCTTTTATCATGAGCGGGTCAGAGCAGTACTCAGTTCCCCTTTTCACAGTAAGCCTTTGCCGGATCTCACAATATGTGACTTTTTTTTGTTCTTATAATGTTGACTTACCCTTTGATACAAAAATCAGTTGCTGATGTTGAGGATTGCTGGCATCGTCCTGCCTCTTTATGTCATGTTGAGAGCAGTTACTGCATTTTGTCGACGAAGGCAGCTGCAGGTAGTTCTTGTTCACGAGATTAACTAACAATCTGATCTCCTTTCATCACTAGATTAGAGCGAAAGTCTCAACCAGTGCTTTCTGTTACTGCAGGAAGTCCATGAATCTCCTGCTGATGCAGTATCAGAAATGGAGAATGGGAACCTGCACTCGCTGCAGCTGATGCAACCTCAAGCGCATATCATCCGAATCCATTAGATCGATGCAAAATTTTTGTTGATTTTGCTCACTTCAGAACTCATGGTGATGAACAGAGAAAGCCAGAAGGGATGGTGAGCAACTCAGAAGTCCCAGAGCTGGTCAATTTATAAAGGAATCTTCACATAGTTTCCTTGAGTTACATATGCATACATAAATTGGAAGTGCATAGCTAGCAGTTCCACTCACAGATGCCACTCTCTTCATGTCAGTGAAGATGAAGTGCAATTGTGCATAAGATGAAATGTATAATGAACTACAGGTTGTTTGGTTCTTGTAAATTTATAGATTCGCAAGCTATTCAATGTTATGACTGATCTGATATTTGAATTTTTGGCTGTGGAAAAGGTTGGGCATCGTTGAGTTGCAACGTTTATGGATGCCTAATTGCGATAGACCACTTTGTTCCTAAAGAGAAAATAAGGGACTGAGAGGCTCAATCAGTGCCGTCTCTCTGCTTGTAGAAACATATATGAAAAAGCTGGGCTTCTTATCTGGAGCTGTTTTTAGTTCTTGAAATCTAGTGGGAAAACACATTCCCTCAGTAAAAATCTCATATCTAAGATTTTTAAATTATAGGAATTACTCCTTCCTTATCCAGTTAACATCTAATAAGCATGGGTGATATCTGTAGCATGTCATATTATCAGATTTCTTAGCATATTAATGAATCTTAGAGGAATTTTTTTTTTATTTTTAAATATTAAAGAATAGACCTTTCAATAACCTCAAAGGAAAAGGGTATCTTCGCAAATTAGAAAATATGGGTAGTAAGGTAAAAAAAAATGAAAACGTTTTCCTTTGCAATTATCTTTATACGATCTTTAAGAAGGATAATTATGTTTATATTACTTATAGTTTATCCATTTTATCCTAAGTTTTTTATAAGAAAAAAAAAAGGATGAAAACTTCCGCCATGGTTATCAATACATATCAATGACCCCCATGGAACAAATAGCACAAACTTCACCAGGCATAAATAGCACTTCTCAACACCCAATCTGAATGCTGTCAAAAGTTTCATAGTTCATATTGTTCAAAGACAAAGACATCATCAGTGACAGTGAGGAAGATGCACAAACATGGCTCAGTTCAGCACTTCGCAATTTTAATTTTCAGTCTCAGTATTGACGTAAAAAATATCCTTACAAAAGCCCAGAATAAGGCAATCTTATATATCGTACATGTTGAACTGCCTAATTGTTGATAATATAAGTTTGACATAGCATTTGAAAAATATAATATGAAACAGCGTTATAGTTCATGGCCAGGTGAACATCCCAAAATAAGATGCTCGCTGATGCTGAATTCGGGTATACGGTCCTTTTTTTGGAGCAAGAATGGCTGATTCTGTTCTTGATGTATCTCAGTTCCAACTTTTCCTCTGCCTGCAACATTAGCAGGGGGCAATCAATCATTGTTGAAACAGACCAAAATATTTCTTCCTAACAGAAAATTACGTGAATGATTACCCTCCTACTAACTATATTTTCTTTAAAGAGTGTAGTTGGTGTAAGTACTTCCGGTTCTTCTGTTGAGCACGCCAAAAACAAGCCAATGCTCCAAATGCACAGCTAGCAACCGCAATAGCTAGCGCAGCTCCAAGAGGGACTGCAACTGCATTCGTCGAGGAAGAAATGCCATAAGTTGAGGATGCATCATCTTCATTGCTGCTGACAGTTGCTTCCTTGGAGGAAGAAATTGTTCTTCCATAATATCCGACCAAGAACTTGAATACTTCATTCTCATCCCACTCTATCTTTTCTAGAACATTGGTATCCCTACTGGAAGAAAGATAGCATGCTGGACAGAGCTGCTTTGGAGGCCAAGTGATCTTGGGAAATCTTGGGTCGCCAGTACCTAGTTGTTTTTCCTTTTCCCTTAATCTCTGATTAACTTTGTTATGCGCAGCCCATAGCCACATTGCTAGGTCACGTGTTTTGTTAAATGGTACCGAAACACTATAGCCAAAAATTAAAAGTGATACATAAATAAGAAACTATAATTTGAGAAGTCCATTAGTTGTATCCATACCTCGATGCCATTTCATGAAAATGCTGGCGACATTCATCACAAATGAAGAAGTTCTGAATAAAATCACATATTGCTGTGAAAGCCAAGTTGCTTTCTCCATCATCCACCCTAATGGATAGGGAATGAAATAGGACCCAGAGGCCACAGCTGCGACAAACAGTGCTGTAAGCTATACATTCACGACTGTTTGTGTTTTAATATTTTACTCAATCTTGTTGAATCTAAAGAGTTTACCTCCATGTCTAGACATGCATGCAAAACGTGTAAAAATTGGGTTTGATGCCATACATCAAGGATTCAAGACGATACAACCACCTTTATCAGTCAATAACAGTCAATAACTGACACGAGGGCACCAGATAACATATGAAAATAGTACAGGGAATGAGGATGCTAAAATGAGACCAAACAAATATAGCCAATATGTCTACCTATCTGAATATGGAGTCAGAATAAATATCTTCAGTTCTCCCCTGATTAATGAATTTAGCAAGTTGAAGAACAGAATTCCCTAGCATGTTCGTATGCCTCTCAGTTTGAAATTGTTCATTAAATTGGATATGTTTATATCATATTCCTCTAATATACTTCCATATTCTTCCTGAGTTGAATGGAACAGGACAACAGTTGACAATAGACCTTTATAAGCCAATTATTTTTTCACAGGAAAACTCTTAAAAGATTAACCCAAATACCAGAGTCAGATGAACCAAGCAACCTAAATCATTAATAAGATGTTGACATCAAAAGGTGAGAGTCGCTGTTGCATTTTGATTCAGGGAGAAAGCATCAGGAAAATACTAACATCCAGAAACTAAAGAACATTGCAAGTGAAAATCGATCATCTCTCCTGCTTCTGGTCTGTTATCAACCAGGAGGAGACCTAAAAGATGAAACAAAATTTTAAATACTGCAAAAGAGATGTATGAAGATGTAAAGGATTCAGAGATTATGAAAGGAACCTTTTGCTTTGACATTAAATAGTTACGCCAGATAAATAAAAAATATGCAAACATTGAATCAGTACCTATAGCCTCTAGTCTCCTTTTTGCTCCCACGACAAAATATCTGCAACACAGATCTCAATGCATCAGGCAGCATCAAACACTATACACATGTAATGGCTGTAATCATCATAAAGCTTCTTCAGAGAGCATGAGATGTAAGTTTCATAGTCCATAATTATCAAATAATAATTGTCATGTAGGATCCTGATTTAATCCCGCATCTGAATTTCAGGAGCTTGATGAATCTACTATAACATTAAATTGGAGTGGTCAATGTTGTAGGCTGACAAGTAATGGACCAGGTTCCAATCTGATCGTAACAACTGATGTGAAAGCAGACCTAATGTTAGTCTTGGTGCATTGAGCCTATGTAGAAAATGGCTAGCTATGGGCAACTGGAACTATCAACGGGTTAGACCTTAACACCCTAGTTTTGGTTATGATCTATGAGTTAGACTTGAACTTTGGTATGTCATGCCTCGAGCGATAGAGACTGTGACATTTAATGTTTCTACTGCCATTAACGTGAAGCTTAAACATGTTTAGCCAATAGTTCACTCCAAACAAGTCTTCTTTAAAACTTGGTGAATATTAAACCCACAACCTCCCATGTAGAGCCCAATTGCTCTCACTAGAGGGATGCACACTTTGTGTACTCACTCCAAACAAGTTGATAGAACAAATTTCGAATAAGCATCACATCATCCATTCATCAATGGTGTAGACGATAAAACATTTAGAGTGAACAGAAATGACTAGATACTATTAATTAGTTTAGTCACAATTACTTTTAGTGGCTAGAATGGCTGAGAAAAACTTCAAAAGTTGATTAGTTTCTGTGACAAGAAAGTGATTGCTGAGCAAGATAAAGGACCAAAGTAGAGTTCAGATTGTTTCAAGTAGACACTGACTCTAAGCATTACACCATGTAATTATTGTAGGTTGAATCATTATAGAACTGAACATAAAATACAATATTAGACAATTCCATTGAATTGATATTAGGTGGCCAACTAGACAAAACCATGAGCGCTTGGCTATTTGATATTGTGTCAGACAAGAAGATCCATCATTAGGAATAATTAATTGCAATCACGTAGAATACTTACCCAATATCCACGAGGAATTTCCTTTCCACAGATATGATCATATTTAGATGCATCAACTTCCTGCACTATTGTCTCCTGTGAGCTCACTGATAAATGATCTGAAGGCCACAAATCATCAAAATTCACCAGCATTTCTGCACTTCCCTTGCGGCACCTATAATAAACACCAGGATAATCATTAGGATCTAACTTATAAGATATATAAAAATTTAAGTTTTGACCTTTTTGAAGGATGATGAACCGCTAAAAGTTGAAGAAATCTTATAAGTGGACCACGAGTATTTGACTTGATCATCTGAAATTGCACAAGCAAATTATAATATGTTTAGAACTTTAAAACCTAAATCGTCATTTACATCTAGTGAAAGAAGAACCCAACCTTGTTCTGGAAGATTATTTGAAATGCTTGTGCTGTAGATTCCTCAATATCGTAAATTGCTCGAGAAATCTGCATTGATGACAAATGAATAGAAAAAAAGTTTGAGATGCATGCATAAATTCGTGCCTCAATGAAGAAACAGAACCAAAAACAAAACATATGCGTGTAACATATTAAATATAAATTGCTAGACGAAAGTACCTCTTCAGGATCAGATACATTCCTTGGGAGCATATTCTCATTTTCATACTTCTCATCATCTAAACTGAATGAACTGCAAACAAGGTAAAGAAAATCCAGTGTCTAATGAATAACTTATGAAACATGACTAAAGAAATATACATTGGAAAAAGAAGAAGTTTATCTTATAATTTATCTTGAATGTTCCATCAATATTCATTGTTCGAATCATCCTCTTAACTCCACTCTAGCTTTTTTTCTTTTTTCCTGTTTTGGGATCATCCAAGTTCTCTCTCTTGAATGTTCTTTTAATTACTTTTACTGTGAATTGGTTTCCACTTCCACTTAACCTGATGTGTTGCATGTTTATCACCTTAATGTCAAACAATTTATTACATAACCAGATGCCTGTGAGCTACCTTGGCAGGAAGATTTTAAATCTGATATCATCTAGGCTGGTCCTTAAGAAAAAGAAGCAGATGAAAGATCTATTTTGACTCCAAAAGACAACGATTAAGTTTTTATTCTGATCCTGACTAAAGGCAAACAAATATCAAGTTACTTCAGCGTAAAAAATGCACATCACACAAGCAACCATTGGTTACTCAAAAGAGTCCATTTAGGATTAGATTGCAGGTTATGCTTGGTTCGTCCAAGTTCAACAACAAAAATAAAATGCTGGTTAAGAATTGAGGATGTGGTAACATGACAGTTCTTAGTAAAAAAAATAAATTAAGAAAATAACTGCTGCAGACAAAACTGGATTTACTCTTATAAATGGTGGTACTTCATTGGAAAGTTCTGAGTTCCTAACATGACAGAGTAACTAGTTCAGTTCCATCTTGGATTGATTTCCAGATGAACAATTCCTATATTCCTATTGTAAACTGGTCCTAGCATTTTCCTCAATAAATGAACATAAAACCATATCATAGTATAGGTAATCATAAGCACAACTTACCTTCCGATTTTCTTGTTTATGTAATTGAGCAGGTTCTCTGCTGTCCTCCACTCATCAACTACTTGTATCTCATCTTTGTTTTGTTTAGGATCCCATCCGCCATCTGATAATTTAATTGGAGGGCCCCAAAATAGCATAGGATAATGGCCAACAGAAAATCTAGCACAAAGATCATTATTCGCCTGTGCTGCCAAAGAAACAACAGTTTTAATCATTAAATTAAACTGTATGAACCAAATCTTACAGAAATGGATAGGGAAAACAAGTAGAAAGCGGATTCTGAACTAGACTGACAACCAGCACCGTAAAAGAGTATTAAGGATATATAGCTCAAATCAAATTGAAGCTTCTTTATGGAGACCATTCTGGTAACCCAAGATGTCTTCTCTACATCATGTGATTGGAGATTTGAAACAAGTCCTATAATGTATAGCATATTATATATATATATAATGTATTCCCTGCCATGATTTTTCTTTTTTAGACATCCAAATGGTACCTTTGATTTGTCATTTCAAAGTAGGTTACTCAAATGTTGTTCATTAACTTGAGGTTTTAACGCCCTTTAGAAGATAGTTGAAATCTGTTTTCCAGGATAAAAGTCTAATATAGCTGAACACTTGCACATTTGTTTTTAGAGATGCTACTCATGTGTGTGACATTTGAACCAACTTTTAAACTGGTAAAAAATGTTTTTAACTTCTCTCAAACTATACTTTTCTCCGGTCGAATTCTTGCCTGCCAAATTTCTCAACAAACAATTTTGATATACTCAAATCAGAATTTCATCTCATCACCAAAAAGAACTCTCCAACAATGTGTGACTTGTTCTAGATACTCTTTAATTGTGATTATAAATTATTTATTATCTATGTGATAGTAGCATTATCTTCTTTCCAGTCACCTACTCAACTGGTTTTCATTCTCTCAGGACCTAAATTCATACTCTAGTAGGCAGATAATACACGCAAGAAAACAAAATGCAATGTGAACCTTCTCAAGATATTGGACAAGAAGATGTTTTCTTGATCATTCTCATATTATAGAGGTCGTCTTTCAAATAGAGAACCCTACCTTCATTGCACAATCAACTCGTGCCAACAATACAAGCCCAGGATGCACTGCATCTGGTCCATTGAAAAGCCTGGCAACCTTCTCGTATTGTGGCTGTGTAAATGTCATTTTACAATGTCAAAAGCACCAACTAAATGAAAATAAAATGATTAATCATAATTACAAGTATACATACCTTATAGTTCCTGCATGCAGGACACCTGTAAAATAAAGATTGTGCAAAATGTATCAGAAAAAAATATAACATAAAGTAATATTTTGTGAAAATCTATACGGAAATAAACAGATGATGATTTAAACTTAACAGCCACACCAATGTACATAGGTTTGCATGGCTGGGGACAAAGAGTATGCAATAACTCACAGTAAAGGTCAAATAACAAGAATGAATGCAATTGAAAAATCTCGCAGGGAGATTACCAACCAATTAAGTTAACCATTTTTCTAGCATCAATGCCTATGAAATTTCATAATGAAAAATAGAATTGATGACAATGCCAAATTCATTCATATCAAGTAACAACTCGAGTAAAGCGCTGGGTAACTAGGGCAACAAAATAGAGGACGAGTTGTAGTAAAGTTTGGAGGCACAAAGCTGATTCCAAGAGGATCCACTTGAGGTCTAAAAGAATTATCTTTCCTTTGATCTCTAGAAAAAAGTGTCGGTTCATCGTCCACATATATCCGGCAATATCTTATTCTTTAGAGGAAAAGATATGCCCATGTTATGTTGTGACCCATTAAACTCTGAACAAGCAAACAAGTATGAAGAAATAGATTGATTTCTTGTACCAGACGTAGCTGCAAAAGTTAATCTACCAGCATTCATTAGCAGTGAAATAAAAGGAATTAGTAGCTGCTAATATGCCCCCAAATATCCAATATCCAGCCAACAAGACCAGGATACAACTAACGGGATTCGAGGAAGCAGAACTCCCATGCGATCTCGTTCAATAACCACATCAACAAGGATAATAGAGCTAGGCCCAATCCGCAGCGGAACCAGCAAAAGACACATCTTCCCCCGAATCACACAAAAAAATCGCATTAACGAACACAACTTTCCACGCAATTGACCCAGAAAAACAAAAGTAATCCGCCCAACCAGTTGAGAGAGAGAGGAAGCAGGTACCAGCTGGCGAAGAACTCGACGACGGCGAACTTGAGCGGGGTCTCCTTGAGCACGCTTCCGAAGTTGGAAGCATTGAGCTCGACAGCGGCGTCCCGAGCGTTGCTGTCGACGAGGGTACGGAGGGCGTCGATGCCCGGTAAGAGGAAAAGAACGATGACGAGGAGCGGCCTTCTTGTTCCCGGAGCAGGCATCTGAGAGGGAAGATCGAAGGAAGGGGAGCAACAACAGCTGAGACCACGGAGATCGGTCGTCCCACCAGCAGAGAAAGATCAATCGCCAACGGATCCGAGAGAGAGAGAGAGGGAGGAAGGGAGGTGCGTCTAAAGAATGCGATTTTTATTTGCTTCGATCCAAAGTAGGGAAGTAATTAATTTTTAGGGTGAGAGGAAGAAGGAATGACTTGCCTTGGACCGTAGCGGTAAATTGTTTTCCAATGGGCAATGGCCAATGGGTGGCCAATATAACGGGGGCCATATCCTAATCACTCTCTAATCCCGTTACCAACACCTACCGTTATATTTTGAAAATAACGCTTGCTATTTTCTGGGGCTTTTCAATAAAACAATTTACTATTTCTTTTCCTTGCCCATATAAAAAATGTATAGTATCAAAGAGAAAATCCAATCCCATTTTGACACCAAAACATAATAATTTGAAGTTAGAAATATTAATTTAAAGTTAAGAACATAAGAAGCACTTACTATTCATAAATAATGCCTTGAATTTATGAAGTGGAAGACGTAAAATAAAATGGTGTGGGGCTGGAGTAGAGTTGAAGTTTTAGAGGTGCAAGGTATTGCAAGTACGAGAGGGTGGCGGTCGGAGTTGGAAGGTGCAACCAAATGATGGTGGTGATGATGATTCTGCTGCTGCAGCTTTCACTTTTGTGTTGTGGTGATGGTTCGCAATGTGTGAATAGATAGAGATGCATATATATATGTATATAAAACTGGGATAGAGGATGGAGTTCATATCAAATTTGGTCTTTACTCTTCAATCAGCTCTACGACAATACCATATCGATCATACAACACATGAAAATTGCATCCCCGTTCCAAGGTGTGGGGAGCTCCGCCATCCGGAGGGCTTCCGTACGGGAGAGGAAGTATAGAGCCATTCTAGGGTGTGGGGAACTCCGCCATCCGGAGGGGTACAGGGCGGAGGATGAGGAGCCGTGCATAATAACTTGTGCATTGAGATGCATTGTCCGTAAAATGCATAGAACCTTGTTCCAGTGCTAGATTCATCTGTGAGACACCAAAGTGAGGAAGACGATAAATCAGTACTGTTTGCCATGTTGCCACACTGCAAGTTAATCAAGATACAAAAGGAAACAGCCATTAGCAAAACTTGTGATCTTAGGTTTGAGCAAGAAACTACTTGGATTCCAACGAGCAACCGATACAGATACTTGTAGGTTTCTTAATGCGAAAACAGAACAAATCTCTGCATTAACTTATTTGGCAAAAGAGGTCCTTAGAGCATCCTGGCTCCTCTATATTCAAAACGTAGATCCAGCCAGCTTCCACAAAGCTTAAACAAAGAAACAGCCGAATACATGAAGGCATATTTTCTTAGTTTCGGTCACATCCCATTCTATTATGCAGCCGATTCCTTCGCAATCTTCTCAGCCTTCGCAATGACTTCCTCGATCCCTCCAACCATGTAGAATGACTGCTCGGCTAGGTCGTCATACTTTCCATCCAGAACACCCTGTAGTAAATCATCATATGATTAGTCAGCAGTTGCCTTTAAAAACTCTTAGATAAACTCAAAAGCCACCGATTGCAAAATGTGAGGTATCGATGATCTAAAAAATGATATTTTTGACAGCTTCTCAATAATTTTACCTTTAACCTACAAATCTCTCAAGAATGAACTTTTTATCTAATTCTCAGAAGAAAAAAAATGCAGAATAAAAAACTTAAGGACCGTATATTATCTTAAAGGTTAAACATATTATATACCAATATACACAACATAGTCCATATAGCAGGAGAGTGATATTACTGACCTGGAAACTGTTCACACTCTCCTTCAGTTCGACGTATTTTCCAGGTGCACCAGTGAAAACTTCAGCAACATGGAAAGGCTGACTAAGGAATCGCTGGATCTTTCTAGCACGGGCGACAGTCATCTTATCATCTTCACTGAGCTCATCCATTCCAAGAATTGCAATAATATCCTGCAGATTCTTATAATTTTGGAGAACTTTTTGAACACCTCGGGCAGTGTTGTAGTGCTCTTCTCCTAAGACATGCGGAGAAAGCATTCTTGATGTGGAGTCAAGAGGATCTACAGCGGGATAGATACCAAGCTCCGAAATCTAACCAGTAAAACAAGTTATTAGAGGAATCACATTGAGGCTAAAATAACAAACCCCAGAGAGATAACTGAATAGTCTAGAAACCTGTCGTGACAACACGGTGGTAGCATCAAGATGGGCAAAAGTAGTTGCTGGAGCAGGATCTGTCAAGTCATCAGCAGGCACATAGATAGCTTGCACTGATGTGATGGATCCCTTCTTTGTTGTTGTGATACGCTCTTGCAGGCCTCCAAGGTCAGTAGCAAGAGTTGGTTGATACCCGACAGCAGATGGAATACGACCCAACAAGGCAGACACCTCAGAATTTGCCTAGGTAGTTTGAGAAATATGAGAAACTATTCTGCTAACAAACACTTTAATATAAGGAACTAAGGACCAGCTTCACCTTCCTAGAAATGTACCTGTGTAAACCTAAATATGTTATCAATAAAGAGAAGCACATCCTGTCCTTCAGCATCTCGGAAGTGCTCAGCAACTGTCAGTCCAGTCAAACCAACGCGAGCACGAGCACCAGGAGGCTCATTCATTTGACCATAAACAAGAGCGCATTTGCTCTCAGACTGCAAGCCAACAAAATTACATTAATACACATTGTTGAAGGGGGATAAGGACTAGAATGCATTGTTCTCAAGTTTAGGGACAACAATTGACCTGTTTGTCGTCAAGTTTGATGACACCACTCTCAATCATTTCCCTGTACAAGTCATTACCCTCACGAGTACGCTCACCAACACCAGCAAATACAGAAAACCCACCTATAAACAGTAAAAAAAATTACAAACAAAAACAACTAGGAAGGCAAGTGAAAAAATTACTAACCATGAGCCTTGGCGACATTGTTAATCAGTTCCATGATAAGCACAGTCTTTCCAACACCAGCTCCACCAAACAGTCCAATCTTTCCACCTCTCTGATAAGGTGCCAGAAGATCCACAACCTGTTCTCAGAAAAATATGCACTACTGTTTGCATCAAACATTCTACTTTTTGTCGGAAATAACAAAAAAGCAATGAACAGTACAATTAGATAGAAGGGAACAGCATGGACAAGGAACCTTAATTCCAGTAACAAGAATCTGCTGTTCTGTTGCCTGTTCCACAAAAGCAGGCGCTTCACGATGTATAGGAAGGAAATGGTTTGTCTCTGTTTAAAAAGAATAAACAGAAATAATTAAGCAAGAAGAGTAAAAACATTTAAAAAATAAGTATAATAGAAAAAATGGCAGTCTTACTTATTTCACCCTTCTCGTCAATTGGTTCCCCAATAACATTCATGATGCGCCCAAGAGTGGCCCTCCCAACAGGGACCTAACAATTTGGCCAATGGTCAATAATCAAAATTATACATCTCACAGAAAAAAACAGAAAAATCAGTTCCCAGAAAGAGGAACTAAGTTGCTCGTAGGCACCCATTTCAGGACAGAATTGTTAACTCTAATGCCCCACGGGTTTAACTAATAAATCTCAAGAGAATGTAGTAACCAACAGCAAACAATATTACAATTTCGTAAAATTGGGAGTAAGGATAAATCGTAGCAACTAGCCATGAGGAAGGAAAGCAACATTGAAGGGTACCGTTTGACATTCTTTTCAGAGTTATCACAGAGGTAAAATCACTTTAACCTTTTTAACTATTACATTGTGCAGAACTTATATACTGAGATCGATATTGATTTGATTTATGCATTTGAATCAGAAAACAAGGTATAAGAGATAAGACATACAGTGATCGGAGATCCGGTGTTGAGAACCCTCTGGCCGCGGACGAGCCCCTCAGTACCGTCCATGGCGATGGTCCGCACCATGCTCTCCCCAAGATGCTGCGCGACTTCGAGGACCAGCCGGATCTGGTTATCGAGCACCTCGAGAGCCGTCAGGATCGGCGGCAGGCCCTCTTCGAACTTGACGTCGACGACGGCACCGATGACCTGGCATACCTTCCCGATCGCGCCGGCGCCAGTGAAATCATCAGTGATCTTGCCGCTGGGGCCGGCGGGGGCCTTGGAAGGGGGCGGGGAGGGGGCGGCAGCGGCGGAGGTGGAGTACTCGACGGCGCGGGAGAGGAGGTAGCCGGCGGGGGAGGGGCGGGGAGCCGTGCGGGGTCTGGGGCAGGGGGGTGCGACGGAGGAACATCTGGGGGAGGGGGAGCGGCGGGCAGAGGAGCGGAGGAGGGAGGAGAGGAGGCGGCGGGAGGCCATGACGGCCGATGGCAGAATGTGGAGAGGGAGGCGGCTCTGTCTCTGTGAGTTGTTGGCCTTCCTTTCGTTAATTAGGGCTCCAAGCTGGAGAGCGCAGGGTTGCCGAGTGGGAGAGAGCGGATTTTAAATGCGTGAGTAAGGTTTAATTTTGGGACGAAGTTTGAGTCCGCCACTTGGGATTCGATGTTCTAAAGTTATATCGCATTTTTTTATAAATTATTATCCCGTACTTTTTTTTATTCGATTGAAAATAAAATAATTGATCGTAAAAACCTTCCATAATAAAATAAATTAAAAACCTCACATAATATTTTTTATTACAATATAAGAGTGGATTCCGTTGCCTCATTTCGCTTAAATTAACAATTAAAATTTATTTCATAAGAGTCTCTTTATTTAATTAGTCCTAAATGAAAGAACTAAACTACATTTTAGATTTTAAAATAAATATCTATATAATTAATCTTCAATAAAAAAGGTTTATAAATATTTTTAATTTTTTTCAACGTTCTATTCTATCGACCATTTTGTTTTAAAAATATTGAATTTTAGCTCGATAAATTTTTCGTTAAAAAAAAAATCGAAGGAATAGTTTAGATAGTTGGATATTATATTCGATTAAAATAATGATACGTAGGTTTAAAACCGGTAGAGGAGGTGCAACAAAATTCTATGATCTAGTCTCAGTCAATAATATTGATCGATGAGAATATTCAGGGAGTTCGTTCTAATTATAATGTTGTCTGACCCATTTTTAGTGTTTGCAACACTTGTTGCTCGTAATAATAATTTCTTGTCTAATATTAACTTTTAGGAGCATAAAAATTTATCCTTTTTCTCATGTTTAAAAATCATTAGCGAACTTAAGTGGACCAAACTTAACAAAAGGGATGAAGGAAATTAGAAATGTTCTTTTATCATAGCAAGAATAATTTGAAATTATTATTACTTAACAAAGATAAGTTTCTAAGATGATTTTTTTTTTCTTTTCAATTTTGTAAGATGATTTGGGAGCATAGAAACATAGTTAAGGCCTTTAGAGTGGAATAGTGTGGAGCAGCAGCACATCGAATAACAAGCAGCATTTCTCCTTGCAGTGATAACAAGCTTTACAAACTGGGAACATCGAATATATATGTCCTTCACTATTCTATATAATCTTAAGCAGAAAAAGAGCATGCCAAATTCAATCTTGATAGTGTCACTCTCCAGTTCAGATAGATAAACAATGCACTCCAGGTTTGAAATGAAAGTTCTTCAATTGGGTTTATCTAATTATTGAGACACTTGAAGGTAATCAGTATTTAACCAATGGAATACTGATGATAATCTAAGCTCAAGGGAGAGAATATTCAAGGAAGCATTACCCCTGCAAGATCAAGATGATAGCTAATTAATTTCCTGGTACTGCATCTAGTTTTCCTTGTCCACAGATAGTTCTATTTTGCTGGCGAGGAGATCAACTAATTGCTCATTCCTCAAATTGGTGAAAACTAATTGCCCATCAACCTTGCTATGTCAATGGGACTCAACCTACTAAGACTGCAGGTATCCGTGCATTCCATGATTTGGTTTAAAAAATATGAACATGCAAGTGAGGAAGCTTTTTGCTTCTTTTTCTGACTCATGTAGTACATGTTAAAGCAAGAACTTCTAATATGTAGTTATAAAGTGTCAATTATCACCTCTAGAGCAGCATTAGTATACAAAGTATTCCCTTTTTTGTTGCACCACTGAAAAAAAAAGATGGATGGATGTACAGTGATAGTTAACAAATATATGGAATATCTGAAGTCTTTTTGATGCTCACTAATTGTTGGGCATTTAATTTGGCAGGCATTGCTAGAGATTTTGGGTGGAAGCGCCTGGGGCTTAGTAAACCTAGGAGCATTTGGTTGGTACTTTCACAGCGTTGTCTGGTTTCCTGCTGCATGTAGGAGGAAATGGCCTTTCCGGATGGAATAATGTGTGGACTGCAACAGACAATTATAAGAAGCTTCACAAACTTGCAAAGGTGTGTTCTTCACCATTCTATACAATTTTACCAAACTAGGAGTAGACAACTAGTCTTACGCCTCTAACCAGTTAAGACTTAAATAACATTTCACTGCATCGTGTAGTCAACTTCTTTGATTGAGTACATCTGATGAGACATTAAAGGCAATCAGGATTTAAGCCACGAAACATCAATGAGAAGGATTTCATTTTGTGATGGTCTAATCTTGCTAGCAATTATGGCAAGTGTGGGAATATTAGGGGAAAATTACCTCGCAAGCTTATGTTGTATAATTGTAAGCCAGCTGATTGTCTACTGCTCTAATTGTACCTTGTCTATGTATGGTGCTATTTCACTGGCGAGGATAACAAAAAATTGCTAATTCCGTTTGCAAATGGCACCAAAAGCCAGTCAAACCACTTGTGTTAATACAATGAAAGAGTTTTGGCATTTCACGGTTTATTTCGAGGATATAAACATAAAAGTAAGGAAGCTTTTTGCTTTTTGTTGGAAGAGTGATCTAGTAGATAACAAGAACTTGATGAGTTATGTGATATGTAGTTGCTAAAGTTTGAATTCTCACCTCTCTAAACTTGCTAGATACATCAAGGAGTTCTTAAATCATACTGCTACAATGAATACCTACGGTTCATGGCAGCTCACCACTGATTTAAGTGGCAACAATTCCATCATTGTGTTATTTCTTCAAAATGATTTTAAATTACCATGGTAATTAACCACCCTCAGTTGAGATGATTCTGTGCAAATCAACACTCTGCTATAAATTGTCTTAAGTATTCGGACAAAGTATTCCAATTCCTAATTTTCATCAAACATTCTTGTTTCATAATGTTGTATGAGATACCCAAAAAGGGGAAGATATCATAACCAGTCTTGACTGAATCACCATCAGCATCTAATCAGCCTTGATCCTAAATCCTTATTATGATGTTATCGCCTGTACGAAACACCATATATGTGAATTACTTGCAAGGCTTAGGAATTCTGACAATCGAGAAGCCCATTTTAAATTTAAAATCATCTGCATGTATCTCTATTCCTTGGTCATTATTTTTCCACATTCATATATATTCAACCTTACTTTTCTAAAGGCCAAGATTTTTAAAAGCTCATCATAATGGATAAGTTCAACATGCTTAACAAGTTTTCATCAGTTTTTGTAATGGCTGTCATGGCATGCCCTATAGTAGTCGTATTTTCCCATCTTTCCTTCTCTCCTTTTTTTTAAGATGGTCTTTCATATGATGTGTTTTCACTGGTTCCTTTTTATACTAACATAGGGTGAGCATAATAATCTTTTTGGATATCTGATATACTATTCAGCAATTCTTTTCATAGAATTTCCTGACCTTGACAGATTTAACCATCATGAGTAACTGAAATTTCAAGAACAAATGGCTTGTGATGTACTATTGGAAGAAATATGAACAAAATGTAACTGGTATTACAAGGTAAAGAAAATGTACCTCGTATATTGATACATCATGGGTTTATAATTTCCCAGCAAACGTGAGAACAAGAGCATTTGACCAACTGTTGCACTAACGACCCATTAACTTGACCGTCCAAGCACCACCTAAATATAGACCTAACAAAGGCCCTGCTAGTAGTAACTGTGTCAGGGGATCAGTAGAGGGGGTAAGTATGGCAGCAGCAATGACGGCACCAACTACAACATATCTCCAGATCGATAACATCTGGTCCCCGGACACCAAGCCAACCTGTCCTAGCAGAAGCTGTATAACTGGAACCTGCAAAACAAGATCGTTAAAGCATGTTATGTGAAACTTTCTCACTGCCTGAGCATCTGCAGTTATTTACAAGCCAATCTCATTATATGATGTTGCAATATTATTGCATGGACATGAGTGACACTTCACTTGTATCATCACAACATGCATGCATGAAACTCGTATAGAATGAACATGCCAACATGGAAGTTCATGAAGCAATTCTCAATCCACAAATGGACAATACATATACAATATGCCAAACATTACCTGAAAAGACAATCCTGTGCTGAACAAAAGAATGAGAACAAACTCAAAGTATTGATCGATGGACCACAATGACTCCACAGCACCTTCCGCATAGTTGACAAAGAAGTTCAAGGCGGCAGGAGCTAAAACAAAATAAGAGAATGCAATACCAGCATAGAAGAGCACTGAGGAGCCCAAGACAATGGGTCCCAGGAATTTTCTCTCATCCTTTGTTAGACCAGGAAGTACAAATGCTATAATCTCGTAAAGAATCACAGGGCTGCCGAGAAGAAGACCACAGTAACCAGACACCTGTAGAACATCAAAATACTTTGTGGTAATGTTGGTACCATCATCTCTGTGAATCCAATGAACTTTATGGGGAAAAAAATGGAAGATGAACCAAGTAGATGGACAAAAACAAGAAGAAACAAAAACTAAATGACAAATAAATGCTGTTAGCCTTTCTCACCAAGATAATAGAAACTTGAGAGGAAACTTTTGTTTAACTTTTAGCTAAGGCTGCAAATGTAATTGCAGTAATAATGAACAACAAGCATCTGGACATAAGAATTCTAAGCAGACACAGTTAAGTTTAAAACAGAATTACACTTTTGTAGGGCACAAGAAACAGATAATTTGATATATTGCATGGATTATCTGAAGAATCGACCTGGGGAAAGATAGGCATAACTGGATAAAGAACATCACAGTCATTTCAGTGGTAAACTCCAAAGAAAATAACTACAGACTGAAATTTTATAGAGAAAAAGTTTTACCTTTAGAGTTGTAAAGAAAAATTCTCCAGGAGATAGTTGCAGAAAACGAACTCCTTGAGAGCTGACAGGTTCCTCAAGGAGAATGATCAGATCTTTAGAAAAAGCAAAGCAGCCTAATATAGCAGCTCCCACAGCCAGAACTGAGACAAAAATTCGTTCACGAAGCTCTTCTAAATGGTCAAATATGCTCATCTCTTTATCATCTGGAAGAAGCTCTTTACTGGGGTACAGAAAATTATAAACTGAGTTTTGCTCATTATCCTGCTTGAGATTATTCATGTCTTCAGCTGCGCCAAAGATCAGTGGTAGTTTCACATCATTAATTGGCTATTTATGACCATAATATACAAGTCTGAGTCCTAAACTATGAAAGACTACAAGAGAAGTTCAAGACATCCAAACTACCCATACAAACCATATTGTAAGTACCAGTTTAATCAACTCTTGGCATGCCAAAACTCCTATGCATTCAGACTGGTCAAATCTACTTGTGGACCATTAAAATTCTTTCAAATGTCTATTAGCTAATATAGTCAGTAATATCTATCTTCAAAACTGTAATATAGTACAGTGGGACGCACTACCATGCCAGTCTACAACGGGTGTCAAACCATGAACCAAACATACAAGAGAAGATGTAAAATACAAAAATAGGAAGCAAACAATAGAAGATCGACATCTACACCAAGTTGCACTAGACAGGAAAAATAGAAAGACGTACTTCAGTGATGACTGATAAAAGACTCAGCAACAAATGTAGTTAGTTTAGGACAAGACACATTATGTGACCACCAAGACAAGATCAAATCGGCATTTGGAAATTGAGATAGTTGACGTTTGGTAGTCAGTTTCCAACAATTGGTGTTCATCCTTATTACTTGAAGCCTTCTACAACCAGTGATGGGAAACAACCAAATGCAGGAAAAGGACCTTTTTGTTCACTTCGAGAATCCCTAAGGTTCTGTTGACTATCTTTGCATATACCAAAAATTTCTGGGGAATCAGACGCTCTGCAGCTACACCACAGGTACGGGTTTTCCTTATCCATTTATTTCCTATTAAATATTCAAAACTCACTAAGCTCAATCCTACTGAGTTTATCTCTTCCCTTATGCGGTAAATCTTCCATCTTACAAAGTACCAACTGCAGTTGTTGATTTGGAAGTAATTCCGAGGTAAAATTCACATCTTGGATCTAACTAGGCTGCTGGGAATTATATAAACAACTTAACAGAGACAAAAACGGAGATACTAGAAAGAGTACTCGGCTTTTCTTCGACCGCAGCGCCGACGCCACCGGGAAGCCGGTCCGACGGCTCTTGCTGCTGGGGCTGCGGAGCATCGTCCTGGAGGCGCGCGGAGCAGAGGAAACGACGCCTGCAGATGGGATAAGGGAGGGTGGTGGAGCTCGAGAACAAGGACTGCCCGGCGCTGATCCGCGCTGGGGCGGTGGCCCGATGGTTGAGTGGGCGAAGGCGGTGGTGTAGAGAAGAACAGCAAGAGAGCTGCGGATTGGGGACAAGGGAAAGGGCCGCGCTTCCCATCTCTCTCTCTCCCTCTCTCTCTGTATCAATTTTTTGGGGTTCTACTTATTTGTTTTCTTTTTGGTTATTGGTTATTTTTGGTCTCCCTCTTCTTCCTCAGATTTTTTTTTTTTGCTTTTATTTACCGGTCAAGAAGCACGTGCATTGCATGCCATCTTTCAGTGAGGTGTTTTTTTAGAGGATTGCTCAAGTAGTAGGTTTATATTTTTCCACATAAAACTATTTAAAGATATATCATACTTCGTCCACTATAATTTTTATGTTTATTACAAAAATGTTGGCTTGAAGAACTAACATGATTGATTAAAAAAAATCTACCATCATCCCTCCTCCAGCATGGGAAAAAAAATAGTTCGGGAAACTCGACTGACGCTGATGCCCTAAAAACTTTGCTCAATTGGTGTTTATAAATAATTAAAATAAGACTTGCGGAAACTGAAATATAAAAATAATACCTCAAAATATGCCCACCGAAAATAAAATAGATCTGTGTGGCCCCTTCGTTTTAAATAAAAGCCGCTCCAATTCCTTCTTCTCAGACTCGCTCTTTCCCTTCTCCCTTTCTCCTCCTCCTCCATCATCATCTTCTTCGTCGTCGGAGAAGGGCCGGTAGAGAGAGATGGAGGAGAAGTATTTGGACATCGTACTCGTTCCGGTGGGTCTCCTTCTCCAGGCCGTCTACCACTGCTGGCTTCTCTTCGCTGTCCACAATCACCCCGATCGCACTGTCATCGGCCTCAATTCCCAGGTCAAGCGCCAGTGGGTCCAGCTAATGATGACCGTGAGTCGCCCCCTTTACCTTCTCCCTCTCTCTTCCTCTTCTTAGTCTTCCTCCTCCTGTACTTTTTTTTTCTTACTCCGATGATGATTTTTTTTCGAAATTAATCGATCTGATCGATCTCGGAGGATAGGAGAAGGTGATTCGATATGATTTTTAGGAATAATTTTTTACGGTGAGTGACGGGGGGAAGCAATAAGGATGGGATGCGTATGTAGTTCGATCGGTCCAATTAGGCGTGCAAAGCACGCCACTGGGGAGAGGAAGCAGAGATGAAGAATCGAGTCTAGAGAAGAACAATCGAATTAGCCCTAAAATTAAAATTCCAATTCAGATTTCAAAATGGTATTCGGTGGTAATGCTGCTGTGGTTTGACAATGAGCAGGACCCGCTGAAGAATGGCGTTCTGGGGGTGCAGACTATCCGCAACAACATAATGGCTTCGACGCTGCTGGCGACGACCGCCATCACCCTCGCCTCCCTCATCACCGTCTTCGTCAGCGCCAGCAGCGCCTCCTCCTCCATCTTCGTCTACGGCAACACTTCCGCCACCGCCTACTCCATCAAGTACTTCGCCATCTCCCTCTGCTTCATCCTCGCCTTTCTCTGCAACGTCCAGTCCATCCGCTACTATGCCCACGTCAGCTTCCTCATCACCTCCGCCGCCGCCGCCACTGCTCCCTCGGGTGCCGCCACCGCCGACGTGACGGTGGAGTACGTGGCGAGGAGCCTGAACCGGGGGAGCTATTTCTGGTCGCTGGGGCTGAGGGCCTTCTACGTCTCCTTCTCGCTCTTCCTCTGGATATTTGGGCCGATTCCGATGCTGGCGAGCAGCGCCGTGATGTGCTGCCTCCTCTATTTCTTGGACACCACCACGGAGATCACGCGGGCGCTGCACCTCCCTTGTCATCACCATCCTCTTCCTCCTCATGCCAGTGCAAAAGATGGTAGATTGGAAGCATGATCAACTACTTGTGTTCGTCATTGGATGTACTCTTCCACCTTCACATATGTCGTTCCAAAATTGTCATTCTTTTCTGCCGTCCCGTGGTTCGGGCTTTGTTGTAAAGGTTTTAATGTATGATATATATATATACATATTATTAAGAAATTTTCACTCGTTTTTTCTAATTAACATTCTTTATATAAGTATTATACAAACTTTAAAAAGTAATTACAATTATATTTAGCTCCTTCAATTTTAAAAGAGTAAAAATATTTCGTTCTAAATTTTAAAAAATATGCATTCCTTTTTATTATGTGATTCATGCACATGATAATAGAATTTTAAATATAATTAAAAAATAGCAAAACGATGTAAACATAATTATTTTTGGAATAACTTATTGATGGAACTAATTAAACCATGATAACATCCTTAATTAATCAATATAGGATTAACTGGCAATATATTTAAGAGACGTTAGAATTAAAAATAGGTATAATAAAAAATGCAAAGATCTCCGGAACTCTTGGTTCACTCATGTTAAATGCACGTGATATGCACGTGCGCACAGAATAACGAGGTGCCCACTCCTTCCCAATTCGCTCTCCCTGCGTTGCTTGGCGTGTCGTGCGCGTCCATCGTCCGTCGCCCTGCGCCGTCTCCGGTTGGGTCTCTTTCTTCTCGGCACCGTCACGCCCGTGAGTTTAGTTCTTGGTATGTGCCCTCTTCTCATCCTCTATTCCGTGAGGAACTTGAATTGATTCCTCGAAAAAAAAATATCGCCGACTGGGCCTAACCTGAGTAGCTTGTAGCCGCGGAGTTTTGATTTTTTTTCTCTTATTGTATGATTAATTTAGGGCATTCTTTGATGTATGCGATAATATGGGTTTGGACGCCAATCACAAGGCCCAGGGGTAGTGTCGGATTGTGAATATATTTTTGTTTAAGATTGTTTTTTTCGATTTGTTTGATTTCTTTTCCTTTTATTGTATGATTAATTGAGGACCTTGGTATGGAATAACGTGGAGTTAGACCTCATTCCGACCTCATTATCATCACAAGGAGGGCCTAGATGTAGTGTCGGATTGTGCATTTATTTCGGTTTAAGATCGTTTTCTTCGATTTGATTTTTTTTTCCTTTCTTGTATGATTAATTTACGGCAACAAGGTTGAGTTAGGCTCCACTCCAACCCCGTTATAAAGAATCACAGGGCCCTGGGGTAGTGTCGGATTGTGGATATATTTATGTTGGACATTGTTTTTCTCGATTTGAATTAGTGTTAGATTTTCCTTTGTAGTTGTTCTTGATGACTCCGAGTTAATTTCCTCTAAAAGGATTATTTTTGTCATTTTTTCGTGGATAATGGTTTGTGATGCTCATTTAAAAGTTAAAACTAGCGTATTGCCAAAATGTAAAAGTTACCGTATGATCATTTAAAAGTTAAAACTAGCGCATTTACAAAATGTAAAAATACTGTCTTTAAGAGTCTTTGTTTGTACTTGTCTTAGTTTGTAATACATTTAAAAGTTAGGATCTTGATTAAGCACATTAAGCTAGAAGATATTTTTTTGACAACCAACAATGACACTGTTGATGGTATTGATAGCATGAATGTTACTGTCTGCAGTTGGCTTTTACCATCTATGAGCTTTAAGGAGGTTCGTGTTTTAGCATAGGGATAAGGCCTGTATCTGGAGCTTTCACTAACCATGCCACCATGAGTATTGAAAATACATGCTCAACTCGCATCTAGGGTAACAACAATCAATGTTAGATATGGATCAATGCAGTGGCTGTAATCTTTGCAACGTCCAAAATGGTTTAGCTCTGGGGTTTTCTCCGTATAAAACATGGCCTCAAAGAATTTTCTGCCATTACAATTGTTTCATTTTATTCAAATCATAGGACACTTTATCTATAAGCCATGCCGTAAAAACGATCAAATAATGTGGAAAAACTTATTCCTCCTGGTTGAAGATCATCATTCCTTGGACAAACGTTAAGGTGTCTCAGAACAGCTCTTATATGTTTTGTATTACATCTCCCACCTTACTGAAGGAATTTATCTCATGCTTGTTAGTTCTAACGCAACCAGCTGCATTTTTCTTGGAAATATTGCAAATTAGTTGTTATCAAAAACTCCTTTCCCGATACGATATGTTTTGTACATTTACTATAGGCAATCAAAAAAGAAGTTCCAACCACTGCTCCTTTTTTCCATTTGATTTTCGAGTTTAACACCTCAATTCTTTGTATGTCGTAATTCCTCTGCGTTGTTGAGATGGCAAAACTCAGTGCAATTTTAATTTTGTTCTATTGCATAGAGACCCTGGAGACTAGGTTTCAAAAAATGGAAATAATCTTTATTTGACTGTACAAGGGTGAGACTTGATATCCTTCCTAAACCTTGCAATGGAAGGTGCATCATGTAGCATGTCCATCCTTTTGTCCATATTGTTTCTTTCCTAAAGCCAAAAATGTGATTGCATACGTGCAATAAATGTCTTTATTGCTTTCGAGAATCTGATTCTTTTATCAAATAAATGTCTTTCTTCTCTACCATTTGCTCATAGAAATTCATGCCAGTCCATTTTGATTTGTTTCATATTTAGTCAAAATCTGTAGTGTTGATAACCTACTTTATGAGATTTGTTGTGCTATAAGTTTCTGATCTCATAAATCATCTCATATTAAAGTGCCCTCTCTAGAATTGCATGCATTTAACCTGCTGTGGTTATCTGCCTCTATTGGGGTATAGCAAAAACTATTCAGGTATATAGCTGCATCTAGATGAGTCACTGGTAGATCGTATGTACTTTGCCTTTTTCCGTTTAGTTATTTAAACTCATTATTTTGGGTGACTCTCATTCTGTATCAATGAAGAAAAACTAATGAATTTTTTCAGAAACAATATCAATCATCACAAATGATGGACGCAGCATTCTTGTGAGTTGTTATCCTGAATCCTTTTTAACTTGTGGGGAATTCTTGAGAAGATTGATAAACCTAGAAAATATATGAATTGCTTGGAATTGCTTGCGTGTATCGTACTCAAACTATGGCTGTTTATATATTCATGAAGGCAGTTATTACAATTTGTATTTACGAGAACCATAAATAAGAAAAAAAGTCATTTCCTAGGGTCCTATTGTTTACAATTCTATATTAACTATTGTAACAAAAAAAATGTTAAGATTACCACTCCCCCTTAAGTTAGAGCATATGTACCATAAGCATCCAGCTTACTATATATATATATACACTTGAAGCTCAAAAAGACTTAGTGAGATCACCCAGTTGATCATTGGAATTCACAACAGAAGTAATGATTTATTTTAAGATAATTTTTATGGATGAAATGATTGATAATCTCTATATGGTTTGTGTGATCATGAAAGACTGGATTTGAAGCAATGCGTCATGTTGCTTGATTGCCATAAATTAGTTGATAGACCATATCTACAGAACTTCAATTCTTTGGAGGTGCTTTGACCAGATGTGTTCACACATAATGATTAGTGAGAGCTGTAGCTCAATATTCTAATTCACCCCTCAATTAAGCGACTATATTCTGTTTCTGCTTTTCCATGAGAAAAGATTTCTTCCAATAAAAACACAAGATTTTACCCAGTCAGTATCTGTCTAAGCGATCATATTTACATTTCCCTTATCTTTTTATAGCGACCCACTTCTAGGAGAACCTTTGATATACCCCAAAATCCAAACCACCACAGGCAATGAATTATCCCAGGGAAATATAAGAAATTAACTTCCAACATTGAAAACGGAAGATATATCTGGTCTAGTAAAGTGAGATAGTTTAGTTGTCTCATTGGGCCTTTTCTAAGGATAAATGCAGATTTGGAGTAGGTGATGATGTTGGAGCCAGAGATGACCCGTGCAAATACATGGTTTTGCTATATGTCATTAATTTGTTTTGTTGGACTATCAAAAGTTCCACTTGTTTATGTTTTAATTTCGTGTTTCTTGTTTTATTAATGACCAGGCCACAAATGTCATTCTTGATTGAGCGCATCAGAAGGTTCACTCTACCATGGTTCCGGTCATCATCATTTCCAGCCCTTTGGGCTTAATTTTCCGTCCCATGTTGAAACTGCTAGAAGCAAATCCATTCGACAATTGAAGCTCAACATTCTCTGACAATTTTTTCGCGGCCATTTGGCAGGATGGAGTGCAGTAACTTGTCTTATGTGTGTATATTGTAAGAGGAAACATGTATGGCTCCTGAGTTTGAATGTGTTGTTTGTTTTAATTTCAGTCTGTACACGCATAAAAAATTATTCTTTCTCTCTGATTAACTCTTTATAAATATCTGCAGCAACAGTGTCGGAGAGTTAGAGGAAGAACTGGATGCAAATATTGACCTGTCCAAACTCCAGGGCACCTCCTCTTAAGCCTGGGAAACATTGGACCGGCATGGGAGCTTGAGGTAGTCTTCCAAAGCAAGGGTTTGCGCACCATTTTTTTGTGTACCCTCAGCTCTTGTCAAGTTTAGATTTTGAAGTATACCTAGATATCTACTGAAGTATTTTGACTCGCCCCGAGTTGCCTAACCATCTTGATAAAAAGTCATGCCTTTTCTTTTTCAAGGTACTCATAATCAAATAAAGTTTATTGGATGGTTGTTTGTCTTCTTCATAGTGGCTGTGTGTACAATTTTGAACAGCATTTTTGGAGGCATATTAAGATAGATACACATCAGTAACAAGTGACTTACAACTCATGATCCACATATTGTAATCTAACCCTGTGACGCCACCTTATTGGCTGTTCCATATATGTTGGTTTAATGTTTGATAATTTTTATAGATCAAATAAATTTGAATTTTCATACAGTGAGGAATCTTCATAAAAATGGCAAAATGCATTATAAATAGTGCTCTTTTACATTTTATTTAAAATAGAATAGCAATATATTTGTTCCCGCTTAATAAAGGTTATCATAATCAAAATAGTCTCTAGGTTTTTTACTTAAGAAATGTAAATGCGCGATTAGTCTCAGGTTGTTGTTCACAGTGGCTTTAGTAAATGAGTTTTTTTTTCATATCCTGAAGCTTTTGTTTTTCTTTAATTTGCTATCAGAATCCAATATCAGCAACCAACTTGGTAAAATGAGTTGCTACACAAAACAAATAAAGAATGAGGAAGAATTTTATACTCATTGATGAACATTCTACTACTTGATTCTGGATGTTACTTGGCTTTTCATGCTTGCACTGATCACAATGGTTGCAGAGAGGAGAAGATATTCTATACCCAACTTGGACAGCCGGCTGTTTGAAAAAATGGGCAAGGAGCTGAGTCAACTTTGTTCTAATTAGCTCCAAAGTTTTTAAATCAAGTCAGTCTGCTCAAACCAATCAGGTTAATTTTTTTACCTAACATTCATATCAGCTAGAATCTTATCAAAGCAAACCACTGCCTCAAAAGTCCAACCCAAGTTTATGTTCCTTGACTAAATCACCCAGATCTAAGCTACCACGTGCATTGTACATGCAAGATGTATAAGAATTAATGGCCAACTATCTAAGTAAAAATAATGCCTTTTTCCATCTCTCTCCCCATCTTTCATTAAAACCAAACTTGTCATCAGCCGTTAGAGAGAAAGAGAGAAGAAAGCTCCTTCCAATGAAGATCTCAGAGATGTCCCTTTCCTCCACCTTGATGCTTGCTCTCCTCTTCTCAGCCCTCATGATCTCTCCAACGCACTGCAGACAGATCCCACACCACCACTGTCCAAACAAAGGTATGTACATGCACATATTTTTGTTTCATTCCTATGATCTTTTTTTTCCTTATTTCTTTATGATGAATAAATTACATGTAGGCGGAGAAGATGGATCTATTGAAGCAGGGATAACAGTGAGAAGGTTTACCAGGGAATCAGTGCTGGTGCCACCTTCTCCGGAAGCAAATATGACTCCCCCAGAAGGACCTATCAACTGAGACATGGCTATGCCTGCCTGCCATGGAGCTTCTTTTATATTTCAAAACTAAATGCTTAGTTTGTACTAATTGCTTCTCCCTAATTTCCATGGACATCAGTCCCGTTTACTATTTCTTTGTTTTCACCTTCTTTCTCGATAAGATATGCTTGTTTTTTCAATGGACAAAGGTAAGAAAGAGTGTTAATTAAACATGTCCTACTTCCTTGGGAACCTTGTTGGTGAACCTGACATTGGATCTAAAAATGGTTATGATTTGATTATGTTACTGATTTTCTCTTAAGTTAAATTTGGGGTGAATATGTTATCTGCTTCATTAGTCTCCTATTTCAGTACTGGGAAATGTGAAGTCACCAGAATCTTTCGCTTTTTTATAAAGAATAAATGATAAAGTTGACTGAGAAGATGACTAACCATATGAATTATTAATAGGAGTGTTCATCCCACAGTTTACATTTTGACATCCCTTCAAATCCACAGTGGTTTCATTTACTCTGAGCAGAGCAGGGCACCTCCGGTTCCACAATTGAATTGTATATGTGCTGCATCATCCTCCTCTCGAAGTCCCCCGACCTCGCGCTCATTTGCCTCGCCCTCGGCATCCTCCTCCCCCACAACGCTTCCGTTCCGCCGCCGACGCCACCGCCACCGCTGCCGGCGAGGCTCTTTACCTTGCTCAGCGACGCCGCAGACGGCCGACCCTGCCCGCCTGCCAACGACAGCATCGCGTCCATATAAGCAGTCCTCATCCACCCCAGCAGCCGCAGCGGCGCGGCCGACAGCACCTTCAGCCGCCGGAGCCGCAGCACCACCTTCACCTTCCGACACCGTCTGGTGCCACCGCCACTGCCGCCGCCAAGTCTTATGGACCTGCTCTGCGGCCTCCTCGAGCTGTCGAGCCATTGATAGGAGCGGCGCCGCCAGTAGGACTGAACGCTGTGGAACACCTGAGTGCTGACGCCCTCCATGGCTTGATGCGCTCTCCTCTTTGGCTGACGGCCGAGTGATTTATATTGCTCGATATCTCCATATACGATTAAATGTTCAGTGTGGCCAAGGAGGCCGTCTTTGACTTGTAAGAAATCTCTCCATTAATTGTTAGCACGATCGATCTGAACAAGTCAACCTTCCATGGAGTGAACAACATGGCATCATATCAAAGGAGCGATCGCGATTAAATGAACGGCCGCAGAATTGACTTCGTGGTCTATCAAGTCGGTGGATGGAGCTGTCAGTAATGAATACAACGTGGTCAACCCGGCCGCACCGATACGGCACGGCAAAGCTGTGCGGGTCAGAGATCGATCGGGCTGGGCTCGTCATGTTACGGAGGCCTCAATCTTGGGGCTTCTTAAGCAGCTTGCGGAAGAAAGGAACGTGTCGTTAATGAATCGTACAAGGCGTACTCTTCCAAGATGGGGATTTTATTGATCAAACAGCCAAGTTCTAGAATTGAGGGAAGGAATCAATTAATTACTGAAGACGGCGAGAACCAACAGAACTAATGAACTCGATCTCACAACCACCAAAGCTTCATCACTGCGAGGACTCCGGCGAAGACGAAGACCGGCACCCCACCGGCGGCCCATCTCTGGCGAGCTGCTGCTGCTGCTCCAGACGGGAGGTACGAAGTGTCGAACGGGTAGACGCCGTTTCCCGGCGGCTTCCCCGTTATGTAAAGGTACGGATTCGACGGCGGAGGCTGGCCGTAGGGCATGGGCCAGTACTCCGACGGCGGCGGCGGCGGCGGGGCGTAGGGCAAGGGCCAGTACTCCGACGGCGGCGGCGGCGGCGGCGGCAGAGGGATCTGCGGGCAGTTTATACCGCAGGGGTAGCAGGTGCACTTGACCTGCGCGCCGGGCACCGACGAGGCCGGCGTAGTGCTTGTGCCCGCGGCTGCGGCGTTCTCCACGGAGGCGGTTGCTACAAGAGCCGCTGCCGCAAGCAGCGCCGTAAGAAACAGCGGTTTCCGGCTGCCTCCTTGCATCTCTCTCTATTGGTTCTTCTATTGACTGTAGATCGAATGAAAGGGTAACAGTAGAGGGACAAATTTATACAAGGTGGGGTGTCGGCAGTAGGTACATCACTGCTTTAGTTTTCTTCTTCTTCTTCCTGTTAACGTGCGTTGCATGGGGCTTACTGTCTTGTGATGGAAATAATTGCCATGCATGTGGATGCCTAGCACAAAGGGGTGGCAGAGTCAACGATGATGCATTCATTTGGTGGAGACCTATGTTTTTATTAAGAGATTGAGACCGTATATGAATCATGTTTTTGGTTCTTTTTTTTGTTTCTCCCTTTTTTGTATGAAGAACACACAAGAAGTTGCACACGTAACTTGGACTCGAGTTGCTGCCAATAATTGTCATCATGGAAGCAATGAACTTAACTGTGCTGTGCTGGAAGATTCCACCTCAAAAACCATTCGCCAAGAGATGTAGGTGTCTAATTTATATATAATGCGTTTAGGTGTTAGGTCCGTAGTTTAAGAAACTCAAGCAGTTATCTCAAGGGGAGTAGGTACTAATCATTTAGTATTTTTTTTATTAGTTTGGTGAAAATAATTTTTTTTATTTAAATTTGATTTTTATATAAATTAATTTTAAGTTTTGGATGTTAAAATCTAAAAATACGATTGTTTTAGAAGAAAATGAAATCCTATTATATATATATATGTATGTAATATTTTATAGTGATAAAAAAATGCTCTTAAATACATGAGTATTATGACATATTTCATTTCTAACACTTTTTTTTTCATTTCATTAAATTTTACTAAATGCATGAGATCTTTCTACATCGCTTGTTACAACAACTCCCACCTAACTGTTAATATTGAATTAACGTAGCTACTAAACCATTTTTAAATCATGTGGGCATGTAATTGAATCAAGGAGGGTCGCCAACTCCATGCATTAAGATTAGTGAAATTTAATCAAGCGGCTAAGAATCTTCCTATCACGGAGGACGGTGTCGTTCCTCCCAACTCCACACGTGTCAGCCACGAATTCGCGTGTCAATGTCCCTCCGCCGGAGCGTCACACGTGTTCATCCAATCAGCACACGTGTCTCCCCTTGGGCTCCTATAAATATGCAGCATCTGCTAGCTCGATGGATTGCCGAGCGCGTAGTATTATCACTCGGAGAAAGGAAGAAGAAGAAGAAGAAGAAGAAGAAGAAGAAGGGATCCAATGGCGGTAGTGCCGGTGTGCGCGGAGTGCGGGACGAGGAGCAACCCCTGCCGGTGCAAGCTGGTGGGGCCGACGTTGGGGTTCATCGCCTTCGCCGCCGCCGCAGCGGCGGAGTGGCCGGTGGGGGCGGTGGTGTACCTCTTCCGGCACATGAAGGGCCGCCGGATCATGGCCCACCCCGCCACCGTCGTCTACCCCTCCGTCACCAACGCCATCCCCATTTGAACCTTATTTAACATCAGCGACGGTAATTAATTGTCCATGTAATATATGTACATATATGCTTATTTTTCGATTTCTTTTATGTAATAAGTATATGTATATAATGTGTTATTAAGGAGTCAAGTAGAATGAGAGTTTAATTAATTTCTAATTAGTTTTTTATTTAACGATGCAAATAAAGAAACATATACAATATTTTTAGGTACATAAAATAACAGTTTAATTAATTAATTCTTAAGATCGTAATATATATTTTACATCAATATCGTAAATTCCATACTATATTATTTCTAGTATGGTTATGATCTGCTGGTTTTGCAATCTGCCCCTCTATTCTTCATCCAACGGCGGAGGCAGTGCTTTTCCGCTCCGGATGCCGCCTTCTTCATCCAACGGTGGAGGCAGTGCGTCCGGACGCGGGACGTCTTCCGCTTCCGGTGATACCATCGGCGTTAAGCGGCGGTAGAGGCGGATACTTTAATCATAGTTTGAATATTATTACAAATATTCAATTTACACCGATATCTTAAATTCTTATTATGCGATTAATATCATGGCTAGTATTAATTTTCGTTTAATCTGCATCGATCGTTTAACTTAATAATAGAGGTGGTCATGGTTTCTTCACTCCATCTTCACTCTCCTCCCATGCAATAGCATGCCGTATGTATGCCTCTCGTATACATACATGCAAAAGTAACGTAAGATTAAAGTATGAACTAAGAAGTGATGATTTTTTTATATTGTAAAATTTAAAATCAGAAACGGTGTTCAAAAATTATTAGGTAATTGCCTATTACCACGTTACGTAATACGAGAATTCATGTACATAACTGCAACTGCAACGGGTAAAAACATACGTAAATGTCATGAGGACCGCAAAAATCTGCGATCAGTACAAATGACCCGGAACAGATGCTTTCAATAATCCGATCACATGTGCAACACACCTGACATATCATTTCGTACAAAACAGTCGGCCATCACCAACTGATGTTATTTTCTCATGATCATCCTTCCCATTGCATATCATCTTGTTACTATACAAGCAATCGGTTCATCAAAACCATCTCAACGGCAACCATAACTAGGTCAAAATGCATACAGCAATTCATTGAACATTAAGGCTCAGATCGTCGATCGACAAGTGATCGTAGCCACCAAACCTCCTCTATGTGCAGAGACCAGTTAGACTCGCATGCTCTGCATCCAAGGTTGTTCGTGGTGTCGCATGGTCTGATTGAAAGCTCCATCCTTCCAGGTCAGTGACAACTCATGCTACCAAACAGCTCCAGGCCAGTGGCATGCAATGGAGTTTTTCTTTTGGACTCCCTCTCCACGTCGCCTTCTAACCAATCTGAGGTGCGAAACTGCTCTTTTTCAGCCGACCAGAAAGGTTGGGAAGGGGAATTGAAATCCTGTGCCATCTCAAACAACATCTTCTGTAGCTCCTCGAGACTATACTGCTTCTCCTAGTTATAAGATCAAGCTATGTTATCACGAAATGGTAATCATCCGATACGATAGAGAAGTAACATGTCTTAGTAATTTCGAACATGTTTTGAATACTAGATGTATCATGCGCGCTAGGAATGGCAATTGGATACACCGGATTAGATGGACAATTTTCTTCCATCAACTATGGGCAAAGAGCCACCAAAGAATTTACCTTACCTCTACAGAATTGAAAATGTGTTTTGGATAAATTTTTTTTAGAGAACATAATTGAAAATGTTACTGGGATTTAGCACGATGAAGATCAGCCTATGAAAAGATCATAGAAAAGACCTAATATACTTATCTTTATCCCTCTTCATATTGAACTTTTGTTTGTCTAATTTCTAATGAACACTTGCATGAGCCGTAAAATGCTAACTCAGTACAAAAAAAAAACATTTTCATTTCAAACAGTAGTTGACTAAGACGAATTATTGATGATTTTCTTGGAGCAGATTTGTATACGTCTAAATATCTCATCTGTGTGCTACAACATTATCCAATCAAGAAAAAAATCTAACAATAAGTCCGGTTTGTTGTAACGATTGTAAACAAATAAAATGCAGAGATCAGAACAAACAGAATAGGACCAAGTGATAAGGCGACTAAGATGTCAGAATTATCATTTACCTCTCTCCCCACGCTGGCCATAAGAGACACCATCTCCTGAACGAAATCATTAAAGCCCTTCGAAACATTACAAAGGGAGCAGCTCAAGTTAGCATTTTTCGCAACAATCTGCCCATTTAGTTGCCTAATTTACATATCATTTACCTCGACCTCTTCATCGTCGTCTTGAAGTGGATCGTAAAGTCCGGCGTCGTACAATTTCCTCCTCTTCTCATCGGACAACACTACCACCATTCCAAGAAAGCAATTTAAAGCTTATTCGATCCGATAACGGTAATGAAACCTTATCTAAAACAAAGGGAATCCGATGGTTACCTTGGTAGGCCTCCTGGATCTGTTGGAATCTTCTTTTGGCCTCATCCATCAGCAATGGCGCCCCCCTTCTCCGATCAGGATGCCATTTCTACAAAAACCAGCAAAAGCATAATAAACAAACGCAAAACAACGAAGAAATCGACCATCAAAACCCAGGATCAAACTAGATAACCGTACCATGGCCATCCTCCGATAGGCACTGCGGATCTCGGAGAAAGAGGCGCCTGGACTGACGCCGAGCACAGCGTAGTACGACGGCGGTTGGTCACGGGTGCTCTCCTCCTCGACTGCGTCCATGGCTGCCGCACCGCTCTGGAATCGATGGCCGTCAAGAGATCAAGCTGCCGCTGTTCCTCGGCCTCCGCCTCTTCCTTTATTTTTATAGCGAGAGAGGGGTGGCGGGAAAAATATCTGCTTTCGGGAGCGTGGGAAACTTCTGGAACGACAGATCGAAGTGGCGTCGGAGATATTTTGTTGCGAGCAGCAGTATCGGAACGATATATATCAATATCGCAGCCGTCACCAGCTTCTGGAACCCCTTTTTTTCGCTTTCCAGTTCCAGATTGTTCTGCGCCCACCGCTACGGAGATACGTGCCCGACTTATTCTCCTCCGCTAAGCGGAACAGAGCGACACGTGACGCGGAGGCGGTTTGATATTTTAATAACGGGAGACTCCGATACCGTTCTCCTTTTCTTTTTTTTTCCCCGGGCGCGAGGCTCTGCGTCGGGCGCCGGTAATTGGATCCTGGCCGTTTATATCTGCAAATATTCTATAAAGCTTTATCCTTCCCAGAAATAAATGGAAGGCATAATTACCTCGATGTCCCCTCTACTTTATCCTCATTGCATGTATCATCCAGAACGATCATGAAGCCATGTCGAGTGGGTTGTGTTAGAATTGGATTGGTTTAAATTAAACCAATTCAATTGGAGAGGAAGGAAGCGGGCGGCGGCGGGCGATGCTTATGGGGGCGAAGTGCCGGCCGCTAGGGTTTTTATAATTTTATGCTTGTGTGTGTGTGTGTGTTTTTTTTTCCTCCAGAAAGAGGATTGATAAAAGTTGAAGGTTAGCTTTCTTGTTGGAATAATGAATTAGAATGAATCACGCTATAATTGAATGTTCAGTTATCAACAGAGCAAGTGAAAGTATTAGTGCTTCCAAGTGTGATAGCAAATGGAGGAGGAGAAATGAATGGGAGACAAAAACTATAACATCTCTCGTTCTGTTTTGATTTTTATGGTGACATTTTCCATTATAATTACTTGAAGTATGACGACCAAAGTGAGATATGCTTTCACATCCTTCCTTAACATGTTTAACCAAACAATCTTGGGCTCTGCGGTGCAGGTACTATCACAGGCTTTCCTGGCCTTTAATTAGAGGATCTGGACCAAATTTCTTCCTTACTCGGAAGAAACTCAGATCCATTGGAGAGGAAACAGGTGCGAAAAGGAAATGTGGGCAGACAATTTTGATGAATTTGATGGAGCCATTCTTCTTCTTTATTGATTCAGCATGTGCATAGTTAATTACACTTCCTTCTGCCACTTTTTCTCTCAGTCCTACCGCCGCTTATCGACTCCGACTATTAATTATGCAGAGTGTTTTTTTTTTTCTCCAGTTCCGCATCTCCTTCACCTCGCAAGCTTGCCTACAGAAGAGGGCATTTTAATTATGATCATCTCCGGCGTGTTGGACTGCCAGCAGCATTATTATAGTCATTTAAGAGGAGCGAGAGTTTTGGAGCTTTAATATTTTGCAAGTAGTGCTAATTATATTCCTGCGGAAATTGCTCAGTGAGAACCTCTGATTCAAGATTAATTGCTCTCCTGCATTTGCATCATTATTCTAACATGAAATCTTCTGCGGGAAGGAGGGAAAAAAAGCATTCTGATGTTTTCTTGCTCTTTCAGGATGAATCAATTTCTGGAACCACAGGCGAGGCAGGCGATGGGTTGCCCCACAGGCTTTCTCAGATTCATTCCTGACGACACAAAACCCATGAGGAATCAAGTTTTTTAAATTGGCGAGTGAGTTCCAACATCAAAGGTATATCTGCAGAGAAGTGTTTCTTATCCTTTAGCAATCGATGGAGATTACACCTGCAAATTCCATTCCATTACACAGTTCATACCTGAACATGACCCTACATATCAAGTTGACTTGGATATTGGATTTAATTTTTTTGTGTGTGCGTGTTCCAATGCTAAAGTAAGTTGACATTGACATTCCTTCTTGTGAAGTATGAGTTGGATTTGAACTGAAACAAATCTATTAACATAGGAACGCTAGTTAATTGCAAAAGAAAAAAAAAAGGAACGAAGAATGAAATCTATTATTAGTTCTTGAAATGAGGGAAAGGTAATGATGAGGGGAAAAGAAGAGCCAAGGATGCAAGGGATGAAGCATGGAAGCTTCTGCAGCGCAGGGGGGGGTCCTCCTCCCTTCCCTCTCCCTTTCCTTCTGCCTCTTCCTGTGAATGGTGATGTGGTGGGGACAGTATGTGCCCTACCCAGCCAACACCCATGTTGTCAATCCTTGGCTCTCAAGCTATCAGCCCCTAATCATGTCCCCCCTCTCATCGCAATGCCCCTCCATCAGTGCCAATCGAGTAGGGATCCACTTCCTGCTCGCACTGCATTGCCCTTCTTTGGGATTATTATCTCTTTCTTGAGCCTTCCTTTCCTTCCTCCAAACCCTGCTTTAAATCAGCATTTAAGACATTGACCATGAAGTCTGACACACACACTTTTTATTGTGGTTGGAACTTGGAATGGATTTAATTGTTATTTACGAAGGCGTTTAGAAGTTATTTAATTCAATGCTTAGCTGATCAGGTTTGTAAATGGAATGGAGCTACTGGGAAGCAGAGGTTTAAAGACAATGGCTGCTCGGTGTAGTCAATCTTGGTGACAGAATCAAACAACATTGCTCCTGAGTTGGATTTGGTGTGCTTGCTCCTCCAACTTATTTCGTTTACTATATCTCAATGGCCGGAGTAATTTTAAAGTATCATTTTTTTTATAGGTGGTAGGTGACACACCCAGCAGCATCAAGCCACTAGCAGCCATTTAAAAAACAAGGGCATTGGAAACCCACTTAATCAATGCAGCTTCGGGTAGCAAGAAGATGTGACATTACTGCACCATTATTATCCTACTACTGCTATTATGTTTGATTCATTCATTCGTTTTCATGATGAATGGTTTCATCTGATTAAAGTAAAGAAAACCTAATCATATAATGTCTAGTTATATTGTAGCAGCGATTTTAACATTATTCTCTGAACAAGTATAACTTCTCTTGTTTGTTTTTCTCTTAATGAAAAATCATAATCATGTTCAGAAATCATTTAAAAGAAAATTTTGGAGGGATAGGAGATGAAGGAAGAAGAATATTACTATGGAGGGGATGAGTTACAAATACATGACAAGTGATATGATTTGATGCGTCCTTGAAACGACAAAACATGGTCGAGTCCCAATGGGAATCTCAAAGCTCATCCCCCCTGCTGATAGCGAGAGTGAGAGTGAGACTGCTAATCGATATGTATCCTTCACGTTCGACCGACCATTTCACCTCCTCTCCTCTCCTCTCTCTTTTTATTATATCAAACGCGTTCAATGATCATCGCCCAACATACTTCCGTTCATACCAAGTTCCTCCTTTTCTAGATTAGATAAAAAAGTTTAAGCAGGGTTTTAAAATTATCATTAAATAGTACATGCTTCATTCTGATTATATACTGTTTATTGAATTAAGGTTAAAGATCACCGAGTATATTCAGATGTTAATGATTCGTTGCGCTGAACATCATTTTTTTTTTCATTTTACACTGCATTCATGCTAGTTACCTTTTCAGTCTTGATGATATAATTATAAAAACTCACAAGGGGGGTGTCCTAAAGCAAACAAAGCTTTAGATCATTAAATGGAAGGAATGATATTAGGCAAGTAAATAATGTTAGGTCTTAATATGCAAATTGATCAAAGTTTACAATGATTAGGACAGATGAGGGACTGGGGAGCCCATTAATTTAACAATTTAATTATCACAACTATGCTCATTGTGCAAGTGGTGTGATCCTCTCTGTTTCTATCTCTCTCACCAAAGTGAAGAGGCTTAAAAAGACAAACTAATCTCTCTCTATATATATTGTATAAATATGTGCAGGTGAGACATGAAGAATTAAAGAGCTGTTGACTGCTGGTTGACAGAGAAAACAATCATAAGTTTCTTAAAATAAAATAAGAAATGTAGATTGGAAAAAAGCCATCCATTTCTCTCTCATTCTCCTACGCTATCAATGATTACTCCTGCTGGAAGGAGATCCATTACAGAGATATTTAATTAATGGGTTTTCAGCTTTCAACTTCCATCACAATAATTAATTAATTAATTGAGGGGTACAAGGCATTGCCCACTGGGTTCTTGTGATGTTCCTTCTGACCATCAAACCTTAAATTATTTGCTTTCCTTTTGAGGATAGGAAATTAAAAGGGGGTTGCAATTTACCTATAAAAGCTCTGTTACTTTGGGTTTTTTTTTTGGAGGGGGGGGGGCAGTCCCACTTTTGTCCTAAAACAATTTTTTTTACCAGTGATTAGGCTTGCACAAAATTTTAAAAAATGGCACGAACATTTACTGCACACTTTAAATTCTGATTTAGACATAATTAATACCTCAGTACGAAGCATCACTGTCATCCATTCATTGGTCCTCTCTTTCAATTCTAATCAGTCTTGAATCCACAAATTTACTTCAGTTACATAGCAAATAAAAGAGTCAAAATTCTCTCTTCCTCTCCCTTTCTTTCTTTCTCTCTTACATGAACATATATTTATCTCTCATATAATATAAACATAATAAATAAATATAGAGAGACATAATATAAGGTGAAGGATACAGAGAGAGATGGAGAAAGGGGAAGAGGAGATGTCCAATGATTACGGCAGCCGACCTTGAACCCGACAAGCCGACTCGGTAACCCCAGACAAGGAGACCTGCCGGCTATTCTCCTGGATGCCTGCTGACACGTGTTCATCATCCCATCCTCCTGCCCCATTTGACGTGACCACTCGAGTCAAACTCCTCCCCCTCCTCCTGTCCTCCTCCTCCTCCTCCTCCTCCTTTCCTTTACATTTTCACTTGTTATTAATCCATTCCCCTACTCCTACTTCTGCTACTACTACTCACTGCTACTGCATACCACCACCCTCATCCTCTTCCTCTTCTCCCCTTCTTCCTCCTTCCTCTTATTATTATACTCATCCATTCCATCCTCTCTTTCTCTTTCGCTTTTTTTTATAACACTTCGACTTATTCATTCATTCATTTCTTCCTTCCTCTCCATCCCTCTCTGCTCCTCCTCTTTGTTCTTGTCTTTATTTATAGGCCCCTCCCTAAAGCCCTCGCTCTTTTCCATCAGTGCTACTCTCTCCTCCCTTTCATCTTCTTCTTCCATTCCTTCCTGCTGCAGATCAAGCTCTCTCCCAACATGGGGGATTTGGGGATGATCAGCAGCCCTCCCTCCGGCCTCGACCTCACCATCGGAGTACCCGGCTTGAACTCTTCCTCCCGGACACCGCTTCCCTCTGGTATATACATGTGTACATTTATACATTTTTGCATGCATCGATCGGTCTCAGGCTTATTCTTCTTGTTCTTCGCTGTGTGGTTTATGTGTACATATAGAAGGGGGAGGTTGTAATACCATGAGGGACCTGGACATAAACCAGCCGGCTTACGGTGGGGAGGAGGAGTACGGCACCATGGGAAGCATCGAGGAGGAAGAGGAGGAAGGTGGCACTCCCAGGCCCAAAAAGCTCCGCCTTTCCAAGGAGCAGTCCCGGCTTCTGGAGGAGAGCTTTAGGCAGCATCATACCTTGAACCCGGTACATTTATATATATATATCCTAACTCGATCAAACTCCGGCCGGCTGCCATCGTCACCATTCACCACCGGCCGGCCCCCCCCCCCCCCCTCTCTCTCTCTCTCTCTCTCTCTCGCAGCATTAAATTTTTCTTAAATGAGGATGAGCGTGCTAATTTACTCGCAATGAATGCTCGTTTCTGTTGCCATCGACATGAATGAAATGGGAGCCATTTTTTATTTTTCGTTCTGAAACGGCAGAAGCAGAAGGAGGCGTTGGCGATGAAGCTGAAGCTGCGGCCGCGCCAGGTGGAGGTCTGGTTTCAAAACCGGAGGGCCAGGTGAGCGAGTTAAACGATTGCCGCTGCTGCGAAGCATTAAATAAATCTCTCTTTTTTGTGTCATCCTTCCTCCGACTCGTAGTTAATTATGAGCACATTTAAATCGGTCAATTGAAGTGTTCTTGACGCATATGCAGGAGAGAAAAAAAAAACGTTTTCGTCGAGATCTGTACTGTCTTCTCCTCCTTCTACGGCAGCCGTGCTGTTGTATTTACTCGGTTCATTGATTGATTAGTGTTAAATATGCTGTGTATTTATGATGCGTAGAACTCTTGCAATGAAGAAGAGATCCCAAGTACTTGACGGTGGGACGCAGCACAGTGGTGTGATGGGAAAAATGATAATAATATCGCCTCTGATGCCTTTGTACTGGGACCTCAGCTTGCCTCCATAAATGGATGCCTCTCTCTTATTTAATTCTCCTTCTTTTGGAACCCTCGTCCTCCCTATTTTTGAATTTTTGATACATACATCTGTCGCGGGAATTAAGAAAGCATAAGTGATCTAATGATGATGATGATTAATTAGAGCTGCTTTTGAGGATGCCGCAGGACGAAGCTGAAGCAGACGGAGATGGAGTGCGAGTACCTGAAGCGGTGCTTCGGGTCTCTGACGGAGGAGAACAGGCGGCTGCAGCGGGAGGTGGAGGAGCTGAGGGCGCTGCGGGTGGCGCCGCCGACGGTGCTCTCGCCGCACACGCGCCAGCCCCTGCCGGCATCGTCCCTGACCATGTGCCCCAGGTGCGAGAGGGTGACGGCGGCCGCAGCAACGCCCCGTGCCGTCGTCGGCGGCGCAAGGGCGCCGGCGGCGGTGGCGTCTCCCTTTCAGCGGCCGACGGCTTGCTGATGTTTTTTTTGGACCTTGGGGCGGCGCCGGCGGTGGCGGTGGTGGTTGATGACCGGTTTCCGATTTCCATAGATGGTGGTGGGGATGGGAGATAGATTTTGTACATGGATATGGGCTTTGACTTGAATTAAGCTTTTCTTTCTTCATGTTTGCTTCTTCTAATTAATCCAAGACATGCTTCATCTTCTTGCTCTCTCCTTCATTTCATTTTGCAGCTGCATTTAATATTATATATATAATAATAATAAATTCAATGACTAAAGAATAATAATAATGGGTGAAACATAGGGAATGATGAAGGGTTTAAAAATAATAATAAGATGAAGAATGAGAAATAATTAAAAAATCATAGTTAGGGACAAAATGATCAGCACGTGAAGTGGCAACATTATTTTGGAGATCAGAGCAAGTACCGCTGTGCTCTCATAGCACAAGATCATGTGTTCTTGTTTGATTTCATAATAATTAATGATGAACCTACTTCTCTCTCTCCCTCCTCTATTGAAAAAAGAATAAGAATGATAATTATTATTCATCTGACAGTGTCTGTGTCTGTTTGTGATGGAAGATGATGAGGCATCATAATTAACCATTATATTTCCATTATTTTTATATTGGAAATGACGAGATCTTCTCCTAATTATTGCTTGAGAGAGTTGTAAAAATTGGGAAATCAAACCCATTTGGTGGTCCTTACTCCTTTCTCACCACCACCTGAGCAGGTATGTTCCAGATATGTTGTACCAAGAATTAGTGCAACTTGATGGGAACTAATCAAATATTTCTTAATTTCAATCCTCTTTGTTATTATTATTTGATTATGACCATATATGTTCCATATAACTGGATGATTATAACTCTTTAAAAAATTAAACACATTAACTTTAAGGACTCAAGACCTACATAAATACAGTCTTTTGTGTCTGAAAGATAAAAATTGCATTCCATTAAGAACGGGAGTACATAATAAAAGTTGAGGGAAAATATTTTTTGAGATTTGACAATAGAGGAAGACTACTATGCTTGTAGTAGGGAAAACAAAGCATCCTAAGCAAGGTGATAAAACCAGCAAGAAGGACTGGAGCTGATAGATATCAAGTATAATACTCCTAGTGAACTAAGGAATATGAAAGATCCTGTTACCTGCCTTAGCCCAATTTGTGCTTGTTTCAGATCCACAACATTGAGTTGAAGGGCTTTCAAGTACATCAATATAGTATTTATTTGAAGCAATAAAGTAACCAATAGAGGAAAATTTTGCTTCAGATATAAATAAGAGCATTGGTTCTACATGGAGAGCAATTTTCTGAATACTTTCTTAAAATATTTTCATCAATCAATTAATTCTGACAGCCACATCTTCTGAATCGTTCGATGGACATCGACTTGATGGATTGTTAGATAAAAGACGAAGGATTTGGCAGGACAGCCTGGACTTCTTTTATCCTGACAGTAAATAGATGAAAAGAAATGCCATCGTTTGTGACTCCAAATGCACAACTGAGATGGGTCAAGAAAGATGCACTACTGCACCACCTAGTCTACAACCCGGAGAGATCAAATAGCCAGCACCTTTCTCCATGGACCTACATGGCAACCAAGTATTATCAAGGAGCACTTATCACAATTAAATCAATCAATCTAATGGTTTAGGAATGATTAATATACAACTCAAAAACCCATCACACTTCTCTTTATATACCATACCAAACATTAGATGATCATGAACATGGTTGTCCATTTTCTTTTGATTGATACTCAGGCAGGCCATCATCTTGTAGAATGACACAGGCATCAAACATTGTGTTCGAAGACCAATTTTCTGTTTATTTAAGTCTTGATGGATCCTTTCATCCGGTTGTTCTTGAAGAAGAAATAAGTACCATCAACATCAAAGCTGATTGATTTAATGCATATGATGGGTTACTTACCAAGGACAATTTAAAGTTTCTTTGATTTGGAGCCCACATTAGCTCATTCTCTTCAGCATTAACGAAGTTTCCTCCCCTCAAGACCTCCTCATCTCTCAATCTCATGGCATGGGCATGAACAGTCAGCATCAGCACATTAAGAGCAAGACTCTAAATGCAAAGTTACAAAGGCAAATGACAAGTACTACTCCAGTCCTATCTTGCACCTTCAATTCAGTAACTCAAATGTCAAGCTCAGCTTTTGATCACAAGCAAGGACCCATTTGACACATGGGCTGGGGATGGGCATGCCCCTCATACATGGACATGGTCCTACTCATCCCTAGCACTGTGTTGCATCTGAAGGACATCCCAGCTACAGCTTCTAGTCATGCCTTTTTCTTGTTATCATTGGATATAATGTGCTGTCAGAATATTACTGTCTCTATCTCTTTGTGACCAATCAACATTTTTTTCTCTTTACATAAATCTGACCATCATATTCTCTAAAATAACAATTTACTGGTTAAATTGGATGAGCTATATATGCATTGTGACTACTGCCAAATAGTTGATTGTTTTGCAAATTGTGTTGTATGTAAGCTCTAAACGTAGATAAGAAACTATAGTTCACCACTGCATCAGAGAATTGACCCAATCATAGGAGAGAAAGCAGCTTTTTAACGCTTTTGATTTGAGGTTTCTAATTTCTCAAGGGGAGTCTGGCATTTCCTCTTTGGCGACCATGGAAAAGTTGTCAAGGACTGCACTGGTCATTTTTCTTGGCCTTCAAAATCCCAAAGTTCTTATCCTCATACCTAGATCCCCTCTCACATGGCTTGTGATTGCCATCTGCACTAGTTATTTGAACCTAGAGGCAAAAGCTTTGTTCAGTCAGGTGAAGCCTACACCTGTACATCCAAAAGACCTAAAAACAAGCTGCCACGAGTTGTCATATAAATTCTAGTGATATCTGAAAAGACACGATTTCTTAAGATTTTGTGCCTTACCAGAAATAAGGTTACATGGTTGTCCTATGATTCTCGACTTCGTTGTCAAATCCTGCATAAAACTGGATTATTCGAAAAAAATAAGGCACGGGAAGTTTCATTATCTTCTTGCCATAACAGCTTAATATCGATGTTCCTGAATGGTAGAATTTTAGCAAGCTTGGTTCTTTTCATTCCAGGGAAGCTCTTCAATCAAATAATGCAAAACCGAAATTGAAACTTTGAAAGGCAACAACTTTGACCCAACAAAGGAGATACAAATGAAAAGTTCTCTCATATGGTTCACCTGTGAGGCGTATGAACGAAAGTTTATGGACAAAATCAGATCATGTACGTCGAGACTCCTCTTAAAAGTGCCATCTTCTAAGAGCAAAGTGGTTAATGCAGATCTAGTAAAACATCTTAGAACAAATTAAGAGGTCCAGAGTGTTATCCTTTTCTTGAAGTAATGGTTGTTCAGATATCCAGTGACAATATAAAACATTGCATCCTCGCCATGACAGATGAAGGCATTTTGTATGAATCGTCAAATCAGGCCCCCTGCAATCTTTATATTTGAGGAGGTAATTTTAAGACCACATAAACAGTTACAAGAGGAAAATGGTCTGTTTTGTTCTCCTATAGCAAGAATGCTACTAGTATTCCTGCTGGCAGAAAAACTTTGCTCATCCAAAAAATTCTATAATGATGTACGGTATCAAACTGATCAATCAAACACAACAACAGCATTATATGGATAAAAATAACAACAAATTTTCCAACAAAAATTGACGAATATGAGTTTTGAACATTAGGTCAGGGATCTAACGGCTCATTAAGGAAAAGGAGGGCTCTCAAATTGCTCAGTGCAGAATCTGTTTGAAAAATACATCTACTCTAACAAACAAAGTTCTTGGCAAAGGTAATGAAAAACTACTCAAAAATAAAAATCTAGACCTATCAAATAAAATACTGGACCTCGTCTACCTATGAAATTCCTCTGTGTGCATCAGCTTTTTTACAGATCGAGTAATGACCGCAAGAACAACAAAGCCGCCAAGGATGACAAGCAAAATACCCAGGAAGTTGATTAGAAAAGCCTCATTTGAGTAGCGCATTAGTATGTTGCTGGTTTGGAGAAAAGTGGCCTTCTCCAAGAGGCCTGTAGAAGCAGTAACGATGGAAAGACCATAGATATATAACCCCAAAAATACATGCCAGGGTAGCAGGGAAGCTCTGCTATTTTTTGAGCCTCCAGGATACCAAAATGTAGCAAACCCCACTCCCCACTACGCAAAGGCACAAAATACAATCACTTAGGAATTTAGGAAAAAATAATGAAAGGAAAAGAGAAATGGTAATAGGAGCATTGAAACACCTGAATGCCAAATAATAGAAGACATGTCAGCCCCAGCCAAGAATGCAGACTATAGAAGTTATCGATGCCCTTGTCATTATGGAATTTCAGAGCTGCCCAAATTCCAATAAGTCCTAAGCACAAGGCGATAAACTGCATCGTAAGATGCACCGCTTTCTTGAAATTCTTGGTTCCTGATAGCGTCTGGTAGGATAATATAGCTGCCAAAACCAGCAAATGGAATAAGTAAAAAAATAAGAGGGGCATAGAAACTACAGCAGTCGATATATCTTAGGTAATAAATTTGCTAAAAGTTGTTGAAGAACGTAAGAAATCTCTACGCATTTGCTCAGGAAGCACTTGGCATATAAGAAGCAAGACACAGGTCATCAATTTTCAAAATCCATGAGTATATGATATTACTATGTCCAAGAACGTGCGGAGATTCAGAAAAACTGGAAAAGTGACTGATATATGGTTAAAAACATATACTTAAGGAGGAGAATTTATACCTTCACCATTTAGAAGTATGAATCCAACCATCATTAACACAGGATGTACCTACAAGTGTGACATATTTCTTAGAGTAGATTAGAAACCTCCCAGATTATCCATTCATTAAAATATCTTATCAGATTTCTGTATATTTCCAACAGCGTTAAAAGGAACATTCTATTAGTTCTTCGTGAACCTATTGAAAGGCATCAACCTGACTACAGAGCATAAAACTCTAGACAAAAAGATCTAATGTCTGTATCTGACTAACATAACATATATAGGTAAGTATAGAAAGGCTTCCTGCCTTCGGATAAATTAGCAAGTAAAGGCTTTGAAACAATTGCAGAGGTAAAGGTTGTGCTCCTTACCTAACAAAGTAACTATGCATTAGATCTTTCATTCATACACTATAACTGAAGTGATTCTGAGATGGTATGCAGATGAAATATCAGCCTATTCTGATTTTCTAGCAATTCTCTACCTTGCTGAATAAAACAGAGACAAAGATGAGAAAGAATGCCCCCGTCTTAAAGGTCAATAGCATATTGACTGGATGATACTAACATAATAAAAAAGAAAGTTGTAAAACTATGACCATTTTCATCATTCCTGGAAAGAATACGCTTCACAGACAAATTAAAATTATTTTTCTTCATTTTATTTGGTTACTGTGGGTATACAATATTCTATTTAGGCATATTTGAACATCTAGCACATAATTTCTCCTTTCTACTTAGTTAACTTTTATCCTCATGAGCATTTCATCATGTTCTTTTATTATTAAGAAACCATATGATTTTATTTACACTAAGGCAGCACAGTTAATTCCAAAGTTTACAAAATCAAGAGTACCGATCCAGATATTAAGATGGTTAGTAACACAGATCTGACTGACTTTTTCATGCACCAGAAAGTAACATGAGATGATGAAACATAAATATTAAAAAGGTCATTGCCAAGATAGCAGCAGCAAGCCAAAATGTGCCAACTATTTGGGGCGGCAGTTGGCTACATTAATTCCTCTGTGCAAGAAAGTTTCTTTGGTTAAACCAAAGTGTATAAATCTCTTTTATTCTTCTTAGGTCTCCAACTCTCTCTTCATGTTATCAATTAGTTTCATCTGATCAAAACATCTAGGTCTTGTTTGATTATCTTTCTATTCTCAAGTATGACAACATCATATGAAGTATTAGTTCCGTTAAATTCTCTAACAACTTTGGCTGAATATTGATCAATCCACAGAAGTAGGGTGCATAAATGGGTGTCTGACATCTGTGAAGTTGCTAACTTGAATATCAAGGGATGAGGAATTGATGGTTATAATCAGGTCGACTGAAAGAGTCCTCGTGATTCACGGTTGAATACATGTGTCAAGCTGTACGTTATTTATTTATTTGAAAGATATATATAAGATAGTGATACCATATTTTCATTCTACCACCGACTTGAATAACCATCAATTCTCAATCATGTCATTTGTCCTTTATGCAAATTCAAATATCTCTATCTTGCACACAGAACTAAAGAGAAGTCCTTTCCTATCACTGTTTTTGCATCTTTTCATCACTTTCAAATCATAAACAATTAGTTGCTGAACGAGATACATATAACATTAGAATCGACTAAAGTGAATCTTTTTTGTAAGTACTCATCAGTACAGACAAGACTAATCTATTGATTCAGTACTGCCACACCAGCTTTAGCGTACATTTCTTCACTCAGAACTTTAAACTATCATTAACAGTCAATTAATTGAATATCCACCGAAGAGTTCATCCATAAATGGATCGAAGATATCCACGAATACTAGTCTACAGCTTACCAAATCCTTCGATGTCATTGACGAAGCATTTTTGTTCCTGTTTTAATTACCAAATCCATGAATACTAGTCTATAGCTTACCAAATCTCTCGTATCAGGAAATGAAATAAAATAAACGGAAAAAGCTTCAAATTCAGTTTCTTCCGTACTTATGTACTTCTAGCAGTATCTCGTGAAGTTAAAATTCAATTTGGCAACCATCAAATGAAAAGATAGAAGCAAAAAACTGAACCCAAATAAGAGAAAGGAAAGATTACATTGAAGATGAGATCCCTGTTGTCGGAGATCAGGGTAACTCCTCCACGGAAGTAGACATTCCAGGTGACGGCAAGTACGGAAACGGCGGCGCCCATCAGGCGGATGATGGGCACGATTGAAAGGCAGAAGACGGGGGCGGCCGCCGTCCCCTCTGACGGAGGCAGGGGCATCTCCTGGAGGGGATCGGAGTCATGGAGACGGGTTTCCCCGGACTCCCCCGACTTGAATGCGTGCGCTTCGGTGGTCGTTGGCGGCTCCTCCGTAAGCATGCCGGCTTCCTTTTTGGGTTTCTGGAGGACGACGACTAAAAATGGGGATGGATAAATTTTAGTTATGCCCCTCCATTTTATCGATTTAGCCCTCATAATTTATTTAATCCGAAATGATTCGTTCATGTTTATAAAAAAACTTTTTAATTTCTATATTAATGATCGAGCAAGAAAATAATTAAATATTAAGAAACTGTAATACTATAAGTAGGCAACGTGTAATAGAAAAACAAATATCAGAAAATATAATTAAACTCATTAATCTTCATGTGCCTAAATATCTCATTATTTATTTCCCTAACAATTTAGTATCACATGCCCTTTAAATAAAGATGATACCACCGCACAGCCTGAACAAAATTCTCGTATCAAATGAGTACAATCAAAGCGCTTACCATAACAAAACACCAAGTTGTTTGAAAGGTTGACCAAGTTGATCTATTTACAGGGCCACTGACCATCAAATGACTTGCCAGCACCTAAATCTAGTTTGTTGAGTCTCAATGTTTAGATGCTAGCACTTAAGTACTCTTGACGGAAATTAAAAAAAGGATTCAGCAGACAGTATTGCACGACAAAATCAACAACTTTCATTTCCTTTCTGCCACTGTCTTTCCAGTGCCCTGACATTTGGTTCCACCAAAGAGAGTCTCAGTCTGGAAGGTCGATTATCTTCGTCATCACTTTCTTCACTGTCAGATATAATGATGCTCTCTAGGAACGCAGGACTTACTCCCACCTGCTTAGGACTATCTACCAAAGCATTTTTCTGATGCTCATGAAGAGAATTTTTTTCAAAATAGAGTCCGGAGTTCTGCAGCTCAGGACAAGATGAACTCTTCATTTCTAATATTTGTTGAATAGATGCTACGTTGTCCTTTATGTCATTATGATACTTTCCAGTAGACATCGATGGGTTCGCTGACAAGCTTTGACATGTAAGGCGAAGCTTCTTCCTAGTCCCATCTCTCTGTTTGACTGGATTATCTTGACTGCTTGATCCGTCAGCTGCCACCTGCTTAGGCTTATTAATCAAGAACGTCTCAAAAGGTTCATTAACTGTGGGACTGAAATGCTGCAACAACTTGGGAGAAGCTGAACTAATTTTCTTATCTAATATTTCTCGGGCATGTGCGATATTCTCCTCTTCATTGGTGTTCAACCCAGTAGCCGCCATTTGTTTTGCTGGAACATTTTGACATGATAGGTGAAGCTTTTTCCGTGTTCGATTCGCTTTGACTGGATTTTCTGGAGCATTAGCCTTACCAGCTTCTAGTGGAGCCTAAAAGGCAAGAAGTGCATTATTAGTAGGCTGCATATAAGAAACAAACCAAATACACTATATCACAACTATTTCTTGACCAAAACTAACTTCAATCCATTATAACTAACGTGCCAAGGAATCAAATAAAGAGACAGATTTCATGCACTACCAAATGTGGATTGGACAAAACAGCATGATCATAACTTCTGCTGGTTGAGCCAGGAGTAGCATATCTCTCTGTCCAAGTTATGGCTGTCTGTTTAAAGACATGTGCATTGTACTTGAACTCCCTGCTCTGAGGAAAAAGAGGAAAATAAGGAGCCATGAATCATCATCCTATTTTCTTATTTGGAAATCACTAGTACGTACAATGTCCGCCATTAGGGCATCATCAGGGTTAGGCTCGCTCAGTAACAAACGAATACTTGTCAAAACTGTTGAAATGTTCATTGATGGTTGCCATGCACCCTATGGTATTGCATCTCTTGTCATTTCTCAGCACATAAAATATATTAAAGAAGTATTATGTTGAAATATCCTCTACATAAATAAAACGAAGAATCGCACATGTAAATCTGCAAAAATCCATTAAACTATTCTATTTTCCTATCCCTATAAAGTGATTTGACATATATCCTCCAGCTTCCATAGCTGAAATCGGCTTGATCTTGCTTAATTATGAAAATCATGGATCAACATAAAAGCCAAATATTCCTTGTCCAATTTGTTCTATCCTGACACATCCCTCATAGAGTACAATTCCTCCTTTTCCGAGGAATTTCCATAAATAGCAAAGCCATTTGAAACATCAAAGTCTAGAGAAGCAATTTTATTTGGAAATCTATTTTGCTTAACTGTTAAGATCGCACGATCTGAGTGAATATGTGCACCTTTGGTGGTAAGTTAAGGATATCAAGACAAATGCGACCTCCGTTGTCAATGTTGGGATGGTAAATTGGTGTAAGAAAGGTCACATTTGGTGGTTGGAAAGGATATCTGCACTTGAATGAAAACACCAATTTTGTTAACATAAACAATTACAAATGTACAAATAATAAAACTGGGATAAAAGCATGCATTAAGCTAAAAAAAAACAACTAGCAAAAACCTTTCAGGTATTTGGATCTTAATGGTAAAGATGCCTTTGGAGTACACAGTTTCTTCGGGTCCTTCAACATCTGTTAGTGGTAAAGTTGGCTTAGCAGCTGGCTCACACGCAGAACCTAACATCACATAAAGAGAAAAGAAAACAAGATGAAGCTTACAGGCCTCAATACTCAGCAGCGATACCAATGATTCTTCTGGATTGTCAGACAGAGATGGAAGAGAGACCCCAGGAGGTGGGTCAGCCACGAGCAGCTTAAGCTCTTTCTGCAGTCTCAGATTCAATCTTGCAGCTTGTGCCATCTTCTGCAGCACACATGCATATTTACCAAATTATCATCAGAGTTCTTAGTAACAGAAACGGGCCATAGCTAATGAAAGGACTAAAACTTAAGAAAGAATGTTATGAGTATCATATGTAGTATTGCTAGCTTGAAAGGGTGCCGGGTTAATAATGTGCATATCTATATCGATAACCACCCACAAACCTCTTCTGAGAGTCAGTTTTGACAGAAAATAGCCAATTTCGTCCTCATCACTGAGATAAGTTAAAACTTTCTGCTGCCTCTGATAACTTATGCTACTAAAGGGAAGCATTATGTTCCATTGAAAAGGTCACACTAACTTGATTACTGCATCTCAAAAAGATAGAATCTATATAAAATCCCATGTCGACAAAAACAAAGATACAAGCTTCACATATGGAATAGACAAAATAAAACAAACTAAATGAACTGATAATTTGTAAGAACTTTTCCAAAAACAATATTAAGGTCCAAAAAGCAAGACGGGGGAAGATCGAAGGAAATTTTTATCAGGGTCAGGAAAGAAAAACTTCACTTGCATCTATCGATCGCCGTCGCTACTCCTCTTCCTCAATCGAGCCACCTAACGCCGACGGTGGCCGGAGAAACGAGAGTGCGTTGGAAAAGGCAGACGGCTAGGGCTCGACGAAGAATTGGGAGGGAAGGCCAAATGGAGTTGCGAGCGGCAATCATCAGTCCATGGGTTTTTAAAATCACGACTTAAGAAAAGACCATCCACGTGGCGGCGGATGATGATCGGAGAAATTACAAAGAGCATGTTCTGGCGCATTCCACGTCATTTACTGGTAACTTAAAGCGTAGACAAAGTCTGGACTTGAATAATTTCGTGCCCTCGAATCGGGCGCGGATTTTAAATGCTTCACCCAAAATCCGACATCTCCAGATCGGCAACGCATGATCGGATCGCATCCAATTCCAACCTAATCACAGAGAGAGAGAGAGAGAGAGAGAGAGAGAGGCGGAAGAGCAGTACGGAGGAAGAGATCGAAGCTTGCTGCGATGGGTTTCTGGATGACGACGGTCATCTTCATCTTGGTGGGCGCTGTCGCCTCCATCTCCACCCGCATCTGCTGCAACCGGGGACCTTCCACTAATCTGTACGGCATCCCTTCCGTTCTTCTCCTTTCTTTAGTTCTTATATCTACATTGGTTGTCATCACCAGGGTCTGTTTGAAATTTCCATATTTTTACGTTCTCGCTGTGTTTTTATGATGCGAGTCTGAGATTCATAGGTTTGATATTTGTTCGATCCACGATTAGGTTAAATTGATAAAATCGATAGAAGTATCTTATGCATTCTTCGCACGATTGTCTGTTGTGCTAATTGTTTTGTAAGTTTGATCCGCTAGGTATCTAGTTTCATTTTTGTGGTGAAAGTTAGATGCTTTCCTAGAAGTATCTTTTGTATCAAATTTATGCAAGATTCGTTTGAGATACTTTTTTTATTTTTTTAGGTTTATTGATTGATTTAGGATACTTGATGCGTTTATCAGAATGGTGGGCAATGATGTCAAACTGGTTTAGAAATCATATTTTTCTACTTTAGTTACCCAACCTTCTACTAGTCATTCTAATTTGCTTGGGACGTATCGTTGATGGTTGTGTTGCTCTAGATTATGTAATTTTTTTTTCTCACATCCCTTTGGATGGTTTATTTCATCGTTTTATATAGTTGAAATGAATGCAATGCTATTATTCAAAAAAAAAAAAAAAAACCTTCTAGTAGTCATAATTGTCCTGTTCATCTTTGGTCACTATGTCCCGTGCTTTGTATATCCTCACATTGGTAAGTGACGTTGTATTTATCCTTGTAGTTATATCCTCACGTCGTATGATGAGAGAATTGTTGGATGATATTTAACTTGCTAATTAGGATTCACCATGGATCGAACTTTCTCTTCGAAAAACTCCAATGGATAACCCTTGATAAACTCCGTGCTGTCCAGAAAACCATGAAAAGGGGTTCTCAACTACATTTTTATTGCTCTCATAAAGTCAGATCAGGATATAATTTACAGGAGTTGCTTTTTCGATCTGCGATAATGAATCACAACGGATGTAGATTTTCCTAGTCTCAATCTGGTTTTATTAAAACATAGTGAACTCCTAATCATAGAACAATTGATAAAGTATTTGTTGCTGGACTTTGACCAATTTTACCAAAATCATTTAGAACTTGTTTGAAATGAAGAAAAATTATGTTATTAAAATTCTGATTTCATAGTTTTAATAGATTTCTTTGTTTCGAATATAAAAAAATTTAGGGAATCCTTAAAAGTGTGGGCTTTCAACATGATCAAATGACCAGATTTATAATTCACATTCGCTTTTATCATCAGTTTATCTTTACATCCACATTCAATAATTAATTAAGATACTCAAGATACAACTTAAGGGTAATTTAGTAAACTACCATGCGAGAAGAAATTTCATTCTTTCATTTCTGCAGACATAGTAATTGGATTTTACATTATTGACTTCAATTCTATAATAAAATCCGCTTCCCTCTTCCCTTGTTGTCAGTTGCATCTGTGAACTGACCCGCAATTTGTTTGTGCAGGTTTCATTTAACATTGATCATCACAGCAACAGTTTGCTGTTGGATGATGTAAGTTCCCCCATCTCTTGCTATATTTTCTTTCCATGTATCATTCTATCTCATAGCTATCTTTTAATTCTTAACAATCTTTGGAAATTTTAATTTTAATTTTTGTTTCCATTTATTCATGCAATAAAAATGTCTTGCTAAGCTCTAGTGTTGAGAGAATTTATCCATATAGCTACGGTGTTAAAAAAAAAAATCAAAACTGGTGACAAAGATAACACTCCTCAGGCGTGTAAGCTTTGTATAGAATGTGGCACCTTGTCATCAAACTGAGCACATGAAACATACTGACCTAACAGTAACAAAATATATGGAAATAAGTGTTTTGGGATCCACATCCAAGTTTCTGCATAAATATCTGCTTTTCTGAAAAGATTCATTCCTAAGAACTTCCCTTTTCAGTGTACATGCGCTCCTTTTTATCATTGAAGTTTTGACTATCCAGTTGCAGTTACTTAATTGGATTAATTGCATGGCCACTTTGTGTGTTAAGGATAAATTGCGCAGTGGATGCCCTTAAATAGGTGCAACTAAATTTCCGGTCATATGTGGTCAACTATTTTTAATTATCACGTTCATGTCAGCATCCTTCTCCTTAACTTGTTTGTGATGGAGCATGGACATGGGCCCATGTGTATACTAACATAAATCCTTGAACTCCCTCATGGACTTTAAGAATTAACCAGATTAAAATTGATAGCTGGTTTGTAATACAGCGGAGGGTATTCATCATCAATTTATCAGTATTGGTGGTGTCAACTTAATTAACTTTGCTTTGTTTAAGTGTGTAAACCATGTAAAAGATAGCCTCAAAATAGATTTCTGAGTTTGCCTGTTGCATGCTATACTCATTTGATCTCTTGTTGGTCTATTAGTTTCTGCTGAAAAAAATTCCAGGTTTGCCCGTATATTATTATGATAGAATTATATTTTTAAAAAGTTCTCGGTTCCTTGGCTTATTTGTATTGTACACGAAGCATTATTTGCATCATTCTTTGGATGGATGTTGAAGGAATACGTACACTTCTATTGCTGAAATTGAATCCTATACAAAAATGACAATCTTAGGGAACTTATGAAAAATGACTTGTCTTTGCAGTTTTATTATTGTTGGTTTCCATCCTTGTAGATCTAGCCATTTGCACGTCCATTTTTGTTGGTTATAACCACAGAGATATTTAACTAGGCCCCAAGTATTGAACCTAACTGGTATAAGCGAATACTACCATATTATTTGTCCCCATAATTTTAACAACTTTCTCTTCTTCCATTCGCATTTTCTCACAAAGACTTATTTTAATAGAAGCGATTGCCTAAATCTATTAAACCTAGTTGCTCCTCGAATTGGAAACCCAAGCCAAAAGAGCCATGTTACTTTATATAAAGACCATCTTGACTTATTATTAGAACTCAAGTATGGTATGCAATTTCATTGTGTGGAGGTCTGCCAACCAAAATTTGTTCAAGAAACCTGGAATAACTATCAATTGCAAAATGTCTTAAAGGAGTGACTCCTGGGAGGCATGCTATGGTAAGTTTTATAATGGTCAGTGACAGAGTAGTTATTTGGTCACATCTTTCATGCAATTTTTACCATCCCATTCATATGTCATATTAACATACAATTTATTCGTTGTATGGGTTCAATACTCACCAAGTTCTAAAACAAATTTATTCGTTATATTTTTGAGCAATCATCCATCAATTGTTTAAGTAAGACAGATCTTTCCAGCAGAAACTAATGACAAAATGGGCAGTTATTTTTCTCCAACAACATCGAAAATGAGAGCTTATGTACTTTAATGGTGGTGCAATTGTGTGCTAATTGTAAGGATATTTACTGAGTTCTTTCCTTGTTAGGTGGGCTATTGTCTATCTTGCACAGCTGAAGCCTCTAATTGTACCAATTCTGAATGAGGAGGAGTGAGATTCCTGTCAAGGAATAATTTGAATCATGTGCAATGTTCTCCCAAGGTATATTCCATTTTGGTTACCATACAACTCAACATCTTATTGTAAGATTTTTCAACTTTTATAAAACTATGAACAAAAAGTGAGGTATTGAAAAACTTGATGTGCATCCTTTGTGTATTGATGTTATGCTTCCCTTTAGTTGAATCTCTTGACAATTACTTGAGGCCTCTGGTCCCAAGCAGTTAATTGGTCAATTTGTTGCTTCTCAACCACATTGATGTCTGATATTTCAGGAGAATGTGTGGACTTAAGCCCCTAAATCTTTGTTACATTCTGTACAAAAGTGATGAAAGCTTCTTTTTTATTTTTTGAAGACTTATGAAGAATATAAATAAGATCAGCACAAATGACATTATTCACTATTTGCAAATTTTACATGGTAAATGATAGTCAATTTATTTGTTTGTCTTTTAGTCTATCTGCAGCTGACCACTCATCGTTGTAGTTGTTCTTTTGTTTGTTTTTTTTCCTAATATTGACTGAGTTGCAAACGTATGATGTTCTGTAAGAGCTTTTCTCCGCAACTAGCTAAGTAATATAAGCTGCTGCTCACTCATGGTTATAGTTTGATATGTAAGTTCTTTTCATGAAATATGCTTAATATCATAGGGATTAAATAAGTTTACAAACATTCAAGAGAATTGGTTGGATTATAATTTGGTCAATTTTATACCTTCCATATGAGGCCATTGTTGTAGTTTTCAGTTTCATTATTTGTACGTATGTTTGAGATGCCATGATGAGTCTTCAATAGAAAAAGTTAGTGGTCCTATGTTACTAATTTCAAAAGAATCTAGATGATGCCAATTGCCAATTGGAAAGGAAGAAGCTGCCAAATTACTGAGGTTGACAAGTCAACCAATTAGACAATGTATTAATGGATTATGCTTGAGCCCTGACCTAATGAGAAATGTAGAATCGACCACGTCTCCCCCCTCCCTGCCAACTAAATCTCTTGTCATTTTTGCCAAATCTTTTATTCATCCATCCATTTCCAAATGATTTAGACATTATTGTTCATATCCTTGTCCAATAACCCCAAGACTTCCATACTTATTTATCAATTGTCACTATAGGTTAAAGCTGTGCATTATTGTCCTCTCAAGAAATTTACTTTCTCCGTTCGTCTTTAGATTTTAAGGTCAAAATACTCCCTTTATTATTTCAAACATTACTACTGATGTCTTCTATGATTAATCAAAATTGATTTAGCCCATGTGATTTGTATATGTCCTTGCTGGGTCTTCTTTTGACATTTTACCATTTCAAAATCTTCTTTTTGAAAAAGATATCCCCATTTGTGCCCAACATCTATTTTCTCACAAATAATAACAATAATGAGTTCAGACAACCATCTCATAATCTAATTTCCACAATTATATATATTTTTGTACGTGATGTAAATTAGAATTGGCTAAATGACTTTTTAGAATGGTAAAGTAGTCATTATTCAAATTTTTTTCAACAAAATTACCTAAAATAAAGGAGCTCTACTTTAAGACTTTAATGAAATGCTATGCCAATTAAGAAAACCTTTGTTGCCCATGAAATCAATAATTTCTAGTCTCGAACTGATAATTTTTTCAGTGTCTGAACCAATTGAGAAGACCTACGGACGCTATAAAATTGATCATCAAGTCTATTAATTTTAATCATCAAATCTATGATCAAATAATTTTGATTATGAAATCTATGATCAATTGCTGATGGCGTCAAAGAATAGTAGTAAAAAGTAATTTTTGTTCCCGTACACCGGTGGTGAGCGGATACTCGAATCCGGTCACCGGTGCGCCATCCGACTCCGAGCTGTTACTCGCTTTAATTAACGCTCGCCATTCAAACACCGACTCCAACAAACGACCGCCTCGTCTGCCCGTCGCCCGCGGTCATCTCATCCCCGCCTGCCCACCGCGCCACCTTGTCCTGTGCACCCCCACGCGATGGCCGGAGCGGTGGCGACGGAGGGCGCAGGAACCTGGAGCAGGGAGGACGACAAGGTTTTTGAGAACGCACTGGCCACCCTTTCGAAGGGGAAGGAGGGGACGGAAGGCGAGAGCGACGCGTGGTGGGAGCTCGTCGCGGCTCAGGTCCCCGGGAAGAGCGCGGCGGAGGTGAGGCAGCACTACGAGGCGCTGGTGGATGACCTGAAGGCCATCGAAGCCGGACGGGTCCCCCTTCCGCGCTACGTCGGGGAGGATCCCTCCCCCTCGGGTTCGGCTCCGGCGTCGGCGACTTCCTCCAAGGAGAAGCAACAGCAGAACCAAAACGATCCTGGTAGCCACCACGGATCAGGGGATAGAAAGAGAGGAGGCCTTGACATTGGGGGGCAGGGCAAGAGCTGCTCCAAGGCCGAGCAAGAGCGACGGAAAGGGATCCCATGGACCGAAGAAGAGCACAGGTTGATTCCTCTTCCCCTTCCTTGGACCGGTAGATTACACTTTTGGGATGCATCTATTAGTTTAATTTCTAGGGCTGTATATTTTGTTTACCATCTGAATACGATGTTAACAACGCATGCTTAAAAACTGATGTTTTTTTCCTTCCACGGCACAGTATAATCAACTTAAAAATCTTGAAGATTTCCTTGAAGTTTTTAGACCTGTTTATGGTCCATGTTTTGTTCTAGTTCATGTGTGGCTTTGAGCAAACTTCTTTCGACTGTCTGTATTTCTTAATCCCAAAGTTACATACAGTAACATGAAGTCAACCTCTAGGTGGTACCCCCTTCAAATAAGCTTCAAATTATTGTGGATCCATCATTCTGATTGTCTTGTACCTGATAGCTAACCCTGCATTAGCAAGATTCAGAATTCCGATGGAGATGATAGGGGCAACTTCACCACTGATGATGTTTCTTGTGCTATGATCTCCATCCACGGATCATGCATGCTTTGGGCCTTTGATTACATATTTTTTCCTGTTGGCAATGTTTTCCACTTTGAACAATCTTATAGGTGGCTTATCTTCTAAAGATTTGTCGTAATATATCTCACAATTATATTAGGAAGTGAACTTATGTATTTTTTTTGAAAGATAGCATCACCTTCATTTCACCAATCTGAGATGATACTAAGTGAACTTATGTGTTGGTATGCAAATATACTAAAACTTGCAGCCTATCATTAAATCATGACTCATTTCTCACTAATCCTGTAGGCTTTTCCTCCTTGGCCTCGACAAGTTTGGGAAGGGCGATTGGAGGAGCATATCAAGGAACTTTGTCATCTCAAGGACTCCCACCCAAGTTGCAAGCCATGCTCAGAAGTATTTCATCCGCCTGAATTCCATGAATAGAGATCGCCGGAGATCGAGCATCCATGACATCACGAGCGTGAACGGTGTCGATGTGTCTTCTCAGCAGGGTCCTATCACTGGTCAGACCAATGCAAATCCTATGGCTGTTGGCTCCGCTATGAAGCATCCTTCACAGGCAAGTATGCCAGGAGTGCCGATGTATGGGCCACCAGTTGGCCATCCGTTTACCGGCCATATGGCTTCAGCAGTTGGAACTCCGGTCATGCTTCCTCCTGGTCATGCTCCTTATGTCATGCCTGTTGCATATCCTATCCCTCCTCCATCGATGCAACAATAGCTCTTATAAATAGCACATAAACTTTGGACCCTTCCTGACGCTTCCAATTTTGGGACATTTATTGATTGAGTTAAAGAGGATAAGGGAGACTGGGGCTTCTGACCGATGCACCTAATAATACTATAGCAGCTTTGTACATGTATGAATGATCTCATGATCTTAGAGTTTTCTAGTTGACTTCTGTGAGATAATGATCCTTAACCATTAATAATGTGTAAGTGGCAGATGGTCTGTCTGCTGACTTTGATTTAGTGCTTTAAATGTCTTGAGTTTGACCTTTTGATGTAGAAGGCTATTTGTATATACAGTATGCTTCTCATGTGTACATATTTTGGTTCCAGTCCTGAGTAAATTAGTGATGCTTTTTTTAGATCTACCTGCCGGCTAGATGTTGTACGATATGTATTCTTTATTTTTCCTAGAAGAATTATACTCTTGAAAGAAGTATTGTGTACTTGAGAAAAGAATAATTTGAGGACCAAAAGGTTCGTTGGTTTCTCCTTTTAATATTGATTGTACTGGAGGTATTTTTTTTACTTAATATTCCTTTCAATTTTGTTTATCTTTGATTTGAGTTTAACCCAAATGGGATGATGGGCCATATCACCAGTCCCCTTGGCTGGCATTAATTAGTTGGGATTTCTCAAAGGAATGCGCACCCTTCCACCCGAACCCAATGTGACCTTTCATCTGCCAAAGCCTGCATTCTACACCAAATATATATATATATAATTAAATTGTGCCCAGAAATGAAGTCAGGTTTCCTCATTTGAGGGGCACTCTAGACCTGCTAAATTAATGCATGCCATCAGAAGTCACCTGGAAGGAATGAGGATTAATTCCCAATAACATGCGCCGTCGATTTATATTGGCGATATCAGCGGTTTTAAATAAATGACGGACCAATTTTGAATGTGTTAAAAAAAATGGTGAAAAAGCAGCATCGAACAACATTAATATAATTTAGAAATTAACCACTAAATTATTAAAAAGAAATGTCGGTACTTTTTAGGTACGATGGTGTAACTTATTCTACCAATTCATTAAAAAATATATATATTGCAGGCAACGCCTCAAGGAATAAAAAAAAACAAAGAAGCAACGCCGTCATCATCAAGTCCTCAGAAGAGGAGGAAGAAGAAAGTGAGACAGAGGCGGAGGAAAGAACTCAAGGAAGCAAAGAGAGGGAGAGACTTGCGGCATGGCGACGCTGCAGAGTTGGCGGAGGGCGGTGGGCGCACTCAAAGACACCACCACTGTCGGCCTCGCAAACCTCAACAGCGATTTCAAGGTACATCACTCCAATCCAAGACACGCACACACAAAAAAAAGGAAATCTCCCGGAGAGGTCGTCTGTTTTTTTCTTTGTAGTCTCTGATCTCTATTTTCTTTTTTTTGTGGGATTGGAGGATTTGGACGTGGCCATCGTTAAGGCCACCAATCACGTCGTGTGCCCGCCCAAAGAGCGCCATCTCAGGAGTCCGTTCGCCCTCCTATCCATTCCTGCCTTATTTTCGTCTTTCGTTTGATCAAAAATGCACCTTTGTTTGGTTTCTCTTGATTTGAGATCCGTGGCTGCGGTGGTGTTGCAGAGATCTTGGGGGCCACTTCGATCACTCGCCCTCGCGCAGATGTGGCCTATTGCATCCACGCCCTTGCCCGGCGCCTTGCCAAGACTCGTAATTGGACGGTACTTTTCTCTCCTTTTCTTTGTAATTGCTGCACTATAGTAACTCCTGTCCTTGTGATCCTGCTGAGACTAGTAGAATCCGATGTGCATTTGTCCGGGATGTGATAGTGGATGCCCTGGGAAAGAGACACATTGTTTCATCTTTACTTGTCCTTCAGGATTGAGATTGAAGAGGATGATTCCTTTTGGGTTTCAGTCGTCTAGTTGACGATAGAATAAATTGTTATTAGGGATAAGGCCATTCCAGGCTTGGTGGATAAGTGGTAATCTATACGGAGATGACATCTTAAATTTCCATTTCTGTTTTAGTTTGATAAAGGTATACATAGGTCGAAACTGGTTCTTTTAACATTTCTCGGCATTTTAATTTAGTTGTGCCTTTGTGCAGCATTACTCATATAAGGACTTTTAATTTATTGATGATGGACTTTGGAAGTGATTGATGTTTGTTTCATTCTGTATGATGAACTAAAATGTTGTTGGTGGAATACTGATGAGACAAATAAGACGGGTTGAAGAAAGATTGCCCTTCCTCCTTGGTTCTTGAACCTGGTAAAATCAGTCACATGTTTTGGATTCTCGAATCTTGCATCCATGCAAGACTTTCCTCCAGTAGGTTGCAACTTCTAACTATCTATTAGTGGTCGAAGGAATAGGTTTGGGATCAGTGATTTTGACCTTTTAAACTAGTGCCTCCACCTTTTCTCTTGTTTGATGCGTGTTTCCATTTGTTTAGAAATATCTTGTTCTTGTTATCACCCGCCACCAGTTTTAACCATCAGTTCTTTTGTAAATATTGCCGTCCAGGTGGCATTGAAAACATTGATAGTGATCCATAGGACTCTTCGGGAGGCTGACCCCACATTCCGTGAAGAGCTTCTAAATTTCTCACAAAGGACACGGGTTCTACAATTATCAAATTTCAAGGATGACTCAAGTCCAATTGGTGTTCATTTTATGAATCATAGAGATCTCCTTTTTTTAGTTTTTGAATTTTCAAGTTATTCTAGTATCTTGTTCAGAGGAAAAAATTGTGATGTTATGGATTTACTGCAGCTTGGGATTGCTCTGCGTGGGTGCGGGCTTATGCTTTGTTTTTGGAGGAACGACTTGAATGTTTCAGGATTTTGAAGTATGATGTTGAAGCTGAGCGTTTGATACGGCCTGCTGAGGGTTCTGGAAAGGTCTGGTCAATCATGACTTTCTACAGGACTTAAATTAACGTGTCTTTAATTTCTCACACTAGATACAATGATCATTAGTGTTGTTTCTCTTTAACATTTTGCCAACAGGGGCATAGTAAGACTAGAGAAGTGGATAGTGAAGAACTATTGGAGCAGTTGCCTTCTTTGCAGCAGTTATTATATCGGCTTATCGAATGTCGTGTAATTATCTCTAGAACTTGTACATAAACTGTATCATTTGAGAGACTATCATTATTCTTTCCCTCTTTCTTGTTCACCATTTGTTCTTTTATGGGTATTTACACTTCTTCCCTTCCGTTATGCAGCCAGAAGGAGCTGCCATTAACAATTATGTTGTTCAATATGCACTAGCTTTGGTAAGTCTACTACCTTCAGTGAAACACTTCTATAAGTCTTGCATTCTATTTAGTGAACAATGATTGAGTTAACTGTTTGTAAATGTAAAGAAAGCATAGCTTGATTGTCATGATGGGGTTTAATTGCTAGGTTCATTTTTTATTTAGGAGTTATTGAAATTGGATTTCAGTTGTGTGGCTGTTACATTGAAATTCTTTAATATATAGCAAATAGGATTGTTTTTCAGCCATTAAACTTGATACTTCTTTAGAAAATTTTCATTCTGAAAATGAAAAGTAGATTTATAACACTCATATTAATGCATTCATACTACTTGATCCTGTTGCTTTTATAAATTTCAGATTAGCTTTCCATGTATTCTTTAAACTCCTTATAAATAATTGAGAAATCTACAACTTATACTACTTTTGTCTTTTTATTTTGACAGGTATTGAAAGAGAGCTTCAAACTCTATTGTTCCATTAATGATGGAATCATCAACCTTGTCGATAAGGTATAGCTATGAGCTTTTCATAGTACTCACTTCTTGGTGAGCCAAAAGTTTCCTATGATTACTTAAAAGATGGGATATCTAATAAAAGCTTCTGTTCCTTATCTTAGAAATCTATTTTTCTCTGTATTGCAGTTCTTCGAGATGCCAAGGCATGAAGCGGCTACAGCCCTTGAAATTTACAAAAGGGCCGGCACACAGGTTCTCTACCTCCATATATATAAAATCCTTTTATAACTTTTGTTGCACGCATCTGTAATCTGTTTGTTTGTGTGTTTATCAGTAATTATGTACAGAAGTAGAAATCGTTTTCTTGCTTTTTTGGCCTGGCCTTCTAAAGCAAAGATTTTTTTCCCACAGGCTGCAAGTCTTTCTGAATTTTATGAAGTTTGTCGTGGGCTAGAACTTGCTAGAAATTTCCAATTTCCAAACTTGAGAGAGGTAGCAACAGCAGTTTTCTAGTACTGAGTGTTCATCATTTTCTTTTTCTTTTTTCACAATGTGGACTAATTGAAGTTTACCTTTTTCTCTAGCCTCCCCAATCATTTCTGGCAACTATGGAAGAATACATTAGAGAGGCTCCACGGGTGGTTTCCATCCCTACAGAGACACTAGTTAGTAAATGAAATTTTGTCTGATTTTGAATGGATGTGTTATTAGGAGGTCATATTTGTCATATTGATGTCATGATTTTTTTAACTATTCATTATTTTGTGAGCGACCGATATGCTATGCTTTCTACCAGATGTTTTGCTCTTTTTCTCTCTTGGGAGGGAAAGTACAGTTTAACTGAAAAAAAAGAGGCAAATTAGTTACGGAGGTCATTAGGAGTGACCTACTAATTGAAAAAAATACGTGTGCTGATGCAAGGGAGTTAGGAACGTAGAAGGATTGGGGGTCAGGTAGGAGTAGTACAGCTGTTGTTGTTATTTAGAAAATTGGATGTATATCTCTTTTCTCCTTTCATTTGGAGATGACAATTTGTCTATAATTTTGCAATGTCAAATTGGAGAAAGTTAGCTCGTCTGAATGGTGAAGAACTATCAATATGTGGCTATGGTTATGGACATATATCAGATTTTTGAACTTTGTCTTCAAGTGTAGCTCAATATAGGACTTCTTTGATTTTCACTATCTTCTTAAAGACGAGCCTGATAGGTTCATAGATACCAAAACTATGAGTTGCTACTAAATACTGAAAATTGAGCTGATCATGGAGAATGATGCTCATGCATCACATCAACAGTGTTAAGAATATTTCGTAAACTTTATTTCTGAGGCATACAGAAGAGATCAAAATATACTTTACCTTTCTGATCAAGCAATTGTTGTACATCCGATTGGTTATTAACAAAAGAGTTGTTGTTTAATGTCTCCATTTTTCCAAAAAGAATTAGATCAAATTCTCCTTATTACAAAGAAATTCTGTAAACAAAAATGTGATTCCTTATTTGGATTATTTGGCATGTCATTTGCTAGGTACTACATATTGTCCACGGAGCTGACTGATTCATGTATTGTGCCAATAGCTAGTAACATGAGGAACTTAGATGCAAATATTTACTAAGTTCCTCAAGCTAGCAATAGGAGGATCTATTTGGCAATGTTTGGACAATACTTGCTAGCATGTGATATGACATACTTACGTTGTGTCCTGTGCAAAGGCCACATTACTTTATTCATCATGGAAGTAGCTGGAGAAAGTGAACTGGTTAACTAGAACTAAGAAATCTAATTATCTAAGGCTTCAGAATGTTATGTTTTAAAAAAAAATCCTACAGGATCTGGAATTTTTATTCTTGGGGTACAAAAGTTAGATAGAAAAATGTAATTTGGTTTCTCTACTTGAGTAATTATTTTGATAAACATCGCTAACAAATTATATGCATGAAAATCAACCTGGGTAGGGGAAAATGGTTTTGCTGAGAGTGAAGTCTCAAGAATGTCATATTTTCTTGCAAGCTACTTGGTTCTGATTCTGTTTTAGCTTGCTAATTCAATATTTCACAACGTTTTTTTGTAATAATGTCAAACTGAAACAATCATGAACTTAAACCAGTATTGTTCTAATCGTCCTTGAAACTTAGAGAATATCTTTATACATATATATAATATATATGCCCACTATGCGTTGGTTTCTTGTTACTCTTGGTTAGCCTACTTAATAAAGTAGTTGACAACTTTTCATCTTGGATCAGGAATTTCCTGAGCGACTACTTTTGACATACAAAGTAGAAGCAGTCCCTCCTACAGTTGAGGAAGAAAAGACATCCCTTGATGAACCTGAATCAGCACCATCGACCATTGAAGTTACATCTCCTGCTCCTCCAGCCCCTACAGCAGATATTTCAGAAACTGGAGATCTTCTTGTATGTCTTTTGTGAGAGTACCTTTTGGTTTCACTTCCACCACATACATTGATTTGTTGTTGGTGTACAGGGCCTAAATGAAACAAATGCGAATGCATCAGCACTAGAGGAAAGTAACGCATTGGCCTTAGCCATTGTTCCCGCAAGTATGTTCAACAATGTTTCTAAACCATCTTAAATAATATTTTATCTTAGTAGTGCAGAGGTAAGTTGGAATTAATGATAATTACTTGCAGATACCACTACAGACTCTGGTACGTTTCAAGATAAACCATTTGATCCAACAGGATGGGAACTTGCCTTGGTAACTGCTCCAAGTAGCAATAATGCAACTGTTGCTGAAAGCAAAATGGTCGGTTCCTCTTCCTGTCTTTAGGTTATGATTGCTAGCTATCTTTCTCTATGCGTATGATTGATGCACATCGTCAATACTTACTGTGTTTGAATTATGATGGGATTTTGTGTCTTTAAAATTATTGTGCCTATCAAATTATGGTTTAAAATGTTCCGTATGACTCATTAGGATGGGAAAATGCAGTGCAAATTAGCAAACACGACAAAGTATTTTACCATCTTTAGATTATTCAGTTTTGGCTTATAGTGAACATTCACTATAGTTCTCTCTTGAAATATTGTTGACAGCATGGCATGCATGAGAAAATGTCCTACTTCCTATTACATAGGATAAGAAAAAGTTTCAGGCACAATTCAGAATGTATTGAGATGGTCATAAGACCCGAACTAGCTGGATGCAAACTAGTCATGGTATTATTTAATGGTCATACTCTGATGCTTTCTATTGCTGACTACTTGCAGGGTGGCGGGTTCGACAAGCTCACATTGGAGAGTTTATACGATGATGCAGCATATAGACAGCAGCAGCTCAATGGAACCACACTTCCGAATCCATTCATGACAGCTGATCCATTCGCTTTGTCAAACCAAGTCGCAGCAGCCCCGGGCGTTCAAATGGCTGCAATGGCCCAACAGCAGCAGCAGATGTCCATGTTCATGCAGTCCAATCCATTTGCTCAGGCTACCTATCAGCAGCATGTCAGCATGGGCGCTGCTGCTGCGCCAAATCCTTTTGGCGATGCTCACTTTGGGGCTTTCCCTGTGAGTAACCCTTATCACCAGCAGAACAATCCCTTTGGAAATCCCCAGCTTATCTAGAAGCAGCTGAAGTCGGCGGTATTCCTACGACTACATTATTTTTTTTTCTTTTTTCATGATATAAATATTGCTTGTCTTCTGTATGGACTGCAAGTAATAGTGAAGTTACAGGAAATATGCGTGGTCTAGATGACTTCAGGGTGGTTTTTTTATTGTTGAAATTGATGATGGAGTACTTGCTTTACTTGCAAAAATAGTTCATGTTTTTTCTATTATTTTTATTTTATGAGAATCAGTACAGGGTTCAATTGACTGAAACTTGTTCTAACTATATATTTATAGTTTTGATTTTTTGGAACAAAATAAATTCTTTAACCCAGCCCATCCAGATCCAGGTTGAGCAGGCATCCAACAAGACGAGTCATTCTTCTTCCAAATGGCAACTGTGCATATTTTTTTAGTTCCTCACAAGTCAAAACTACGAAGGAAAACAGCAGGAAATAATAAAATTGAAAAAGGGGGTACTTTCTTTTTATAACTCGATAAAAATATAATATGATTCAGTTTTAGATGATTAATATTTATTCCGCGTGGCGTTGAGGTCAAGGCGCCGGCAGGAGCTGAACTGTTAAATATTATAAATTCCAAATTAAATATCATTTTTACCAAGACAAACATCATAAATATGGTTTACAGTTATAATTTGAAGCCAAAAGGAGTCAGCAAAAATTTATCGATTAGTGTTTGGATTTTAGTAGAACGCGGCACGCGCTGACAAGAAAGTCCTCTACAAATCTATAATTGTGTTAAAATTCTTATTTTTCTAACACATTTAAACATTATTCGATATAAAATGTGAAGATGAAGTTGAAATTGTTATACCTAATCCACTCGATCATGTTATATTATACCAAACAAATCAAATCATAAATAGCATTAATTTGTTGAAGACAACGAGTTGTCTTACTTGGTACTGGAGAATTAGGAGGGGAGGGGGGATACATTTCACCTGCAACCTCCTAATTAAGCACATATTATTAACAAACATCACCAATTTGGCTGACAGTATCAACCGTCGATCAAAACGAATCTAAGCCGACCAAATCTAGTTTAACCGAATCGTCGTAACGGCTATTTGACGGCCGTCGACGTCATATAAGAGAAGACATCTTTTGCTCACGAAGGTGGCGACACGAACCAGACGGCGATATTAACCAGGCCTCGCCCTTGCTTCCTTCTCTCTTGCAGTTCATCTTTCCCCGTCCGTTCCAACCAAACCCACAACATTCCGGCTTCGCCACCGCGGTCGCCGAGCAAATTAAGCTGCTCTCAAAGACAAAACTCAATCGTAGGTTCTACGTGCTGCCTGGTAATGGTTAATCTGTCGTAGGAGAGGGCAGGGTTTAGGTGGCATTTGAAAGCCAACGATAGAAGCTTTTGTGTTTGGTTGGTGCCCCTCGGTAAGGTTTCTTTTTTTCTTCTGCTGTGTTCTTTTTCCTCTAGACAACGTTCTCTTGATGTTGTTTAATAATCGAAGGACTGTTTCATTGCTAAGGTTCATTGTGTCAATCAAAAGGGTTCTTCAGTTCTTCTTTTCTTTTTCATGATCCTAGTAGCTGAATTTTTTTGGATGTCAAATTTTGTCGTGTCTGGATGCCGAATGAATACTAGCTATCAAATTGCCCTCAAAAAATCACTTGCTATCAGATAAATCTGGTCGAGACGCCTGACTATTTACTTTTGCTTCAGGTGCAACTATTGCTCGATGCAACCATTTTTGCGGCATATTTCAATACATATGACACCTTTTCTTCGCTAGTCTTCGTTTTTCCACTTGTTCCATTTGAACGAGGGAAAGCCTAGTAAGAACCTAAGTTTAGTTGCGGTGGTTGGCAAATTCTGACTAGTCAACAATGCTTTATTGAAGGACTCATCAGCATTGTTTACCACAGTTTCTAGCAAATTACATTTCAATCTCCTTTTTATAAAATATGCATTGTTCTTTGACATCATTTGCTAGTAAAATTAAGGTTTTTTTACATCTGGAATTCCATACATAATATGTCATGAAATTTACTTTCTTTATGACGTAGAAGAGCCTTGTCATTTCATTCTATAATATCTGCTCGTGTTTGACCTTCCATTTTGTAGATGAACTTCTTTAATAAGTATCTGCTCCTGTTTCAGTTTGCTTATTTTTTCTGATGGATGTAAAAGGTACTTGTAAACAGAGACACACATCTGTAGGAGGCGATTATGGCAACAATTGCTGACATAGGACTTGCAGCAGCCATCAACATACTAACTGCCTTGGCATTTCTTGTGGCATTTGCTGTATTAAGGTTACAACCAATAAACGATAGGGTCTACTTTTCCAAGTGGTATCTTAAAGGGATAAGGAGCAGCCCAATTCAGTCAGGAAGGTTTTCGAACAAGTTCGTCAATCTAAATCTGAAGTCGTACTTGAGATTTTTGCAGTGGATACCAGATGCTCTCAGAATGCCTGAACCAGAGCTAATAGATCATGCAGGACTTGATTCTGCTGTTTTCTTGAGGATATACTTGATCGGGTATGTCTTTTATGAATCGAAACTATTCTATTGATTTGTATGTAATACCATCTATCATAAGTTACTTTTTTAAGTATCTAGTTGCATACTGGAAGATAGTGAAAAGTCTTGATAATGAAATTATTGAATAACATGATCCATGTGGAGAGACACAAGACACTTCTTTTACATGCTGCCATAAGAACCACATTCTGTTTCTACAACAATTTTTCTTGTCATCTCCATTAAAAAGATGAGAAACTTGAATATTATATTATCAAATATAAGCTCTTTGGCATCATCTGTTTTCTCCTTTTCATTCATTTTCTCTTTCCTGCATTACTATAGTTGATGTCTGACTCCTTTTTTTGTCACCGCCTTTATTTTGTTACAATTTCTTTTAGTCTTTGCAATTTATTACAGATTTAGGTTTTATTTGAAATGCCAATTCTTATTGTTTGTCTTTTAAATAATCTTTTCATACAGTACAGCCAATTACATCTTTTGTCACTGTTCATCTTGCTGCTCAAATAGACTATAGAATTTGACACCTCAAATTGTGTAAAATTCATTCAATATTTATTTTGTCAAGATAAATGATTACAATTTTAGTGACACTGAATATTATTTTATATTTTTTCTTTGAAATGATGGTCAACATTGTGGGCTATTAAACTCACAGTTGATGTATTATTTATCGGACCAGAGCAATGTTTGCTTGCTTTGGCCTGCTGCATTTTCATTATTAGTTTCTTATTGTATTTCTGAGACTAATCATGAAATTCCTCTTGAATATTAAACTAGCGTTGTCCTTCTTTCCATTTTGCCATCCCAATGATATTATTCCATCCAAATTCGTTGTTTTTGTAACTTTTTATGTTTTCAAACCGCTTATCTTTATTTTTCCTCCTCCTCCACAGGCTTAAAATATTTATTCCCATTACCATCTTGTCATTTTCTATTCTTATACCTGTCAATCGGACAAATAACACTCTGGACAATTCAAGGAACATTGAGTACAGTGACATAGATGAGCTTTCCATATCAAATATTCCTACAGGATCACAAAGGTAAGAAATTAAATTTGCTGAGTAAGAATGTTTTGAATTCCCACTTGTTCTGCATCTGATTGCTGTTAAGCATGCAGTTTACTACATTTCATCTGGGTGACAAGTAACTAAGTGTTTTCATTGAAGAACCAATATATCAGTCAGCATCTTAATGTGATGGAAGACTTAGTATCAGTCATTATTGCTAGTTGTTGACCGAGTTTAGTTTATTTTCTTTGAATATAAACATATCAATCATCATCTTGATATGATGCAAGTTTTAGTATCGGATGGATGTTCATGGATAGTTTTCTATTATGTTTAAGACATCTCTGTTCTTCCCTTTTTTTTTCTGCTATTCACTTCATTAGGGTGTTTTGATTCTGTTCAAGATTAAAAATCACTTGAGACAATTTTTTTATATTCAGGTCATGTCTATTTTATAACAAAAAATTGGTTGTATATGGTTCGCATGTGATTGTTTTTGAACTAGGTTATATATTTATATTTTTAATATCTTGCAATATGAAAATATGCCTGTCACTGTCCTTTACTGAAGTGAAATCGATAAGTACTCTGTACAGCTTGGTCCACAATTTTAAGCCATGGCAAGGACAAATATTGTGTTACAAAATAATCATTCATTCAAACTTGGTCACGTTATTTGAAATTTAATTGGAATTAGTAGCAAACTTGATCAAGGTTGCCATATATGTACTGGAAAGTAATGCAACCCAAACCCTTCCACTACTTTGGGCCGCAGCTAAATGCAATATATGCTACATTTTCCCCAACTTTTTATTCTTTTTAGTCTTTGACAAAGAGGGATTTGTTAAAATTTCTGGTATCTCATTCATCTCAGCCCATGCAACACATGAAAAATTCTGATCTTAACTACTTTTTATTTTTGATGAAAAGGGAGTGACCTTAACTACTTCCTGCTTTTATTGGTATAGGAATCTCTACTTAACATTAAAGGTCACTAATATGCTCGGATGACCCATTTCAGAAACTTTGATTCTTTTTTGGTAGAGTTGCCAGCATGCTGTGCTGCAAGTGACTGTGCCTCCTGTGAGGTGGCCGTATCTGTAATTGTCTCTTTTTTTTAAAAAAAAAGATCTGTAATTGAACCAGATAAGACTGTGTTAGTGCCGCTCGAACACTAGGTGTGCCGGGCTCGACACCCAAATGGCACTCGTTGGGGCCATCGCATACGTCTTTGTTCTTTTAATGTCAATTTGTTGACTCTTGGTCAATGTTCTAGTTGGCAGGGGTACTAAATTATCTACCATCCTCAAGATTTTTTTTCTTGATTTTTGTTTAGTATTTTGTCATTTTTTTAATAAGTTAAATTTAAAAGATTTAATGGGTTGGCTCAACACATTTTGGCATGATAAGTTTTTGAACTAACTGCTGTTATTTCATTTTTTTTTGCTTAACTATAAATGCAATTATCTTACTCGTCCAAAATCACAGTGCTCATCGTTCCATGTCACTTGCTTCTCCTTCTTTGGCTGTTTTGATTCTTTTCCCTTGAATGACAAAGTCTATTCTTACGAACAATGTGCTTATTTGTTCAGGTTTTGGGCCCACTTGGGTTTGTTATATGTCTTTACCTTTTGGACATGTTACATATTGCTTAGGGAGTATGGATTTGTGGCAGCAATGAGATTGCGTTTTCTTGCATCAGAGAAACGCCGGCCTGATCAGTTTACTGTAAGTGCATTGAAGATAGTATTATTCTTAACATGCATCATTTATCTCCAATTCGTACCCTTTTGTGGATTTGAAGAAACTGACCTATTGTGTGATAGAAGTTGTAATCTTATCAGGGAGTAAATTTTCTCATGATCCTTGCTTTTTGATGCTTCTTTATCTTGCACACGTAACAAATTTTAGTTCACCACTAAAATACCTTTTTTCTTCAATGAAATGCTGAAATGCTTTATTCATCAGGTTCTCATCTTTTAAAAAAAATCAGGTTGTCTTGTGTGCATGTTTTGACAACATAATTTTCTCTTATATAGTCTTATCCAATTTTTAAATGTTTTGTGATATCTGTTGATGCACATGCAATATGGAGGGAATTGTTATCGTCCTAATTTAAGAATCAATTGTAAAACTTCCACTTCTAACAACTTAAGCTTTTCTAGAAGTAATCTAATCAAACTTATCATAAGCAAGAGGTCTCTAGTTTGAAACTTTCCAAGTCATATTGAGAAAAATTTATTCCTAAATAAGTTATGTTAGTTAACATGCTGAGCTCGACGATCGTTTTGCACATGATATCCTGTGATATGAATGCCAAAAGAAAGATGCATTAGAATCCTCAGTGTTCTAAAATGGTACCAGCAGTTTATCAATGAAGGAAAACCAGAAGCCATCTGAGTATTGGTCATCCTCCTTTAGCACTTAAGTCAGATTTGGGGGTAACTAATGGTTCTCATCGAATCCTTTCAGGTCATTGTTCGAAATGTGCCATCTGATCCAGATGAGACAATTAGTGAGCTTGTTGAACACTTTTTCCTCGTCAATCATCATGATAATTACTTAATGCACCAGGTAACTTATTTATGTTACAGATATTTTTACTAATGTTGATAGTCCTCTCAGAAATGTTTTGGTGCTATACCACATTATGGCTATCTGCATGATACTAGCTGCCTTTTCAAATTTTGGTGCTATACCACATTACGGCTATCAGCATGATACTCGCTGCCTTTTCAAACTGTTGAAGCTGTTCAGACTCTGTTCTGCTGTTTGCAGCTTCATTTTTGTATCAGTATCAGAAATGTTTCTGATGCTGTCCTTTTGATACTGCTTTCAGCAACTTGAATGTAAATAACTATGTATGTCTTTATTCAACAAGGGAAGGCACTGCACCCAAATTGGATACACTTCATCAAAAAAAATTTATGAATGTCACGTCCAACATGCAGAATATAACATTACCTCATATTACATTGACAATTAGCTGGACTCAATTTCAATATTTTTATAGGATCATCTATACAATACATTTGTGTTCTGTTTTTTTTAAAAAAAGTTGTAATGAGTCTTGAACCCATGATCTTCAGCGTTGAGCATGCACTTTGTACATTCAATACATTGTGTTACCTTTTATCAAGAATATTATGCCAATGACAAGGGTATTGTTGGATTTTGTAGGTTGTTTATGATGCAAAAAGCCTTTCCAATCTAGTTGAAGAGAAGAAAAATATGGAGAACATGCGTGATTACTACAAACTAAAACATGAACGCAATCCATCAAAAAGACCTACTTGCAAGGTTAGTTTTGCATATATTTTCCCCTAGAGAAGAAATGGCTCCCAATTATAAGTCATATTCCAATAATTTATTTGCTATGGATCATCTTCCATTTAAATTTTATGAATCTATGATTTGGTGCTGAGTTTTTTATTATCATTCATTTCACATGGCTTTTACCAGACTGGTTTTTGGGGACTATGGGGCAGCGAGGTGGATGCAATTGATTTTTATACATCCAAGATTGATAAACTATCTAAAGATGTAAGTCCTTTTGCAATTTATTCTTTCATGGTAAATTAGTAAGTACTTATTTATCATCCGAGAATTTTCTTACTTCTGGTCAATGGAAACAAGTGCCATTAGCTGGTATTCTTTATATGGACTTCAGTTGAATTGGTGAGGTGATGTGTACCAACCATCCTGGGGTGGTGCATGGTTGATGATCTAACTTGTGTAATTTACAATTTTCGTGAATGATGTAGGCACTAAGAAGGTCCTCACTATTTTTTTTTCTTGCTTGTCTTTTTATCCTCAGTACAAATTCTTCATTGTGTTGGATACTAAAACAAAATTTCCTGCTTGTTGGTAATATACAATTCTAGGAATGGACGGAGCGTGAGAATATAATGAACAACCCCAAGCATATCATGCCAGCTGCATTTGTATCTTTTCGAACACGATGGGGAGCAGCTGTTTGTGCACAGACTCAGCAAACTAAAGATCCCACATCATGGGTGACTGATTGGGCCCCAGAACCTCGTGATGTTTACTGGGAGAATTTAGCCATTCCTTTTGTTTCCCTTACGATAAGGAGGTTGATTACAACAGTTGCCTTCTTTTTCCTTACCTTCTTCTACATCGTTCCAATATCATTTGTCCAGTATTTTGCAAATATTGAGCAAGTTGAGAAGGCAGCTCCTTTTCTGAAACCATTAATTGAAATGTAAGTGCACTTTATCCTCCAGCTTTGACATTCCGTAATATATCTTTCTTTTTGTTCTTCTATTTTTTGTTTTATTTTTTCAATAAATTTTGCTTCATATTTATGTGACAAAAGCTTAGGGCAGTGAGAATCTGACTCAGTTGGTAATAGTATGAGGGTTTGCTTCATATTTTGTCTGCTATAATTAGGAAAGTAAAAGGTGAAACTGATACGGTTCTTCACCTGTTCAGATCTTGTTCCGTATGTTAAATCTATATTCAATCAACGAAGAAACTAGTGTGGGTTTTCATATCCTGAAGTAGAACTTTTCTTGCGCTCAACCTTGGCCCTCATCCTTGTATGTCTAAGCACAGTCATCATAGGATCGCTGGCAGGGGTGAATATGAAACCAAAACTTTGCTAATATATGAAATATGTCACCTGTGAATGTGGCTTCTTATATATGTGGTTATATCGTATTATATTTTGTTCTTATCTTTTAGATTTACAATTGCATGAACTATTATTATCTTTTCATGGACTTTTGCTTCTACTGACATGAGGCTGTATGATTTTTCAGACATTTAGTCAAGTCACTCGTTCAAGGTTATCTCCCTGGAATTTTTCTGAAGCTCTTTCTCATATTCCTGCCAGCAATATTGATGCTCATGTCAAAGTTTGAAGGATTTATATCCTTATCGTCTCTTCAGAGAAGAACTGCGTCTAGATATTATATTTTCTTACTGATCAATGTGTTCTTGGGGAGTATCGTTAGCGGAACAGCATTTGAACAACTAAATAATTTTATCCATCAGTCAGCAAATGAGTATGGCACCTTCCTTTTTTATTTAAAATTTAACTCCGTAAATTTCTTTAACTTTGCACATTGCTTTTTATCATTAGTAGCAGTATTTTGTATATGAATGTGGGCGAGAACAAATTAGATGAGACCACAAATAAATTGATTGCTTGTCATCATGCAGTCATTTTTTGGGTTGAGGGATTCATAGGTGAGGCTGTGAGGGATTTCCTCTTCTTCCTTTTTTTTGTCTCGGAGGGCAAATTCTACCTTCACTGTGTTTATAGAGGTAGACATAAATATCACAAGAGCCAATTCGTAAGAGTAAATATTAGTCACTTTACACCATTTCTCTATGTTTGCGATGATAAGTAAATTTTAGTAAGTGGATCACATGCCAGCCTTGTATTTTACTGTGTGTTGATTCTGATATAATAAACTATAGACCAAGAATAATACAGTAACATCTCAGGCATCAAATGTGCTACTGGAAGCACCTGATACCAACATGGTTGATAAAACACCAAAAATCTGTGCATGTAATCATGATTTCTCTCTGGGTCTAGTTTGTCGAGTCTGTTAATCTTGGTACTGATCCTTTATAATCTTATTCTACTACCATGGTCTTGTTTTACAGAATACCAAAGACAATAGGTCTAGCTATTCCGATGAACGCGACTTTTTTCATTACTTATGTCATGGTCGATGGTTGGGCTGGAATTACCGGGGAGATTCTGAGACTGAAGGCTCTTGCAGTGTACCACTTGAAAAATTATTTCTTGGTAAAGACGGAAAAGGACAGGGAAGCGGCAATGGATCCAGGAAGCATTGAGTTCAGTGCGTCTGAGCCTCGAATACAGTTGTATTTCTTACTTGGTCTTGTATACGCTGCGATCACGCCTGTTTTGCTTCCGTTCATACTGGTATTCTTTGGTCTGGCATATGTTGTTTTCCGCCATCAGGTGAGCAACTTTTTATGTTTATAAAGAGTTCAATGCATGCATCAGGATTGCAGTAACTTTAATGAAGGCTTTGATCCTAATTTAAGTCATGATATGTGTCTCCCATTACTTAATTCTCTTGCTGTTCACGGTTGGATCTGGTATCATTCTGCTTCCTTTTAAAACAATGTGCTCTATTTTTTAAAAGATATTCCATAAACTGATTCTGCAAGCCATAAAGCGTTTATCATTATAGTATTCTTTATCATTATTGCCTCAGTTTCTCCATGAGTAAAAAGCTCTAAAAGCTCCACAAACTGATCTCTATTCAGTATTCTTTATCATTATTGCCTGAAAACACGTTCGTAGTTAATGAAACAGAAACAAGCTGCCCAGCATCATCAGTATTTGTGTTCTTATCTGCACTCGTTCCTTTTGCAGATTATAAACGTATACAACCAAGAATATGAGAGCGCTGCAGGATTTTGGCCGGATGTCCATGGCCGCATCATCAGTGCACTGGTCATAGCCCAGGTGCTTCTAATTGGACTACTAAGTACGAAGCAATCCACTGATGCTATACCCGTGCTTATCCCTCTACCAGTGATGACCGTATGGTTTCATATGTATTGCAAGAAGCGCTTCGAATCTGCGTTTGTTAGATATCCACTTCAGGTAGTTGATCATTTAAAAAAAAAATTCATCACCTAGTTTAGGTTAAAACTTAGAGATGAAAAATGAAAGGATCTCCCAGTCGACTCGATTCTTTCTTGTCCGTCGAATTCTGTTGAGAAATAGTAGAACGACACTTCGAGAAGGACTAATCCTTTTTCATTGATTTCTATTCTTCTCAGGAAGCAATGATGAAAGACACAGTAGAACGCGTCCTGGAACCAACACTGGACTTGAGGGCATACCTGTTGAATGCTTATGTGCACCCTGTCTTCAAAGATGGGGAGAAGAACAGCACAGCCGTCGGAGAAGTAGATTGCGAGAGCTTTTTGGTGCCCACCAAGCGGCAGTCGCAGAAGAACACGCCGTTCTCCAGCGAGAGCGACGCGGCATCGCTGCTTCGGGCTACCGGAGAACAAGCACAATAGTGTATACTACCAACTGCTGCCTTCTTCTGTGAATTTTTTTTCTTCTTCCTGCGCAAGGAAGGTCAGTTCAGGACAAGGATGAGGAGGGTCTGCAACATGCATATAATCATCCAATGTGTTATGGTTTGATTGTGGAAGCTGTCAAAAAGGCAATTAATTATTTTAGATCGTTGATGTAGTCTTGATGACACTCCCCGGATTCTGTCACTTATCCTCCTTTCTCATCGAATCTGGGACAATATTTGGGAAGCTGGAGGAAGTGGAGCAGAGTCAAAAGTGACGTTAGAATAGAGAGAGATGAAAAAGACGAAGCACAACTGTCAAATTGGGGTTAAATTACAATGTACAGCGGCTGGAGCATATTTATGCCCTAACATAATAATATAATTCATAGATCAATCTGATCGTTTTATATGTATATAGATATCCATCTGATATAGATTAGGGTTAATAATTAAAATTAATTAAGATCTGCGATGATTATAAAACCCATGAATCTTCTTCCACGACTCCTCCCTCTGCATCTTCAGCTGCATGTAGAAGTTCCCGATGAAGTCCTCCGCCTTCGCAAACAGCTCCTGCTTGCTCATCTCCCTCTCCCCCTCCCACTTGATCTCCTCCCTCCCAACTCCACCACCCACTTCCTCCACGCCACCTCCGGCGCCGCCGCCGATGAAGAAAATGCTCGGCTTGGACGACGGACACCGCCGCAAACTCGTCCGCTTTCTAGGCGGCGGATCGTCAACCTTCTTCACGGCCGCCACCGTCTTCCGCATCTTCGTCGTCGTCGGCCTTATCATCGGCGGAACGCCTTGACGGGCGTTACCGGCCGTCGTCGTGTGAGCTCCGGGGGCGACCACCGGTAGTGCATCGGCGCGGGCGGTGCTGGGGATTCTCCTGACCTCGTGCGGCCTGGAGGTGGCCCTGAGGAAGCCGGCTTCTAATCCTAGGGCGATGATGAGGAGGTTGAGGAGGAAGTAGAGGTAGGAGTGCCTCAAGGAGGAGGACACGAAAGGGATGAAGAGGAGAAGGATGAGAAGGAAGAGAACCTTTGCTAATTGGGACTTGGTCAGTTTCTCCATTGCTGGATGATACTGCGGCGGAAGTAGTAGTGTGTAGAGTAGCATGGAGGACAGACATGATGCAAATTTATAGAGGAGAAGCAGCAGAAGAGGAAGGAATCGTTGAGAGAAGGTGGTAAGAAGGAGCAGCCGAGGAAGTATGGATAGGGTTAAGGAGGGGATCTGGTTGTTGGTGAGAGGGTGAGGGAGATGGAAATGGATCGGACATGATAAGGTCGGTGAGAATATTTCGTCACTAAAGTGAGATATCAATGACATGACATGGAAAATGAACGCTTTGATTTTGGGATCTTTGTTTCTTCACTCACTATTTTCAAACTATTATTCATCGCGTGGTCGTCTTCCTCCCCACTATTGAAACACCCCCATTAAGCGTGGGCGAGCCGGGCGTTGCGAGGTTTTTTTTTTTCGCAAGCGGTCGGCCGAAGAGACGGAGGTGTTTGATTTTGATTTTTTTTAAATTAAAAAATAGGTCAACATTTTGATGTGTCAAGATGACCGGTTACATCCGGAAAAAATATTTTTGATCGGTGGTTTTAGGAAATTAATATTTTAAGTCAGTTAGTACAGCAAAACACTCATTATTCATTCTTCTCCCACTTGCTTGCATGGCATATTTAACAAGGTAGTGGAGTTAGTACAGCAAAACACTCATTATTCATTCTTCTCCCACTTGCTTGCATGGCATATTTAACAAGGTAGTGGATTGTGGCCTCATTTCTTTCTCGCTCGTCCCTCTCAATCTTCTGCACATGCTGCATGTTCTCCATCGGTGCACATATTCTGTTTGTGTTCAGGAATAGCCAAATTTAAGTTGAAGGGAGTAGTTAAGTCCTCCTTTGTATACTCTACTGTGCAAACTACGGCTCCAAAACAAAAAAAAAGAAGAAGAAGCAACATCCATGAACAGTAAGTTGCAGTGATGCAAGTTGGGCAGGTGAGGCGGTACTACCAGGATTTCTGATGATACATTTCGATCTTATCCGATCAGCACGAGGTGATCGATCATATATTCAACAAGTTCAATGGGAAAAAAAAATTCCTTTTGTGTTCATCACAGTCATCTTAATTAGTCAATCAATCTTTAGTTTACATATTAAACTACATCCTACAGAGGTATACCCTTAGGATGCATCAAATACCTTAATTCTCTATAAGTCCCCAAACACTGCAGCGTGTAAATTAAATTATAGTGCTAGGTTTTAATCTACATATCCTGATAACTAATGATAAAGGCAACAGAGAGAGAGAGAGGAAGATAATAAATATTGTGGTACTGCGAACTTTTAAATGATGTGGAGAAAGGAATAAAGTTACAAAACATAAAGGATGAGCGAGGTCATCATCCTGCTGGAATGGATAAGGAAGCATTAGCTAGAGATATCCAGTAGTATATATATGTTCCGTATCTCTTTATACATCCCTTTATATATATATATATAAAGGTATATGGATCTCCTGCCTCTCCTTTTGGAGGATGATTCAGCTGTTGAAGCTTCAGCTGCTGCTCCAGATTCGCAATCGCATCATCACTGACTTTAACGTCCATGTTATATATATACACACACACGGAGGAGGATATGATCAACGTTCATGCATTCTTCCTCGTAGAAAAAGCTACTTATCACATCTCTCTCTTTTTTTAATATATTCTTTTTGACTCCTGCGCCAAACTGTGCAAAGTTTATTTAAAATATTAATTTAATTTCAGGATGTATTCTTCAGGTTCTTAGTATGTATAATATATAATTAACTATTATTATTTATTTTTCCTCCACTCTTATTTTTTATTTTTTATTAGAAAATTAATTTTTAAATATTAATTAGATTTATCATAATATAAAGTGAGGTTTCACTAATTTTTTTAAAAAAAGTTAAATTTATAGTATAATAAGTGAGACCATATATATACTAAAAATTTTCTTTAAATATAATATATACTAATCATAAATATAATTCTTATTTGTGGAAAATATAAAATAATCCACTGATAATTTTTCTAAAATAATATTTATTAATCGATGCAAATACTCTATTATGGACATTTTTCTCTGCATAATTACTCAAAATAAAACAAATAGATTAATTTTACTATTCTAATCAGTTGAGATATACTAAATAGTCACAGAGATCTTAAATAATAATTAGAAGATATATATATATTACATAGATAGGCTTCTCATATTAATTGCCGATGGGCTTCGTCAAACTCATTACCCAGCCCAACTTTAGCCTAAAAGGCATTCAAATTTAAGGTTTTCATTTTAAAAAAATAAGCATGGGCCTCAGCATTAGATTATTGAATAGAAGAACAATGAAAAGAGATAAAAGAGAAAAAAAATAATACTTATCGAACGACTTTATGTATCTTCAATAGTTATAGATTAACGAACGAAAGTAATTAATGGTTGATTGTTATCTATTTTAATATTCATAACAAATTTCAAACGGAGGCAGAAATTTCCGGTTGATTGTTATCTTCGTCTTCGTATTAATAGCTTTACAAGATAAGCAGCAACAATATATATATAATATCAACTGGGTTTCATAATGAAGTGCCAAGGCGAGTCGACGTCGATGGATTTTGAGTGGAGCAGAGGAGCAGTGATCGGCGTCGGCAGCTCCGGCACCGTCCGCCTCGCCCACGTCCGGGCCCGGCACGACGTCTGCCGGCATCTCCCGCCGGTGCTTGCCGTGAAGTCGGCCCCGCTCGCCCACTCCGCCCTCCTCAGCCACGAGCATTCCGTTCTCTTGGACCTCCAAGGCTGCCCTAACGTCGTCCGCTGCTTCGGCCACGAAGTCTCCGTCGACGGCGCCACCGGAGCCGAGACCTACGACCTCTTCCTCGAGTACGTCTCCGGCGGCAGTCTCCGCGACGTCGTCCGCTCCTGCGGAGGCTTCCTCGGGGAGTCGAGCGTCCGACTGCACGCCCGCTCGATTCTTCGAGGGTTGAGTTCTGTGCACGCCCGAGGCTACGCGCACTGCGACATCAAGCCGCAGAACATCCTCATCGACAGCGCCGGCAGCGGTGACGCCAAAATCGCGGACTTCGGCCTGGCGATCAAGCTCGGCGACAATGCCGCCGGCGGCCGCGGCATGCGCGGCACGCCGCTCTACATGGCTCCGGAGTCAGCCGCAAGGGGCGAGCACTGCGCGGCTTCGGACGTCTGGTCGACCGGGTGCGTGGTGGCGGAGATGGCGTCCGGTCGGCCGCCGTGGAGGCACACGGGAAACTGGAACGACGGCGCGTGGGAGCGTCTGCTGCTCCGTATTGGGTACGGGGACGAAGCGCCGGAGGTCCCGAGCCAGTTGCCGGAGGAAGGGAAGGACTTCTTGCGGCGGTGCTTCGTGAAGGATCCGGCGAAGCGGTGGACGGCGGAGATGCTGCTGCAGCACCCGTTTGTGGTGGACGTGAAGGGAGAACAAATCAATGCAGCTTCAGTGGAGGATTCGTGTCGACGCCATTGGACGAAGAGTGGATCGTCGCAGTGGGTGCCTCCGAGATCGCCGTCTGGATCAGCTGAAGGAGAAGCTGCTCTTCCCTCTCCGGTGGAACGAATCAAGGAGCTTGCAGCAGCCCAGAGGCGGCCAAGTTGGTCGGACGATGGATGCTGGGTAATATGTGGGGTTCCTGATCACGCGAATTCTCTGCGAGAGGCAAACCCTAAAGAAAACAAAACAAAGAAGAACGATTCGAACAAGCGTGGAAGAAAGAGATGACTCTAATAATGCATTGTAATATAATTACTTGTTGATGCATTGATTGATGATCGCTCTGTCCAGATGAGCCTAATCGATGCATTAATTTCGCAATAAAAACCATGTATTTGACGGTAGGATATGCTACCGGAAATAAGACTAATGGAAGACTACCTTCGATTCATTGAGTTTATTTTATCGCAGAGTTTATTAAATCGCACCGATTTTTATTTCAAATCTCTAAAACGTCGTCTGGAATTTGGCCGCCATCAATCTTACCACATAAAATATATTATATTATTAATATTAAATATATATTTTAAAAATATTTATATAACTTCTTAAAGAATAGTTTAATTTAATTATATATTTCAATATAAAAATTTTAATTTTTAGAATCTATGTTTAAGGATTTTAAGGTTAAAAAAAATATATAGAAGAAATTTTTTAAATTTTCCTAAAATTATCTATAAAAGAAGCTTCAGTTTTTGCTAATCTTTACGTTGACTACAACAAAAATTAATTTCAACTAATAAATTTTATATTTATATTTTTAAATCAATTTATTTTTATATATTTCAATTTTTAGCCATATCCAATCAAATAATCCTTAGTTTTTATTTTAATTTTTATTCTAGATAAATATAGAATAATGTTATTAAAAAAAATTTAGAATCAAAGAATGTCATAACTTAATTCTCATTTTTGACAGCAAGATTCACCCTCAGAAGATGTCGTAAGAAGATCAAAATGCTTTGGAGTATTCAGTAATCAGTACGAATGTGGAGAGGGAGGCAAGAGCCTCCTCCTGCATGGCGTTTCATCCCACGGCATGGGGGGCATCCGCAAGACGGAGCGTCTCATCTCGATCGTTGAGTGGTTCGTGATAAAATTTGTAGTAAAAGAAAGAAACATCATCAACAATCTGAGTAATCTAATAACACTCACGCCTGACAGTAAAAAACCGACGTTACGCCCGCTCGTTTCGCCGGAGGTTGGCTTTTGCTACGCGCAGTGCGAATATCCGGGTCGACCGCGGCGGCGGCGGCGGTGACGCCAAAATCGCGGACTTAGGCCCGGCGATCAAGCTCGGCGACACTGCCGCCGCCGCCGCCGCCGCGGGCGGCATGCGCGGCTTGCCGCTCTGCATGGTGTCGGAGTCGACCACGAGGGGCGAGCACGGTGCGGCTTCGGACGTCCGGTCGACCGGGTGCGTGGTGGCGGAGATGCTGCGGCAACGCCCATTTGTGACGGCTGCGGCGGGGCAGCAAGGATTTATTAAAAAAACAACTTATCTTATGTTTAAATTTCGTTGTATATCAATGTATTTATTCATAAATATCTACGAAACAAATACCTTAGTTTTATTATCTTACTTAATCTTATATAAACAAATTAGAATTATTAATTTTCAATTTTTTAAAGAAAATTCTTTCACTTCTAAAAATATTTTAAACATTTTTTAACCTAATTTTTAGTTTAGTATGTTAACTTAAAAGCTTATCTAAATACAATCAAATTAATATAAGATTACCATAATTAAAAAATTAATTAATCGAAAGTATTGCTTTGGATAATATATGTATATATATATATATGTTCTAACATAAAACATAAAAAGTATAAATAAACTAAGAGCATATAGAATCACTAGGTTAGTTTATTTTATAAATATAGGAACCAAAGTGGATACTTGGGATTCAAGTATTCCCAACAGTTCATTTAATTTCCGGAAGATCAAACTAATTTAAGGTCTGGAAAGAAAGAACAAAACTAGTTTGACAGCCCACACTTTACATTTTTGGTTAATTTAAAGACGAAAAGGAAGCAGAGAATTGCTTTGCTTTGCTTTGCTTTGGCAAAAGGGGATCGCCACTTGGGATTGAGAAGAATAAAGTGCAAGCGTTGTTTAATTAATCAAAAGAAGCCCCTCGAGAAAAAGAAATTAAGAACCACTGAAAAGAGATATATCCATCAATGTTCAGTTTCAGTATAGCTAAGTTTTTTCTCTACTGATCTAAACAAATGTTTGCCGAAGCTCTTAATAATTACTCAAAGATCGATCAATTAACCGTGACGTATCGATCTGATGTAATTATTCAAAAAACAAAAAAAAAGTTTTTCTCATCCGAACTGGGCTTATACTTGAAGCTTCTGATCCCTTCCTGATTGATTAATTCCTTCTTCCATTCCCCGGGAGCACTCAATCCTTTCTCAAGAAAAGAACAAACTTAGTTGGCGAACCGCATGCACGGCCACTCCACTTCCACCCTCTATATAAGCAGCTGCAGCACAAGATCAATGGATATCATCCATACACAAAACATACTACTTACTTCAAGTATATATATATATATATAATACCTTGTTCATCATCTTCTTCCGGTTACTTGCAGCATCTCGTAGTGATCAGAACTTATATTACTAATCGCTAATGGCAAACGGGGGAACAAAATCTCTTGCTTCTCTTCTTCTGGTCCTCAACTTCTGCATGTATGTCATAGTGGCGGCCATCGGAGGATGGGCTCTCAATTTCTCCATCGATCATGGTTTCTCAATAGGTATGTGTATTTTTCTTCAGTCATACGATTAATTATGACTCAAACTTTGATTAGTTTTGCGTACGTTGATCTTGTTGATTAACGCACATCAATTGCAGGTCCAGGACTTTCACTGCCAGCTCATTTTGCTCCGATTTATTTTCCGATGGGGAACCAGGCGACCGGCTTCTTCGTTCTGTTTGCGCTGATAGCCGGCGTGGTGGGCGCGGCGGCGGCGATCGCCGGATTCCACCACGTCCAGAACTGGAGCTACAGTAGCCTGCCCTCCGCTGTGTCTTCTGCAGTCATTGCTTGGGGCCTCACTCTCCTTGCCATGGGGTAAAGTTAATTTTTTTTTATCGTATTTTTATAAGAAAAAATCAACTGATGATGAACGAATTGCAGTTTGGCCTGCAAGGAGATTTACTTGGAGGGAAGAAACACTCGCCTGGTAAGACACAAAAATCAATCAACACCCGGCCTCAGTAGCATGCAATAAAAATTTAATTAATGTATGCAGAGTAGGTTTAATTTATGTGTGGAGATTAATGGGATGGTGGAATTACTTTAAACTTGCAGAGGACGATGGAGGCATTCCTGATCATTCTTTCAGCTACGCAGCTCGTTTACATTCTTGCCATCCACGGAGGGTCTGCAAAGACAAGGTCTTAATGTTAAAGACGTAATTGAAACTGGAGTTTTTATTGAATTTGGAGTGGCGCGTCTCATGCTTACTTTAGTTATTTTGTTGCTATATTTATATAGATATATATTTTTTTCAAATGTGTGAATTATTCAATAATTAAGTTTGGATGTGCATTTGTGGAGTGGGTTTGATATATGTATCCTTGTTGACCGTGAACACATTTATGTATATGTAATCATCTACTCTGTATGTACTTGTTTGTCGACGTATATACTGATTAATTTGGTATATCAACTTATGATTAATTCCTCATTATTTTTTTCTTGTTGTTTATGTTTAACAATAATCTCACTTTCGTTTCTTCTAGCTTGTGCCACATGATTAAAATATTGTCATTTTAAGCTCGCAAAAGAAATTTGTAAAAATTGCAAAATGTAATGATTAATAATATAAAAAGGTATAACATTTAGTAAAATCAACTCTTCTCCTGCTATCAAGCTAAAAGAAGATTAGAATAGTTTGATGAGTCGAATCCAAACTGAAATATTAAAAATATAAATCAAAGTAAATATCAAATGTAACAAGATAGAACTCAAATTTCTCTATCTGACTCAATTAAATTTTTTAAAGTAAATATCATGCCAAGGACCACACCATCATCACGGTATCATCATCTGGAGGAACAATCCCAACAATATGGTCACAGCGACGCAAATTGATTGAAGCAGGCAGAACAAAAGTTGCTTGCAGATCTTTTTCTATTATTACTCTCTAATTCAATCGTGTATCGAATATGTTAGTATTCCAATATAAAGCACAGTACTGGATGCCGTAGAAATTGCTTGATGAGATTTGGTCTCGAAGAATAAACAAATGGAGAAGGAATATAACAACACGCATAAATTTCGAATGAGTCTCCAAGTGACTCCCCCAAAGGTTGTGAGTTTGCATGGAAGATGAGACCTGAGAAAGAATTGAAAGACCTTTCAGCAAAAACCTAGTTGAAGGCGCAGAATTATACTTGCTGCAGTATATGGTATCTCTGGAGCTAATAAATTCTCTCGGCGGTTGAGACTGGACGAAGAAACACAACGATGACAGTGATGTTATCTTTGCTGCCGCGCTCAGCAGCTTCAGTAGCCAACCTCTTGGAGCACATGGAAGGCTCCTTAACAGTGTTCTTGATGATGGACACCACCTCTTCGTTGCTTATCACATCCCAAAGGCCATCGCTAGCCATCACCTGCGATTCAAAGGCCAGATGAAGAGGTGTCAGTGGCTAAAGCCTACGGTCTTCAAAAATATACATTTTCTGGTGCTTCCACAATTTCACGGATGTAGAATAATATGGATAAAACTAAACACCTGTTTTCTTCCAAACTTTGATTAATTTAATCTTAGAATTCTTAAAACTGAAGCTATTAATTCTTGCAAGAAGAAATGAAATATCATGTACTACAGAAATCCTCGCGTGTCTACTTCCAGAAGACAAATATTGTTTCAGAGTTGATATGTCAACTATATGACCTATGCTTGTTGACATGTACATCAACCAAATGGCGAAGTTCCTGGAAAGACCGGATAAACAGATTATCCAACCAGGGATTCTCTTGGCATGGACTTTGAAATATAAAAACTTAAGTGCATGTTTGGTAAAGGATAATATTGGTTGGAATGTTATTCTAACTAAATTTTGGTGGGAGTCACATTCCAATGAATATTATCTTATACCAAACATGCTCTAAGAGTAATATATTCCAACCAGTGCGGGATGATGAATAGAATAAGTTGAACTTCTGATCTTTTAAAATAATAGCGCACCATACCTGATATGAAACGGTCACTACTCAATATAGTTTCTCATTTACTCCCATCTCCATTTGCAAACTCAAGTTCATCATTATATTCTTAGCAGGGACCCGTAACATGGTATTTTTATCTATAAAGCATATCAACAACGAAGGGTATATAAATAAATAGCTTGGTTTCAGAACTATCACACATACCAGGAATTCATCATCTGCTGAAATGTTTGTTTCAAATATCTCAGGCTTGGCTGTTACTGCAGGTTTCAGATCATCATCACCAATTGATCGTGTAACCTGGCAAGACAGAAAATATTAAGACTGAAATTGCTAATGTAAGTACCTGCAGCAAAGAAAGATGTAGGCGTACTGATATTCTGAAACTGTCGAGTACTACAAGGAAACAAATTTTCAATTATGTCACATGTTGGCTCAACCATTGAGCCACTCAAGGACACAAATTAGCTCTAACTTTATGTTTCCAGTGTTTTAATACTGCACAAGTCTAGAGAAGTTACAGTGAAGTGTTTGACAGCCATAAATAATGTACCTGGAGTGCCGCTGGTCCAACCCTCCATGTATCTACCTGCCATTTCACCTCAACACCTTCATTCATGACACGTGCTCTCTCTTCCAGACAGCTAGCAACATGATCCTACTAAAATCAACAAGGAATAGTAACCATTTCTGGAAAAAAATTCAACATACACCATCATAGTTCATACTGATATCCGTCCTGTCATATAGTTTAAAGAACCACCTTGCTCATAGGAAATGGACTGCCTGAACGTTTGATAATTGCTCGACAATCACCAGCATTTGCAACAAAGAGTGTGTTCCCTACTATTAGTGCGGTTACTGCTGTGCAACCAGGATGCCAATCTTTTTGAGCAATTCGTCTAGAGTTACGGTTGCATGCTAACTCATGTCTGAATGCTATGTCCGTCTTCATAAAAGCTTCAACCAGTGACTCTGCAGGACTGCAATTGATCCAACATTAGCTGAGAATGAAGAGATTAAAATATCATATGCATCCAAAAATCATATGAAAACCTGGATGTATAATTAAAGTTTTTGAGGAATCCTGGAAGTGCTCGAGAAGCAAACTCTGCAGCTGCTGCACCTGCAAAGGTCAGAGTCTTAGCTAACGGTCAGTATTTCACAATATGAAGCAAGTCTTGCACAAAATGAGCACCTCTGTGACCATCAAAAATCCCAAAAGCATGAACATATTTCTGATTGCACAGGTGTGGAAGCATGAAGTGTGTATCTTCCATTTTCTCTCTCCTACCACATGTTGCAAATGATCCCCAGGACAAAGTCGGCATACACAGTAGAGCATCATTAAGAGAGCTGGACCAGGTTATTGTATTTGACTTTACAGATATTGTTTTTTTGGCTAATTCTTCCCCACAAGCTAACCAATTCAAATCTTCTTGAACATATTTGAGATCATTTATTCCATCTTGAAATTTATCATTGGGATTGATTAATTGAACACTGGAGACGTCACTTTGCTTCATGAGCAAGGACAGCACTGCAACTATATCATCAAAGGTAGGCCTATTCAAAGGATTTTGATCCCAAGACCTTTCAATAAGAGACAGTAAACTTGGTGGAGCACCAGATTCAGGGTCTGCAAGAGCGGGCCGTAATCCATTTGAAACAACTGCAGCTGTAAGTTGTTGCTCAGTATAGCTCATTTCAAGAACAGTGTGTGCCTGAAAGAATGATAATTGTGTAAATGAATATATTATTGTGATGATAATTCTGGAAAGCATTTTCAAAAGTAAATATTCAGCAAAACAAGAATGAGCAAAAACATTGATAAAAATGGAGGATGCTATTGCCATCACATTAGAGTTAGCAATCACTGTCACATCAACATTAATATAAGTTGGTAATGAGCATTCATGACCTTAGTTTATCTAGACATTGTTGGATTAGAATACTGATATAATAAAATTTTGTATGAACTTGAAGTTAATAATTTTGCATTAAAAAAATATAGTGTCATAAACGGTGAAACTGCACCTGGGCTTCTGCTCGCAGGTCAGTGTAAGGAACAACACCAGTAAGAAGTTCACTGCAAAAGGTTAAAGAAACATTAGCACACAAGCACCGATATTAAAAAAAAATTGGCTATCAGAATCAATGTAAATTACCAACATAAATACATCCATGAAAAATATTGCAAAAGACCTGGTAAGCTGATGGAATTTTTGTAATTTTATGATTTCAAGTTTATATTTGTGATCTCAGTTGGTTGGTGTTATCTAAATTAGTATTATTTTGATGTTCATTTATTCTATTCATTCCAATGCTTCTCGCATTTGGTCAGTGTGTCTATTTGATTTATTCCGATGTTTATCTTAATTAACTGGGTTCATGTTCAATTTAAACTAAATATCTTTGGTTGGCTAACTAGGTTCAAATTAGGTTTAGAAGTGATAAGAGTCAATAATCCTATAAATATGTGAGAATTCTTGTGAAAGAAGCATTCAAAATAATTTAGGATTTTACAAATCGATCACAGTATGAATTCATGGAGTTAAAATAGAGCAACTGTAGCCAAGTATGCATCGGAATTTAGATGGTTATCCCAGATTACTCAGGAGATGGTGGATATTGATAATCTGATGGTAGAAAAATTCAAAGGAGGCACAATGTTGCAGATTCAGGCTGAGGGGTGAGGGGGGAGAGGGTCATCCAAGATCCACCAACAAACCTAGTATGACGAACATTCTTACATGCCCTGGTTGCTTGCAGTTGAAGCAAACTGTGCAACAGTACATGCTCTACACATATGGCCCAAGTTTCCACTAGGCCTTGGTGGACGCACCCATAAGCTTTGAACGACAGATATTGCACTCTGTAAAATTAGGTATGTGGCGCAAGACCTCTTAGCTGACCCCGTATTGGTAGCTTTGCAAAGTTTGGCATGATGATCTAGGTAGCAGCATAGATCTGGCATGATCCACTTCCCTTTCTGTAGATCCTCAATCTCCATGGATTGATTCCATGAGCTGCTTATGGGAGCGCAACAGAGGCCTTTTTTCTTGTGATGTGTTTCTGTTCCCTGTTTTCCTTTCTAAGTTTTTTTTTGTGTCTTTTCTTGCTCTAACTTTCTCTCTTCTCGTAAATGCACTTTGTACCATTTCAGGTAGATGAATTGAATGCAATTCCTCATTTCAAAAACCTCCACAGATTTATTCAACAATACAGCTTGAGACCGGTCTCACCCAAGCCACACAATCATGAATTTCTCTATCAGTACTCCTATCTCCTGAGAAACTGGGAGGATAACCATCTGAATTTGGATTCATACCCTACTCTACTGTTCTGTTTCCCTACTTTAACTCCATGAAGCCCTTCTCATTTCAGTTTGATATGTCAAGAGGAAATACTTGGAGATGAAAACATCCTTAAACACCCCTTACTTGAATTCTCTATGCTCCTTGAAAAAGCTTTCTATTGCCTACCAGTTTCTCATTTCCTTTAAGAAACCAAATGTGGTAAAAAATAACCCGACCCCCCTCTGCATAACTCAAAAAAACTTGATATTTATCAGCTAATTGGTAGTTGCCAATAGGTGTAGGTTGAAGTCCCGCCGTGCTAGATTAAGGAGATCCCTCATCTGTTCAGTCTTGTGGCCTCCTAGCTGCTTGTTATCTCACAAAGGACCCCCTTGGTCAAGTATGTTGTTCCAGAACCTCCACTCTGTTGTTCACTTTCTTGAAAAAAACTCTCATATTGTTTTTTAGCATACGCCATTTATCACAATTATTATACGTCAAGTATAACTATTATTTCATGTTGATGAACATACTAATACAGTAAACATATTCAATACCCTTATCTTTAGTTACCCTAAAATTCTTATTCATTCCGTACAATGCTAAATCTGGATCCTAAACCTGAACCTCAAAGGAAATCTGAACTTGACTATAAGATCAAATTGTCACGCCCCAATGTTTCTTGACTTGACTGTAATGCTCATAATAAAATATATAACTATTTTTCTATTCAGTTTGTTTCAATAGTGAACAACCATGCAATATGCCTGCAAGTTTCCAGTAACCTTTTATTACAGGGAAAAGGAGGTCAACCAACATGGTAAAGGAGATTTAACCTTGTAGAATAGGAATCAAGTATTCAACATCATATCTTTTTTCAAAAAAAAAAATATTCAACATCATAAATAGCTACATGTTATAGGAGAAAAATAAACTACAACTTCATGTATTTGCCACTAACCAAATTTGTTAGATTGAAGATGATTGCATATTTATTCTTCAAAAAAAAATGATGATTGTATATTTTCAATATCTGCTTAAGCTGATTACGAAGAGGTAGCACAATTACCTAATATTTAGAAGTACAAACTATACTACATCTTACTTGATAGATACTGCAAAACTGTAGACATCCGACTTCTCTGTGTGAACATCTTTCTTCAAAATTTCTGGTGCCATATAAATGAGAGTTCCCACCATATTTTTTTTGTGAAAACCACCAGTGGGCTTGCCAGATGACCTCCAATTATCAATTGATATAAGTTTAAGATCACTTTTATATGTAGCCAAACCGAAATCAGCTAGATGTGGATGAAGGTTTTTGTCAAGCTGCATGAACCAGAAAATTGATCAGATTGACTTGACTAGGCAAATGACACCTCAAATGAGAAAAAAGACAATATTACTGAATTCTTACAAGTATATTTGCAGGTTTAATATCTCTATGTACAATTCCAAGGTTGTGTAGGTACTGAAGAGCTTTCGCTGTGAAAAGAAAGGCAAACCCAATCAAAAAGATGGTGGAAAGCAAACTGAGAACAACAGATTCAAAAAGCAACATTTTTATCAAGAGCAACTTTTTTTACTATGAGGTTCCCACACCAACATACATTGATCCAAGCGAGTTCTCTTAACTTAAACTTTTCCCTTTTTACAACCGCATTGAGGGTGGAGTACTAGAATCACCTTCATCGAGGATCCCAACACCTATTGCAACTAAACTCTACTCATTGTTTTGTAGTTATATGAAAGACCTCAAAATGCTTGCTTTCCTTTTATTCTCCAAAAGACGCATTTGTGCAATGTGGTGTCGAGAAACACAACTAATTTCTTACGTTCGAGGTAAGAAAAGGCATTGGTGTCGCAAATTTGGTAAGCTTATGATGTCTAACTCATAAGGTAGGTGAAACAACGTATAAAAGAGGATGATAACTTCGGATGATTTATAGGATCGAAGATGATGATATTGTTTTTCAGGAGAAACAAGACAATGACAGATACGCTACGATTATTCATTCTAAAAAGGCTGCCGAAGAAGCAAGTGGCCCACCAAACATTGCTGGCTTTAATTAACCCATCACAACGAAGGACAAAAATCTAATAACGGAAATGAACAAAAGTGCATCAGGACGTAGATGCACCTAGGTCATAAGCGATGGCAATCACTTGATCAATGCTGGGGCTCCACTCCTCGGCATGCAATTTCTCGGCCAAGCTACCCGCCTCATAGATCTCGAAGAAGAGTAGATAGTTGGGGGGCCTCGCGTTCGCCGCCACCAACTTGGTCAGCCCCGGATAATCCAGCGTGCTTCACCCAACAAAAAATGAAAATCCCAAGAAAAATAAAACGGAATTAAGCATCAAAAACAACCCCCAATCCCCACAAAAGGGGAATAGGAAGAGCATCTTCGAGATCAAACTAACCATAGGAGCTGGAGCTGGCGGTGGAAGTGGTCGAGATCTTCGGATGTGGAGAGGACGGGCTTCTTGGCGGCGACCCTGGTGCCGTCGCCGAGCCGAGCCTCGTATACGGTGCTCTCCGCGCCTTGAGACAATGGAAACGAATCGATCGATCAACTCCGGGATCGCCAAAAGGATCGTGAAGAAAGCAAAACAAGGAGACCGACAACAGGAAAGGGGTAGGAGTCTACCTTTGGCGATGGGGGAGAGGAGGGAGAAAGATGAGGCCGGCAGGTGGAGGGGGATGGTGGAGCTGCTGCAGCAGCCACGGTAGCAGGTATTGTTGGCCTTGGTCTCTACCGCGGACACCGCCGACGCCGGCGCCGGCGCCGCCTCCACCACCATCTTCGGACGGTGAAGGTTTGACTCCGGAGGCCGCCCCCGTCGGCGAACAAAAGGAATGAGCACCACATGGGCGACGGACACGGGATCGGCTTTAAATATTGCGTTGTGGTGGTGGTTGAGGAGTTTGGTTTCGTGGACCAAGTCTGACCAATGATGAGCTGGTCCCATCATTTAGTTTATAATAAAACGAGCAAGTTCTGCTGAATTCTATTTTTCAAAGTTTAATTTAAAATGTATGATAATTGAGGAAATTTTAAGTAGGCTTTGCAACTTCTTCAGTAGCTAAGTATTTTTTTCTATGAAGTTATTTCCATTGACTAAAATGTTATAGTTCATAGTCTAAATTAAAAGTACTAGTTTTCTGATTATTATACTTAAAATTCAGCCTTATTTAAATATAAAATTAAACTTAAAATAAGATGATTAATATATGATCAGATGACAGATTAAGTTCAGAGAAGGAGGCGATGAAGTAGCCTGTTCCACTCAGAACTCAGAAGCTAATCTAGTACAGGAGAATACTTCCACTTAGAATTGAGATAAAACTAGTGTGTTCTAAAACAAGGTTCGGCGGCCCATGACTCAGATGGGCTAATTCAATTGGGTTGACTTTGAAGTAATGAAGCCAATGCATATTTGTTAAACTGCACTACATTTATATGGTGACACACGGACAGTATTATTTTCAGCAAGATTCAATGGGTCAAAAGCATTCAAAGTTTTCCTCTAAAAAAAAAGGGGCATTCGAAGTTTATAACTGATCAGCCCTTCCTCACTTCAGATCTGTGTTCTAAAATGTTCCTCATTACAGCTTTTCTTCCTCGTCAGGAAACATGAATCTATGCTCTCTTTTTTTCCCTCTTCGGCAGAATGGAAGAAAGGATCTGATCGTGAGGTAACCCTTGAAGAGCCACTCTGTGCTGCAATTTCTTTTGCTTTCATGTCCTCACAAAGACTTAGCCACCAAGTTTTTTGTTCCCCTTCAGAAAAGAGGAGCAGAGTACCACTGCAAGCTTTAGAACTGGCCACGGCCACCTGCCAAAGGGAAAGGAAATTAGAAATGCCTTGGGGAATATGAATAATAAACGTGTAATTGATGCTGCTCCATGGATGGCCCTCCCACCTGTGGGCCGCATGGTGGTCACCGTCCACAGTGGAAGATGAGGTGGTGGCTACTAAAAGATGAGAGATAAAGCAGATAGTGTGTGATCTTTGGAGGATCAATTTTTTTCTTTTTTCTGTAAAGATGTTTAACAAGTGAGGAAGGTGGGGTTTGCAAAGACAAAGCTAGCTTAACATGGAAGAGAAAAAGCAGCACTGCCACTTTCTGCCTACAGATGAAGCAAGGTAAGAGAAAGAGTTCTCTGGGTTGCAATTAATGTACAAAGTTGATCATATGGAAACTCCACTTTCTTATAAAATGATAATTGAAATCTGCATAATACAAAATGATCAATTGGGCTCCAACTTCTACAGTTTCATATATTTTCAAGTTAAACTTTACTTGCAGTTCCAGTTCCAGTTCCAGTTCCAGTTCCAGTTCCAGATAAAATATATATATCACTAGGTATGGTGGAGTTAACTGATGCATATAGATCGTGCAGGTTGTAGCTGACAAGCTGCAGCAAGTTTCCTGCACATGTGAGCAAATCAAGTACCTCCAATTGTCAACTAGAACTTTGTTGCTGACTGCTGATGGTCATGGTCCCCAATCATTTCACTGTGTGGTGGATTACAAAGTTGTTAGCTGGTTTATTGCAGGAGGAATCATCTTGGAGCTGATGCTGATGTCTGCACACAGCTTTTCTTCTTTTTTTCTTTGGGGAGATGCAGCTGCCTTTCAATCTTTGATCAATATGCTGTTTATCTTAACTTCCGGGTTTTTTTTTCTTTCTTTTGTTCATCTTCTTTGTATTTGTTACTCTTCTGCTTCCTTTCTCTTAATTCTCAGCATTTAATAAAAATAAACGTCTCATCTTAACATCAGCATATTTTTCTTTGTCCATTAATGATTCTTATCTTTTCTTCTTCTCATCCTCCTCCTTTATCTTTCTTTTTTCTCCCTTCCTTTTCCAATTTATCCTTCTCCTCTTCTCCAGAGAAGTCATGGCTCATGACTCATCTTCTCCAATAACAGAAGACCATTAATTAATCATATTTAATCAATGTAGCATTAATATATATTTAAGGATTGTAAAGGAATGTTAATATATATAAAGCGAACCCTAAACGTTTCATCAGAACTAAAAAGCCAGCTTACCTCTGAATGAAAGCTCTATAGTTCAAGAATAGTAATCAACCTTCTAAGAAGAGAGAGAAACAAGTTATTCTTAACCGGGTTTAGGGTTTAAGACCTATCGTTAACATAAAAAATAGAAGAACAGATAGGTATGCTTGGACAAATTTCACACTGAGGTGGATATCTAAAATAGAAGAATTAAGTTTTTGCTTGAATCACATAATGACACCATACTAAATCCTTTGTCTTGCTTTTGCCAGCATTATTCTTTCGCAAGTTCTAAAAGTTATGAGGAGCAACTGAAACAACCACAAAGAGCATACCATTAGATTCTGCATCGGGCAACTTCCCTTTGGTCTTTGAAGCTTTTTCACAGCCAGCTTATTTGTGTAACCAAAGAAATAAGAAGAAACGAAAGGAAGAAATAACAATCAAGCCCAACTTAAACTACAATATTTTTTCTTTGAAAAACTGAAATCTAGTTAAAAGCCAAAGGAAAAAATTGCACTTTGCAGGCAGAACAATAGAGTTGGCATAATCCACTCTTCAATATCCTCTGCATCAGAATCATTTTCCTGAGTGAGAGTCAAAACGAGGTAAACCAAATATCATGCAATTATCAACAATAATTATGTACTATCTAAAGAGTAATCAGAAACTTTAACAATAAATATAAACAAAAAAACACAAGTTCTATTTGATTTGTGATTGAATCATATCATGTTTGACCAAGCAATGTTTTTCTTTGAACTGATCCAACTTAGGTAATTGTCGAGTTAATTTGGTTTTTAAAATATTGATTTGATAGATTCTAGATGATGAAATGTTCTTGCAAGTGGAACTTTTTCCCCCAAATAACAATCTAGGCTAAGAAGAGACCTCATCTTTGAGGAAATCCCACATATGCCCTTGAATCACTCCTCTCAGCCACACTTTGGCTAGAGATTCCAAGTTCCTCTTTTTCTTTTTCCTGAATTTTTTTCCTCTTTTCTCTTCCTTTAGTCCTGGCTTGCTCTATAAATTCCACCCCTCTCCTAAGCTCCAATTCCCTTTCCCCCTCTCCCTTTCTTCCATGCTTGGCTTAGTAGAGGTTCTGCTGCTTTCTTCTTCTCCAGCCTTCTCCTTTGGGTCTTTTTCGTTTCAATTTCTTCGTTTCTGAATCCAAAATTGAGAAACCCACTATTCCTGCTTGAATTTCCTCTCTTTTTTGCACCAACGCTAGCAAGACCTCTGTTCTTGGGGCCCGTTTTGGTGTTATTTGCTGGGAAACTCTGCCAAAATTTTCTCCGAAGATTTCATCTTTAGACCCAAACCCCATCAACGTCTCACCTTTTTTCGATCTCTGTTTTCAAAAATCCCACCTTGCTGCTGGAAACTGGAAGACCGAGGTCCCTGTAACCTCACTTCCAAGATCTGACCTTTAAGAGTGCAAAAAAAACCCACTTTTTTAGCTGTTTCACATGCAGCATTTGTTCCTCCTTACCTTTCTAATCTATGTCGGCTGTTATAAGTGAGATCCTCCTTTCCGGGTTTATGATAGATTCAACTGTCAGGCGGAGGACTCATCTCGTTCAATCCTTCTCCGTCGTCTTCCTCTATTGGTTCTATGTGTTCTCATAATCTTGTTCTCAGAACTACTCCGAGTTTATCCAGCTATTAGTCCTGCTATATATCATATATATACGTATTTGGCATAAAAACCTTAAAGAACTGCTATTAAGAAGAAGAAAGAAAGCTCATCCAAATTTCACCGTAAAATACACCAATTACCGGATCTTCCATGGCTTCTCCCAGCACTGGGACTTCAGCAATGACCGGCCTCAAATCCGAGAAGAACCTGCACCTGCTGATGGAGCAGAAGAAGAGGAGGAGAATGATATCGAACCGCGAATCCGCGCGGCGGTCTCGCATGCGCAAGCAGAGGCTCTTGGACGATCTCACGTCTCAAGTGGAGCAGCTGAGGAGGGAGAAAGCCCACATCTTGCGGTCCCTGTTGGCTACCAGGCATCATTACTTCGCCGTCGAGACCGAGAACTCCATCCTGAGGACGCAGATGATGGAGCTCGGCAGCGCACTGCAGTCTCTTAACGAGATCCTCGACACTGCATCATCAATGTTCGTCATAATTGAGAAGCAAATGCTTCTTGGTTGCTTGATGCAGTAAAGTTCTTAACTAGATGATCATGGGTTCAAGAACCATGATCAACAATTAAAAAACAACATTCACTGTAACTGAGCGCGACAACGTTTGGACTTGTTATGATGAAATAATAACCAAATAGCCGCCATGGCATGGACTCGGCGGATCATAACATATTTCACTACTGAAGAAATGTTTAAAGAGATCGAGAGGTGGGTGCTGCCTCTTACCAAGTGCTTCTAAATGGCTGTTCATTGTCTTGGTGTCTCCTATATTGTAATCTGATTTATGTGCAAGCTGCATGTGTATGTGCATGTAACTCTCTATAAAAAGTTAGATGCATAAATTATTAATTTTATTTCTCAGGAAAGAGGCATATTTTGATGATTTGAACAGTTAGATGCATAATGGAAGCAAGGATAAGATCTCATGTTATATAAATAGTAGAAAGGATAATATATAGATATCTTAATCAATGAGCTCAAAGAAATATGATACATATATCTAAATATCTAGATAGAGACATCAGTTGTATCATTGTTGCTGATGTCTTCCTATTTTATATCTTCTTTTTTTTTTGGAATTTTGCTGACTGGCCACTCTGCTGATCATGGAGAAGAGAGAAACAAATTGAGGATGATGAGGTGATGGCTTTATTTTTATGCTTTTATTTTTAATTCTTCTAGGATGAAGGCATCTTGTGGCTGGAATCTGCTGAAGCAAGCATATGACTTTAAGAACACTGAACTCCTAAATTGTGCCCAATAATGTAAGTCACCCATGTGTGTATGTGCCTATGAATTAGTGGTTCTTCTAACCTTTTTTTTCTTTCCAAATTTGATATCTAATTGATGATGACAACTTTTTCTCTACATGGACCACATTGTTTGTTTCTATGTAAGAATCAATTATCGATTCCTTTTTTTTTTCGAAATTGAATCAATTATTGGTTTTGTAAATTAAGTTAGTAATTTTCCTTTTTTTATTTTTCTTCACTTTAGAGCTTTTACTTTTTAGTTTTGTATACTACAATTAATGAGGAAAAAGATCAATTATCTGATTAAATTCGACTCAGGTACTGTTAATTATTGGCATCTAAAGGATCTAAAATGTCGTTGATAGAAAATATCACCACTTTATTAGCTTCTGAGGCCCCTAAGAAATATCAGAACAAAATATTAGGCTTTAATCAAAGGCACAATCATCTTGCTTCTACTCTTTTTTTAGTTGTATCAAAGTCAAGGAAAACCTAATCAGTAACCATACAATGCATTACCTCTTTCCCTGTTATTATATGAATGGACAAAGAAAACCATGAAAAGAAAATGGATATAAAGATTGGCTGCATATTGGCAAACCTAATTAATTAACTAGTAAAAGAAATAAAAATCTGCCATAGATGATCTCACACATGCATATCCGAATTTAAAGTCAACAGAGGAAAGTACAACTACAATGGAGACAAAGGATGTTGTTTTCTGAGATACGCTACTTGTCCTAATCTACAGGCAAAAAACTATTATCAGATTGCGTATCCACGTGAAATGAGCACATGAGTACAAGAGAAGCAAATGAACAAACTGAGAAGTTAGAAATTTACCCTCAGATCATACGTTTTGCAAAGATACTTACCAAAAGCCTATTCAGCAACATTTGTCATCCTAACAAAAGCCTATTCACCAAGTATAACTTGTACCACGATCAACTTGAATTGCTATTCATTTACGCAAACATGACTAACTAGTATCAATCTTGTAGATACATGTTTAAATATATTACTTCTTTAAGATCAAATCTAATAACTACAAATTCGACTCAAGAGTACTTATTTTTATACGATGGATACTAAAAACTAACTTAAGCAGGCTAAATTGAATGGATAAACAAAACTCTCAGAGGTGATATTTATTTGCATCATGTTCTTCATACTGAAAACAATCAAAACTCTGCTTTCTGTTATCTAAAATTCATACTTGAATTCAACAACTACTGCACTGTACTCTTACTTCATGATGTTCATCGTGTTTGCATTTGAAGAAATGTGACAATGAAGAGAGAACAAAAATAAGCTCCTCCATGTGTGCAAGTTTCAGTACTATGTCAAGGAAGTGTTGCATTCATATGTACTAATCCCACTAATTTCTAGACGATGCAAATTGGGATACTTCTTCCTTTTATTATTGTTATTAATTTACTTCCATAATGCCTTGCTGAAAAAGATAGCTCTGAATTATAAAGTAAAGAAATGGGTAAGAAGTTGCTTGAATAAAGTAAAAGTCTACCCTCCAGGGATGGGTGTTGAGACGATGATGATGGAATCCCATGTCAAGCTCCACTATGGGATCTGAAAGCATGCTAAAAGAATTCTTAAACTTCTTCAGTGAAGCATAATGGTAATGACACAGTACAGAGAGCCATTTATGAAAAAATGCTCAGATACAGGCAACACGTGCAACTTTGGTTAATGGGCAAAATATGGTGCTTCTAATTGGTTTCCGTTAATGGAAGTGTTTGGTAAAAATGTTTGCAGCAAATGACTCGAAGTGTAGGCTGGGAATGAGTCTTTCACCATCAGAAATATGCCCAAAAATCAGTTTGGTTAAGCCCTGACGGACCATTTCCCAAATTTAAATCATTGGTTGCAGCAGAAGGGTGTATCTAGAGAATAGTTAGGCTAGGTATCACAAAAAAAGTCGACATTTTTAAGCACTGGTGAATTTATCACAATATAAAATAACAAGATGAAGTGTCCAATATCGTAAAATGATGCTTATTGGGTCAGGGCAAGCCTGTAAGCAATAGGTACTATGCTCACCGCCATCATGTCTAGGATCATGAGCAACTTGTCCTGGGTTTAATCTATCATGAGATAGGAGTTGAATAATGGAACTATAAGTACCATTTTGATCTATCAAAGTTGAAATTGAATAAGATCTCAACCACAGTTTATTCCTACCTTGATTTCAAAAGCACAGTAGACTAATGTTTGTAAATCTTGTCCAACTGAAACAAATATCAGGGACCCCCAGATAATCTTTTGAGCACATTAAAACAAAATGCAGAACATTTCATAGAATATTTTAACAGCTTAACAGTACTGAAAAACCTTGGAACTTAACAGTACTGAAGTTTGAAAATACAAGCAGATTATGTTAGACCCGTTACAATCACACTGAAAAGAGCCCAGAGAGCACTGGGCATAAACCTGGCAATTCGAGGATCAGTTTTAGGCCGAGGATTTCTTCATATGCATTCACATGTCCTTTATATTATCAGGAAAATGGAAAAAATAATCTCAGTTATTTGATAACTAAAACATGCTTTTCTGCAAATGAGTAGAATTTTTTAATAGAATATTAAATAGAAAAGCCAGCACAGCTACCTAATTAGTAAAAATAACAAGAACATTGCAACTTTAGACATAGGAATTTCCGTGACTGATCAAAAGAAATGTAACTGCAAATATTAAAATAATCAACACAAGAATGCTGCTTCAAAGCGTTTGCTTCACCGGACCGAAAATGCAGACAAGGAAGCAATCGTTTAACAAACTAAATAAACCATATTGTGAAGATTGTAGATGGAGCCTTTTCGTAATATCTTATGTTTTTGCAAAACTGATCGCCAACAAATCTCAAACCCTAAACCCTAAATATGATATTAGATCAACAAGTTTAGGATGTGAATCTAGTTAGGGTAATTATTCCGTATTAAGCTAAATGAGCCAATAATTGAGACTAGATAATGAAATTTCATTATAAATTAATGCTTTGAGAAAGTTGGATGTACAATCAAATTTCACATGTAAAAACCATAATTAAAGTGCTTATGCAAAAAAATTATATCTTTTGAAAGGGTCCCCCCCAAGGTTAGAGCTCTTGCTTGTGCATTTTTCTAGAGATTTTTTTCTAATATTTCCTGCCCTTAGATACATTCAACTAGAAACCAAGGTTTGCATGAAGCATATTATATTGGACTCCAAATTGATGCTATCTGTCAAAAAGTAGCCAACGTACAAACAATTGTTATTAATTAAAAGGAAATGAAATTCAGAAAATAATTTGTCATATATCTCCAGAAGTTCAGTGATATAATATTTAAGCATGTGCAATGGCAGCCTGCATAAATCCTAAGGTAGTGGTGCAAACTCTCTTATGTGACCTGTGTAAGCACATTTTGTCTAGATAAATTTCATGTTCTACGTACTAAGACTGCAAAATAATTTTAATTCTTTTGGTACCACGACAGATGAATACATTGTGAAAAAATCATTATAACATGGCATCAAGACTTTTATTCTGTCTAGCATTGCTTCTGGTATGAAGCAAATTCTACAAAGGATGAAGATCTAATTTCTTATACCTGCAGACCTTAGTCGACAAAAGTTAATGTCAAAGTCACATTTCCTTCGTCGCTGCATCATGAAGTTTCTTCGGATCATTCCAATATCTTTTACCAGTAATCTTTGCAAGAACAAGAACCATTGACAAAGTGGTGGAACCTTATTCGATCCCTAATAATTATTTCCCGGTTGTAGACCTTAGAGATGAGCTTCATTACATCGTGGCAATCCTCACAAGATCTTAAATTCTTTACAACGAGGATGCTCTCGCCTGGATTGGTGCTGATTAGTCCATATGCCACAGCCAGTCTCTCACTATGGTGATGCAGTTGGAGAACCTTTTCATTATCTTCCATATCGAGCAGCACCTCTGATACTTTGGGATGATAACCTTCCGGTCCCAGTTTCTCAGCCATCTCATTGATTTTCTCATATATTTTCTGTACTTCTGGGTGCCCACTATCCCCAGTCTCAAACTCATGTATCACTCCATCAACTTCTATCCTGCTATTACCAGGGAGTTTGTTGATTCCTCTAGCATCCATTAACTCCCTCACCTTGGCCTTCTCTTCCCATTTCCCACCCGAAGCATATAGATTTCCAAAAAGAACATAGCTTCCCCCATCAGTTGAATTCATTTCAAGCTGCTGCCACTCATTCATCAGCTTCTCTGCTCGGTTGAGTTCTCCATGCAACCTTGAGGCCCAGATCAACGTCCTCCACATGACCCCATCCGGCTCTATCGGCATTCTTCGAAGAAATCCTTCTGCCTCGTCCAAGTGCCCTGCTCGGGCAAGCAGATCAACCATGCACCCATAATGCTGAATCCTTGGCTTCAACCCATAACGATGCATGTAATTATAAATACGATAGCCCTCCGCAACCCTCCCTGCACTCCGGCAAGCACAAAGTGCTGCAGTGATCGTCCTCTCATTTGGCTTCATTCCCTCATCTACCATCTGATGAAATAGGCGGAGAGCATCCTCGCACTTCCCATGGCTCGCAAGCCCAGAAATCATGGCTGTCCATACGAACACATCCTTGTCGGCCATCTGCTTAAACAATCTCTCCGCAGTTGAAATGCAGCCGCATTTCGCGTACATGTCCATCAGAGATGTTACAACCTTCGGTTCAGAATCAAGCCTTGCCTCCACAGCCATCTGATGCAATCGACGTCCCACGCTCAGAGCTCCAGCCTCCGCACAGGCTCCGAGCACGGACACAATCGTCGCATCATTCGGGGGGACTCCATCGCGCTGCATCGAGTCGAACAATTGGAGTGCGTGGAGCGGCTGGTTCACCTCGACTGCTCCGTTGATCATGGAGGTCCAGGAGACGACGTCCTTGTGGGGAATTCCGTCGAACACCTTGGCAGCGGCGTCGAGCTGCCCACAGCTGCCGTACATGTGGATGAGGGAGTTCCGCACGTAACGATCGGTAAAGAACCCGCGCTTGTGTGCCAGGGCGTGGAACTGCCTGCCCTCGGAGGCGGCGCGGCTGCGGGCGCAGGAGGCGAGGAGGAAAGTGAGGGTGAAGTGGTCGGGGAGCAGCTGGAGATGGCGGAAGAAGAGGAGGGCATCGCGGGGGCGCTCGGACCGGGCGTAGGCTCGAACGACGGCATTGACGGAGCGGTCGGGGGAGGAGACGACGAGGGGGGAGGAGCGTTGGCTGTGAGTGCCACTGGTTTTGAGGATTAGAGCATGGAGCTGCAGCGCATGCGCGAGAGAAGTAGAGACGTCCGCCATGAACTCTTCTCACGGATTGGGTTGAATCATCAGGTGTTCGGAGTAATGCCTCAAAGAAGCCCAATCTTTCTGCTGCATTTGTCCATTTGTTAGGCCTCCATGATCACAAACTCAGCATGAAGCAGACATGGACCGGCGGCTTATCTATGAAGCTCAAATCATACTAATTTCTTTTTAAAATCTTATGGTCTAATATAATCTCCCGTATAGAACGTGATGTACCTATGACCTAATATAATTGATATAATACAATTGCTATCTTAATAAAAAAATATATGTGAGTGCAGTTCGAGTACTAAATTATCATATCATACATTGCTACATTGCTGACACAACTTGAATAGCACAAGTCTTAACTCATTTATAAGCCTAAACTAATTTACACTCGTAGCATCCGATTGATGGACCTTTTACAAAAAGCTTTCACATGCACTATTAGTATTATTAGTATGACTCCATTCTATGCCTATAAATGGTTCCTCTGGACAAAAGCCCCAAAAAGTCATTCAACTTGCTCAGCTTAAGTATTAAAGTGGAAATTTACTCCTCATGATTTCTTTCTCTTTCTCTTCCTGATTAACAGAAATGACCTACCAAATCCTCAACTCACTTTTACAATCAATCATGTAGAAGCTCTGTAGTCTGCAGAAACTCTTATGATGTGTTACTGAAAAGATATAAGACATGGAAATAGCTCCTTTTTAAAATGAGACAAGTATACCTGTTTTTCCAAAACTTGCCTTGGCATTCCCAAAGGCCAGTGAGGAGAAAACCAAGTCATTTTGTGAGTGGTGTGGGAGGGTGGGGTGGCCATTGCCGAGCTGCAAGAGCATAACTTTTTTGCATTCGCTCAACCACTGCAGTGCAGCTAGTTGAATTTGTTTTCAGTAGCATCCTGGTGGTGGTTCATCATCTCCTTGTCTCGTAGTCTTCACCCCTTTCCAGGAGAATTAGTCTGCCATCCAATCAATGACGCAGTGACACAGCTAATTGTGCCATGTCTCCTAATATTGAATAGTGCTGAAACATCATCACAATGATGAACTCCACTGGATGCACATGAGGAAGAAAGAAAGTAGAGCAGGTACTTGCTCTAATAAAAAAAGAAGAATGGAGAAAAATAATAAAAAGTTGGAGCAGATGCAAAATCTTTTAGGCCTATCATCTATTATTTACATAACCACCTTTATGTGGTCTTAAATAAATTTAAAAGCAAGCAAGGAAATATAAATGCAGATTTTAAATTTTTAAGGTGGAGATTGTTAACCGTCCAAACTTAGAGTCTGAATATAATTATTCCGAATAATTAATTGATGTGAAACAATGGCAAGAATAAACTCCAATTAATTGACCTCTATGTCTTCAGAGGGCATGTTCATATGAGCTAACATTAAAAGTAGTGTTAGAAATAACCTCTTTTGTTAACATCCAATACAAAATAAGGTGTGTCTACCTCTTTTTCTAACATTCAATATAAAATAAGGTGTGTCCACTTGTGTAGCGTAATTATACCATGCTATGTTTCGCTTCGTTAAAAGAAAAAGATAGAGCAGGTGGTGTAAGAGAAAGGAAAGTAGGAAGTCCTCCTTTTAAAAATGAAGGGAATAGCGAACTCTAATTAACTGACCTTCCTGTCTTGATATGGGTAAATATAACTCAATTCAATACTGAAAAAAAAAGGTGCAGGTATTCCATTTTATCAATAGCGCATGTTCATCTGAACTAACAACAAATCCGCGGTGAAAACTGTAATTAATTTATATATAAAATAAATCCAAACAAAGGAAGGGATAAACTTCTTTCTAAACAAAAGAAGGATGAACTCTAATTAATTGACCTTGGTATCTTGATTTGGGCAGCTATAACTCAATTCAGTAATAGATAAGGTGCAAGTATTGTATTTTATAGATAGGGTATGTCAGATATGAAGATGAGAAATAGCCTCTGCGGACTGCCAGCTTCATCTTATTGTCACGGTCGATAAAAGAAAAAAAATACAAAATAAGGTAAAAAATTTCTTATTTCTTGTATTCGATGATTAGTCAGGTTTTAGATTTATTTTTATTTAATCAGTACAAATGCTACATTATTTGGTTTATTTTATAAATAAATTTAGCCTAAAATAACTTATAAATATATTCGGTATAAAACTCAATTATTCTAACTGTCTACCTTGTTATCAGTATTTTAATTTGAATAATTCTAAAATTAATTTAGATTAATCGTTTTAATTATTTTTAAAAAAATTAATGAAAAATATACTCATCAACAGTGGGCATATAATGTAGGAATACCTTCATGATGTTTTGTTAAAAAATAGATTAAAATGAAATGTACGTGGATTGGGTAGTCTCCAATAATTGGTTGTGTTTTTATATTGGCAAATTGGTTGTTAAAGAACAGTGGTTTTGTTAACTCTCGGTGAATGTGTTAGTGGATGCTCTAATTAGACCACAGAGTAGTAAATTAACTCACAAAGCAATCATATATATATATGATATGATGTTGTTTTCAAGAATCTATTAGACCTAATAGCACTCTAAATTTTACAAATATTATAATCTTACACATAGTTATGGATGGGGAGGGAGTTATTTAAAAGATCCCTGGAGATGAACAAACAATTCAAATTAGAGCTATGCTGGTGTCCATGCATGGATGTGGTTGATTTATCCACCTAATCATGTTGTTTCTTTATAGATGTCAGTAGTGTCTCTCGGGTACTCTCTTTTATCTCTCTCCCTCTATATATAAAAGTTGATTTGATGTTATCCTATCTCATTAGTTAAAAATCTCACTGATTATTATAGTACTATTTGAATGGGTGACCTACAACTTTAGGCCAATATTTGTATTTTGAAAAATAATAAAACTCATAGATCATATGTGTATTGATTATTCAGTACTAAAATACCAAAAGTATTAACTGAGAGCATCAGATAGTATCATCATGCATTGAGTCTCAAATACGTATCATATTGGATAGGATATATAGTAAACCTTAGCTTATTAAGTGGGATAAATTCTATATCATGGAAAATGGCACGGGCACTCGTCGTTATCATTGTTTGTGCAGGAGAAATAACAGGAAAAAAGATATGTATTTGATTTGAAATGATGAAACATGAGGACACTCTTTCTCTTTTTAATGAAATGAATGAGGAAGAAAGAAGGTGCCAAAGAATCATCTCAGTTAGTTCTTGACGCCAAACCATGAGGTTTATATATTAACTCCACCAAAACTATCAGTAGCCATATGGAAAGTTGAAGTCAAAGCCTGTCTAACGATGTCTCCCATGCTTAAAGAAAAGTAAAAGTGGCTGCAAGCAGTCCTATCAGAAGGAAAAAAAAAAAGGCGTTCAAGCTGATCTGGGGAACGTCTAAAATATTTTTCACTTTCCAGTATGTATTCTCCCCTCTCTTGCTCTCGCGGCATAAAATAATTCACCTGTGTTCTTGCTGTGTACTTGCTCCTGCAATTGCCAATCCTGAACATGGAGTAGAAGCTAAGAAATATATATAGTCCTACTTGCTCCGCTTCTGCTTAATTCCCTTTTCCACACCAACTTATGTACACCTTTTGATCTATAAATAGCACTCTAAATGCAGACCCCCTCGCTTCATCCATTCTCCAGTGCTCTCCACCCAAAACCCCTTCAAGCAATGGCTGCAGCTGCTTCGGTCGGCCTCTTCGCGGTGCTCGCCACCCTCGCTCTTGCTCCGGCGATCTCCCTCGCCTTTCCTCACGGCGGCGGCGGCGGCGGCGTCGTCCCTCCTCCTCCCTTCCTCTTCCCGCAGTTCTACGACCACTCCTGCCCGAAGGCGAAGGAGATATTGAGGTCCATCGTCGCCAAGGCCGTCGCCAGTGAAGCGCGGATGGCCGCCTCGCTGATTCGCCTACATTTCCATGACTGCTTCGTCAAGGTCAGTCGACCGCCCTTGCTTTGTGCTTACGTACGTGCCCTGCATGGTGATGAGTTCTTTAACTCTTCCTCAATCCAGGGATGCGATGCGTCGGTGTTGCTGGATGACAGTGGGAGCATCGTGAGCGAGAAGAACTCGGTCCCCAACAAGAACTCCTTGAGGGGGTTCGAGGTGATCGACGAGATCAAGGCGGCGCTGGAGAAGGAGTGCCCTCGCACTGTGTCTTGCGCTGACATCGTAACTCTTGCAGCCAGGGACTCCAGCGTGCTGGTAAATAAGTCCAAAGGATCACAAGAATAAGTTTAAGATCGATTCTTCCTGAAGATGTTCTGGCTGTGATTTAAAGTCGATTCTGGATTGAAGCATTTAATGTGGAGATTAATGTGCATGTAGGTGGGCGGCCCATACTGGGAGGTTCCTCTGGGAAGGAGGGACTCGTTGGGAGCGAGCATTCAAGGATCCAACAACAACATCCCTGCTCCCAACAACACCTTTCAAACCATCCTCACCAAGTTCAAGCTCAAGGGACTCGACATTGTCGATCTTGTCGCCCTATCTGGTAAGTTGATGTTATTCTTTCTTGCTTGCCAGGTTCAACTCTCAAATAAAGTGAGTAAAATTTCGATCAAATTTTGCGTTTTTTTTTTAATTTCAGGAAGCCACACGGTCGGATTATCCCGGTGCACGAGCTTCCGGCAGCGGCTGTACAACCAGACCGGTAACGGGCTGCCGGACTTCACCCTCGACGCGGCGTACGCGGCCGCGTTGAGGACCGGGTGCCCGCGTTCCGGCGGTGACCAGAACCTCTTCCCCCTCGACTTCGAGACGCCGACCCGGTTCGACAACCTCTACTTCAAGCACCTCATCGCCAAGAAGGGCCTCCTGAGCTCCGACGAGGTGCTCTTCACCAGCAACCCGGTGACCATGCAGTTAGTGGAGCTCTACGCCGCCAACAACCAGCTCTTCTTCGAGCAGTTCGCCAAGTCCATGGTGAAGATGGGCAACGTCATGCCGCTCACCGGGACCAAGGGAGAGATCAGGGTCAACTGCAGGAAGATTAACCATCAGTAGAACGGAGGACCAGAGGTGCGGTGGTGGTGATGATGAACTTTGATCAGCCGTTGTTCTTAAAATTTGTGTTTGTTGTGGCAAGATTGCAGCTTTTCTTGTTCTTGTTTGTTTTCCTACTTTGGGTTGAGTTTAGCATTTCCAACGAAGTGCCCAAAACCAATAATTGTTATTTATGTATGATCCTCTGTTCTTATGCAAGTGACACTTCGCATCGTTTGTAATCCCTCGTTACCTTTCTTGAATTAATCCGGTATTTTTTAGCACCTCAAGTGTCCCCTGAAGAACGAAGCTGCTGCTAATCTTAATCAGCCAATGGCTCCATTTTTGCTTCTGTTTTCTTGATCTCTGGGAAAAGGTAATTTTCTGAGCGATTTTGACTTTTATGATCTTTTTCCTTCTAAAAACTCAAAATTTAAGAGTCTTCTGCTCCGAAGGTTGGATTTTTTTATTTCTTTTGAACGATCGCCTTACATTGCAGTGGAGTCCGATCGCCAGAGCGATCTCTTTCCGAGCGCGGCCGCTCTCGATCCCTCCTTGTAGTTGTAGCGAGCGTCCAACTACGGACGCAGCTGGCTGCACGGCCGACGCTCGACCTCCGCCTACCGACGGCCGGGACGAGATGAACTCTGGTGATGCCGATTCCCCTCCTGCATTGTGTTCACGGCGCTGGATAAAAGGGAGAAACGCGCACGCGGCCGTCCTACGATTCCCCCATCGCTTCCATCAAAGAGTGGAGAATGATTCGTCAATGCGCCTGCCAACTTCGAGATTGTTTTCAGAGGACATACAGAAATAACTTGTAATTTCTTCTATTACTCCTCGGTTTCTGAAACCCTCACTCAGGTTACCTAAACCTTGTGTTTGCTTCCAAGTCTTTTAACGAAGCATAATGAACGATTTATTTCTGTGACAGACGAAGTCCAGATGATTTAGGCTGGCATTACAGAACATTGCTTATTAATTTCCACAATTACTTCATTTTTCCATACTTGCAGTTGGCAAGATATCGATGAAAATTGAGGATATGTCCTGGAGACAACCTAAACAATCCGGAATATTTAGCTTATTAGCATCTCATCAGTTGCATACCCGGGGTCACCGATACATGGTGTACCAGCATCACTAATTAGATAAATGACTTCACCTTGTTGAAGCCTCCGTAATATTGAGCTTTCACGCTGAGACTCATTGAACTTGTGATAACTAAGCTGCAAGGGAAAGCACAACATTTATGAATTTGGTGATCAGATTAACTAGAAGTCGTAACTACTTGTGCATAGGAAATCCACAAGTGGTGCTGGAATTCCATAGCATTGAAGCAACTTCCTGGAATGCCTTGTATCCTCAGAAAGTATCAAATCTGAACATTTAAGGATGCCCTGAGATTTGACAAAAATTTATATGATTAGAACTAAGACAAGGTTTCATTTTGAGAGAAACCACAAGAGGATCATACTTTTGAACTATAAGAAGAGGATTTTGACAATGGTTATGAATTTCTTATACGAACTCATCTTCTTACATAATTACATTTACAAATATGGGAATACTTATGTGGCAGGCATCAGGACTATCTATATTATTTCTAGATGTACAAAAATGTGTTATCAGTTTAGCTGCTCATGTTCCATTCACATATCACCTACTCAATGATGCCCATTCAAGATGCTTCTACTTCAGTGGCCAGAACAACAAAACATACAATCACAATAAACCATTTCATCTGAGCTATCTTTTTTGGAACACCATTGGCATTAATTACTTTCTTCCTCCTAATTTGTTGATAAACAAGTCATTGGAACAAGTAATTCCCAAAAAAGCATGAAGCCACATCAATTGCACTTTAAACATCTTGCAGTTGTACCTGGTTGAGCTACGTCCCACTAAAACTCTCTGCGAGCGACAAAATTCCAAGATATTGAAAAACAATGACTTATGGTGCTTCAGCTTTGCCTAGTTCAACATTATGCATGCCAAATCAACTTGTGTCCTACTAGAGTTATTTGTTATCTTCACTCATCATAGAGAGAGCTGAAAGTCTTAATCTGAGCTAAGGTTGTGCTTTTATGCACTAGTTTATCAAGTAATTTCACTAATGCTCATAGGTGAAGGCACTAGTTGATAATGGTTACATGGAATGATACTATACTAAGTAGGATTTTCCACATATATATACATCATAAGATAAAAAATTATTCATCTCATGCTTCAAGCATGTAAATGTCCGATCATGTATTATGCTAGTTTGATTAATCTCAAAAAACTGGGCTGCCCGTCTATGCTTAGGATATGCCCTAGTCGGGGATTATCCCAAGACCCATCAATGTCAATCTAAATCTCTTCCTAAGCCCATTGCACTAATGTTGGCGGAGAAGGAGGGTGACTTTGGATCCTTCTCTATCAGCTTCGATAACCGTCAATCCTCCCGTGTTATTGAGGCTGCCACTTCGTGCACTACTCCCCGTAGTATGCACGTCGCGACGACCAGTATAATATTATACAATTGTCCCTCGACTGAAACAGTAGTCACCTCACATAATAAATCTTGCAACCATGACAGTAGGAGAAAACTACACATGTATCATATCTCAAGGATCCAAACGTCATTAAACTGCCCGCAAGAGATCTATAATGACTGTCGTGGTCATCAAATCCATCGTCCAAGGTTTGTCAGAGGAGACACATTTCGAGTCACCCGCAATCGATGCCATTAAAATGAGCCTCCGTTAAAAGTTATTGGAAAGCTACACCCTTAGCTGCATACATGTTAGACTCATGAGAGTTTTCGCTTTAGCTAACATCACGGTGATGACCATAGTAATACAGTGTAAAATAAACCTAAGTGTATCATAGGCCACAGTGTCCCTAAGATGTATCCAATCCATATTAAGTCCAAGTGGATTGAGCATGCATTTCCAACTTAAGTTTTATATTTCAATTCAGTTGTGAATCCCTACCACCTTACATGTGCATGCCTATAGTATCCTTATGGGGATATTATAAATATTGTCTATGTTCTTGTTGCTAAGTTGATGTCATAATATCCACTGCTACTATAATGATGCAGGTAAAAATTTATTTCATTACTTTGTAATCAGCAGTAAATCTCTTTAAAAACCCCTACATTCTTCTTCAACTAAAACAACACTTATTTTACTATCACTAAGCTGCCCATATAAATACCCAAAACAACTTAAATCAATGAAATGGATCACCGCAAAAATATCATAAACCCATAGAAACAACATGAGCATTCGGCGAGGAGCATGGCCAAGCAGAGGACTTTGATTCTAACCTTCAAACCAAAATTTTCTAATCACATGACATAAAAGGATTTCAACATGCATTGTTTGAACAGGGCACTTTTGAACAGCATGCTAGTCAACCAATTTACTGCAAGAAGGCACTGCATTGAGGAGGAAAAATAGATGCCTACCTAATTGCACCCTAAGCACGAAGGTCCTTAGTTTCAAATGCTGAACTTTGTTGCTCCCGCCTCCACGTCCTCCAGCGTCCTCAACTCCGTCTTTGTGTGCTACGCCACGAGAAAGGAAGGAGCAGACTGCTGATCTCATCCTCCTCGCCCAGCCGCCGTTCGAGATCCAGCAGGCGAAACGGGAGAAGGCGAGGGAGAAGCGATCGGGTTCTCTCGAGAACTCCCATCGCTGCTTAACAGGGTTTAACAGCCTATTTGGAAACGCATCCACTTAATTGAGGTGAGTTTATTATTTCCCCCAAATCATGGGAGCTAAAAAGTCAAATTTACCCCTCTATAGTTTGTATATTTACGGTCCTGTCATTTTACCAAATATGAGGGTTTACAGAGAGCGAGAGTTCAAAGGGTTTATATGGGTTCGGTCAGGTTTGGAAATAGCGATGCTTAGTAAGTGGAAGTATTGTGGTGTAGTAGTAGTAAGAGACGACATTTCCTTATTACAAATCCGGATTCGAACCCCGCCAGTTCACTTCATGCTTCAACTGGAACCCTAGGGTGACGTCCTCAGCGCGCTGAATGCCTTTTTCTGCAAAATCAACAATAATTTGCGTCCAAAGTTCAAGTTGCAAGTCTGCAGCTTGAGCTGCATAATGCTCAAGCTTCTGCGTCACCTTTAGCACTCTGTAGAAAGGAAATATTTAAACCATAAACAGAGCAAATTGGTTCTCAGAGAAAAGGGAACAGCTTGACATGATCGATTCAATTACTGATGCTGATACTCTCTGAATAAGTTGCCCCATGTTTTTCCTCTGGAGTTCTTGATGTGCAGATAGTGGTGTGAGGTCCTTCGCCTTTTCAGGGAATCACTGATCATTCCCCCCTGCAAGAAACATAAACTTCACATGAATCCTGGAACTCCATTAACAGTTCAGTGTTCACTAGGAAGGACGCTTGACCTTCGGAAATGCTCTGAACTTGCTGCAGGGAGATATATGATACATGAAAAGGTTCCAACTTCCAAAGATGAGAAAGTTTTACCCATTCATAGAAGAGACAACATCACAATTAGTAGAAATTATTTCTCATGGGCTCTTGGCTTCTCATAATTGCCAAAAGGCACACGGGAGATGCAAAATATACAGGAAAGCCAAAGTAGAATTCTCATTTTGGAAAAAAAAGAAGAATTTATCTGGATTTTGAAGTCAAAAACATAGTAATGTTTTTAACATTGTATTACTTTGAATTAACTGAAAGTCAAAAAAAAAATAATGTACACACATCCCTCTAGTTAGAGTAATTGAATTCTATACGGGAGGAACATGAGGTAATTGGACTCTATACAGGAGGAACATGAGGTCTTGGGTTCAAGCCTCGTTGAGCTCTAAAAAAATAAAATGAAAGATCCACGACTAGAGATTAAATTTTGGCTGACTAATAATTCTAAAAACTTAAGAACTGTGTATATATATATATTTATGGTGTAAGGGAAGATACATCAGGGTCTAAGAAAGAGACCTGGAGAACAATCTTTGTGCTAAGAAAATTCCACCTTTTCTAAAGGAAAAGAGAGTAAGTAGTAACGACTAAGAGCTGTATTTATTGTTCCTCTATACCTTCATATAAAACCCCCTCATAGAAAGAAGATAAAAGAGAAAAAAAATTGAAGGCAAAAAAAGAGGGGAGAGGGGAGGAGGGGGGGGGGGGGGGGGGGGGTGGTGTAGTAGATCGATCTTGTATATAAAACATTCACAGATTCCTGTCGTCGTAATCTTTCAAATGAAGTGAAAACAAAGAGAGAGATGAGGAGGATCGACTCGAGAAAATGTAGCATCTCTCAGAAGAAATCCAGGTTGAATTCGCTCGCCAGTCCTCCTCTGGAGACATGGAAGCAGGTCTCCGAGAGACCATGAGACAGCGAAGACGAGCTCACCGGATAAGCGCTGTAATCCTCCGAGCTCTCCAGATTGAACTTGCGCTCTTGAGCCTCGACGCCGTTGAGCTGCGCCCCGTTCTCGGCTGCCCAATTCAGGGCCTCGTGATCCCCGAGCAGGACGTTGCAGTTCCAATTACTGCTGTTGCTCGAGCTGTCCCCGTATCCGAAGCCGTCGTTCTGGAACTGGCCGTAGATGTTCGCATTGCTCTCCACTGAATCCAGGCACGACTGGATCTCCAGCAGGGGGAAGGGGTCGAAGGCCGCCGCCGCCGCCGCCGGCTCCGGCATTGAGGGAAATAAGCAGTGGTCAAGGGAAGCAGCAGGCGGCGGGCCACCGGTGACGGAGTGATGCGCTGCGGTACTTCTGGCGGTGGCGGCTGCATCCTGAACTTGCTGTGCCGCCTCGGCCAGTGGCTTGTGCGTGCCCGGGTCGATCCCCCGCTGGCGGAGCTTCTTCTTGAGGCTCGAATTCCAAAAGTTCTTGATCTCGTTGTCAGTTCTTCCCGGCAGCTGCGATGCAATCTGCGACCACCTGCGTGATGATGAGGAAATCAAAAGGTTTGAACTTTGCACTTGTATTCAAGTTCTACGTAGGACGGATAACTCATGCAATCGATCGAGCTCTCCTCTTTTACCTGTTACCCATGATCTCGTGCAGGCTTATAATCAAGTCCTCTTCTTGCTGCGAGAAGTTGCCTCGCTTGAGGTCGGGCCGGAGGTAGTTGATCCACCGGAGTCTGCAGCTCTTGCCGCAGCGCTGCAGACCTGTACGAGCAAGAAGAAGAAGATAACTGAGCTTTCTTTCTTTCCTTTTAAGAGAACAAGCAATAATCGCGGAACACTTGTGGCAAATTAAAGGGCTTGAGACGTGAACTGAAAGCAGCAGCAGAAGATGATGATGATGATGAAGAAGAAGAAGAAGAAGAATGCCTGCTAATTTGGGCACAGTACTCCAACAGCCAACTCCATATCTGATGATGTGATTGTAGAGCTTCTCATCCTCCTCCGGCGACCACAAGCCCTTCCTCAGCTTCTGCTTGAGACAGCAAGAATGCCTCCCCATTTCCCCCTCTCCTCCCTCCCCAAATTCAGTGCTCACTTCTGCTACTTGGATTCCGTTACTTATACAAAAAGGCTAGTTAGCTAGCTAGCTTCAGGTTGTGAGAGAGAGAGAGAGAGAGGGGAGAAGGCAAGGGACTCGTTAGCAGCCGAATTTATTAACAAATCAGAAATGCTTAAGGTTGAAGTTAGAGAGAGGAGGAGGAGGGGAGAAGAGGGAGAGGAAGGTGAAGCAATCAAGTGGTTTTTAAGCAAGACTCCTTCCTGTGTCCTTGCAATGAAATAGATTGAGAATTAAGATACCTTTCCATTGGTAGGAACAACAGCAGTGATTCTTTTTAACACCAAAAAAAAAAAGGTTCAGAAAAGAAAAGTAAGGGGGAGGGGGGAAGTTTCAAAAGAGGCAAATGCAAGCAGCTGTTGAGGGACATTTGAGTCAGGAGTGATGGAGGGAAAGATGAAAGGCTTTTGGGTTGTTGGGGAAATGACATGTTCACTAGCAGTGATAGACTATTAATTAAATTATATTATCATGCTTAATATATTACTTCATTAGTATGTATTATTGTTTATTCATAACTTTATATATGAGTTTTGAACATAAAAGATTTCTACTTGCTATTTAATTGGGTGTAACATTTGGGTTGATTGGATCAACCAACTCTACCTGGTATTGGTTGAAATCAGTAAGGCATGCTTAATTGACACCAACATCAGCTTTGAAAGGATTTAAAGATCTGCTCTCTGTTGTTTGACCATTGATCACTGAAAACAGTAAAGAAAGGGAGCTTTTGCCGGTCTCTAATTAGGCTGCTTCTGGGTCAGACATATTGGTTGGGTTGGGAGTTGGGACCTCAAAGTGAACCAAATAAAAGTTAGGGGTTTCCTTTTCTCCTTTTTTCTAAAACGAGTCTACGACTCAGATTGAACTCTGATCAGCTTTCTCTTCCTTTAAAACATAGGTCCCTTGGTGCTAATTAATTCAAGTCCTAATTAAGTATATTTTTACAGGTGATTGGGTGATGGATTTAGAGATTACCTCCTAATTCTCTTGTACTTAAAGTACCCTTAAATTAGATTATCCTAATAATTTATCATAAAAGCATTACGTATGAAGCTGATTAAGAGAACTCTTTCTAGCTTTTCTCAGAAATATTTTGAAATATAACATTTTTTTAAGCTTTTGGAGTCTTTCTGTATTTATAGGAAGGTGACTCATGATTGTAATACAATATAAAATTCACCTTTTCTATTTTTTTTAGGAAAATAATTTCATAAGAAACTTTAAAATAGATTTTTAAAGTTAATTTAGTAAAGTTTGCTGTGTCAGAAAGTTCAAATTCATCCATAAAACAAGCATATGAAGCTGTGCAAAACTTTTCCAACTGGATCAATTTTCATGATAATGTGAAAATTTTGCACTGCGTACCATAAGGACAGCCCCTCTTTCTTTCGTACCTCCAATGATACATATTATTATGATATAAATTGTTGCTTGGATATCCATTGCTTGATGAAAATTTTCATTAAAAAAATTTGCCTTTTTACAATAAAATTTGATTTCTTTTTGTGGGAATTAATTATGGTTTTTGATTGAAGGTGAAGCATGGACAGCCCCACAAAGGCTGGCATTGCTTTCTTCCTCTTGTGTTCCAAGAATCTGCTTGAAATATAAGGGCCATCCTTCTTTTAGATCCTTTTTCATGTATAGATTTGTTTATATATATAATATGTTTGCAGGAAAGATTTAGATATAAATACAAATGTAAGTAGAAAATGAGGGGAGCTTCCAATGCTGCAGCAGCAGCAGTATTATTATATATGAAAAGACATGATGCATCAATGATCACAATCATGAGATATCAAGCTTCAATCTAGACCTTTTATTGAAGGACAATTAGTTGATTGGAGGCCATCCATATCAATTGGCTTATGCAGAAAAAAAGAGGCTGCATCAGGAAAAAAGATGAATCATGTTGCCACTATTTGGTGATTCCTTAAACAATGTTGCCATCAAAAAATCTTATGTTTCTGGTCTGCATTAGGTGCATTCAGCTAGCCATCTCTTGTGATGCAAACACAAAATGGATGCATAACATGTCAAATTTATGTTTTCCTTTTCTATTTATTTTTCAATCAATCATTCATACATATGTGTGTGTGTGCTACCTAATTAAATGGTCCATCATTTTAATTATTGGTTTGGTGAAAGAAAAAAAATATATAGGGTCATTAACACGGACAACTTTTTTTGCCTTAATTTATCTTTTATTCATTTCAAACAATCTATATTTTTCTGATTCTAGAAATATTATCTCAAACTAGCTGGTCTTTAAGTTTTTTTCACTAAAAGATGGTAATTTTTTTTAAAAAAATAATTTTAATGCATCTTTTAAGTTTGATCAATTTTAATACATCTTGTATGTATCTATTTTTTTCCAATCATAAGCTAGTTAGTTTATTTTTGATAATACTAAAATTTTCATTTCTCATGGAGTGTAAAAAAGCTAAAAATATGTTTATCAAATACACAAAAATGTATGCTACTCTGATTAATAATTAGGTTGAGTTTAGTTCAATACTTACTTACTAGTTCTTAAAAAAAATCTCTCGTTCTTAGGTTAGTGTAGATTATTACATAGTTATATATTAATTTAATAAGATTGTTTTAAAAGTGTAAGATAATATTTAAAAAAATCATGCCATTTTAAGTTAGTGAGTCAATTGGAAACACTATACAACTTCAACTCACATTTGGATGCTAATATTAAATTATTTTTTTTAAAAAAACAACTAAACCTTTTTCTTCGGTTTCCCTTCAAAAAAACAAAAAACAACAACATACATTCTTCAGTATTTTTTTTCACAAAGATTATATTATTAAACCAAATAAATTGCCCATCATGCCGACTATATATATATATAAATAGCAGCACCAGTGATGTCGTCTTGCGTTTTGCAGAGGAAGCACAAATCAACATTCATATCATATGCATGGAATAATAATGTGGAAAGAAAGAAAAAAAAAGGGGCGATGTCATATGAGTCCAAATTTTAACTCGAATTTGCCACATTATTCATGTCGAAGTTGGACAATATCTCATGATGATGGCCCTACATGTCTGTCAGAAAGAACAACGAAGTATCCAAAACAAAAAAGAGAGAAAATAATACTTCAATGTCCACTAGTTAATTAATCAGGATCGATCGTTAGATGTGGACTTGTAGATCTTACACCCTAAGCGATATTAATTCATATTATATCTTTATTATGTGCTGCGTTATGTGGCTCCTCTGGGAAGGAAACATCATGCTGCCTGACTCCTCTTTGAAGTCAAACAAATAAATAAATAAATAAATTCTACTTATTTCTCCCATTATGCTAATTATATTGCATGCATTCTCCAACCTTGTCCACAAGTTCCATGATCATATCTTGCTTCATCTGCAAGAATTTTTATCATTGGAAAACATTCTCTTACTTGATTCATGTGAACTGGGTTCCATGCAATTGATCTTTCCAAGCAGCAACACAACACCTGCTCTCCCACTTTTTTTTTCCTGCTCTTTCACTCGGGATCAATCACATCAACTCTATAACTGTAATCCACTTGAACTATTATATACATATGAAGAGAGAGAGAGATTTCAACCATCCAATTATGGAGGTGAATTGGAAATAGATATCACCATCAAAGCATACATGGATGGCAGTCCTTTTTGATCCATTAGCCAGGTGAATATTTCTACCTTGGGATACACTTTTTTCTAAATTATCTACGAAGCATTCATGTTCAGGTATGTAAACATATCTACATCTATCTCACGGATTTGGTCGTTCTGACAATGAATGATGTGGACTTTGCACATAAGAAAGATGTGGAGGAGTTTGTGCATCTGATCGGTGACACGAACTCTTCTCCAGTGATAAGGGGGGATGCCTTTTTATTTATTTATTCATTCCTGTTTCCATCCACCGGGGAAAAAAAGGCAACTTCTAGATAGTTTTCAGTAACAGGTAAAAAACTTAAACATCAAGTTATATAGCTGGATTGAGCCACTGATGTATCTGCATTTTAATTAGCTAGGAAAACTAGGTAAACTGAGGCATTTAAGTCCATATTTTGCAATATGGTAAACATTTATTTGTCAGAATTTATGAGTTTTTTTCACATGGTTAAGGTGACAATTAGAACATGTTTTTGGTCTGCATGGTTGAAGTCAGCAGATTAAAGGAAACAATTCTTTTTCTTACCTTTACTTTGAAATGCCAAAAGGTTAAATCATTTGTTTACCAGGTGGATATGGTAATGCTTTGTTTTAAAAAAACATGTTAAATATTGACACGCTTTAATATATAATAGTGATTCTTCCTTTCAATATTTACATATATGATAATTACTGGTAGCAGAACATCTCTTAATACTGTAGATGATCACTCAATCACCCTGCAGAGCCCCTCAATCACTGTAGTCGCCCCAGGCCATAACTCATAGCCCCTTAACCTCTACAAACATATACAATTGATCGTTTGATAATACGGGTGTGATTGTGTTGAATCAAAGAGTATGATGAGCTATGCCATCTTTGTTCTGTTTTTCTATCAACATTACACGAGTTATAGGTAGGCCTAAGGAAAAAGAAAATTTACTTTGGTCGCATCAATCTTCATCTAAAAGTTTTGTCTCATGTATTCACATATAACTCAAAGGTGCTTAATTTCATAAAAATTATGCCGACGGACATTATTCATCAATCATGGGGGAAAAAGAAAAATGCTTTTGAGGAAGTCACCGCATACACATGTATGTATTGAGTAATAATTTGGTTTATTAGTAGTCTTCACTCATCATGGAGAGGAAGAAGCGCAGGAGAGGGAGGGAGCAGTTAAAGTCGAGAACGGAGTGTCTGCTTGAAAACCAAAGAAGAAATCAATTAACAAGTAATATCGAAGAAGAAGAAGAGGGGGGAATCTGCGCTGCTGCTGCTGCTGCCTATTGCTTTCAGTGAGCCCCAACAGCAGGAAAGCTTCCTTCTCAAGAAGAGATCATGACATATCCAGGAGGAATCAAAAGTTCAAAGCAAACCCTCTCTCTTTATATATATATATATATAAATCGAGCAGCTCAGTTCAATGGTCACTTTCACCACTGTCTTCCTGTCCCATGGAAAAGGGGGGTGCTCCCTCTCTTTAACCTTTTTGCCCTCTTGTCCAAATTAAAGTGGTCCTCCAGCTTCTTGGATTACAACCTCCTCCTCCGGCCGTCACTTCAAATTAAGGTCATCCAACTTGCTCACACAGAACAAATCACCCACACATTATTTGGTAGTCTGGCCGCTTGCATGCTCTTTCTTATCACTGTTTCTTCTCTCTCTCTCTCTCTCTTGCTTTGCTTTAGCTATGGAATTGGTTTCATCTCCTTTTTTGCCTTTAGGAGTTAAAGAGGCTTCATGCGGTACCCCCTGAACTGTTTTGAGGATGCCCCCTTCCTCTCTATACTGTACATGGGTGGTGGGGGGCAGTTTTTTACCAGGTTGAGAAGACCCGCGGACTTTAATCAATCCGTGGAGGTTCGGATGAAAACACATCTGCATCATCTTCTCGTCATCGCTCACACGATTCTAGTTGGGGGATTCTCTCATTCGGACCTTCTTCTTTTTTTCCTTGCCTTTTGATATCCGAGCATAATTGTTCGAACTACTCTGAAAAATACTTATTTTTTTAAAAAATATTTTAATTGTTTAATAATACTTTATAAAACAAAGTCTACAGTAAAGAATTAAAAAAGAAAGCACTTAATCATGCAAATACAACGATGTAATCCTTACAGTATGATAAGAGATTACCTTCACTGTTCTGTATTCTCTCTCTGTATAGATATATAATTTGACGGCACGTGCAGAAAATAAAATGATGAATTAAATGTCAGCATATATCTCCATATATTTATACATCGATATCGAGGTCCGGATCGGGTGAAGCGATGATTGCAAATCGATCGATCCGGACCTCCGAAAAATAAACGTCAATAATTAAATATCGTTGTCGAGACGAGGAGCTGTCGACAAATATTTGACGATTTGATACGCGGGATGTGATTTTTTTATTTTTTTAATTTTTTATATAATTCATGCCGACATCTGCTGCCTCGTATACTTTTGATTTTTTGCATTTTCCTTTTTGATTTTAAAAATAAATTTAATTTTATTTGTCATATAATAAAATTTCCCTCACTTTAATCAAAACTCTGAACGAATCCCTTGTTTTCAAATAAATAAACCTCCAACATCGTCGTGCATATTCTCCAACGGTCTAACCATCTAATAATCTTCTTTTTAAAGGGGAAGAAAGCATCCAGATATTTAAGATCCAATTGCTTCACCAATAGGGCCGGCAGTAGATGTTTGGGTAAACCCAAATGGGCCAGGATAGCCTTGTGAAACTGTATATATCAAGTTTTTTTTTCTAACATTTTACGTAGGATTAAAATTAATAAATACCTAATAATAATGGAAATCCATTTTTTTTAAAATTTACTCTCCTTAAATATTTAAATTAAAAATATATTTACTCTGCAACTTTATCCTAAAATAAAATTAATCAAACAGCTAGAAAGATAGAGCAAAGTTGGCTCTCATTTAATATCCCTTGACGGTGAAGCCAAGGGGCGGTCATCGTATTATTAATTCATATCCAGCCCCATGCACAGCTAATGATTGATGTGTCAAGGCCCGGTTAATAATATCATGCGCCGTCTCCTTCCCGATGGTTGGGGAATGCGGATAAATATGCTGATGCCTGATGCTGTGCATATGCATATGATACGTTGCTTTCCAAAGATTGGGATCATCGCTTCATGTGCGCGCACGGACGGTGGCGATGCGATCGACACAACCATGTCCCCATCCAATACCAAAGAGGAGCCGACGAACGAACCCCATACCGCCATTCGCCATGTTGGCATGGAAATTAAACCCCCCGACAAGGCACTAAAGAATAATTAATTACATCACAAGTTGCTCTCTGCCAGTTGCCACCAGAACTTAAATTAATCGAACACCTCGTCGATCTCTATCGATGTGCACGTTCCACGCGGCTCCTCCAACTATATATATTTAGATTTTTGCATCATTGGAGATAATAAAGAACTACGACATATATATGTGCATATATATCCAGGCGGCACGTGCGCCAAAATTATTCCTCCGCATACCCGAAACGATCACTCCCGTCCTCCACCCCTCTCACAAGACCGTGTGTTGGGACCCGGTGAGTTGGAAGGTGAAGCCGCGTCTTCGGATGCGTGCGTATGCGAGCGATTAAAAAAGTGGCTCCAGATCTGCCGCTCCGAACTCCTCTTTCCACCCCTTTTTTTGAACCGTCCAATTAACGTGGAGCAGTCGACGAGCCCGGTACAAAAAGGGGGCTTGAATTGGCCTTTTTTTTTAAAAAAATGGAAAAAAAATTTATTTTTCACTGGAAAAAAAATAATGTCAGACAAAAAATTACAGGTCAGAATAGGAAAAAATTTCAAATAAAATTAAATTCAACGATTTTTGCACACCAGGTTCAGCGGCTAAATTTAAATCAAATTGAGAATAAAATAAAAAATGAAGTTGGTATAGAAAAAAACTATTAGGGGGGGAATTGAAATTAAGCCTGAATAAATAAAATTGAACGCCTCCGTTGATCTCGACACGCGTCGGAATCACGTGCTGTGCCCGTTCGCATGCATTATACGAAAGTACCCTTCCATTTGTGGGCGTCGTTTGGACGATTCATTGGAGGGCATTTTGGTCATTTAGGGATCTTCGTTTTCGCCATTCCCTGTGAAGTATTATATACGGAGACGTCATCATTGGACTCCTCCATCGCCTCCCGTCCCGCTGCCGTGCTGAGAGATTGGGTGCTGCCGAGCAGGGTGAGTCATGGCGGCGGCTGCGGCGAATGGGCCGGCGGCGGTCCGAGGTGGACGAGAGGATCTGAAGTCAGCCTTCCTCCAGGTCTACAGCCGCCTCAAGTCGGAACTCCTCGAGGATCCTGCCTTTGACTACACCGACGAATCCCGGCAATGGATCGAAAGGGTACCTCGCATCGCACTCCGTAGTTGATAGATCTTAAACCTAAGCATCCTTGTTCCGTGAATCTTCGGCTTTCCGTGGGTGATTGAGGTACGAGGGATTTTGGTTTTCGACTTTTTCGTTTGAGATGAGAGTCTTCTGTTCAACTTTTGGGTTGGATTCTCTTGTGAGCTGAAGGTGGCACCCACGGGTCAATCGTAGATGCTTCCGTAAGCTTGAGAGGAGGTTTTTTTGATAGGCGTGTTGGGTTTTAACTATTTCGCCTTTTTTTCCTTGGTTTACCTTGGATTTTGAGTCCGGAAAGAATTCTAAGAAGGGAAATGGACAGATTAAATGGGACTTTCTTGATCTCGTAAAAGGTTATGGATAAATGTTTTTTTTTCTTTTCCTTTTTTTTAAAAAGCGTAGGATCATTCATCGGTATGTCTTCTTCCTTTGACCGAAGCGAGGAAGAAGCTGACATTCGCCATCACGACTGCCCATTTTCCCCTTGTAGTTATTAGTCGAACTACTAAAACCTGTTGCCTTTGACTGAAGCAGCTGATTCCAACATAAAACCCAAATGATGGGGAATTGTAAAGTTCTAGCGGAAACATACCTTTTTTTTAAATATGTCTCAGTTGCCACAACTTGTGATTATATAATGTTGCACTTTGCTGTAATATGTCGGTGTAACCTTGGACTTTCCAAATTTTGAAAAGTTTCAGTGTATTGGTTTGACCTTTTCAGATGGAGCTCACAACGACCGGCAACTTTCTCTTATGTTCTCGCGCGCACACGTTTGTTTCGTTCTCTTCTTCTTTTAGTATATGCCGCAGAATCTGCTGTATTATTAGATCTCTGCTTGAGGCAATTACTTCATTCTTTTTCCAGTCTATACCTACTGTACTTCTGTACGGGGCTTCCAGCCTTACCCCTGAACATAGAAAATATACTGCTTGCAGCCAGGTTGTTTTCATGCCATGAACCCTGGTGATTTATGCTACAGGTCCATTCGTACGGTTACACTGAGTCTTGACCTTTTTCTTGAATTTATTTTTATTGAACTAGATTTCTGATTAAAAAAACTCTGCGTTCAGAGCTTATCATCATGTTCTTTTTTTTGTTTCCTGGTTTGCTCTAGCCTAATATTTTATATGCCTTCTAGAATGCTTCTCATTTACTGTCCTTTCAGTTTCTTCTTTAGAACACATGACACATGAGTTCGTCACTATTCCTTTCTGTGAAAATTATTCTGTACGGTAGTAATTCTCTGATTTTTTTAACAGATGTTGGACTACAATGTACCTGGTGGTGAGTAGAAGATGTTCACACATGGAATTGATCTGATGATAATCAGCACTTACCATTCCCTCTTTGTAGGCAAGTTGAACCGTGGAATGTCTGTTATTGATGGCTACATGTTACTTAAACAAGGACACCAATTGAGTGATGATGAAATCTTTCTTGGCTGTGCCCTTGGTTGGTGCATTGAATGGGTAATTTATTTTGATCTATGTTTCAATATATCTACTTTGAGTTAATTTTCATGTTCAAAGTTTAAAACAATTTTGTTACCCCTAAACTATTCAGCTCCAAGCATATTTTCTAGTCCTCGATGATATTATGGACAATTCACACACAAGACGAGGTCAGCCCTGTTGGTTTAGGGTTCCTAAGGTTGGTTTCTCTTTTCAATACCAGTATTTTGTGATTCATTCTTGTGTTTTCATAGTAATCATAATCGTTCATCATTCCATATTATTGGGGGTTCATGCTATTTATAAATTTGATGTTCTATTTTGGTAAGACATAATGTAGAGATAAACTATCATGCTTCTAAAATTTTAGCCGACTATTATTATGTAGTAAGAATGCTAGCTAATTCATTCATGTACCTATTATTCCATGTCTGCAATATACGAAGATATCAATCAAGTCAGTGAGTTCCTCTATCCACCCTTCTTTCCTCTTTCCCTCTATTTTTTGGTCATAACGAAACATTAAGGACATAGTGAAGGCCATGAAAGGAGATGACAATATGGGTGCTAAGGCTGCCTTTGACGCCAATGTCAGTGCTCTGTTAGGATGTGGGACTTGCTATAAATGAAACATTGAATGATTCTGTAGAGGGGAATTCTCTCACACCATGGCAAAGCAAAACACCTAAATACCATCACTGTCTTATGCTGGCTGGCCTATACCACCCCAAGAGGCATCCATGTCCGGTTGCTGATGACCCTTTAATGCATCATCAGCCTACATCTACCCTTCTCCTACCCGTATGTTGAACATTGCCATGACCCTCTAGAGTGCTAGCTGTTGCGATTGCCTATCATCAGGGTAGGCTGCCACAACGGGCTTCTTGAAAGTGGCAGGTTTAAAAATACTAAGAATACTAAGTGCTACCTACAAAAGATGGGAGCTGAGATGCCAATATCTGTGGGCAAATGAGTTTTGGGATAGACATCTCTCAAGTTATCACTATCAATCTTCTTTTGTTGCCTCTTTAAATCTCAATTCATTAGTATCCATTTGTGGTGATCGATTGTTGTTGGCCAATGAATGTGGTAGCTCATATGAATAGCGCAAAGCATCACATGATAAACATCTGAGGCTGTCTATCTGCAAACAACTTATATACTGAGGTGGGTTATGGAGGTGTACCAAGTATATATTAGGAAAAAAATGATTGGCCAAAGTGATAAGAAAAAGTCTAGGTAGAGAAAATGAAACCGGCAAACTTTAATTTTTTTCCTTTTTCTATATGAACTTACTTTCCTTATTCTTGACTATACTAGGAAACCAAAATAAAATAAAACATTTGCAAGAAACCTAAAGAAAGAAAGAGTTCTAAAGCAACCAAATAAAGTTCTCATACATCATTATATTCTTTTTGTTGCCTACAAACTCATCTAGAGTTCAAATTATTGTCACTGCCTATTGATCTTGCTCATGAAAGAATTCACTAACAAAAAGTATTTTTGGTAACAATCTTAGTTCAGGATTTTCTTGAATTAGACCTAACTCAACAACTCAATGAGAATTAGGCCTAACTCAAGAACTCAATGAGCCATCTTAAATTGGTGGAGTCTAGGTAGGATAGGGATCAATGGGAATACCAATGTTGAGATTGCAAATTCTTTCATCGACAAAGTGTCAGAATAATTATGATATAATATTTATTATTGTTAAATTTCTTCAGTCATCTTGTTGCACCTGTAATGTTGAGATTGCAAATTCTTTCATCGACAAAGTGTTAGAATAATTATGATATAATATTTATTATTGTTAAATTTCTTCAGTCATCTTGTTGCACCTGTAATGTTGTTATTATATGTACTTGGAATTTTTTTGTGATGATTTAACCATTCCTACATATTGAACGTAGTATTTATCATGATATTATCAACCTAAGATAATCCTTCTGCTATGCAATAGTTTCTTGACTCGTTTCTTGAGACAACAACCTAGATCAGTAGTTCACTAACAACCACTGATACTTTTATCACTACATTGTCAAAATAAAAATTCTTATATCACGAGAATCTATTAGATTTCTGTTTTTCCAACAGGTTGGGCTTATTGCTGCTAATGATGGAATCTTACTTCGAAACCACATTCCTCGAATTCTCAGAAGACATTTTAAGGGAATGCCTTATTATGTAGAGCTCCTTGATTTGTTTAATGAGGTAATTATCATCTCGTCTGCTTCTACGCAGAACTACTTCTGGGAGGAGCCTATGACTAATTTGTTTTGCCTTGATAGGTTGAGTTTCAGACAGCATCAGGTCAGATGCTAGACCTCATTACTACTCATGAAGGAGAACAGGATCTGTCCAAATACAAATTGCCAGTGTATTATTGATATCTTTTCCCTGGTACCAATTCTTTTCCGACATGTTATCAAGTTTATTCTAATGTTGTTATTGCTGAACTGGATGCAGTTACAACCGCATCGTGCAATACAAAACAGCCTATTATTCCTTCTACCTTCCTGTAAGATTTCATAGACTATTCTCTGATCTTGCTCTTACGATGCCTTTGTACTGATGTTTCTTTTTAGTTTAATTTAAATCATCTTTTTATTCTAGCATAACAGAACGGTCTATTTATATCCCCCATAGAAATACTCTAAACAAATAAGTATAGAAAGAGTAGAAGGGTTTATACACAAGTATGTCCATACAAGAAATATATCAAGACATATCTTGAACTCATGATGTGTGGCTCTGATATGATTTTTAGTTTTGCTTCTGTTATTGCTCATCCCAAAAGCTTAAGCTATTAGGAAAGGATCAGTTTATAAATTTATATCTTAACTTTTCTTACTGCTTTTTTTCTGCATCTCACTAAACATTGCTTTTCATGTAATCAATGTTTGACTCAGGAGTAATCTTCTTGGTTTACTATTCCGGAGAATAGCTTTCTTAAGTTCTTTTGCCAAATTCCAGACAAACAATTTAGATTTTATCACTTCGAATTTGTTCTGGGAAACTGCAACACCACTGCCTGAAAAAAGGGAACATTGTGCTGCATGTACCTTGTTGTCTAGCACATGCTAAAACCAACATTTGTGTTGTAATTCCTTTCACAGTGTTGGGGTTCAAGTCATAAAGTACATGCACCAAGTATGTCATAAAAGAAGTAACATATCAAAGGTCATGATCTCTTTTTAATGAGACATATTTATTGTTCTGAGTTAGCTTCATATATTTTTCAAATATTTCTAAAAACAAGCTTTCAGAAAGTTTTTAAGCTCGCTATTTGTATTTTTTTTTTGTGCTAAATTCCGTGGGTTTATCAGTAACACTCAAAATATCATTTAGAGACTGATATTATATATATATATATGATGTAGAGACTGCAACTCCTGGATGGTCGGTTTATTTCATAACTGAAGCTTTCCTTCATATTCAGGTAGCATGTGCACTTTTAATGGCAGGCGAAAATTTGGACAACTTTATTGAAGTTAAAAACATTCTTGTTGAAATGGGAACATACTTCCAGATACAGGTAATGCTGGATTATTTTGTGCAATACTTCATAATCAGTTTACATTTTCTTGCTATGAATCTTTTTAACCTTAATGTATGATGGAACTTCTCTTTCAGGATGATTACCTGGATTGTTTTGGTGACCCTGGAGTTATTGGTAAGGTACGTCGGATTGTTTTGAGCAGAAGGTTTTGCTTGATTTCGTACAAGGAAAATATATCATTTTTATTTGTGAATGCCAATACTAATAGTAATGCTGATTCCTTTCTTTCTCAGATTGGAACCGATATCCAGGATTTTAAATGCTCTTGGCTTGTGGTACAAGCCCTAGAACGTGCCAATAAGAGCCAGCTGCAAGTTTTATCGGTAAGACATTGTTTCTTACTATCCATTTTATTTTGAAGCTGTAGCATAAGCTTAGTCTTTGATGATTAATCTTCAGGAGAACTATGGAAAAGATGATGAAATTTGTATTGGAAAAGTGAAGAGTATTTATAGAGATCTTGACCTCCAGGTTTGACATGTGCAACCCCGTAACGTTTTTGGAATGTTAAAATAATTTTATTTTATTTTTTGACATTTTCTCGGTAGAAATATCTAATTTTCTATTAAATGACGTACAATAGTTAGCCTTAATGATGATTGATTTCATTAATTTATGGGTATTCAGTTGTGTTTTTCTATTATATCTACCCATATCAACATAGAAGTATCCAATTGTGTGTACCTAATATTGGCTAATTCATCATGCAATGTTTCCACTTTTGTGGTTAGACTACAAACCAGTAATAGGTTTATTTTGTTAGGAGATCGGTAATCTTTGCAATGTGGAGCAGATGTCTAAGGAATGGGTCATCCATAGTCCTGGACTGGCTAGATAGATATCTCAATCCTGACTTTGATAACATCGTCATATTTCCAGGACAGCAAATCTGACAGCTAAGTAGTTCTGGTGGATGAGGATACTTGACACAGGAGGGGGAGAGGGTGAGAAGGGGGCAACTGAATATGAACAAACCCTATTGACAGTGATATGCCCTCTCGGTACATAGGATCCTTTGCAGTAGCAAGTTTTAGTACGTTTGGTCAATAATTTCATTTTAACTGTTAGCTGAATACCATTTGTTTTATAGACATTAAGACATACATGTATACTCAGCTCAGTTGAAGTATGATCAGGCTTACAGTTTGATACTATAATGGTTGGTCCCATCAAAACGGTTCCGTATAACATGCTTTGGTGCTCCTTTTTCAGTTTTTACTCCTAACTCTAGAGTGTCGTTCAGGGTGTTACATTCATAGTCAGGGGAAGCATTTAAGTGCCAAGGCCAACCTATTCCATATTTCACATTTTTGCGATGGAACTAGGGATGAATTTGATCGGTCTTGAGCATGCATGCGACCAAGCCAGGAACAGGGAGAATGCTCTCCTCATAGTGCCTCATAACATAACCTGCCCTAGCCTGCACAAGGCACCTCACCCTTCTTATGCATTGATTAAAATATTCATCTATATCGTATTTTGAACATATAAAGTTAATGACTACCTCACCTTACCTCGCACTGAGGGATGACATATAATCCCTGCTGCCAGCCCCATCCATTTCCATCACTTGCATGATCATATGCTGATCTGCCGGCTTTTATAGATGGTGCGTCATGATTCTCCGTACAAGCACTAACCCTAGTTCATAATAGTTAGCCTCTCTTAGTTGCCTTCTCTATCCTGTTGAGAGACTGCATTACTACATCTTCCTTCTGTTGATTCTCTGTTTTTGGTCTTCTTCTATGTCCTAGACTGTATTTGCGGATTACGAGCGAACCAGCTATGAGAAGTTAATATCCTCGATCGAAGCCCAGCCGAGCAAAGCAGTTCAGGATGTGCTGAAGTCTTTCCTGCACAGGATCTACAAGAGGCAGAAGTAGTCAAATCTCTCAAGGATGATTACCACTGCAATTGGTGTTGCATAACAATTTGCTTTTCCTGGTGATTTCTTCCTTGGTTATTGCTATAGCTGTATTTCTGCACTACTACGTTGTTATTATTATTATTTCTAGTGAATCCACGTGTTTTTCTTCTGAGCTGCCATAAACGGTTTAGTTGCAACCTAAACTCACTGCATTATTAGCATTACTGATCCACGTAGATTTTTTTTTTGTTGTTGTCATTGATATGTCGATACACGAGTAGCTGATTCCAATCTGGATATCTCACTTCCTTTTTGAAGTATTGCATAAGGTTTGTTTTCATTTCACTAAAAGGCTAAAGTGCAAATTGTTACTTGTGGCTCGTCTCATTTTTAAGTTGTACTTTCATGAGTTGAAGTACTACTTTTTAAATTTGTGGCTACAAAATTAATGCTCTATGTTCTTCCGTAGGTTCCATTGATTTAGTGGAAGTTTTTTTAAAATTTATTTTAGTGGATCTTAAATATACTTCTTTCTACCAATATTTGAGTATAGACATGCTTAGTAATATTTGAACGTTGGTTAGAGTGAGAGGTGAACTGAGCTTTGAGACCATGGTTGATGATGATGGACTCGGTACTGATATATCAATGAAAGGCCTCTGATGGCTTTGAAACATTGCTTTACTTCACTCCTGATCACCATCACATCAAGAATAGCTATCAAAATTGAAATTTTAATCCAGCCGACGTCAGCAGCATCATTAGTTCGAGATACCAAATTGCACGGACAGCATAACTTTGTAGTCAACAGGAGACTGTTGACCAGTGGAGGTGAAGACAAAAAAAGAAAGACCTAATTTCGTCTGACGCTCGAGCAGAGGACAAATTTCCACACTGATTTATTTATTTATTTCAAAGAATTTTCCCCGTCCAACATCATTGAGTTAAATGCACGTAAAAGAAAACGTATTTCATTAATAGGGCATGCCTAAATTTATGAATTTTTTTTAAAATAAAAATTATAAATTATTTTTAAAATCGTCCTCTTTGTTGGTAAATTTTAATTAATTTTTGGTTTTTAAAATCTTACAATTATAATTACTGGTTGGTTGCTCACCAGTGCTAATATATTTTTACCTGAATTTATTCTTTCTAGGGGAGATTATAAACAAAGTGATATATATCTTCGTTCGGTATACCTTGGCCCGGTATAAAACATATGGTCATAATAAATAATCATAGGATTTAATCCTAAATTATCAAATAACTGACTCTTTATGACCAACGCAGCTATCTGACGGCCATTTTGCCATTTACTTTGACTTCGATTAGTATATGGAGCTCATTTTTGAATTTTCTGGGAATAGTTGCACCTTCCTTAATGCGATCTGTATGGCTTCATCAAAGAACACCACCCTAATCGGCTTCCTACTTCTGCTGCTCTCCTTTTCTCTCGGTACCTTTTTTTTCTTCTTTTCCAATCCCCCCTTTCTTCGTTTGTATCTTCCATCGAGTAACGTTTCTTCCACCTCGGAATCGTATCATTAATGCAGGAGAATTAATTGCCCACAAGAAGAAGAAGAAGAAGATCGCCGGGGCTGAGGAATAGGCAACCACCGAAACCTCCATCCCCAATGGCAGGATATAATCATCCATCAACTTCTCCGGTCTTCTCCCATCATCCCCCTCCCCCTCCTACTTCTGCACCAGCGCCGCCTCCTCCCTCCCTATGGATTAATTCCTCTGGTTACACTTTTTCTGCTTTGGCTTACTGTTGGAACTTGTGAGAAAGCCTGCTTAAATAATTCAATACATTAACTGTGATAACTAGTTGAAGTCAAATACCAACTGCTTCAGTAGCGGCATTCATACGAGGTGCCATTTTTTTCCGGCTCATCATCAATATCTTCACACCGATTGCCTAAGTCGTTGACGAAGAAGAAGACTGAAAAGTTTTGCCTAACTTTGAATTGTTTAATTCCAGGCTTTCTCCATCTTCCTTATTTTTAAACCCCTTCTTCCTCATGCTATCCTAATAATTAACCACTATGGCTTCATCAAACAACACGCCCTTCTTCTTCCTTCTTGTCCTCCTCCTGCTCTCCTATTACGCCTCTTTCGCTCTTGGTACTAATTAACTGATTAATTTCTCCCCTTCTTCCGTCTTCTCTGAAACTTAATTTTCTCTCCTCACTAAAAAAAATTAAAGTATATGATGCCATCTACTGCTTCATACTCATTCCACAAGTTTTGAGATAAGTACACAATGATTAGATGGGCATATAACTAATACGGACTAATATACATCAAAGATTTTTGACTTTTTTTTTTCATCTAGAATGAAGCTTTTGAACTTTGAACGGTTTTTTTTACTCCATTCCAGGTACAGAGACGTTACATAATGCTCAACAAAATCGAGTGAGATTTCGAATTTGTATATCCTTCCTTGAGCTGATCTGCTACAAAAGATTCGGAGCATGTTTGCTTGAAAATGGAGTATCTGGCCGAGAACAACATATCCAATAAATCTTTACAGTGCTTCAGAATCAGTGAATATATAATCAAGGGAGACCGGCTGTCATAATGGCCACCGCCGTGCAACAGTAGGATATAGAACTGCAACGAGCAGGATTAGAGGTCACCGGTTAGAGATGGTCAGCAACTTGGCATGCTTTGTTTAAAAAAAATTTACGAGAAAAGGATTTATCCAGATGATATATAGATAGAGATGTCCATTCTTTGTTACCTTCACATAAGCTGAAAGAACTTTTGCGAGAAAAGATTTCCAACGGGTCTGAATCTTGCTGCAGAAGTAAAGATTTATCCAGAGACTCTCTTCTGCCAAAAAGAATGCATTGCAAAATGTGGAGGTTAACGAGGCAATCAAGTAAAAGAAGAAACAAATGATTCACGGTATCGAATTGTCTACTACTATATCTGCTGACACAAATGCCATGCACTGCAAACATAACAGAACAATAAAATAAAGCACTCACCTCGCCCAAGAAGGAACTTGCTTCATCCTGCGCATCTTTTCCTCTTCGCCATCCTCATCGTCAGAATCTTTATATGGAGATATATCATATGACTGGCAATCTTCAATTCCTTTACTGCTGGACATCCTATCTTGAACTTTTCCTTTCATGCTATCGAAGTTGATAATCACCTAACAGAGTCAGAAACAAGAGTTAATAAAATGGAAATGTAATGAGAGCGAGAAAAGAAAACTAGAGAATCTGACGACAGATGCTTCATATTAGAGTCGCAAAGTTGGTTTAAGGCTCATCCATGAAGAACCTAAGAATATTGCAATACTGTGATAGTTAATGCAACATGGCACTTCTCATGACCTCATTGACCTACTTATTCAATTTTGACCGACTACCAATCGGAATGGTTGAAATGCAAAAACAAGTGACAACATTTCAAGCATGAGATCAAAATCTGATATTCCCGTATCCATTTAATTAAAGTTAATCACAGCGGCATGTCTGCGCCAATACTACCTTAGTGTCAACTGGTTCTACTTCCGTTTTTCTAGATCCAGCAGTCTCTGTTTCTGATTTCAGCGGCTGCTTTTCATCTTGCACTATTGCTTTACTCTTTCCATCATTGATCTATATAGCCAATACCAATATTTAGATGACGAAATATCCATATTCATATAAATATCTCTGTCTGTACAAAATGAAAACTTACTGCAGCTTTCAAATGCAGGTCCTTTTCATCTTTCTTTGCCGGCAACCTTTCCTCTTGTTCTCTTTGCAACTTCCGTGCTTCTTCAATGCATCTTCTTTTCTTTTGTTTTTCCTTCCTTTCTTCTTCTTCTTCTCTCTGCCTTTTCCTAGCAGCGATGTCTGCTTCCTTCCTTCTTTTTTCCTCCAATTGCTTTTGCGTGGCTTGTTTCTCCTGTTCTAACCTTTCGCGCTCAAGCTTTGCAGTTGTTGCCGCTTCCTTTTCCTGCCTCTTCCTTTCCTTTTCCTTCTTTTCTTCTTCCTCTCTCTGCCTCTTCCTAGTAGCAATCTCTGCTACCTTTCTTCGTTTTTCCTCCTCCAGCTGTTTTTGTTTGACTTGCTTCTCCTGCTCCAATCTTTCACGCTCGAGCTTTGCTGCTGCCTTCCGCATTTCCCGCTCATTTTGTTTTTTCTCTTCAAGACGTTTCGCTGCCTCTGCTGCCTCCAGTGCTTTTACTTTAATATCTTTCTTTCCTGCAGGGTAATATTACGATCATAAAGTATTATTATGCAATGTGGGCCATGCTGCTGTCCCTAACAACACTAATTCAGTAGATATCATATACAAATGGAGAAAATTTACAGCATATTATTGTTTAACTCTGAAGTTCCCATGCCCATCTATGAATATAGAAGTACAATTTCTTACTAGCCAGCAAAACAGTACAGCATCAGCTAACAAGAAGAAAATGCATGCCAGCAGCCTTTACATACTTCATCGACAAACTCACCAAGAAGCTCTAGCAGGAACTTCAGGCGAAAGTAGATATGATTCTAAGTAAACTATTCCAGAGATTATTTACTTAGCAAGCATGAAAAACTATCTTCATGATTTCTTATTCCTCCAAAAACTATCTTCATGCCAGCAAATGCATGTTGCTTCCTATTCCTCCAAAAATACACCATAGTCGGTAGTCCACACATGCCAACACATGGTGTACGCATAGCCATTAACATGACTATCTGACTAATTCATTGGTGACACTAGCCCTAATGGGATGAAGACCATATCAACAGGTGCCCCCCAAGATCCATCTCACAATAATAATGTGGCAATCCTTCCCCTACAAGTAGTTTAGCGTTTTTTTTTCTGTTGAAAATTGAATTCCAAGTATGGCTCATAATAGTTTAAGCTTGGAGCATAATAACTCACTTATCCTCTGAGGAATTAAATTTGCCTACTAAAATATCACATGTTTTTACCCAAGATCCCAGCGTCATACTCCATTACCGTTCTATATTGCAGACAAAGACGATAGTATAGATTGAAATACAGGTAGTTGGCGCTTAATTTGCCCAAATTTGATACAATTTCTGGACGAACTTTAGTAAATCATACCAAAGAACTAGAACTAGTCAAGATTTCAAGAGATCATTGTTTCGAGGATGTTCTTTCTTAGCATCCTTCTCAGCAAATTTAAGTTTTTTTCTCTAAATAAAAAAATTGATAAGTATACCTAGATCACTTTCTATGGTTAAATAACTAGCAGACTCCGCTATAATCATTCAAGAAGACAACAGGAGGTACAGAAAGCTTCAAATTGTAACATACTAACAACCACATGTGCAAATAGTATTATTACCAGTCACAATCGCATTAAAGTTCTAGCAAGCAAAATAAAGGAGCGAAGAAAAGATCACCTTTTGTGGTTGTTGCTTGCTGTTTTTTCTGAACCATTGGAATGAAAGAGGACACATTTGATACAATATTGCTTGGCTTACAACTTTTCTGAATGCTTGCTTGACTTCTGCTTCTCATGGCTGCCTGAACATTTATCTCTGACTCACTAGACCTGTTATGTAAGGATCTAACAAGTTTTCTTTCTTTGTTCGCATTAACCGAAAGATATTGATTCTCCTTACATTCGATGTGGCCCATATTGCTAAAATAAGGGCTTCCCGACGATGAAATGTCATTAGACTCAATTCCATATGAGGATTCTAGTCCATCTCTTTCAAGAATTGTCTTGGTAATAGGAGCCATAGTTGGTAAATTTTTGTAAATTGAGGAGACATCTTGAAGTGGTTCCCTAGTTTTGATCCGTCTTGCAACAATTCCCTCTTCAGAGGTTTCTAATTTATCTGAGTTCTCATTGTTTTCCACAGTGCTGGAATTTTCATCGATCCGAAAGCACACAAGTTCTGGATTTGAACTCAATGTTTGTGAATGAGAACCACTTTTCCCAGAAACCTTTCTCGAACTAGACTTCTCAATGGGAGGAGTTAAAGGAGGTTTACAACCTATCCACCGGAATCTAGCACCTGAGGATGGTGTATTGTGATTGTAAGTCCTCTCAGCAAAATCACAGTGAAAAGCTGAGTCTGATCCTAGGCTGCTGTAAAGACCAACCATTTTTTCATGTTCACTCGTCCAAAATTCGCTTATATTATCACTATCAAAATTGAGGGAATCATTTTTCAAATGCTCCAAGAAACCAGCAGGTAGTGACTGATAGGCATCAGGAAGTTTGTTTATTTTATACTTTCCTGAAGGATGAACCTTGGGCGTAACTGAATCTACGGAGATGCCTTCCTTGACATCCAGACAAATCTGTTCTTCCCTAAAAGGTGGGCAATTAGTATCACAGGAAATATCATTTTCCCCATTAGGAGATATCCCAACACTGAAACCTTCAAACTCTGGCATGAACTCATCACTACCCACCATGAGATTCCCAAGGTTTGACACTACGGGTGCATCAGATGTAGTCAAACCTACATCTGAATCACGGACTTCCGGTTTATCTGTAGATTGTAAAGGATAGCAATAACCTTTAGCTTCCATACAAGCCAATCTATCATTAGTATCATCCCCAGAAGTGTCAGATTCTCCTAAATAAAAAGCTGCATGTTGACTACTGCAAGTTGCATTCATCAGAGAGGTCCTCGACTTTCCATTGGCCAAATTAGGAGAAGGCAAAGCATTTGTTGATCGTATTGGCCAGGAAACATCCGTAATTTGCCCTTTAGTTTTCAGGCAGGAGGCATCCTGAGAATACTAAACATGAGCCACGATAACTCAAATAGAAAGAACAAAGCAAAAGGAAGCACATACAAATCCGTAAAGCTTGTATCAACCAAAAATAATTATAAATGATTCAAATCTTATTCTCAATTGCTCCGAAGGAGAGAATACTATAAAAACTACCTGAGAAATGATTTTTAAAGGAAGAAACTAGAGAGATAGAGAAAATATTAGGCATTCAAATATATTGCTGAAATGTGAAGAAATTTTAATGGAATTGAATCGAAGGATGGAATAGTGTCCTGAGTGACCCTGAATCTCACCGATAACTTTAAGTTGAAGAACTTTATTTCCTATTTGACTTATACATGCACACAAAAAAAGATTAAATGCACATTTATGCTACAAGATTAGAATATTAGTCCTAACTAACTGAGCTTTTCTAGTATGAGCATGATAAAATGACCTTTCAATACCTTTCTCTCACATTTCTTTTGGTTTTGATGATGATCTTCTGAATTGCTACCCAAGTCTTCCTCGTCTACGTTGCTGGTAAACATCAAGTCAGGAGATGATATGGTTTGCATTTCCTCTAACGGAACACCTTTTGAACTTCTCTTGCTGGTGCCTAAGCTGCCTTCCTGATGAAGCCTTGTTCTTGGACTAGTAGCAAGGACACCATCTGTGTGGCAATTAAACTTCCTCCTTTTCGGCCATGAACATGCTTCGGTTGTTGTCTTTCTCGATCTTTTTGAACCAGTTGGGTTGCTGGTCCCATTAAGTTCCGAGTCATCCATGTCATCCATATTCAAGATTCTCAAGGAATACCTAGCTTCTGATGAACAATTCTGGGTGCCAAAAGATGGACGTTGGACTATACTATTTTCAAAAGTATCCACTATTTTCTCAAAATTCTCTTTCTTTGTTGTTTTACTATTTTCTTTACAGGGTCCAAAATCCTCTGGAGTTCCAGTGGAGCTCCTTATAAGGGAGCTGAGGTTATCCTCCATTTTAGAAGCATTTGTTAATTTCTCGATCAAGATCTTCTCAGGAACATCTCTAATTGGGGAATCAATCGAACTTTCTTTTTCTAAGAAAACCAACTGGTGTTCATTTGAACAATGAGAAGCAGAACCATCAATACTTGCAGGGAAATTTTCATTGTTACGTATGACTGAGGTGGGTTTGAAAAGTGTCATTCTTCCACTTTCCTCTGTTACACACTCGATGCATTCAGTTGCTAAGAAAACCTCATCTTCTAGTGGCACCAACTTATCTCTCTGAGCATATGTTAGTTGATCTAGGCTGCCGATTGACTTTTTTACAAGCTTTCCCGTACAGCTATCTTTCACTAAGTCCTTCATGGTTCTATCAGACTTTTTCTCACAAGAATGAAAAATGCCGCATACCTTCTCCAGTGATCCCACGGCAGGCAAGACGTCCTCCTGATGAAGCTGGTTTTGCCTTGCTGAACAAAGTGTGGTCATAGTATTCGTGTGGAGCTCTCCATCTCTAATCATTTGAAAAGAACTGCCCATATTTTCTTCAGAAGTAGTAGCACATGCCTCATTTAATTCATCCGACAAACACATTGGCTCAACATCAGAACTTGTGTGATGTTGCATGGTGACGACAACATCTGGTTGTGTGCTTGTGGTAGGTTCACTTTGCTGTTCCTTTAACGGTTCTATAAGTCTCCCTGATAGGCTTCCTGGACAGACACTCGAATGCAAGCTTTTATTGCCTGGAGGACTAAAACAAGAACTTGACATTATAGTAGGGGATGAATGACTGATGACATTGCCTAAGCTCAACTTTTTTGCTTCCTTAGACAACAATGTGAACTTTTCATAGAGTTTACATTGAGATTCTATTCTCTCCTTTTCCATTGAACTACTGACAGGTATTTCTGCACTTTGATCAGCTTCAGAACCATGCACAGAATCTTTCAAATTGGGACACTCTTTTAAGGATTGTACAGATTTCAACTTTTCACGACAACCTTCTGCAGGAAAGCAAAAATTTTCTTTTGGGGGAAATGAACCGTGAGTGTTTTCATCCATAGTGCAAACATCAATACCATCAAAACTGAGTTTCTTTGTAACAACCAAAGACTGGTTTTGAGGAAACATTGAAGCTGAGGATGGTGTTGTTCTGTATCCAGGATCAACAACCTTGGAGCCATTTGAGGCAGACTCCTTGCGGACAGCACCACCAGTGCAACATTCACTGACCGAACCACCATGATTGCGGTTTATTCTGAGATCATCGGGCTTTAACAGTACGCTTGGCATATAATTTCTTTGATCTGCAGTTTGTTTATTACTGATGAATCCAGAACGAACCAATGGCTTTAATGTACTGTCAAAATGATCAAGTGGTCCAGATGGAGCAGCTGTATTGTCATCTTTGCTATAAAGATCAATTGAATTCTTACTGATGGACAATTCTTTAACATGATCAGACACAAAAGATGAAGCCATGGACCTAGTTACTCTACGAGCATGCTGATCTCCTATCCTCATATGTCCAAGTTTTGAATAATTCTCAGGGATCCTTTGCCTTGATCCGCAGCACTGAGTATTATCACGGGAGGCAAAAACTGATGAATCTTCACCAACTTCAGAGCATACCGTGTCAGGATCTACTTGATCATCTTTGTGGCGACCAACAGTTCCTGCTACATCTATGTTCTGTGGATAAATTGGATCATTAGGGATGCAAATTTCACTCACAAGGCTACTGCGCTGGTTTACATGGGTGCTACTGAAAGGAGGCATGAAATAAGTAGTGTTGTGGTTCGTCGAAGGAGTGGTGGTCCTTGGTAGAGGTAATAGCATCCCTTGAATGAACTCCTCCCTGCTCAAAGCTGCATATAAACATCCATTATGAGACAAAACTACGAACTTGAGAACTAAATTATTGTTGCTAATCAAAGTGAGGGGCTGAATCGATCCTTTACACACTCTGAAACTACCTTCCTCTGTCCATTTTGCATGAAAATACCCAGCAGATGAATCTCATCGCTAGAAGAGTGTGGGAAGCTAAAAGAGAGTACCTTCCTGGCCGGAGCAGCCTGGGGAGTCGGGTCCGACATCCCAAAGCCAGGGTGGAGGCCGACCCCCATCAGCGAGAAGGTTGAAAGCGAGTGATTCACTATACGCCTCGCTCTGCTGCCTCAGCTGAGTCTCGATCCAGGCTTTCCGGTCGAAGATTTGCATGAAGAGGTGCTCCATGGTCGTCATCCCGTCGGCGGGTACGGGCAGATTAAGAACAAAATGAAGGGGATTCAGAAACCGAACCCTAGTCAAGGGCCGTTCTTCCTCACAGAGGAAACCCGCCGCCGGCATGCCGGTTGAAGATTTGCAAGAAGAAGGACTCCATCATCGACCAGATCGCGCAGGAAGAAGGCAGAAGACGAACCCTATGAACGAGCGGGTGAGTGGATCTCGATTGCCATTCAAAATGTTTTGGAATGGGTTTGAATCATCGTCGGCCTTTTTGGGCTCGTCAAGGGCGTATCCGAACGAACCAAACCAAGGCCCGCTCCTTTTATTTAAAAACTTGCTTTTGGGATTAATTATTAGAAAGCAAGCAAATAAAAGTGAAAATTAGTGTATTTATTAAATTATTTTTTTCTCAATTGATTAATTATGTTTTATTTATTTTATTTTATGGATATACAGACTAGTTTGTAATAAATATTTCTAGATCTTATTTAAATCTATAATAATTATAATCTCTTATCTAAATTTTAAATTTTGTACTTAAACGTGTTCATTTTTATTTAACTATCTAGTAATCTTTTTTATAATATCTATTATTATATCGGATATGGTAGATTTAAAAATTTAAAAGAATTCAAATATATTCAGGTGTAATTAGATGAAGATAATAAGGAATCTAAATTACATCATTAAATTATTTTTATGTATTAAAGACTTTATAAATAATTTTTTTTTCAATTTGAATAGTCTAAAATAATAGTGAGTCCTATTCATTATTATTTTCACCAAAACCTTTATTCATTGCCTAAAATGAGGATTGCCAAAATTTATACTGTATTATTTTTATTTGTGAGTTCTCTTCTTTCATGAGAACCCTTCCTTAAGCATGCTATTCTATTTGAGGAAGATTAATTTTAAAATTGTGAGTACCGCGTTGAAGATCTGAATCGATCTTAGAAGATAAAAAAAAACCCATAAATTGAGCTATTTAACCATTAAGTTTACAAAGAAAAAAAAACAGAGAGATACGTGAGGCTGTTGATGGGACGATTCAAAGGAAAACCTCAAGCCATTACAGGCTATGTAGTTTAGCATCCACTTATACTCTGTGCAAATCTTTATTAATTTTATTCTGATATCAAAACTAATTGATCAATATGGGATGGTAGACGAAGACGGCGGCGGCGGCAGGGCCGGGGGCGGGGGCGGGGGCGGAGGAGGAGATGGTGGTGGTGGCGCAGAAGAAGCAGGAACAGGAGGTTGAGGTAACGAGATCCGAGGGGTTGGAGCTACCGAATGGTAAGATCCTCCCGACCTTGGCGACGGAGGTGTCAGTATCGATTCTCTAATCCCCAGCTGACGCCTCCTGCTGCCGGGGGTGATCATCTTCGTCTCTCTGCAACCTTGTCCTGCATGTTTATGCAACTCTCAAAACATTAATTAAATCAATGCTGTTAAAAAAATAGAGAAATCAAAAGAAAATACAAGAAAAATAGTTGCTAAATGCCACTCATCTTATGACTATTCTATTCTTATAATTCCTGTTCAACTCTTAAGTTAGGAATCACCTTTTCAACCTGTGAGAACGAGTTCAACAATAAATACCTGAATTCAAAACTCAAGTCACAACAGTTAGAAATCCTTTTTATTTTAAGTAGTTTTGTTGCTTTTTTTTTCTTCTACAACTTAAAGAGACATCCGAGCTGCCCATGCTATTGAAGTTTTTAAAAGCCTCCATCTCCCTTATCCATCCTCTTCTTCTTGCTCGGCCTTCCCATCATCGGCATCGAGTGCAGCTGTCAGCCCCGGCGTGGATCCGCATCATGTTCCTCAGGCGACACCGACGGAGGAATAGAGGAGTGAGAAGATGTCAAATAAAAGCCCCAGAGAGCAGAGGCGGCCGGATTAATTCAAAAAGCAGCAGCATCTTGACTCACCGCTATTTCCCAGATCAGGAGGTGACGTCGGTGAAGAAGATGGAGGCCTTCCACCCTTCAAAGAAGGGAGAGGAGGTGACGTCGGTGAAGAAGATGCAGGGGGCGGGCAACGGGGCTCGACCTCCTCCATCTTCTCCACCGACGACGCTTCCGTCTCCTCCGCCAAGGTCCCTTCGGACTCCGGCCACCTGCGTCGTCGCCCTGCTGCTGCCTTCACCGTGCATTTGGCCTGCCATATATATATATATGATTCAATGATATGACAGCTTACATGCCTAAATTACATTGAATAAATAATTTTTTGACCACCTATAGTGAATTATTATTGTTATTTGAAAGAACATTAAACTAATAGTATATGGTGATTATTATGATTAGTTTGTTTGATTTTTTTTGTGTGTTAAGCTATTCAAATTAATTGTTTACAAAAACTACCATAGATTAATATGTAATTAATGCTATGGGTATTAGCACTAAATACAGTTTTTTTTTCTTTTGACTTGCCAAATGAATATTATACATGGTTATTTCTCATATCGAATGAACATACACTTGTAGCACATAGATAACGAATGAACCTAAAGTATATAGATAATGCCATTAATAGAAGCATCAATTGATTCACGTCTCCTATGGGCGCCATAAATAATACCAATATGAATCAAATTATACCATTTGTGACCTGCTTACTGCACGTACTGTGTTCGATAAATCAACTTAGTTTAGATCTAGTAGCTTGGGTCAATCCATAAAGTTGGGAATTTTATTATCATCCCATTTTAGAAATTAACCAATAGGAAGTAGAGTTTATTTATCTTTTTTCCCCCTTTTTGCCAATTTTTTCACTCTTTTTCACCCAAAAATTGAAGTCTGTACTTAGGTCATTCTAAAATGCCACTTCTCCTTGATCCAAACACAACCTAACTCTACAATCAACCCACATTGAGGATAACACGAACAAATAGAGATTGGATGAACTCACATCGATGAAAAGACCTGATGATCTAATGGATGGGCCCCTTTCACAGCGAGACTTCTCATCTCCTTGACACAAGCAACATTGTATGGCCACCAGTAACATGATGATGATGGTATGAGGTCAGAGTTCATCAATGGACCAAAGGAATTCGACTTGAAACTTTAAAATAGTGTTGTTTTGGCGTTGACCACAAAAGCTTGACATACATGAGGGATCATGCTATGCCACTATGGCACCCATAATACTAAGTGCAGCAAGCATAGGACACAATGATAGTTTATACATATGCCTAGGCTGACTTAAGAACAAACCATCCATGGTACGATTGATGCCAAACTATTAGAACCTTCCCATTTATAGCTGGTCAAACTATTAGAACATTCCGTTTTTAAGTATAATATATGTCAAACTGATAGAACCTTCTCGTTTATAGCTAGATACAAATGATTGAGCAATCATCTTAGTCCAACAATTGGATCAAATTTTACAGACACTTCGCATGAGAAATTTTCTTTTACAATACATCAAAAGTCGTAGTAGAAAGGAACTCCTCCAATTTAGATTGTCGACGAAGCTCATGCAGATGACCTTACGTCCTCTTCAACAAGAATATATCTAAAAGTAAGATTGATTCTCACAGAATCTGCCTTCATTCGCTTTGGAATCGAGTGAAACCAATCTCGCTGAGTGTGACCTTTCATCATTAACAAAGATCCATGCTTTAGGATGAAAGAATGTTGTTCTGGCTTGCCCTGCAACTCTTTCCCATTTGATTGGTGTGTACCTCTAGTAGCTGGAAATAGAGCATTATAATACAATCAGGAAATCTATCTCAATAAGACGCATGTTGAAACTTGAAATTTAGAACCAGATATTTAAAATATTGCTCTCAAGGCTGTTTTGCACCTTGTCTTTTCACATGTTTCTTTCGCAACAAAAATTCCCGTTCACATCCAAAGGAAACTGAAGCTATTTCAGGAGTTGATCCATATAATTTGTCCTCGTCAGAGTGCCATGCAACATAATCTGAGCCATTCTTATATCTATTCAAGAGTACAGTATTAAATTTACTCCCAGGAAGTGCTTCATAAACCTAAGCAAATAGAGAATAAAAAATTAAATCACATGAAATGAAAAATCTACATTAATGCAATCTACGTCTAACAAAATGCACATGCTTAACTTGATGAAAGTGAGAAATCTACATTATGCAATCAACGTCTAACAAAATTCACATACTTAACCTGAAAATAGTGAACATATTGTTTATATGATGGTTTAAGTATCATCCCATTAAAGTAAGAACAATCACACAGGTCTTCCATTATGCATACATCTTTTGCACATAGGTCAATTAAAAAAAAAAACAGAAAAGAGTCTTCATTAAGCAGGAAGCTAACAAGAAAACCAAAGCAGGATGGTCCTTACTGTCTTCAAGATGTCCTTGAGAACAGGGTACTCATCCCACGAATAAGCATTCGGCTGGTATCCACTGTATCTCATAGATGGAAGCCCTTCATTTGCAATATAGAAAGTATCCCTGGGCTGCAGAAAAGATAGGTATTAAAATATAGCATTCTTATTTCTCAATGCTAGAAAGATAGATTCATCAGTAACTCAAAACAGGGAATCATCCAATTTTGCCAATTCACATTTTACATGGAATGGGTGCCAGACTCAGCTGAAAAGAGGAGGTTCTCTAGTAACCTGCATAGTTTAATAATGAAGTACTTGATACGCATCCTACAATTTTGCTTTGAAAATCCTAGAGGAAGTTTAGGCACCAAGTATATTTGCCAAAAAAACTCAAATTTATGAGTGATCAGGAAGCATGTCTCTAGGCTTCATCCAAGCATTTATAGGATCTCAAAAAAAGATGATATGAAATCTTAAAAAACAAAACAACGACCATGGACATGCCAATATGCCAACTGCCAAAAATATAACCCAACGAGAATTATTTATTATACGACTCTTACAATCTAATTTGATAAAGATCGTAGACTTAAGGATGAAAGTCTATACATAACTAAGACTTTTTCAGGTATGAATAAAAGGTATCTTCTTTCATTATACCTACAACACCATCAACATGTATATGAATGTAAGCTACAAAATGGTTGAACCCAAAATTCACAGCATAAAACTTATCAAAAGCCAAGATCTCCAATTGATAATTTTAGTCAAATTTTACAATCCAAGGTATACTATTGAAGGCTTCAATAGAAATGCATAATCTCATCCAGCCAGGACATAAAATTGAACCAACTGAACCACTTGGGATGGGCAACAAGGGTGCTTAGTTCACCATAAAACAAGGAAGGCTTTGTAACTCAACTCTAAAATTCAGATCATAGTGCAGAGTTCCTCATCCTTGGGCTAGGGGAGTCACGCATATAGAATACGCAATCTGTAGGATACAAATATATAAATTTGCATAGAACAAAGAAAATTTGGTCAGCACAATCACAATCAACCATACGATTCAAAAATCCATGTTCTTTTTTAGAGGAACAGGAAGCTGGGAGCATCAAGAAAAAAAAATGAAGACAGTCCAAGTGCTCAAATTCAAATATCTACAAACTATTCGATAATGACATTGCATTTACCAAACGAGAGATTTAGAAAAAAAAAAAGAGGGAAAAAGGTAAACCTGGACGCAGGATTTACCGAAGACGTGGATCACAGGTCTGGTCCAGGGGATCTGGCGGTCGAGGTACTCGAACCATTCCCACGCCTGGTCGCGAGGAACGAACCGTGGGATGTAGACGACCTCGCTGCCGCTCCCGAGATCAATCGCTTGCTTGGCTCTGCTACTGCTAGGGTTAGGGCCGGATTGGCCGAGCCGAAGCCTTGAGCTCATCGCGAGAGGACGAGGATGGGGGTGGGAATGGGATCGATTAATTCATGGTTTTAAATTATTTAAGCGTTATCATTTAATGCATTAAAATGTTTATTTAAATATTTAAATATTCACTTTCTAATAATTAACTATTTAATTCATTAGTTTGTTTTTTTATGGCTCTTAAATTCCGACTCCTCCGTCGTCAATAGCACAATCGAATTAAGACAAAGGAATGGGAATCCAACCAACGTAGAACGAGTTCAAGATGCGGACAAAACATGAAAGGGAAGACGAGAAGAGCTCTTCGCAGGAGACGAATTAGATTTCTCTCCATCTCTTTCCTTCCCGTATAAACGAATTAGAATTTTTTATCCTTCTAATCCGATATCCACTCGCACGCGTTTCAATCCTCATGGCTCTCCTGAGGAACGCGCTGCTGTTTCTTCTCGTCTTCCTTCCTCTCTCCCGCTCCCATCAGCCGTCCTCCTCCTCCTCCGCCTTGTTCTCCTCCTTTTCGCTGCGGGTCCTTTTGAGCTCTTCCGGGATAATTAATGCAGCAGCAGCAGAAGGTGGAGGGAAGTCGATGATTCATACGAACGGCATGCGCAGATTAGGCCGGAGAGATCCGTCGTCGCCGCCGGCGCCACGGCGAGGCCAGACGATCAATCCGCTGCCCCGGTCGACACCTTCTCATCCTGCTCCAACGCCGGTGACGCCCCCTCCACCACCTCCTCCTCCTCCTCCTCCTCCTATTAATTAATGTGCTACTTGATTTATTTTTTTCTTCGCTCGAAATGGAAGACTAATCGAATAAAAACAAAACACTTCCTTCGGGAAAGAAGAAAAAAAAGGCATTGACTTAAAAGAGCTGAGCTGTTGGTTGCATCCTTCAAGATGAGTCGAGGGTCATCCGAACGGATCGCCGCTTCACCTTCTTTACAAAATTCTGCGGTACAAAACAAAATTAATTGCCCAAAGCTTGAGCTGCAAAGCCAACCTTACGAGCGGACGACGTCACAGCATCATAAATAAAATAACGATGGATGTGCGGAGGGAGCGCACGTCGATTCATCCATGAAGTCCTACATGCGATGAAAATAATTAATTACAGAATCTTCTTCTTCTTCTTCTTTTTAATGTTTTCCTAGAAGCAAACAAAATTAGCCTTCATGATGGGCAAAGAATAAGTAATGGGCAACAGCAGGATTTTTTTATTCCACTGCGTTCCGAATTCTACACTGCACTGGGTATATATACCCCATTAATTAAAGTTAATGGGCATAAAGTTCTCCGTTGGCAATAATATACGGAAGAAAAAAGATTCGGCCAACGCATATGACGTGATTAGTTTAAGGAAGAGAAGCAAAAGTAGAGATCATCCAAATCATCCCTGCCTCCCTTAGGATTGGAACTGGCTTTTAACTGAACTGAGGGAAGAAGGAAGAAGAAGAAGAGATCCAAGTCAACTCTGTCTCTATCGCCTGCAACTCCAAGTTGTCTTTTCTACTTTGACTTTTTCCTCTTGGAATTAAGAAATCTCATGCCCCTCCAGCACCGCTCAAAGTCAATACCGCTGTCCCCTCCTTTCTTTTCAAAAAAAAAAATTCTATTTATACCGGATGAACTCCGGTTGTGTTCTTACAGAAAAAAAGAGAGGAGATTATAAGAGCTCAGCAGCAGTTCACCTGTGTGAAGTTCAGACGAGAATTAATTCCAAGGAATTGGAATTATTTGATCGGGTGAAGGAAAAGGAATGGAGGAGGAAGCGAACAACAAGTCGGCCCTCCAAGTCGAGGCGCCGGCGCAGTTCAAGATTCCTGTGGACTCGGAGCAGAAGGCGACCGAGTTCTGGCTCTTCTCCTTCGCGGCGCCTCACATGCGCTCCTTCCACCTCTCCTGGTTCTCCTTCTTCTGCTGCTTCGTCTCCACCTTCGCCGCGCCGCCGCTGCTCCCGGTGATCCGCGACAACCTCAACCTGACCAGCACCGACATCGGCAACGCCGGCATAGCCTCCGTGTCCGGCGCCGTCTTCGCCCGTCTCGCCATGGGCACGGCCTGCGACCTCGTCGGCCCCCGCCTCGCCTCCGCCTCCCTCATCCTCATCACCACCCCCGCCGTCTACCTCACCGCCATCATTAACTCCGCCTCCGCCTACCTCCTCGTCCGCTTCTTCACCGGCTTCTCCCTCGCCTCCTTCGTCTCCACCCAGTTCTGGATGAGCTCCATGTTCTCGCCGCCCAAGGTGGGCGTCGCCAACGGGCTTGCCGGCGGGTGGGGCAACCTCGGCGGCGGCGCCACCCAGCTCATCATGCCCCTCGTCTTCGACCTCATCCGCCACATGGGCAGCACCCGGTTCACGGCCTGGCGAGTGGCCTTCTTCGTCCCGGGGCTGATCCAAACCTTGTCCGCGATCGCCGTGCTCACGCTGGGCCAGGACCTGCCGAACGGCGACTACCGGAAGCTGGAGAAGGCCGGCAACAAGCACAAGGACAGCTTCGGCAAGGTGTTCTACCACGGCGTCACCAACTACAGGGGGTGGATCCTGGCGTTGACCTACGGCTACTGCTTCGGGGTGGAGTTGACCATCGACAACATCATCGCCGAGTACTTCTACGACAAGTTCGACGTCAACCTGCAGAAGGCGGGGATGATCGCGGCGAGCTTCGGGCTGGCGAACCTGGTGTCGCGGCCGGGCGGGGGGTGGCTGTCGGACCTGATGTCGAGGAGGTACGGGATGAGGGGGAGGCTGTGGAGCTTGTGGGTGGTGCAGAGCGTGAGCGGCGTGCTCTGCCTCGTGCTGGGGAGGATGGACAACCTCAGCGCCGCCATCGTCGTCATGATCCTCTTCTCCTTCTTCGTGCAGGCCGCTTGCGGCCTCACCTTCGGCGTCGTCCCATTCGTCTCCAGAAGGTACAGCAGCAATCGATACTCAATTCTTCTTCTTCCTCCTCCTCGTCTTCCTCCAAATTAAAGATCCATGGCAAAAAAATTCAGGTCACTGGGGCTGATATCAGGGATGACCGGCGGCGGAGGAAACGTGGGCGCCGTTCTCACGCAGCTCATCTTCTTCAAGGGCAGCAAGTACTCGAAGGAGACGGGGATCACACTCATGGGGGTGATGATCCTCGCCTGCACGCTCCCCATCACGCTCGTCTACTTCCCGCAGTGGGGCGGGATCCTGTGCGGCCCGAGGGCCAAGGCGACGGCCGAGGAGTACTACGCCGGAGAATGGAGCGACGAGGAGAAGGAGAAGGGCTGCAACTCCGCCAGCGTCAAGTTCGCCGAGAACAGCGTGAGGGAGGGCGGCAGGAGGAGGGAGAGCTCGCCCACCGTGCCCGTGGAGGAGGAGGACGCACCTCGCGTTTGATCGATGAGTTCTCAGAGGCATACTCGACCTCTGCGTCGCGGTCTGAGCATTAGGTAGATGATAAGCATCGAGTCGCATTAAAGGTTCTTATCATAAGCACTAAGCAGCAGCTCTATGTATATTTTACCTTTTCTTCCTGATATGTAGTACTTTGTTTGTTTTTGTTTAATAGTAAATTCCAGCACTATGATTTCATCTTCTTAATTTTTGCAATTTCAACAGCTATTATAATAATATGCCTTATGTCACACTCGATCGAGCACAAACAAAAACAAACAATATATTAAATTGTTTTATAAATTCAAAGTGCCACTTTTTATGCACACACTTGAGGGGCAAGCTCTCTAGATGATGTTTGACCTGATAAAGCTTGTGGAAGGAGATGAGCACACTTACAGTAATCGACAAGTGTACAACTACATCAGCAAGAATCCAATTTAGAAGGTAAACTCCCAAGTAGGGTCAACAAATATCATATTTTCCAACCATAAGGTTCGTATAAGTAGTTCGATCTGTTTAGGACATATACTGGAAAGTGGAAGAGAAATCATTTACAATGTGAATCTAGCTACATCAGTACTAAAACAACTGTGTCAAACTTGAACAATGTCTCCCTGTTTAGATCAGTGCGGACGAAACCCAATAAAATTAGCAAGAACCAAACTCACTGGTATGGGATGTTGATCTAACTGTACTTCATGTTTTTTCCCTAAAGCTTCTTGGATGGTTCACCATCTAAGGCCAAAAAAAAATGGCCAACAAAATTTACATGTGAAGTCTCACTGAAGAACAACTATGGACAAACGGTTTAGTGCTCTATATCCATCATATCTCTTGATGGGGTTATCTTATAGAGCTAATCTAAATTTCTTAAAAGGCCAATTATGGACAAACGGTGGACCATGATATAACAGTATCTCTTGACGCAAGTTAGACTCCTTCCAGGGCCATGAACGATCTTAGTAAGGAGATGATGAACAAACAAATGTATTAGAAAACATCTATGATTTCTCCATCTTTACACCATCCAAGGACCCGAAATCAACCAGTAATTTGTTGTATACATCTTGAATGCCCAGAAGCTCATTTCTGAGTTCACTTGCCTGCGCCAGATAAGATTGGAAACTTTTAGATGAGGCAATATACGTGAAAGGAAATATACCTGGACGTGTCCCAGATTTTTAAAACTTAATTTCTTCCACATAATAAGTAATGGTTATCATATAGAAGGTTCAACTGAATGTAGTATGGAGCACTAAGGGTGAGACCTTTTGGATAAGTTGTTGCTCCATCTCTTCATATTCTAAGCACCTGAGAAAAACAAACAAGCTAGTGAGTACTTGCAAATAGTGCTACTACTAAGTTTAGGCACTTGAGAACATGACAACTTGATAATGGCTGGTTAACTATACCATAAAATTAAAAATACTAGAAAAGAAACCCAAGAGGACTCAAATTGCTAGATTGTCAATAGACTTGGTTCAAATGGGTGCTAAAGATTGTTCGATATTCTCCCAGTATACAGAAATTAGCAAAGTGAAGAAATGTTCAATAAGAAAATAATGAGAAGGAAAAAAAAAAAAGTTAACACTTACTCATGACGTAACTTCTTATTTGCTAGAATCATTGATTTAATCTCAAGATTTCCCTTCTGTCCAGAACAAGAGTCTTGCTGCACAATAAAATAATGGACTGTTACTAAACAATGCACACGAATGGTACATGCAATTAGCCATGCTTGTGGCAACAAATAGTCTGATATAGATTAGATGGATAAACAAATAATCTGCACACATTCACATTTTCCTCCGTTAATTTGAATGGCGATGGTTTATTGCTTATATCAAGGAAATTGGAAGAAAAAGCTACTTTCAATTAAATAATCTAGTCACAGGTTAGATCAAGTTACAGAGTATATGATGAGAATAATCAACAATAATGCAAATCTCACAACACTGAATCTATGGATGCAATAGAAGTGGTTGTTCAGGTGCACGTAAAAATAAGTTGAATCAAAGGGTCGTAAACAAGGATGAAAATATACTAGAGAGAGGATGGTGAGACTTCAAATGAAAAAAACTTGGCAATAGGTGTGGTGATGAAGTTTATGACAAGAGGTTACTATATCAAAGAAAGATCATATAATCTCCAGGCTACTATCAAACAGGATGGCATGTATCAGACAGAAACATTACATGCTTCTGTGCCATGATTGGCAGCATAATAAAATTACCTACCTTATTCTGATTTCCAGATCTATCTGCATTAGGTATAGCTAGCACTTGTGCTGCAACTTGTCCTTCATGTTTTCCTTTGCCTAGCAGTCATGGTTTGAGCATTATCATAAAAAAGGATTTAACAGAAGGTGACATGTAAACTTACAGTATTGCATACCAGAATCATGTTCTGTTGAATGTCTAAATTCTGCAGCAGAAATGGTAGAAGAAACTCGTCTGCTTGATGGAAAATTAGTAACAGGCACGCTATTTGGGGTAGCAGGGGTAGAACAGCTGTTCTTAACCTGATGCGGTGAGTTAGATGTTTGTAACTGAGGCATTTGGCAAACAAGAGTAGCTGAACTTCCTGCTATAGGTTTCTTCTTGTTGGTGTAACCCATCAAATGAGAATGAAGGTCCCTGCCAGGATAAATCATATATCCACTCAATTCCCTATAATAGAGATTTATGATACATTTATGTAACAAATTTATTCACACAAGGACAGCAACTGTGACAATAATAGCAAAAATAAACTACAAAATATAGAAATAATTTTTAGAATTCCAAGTTACTGATCTTCTTTCTAGAATGAAGTAAAAAGCAGTATTTTATCTGAACAAGAACCTGAAACTTATTCCTTTCTCAGCTTTCATAGGTGTAAGATTGCCTTGTCATTTTGTGAACGATCTGCCTCATCATACATAGTTGAGACTCCATACATGATTTGTAATGGGGTGAGGCTATATTTCCCAATGGTGCATTACCATTGCCCAGGAAGCATTATGTCGAGGAGCTGAGAGAATCAAAGAGTTATCTCTCTTCCCTCTCGAGAATTGAAATACTTCACACAACTTGTGACTGGTGTTCTCATTAATTTCATAATTGCTATTTCCCTCCACCACAGCTACTTTGAATGACAAATAATATCAAAATTCTGGATGTATATGTTTGTTAAGGTCAGACTTGCACATGTTTATGGGCAAGGCAACCTTTAGTTGTCATTTCCGTGGCCAATTTTATGCAAACCAATTGATAAACTTTGTGTCCTTTATTTTGTTGAAAAACATGGTCTGAAAAAATTTCAAATATTTGTTTTGTCCTTGGTGAGTAAGGAATATGTTCCTAAATTCTAATATCCCAATGAATAAAGCAAAAAACTGTAGACAAATACAGACAGAGTGACTAAGGGTAACTAACATGTTTATCCATTCCTGATGAAGTTCATTTGTGATAACAAAAAATCATTTGACGAAAGAGCCTCTACAGTATTCCAAGTCAAAGCACGTTGTAAGGTTCTAGCCATGTTCATTGAGTGAACCCTCAGACTCAAAACAACTATAGATTTAGGATAAAGAAAATTATTATTTGACTATTATCTAGTACCTAAAAAGTTTAATAATGTTGATGTTCTAGCAAGAGCATTTTGGCCCTTTTCTTAATTAATTATTGGTAGTATACACAACTTTTAGTGCAAACCCTCATCATCACAGAGATTTTAAATGCCAGTATCAGTCATGTTCACTTGTAGAGTCAGAATTTACCAGTACTCATATGTCATGTCCTTTAAACGTGTCTCAAGCCTTTGGTAAAGGACTGACTTCTCAAAATCCTGCTTATCATGAGTAGGTTTGATGAAATTTGCCTCAAGGACCCCTGAAAATCAGATAGACAAAGCGGAGACTGGAATTATGGCAAGAAACCTCCAGCCTGACAGAGAAATTTCTCAGAAATTGGCATGCAAAGAAGAGTGCATTTGTACATACCAACAACCCCTCTGCCTTTACCATAGGAGTTACTAGCAACTTTCCAAAAGGGCTGGAAAAAAATTGTTGAATCACCCATTACTATTATATTACAATGATTAAAAAGTTCATAATGGTGAAAATAAGGAGCGACTCAATTTTGGAAAATAAAAGAAGCCATTAAACAATGAAAAAATATTTGGGGTCAGGCCGGCTAAATTAAAAATTAGCTATTTCAGAATCAACATTAAACAATATGAACAAAAACACAATAAACGTGCAAATAAGGATAGCATGGCTCAATAAGAAAATGTGTCATTGTCATCACTAAGAGAAAAGAGAACTTTGAGTAAAACAGAACTTACCAAGCCCAGTCTTATTTGGCACTATCTCATACTAAGTAGCTTATATCTGGGTGACCAAACCAAGTTTTAAGTTTTGTTGTGAATCTTCTTTTGCACTACCTGATTTAATATGATAAATACATATTTATATCATTCATGAATTTCCATCTCTAGAAGTATATTCTCTATATAATGCAAAATAAATCTTAAAAATCATTTTACCATTGACATTATTGTCTAGCAATCACCATGGTCCAACCTTCAGGCATCCAATAAAACCTACATAGTAAAATCTAATCCTAAAAAGATCATATCCCTAGCTCCATCTACTCTTATACATATCAATTGGAAGCAAGATATGAATTAGAGGCAAGATTATTACTTAATTATTTCATCAATAATACCTTCTCATACATAATTGGAGTCAGTGCTTAGAATTGGTTAAACATTCATTCAAGCTGACACATTGAAGCTGACACTAAGAATGGTGTAACTATCAACACGTCCCTTCAAGATGGAGCATAAGATTTTTTATACCCATCTTGCTTACAACAACACTTTCAGATCTTAAGTCTTATGTTAAAACATCATCCAATTGAGTTGAGGATTTCATAAATGGTAGACATACTTCTTTTAAGATTGACAAACGATAGACATATGACTCTTTTGTCTGGTACTTTTTTAGTAAAACGACAATCCACTTTAATATGCTTGGTGTGGTCATGTTACAAAGGATTATTGATAATACTAATGGTTGCCTTCTTGTCATGGTAGTATAACATTAAAAATCATTGTTGTATGAGTTATAAATCAACCATTATCCTTTTAACTAGAGAATAACAGACTCCATTAGCCATAACTCCTATGCTTGACTTTGCACTCAATCAAGCTACTATATTTAGTTTTTCTACTCTGCTACGTAACTAGATTAGCAGCAACAAAACTACAACAATACCCAGAGCTAGACCATCTATCATCAAGAGAACCTATGATATTAGCATCAGTATATATCTCGATTCTCATATGAACATTACATATGAAGAATAGACTTTTTCCTCGAAAATTGTTGAGGTATCTTGGAATTTCTTAGGTTGCTTCCATTTGGGTGTCTCTTGTTTCATGAATGTACTAACTGACTACATATGGGATATACTCGACAGAATTATCATGATCAAATTAACTAAATAAAAAATAAAAAGTATCATTGTTGGTATAATCTTAAAGAAGATTGATCATTAATTAGAAAAAAGCGCTGAAAAGGCAACTTAAAAAGGACTATCTGTGACAATTTTAATATATGACAAGGTAAGTTGCAAGACATAGCGGAGGCAAGATAAGTTCTATTCAGTACTTGTATAATGGTAATAAAAGGTCTCACCAATATAAGACGATTCTTGTGGTAGACATTGAACCCATGAACATTAATGTTTGGAGAACCTTCTAAAAATCCAATTGTGGTCAATATAGCAGCCTGAATTAAGCATGAAGTTCACGTTAAGATAAAGGTTCACATAAAGTCAAGTACATCATTAATAATCATTAAGAACGGAATATCCATGTTGGACATGAAAAATTGCCATATCGTCCAAACTTCAGATTTACAAGATTGGCAAACCTCATTTTTAATGGTAGGTCAAGAAAATCAGTTTTGAAATTTTCAGGAATTTTTACGTACTGCAACTTTGATCTAAAAATAAACCTACTAACCATTGGCTACATATTAAAAGATAAGATTGAAAGTTTCCAAGAGTACTGCAACTTTGATCTTCATTACCCTCATTTCACAAGAGAACACCAGTTCAAATGTTACATTCCAAGACAAAGTAATTTACAGTTAAATTAATATGTGGGCTCAGACAGATAGAAGATAAAATGACTTGGCAATATAAAAAACCAGCTGAATTGAAACAATGAAAGTACAGGAATAAGAGCATAAAATATCCTGCCATAAAGCATACCACTACCCAGCCACATGCTTCTGTTTTTCCTTAATCTTATTTGCTTGCCTTTCTGATTTGCAGACAATTATTAAGTTAAAAGATGATGGTAGAGTATAAAATCAATACAACTTGTGAGTTCCAAGCATGGGTTTCAATATCCATTAGTTCAAAGCTACATTAAAGTACTGGCCCGTATAACTGTGTTTTTTTCAGTGAATACAGACAGTTTAACTTGGTATAATAACAAGCAAAGCCTGGCATATTGACAGTCAAGACTAGCACTTACAACCTTGGTTGTTCCAACTCCCAACTATTTAAGACCAAGTGACAGAAATATCACTAGTCAAACAAAAGGCATCAACATCTTTTATTGTTTCATTATTTTTCCCTTTTATTTTATGAAGAATTTATTTATGCCTGTGTTGAGCTCCACCATCACTATTAATCCTGTTTAGCCTAACCTCCAATTTTTTTAACCTGTGCAATTCCAAACCCGGCCCCCACAACAACATGCACAATAATGCATACATAAAGGAACATCTCATAAGCCGAAACTCCTTTTTCTTGCTTCTTATCTACTGAACCTACCATTTAGCATAGTTGACTAAAACATATGCTTTTAAGTGCAAAAAAGATGCAGTTTCTTGCGTCTAGTCAAATTACAAAAGTAGCCAAGCAAAAATATGAAAGAGATGCAACAAGCTCAGGGCAAACCTCAGTAACTCCACCAACTTGAGGTCTGTACACAATGCATTCCCGATATATTAGATCATTAGCAATGTAATGAGGTTCAACAACTTCTCCGCACAATATTACTCTAAAATTTTCCGGTATACGAAGATATAAAATGGATATGTATGCCTGCATAATTTTATGGTAACAGCAATAGACCAACAGTAAAATGTTAGCATTATTATTCAGTTCATCATCAAGTAAATATAATGACAGCTTTTAATATTACTGGTCCTAAATTTACCCGAAGAGAATATTGTAGTCTATGTGAAATGTGATTCTCCACAAGGCTATTATTCTTCACCGCTTTTCTTTGAGCACCATTAATTATAATATCCTGCATCAAGGAAACATTTCTGAAACACCTTAAGCCAAAATTGGAACATCGTAATTGCTTTAAGTAAACAACATTGCTCAACCAGCAACTGGAACACAACTTCCCAATGATTTTTTCTTTGTACATTTCAGATATGCCCTCAATCAAGATTTTGAATACCTCAACTTCCCACAGCTCCCCCAACCTTTCTTTGTGAATCTCAAACCCACAAACTCTAACGTTAAACTTTAACACTCTAATGGGCTAAGAGGTACTTGCTTCCCACAACTCACCCAACCTTGATTCAGGCAATAACTAAGTGTAGTGTACTAAGGACGTGGACTTGGACCTAAAAATTCCAATCATAGTGAATTTTCTTATTTCATTTGTCCAGCTAAAATAAGGACAATATGTATCATAGGCTGAGTTAGCTTTCAAGATTTCAAGTGCTTGCATTTAAATAGATTTAACATGTTCATTAAACAATATAAAGTAACATAATATGTCTCATGGCCTAAATCTTTTAGATGGAATGGCATTGAAGCAAGGGTTTGCTTATTATGGAGCTATATGGTAGGTGGAAGCGGATCCCAAAGATATTGCAGTAAGAATTAGGGTGAAATCTCATTCTTTCCCCATATTGCCCCATACCAAACAACTCCAAAACAGTAAATGGTATAAGGGTACAAGGTTCTGCAGATCCTGTCCACGCATTGAAGGGGGGAAAAACTAGTTATTTCAAGTTCCATTTTCTGAACTGTCTAATATTGTCATTGTCTATCCACGAAAAATTAGTACATCATGTATCCGTGCATGTACAACTATGATAAAATAGAGAGGGTATTAGCACCTTTAAAAAAAAGATCCCTAGATAATTAGCATTGCTTATCACACACTGTGCCTCTTCTCTTTTTCTCATTCTTTTTTTCCTCAACAGCAGAAATATGCAGAAATAGCAGCATGCTGGCCAACTACCAATAAGACAGCCCTTGATTTAAAGAATATTCCATATAAAAAAGAAGCACTTTGTGAACTTATTATAGGTAAGGGACGTACACATTTCTAGACAAACAAACTGCAGAAAATAGTAAGATGCCAAGCTAACCTTCTCATCTGATTGGAAATCAATCTCCATATCTCCATCATCATTTAACCATAAGTTGAATACAACTATCTTTGTGCCATGTTGTCCTATGTTATTAAACTGATCATTCATCAAAAGAAAACATTTCAAAGGGAAGGAAAAGTAATATCATAACTTTCTACAAATATCTAGGAAATTGTGCCAAGTTGCATGAGTAATATTGCAGCAGAGGTAGTAGCATTCATATAAGCACATGCAAAAACAAATCCCCAAGCAGCCAAAATACTAATATGACATCATAAATGCAATTTTGTGAAACCAGATAAAGGAAAAACATTTGTCTCTGATGGTTTAACACATCGGCTTTAGATCCTTTTGGCAATGAAAGAATCGTGACACTAAATCTACTTTTAACTATAAGAAAATACTACTAACAATTATAGGTGTCCTAAAGAATAAAATAAAAAAGAAAATCATAAACAATTAGTTAAATATCCACATCGATTTAACTCTCCTCAATTCAAATTGGTGAATGAATACAATGTTACTTTTCAAAAGAAAAAAAAAAAATCTGTCCTCAAACATGTTTGCCAAAGGACATTAAATTGGAGTAATATGTGCATAATATGTCTTTTGATTACGAACTGCATTATGCACTGTACTGCATATGGGAATACGCAGTCATGTGACAAATGCACCATATCAGAACTGTGCCAGAAAGGGACCGTTACATTTTGCATAATCGAGACTGCAGTGGGATTTAAAACAAATGCAGCACAAACAGTTTCCAAAAACAACAAAAGGTAAGCCCCCATGGGAGACTGAAAATATTTGAAAAACCAATTTAATCTGTGGCCAAAACTTCATATGCAGTACAAAAAGCATAATGCTCATGGTATTTTGGCTTCTATACAGGTCCCTAGAATAAAGTAATTAAAAAAATATTATAACAAAAAGAAAACTTCCACCACCACTCATCCTAGTGAATGAATAATTACATCTTGTCGTCTTATATTGGTTAATGCCTCCTAGTTACATCTATCATTAGTCCTAATGTAACTTTTTCAACACTCAACACATCATCAAATGCTCTAACTAATTTCACGGTAATCACAGTGCAGATATTAAATTAGTTCAATATGTTGCTTCATTATGATAGATGAATGTTTTTCTTGTGAGTTGTGGCACTCAATACAACCACATTATAAGTAATGGTTACAGCTTACTTGCTCCAATAATTTAGCTTCTGTGGTGAAAGGAGACCACTGCAAGATTGTTGATAGATTAGAAGAAAACTGTTTCTGAGTATTTCGATACAATCTCTTGACTGAATCAGTCAGTGGATCAAAAGCATAATCAACCTGTGCCATAAAATCACATTGCACGAGCAAGCTAGTTTATGCATGAAATTGTCATAAAATGAGAATAGCAGAAAAAAAAAAGATAAAATAAACTTACTGTTGGTACAACGATATCATCAGAACCTGTTTCAATGAGAAAAGTATAAGAAAGGAGGCCGACGCTTTGAGTAATTAACCTGGAGAAAATGTTCATCTGGCAATAAGGTAAAACTTATAAAGAGAAGTTCAATATTGGTTACAATGGGTGCAGTCCTAAAGGAGAAAAGATATATGCATGGTAATCTAGAAGTTGAAACTTTAGTATTTAGTAACTTGTTAATCACGGTGAAGGAAATTGTAACTTAACAAGACAGTATCAGAATTTTTTTTTTTTAAAGAATTTAGACAGTATCAGAAAGTTGATCTCATGTAAAGAGAAAAAAGTCTTTTTTATGGAATGCTGGAAGCATGCAAAGTATTGGAGCTCAACATCCAACTCTTAATAGTAGCTACACTATTGTCATGTACAGGCATCGGGAGGGGACATTTCTCCTGTAATCTATTGAAAGAAATCTCATGTATTACCTCTTTTCTTCCTTATTTTCTTTTGATTTCTGTCAGTTCAGTTTGTTGCAAGAGCTCCAGTCATCCCTAACATTGATGTTATCTGTAACTACCAAGATGCAACAGTTGCATTTATCCCTTTTTTCCCTCATTGGCCCATCATAATTTTCAGCTTCAACACTATATGTGTCCATTTGAAATAAACAGAAATTGATACATATGTCCAACTAAGACAAACTTGCTTTTGTTTTCAATATACTTTTTAATCATGTCGTGTCAAATCACCATTAAGATTTGATTGGATGTGACCATTTATCTCAAAAGCTTAAGCCAACAAAGTTTAATGATTTATATACCTAACATTCACTCTCATATTTTGGCATGAATGCTGGCCTAGCCTAAGCCCAGCACGGGACTTCAATTAATTAGGAAAATACTTTCCTTTTGCTATGTGTTAAATTCAAACAAAGGCCCTTCTTGTACCATCTTAAGGTTTTGATTAATGTTGATTCATCTAAATGCTTAAAACCTTTAGATGGAACATTCAAAAAATATATGTGTTCAATCAGTTCAAGTTCCACATGATGGACTAGAGCAGTCAAGTTAGTCCTCAAACCCATGTGTGAGTGTTAGAATGTAAAACTAATATTTCAGGTGTCATCCAAAGGTTCTGCAAACATAAGGATAACAATTTATACAAAAAAAACTTTTAGATTGACTATCTTATTCAAGTTCAAAAAAAAGATTGACTATGTTATTTCACTTTTAGTTTAGTTCCACAAGCTATGTATTATGTATTAACTCTTGCACATATAGTGGTATTTTTCATTCTTAGTATCATTCATCCTGAGTTCAAAGATTCTGGTTTTTTTTCATTCCTGGCAAATGCATGTCTAATTTATTCTAAAGATTCAGTTTTGGCACATTGTTGGGCTGATACATACATCATAAAAGAAGTGAGGAACTTCAGAGATGAGTCTTATCTATTCTGATGGATAAAGTATACAAGTACAGATGAAGTACACAAGTCCAGATCAACTTTAAGGAAGAACAAAAACATTGAAGAGAGCAGATTGTGACTGACATTAAAAGCATAAGGAGATTCATTTGAATGGAGATAAACATAATCAAACACTGGCCTCCAACAAAACTTTGGAAGAAATTTTCATGCATTGGCACAATTGTTTCACAGTAGTGTTTCACTTTTGAGCTGACTTGGTAAAGTACAGTTGATGGTTGTATTGCTCCAATTCATGTTTATTTTAGTTTTCTTTATGTTTTATTTTATTTTGTGTACTTTTCACATTCTTTTGGATGATATATTGTATCGTTTCAGATTGGTGAAATGAATGCAATGTTATCTTTCAAAAAAGTATGGATCTCCAAAACACAGCCTCCAATCTCTAAGTCAAACATGTCATGACAATAAGAGAACATATTAACCTTTCCTTCTTGCTGCAGCTAAACACAATCACATCTGCTCCAAGTCGCATGGTACTTGTCTTGAAGCCATTTCCATCTAGAATAAAAATCAGAAAATCGGTATCAAGGATAGGATGAATAACCAATCCAGAAACTGAAGTACAATTTGTACGTAGACATACACTGTCCAATTGATGACTCCGATTGTTTATCTGAAAATCCAAAACTCATGCATCGGCGTAGGGATTCTGCATCCATTCCTCCTCCATCATCTTTATTCATATATTCAAATTTTAATGTTCACCAACCTGAAGGATCAATTTGTACAAATAATAGAACTTTGAATTTACCTTGAACCAGCAAAGCATTACTCCCATCACGTGGGTTTGTGAATTTTTCTACAGTGACAAATGTTGCTCCATTTTGTACCTTGTAGGTACAAGATGCCAGTTAAGTCACAAGCTTCAGATAGGCAGCCAATAATTGCATGATATAGCTTATTAAGCAAAAAAGGATTGCTTGAACATATATCTCTAACTTTGACAGTCTTAGACACATGGCAATAGCTAACCATAATCTAATTATGTATTAGAAAGTGTTCCCTACCTCATCCATTGCATTATCAAGCAACTCTGCAATGGCTGCAAGATTAAAACAGTAAAATCAGTCAACTTTGATATGCAAGGTAGGAAGAAAGCTGATATATAAACGGAACCACATACCACCAAAAGCCCATTTGTGCGAAGTTGCATTTGAATGGAGGAACTTTGGATGGATGTGCAAACGGTTGCGTCCATCTCCTAGAAGTCAAAGAAAGGAATTGCTCATGATACAAAAGCTAAATCTTAATCAACGATCATCAAATATGAAGCATCAATCAATGGCTCAAAATGCAATTTAGATGCCACAAAGGCTCAAAATGGCCTTGTAATTTGCAAATTGCCATCTTAAGCATCAAAATTACAGACAGGAACCGAACATTTTTACCAAAGAGAATTTTAAACCATCTAAAAACAACATCAATATATATTAGTTTCATCATCATAATGTTTCCAAGTAGCATATGAATCCATTAATTTTTTAAACTAGAATGAAATATTAGGCAGCAGGTATCACATGTGTTTAAACATTTTTTGTGACATGTATCTAAACTTTATAAGAGTTGGAGGTAGGGAATTGCAGATTTTAACTAAGGAGCCTCTTTTGTTTATTACCTTTTACTCACTATCATACATTTCTAAAAAAACTACTAAATAGCAGTCATATCATGTCTTCTCAGTATGAAAAATAATGCTACTCTTGCATGGAAAAACCAAATGCATAAGGTAATTCAAAAGTTTACAACAATCCTTGAGCCCAAAAGAACCATAAACATCAAAACAGGAGGTGAAAGCATACTTTGAGTTTGAGACTTTGATAAAATAGATTTTCCAACGTCATAGTCACCAGATTTCCAGAACTGTCGGCAAAGACGAGCAGGAGAAGGTGAGGCAAAGTTTGGGCACACTTCATTAGCAGATGAACTCAATGGATCACTTATGCCGGAACCGCTGTTTGATGTTCTACTTTCATCCGGTTCTTGCTTTGTGGAAGAATATCTGTGGTAAAACTGACCATTTGGAGCTACACTGGGGGTTTTGCCATGATGAACACCTAGAGGCAAAATAGTTTTCACATCATCTACCTTTGCGTCTTCAGATTCTTCATCACTGGATATGTCAATGACGTTTGTGCAATTCATCCCAATGACTGAAATTGCATGATACATCCACTGGGCATACAACAATCACCTCATCAATTCAAATGATACTCCCATAATCAATATGCAGTTAAATTTTTCAAATGGGAAATAAACCCACCGCTAAAGCTCAAGAAATTGAAAACATAGCAACAGATAAGCTAATAGAAATTTGATGGTTTTACAAAACTTTGAACAATAATTAATCAAGCCAAATATGAAATTCAGTTAGCCCCAACAGTGGCCGAGTAAAAAGAATGCTTATTCAACTGAAATGACGCTGAAACCAGCAGAACGGAAGCTGCTCCGGTCCTCCACCGGACTGCCAAAAATGTGCGGACAAAGAAAAAAAATCCCCTTCTCGGCGGCAGATCAGGAAGAAGAAGGGGAAGAGGAGGCGTAGGTTGGTGAAGAGGATGAAACGAGGAAGATTACCTGGCATACGGGCGGGAGCCGGCAAGTCCTCAGTAGGTCGCGGAGGCGAAGATGACGGAAGAGACCGTAGACGCCGCGGCGGCGGCGGTGCGCCGGCTCATGGAAAGAGAACAAGGAAGAGCAGAGGAAAAAGAAATCGGAGAAGGCGGGCGGAGGAGGAAGAAGGCGAAGCGCGAGGGCGGGCGGAGGAAGAAGAAGGCGAAGCGCGAGGGCGGGCGGAGGGCGACGACGAAGCGCGAGGAGGAGGGGAAGGAGAGTCGTCGCGTGCGCCTGCACTCGACCGGCTCAAGCGGGGACATAAGGCTTTTTTTTTTCTTTTTACGTGCGTTTGTTTTCCTTCAGCGAAAAAAGCATCACAACTTTTTTAAAAAAAATCGATCATAGCTTAACACTTAAAACGGTTAACTAACTAATTAATTAATTAATTAACCCGACAAAAGTAAATTTATAAATCATGAGTTTTAAATTTGTCAGCTTTCTATAGTTATAAAGAGCAAAGAGAGTATTAGACAAGTTATTTATCCCACACATAAATAGAGATCAAAAGCTACATAACATAACAATGATAAAAGATACTAAAATCTAATATGCTATTATATGATATAATGTAATGTAAGTTTAGGTCTCTTCTTTTAAAGACACTTCAATCTAATGTAAATATAATTATATTAGGATATGTAATTGATTAGGTTTTAGTTTGATTGCGAGCTGTGACATTATTTTAAACGTAATTGATTAGAATTGCCCCCTTCTGCTTCTCCGTCGGTTGATATCGAGCGTTCATCATATTATAGATGCTCCAGATCGACTGTGCCTCTCTCCTACCAGCCATCTCCAACGTCCTACGGGCGTTCGCCGGCCATTTCTAGGGTTTATAATTTTTGCGGTCGCCGGAGTGCTCCTCCGGTTGATCTCGCCATGGCGCCACCGAAGAAAGTGAGGGTGGCGAGCCGGAACCCTGACCTGATTCCTGGTATTGGAAAGCTCTCGAGGTCCAAGATGTACCACAAACGTGGGGATCTGGGCCATCAAGGCCAAGCGCGGCGGTTCCTTCCCCAAACACGACCCCAAGCCCTCGCCTGCTGCTCCGGCGGCCGCGAAGCCCCCCAAGTTCTACCCTGCTGATGACGTCAAGACCCCATTCCTAATCGTCGCAAGCCGAAGCCCACCAAGCTCAGGTATGGGGATAACTTTCCCGCTTTGTACTACAGGACGTTGTGTCGTGATGCTATTTAATTGTGTGAAATAGGGAGAACATCATTCCCGGAACCGTTTTGATCCTTCTTGCTGGGAGATTCATGGGGAAGAGGGTTGTCTTCCTAAAGCAGCTGCCTTCGGGACTTCTTCTTGTCACTGGTGTGTGCCTCCCGCTCTGATTACATTTCAAGCGTTTGTTTTGTTTACATGTACCTGTTGCTTTAAGCTTTTAAATTCTTTTAGCAGGGGGTGGTAGATGGCTTACTTGCTTGAATTTTTGATCTACTGCAAGTTAGCTTCTTATTTAATTAATTATTGGAATTATGACAAATAATTTATAATTTTTTGATATTTCATTTCTGGCTGGAACAACAATAGTCAATAAACAACAGACTATTTTGATCATTCTAAATTTACAATGTTGATAATTGCTATTCAGCTCCACATTTCATTGCAGTAGAAATGAACTGTAAACGGAGTTGTCAGCCACATGGGAAAAACTGAGTTTTTTTCATACAACTAAATCCAGTTCCCATCCCTTTCTCAAATGTGGAATTTCGTGACACTATTGCCTTGGATAGAATATGATGCCAGCATCTACATCTCTATAGGATAACATTTGCAACTGATGTTGCTGCGACAATGACAACATCCAGTATTCATGATTAAAGGTACCAAGGACTTCTACCACAGCATGAACATAATTGAGCATGAAGAGTGTTTGAGATGCGAGAGGAAAGGCTATGCTTAAATAAACTCCTCGAAAGTTGCACAGTTGTGATCTTCCGTTTGCCTTTGTACGGGTCTAATCCATATTCATCATAATCTCATTACGAATTGACTATTATGTTTGTACAGTATTTGTTATTTCCGTTTTTAGCGATCAAGTTCATCGGCATCCAATAATTTGCTACATGATTTATCTTTTTCTTCATATTATCAATCTCTATTTGGACAATGTTTCTACAGAATATAGCAGAGCTGATGCAAGATTTATCATTATCAAGGTCAAAGGGACAGAAACATGTTTCTTGCTTGATTGTAATTTCAAGAAAATTCTAATAAACCTTAGCTCTGTCGTTTGTTGCTGCTTTTCTACATTACAAGCGACAATCTAATGACGATCTGCTTTGGATAAGCATACTGAGCATTCTATATGCCCCATTGGCTCATATCAGTTTTTTTTTTGAAGTTTCTGATATTTGGTTGCTTTGTAATCTTAATTTCCTTTGAGTTACCATGTGTCTCTTATCTGCAGTCGTCTTATTTACTCTTGATTCTGTAGGTCCCTTCAAGATCAATGGAGTGCCTCTAAGGCGAGTGAATCAGGCTTATGTCATAGGGACGTCAACCAAGGTTGATATTTCAGGAGTAAATACTGAGAAGTTTGACGACAAGTACTTTTCTAGGGAGAAAAAGAAGAAGAAAACTAAAGGGGAAGGTGAATTCTTCGAGGCTGAGAAAGAGGTTTACATCTGCTCTTTGCTCCTTAGTTGACTAAATTGCATACGTTCTGTTTGTTATATTGTTCATGTGTTACATTTGCATAGGAAACAAAGGCACTCCCTCGGGAGAAAAAAGGATGATCAAAAGTCTGTGGACAATATATTGGTTAACGCCATTGAAGCAGAGCAAGACCTGAAAGCCTACTTAGGTGCCAGATTTTCCCTTAGATCAGGAATGAAGCCTCACGAACTTGTTTTCTAGGAAAGAAAAGAAATTTGTCGTCAAAAGTTTTGTTTCCTGACGAGCTTGTCAGTTTAGAATTATCTAGAGTATTATGTCATGATTGTCTTCTTAATTAAGTCTCGAATTATATTCTGCAAAATGTTCGGTCAAGCAATTAGGATCAAATTGTGACAGAACTGCAAATGCGAGGCCTTATCTCTTTCGGCTACACGTTGAGAGTTGCTACGGTGAAATTTGTAAAAATTTGACATATTTTGATCCCCAAAGCATGTGTAACTTATTCATTGTTTCAAAACACGAGGGGTTGACCAAATAAGTTTTATACAATAAATGCTCGACAGTAAATAATGGATAAGATCATAATTTTAAATTTTAACATATCCTATCAAATTTATAATGTCTCATAGTTTTTAAAGTATAGTTATATTAACCATTGACACTGTAATTTATATATGCGTCATAGTGAAAGCTCATTTGATTTGTTATACTTAGTATCAAATTTCTTAACCTTTTTCTTGTAACTAAATTCGTTGTGATGAAGAAAATTACGTTGCGTAATAAAATCATATTTCAATTGGCATTAACAAATTGAAATTAAACTATTCTACTATATTATAATTTATTTCAGATGATATTATTTCACGCTAGCGTTAACATGAGGCCATAACATAAGGGGGAAATATTGGTAGATACAAGAATAATTTAAAAATATTTTTATGACTTAAAGCAAAATGTTTTTCCAATTAAACCAGGAAAAATTAGTAGGCACCCACCATCATTGATCATTTGATCAGTAACTACTAGATTCATTGCTTCCAGCTTCATTATTTGAAAAAAGATATTGTGGTTGGACACAAAACACCTACGGCATGCAAGCGTAATATGTGTAGGATAAGAAAAAAAAGTGACATTCAAAAAAAGTAAAAAGAAGAAAAGTTAACACGACAACAATTGCACTCGGCGGGGTCCCCTACTGTTTCCAAGCTTCTTCAATACTTAATGTCCTGCTTGGATATCAGCACTCCCTCAAATTTTCAATAAAATGGCGAAGAATGCACGCATTGATTTATATTGCCCTTTGCCAGTGTATACAACACAAGACGAAGCACTGAGCTGACGGCGACTTTTAGCAGAATATCTTCACCAGTCTTCTCTGGAAGAGGCTTCAAAACGTCCATCGGCTGCAAAAGACGACTTGAATAGACACAATAAGCAAGCTATCCTTGCCAGGCTTCAGCGGCAAATGGTACTTCCCTTCGACATCCACTGATTCTTTATTTAGTAATAGGACTTTCTCGGATTGTTCTGCAATCGTACGCCAGAAAATTCACATGGGGATGATGCATTTGTCCAAACGATCATACAAATGAAACAGTTTTCTCGAATATAGAAAGAACGAAGGGTTTTTTTACCAGTGGGTTTGGTCTATAACGGTAACCAAGCATCATCCGTTTCTTATACTGCTCATAGATGTCGTCCTCGGGTGCTACCTCACCAGGTTTATGGGCACCAACACCTAAATTGTCCTTCTTCACTTCGCCTGCCATCACTGGATCAGCACGTCCACGTTTGTCACTCCCAAGACCCTCGCCTGCAACCCGAACAAAAATAAGCATCGTACTTTAATGAAACCTTTCACATAGAAGAAACGTAGGTCATATCCTGTTAACTTGGTAAAGTGTCTACATGCAATAAGAGCCCACATAAAGACAATCTATCATGTTTTCTTCATATAGCATTTAGTTCACTAAGAATGTAAAACCATGCAAGTAACCAAATAAATCATTCAGAAAAAAAAAGCAACTTGCTTGAAGATTACGACGATTATAGGCTATGAATTTCAAGGAGTGAAGAAACTAGAGACGTTTAAAGAAAATACTATACCTTCTCTCCAGCCCATTTTAGATAGAAGCCTATGCCCAATATTGTCAGCCTGAATTTTAGCTCTATCTGCAGCCTCCTTAGAAGCTTTTTGTGCGGCTGCATCATTACAAGATGACATAAACTTCTCCAACTCTTCTGGTGGAATGAAGTCACCCATATGATGACCCTTTTTGGGAGGAGCTAGAAGATCATAAAAAAGAGAGGAAGCATATCAGAACTTAGAGATAAGGTATCCATCTGTTACCACAGCAGAAAAGAAACGGTGGGATGATGATTGCATTCATTCATGCACGATGATGCCATAGAACTTCAAAGCACAAGAAAAGGAGCTACGTTCACAAACTCAATACTTCAAAATTTTGCTTCTACTTGTTGTACGAGGTAAATGGCATTCAAAAAGCAAAAGCATAACTCAGCAAAGTACCTTGCAGAGAAGCAGGTGGTGGCATTTCATCTTTAGATTGCTTCGGTTGCCTTGTTTTCTCTTCCTGTGCAGCCTTCTTCATGTAAAACTCCATCATGGTAATGGAATCTGCTGCTCCAAGGGCACTGGATTCACCTAATTTTGAAACACATCAGAGCTATGAAAAGAGCATAAAGAGAAACATCAAGCTATAAAGAATAGAAATGTAATAAAGGAGACAGGTCGAATGAATACGCATAAATTGACAAAAGGCAAGTGGGAATCTGGATAGAAGAGCAAAAGCAGTAATCAATTTGAAGATAAACTAGTGCCCAGTCATTTCCTTGGAATAATCACATAGAGAGAGGGCTCATATCGTATAATGCAACCATCCAAATATACAACTGTGTTTGCTGTTGATATGGTCTATTGAATTACAAGTATATAGAACAATCTATTATGGAGATCCGTAATAAACAACATGCATCTAACAAGAGTATATCTTAAGATCCATCCTAAAAGAGGGACGACAGATAGTGACTGTATTGAGGAATCAATCATCTCATCACATAGATGGGTGAATATGTTAATTGCTGACAATCTCATAGCATCCATGTGCGTCTGAAAAGTCATATCATGCAAAAGTAAGGGTAAATCCTGCCATCGTGGAAAGTGCTAATTTCTGCCAAGTGCCATCCAAGCAGACATACAACAAACACAGTGGATCCAGATCCATGTTTAGATCTAGATCAGACAAGGTTGAACCAGCAATTTAAAATGATTCCCTATGGTGAGGTGACTAGGGTTCATCTTGATAGCCTTAACCTCTCCTGGCACGTTCAGAAGGTTCCAGGATAGCCTGATAATCTATAAATCAACTGGTTAACTGATTAACTCTCCTAATAAATCAGCAGTTCAACACTAATTATTAAGGAAAAGACAGAGGTGGATACCATAACTGGAAGATCCTCCAGAAGAGCCAGAGTCCTCATAGGATCCATACAGAGCTAAAGCAGGGGTTTGGTAATTATAATGCTCTTGAACATTGCTCTTCTGAGAACCACTTGCTGCTCTAGGAGTTGATGTGCTTCCATTGACTTTAATGAAAAAGGTTAGATCATTATGTTCATACTTATTATTCTTTTTACCATTTGAATACACTAAAAAAAATAGGGACACTGCACAAAGATGGTACTGACCAGAATTCGATGCCTTATGCTCTTTTGATTGTGCAAGAGCTTTTTCCTCTTCCAAAAGCCGATATTCATAGTATTTATAGTCTGAACAACTTGAATCAAACAAAAACCTGCATATACACATAGCTATCTTGGTATGCTATATTCAGGAGAAATATTTACATGTTCGACACCAAGACGTATTAAAAATACTAGAGGGTAGTCACATTATGCATGTGATGACAAGAACATGAAGATAAATTATATTCATAGAACTTGTTGGAGAATCATATCTGCAACCAAAGATTTCTTAAAACTGAGTGATTACAAGAACTCATACTTGAAAGGTGTATCTCCTGGATTCCGTTGGCGTGTGATGTGTTCAAACTGCCTTCCATTTTTTGCAACAAAGCTTGCTAGCTTATCTGCAACTTTCATGACAGCTGGATCGCTAGGAGGAGAAGGTGCTGCATGTCACTTAAATAACTGATTAATACCAACATCATGAACAAGAGAATGCAGATTATCGTTGTAGCAGGAGGGCCACTGTGCCACATTTCAATCTCTCACCAACATCACTTCAATCAATATTAACACACTTAGACCACATCAGAGAGAATATTTCAGGAATGTTAGGGGGGCAGATCATATGTGATACATTTTTTGGACCTTAACCAAACAAGTTCTATTTTCAACACCAAACTGTAAAGGCGGCCAATGTTACTCTTGCAAAAGTAGCACCTCCAATTTCAATGTAAGAATGACCTTTTTCACTACCAACAACTCCTATCCAATTTCCAGAGTTCATAGCAGTGGTCATTTTAAAATCTAATCATTTCAAAAGAATATCAGGTCAAGGCTCTAAGATGAAAAAGATGGCAGAATCCAACGTCACTGCATAGTCCATAATCTAAGGCTTGCATGTGGATGCATATGCAGTCTCTATTTAAAAATTATACATTCCTTAAATGATAATTTAATCGACTAATTCACAGGAGAATGTATGATTAGAAGTAGAGCAACTATTAGATAGAGAAATTTGCGAGCAGGTTTGAACTAAATTCAGAGTTTTGAATCAAAGTAATAGTTTATTAAAAACAAATTAGTCGACAGTCATATAAGAAGCAAAAGCACTTCTCTTATCTGTCCCCATTTTTACCATTATACATAATACAAGCCACATGATCTAGATTCACACACAAAAAAGCAAATTTTTAAAAAATTTAAAGCAATCTATGGAATTACAAGTGATTCATGTAAGAAAAAAAAGAGACAGAGAGAACAAATCAAATGAATAGAATAGATGTTTGCGTAAAAATGTGCTTATAAATTTAATCTTTTAAAAAAAAGAAAACAAATTAATTTGTTGGTTGTCGCATGTTAGACATGAACAAACAAAAATTTTGATTGCTCCAAGTATCGGACAAAAAATAATATAATTAGTTCTAAAGTGTAAGAAACAAGTCCAAATTGTTCACTCATAGACCAGCATCAAAGGGTAATTTAACTAAAATTTGCAGTAAAAATGTTCAGTTAAAGAGTTAAATAGCACGCTTTTAGATTTTTTCCTTCTTTTCTCCTAGATATATCTAGTAGCTTTCAGTTATCCCTGAGGATTAGTAAAGTTATTCGCGTCTCTCTCATTGAAGTTATCTAACTAAAATCAAAAAGGTGAAAAGGATGAATATTATAACTCAATAAGGGTAAGGGACATAGATCATTCTCATTCAAAAATATTATCTTAGTGCAGATAACATGCAAAGAACAATAATTACCAACATCCTCCTGTTCTGACGAGGAATTAAAAGTTTCTCTCTGACCCAGCTTCTGGCGCTTAACAGGTTCATCTCTGGGCACAAATTCAGTTTCACTTTCTTCCTCCTCATCAGCAGCAAACTTTACTGTGGTGGCTGCAACCTTAGATTTCTGCTTTAAGCTGAAGGCAAGCTTGCCACCAGCCGGCGCTCCACTTCTCTTTATTTCATTCCCCTTAACATCAATCGACCTTTTACCAACCGTGACAGAAGGTTTCAGAGATACAGTAGATGGGCGGGCCGAAGCGCGAGATTTAGACTGATTGGCCGCAGCCTCTGTATCCTTCTCTTGCTGAAGTTGCTTGAACTTTTCCAGAAAAGATCCATCGTTTACAAACAGACCCGACGGATCTCCTTTCTCCATGACAGTGGCTTGATGCACTCAACAGAAATCAAGAAACTTTGAAACCAAAAGCTGCATCCTTTCAAGCTCCGGTTAGAAGAGGACTTATAAATTAATCATCCAGACACAAAATCATCACAGAAAAAATGAATACGATTTGAGGCTAGGGTTTCACAAGAGCATAGTCCAGAGCTCGCGACTTTGCACGAAAGCCAATCGCGACGAGAAAGCACAGAAGGAAACCCTAAGTCGCAAGCTAACTGAATGGGAAAAAAAATTGGGGAAAGGACCGGTGCTGTCCCTAACGATCTCGTACATGGAGATCGGGCGACTCATGGAAACGCAAGACGGGAAAAAGAGAGAGAGAGAGAAGAAGAAAAAAAAAGAAATCGGCCAAACAATTGCTGAGGTCTCCTCCTCATCGCGTACCTCAATCAGCAACGCCAACAAGTTCCAATCGCGGAGAAATCGAGACGGGAGAACCCTACAATAATGAGAAGTAAGGGAACAGCACCGGAAGCAATCCGTGGTGCGAAATCGAGATCGAAGACGACGAGGGGAGAAAAGGCCGTCGATTTAGGGCAGGGGCAAACAAGTCTGTACCGGCATTTGCATTTTATATTTGACATGGAGCAGCCCGATCCGTTACATCGATATATCGCATACATGGAACAAAACCGCCACATTCCCAAACCTGATGAGTGGCGAGTCCTTGACTTGTATTTAAATAATTTGATGTTATACGAATCTAAATCTAATTTAAGTAATTTACAAGACAATAATAAGTCATAATTACAATCTACAAAAATAAATATTTTACACTGTAAATAGTATTATATGCTAATCCCTCGTTTATAACCTAATTATACTAACATCCCTTCAGCCTATGTTTAGAATATTTAGGCTCTATAAATGAGATCATAAATTTAATACTTAAAAAAATTTTATGTTACCAAATTTAATCGTGATATATAGTACGGAAAACTCTAAAAAGTTCTATCTTAATCGAGTGAGATTAGAGATGTAAGTGAGTAGTGTTCGAGCTGGCCCATTTTGAAATTATAAACTGACTAAACTAATTAAAAATAGTTGAACTGAAGCACAGAAATATATACCTAGAAGGCCATTTTATTTTTAGGAAAGGGAATGCTGTATTCATTAATGTAAATGGGAACGGTTTAGGATTAAAATGTAGTAGAAGAAAAGAGGAAAAGGGAAAAGGCTGGGATACCTACTACCAGTTGATCTAAATTAAAGCAAGAATGCCTTTCTCCCCCCTGCTGCAAGCAGCATTCAACATTTGTATGAGCTCTCTAATACAACTCTCTGAAAGAATGGACATTCTCTACACATCCTAAAGTGAGGCCAAGACCACCTCTTCTCTGTGAATCTCCGACATCTCGGTTTTGAAGTCTCATGTAGGATCATCTTTAAGGCATCTACCAGCAGCTATAGTTTTATTTGTTCTAAATATTCGTGTGTACACATACAACTTGGTTTCCCAAATGCTCAATAAAATACACAGCATTGGTAGCTTGGGAGAAGATGAGTCTGAGGCACAGGTTGAGCAAATTCGTGTATCTAACTGTGAGCTTAAGGGAACTCAAAATGGAGTCAGGATCAAAACATGGCAGGTAACTAAATTACTATTCTTCGTAAACTTTAAATCTCCTATCATATATGATTCACGTGTATATCTATGTATATGTTTTCGGTAGGGGGAATCTGGTTATGCAAGAGATATTAGTTTTGCCAATATTATATTCACTGATGTGAATAAACCCATAGTGATCGATCAATGTTACTGCGACGGTGGCCACAGTTGTCCCAACAAGGTATACAACTTTAACTTCTGATTGATATATTTATGTTTAGATCATGATCTCCTAGCACTACGTACGTGTAGATATATGATGGTGGTGAAGACATCGGCCGTTCACGTGAGCAATGTGCAATACTTCAATTTGACTGGGACGACGAACCGTGATTTTGGCATCATTCTCCAGTGCAGTGAGACATCAGCATGCACTGATATCGCGATCTCCTCCCCGAGCTTGACCGTCTCCTCTTTAAGCAGTACTCTGCCACCCTCCGGCCGAAGTCGCCGCCGCGCACAGGGCCCTGGGGGCTTCGATCCGAGGAATATTGGTAGAGCTCGAGAACTTGATCCGTCGTGATCCAGCCAAAGCTGCGGTTCCTGGCGGCGGCCTCCACCCGATTACCCGCTGCGTGATGAACTATCTTCGAACGGTGTGCGCCTCCCGGCCGACCCTGGAAGAAGCAATGGACGAGGACGCCGCCGTTCCGCCGGACCCGCACCACCCGCCATCGTCGTCTTCCTTGTCACTCAGAGTAGCGTGGATCATGGACGTACTGCACTCCAATCTCGAGGCCAAGTCGGAGATCTACCAGGAGACTTTGCCGTTGTTCTAAAGTGCAGTGAAGTCTTACCGTGGACCGGCATCACCATGGAGAACATAAACATCAAGCCTTCTTCTATCACTGGTAGGTCCTTCAAGGGCTCCCTTTGCATGAACGCCGGGGGAAAAATGATAGGATCAGTTTCACCGAAAGTATCTTGTTTATCTTAATCAATGTATTGATCATGTAGATTAGTCTCGCTCGAGGAGGTGGCTGATGAATACTTAATAAAAAGAGAATGAGTATGTTTTACCTACGTTTCATCAGATGTATATGATATATCAGGCTAATAAATAATATATGATATAAGATTGAACCAAATTTCTGGATTCCTTAATTAGGAATGATAGTATATGTTTTGGATGAACTTTAAAAGTACGTAATACCTGCGCTAATTAAAGATAAGCAGTTTTTTTTGTATTTTAAAAAGATTTGGGGTCTAAATGAGACGGTATTAAGTTTTTAGATCAGAGAATAAAAGAATTCCCATAAATCAATCAGTGAAACGTATCAATCAATAAGAGTAGAAGAAATTTTGATAAGTTTGACAGGGCGTAATCATTCTACATCCTTCCACATTTTCCTAATCCTTTAAACTTCCCCATCTACCCCCCCCCCCCCCCCCCACAACCCAATAGCAATCTGCCAGTTATTATAGACTGGCAAAATTAGCGAAGGTAAATGCAATGCGTAATTAATCATATCGCAGTAATTGACCAAAAGGAGAGAATATTTAAACCTTTAAATCCCCCGACTTGCGAAAACTATTCCTCTAAAATAGTGAAGATAATAATTACAATTGAACAAAAAAAGAATTCCAGAAACAGCGACGAAGTTTATACTGTATAAATACTGGGCACATGGCGTTGGAGGGAGGTGTCCATCATCATCATCTTCTTCCCAAGCAACACCTCCTCACAGTGATAGGGCGGAGCTTCTGATCAAATGCTGAAGAACTGCAAAGTAAGTCAAACGGATCTGACTCTGCTTCTTCTTTTCCTTTTTTCCCAGCGATCGACTAATTATTTAAATAAACTTCTTCTCAGGGGCTTACTGACTCCACCACCATGCTGATCATCTCGGTTGTGATTGCTTATTTGATCGGTGGGGGGCAGGCGGTAACAAATCTGTACAACGTGGTGGACTTTGGAGCCAAAGGAGATGGAACAACTGATGATACTCCTGTATGTGTGTGTGTGTGTATAACTACTATATAAGGAAGGATTAACATATATCTGCATGCACGCAGGCATTTCTGCGTGCGTGGGACGCAGCGTGCGCTCAGAGCACCGAACCTTCGGACCTGCTGGTTCCTGAATTGAAGGTTTTCTTGCTGAATCACGTCGTCTTTAAGGGTCCATGCAGAAATCAGATCCGCGTCGCGGTACATCTTACTGTTCCTGCATCGTCAAGCATTTCTCTGCGTGTTCTTTCTGCATGTTACTGAATAAAAAAAATGCAGATCGATGGAAGCGTTAGGGCTCCAAGTCAGCCGTGGACTGGGGAGGGCAACTTCTGGCTCTCCTTCCAGTACGTAGAAGGTCTGCTGCTGGATGGGAAGGGAGAGATAGACGGCCGAGGCCAAGCTTGGTGGAACTGCAAAATAAACAAGGTAAAAACAAATATATGATGAGACACCTTCTTATCTTAATTTGCCTCATGTTGCTCTCGTTCTTCTGCAAGATATATGTACCGACTAATACTTCCTTCTCTCTCCCTTGCAGCAATGCACAACTGTACCCAATGTAAGTTTACCGACACATAGATAGGTTGTCCCGTACGAACGTTACTTTAATCCATCTTATAAACAAGCATACATCTTTGGTTCAGGCGCTCTACATTTTTGGATGCGATAACTTCAAAATCAGTGGGTTAAAGTTCAAGGACAGCCCTGGGAAGCAAATATCAATAGATGCGGTAAGTGGAGGCCAAATATTTGGAATCAGTATAACTGCTCCTGGGGACAGCCCCAACACTGATGGCATCTACTTGCAACGTGTTCAAAATCTCCAAATATCTGACTCATATATAGGCACAGGTATATAATATATATTTATATACTATATACACGATATTTTTAGATGTCTTATTTGATGGTTGAATCATGTGTCGTGCAGGAGATGATTGCATTGCTATTGGAACGAATAGCTCTTACATTAATATCACCAACATAGCATGTGGACCGGGTCACGGTATCAGGTTAATATTAGTTCATATTTTAAGTACTACAGTACGTACATAAGAGCTAGCTAACTTAAATATGCTTAATATACATATATATATATATATACACACACGCAGCATTGGCAGCTTAGGTGGGGATGACAGTGAAGCAAGAGTTGAGCAAATTCATGTATCTAACTGTGAACTCAAAGGAACTATGACCGGAGTTAGGATCAAAACATGGCAGGTAAATTTAGATATCCACCTGGGTTCGTGGCATGTTTCTAGACCACATTCTTCTAGCTTAATATAGCTTGTAGAACTTATCAGATTGTACTTCGAGGATGGGTCATGCTATGAATGACCTCCAGTACATCTCTATATCTGATAGTTGTGTATGCTAACTTATATATATTTTACAGGGAGGATATGGTTATGCGAGAGATATTAGTTTTAAGTACATTCAATTCACTGATGTAAATGCCCCTATAATTATTGATCAATACTACTGCAATGGTGCCCATAATTGCCCCAACAAGGTATAACCTCAACCTCTCCTCCTCCTCCTAAGTTTTTTAGTCAGTGTTTCCACACACACATCTATATACTGATTTCATCTCTCATTATGTATTATCTATTCTTCGACGGGAATGAAGACACAAGCAGTGCAGGTGAGCAACGTGCACTACGCCCATCTGAATGGGACAACAGACCAGGACTTCGGCATCGCTCTCGAGTGCAGCCAAACCTCACCGTGCACCGGCATCATCTTGGAGGACATCGACATCAGACCTTCCGCTCAAAATATGCCCAAAAACTACCAGGGCTCGACTTGCATCAGTGCTAATGGCAAAAAGATAGAACCGATTACGCCCACGGTCTCCTGTTTATCTTAGGCAATATATATCATGGTCATCCGTATAGATTAAACTCACCCAGGGACACGAACAATGAACCTAATGAATAATTCATTGATGTTAGGCAGTGAGATTGCTTCGATGCTTGACGAAAGACCAACATTGTCCTTTCTTTTGTTTGAAATGGGAACACATTTCTTGGTTACTAGTATTTTTATCTTATTTGATACTGTGACGGAGAAGTAAAAAAAATGAAAAAAGAAGTAATTTAATGTGCTACGTAAAATACCAAACGTCAAACAGCAATGCAAATACCAGAATGTTTTATTTCAATTACTGCCATATGCTCAATTAATTAGGTATTGCATTTATCTTTAATCATTTTATATTCAAGGCATATTTATATAATGTAGGATCATTATCTCCACGAAATCAAATTTCTCTTTAATGATTTTATCAGTATAATTTTTTTAAAGGAGTGTTTAATACGAAGTAAAAGTATTGTTAAAAACAGCATCATCATTGTTAAAAATTAAGTCCACTATTTTATCATCACCAACTACTAGTCATAAAAATGGCATGCCGTCTGCGAGTAAGGGCGACACTTTCGCCGTCACGCTAAAGCGACCGTTCTACATACATGTTCATAGATTATATAACTATATTTAAAGAGCAAATATCGACGGGCATTTGGTCTAGTGGTATGATTCTCGCTTTGGGTGCGAGAGGTCCCGAGTTCGATTCTCGGAATGCCCCAATAACCTTTCTAAGTTATTATTGTTATAGATTATAAGTTAAATAATATTACAGTATCTTATAGTTTATAAGTTTGTATATATATAATATATATCGATCGGAAATAAATAAGTTATTATTCTTATAGATTATAAGTTAAATAATATTACAGTATCTTATAGTTTATAAGTTTGTATATATATAATATATATCGATCGGAAATAAATAATTAAGTAGGAGCAGAACTCAGTTTTATCAAGTTTTCACTGTGTCAATTTGTAATAAATTAAATACCACCAAGAAAATCTCGTAAAATTAATATATATATATTTAATTAATTAATTTAGGAAACTTTGATCAATTCATTTGATTTAAAAAATTATTAATATTCCAGATATCCTAATCAGTAGCGAATTGTGTTTCATTATTAACATCTAACTTACCTTTCTAAATTAATTAATTTTAATTGACCTGGCAGACGATAATTTTATCTCTGAAAAAAAAGTGCGACTAAATGTAAAGATATTAACAGCGATAATTTTCCAGATTAAATATAAAAGGGTTTATATAAATCTTTGTCCTGTTCTTTCAAGCATATCCATACTTTTAATTTTTTTTAAAAAAAAATTCTTCTTCCATTGGGAGGGTAAAAAGTCCCCTGCCGTATATAAATCGAACTCAACTACTCATCGCCGTTTGCATGATCTCGCAAGAACCAAAAATACAAAACATGGTAGACTTTTTTCCTTTCTTCTTCTTCTTCTTCGATCTAAAACATCAAGATCCTCCTTTTTTTTATTGCAATGAATTAATCTGCGGGCGTCCAGGAATACTTCGAGAGCTCTCTCCTCGTCCTCCTCCTCGTTGCTTCTTCCGCTGCTGTCGGAGGAATGGCTGCGACCTACAACGTGGTCCATATGGGAGCCAAAGGAGACGGCGTCACAGACGACATCGAAGTATATAATACCTCGTGCTGTGATCCAGGTGCTGCCGCCGCGTTCACGCATACCTAATCGGTGACCTCCCCCACGCAGGCTTTCGAGAGGACGTGGGACGCGGTCTGCGGCGACAGCAGCAGCCGTTCGACGACGTTTCTCGTGCCGGCGACGAAGACGTTTCTGCTGAGCTCGAAGGTGTTCGCCGGCCCCTGCAAGTCCGCCGTCCGCGTCAAGGTGATCGATCGACCAACGAGCTCTCGGAAGTTTTGACTATTCCTTCCGATTAAATAAGAAGAAAAAAAAAACATACAGATCGATGGAAGAATTAGGGCTCCGGCTCGGCCGTGGGCTTCTCAGGGGAACTATTGGATCACGTTCAAGGACGTAAAGGGGCTGTCGCTAGATGGAAGGGGAGAGATCGACGGCCAAGGCCAAGCTTGGTGGAAGTGCAGAGATGAAAATGTAGTAGGGGCCTTGTTCCTAATCCTCCTTTTTCATCTCCTTCCTTAATCATCACCCTCTCTCTCTCTCTCTTTATAATTTTAGTTATCTATTCTTGCAGAGATGTTCCAACATACCCAATGTAAGTGCACCAAACCAATATATGCATACATACGTATACATATATATAAACCTACTCTGCAATTATCTCTCTCTCTTTATTGTTTTGTTTGGGGCTTCGTTTCAGTCACTGTACATTCTTTACTGCAACGACTTCACATTGAGAAGGTTAAAGTTCAGGAACAGCCCAGGGAAGCACATAGCACTGGATGGGGTTGTTGGAGGGGAACTGAGTGATCTCCACATAATAGCACCTGAAGACAGCCCTAATACTGATGGCATCTACATGGAACATTCTCACTATATCAATATTTCTAATACAAACATCAGCACAGGTATGAATACGTATATATAATATTTTTAAATCTTAATAATGGTTTGATTAATCAGTAGTAGTTTTTTTTTATTGGGTGTACAGGAGATGATTGCATTGCAGTTGGACCGTTTAGCACTCAGATTGATATCTCTAAAATTATATGCGGCCCAGGACATGGTATCAGGTTATATCTTAGACTAGTATGAGATTGATTAGATTCATTCATTATACTTCAAAACAATTTCTGAACAAATATAACTTGTTTCCCAAACGCTTAATTATACACAGCATTGGCAGCTTAGGAGGGAATGAGTCACTAGCAAAAGTTAGGGATGTATATGTATATGATTGCGTATTCATAAGAACTCAAAATGGAGGAAGGATCAAAACTTGGCAGGTAAAAACTATTATTCATGGTTGAAATCTTCTTCTATATATAATATCCTGAATTGACTCCCGACTACTCACAGGTTTTATGCTCTCATAATTATATACTATCTTTTTTTTCATGAGTTGCAGGGAGGATCTGGTTATGCAAAAAACATTCATTTTACTAATATTACATTCATTGATGTGAAAATACCAATAGTTATCAATCAATACTACTGTGAGGGTGACAGAGAATGCCTCAACAAGGTACCATCAAACTTCTCCTTGCTCTTCTTCTTTATCAACTTCTACATCTTATCGCATGTTAACTAGGTACGTATGTGATAATGGTGACAGACATCGGCAGTGCAAGTGAGTGACATACACTTCTCCCATCTAGTTGGAACGACAAATCATGAGTTCGGCATCGATATCCAATGCAGTGAGGCCATGCCGTGCACGGGCATCACCATGGAGAATATCCATATCAGACCTTCTTCAAGCAGCTCACATAAGTACAAGGGCTCTCTTTGTATCAACGCCCAGGGCAAGAAGATTGAACCGGTTCTACCGAACGTCTCTTGTTTAGTTAATCAGTAGATTTAAGGACATCAAAATTAGGTTAACCTTGTAGATTAGGTTGGCATGGTGATTCTATTTGCAAATGTAATCATGCATCAACATTGCATTTAACTTGTGAACATTTAAGTTAGGCTGCTCATATTAATTAATGCAGGTGATATGAGAATTATTTTTCTTTAATAAGTAAGAGGAAACCCCGCACCTCTTGGGAGCGGAGGGTTGGTTGGTTCTAAATTTTTTCTTTTTCTTAATTGTAACTGAGAAAATCATATGACAAAAGACAAGATGTTATTTCTGGTTTCGAGAAGAGAAAAAAATCTAAATGGACGCCAAATTAGAAATCGTGAGGAAGATTTAATCCTACTATTACATGATACCAAATATATGTTGGTGAATGAGTTTTTAATTCTTGATCTATTGGTTAGGTAATAAATATCCCGTTGCTGAAATGTCTCGGTTTGAAGGCTAAATAAAACAAGCTTTAAGAACAAAAGGAATTGCCTTTCCAATTACCTGCACGTTTCACAAGGAAAACAACTTATCGTCTGCCAAATCAAATCAAAGAAATAAGTAGGTCGGATGTTAATAGTTGAATCAAATGTGTTCAGTTCCTTGCCTTATGCTTTCATTTCCATTCATTTCCTTCCTTCAGGAGGCGCACGATATCCTTTATAAATGAAGATCCAAATCACGTTCCCCTCTCACTGTAATCGATTTGCATGATCTCTCTCAAGAGTTACGAACACCAAACAAACATGGTACGACGTAGGTTTTTTTTTTATCCTTCCTCTGCTCGTTCCTTCATTAATTTTCACGGTGAAATAATATTGATACATGTGTATATATATCGCTGGATGCAGGAATACCTCAAGAGCTCTCTCTTCCTCGTCTTCCTCTTCGTCGCTTCTTCTCCTGCTGCTGGAGGAATGACTGCAACGTACAGCGTGGTTGACAGGGGAGCCAAAGGAGACGGCTTCACTGATGACAGCAAAGTATATATGTGCATGGTTTTGATGCTATGATCGACTGCAACTTATACGTACACATGCAATCAGTAATGCTCTGTCGCAGGCTTTTGAGGAGACGTGGAACGCAGCCTGCGGCGACAGCAGCAGTCCTTCTACGACGTTCCTTGTGCCGGCGGGGAAGACATTTTTGCTGAGGTCGATGTTGTTCGCCGGTCCCTGCAAGTCCGCCGTCCATGTCAAGGTGATCGATCGACCAACGAATTCTGGAAAGTTTATTTTTCCCCCAAGTTACATCAATGATCCCCTGGCGTAGTTTGGGTTATATTCTTTCTGTATTAAATAAAAACATACAGATCGACGGAAGACTTAGCGCTCCAAGTCAGCCATGGACTGCGGCGGTGAACTATTGGATCGCGTTCAAGGACGTAGAAGGGCTGCTGCTGGATGGAACGGGAGAGATCGATGGCCAAGGCCAAGCTTGGTGGAACTGCAAAAGAAACAAAGTATATCTATATACATCTCTCTCTCTCTCTCTATATATATATATATACTTAAAACTTTTGTTCTGCAAGTTATGAGCAACTAATATGTACTTTTTTTGTTGCAGCAATGTTCAAACATACCCAATGTGAGTTTACCAACACATACATTGTTGTTATTATTATTATTATTATTATTCTATGAGCCTTTGTATCAATCATGACACCAAAGTAACATATATCGTTCAGTCACTGTACATTCTCCAATGCAACAACTTCAAGTTGAGATGGTTACATTTCAAGAACAGCCCTGGAAAGCACATAGCAATAGATGCTACTAATGTGGGGCAAGTTCTTGGAATCACTATTACAGCCCCTGAGGATAGCCCTAACACTGACGGCATCTACCTGCAGCGTTCTCAAAATATCCAAATCTCCAGCTCAAATATTGGCACAGGTACATAGCATATGCTGTTTTAAATCTTAGTTAATGTTTCTTAATGGACAGCTAATTAATTATGGCGATATGCATGCAGGAGATGACTGTATTGCAATCGGAACAAATAGCTCTTACATTAATGTCGCCAATATAGCGTGTGGCCCGGGTCATGGTATCAGGTTAACATCAGTTTATATATTTTTGAAGTACTGTGTTTATTTATAATGATATGTATATAAGAGCTGGCTAAACTTAAACTTAAATATGCTTACTATATGAACAGCATTGGTAGCTTAGGTGCAGATGGTTCAGAAGCAAGGGTTGAAAACATTCATGTATCTAATTGTCACCTCAAAGGAACTCAAACTGGAGTCAGGATTAAAACATGGCAGGTAAAAGTTTTAACTATGGACTAACCATCATGCTTACATGTATACATACTAAGTTCAGTATATGTATATTTAGGGGGGGTCTGGTTATGCGAGAGACATCACTTTTAAGGACATTAGTTTTACTGATGTGAATACGCCCATAATTATTGACCAATACTACTGCAACGGTGGTCGCAATTGTCCTAGCAAGGTATAAGCTCAGCACCCTTCTTCTTCTTCAAGATTTCTAGTCTCTCTCTCTCTGTCAATAATCTGTGTATTTTGTCTGATGATGGTGAAGACGCCGGCGGTGCAAGTGGCCAACGTGCTGTACTCAGGTTTGATTGGGACGACGAACCGAGACCTTGCTATTGTTCTAAAGTGCAGTGAAGTCTTACCGTGCACCGGCATCACCATGGAGAACATAAACATCAAGCCTTCTTCTTTCAGGATTAGATCCTTCAAGGGCTCCCTTTGCATGAACGCCAGGGGAAAAATGATAGGACCAGTCTCACCGAACGTCTCTTGTTTATCTTAATCAATGTATTGATCGTGTAGATTAGTCTCGCTCGAGGAGGAGGCTGATGAATACTTAATAAAAAGATAATGAGGATGTTTTACATACGTTTCATCTGATGTATTCTATGATATATGAGGCTAATAAGTAATATATGATATAAGATTACACCAAATTTGTGGATTCCTTAATTAGGAAAAATAATATATGTTTTGGACGAACTTTAAGAGTACGTAATACCTGCGATAATTAAACATATGCATTTTTTTGGACTTTAAAAAGATTTAGGGTCCAAAAGCAGACGGTATTAAGTTTTTAGATCAGAGAATAGAAGAATTCCCATAAATCAATCCGTGAAATGTATTCATCAATAAAATTTGATAAGTTTCACAAGGCGTAATCATTCTACATCCTTCCACATTTTCCAAATCCATAATACTTCCTCATCTAATGTATTAATCAATAGCAATCTGTCAGTTATGATATACTGACAAAATTGGCGAAGGTAAATGCAATGCGTAATTTATCATATGCCCGTAATTGACCAAAAGGAGAGAATATTCAAGTCTTTAGATCCCCCGACGTGCTAAAACTATTCCTCTAAAATAGTGAAGATAATAATTACAATTGAACAAAAAAAGAATTCCAGAAACAGCGACGATGTTTATACTGTATAAATATTGGGCACATGGCGTTGGAGGGAGGTGTCCATCATCATCATCTTCTTCCCAAGCAACACCTCCTCACAGTGATAGGGCGGAGCTTCTGATCTAATGCTGAAGAACTGCAAAGTAAGTCAAACTGATCTGTCTCTGCTTCTTCTTTTCCTTTTTTCTCAGCGATCGACTAATTAATTAAATAAACTTCTTCTCAGGGGCTTACTGACTCCACCACCATGCTGATCATCTCGGTTGTGATTGCTTATTTGATCGGTGGGGGGCAGGCGGTAACAAATCTGTACAACGTGATGGACTTTGGAGCCCAAGGAGATGGAACAACTGATGACACTCCTGTATGTGTGTGTGTGTGTATACCTACTGTATAAGGAAGGATTAATATATATCTGCATGCACGCAGGCATTTCTGCGTGCGTGGGACGCAGCGTGCAATCAGAGCACCGAACCTTCGCTATTCCTCGTTCCCGAATGGAAGGTTTTCTTGCTGAATCACGTCGTCTTTACGGGTCCATGCAGACATCACATCCGTGTCGCGGTACATCTTACTGTTCCTGCATCGTCAAGCACTTCTCTGAGTGTTCTTTCTGCATGTTACTGAATAAAGGGAAAAAACGCAGATCGAGGGAAGCGTTAGGGCTCCAAGTCAGCCATGGATTGGGGAAGGCAACTTCTGGTTCTCCTTCCAGTACGTAGAAGGTCTGCTGCTGGATGGGAAGGGTGAGATCGACGGCAAAGGCCAAGCTTGGTGGAACTGCAAAATAAACAAGGTAAAAACAAATATATGATGAGACACCTTCTTATCTTAAGTTACCTCATGTTGCTCTCGTCCTTCTGCAAGATATATATATACATACCAATTAATACTTCCTTCTCTTTCCCTTGCAGCAATGCACGACTCTACCCAATGTAAGTATGCCGACACATAGATAGGTTATCGCACATGAACGTCACTTTAATACATCTTATAAACAAACATACATCTTTGATTCAGACGCTCTACATTTTTGGATGCGATAACTTCAAGCTCAGTGGGTTAAAGTTCAAGGACAGCCCTGGGAAGCAAATAGCGATAGATGCGGTAAATGGAGGCCAAATATTTGGAATCACTATAACTGCTCCTGGGGACAGCCCCAACACTGATGGCATCTACTTGCAACGTGTCCAAAATCTCCAGATATCTGACTCATATATAGGCACAGGTATATAATATATATTTATATACTATATACACGATATTTTTAGATGTCTTATTTGATGGTTGAATCATGTGTCGTGCAGGAGATGATTGCATTGCTATTGGAACGAATAGCTCTTACATTAATATCACCAACATAGCATGTGGACCGGGTCACGGTATCAGGTTAATATTAGTTCATATTTTAAGTACTATAGTACGTACATAAGAGCTAGCTAACTTAAATATGCTTAATATACATATATATATATACACACACACGCAGCATTGGCAGCTTAGGTGGGGATGACAGTGAAGCAAGAGTTGAGCAAGTTCATGTATCTAACTGTGAACTCAAAGGAACTATGACCGGAGTTAGGATCAAAACATGGCAGGTAAATTTAGATATCCACCTGGGTTTGTGGCATGTTTCTAGATCACATTCTTCTAGCTTAATATAGCTCGAAGAACTTAACAGTTTTGTAATTAGAAGATGGGTCATGCTATGAATGACCTACGATACATTTCTATATTTGATAGTTGTGTAGGCTGACTTATATATATATATATATTTCACAGGGAGGATTTGGTTATGCGAGAGATATTAGTTTTAAGTACATTAACTTCATTGATGTGAATGCCCCTATAATTATTGATCAATACTACTGCAATGGTGACCACAATTGCCCCAACAAGGTATAACCTCAAAACCTCTCCTCCTCCAAGTTTTATAGTCAGTATTTCCACACACACACACACACACTGATTTCATCTCTATTCTTTGATGGCAATGAAGACACAAGCAGTGCAAGTGAGCAACGTGTACTATGGCCATCTGAACGGGACAACAGACCGGGACTTCGGCATCTCTCTCAAGTGCAGCCAAACCTCACCGTGCACCGGCATCATCTTGGAGAACATCGACATCAGACCTTCCACTCAAAATAGGCCCAAAAACTACAAGGGCTCGGTTTGCATTAATGCTAATGGTAAAAAGATAGAACCGATTACGCCCGCCATCTCCTGTTTGTCTTAGCCAATATATATCATGGCTATCAATAATTAGGCTAGACTTATAGATTAGCCTCACCCAGGGACACGAATAATGAACCTAATGAATAATTAATTGATGTTAGGCAGTGAGACTGCTTCAATACATAATGAAAGACCAAATTTGTCCTTTTTTTTTTGCTTGAAATGGGAATATATTTCTTTGTTGCTAGTATTTTTATCTTATTTTATACAGTAAAAGTTACTTCTTTGTGATAAATCAGAAGTTGAAGAAATTAATCATAACAAAAAAGTTTAGGGAATGCAAATACCAGAATCTTTTATTCCGATTGCTGCCATATGCTTAATTATTTAGGTCTTGCATTTACCTTTAATTATTTTATATTCAAGGCATATTTGATAATGGAATAATATAATTTCTGTTGAATGTAGGATTATTATCTCCATGAAATCAAATATCTCTTTAATGATTTTTATTAACATAAATTTTTTTAGGAGTATTTAATATGAAGTAAAAGTATCGTTAAAAAGAAAATTACATAGCATCAGTATTGTTAAAAATTAAGTCCACTATTTTATCATCAACTACTACTCATCAATCAAAAGAAGATACAGATAAGTAAGATTACATTAATGACTAATCCGATGTGCCTAATAGGAAATGACTTATCGTGACTGTGTATCTCATAATAAAATTTAATACCAGATGTCATAAGTTTAAAACCTACTTCAATTATAAAAAATTTAATCTACTATCTTATCGTCAACTATTTTAGGTAACTAAGATTAGTACTTCTCGTCCGAGTTAAATTGATAAAACTTAATACCAGACGTCATGAGCTTAAGATCTACTGACAGATTTGGTGTGCCTAATAAGGAATGATTTATCGTGACTACTTACCTATATTAATTGTATTAGGTGTATCTCACTGTAACCAAATATGTTTATCCAAAGTTGCTTTAAAGATACATTTTAAAATTTTTAGAGATTTTAGAGTTAAATGTATGGCAATAATTGGAATTCAAAATGATAAGTTTTAAAGCCAAAAATCAGGGTAAGTGCTAACGAATACCAAGAGAAATTTGATAAGTTTCCCGTGTGCAGCAATAATGTTTTGTTTCGCTCTATATATATGAGATGTCCATCTTCCTCTCATCTCCACCTTATTGAAGGGCTGCTCAACTCCAAAGTCAAAATATTAACCGATATCTCTTCTTAATCCTTCCATTTTCTACTACCAGTTCTTATAAACCAGCGCCCTTAACACATGGTATTATTATTATTATTACAGGGGTTTGCAGACTCCACCAAAAATGCTACTCATCTTGCTTATAACTGCTAACTTGATCGGCGGAGGGCTTGCGAAGTCACTCAGCGTGACGGACTTTGGAGCGAAAGGAGATGGAACAACTGATGACACTCCTGTATGTATGTGTCTGTGTGTGTCTCTCTCTATATATATCTACTGTATAAGGAAGGATTAATATATTTCTGCATTCACGCAGGCGTTTCTGCTAGCGTGGGACGCAGCATGCACTCAGAGCACCGAACCTTCGATCCTTCTCGTGCCCAAATGGAGGAGTTTTTTGCTGAATCACGTTGTCTTCCAAGGTCCATGCAAACATTACATCCGCTTCCAGGTATATATTAATATGAGTCAAACACATCCATATATATTTCATTTCTGATAAAATCTAACGTTATAATACTTTATATACAGGTTGATGGAAATATCTTAAGGCCTGATCAGATATGGCAAGCAGGAAAAGGATCATACGGTCACTGGATAACCTTCATCCACATCACCGACCTCTCCATCGTCGGTTCCGGCGAAGTCGACGGCCGAGGAGCTGCTTGGTGGTCATGCAAACGAAACCATGTACGTTCAAGCAATATCAATCGCATTCCTTCTTCTCCTCCTTCTTCTTCTTCTAAACTTCTTTTCCGCGCATATCGGGGATGCAGCGATGCCCGCTCATGGCTTCCAATGTGAGTCGATCACTTCACTGGTTCCCCTTTGATTTCCCCAATCCTAGAGTTCATCTCATGCTGACCGATTCTGATTTAATTCGTCAGGCGCTGGCCGTGCTCGACAGCGATAAAATACTCGTCGCCGGGTTGCGGATCGTGAGCAGCCCCATGATGCACGTCGTCGTGGGTTTCAGCACGCGGGTTTGGATCGACAATGTCCGGATCTCTTCGCCCCCCGACAGCCCTAACACGGACGGCATCCACATAGAGGGAACCCGCCATGTCTCCATCACGAACTCCATCATCGGCACAGGTATTTGATCAAGCTTGGATTTGATATGTTATGATATCTGAAATATATATGTGCAGGAGATGACTGCGTATCAATAGGCAAAGGCACGTACGATGTTAATGTAAGCGGGATAACGTGCGGTCCAGGCCATGGAATAAGGTCTTTTATATGCACATATATATATATATATAACTCATTGTTAGAGGTAAAATTCTTACTTCTCATCATGAACTTCTAGTATTGGAAGCCTGGGTGGACAAAACTCATTAGCAACTGTGGAGGAGATCCAGGTTAAGCATTGCAATATATCAAACACAACCAATGGCTTAAGAATAAAGACATGGCAGGCAAGCTTTATATCTGAAGTATTAAGCTCATCTGATGTAATCGAGTCTTCATTACTTGCTTTACCTTTGCAGGGAGGATCCGGGTATGCAAAGAACATATTGTTTAAGGATATTAACTTGAACGCGGTGGAGAACCCAATAGTGATCGATCAATACTACCGCAATGGACGCTCTCAACGTCAGGTGATTCTTTGTGCAGTATTATACTCTTTGCCCCTGATTGCATACGAACTAGTTCTCCAGTTTTATCTTTTTATCTGATAGGGAGAGAAAACCTCGGCTGTTAGAATAAGTGAAGTGAAATATATTGGAGTAGTTGGGACGACAAAAAGCAGGTTGGCTATCAACCTCAATTGCAGCAAAAATGTACCTTGCACGGGCATCGAGATGGACAACATCGATATCCAACCTGTAGCACCAGGAAGAGAGGTGGAAGCTGCATGTCGAAATGCTCATGGGACCAAGAAGAATAAGGTTTTCCCTACGGTGCTTTGCTTGACATGATCCTATCGACATCATGGACGGATAAGTTAGGGGAGTTCACCAGAGTATCCATCTTCATATTATATATATTGTTTGTTCATGGATGAAACATATATGAATCCTTGTTCTTCTAGTTGTTCCTCAAAATTTTAAATATAACAAGGATTTATGAAAGCGGGGCCGTACTTTAAATATAACAATTTAAATCGGACCGTATTTTTAATTTCGTTCTCCAGCCCTAATTCCTAATTCAAGCATCTTAAAATAAAAAAAAGAAATAAGCGACGACTGCTTTCTTAACCACCCCCTACCTGTTCACCCACTTCCAAAGCCATACCTCCCTCTTACCCCCTTTCCCCATCCCGCTAAACGAATAAGCGTGCGGGTCTCTGGATGGGTTGGTTTAGCGAGTAGCTGCAGTAAAAAAAACCTTCGCTCTATCTAACCTGCGACGCTGTCACTCCTCCTCCCTTTTCGTCTCTCACGCTCCCGATTAGAGTTTTTTTGGGCGACGAAGAAACGATCCCTTCTGCCGCTAGGGTTTATCTGTCGATGGAGTCCCAGGTCCTCGTTGCCCTTGCTCTCTCCCTCGTTGGCGGAGTCAGCACGTCGATTGGTGGGCATCGCCTCTCTCTATATTTTTTTATCAACGTCCTATGGCTCCCTCAAATTTGGATTTTGATTCAGTTTAAAATTTCTGCCTCTGGATTCTCTGCTGTGGCCTTTTGCTCGATCCTGTGTTTTTTTTGCTTGTTTGTTTTATCCTGTGAGTTGTAGGCCTCTCGTGTGGGTGTGGGTACACGTTCGAAAAATTGTAATTTATAATTCTAAACTAAGCTATTTTTTTAATGTGATCGTAAGCTGTGTATCTTGACATGTAATTTAGGAATGGTTTCTAGCTGTCAAGGTTTGAAATTGAGTCTCCGGGAACTGATCGTAATGTTTATGTAAAAGATGAAACTATGATCGTCTACGGGGGATAAATTGCTAGACTCAGAACGAGCAACTTTTTATATCTAAAGACGTCTTAACTTGGATCGTGCTGCGTAATATTAGTTGCCAAGTTGAATATTTCACCTTCTTTGGTATTTTGAACAGGTGGACTATTTGTTGTTTTAAACCATGCTCCGGATCTCAAGATGCTTGGTATTTTACAGGTCATATATCTCTGACTCATGGTTTCTAGCTCGGTTATCTTTTCTCCAATCCTATCAGTTTCACTTCTTTGTTAAAACATATATTTGGTATTTTTAAATCTTACAGGGATTTGCTTCTGGGCTTATGTTGAGCATATCATTTTTTGACTTATCACATAACGCATTGAACACACTGGGCTTTTTAAAAGGCAATGTCTGGGTCAGTTGCTGGCTTTAGTATTATTAAAGTTCTTGTGTACGATTAATTATCTTTCTTGTCTTTTGTGCTTCAATTTTGAATTTCCACTTTGCAGTTCTTTGTTGGAGCTCTGTTCTTTGCTTCTGTTGTCAATTTAATTCCAGAACCAAAATTTACCTCAAGGAGTGAACAGGTTATTGTGTGAATTTTTTTCCTCACACCATCGAAAACATGATTCTTATGATGACTTCTTCTCTTTTTTGTTCTCGGTAAGATCCTGACTTTCAAGTTTGCCTCTTTTTTTTTTTCTGGTGGACACCAGGCAGATGGTGATGGACTGGCCGCAGGTGATAGATCACCCAAAGATACAATCACGGAACAGCAACATCAAATCTTATTTAGTGGAATTATCACCGCAGTTGGTAACAATGCTTCCTAATATCTGTTTTCAATGAATTTCTGCTGTTGTATATTTTTTTCTAAGTTTTTTCCTACCTCTTATTTCTCATAGTAAAATAAAAATATTCTGCAAATTACTAGTGAGTTAGTAGATTTATTTATTTATGTTATTTTACTTCTGAGTAGCTAATGAATACTGTAATGTATCAGGTCAATCATGCAACTTTTGCATATACTATGATCAATTAGTCTTCTTTAACATAATTCTATTTCATGTGAGATCCAGGCATTAGCTTGCATAATTTACCAGAAGGAATGGCGGTCTTTCTTGGATCCATGAAGGTATGTTTTTTATATCTTCAATAGAAATTTGCTTACTTTTTGAAAATGCTCCTATCTTGCTTGGCTACTTGTCATCATGGTGCAACTCCTAACAGAATATTATATGTTTAGTTTTGAAAATGTTCTTATCTATTCATTGCATATTACACGATGATTGCAACTGAATACAAAACTGGTTGGAAGGGAATTCAAGAGGGTAAGAGGGGGAATTTACTTGCAATATTCTCAAAATTTGATAAGTCACTATACTTTTCTACGAAAAACATTTCTTTCTATCTGGGCTAACCACCTGCAATTAGTAGCTGAGACCACCCATTAATTTGCAATAAGTGTAGCTATGTCATGGAGATACTGACTATTTTTGTGAGAAATTATTTTTTAGGTGCAAGGATTTAAGGGATTAATGGGTTTATCTGAATTGATTTGATGGGTTTGAGTCCTTTTAATACTAGATTTGGTTTTTGATCTTAATGGTTTTGTATTTAGTTGTAATGGGTCTGGGTGGGCAATTAGATTGATTTCTTTTTTGGCTAGGCCCATTGTAACTAGCATCTTGCAGTAAAGATAAATGAAAGGAAGAAGAGTCTCTAGCCCCAAGTTGGTTGTTTTTTTGATGAGGATTCTTGATCTCTCTAATGAGAATTAGTAGCTCTCTCTACTCTCTTGTGTTTTGCTATATACGGGACAGTAAGTGTTAGTGCCATGACAAGATTTATCCTTTCTAACCTATGTGTCAATCATATATTTTGTGCTTGAAAGGATTTGATTTTTGATCTTAATCTCTCTCTGGTTACATATTATAGGGGCCTTAAATATTCTCCTCAGATGGCTATTGTTGTTCTATTAGTTTACACGATAAGGGTGGTGATGGGAGTGGATGGTAGGATAGGATTCTCGAAGATGGAATTGAACGCTGTAGATAAGCTACTCTTTTAGGTATATCTGGGTTTACCATATCTACATGAGATATCACAATAGTAGTACATCTGGTAGGCTTGTATATACCTCCTAACTGTTATCGGTATTCAATCCCTGTCTTAAATCACATCTTGATAACATAGCGATTGCCCTTCAGAAACTTACCTCCAGAATAGAAGAAATGGCATGGTTGTTGATGCTATTACTAGTTTCCCACATCTCATACTTGGAATAAGTTGACTGAAAAATGTTATTGATCAGAGCAATTTCTATCTGTAAAAAAAAACCAAATAAGAAACTCATTTTCTTTGGCCTTTTTGTATGGCAGGGACTTCGTGTTGGCATCAACTTGGCTTTGGCTATTGCTCTACACAATGTTCCTGAAGTAATTATTCAGTACATACGTCTTTCGGAATTTATAAATACTACAACTGAAATACTCTTTAAATGTTGGAGCCTGAAAATTGTATTTTAAAATTCATCATTGTTTTTCATCTTAGTATTTTTGTTATTTCTGAATCTCACTTTCAACTCTTCTTTCTTTGTGTTTAAATCAAAATGGAGCATATTCTAGTATTGGCAAATCAAATCACATAGATAGGGCTTATATAGAAAGACTAGCACTTGAAAGTTTAATAAAATGTTACATAGATAGGTGTATAGTCGCCTTTAGCTTTTGAGCTGGATCACTACTTAGCTATTTGATTATACAACCCATGAAAATCTGCCAAAAACCTATTAGTATTAGCATATCTTCTGGCAACTAAAAATTAGTTAACCGTAAATAAGCAACTTTTTAGGACCGAACAAAGTAGAATTTATATTCTCCATTAAGGTAGAATTTCTAACTGTTTATAATTCATACTGTCCAACTGATGAGGCTATAAATTAAAAAGACTTAATATTCAGGTTCTTATATGTTTTAGTTCTTTTCCTTGATGGTGTGTTGATTAGATATTGTGGGAATCTTGCTGTCATTTGATTGGGTGGTACTTCAGAATTTTCTTCCACTTTGGAAGCTTATTTTTTGAAGGCTCTGGGTTGCATTATGGTCAATTGGGATAAGAAACTTCACAGTTCGAAATATTCTTCAGGAAGTTTTCAGAAGGGATGTGTCTACTCTAAATTGTTACCTGTTAGAAAAATGTTATATCCATTTCATATTATTATAATGATGAATGGAACAAAAATGATTCTTAATTTGTTAGGTTGAATAAATTGTACTGGCAGAGTTGTTGTCTGCCATGCTCAAGTGATAGTCTTCTGTTAGTTCCATCTTTGAAAAGGGAAAAGAAAAATGTTCCTTTTATCCTAGATAATTAATTTCTAAACCCCACCAAAATAGATACATTGTTTTATGGTAAGCTGTCACAAGTACATTAAAATGGGGTTCTCAGTGCACACCCTGCATGGGGTTTGGGAGGGTCCATGTACACAACACTCTTTCATCTCAATGCACAGGACTTTCACCTATGGTGGTGAGTGCCAACATATGCAATGTTACCGTTGCATAGTTGCTTCAGTCGGAACCTTCATTTTCTCAGTTGCAGTGAAGCAACCTAATTGTTGCACCATGACACATCTTTTAAGTACTCCCAAGTATTATTCATATGTTTTGGTGTCTTCTATTTCCTTTTGGCTTTGATTTATCTTGTTGGGATTTTTTTTTGCTTATACAGATTGATATGTATAAATAAATACAAGTTGTTAAATTGCTTTGACATTGAGAGACCCTAGAACCCACTCAAATATGCTAATCCTTACCTTTCAGCTTTTATGTTGCATCAGAAATCCTGGTGTAGCTATTGAGTTTAATTAGTACCTGGGGGCTTAGATCCTGTAAACAAATATTATTTTAGCATCTAATTTTCTTATGAATGCAATTTAAGAGCATAATCCCTTCTTCTGCTTATCACCATATTTTCATTTGTTTATAGGGTGTTGCTGTAGCCCTTCCTGTCTATTTTGCCACGAGAAGGTACTATTATTCAATTTATATTTTGGCAGTCACTAAGAAATATGAGAAAACATTGCGAAATGGATACTTGAAAGAATGTTACTCTATACAAAGATGAATAAATCTTAGCACATTTACACTTACATTTTGTTATGGCAAGAGGGATGTAGACATAACAATCATAGATTTAAATTATTAGCTTGATCCAGCAAATGGAGGGCATTCAAATTGGCAGCACTCTCTGGTTTTGCTGAGCCACTAGGTGTCATTATTGTAGGTACGGAAACATATCTTACTTTTTAATCTAGGTGCTATATATTTTTTTTCAGTTAGATTATATTGTAGACTTTCCTTCTTTCATCTTCATACACAATGCTTATGCTTTCCTTCGTTTATGTCCATTTGGGATTGTTGTGTGAGTTCTGATCTCACTTGTGCTTCTTATTCCATGGTTTAATTTAAGAATCTTAGTCCATCGTGAGGTTTGTCCTTTCACTTTTGGCCAATCTGGATAAAAAGGAAATGAATCATATACCACCTCAAAATACACGTAAAGCCCCTTCTGCTTTGGGAATTTAAGAAACATCATGCAACACTTGCCCAACAAATAGAAATGAATTATGTTTCTGTTACGCAAGTATCAGCTAGTTAATTCTATTATCCAATGGTCAATTGAGGAATCAGAAAGTATTTTTATCCCATTGGATACTAAAACTCCTCAAGCAACTTTAGAATTTAGATACTTTGAGCAACTCATTTGCAGTTGTCATTTGTTCATAACTTAGACCCTCTTATATGCAATGACTAAATAAAAAATAATTGATGCCTTTCCCTTGTGCTGTCAGTTCAGGCAGTAACACTATGACATGTCATACCAAACAGATAGCTCTTGCTCATAATCCTCAATAATAATGGAAGCTTCCATGACACTAAATGTGCCTGGTATATTTATCGTAATTTTACTAGGCTCTGGTTTGAGCAATCTTTGAAGGTACGTTGCAATCCTAGCCAAGCATGTATGCACTATATTTCAAATCAGTCCAGGGCAAAGATGAGTTCAAATTAACGTGAACTAGGATACATAGGGAGTGAGATTACAAAGTTATTGTGTGTGTGTGTGTATTTATACTGCAATAAACCTGCTGGGACACAACAGCATGGAGCAATTCATGTGAGCTAAACTAGTGGGAAAAACAAAAGAAATAAGACATAAGAAATGTTCTTTATGTAGTTTGCTAAGAGCTACTGACATAAATGACTTCACAAAGATCCTTCCTGTCTTATTTATTTAAATACAAGAGATAACCAGCCTTTTTAAAGAAGAAGCTAGGGCAAATCAGTCTAGGTGATTTGACCTAGCGAGCTAACATTACAAAATAGTGAATAAGCCTCAGTAATCTTAACTTGAGTTGGAGGACGTTTGAGCTCAATGCTTTGCAACTCTGCATAGAGCAAATCAGTTGTAATTGTGCACCTCTAACAAAAAATCAGTGGCCTGTTCTTTCATTGTGCTATCTTAGCAATGGCTGTTGCTCTTTTCAACTGATGATTCAGTTTGGTAGAGGCCTTAAATGCAACTGTTTCTTCCCTATTTGATAAGCTCTAGCATTTTAATTTTTCTTATTGCTAGGCAACCTTCTATGTTTCTCACCCCAACAATATCTACAAGATCTTTAGTTGCTAAGGTTTCTTTACTGCAAATATCAGTGTATTTTTTGTAAATCAATACAATTTACTGTTCTTTATAGCACCTTTTGTCTAAATGCAGCTTACCTGTTCCCAAGAAATTTAGATCCTGAAATTCTTGAAGGCTTACTAGGATCAGGTTCATCTGCTATTCTAATTAATTTCCAATAAGAATATACTCACTTCTTAATATTTGATCGTTATAATGTTACCTGTCCAGTTGGTGGAGTCATGGCTTTTCTTACTTTGCACGAAATGCTACCACTAGCATTTGAATATGCAGGACATAAACATGCTGTTCAAGCTGTTTTTGTTGGCATGGCCTTCATGTCTGCAAGGTTAGTTATCCATAATGATCATAGTTTCCTTTTGAAAAAAATCTTCATTCTTTAAGTCCGTATGCATATCCTTTTATTTTTCTATGTTGAATTTTGAAATCATTTTACAACAATTATGTCACACAACACATGATTTTATTTTTCGATAATTATGAGTAGTTTAGTATCTGTTAAAGTTCCTTTAAATCTTTTTTTGACGAGAAAAAGTTCGTTAAAGTTATAATTTCAATTGTAATGTTTGTATTTTCAGACTAAGATAATTTTTCAAGTCTACCAAACACGTTTCTACTATCTCAATTAGATTTTTTTTTTTTTTGAAAAGAAACATTGCATTCATTTCACCAATCTGAAATGATACAATATCATCCTAGAGGATGTTGAAAAAAGACATAAACACTTAAGAAAACATAACAAAGCTAAGTAAAACATAATAGAACATGAGTGAACACTTAAACTAGGATAACACCTCCCTTGATTTTATATCACTCCAAGAATGCCCGGTGAAGACACCAACTACTTGTCAGGGGTCTAAGGTGGCTTGTGAGACATGAAGAAAGTTAAGGCAGCAGCTGCCTGCATGGCTAAACTTCTTGCTGATTTAGAAGTCCCCATAAATCACAATTTAAATTTTCATTTAAAGAATTTTCTTTCTCAGGAGTTGTTTTCATTTTTGCTAAGTATAAAATCTTAGAAAATTTTCGCTAACTAAATGCACCCTGCAAGTTTGCAACCACATTTTTGAATTTTTGAAAACTCGGATTAAAAATTTCGGAAGCTACTCTTAGTAGTTCTTGGTAGATATGATCCAAAATTTGGACTTGTAAAATCTCTTTTTTCGGCAAATACCGTCAACCAAACAAATTTTTATATCCAATTTTATTTAAAAAACAAAAAAAGGATGGCCAACAAAGTGCACCCCTACAATCTTTCAACTTGTGAACAAGTTAAATCATGCGTAGATGCTGTTTAGGTTGCAACTGTTGATGATTGATCTCAAAGTGAATCCCATCATCTAGGATATGCTTGGTCTTCATTATGTTTTATTCTAAAATTTGAAATGTTCTGCAACTGTTTCTCTTACATTTTGACTTGGCTAACTGGTGACTTTCTGCTTTTTCAGCTTGTACTTTTTAGAAATTAGCCTGCCAGAAGAGATTGGTATGTAGTACTTATGGTGGTTGAGTACTTGTGAAAACCTTGTGTACATGCACGTACAGGTGCTTCCTTTTCTTTTCATTACTTGCGTGTTAGCTTATTTCTTGGATGAAGTATATCTGGTACATCAGTAGCTTTAATTGGGTTTATCAGAATTAAAAGATTTAGTTCTTGCCCTTCAACTGTCATCATCCTCTGTGTCTTTATCTCCTTGCCTTCACCATTAGGATGTTGCATTTTCCTGTGCTCACCAACTTCTGCAATATAGGCTGGTTGCTGTATCTTTCTGCCCGACTTCAAAATGCTGTGAAGTCCATTTGGCCTGGAGATGCCAATCAATCAATGGTCGCGAGGAATATTTGATATGTTCATCACTTTGGTTCCATTCATGTGATAATACTGGTAAAAAAAACACCGGTAAAAGATCAAACTGCTATGCTCTCTTCATCTTTTGTTTCCAAGCCCAAGGCACCATTACACAGTTGAAGAAATAGTAAGGATTAGCTTTTCTATGGACTTTCTGGTTCTTGTAACTTTGGGGTGGTACCTTAGATTAATTTGATGGGGTTGCAGTACTAGTAATAGCAATTCTTGTAACTACGTAACTGACCTTATAATCTAGTCTGAATTTGAATCCGACTTGTCACCTAAACAAATTGAAGGTGAGACATTCTATTCAAAGCTCTGATGAGCAATGCAATGTGGTTTTTTCTCTTATAAAATCAGGAGTAAGCTTGACCCGTGTACTTTTTAAGTGCTAATAATCTATTGTTAGCTGATTTATCTGAGTTATGCTTCAACTTGTAACTATCAATTTTGTGATTTCACGGTTATGAATCAGTGTAACTTCATGTGCAAAAATTTCAGTTATGCTAAGATTTGCTACTGATGTTTTGATCCCATTTCCAACTGGCTTCATCCAGAAACCTATTCAACGGTAGTGAATGCAAACAGGTAGCAGAAGGTGACAAATGGTTGCGGTTAGGGATCAATCATTTCGAAAGCATGGAGGTTACTCTTCTTTTGATCGACATGCTCTGTGAAGTGTGAACAAAGGAGTACGGAGCTTCATCGATGATGGTGCTGTTACCCTCTCATTCAATACGATCAACTGGGGCTGCAGTGGCCTTCAATGCTTCTTCTGCCTTTAGAAAGCGGTCATATTTGAGATAAGAGATTGATAACTCTTCATCAGCTATATATTTATTTGAATTATCCATCATTTAGTAATCATCTGCTGCCCTATATCGTCAACAAGAGATTGCTTGATCTAATAGCATGAAACTTGAGCATTAATTGGAATTTCAAAGTTTTTTTTGTTGCTATTATTACTTCCAGGCCCGCCCTGTTTAATTTCTTTCGGAAGCAAACAACATCATCAGCAGGAAATTAATAGCAATACAATCATTACACACAAAATAGTTGTAATCTGGTTCAAGTACGACTACTAACTGAATTATGATGGAGTGGGGATAGCCCTGGATTCTAATTAATGGGCTTCAATTCATTGTACCACAATGCACATGCAGCAACGCAAATGCTTCAGTTTCTGCCACCCCTATTTCTCCCCTTTTAGGGTTAGGCTTGCTCCTCCATTGTTTCATCATTACCTTTTCTTTTTCTTTTCTGAAAAAAAATGTTTTTATTAATTTAAACTTCTTTATCTTTTCTTAGGGTATTTGAGCTTTAGAACCACCGACGTAGTAATATATAGTTAATGACAATTGCTTCTAGAAAAGGTTATTTTAAAGGATGATTAGGTATAATTGACAATCTATTGATGCTAGTTGTTGTTACTATACATCAATCATTTACTAATCTTTTCAATGGTGGTTTAGCTCGACAACTACAGTTTAATAATAATGATTTGTGACTGCTCATAGTAATTTCGGAGGTACGATGTTGAGTTCAAAAGATTTTTCCCAGAGGAGTTGGGCACACAAGGAAACATACACACACAAATATCATCCCATGATTGCCTTCATCTGATCATCTCAATCTCATTAATTATCTTTCTCTCTGACATTAAAAATATAAAATGCCAAATAATTAATAATAAAGTGTCAAGTACTCAGCAGCGTTCTTGCTTTGGCCCGTGGCTTTTCAAAGTTGCTTGCTGGGGTTGTTGTTGGGGGGGTGCCTTTTGCTGTTTGATGCTTTTGCAAATGGATAACACCTTAACTGCTGCACAAATAGCTCTTTCAACTTTAATTTTTTTCTTTCTTTCCCATGCACATCAACTTTTATCCTCTCCTTTAATTATCATGGTCCTATATCTATATCTAAATAGAAGAAAAAAAAGAACAATCTACACCTCTCTCTCTCTCTCTCTCTTCCTCTATTCTTTTTCTTCTGTGAGTACTAATTATTGATGGATTCCACATATACACACACACAAAAACTACCCTTTCTTCCCTTGCAAGCTTTGCAGGTGCTAACCTTTCCCAATGAAAGAAACCCCAATCCCCCGGCACATATGTGGGTTGCATATATATATATATATATTAATTACAGATTATATACTTGCTCTCTCATGCATATTCTTCCAAAAAACTTACTGATGTTTAATTAAAGACAAGGGGAGTTCTTTTAATTCTTTATCATCTCCTTTTTCTCTTTTGTTTTCACTCTCACGTTATATTACTGGATGCATTTTCCTTTTGCCTCTTTTTTTTCTTCATGTTTAGTATCCTCTCCTCCCCAAGACAAGCCATGAAAGAAGGCCGGCGTGGGAGTCTGGAGTTTCTTCATTCACAGAAATCATATACCGGAGGAAAGTGAGAAAGAGGGAGGGAATTGAAGTGTATATACACACACACACACTTACTACATTAAACTAAGCCTCCTAAAGTGTAAAGGGTAAAGGGTGCTGATCTAACCTCAAATATTATCAAGTAAATTGAATAGTATTATTATGTTAAAATTGAAAAAAGAGTGGAGGGGTGTAAATGTAACTATAAAAAGAAAAAAAAAGGCATAAAGATGGAAGATGGAAGGATCTGGAGGCTGGGTGTAGGTATGGGGTATATATGGTGGAGCCTCATCTTTTTTACTTGCCATGCTGCTTTAAATTTGTCTATACAAGCAGTACGCAAACTGCATGAATGCTTTGCTCCGCAGCACTAAGACCAGACAACCCCCCTCTTTCTTTTCTTTTCCTCACTGATGATGATGATGGCCTCATTAATTGATATATATACATAGATGGAGAGACAGATTGTGGTTGATGTGACTTGTCCCAAAGCGACTCCTCTCCCTCTCTCCCCCTCCAGCATTGTGTATGCTCCTGGAGAATACCTGACTCACTCATAAACCATTCCTCTGTATGCAGTAGTGATGGTCAAATCTTTCAAAGCTTCTCCTTCTCTGCAGTTATATCACTATATATCTATCTATATATATATAGTATAACAGTTCATTTATACAGTGATATCAAAAACTTCTCCTCTCATACTTTAAAATTATATAGGTCTCTTTTTTCTAACTAATAGTTAGTTTTTATAATTATCCTAAAATTAATTAATTGGTGATGTGTTCCATCCTTTTACTGACGCATACTCCGACAATCCAAAGCACACACAGAGGCATCATATCAGATATACATATTGCGAGGCTGTGGGTACTCCTCAGGTATTGAAAAGACCTTCTTTCAACAGTTGCTTTTATTCCCCTACAGAAATGATCGAGTACCTGAAACTTATTAAGCTGACATAAGATTGGTTCATTTAGATTAAATATCTGAGCTAATCTTTGGTTGATCCCTACTGAGTCTATATCAAGGAGGTATACCACCTCCTACATCCTGAGTCAGCCATGGATTTGTATCGTAGTACTATATATTATCACTTTCACCAACTATAGATTAATTAGACAGATTCTGTACAAGTCCACATCAAAAAAGTAAATTAAAGAGAAGTAAAGCTTAAAGTTAAAAGCTATAGGTATGTATGTATACAGCAGAAACATACATTGCGCCCTTTTTTAAGCTGCAATGATTACCATAATTAGTGGAAGAAAAAGGATGAGACAATAATTTCCCATCAATAAAGAAAGAGCTTTTGCAACATCTTCCTTGCCGCTTTTAGCAGTGAAGCAATTAATCCATCAGATCCTCATGTTTATAAATATCTATAAATTAATTAATGAAATGAAGCCAACCCTCCCTTGCACAATGCATTCATATATTGTTCAGACAATATTGTTCAAATTAATTAATTAGATCTGATCTTAAAAACTAAATTAAAGCATCCTCATATTTTTCTTATAGTATTTTTTTAATCATGATACGGTAATCATTGAAAATAGTATCACATCAGGAGTGTTTTTTTTTAAAATTTTTAAAGCTTCAGTAAATGCAATTACTCAAAATAAGATAACATCTTTTGATGATTTAAAATAAAACTTCATCCAGCAAATATAAATATTCTGAACTTTCAGATTTGAAGCACAATAAAAGATTAAAAGGTATATAACAAAAGGAGATATTTTTGACATAATAAATTTTGAATTAAAAAGTAGACAAAATTGAGAAGGATTCTTGCATCAAAACTTCAGATCAAGGTAGAAGAATTATAGAATACTTTCTTTTGATGATATTTATCAGTTCCACCGGATAATAATTAATTTAAAGAGTCAGTTGTAGATATAGCAAAGGCGGGAGGCCGCCGGTATGATCACTGTGATCCGTCTTGCTCGATCTCCGACGACGCTTCGTCGTCCTCATCGAAGCAGCGGCGCTCGCCGTGACGAAGGGCAGCTGATCCGAAGGGCGGTGGTGCCGGCGGCGCTGCGGAGTGGCCGTGGCCGAAGGCCTTGACGTGGTCCTTGAGCGAGCGCTTGTGCTTGAAGTCGGAGCCGCAGGCGCAGAACCAGAGCCTGCCGCAGTTCTTCTCGTGGGTGCGCCAGTCGCCGCGGACGGCGAAGGGCTTGGCGCACCTGCGGCAGGCGAAGGGCTTGATGCCGTGCCGCCGCCGGTAGTGCGTCTGCAGCGTCCGGAAGTCCTTCAGCGGCTTCGCCCGCGGGTGGTCGATGTTGTTCCGGCAGCCCGCCGCGCAGCAGTAGCACGGCAGCCGCAGCATCGCCGTCGGCTGCGTTCCCCGCAGCGACTCCGGCCCCTTCCTGTACTGCGACCCGTGCCCCCACATATGCATCTATATATGCACGTATATATCCATCAACATGTACTAATAAATCATTCTATGTTTGAAGAACATTAGCTAGGTTTAACTAATGAGGAGCAATTGCTACTTGGGAGAGTGGAGCATTGATTTGTCTAGTGATTTGGGTACTTTAGATTCTAAAATCATTTATATATATAGATCACTTTCTCAAAAGATTTGGAAAAGAGGGATCTACTTAACTCTGCACATCCTTTTATTGTTTTCCTTTTCCTTGACAGAATAAAAAGAGGAACTTTTGTTCCAGCTGCCTTACTATAAATTCATTTCAAGAGAGCTAGCTAGCTTTAAGGTATATATATATATGTATGTGATGTAGATCACAATGATTAACTATACATGCATTCTTAGACTTCATACTATATATATATAGACTTAAACACATGACGATGATGAGAGCGATCAATGAAGCGTGTATAGATGTCTAAATGTTAATAAAATATTAATTCATATATCTCCACAATTTAAGTGGCAGTGCTGTGTGTATGTTTCTGAGTCAGAAGATTAGCAGGGCCTTCTCAGATAGCAGACTAAACTAAAGAAGTAGCAACTTTTCAGTATGCCCCTAGCTAGCTAATTAAGATCTGCCAATTAAAGAGCAATAAATACGAACTCCAGAAGTAACACAACAAAGCATGTGGTGCAGTCCCTCAACTGTAGTGTTGTCAGTCGCACAAAAACCCCAAGAACTAACAGCATGTAGTCTTGGCCCTTTGTATTTTATCTGTGCAACAAAGCTGAGGAAAAGAAGGCGCCAGAAAGATGAGGAGGAGGAGGAGGAGGAGGAGGAGGAGAATTGATTGATTGATTGCTCACCTGCATGTTGTTGTATCTGTTGAAGGTCTTGCAGCAGAGATGGCAAGAGAACTGGGTAGGGCCTAAGAGGATCTGAGAGGGGGTGGGAATCCAGTATTGGCCCTTGGTCAGCTTCCCGATGATAGGGTACCCTAGAGGAGCTGCTTCTCCTCCAACTTCAACTTGTAGTCGGTCATCATCAACTTCTTCTTCTTCGTCCATCAGTTCTTCTGCTGCAGCAGCACTGGGGCTGGGGAGTCCTATGCGGAGGGTCACCTCTTCCAGCTGCGCCTGTTGGCTCTGATCTCTATTGCCACCAGTACTGAACAAGCTTCTGATCTTACTGTGGGGAGGACTAAAATGGCTTTGTTCCTGGTCGGGGCGAGCGTTTGCTGGGCTGAGGCTGAGAAGGGGGAGGGCTTCTCTGAGGGGAGGGGATGGATGAGGTTGATCCGGTGATAACAGATCGTCGTTAGGGTTCCTTCTGTGGTCTGCGTAGAAGTCGTAAGTGGGAGGAGGAGGAGAGAGATTTCTGTAGGAGGAGGAGGAGGAGGAGGCGTAGATCACTTTGGAGAAATTGTGGAAGGAGTCTTCTTCCATTGTGGGTGGAAGAGTGAGATGGTTTTTTGTTTTGTAGCAGATGCAGTTCTTGATATATACTGCGAGAGAGAGAGAGAGCTGGAGACAAAAAGGGAGGTATGTGGTATGGTGAGTGAGAAAACAAACGGGAGAAACGAGGAAATTAATTAATTTGAAAACGCTGGTTGGAAATGGAAGGAGGAGGAGGAGAAGAAGAAGAAGAGGAAAAAGAACAGGAGGGATATAGTAAGTAAACTGTGCGCAAGATATGTCCACATCAAATGACCAAACCACATGGAAAATTAAATCTTAACAACCAACCCACTCTTGACGTTTGACCAAAGAGAGAAAATTATATATAAAGAAGCAGCATGCAGTTATCTTTACGTTTGTAAATTAAAATGAATCAGGCTCCAAATAAGTATTTGAATTTATATATATATATATATATGTTTAGCAAAAATAAGTGCATGCTGATGAATTTATTATTTATTAAGCTGAGGAAGTTTGGGCTCGGCCTTCATCTGTCTGGGTCGGGCCCGGATCGAACCAGGGCCCGGATCTCGGATTTTAATTAAAAGATCCGATCCGAAATAAAATTTATTTACGGATCCGACCCGAATCAGCAGGTTAGGTTAACTGTGTTAAAACTTCGATCGATCTCCCGCTGTCTTCCACGCCGGCGGAGATCGAGTGAGTGGCAGCTCGCGGCGAGTAATTCCGGCAATTCGGCAGCGCTTGACGGTGGGCACGTCTTCCTTGGCGTCTCTTCCCTCGGTCGCATGCCTCTTCGGGAGCCAACGAGGTACTCGACCCTCTTCTTCCCCCCCTCCGGTCGACTTCTTCTTCGTCCGCTTCCTTCATCCCGTTGATTTAATATCAAGTTTTAACTATGGGAAGAACTTGTAAATGGAATTAGTAAGGCGCAGACCGAACGCTTTATTTTTAATTCGATTTAATTTAAATTTTTTTTTTGTTCGGCCCCAATCTCTGCTTCTCCTCCTCCCTTTGCGGGTAAATCCATCGTGACGACGCCTACGAGAACAGCGCAACTCCCTCATCGGTCAAGGAACCAACGGAAGCTGCGATCTTTCGCTTCCAGGTGCTCTTGTCGTATCCTTTACTTACTCTTCTATTATTTGTTTTCCGTTGCTGTCTTTCCCTTTTTTTTGGAAGACGTCTTTCAAATGTCAACTACATCGATTATCAGTGTGACATCAGTTGCGTTTATGAATAAACTCTCAAAGCTCTCACACCATCAATTATCAGTGTGGTCAATTTTTCTTTTTGAAAGTAGTACATCAAACAACCTTAATCATTACAAGTATCTCGATTTTTGAAATGGCCTTTGTTTTATTTAATCGAGCTCTTTCTATGGGTAGCTAACCTAGGCACAGGCACCTGGGTTGAATTGGTATGAGCATGCAGGTGCTAACCAAGGGAGTTTGGGCACACGAGGGACTTAAATTTTCTACTTTAAAACCTAACTCATCAGCCCCTACTTAGCATATTCATACTCACCCGGAATCCCAACCAATCCCATTGGCTGCTCATCTATTCCACCAGAAGCTCCCTCTACCAACTCTGCTCATTGCTTGCTTGCTTGATTAGTGGATGGTCTGCACCAACTGTTGTTTTCATTTTAATGCCTGCCCTACTCCTGCTTGCTCTCCTAGTTGCTTTTTTTTTTGGTTAAAAGGTACCGCAATTCGTCAATAAAGCCATTGAGTTATTGCTGCAGTGATCCACATGCATTTGTGGAATTATAACTTCCTTCTTTCCTGTTATTTCTTTAAGACCCTAATATTGAATTACATGGAATAGGAAATGGTCTCAAACATGTAGAATACTACATACAGCATCTCAATTCAAATCACAACAAAGGGACTGTAGTATGTGTTAAAGTTGACTTAATCATTTCTGTGCTTAAGCTATGCTCTAAAAATGATAAGAATTAACTGAAACAACTCGCGCATAAAGTTTGTGTAGCAAGAATGAGAATGCTGAGATAGATGGGCAGCGCTAAGAGAAAAGAATAAATCCTCTGCATATAGGCTCAGTGGGGTTTGAGGACACAATCTTTGCCATTATGGTGTGTCAAGGATTCAAGTTATTTACAGTACTTCTTGATATTTGCTTCAGTAATCTGCTCCTTTGTTTTTCACTCTCCTTGATTCTCCCGTTTCTAGTGATATCTTTTTTGACTTTTCTGATGTTGAAATTAATATGGGGATCTCTGCTTTGGTTAAGGTTTCAGCTTAAAGTCTAAATACTTCCTGCTGAAGTACAATGGTTGGCACAAGAGGAGTAGTGGGAGAGAAATGGTCCCGGAGGATCCTTTGGATCTGTACCATTGGAACTGCCGTTGGTGTGCTCTTCTCTCACATTTAATACTATGCTAATTTGTGAAGTTAAATGAAGCTAAAGATGTGAAGTTTTGTGGTTATTATTTGGTAAATTGATGATAATAATGCTGTAGGCCTATACATGGTGGTGGTTGAGAGGCAAACACAAAACCGACGGCGAGCAATGGCTGAAGCTTTGGGTGATTTGGATGATGCTTCTGAGAATTCATGAGACGAGACTGTTTAAAGCACTTGGTTATTCAAAAGCAATAAGTTGTCTGAACAAATTACATTTTCCTTTTCATCAGTGGACGCCTGTATATCCACGACACAGAGGATGTGATGAGTTTTAACTGTATGCCACTTTGTAATTTTAGTGATTAATGATACGACTAGGATGGCATTTAAGTGACAGTAGATGGTTCCAAGAGGCATGTCACAAACCTCATATTGATTAGGTTTATGATAATTCTGGTCGTTATGTTGTTCCTGGATCCCTGCTGATGTTACATGTACTGGAACAATGTTCATGTTCGACTCTCTGAATCGATCATACTATTAGATAATCTTCATGATTATATATTTCTTATTAAACTAAGAGATAAAAAAACAAAAAAAGATTGAATTCTATAACTTCCAATAAAATTTGATCGTTCATGCAATTACAGTGCAACACAATATATATATATGTGTGTAACACATAAGATATATATGTGTGTGTGCGTGTTTGTGGATATATATGCTCATGTGGACAAAATAATTCCCTATTCCATTTATTAGTTTGACATCATAATTTCAAATTTAATTTAATCCTTTAATTATATGGAATAAACGAGTTCCTTTACCGATACCACAAAAAAAATTATGAAAGTAATTTTTTTATGTTAAATTATTTTTTCATGAAAGTTAAAGATAAGACAATAGCAAGATGATGGTAGAATCTTTCTCTTAGACGTAGAAAGAATAGTTTTATAAGTGTGCTGTCAAGGAAGATTGAGAAATTAAATACTCCTAAAGGAAAGAAATATAATGACTGCTCTATTACTAATTGGAGTATGATTTCAATCAAATTTTAGTTATAATTAAAACTAGAATTTGATTGGATTAAACCAGCGTTAACTCATTCTAAATATGTCCTTATATTATTGCCTCCGATTCGTGCTTAAACGTGGTATATGAATCCAAGGCCTCCAGCACAGATACCATGTTAAGATCTTAGTGAATAATAGGTAATTTTTCAGTCTTAATTATAGGCGGTAGGTATCTGATAGAATGTGTAAACTAAAGCTCACATCTTAAGTTATCAGAAAATTGAGGGAGAAAATCTACAGTAGCCATACATTTCTTTCTTTGTTCCCTGTTGATGTTCCTCACCTAGCTATTATAAGACGTGAAATAATTGGGTGTAGCATATTATCATATGTTTAAGTTGGAATGCTTCATTTCAGCTTAAATCTTGAATCAGGTTCTTCATCTTCATGGATTGCATGTCAAAGCGCATCTAATAAAGAATCCTTATAATCTGTTTGAATTGTTTGTATATAATTCATTAAGGACATTTATCAGCAACAAAGAGTGGCAATTAAACACTGCTAGCTTCAAGTCTTATCAATGTCCAAATTATTTGTTACCAATCTTCAAACACAAAAATAATCACAGGCATAATCTGAAACTCATTGTTTCTTGTCATACAGCTTAGATTCTTCTCATTTCAACAACCATTGGGACATCATTTCCAGAAACTGTGTGCAATATGCTTGGAGCCTCTCACCTGTGATCATGGCAGCAGAGGCCAAGAACAGGAGAAATGGTGGTTGCAAAAGGGCCATATGTGAGTCTGGAAAAACTGATCTCAGTATAAGTAGAGGGAGGAACAACAGAGTTGATGGATGGAGTTAAGTTGACCCCTTTTTTCTCATTTTTCGCAAAACATTGGCATGAATCAAGGCAAGGCGATGCTGGAATGTTCAGTTAACTATAAGTGTGTGTATATGATGGCAATTGATAAAATTAGAACGATATGGTGGCAATGGAGCATTACTCTTTCAGCTATAAAGTTTAAGATCATCACTCAGTAATGTAAGCAGAAACTTTTATTTTATATGATTGCAGATGAAAGGATGAAGTTTTGAGATCATACCTTGTTTAGGTTCAGCTGTAGACTTTAAAGAGGTCATCAGTTCAAAAGACATCACTAAGGAAGATTGTCTATATATGTGTCGCTCCTCCCTTTTTCTCATATTAACTGACATTGGTTTCCTTGGAGATTCTATTCTATATATGCCAACTTGCTAATGGAGTGTCATGAGAAGCATCCAGCTTTAGAGTTGATTAAGTTGTCTATAGTAGCCTCTTACACCGTTAAGGATTAATAACAAAAGTTTTAGTGCAAAGTAAGTAGCCCCTCACACCAAAATGCCTTTACTCATATACCCTGTGATGTTATGACATGAATTCTTCACAAAAATTGCAAATCAGTTTAACAAACCCAAAAAATTTGTCTTTGCTGTTGACTGATATACTTGCAAAGTAACAGTAACAGATAAGGACATGAGATCATTAACATAACCAAGATAATAGGAAATTGCTAAAATGAAAGTATTAGATGCTTGACACCTTAATTACCATCATTCTCATTTATCCTTTGAGGTAAATATCGATCTATCATATGAGGAGATTTTTTATTCAAAAGTAGCCCTGCATTCACTCGCCAATCTGAAATAAAGCAATATATAATCCAAGAATGAAAAAACAAAAGAAAACAGTGAAGATAAAAACAGGACAGAAAGAACCAAAACACAACAAAAACAAACAGCAAAGAAGGCAAGCAACCAGAAAAAGAGAACAGGTAGGAAAAACAAACAAAAGGACAAACAAAAACAAAGATGTTAAACTACGAGCATCACTGAAGTTCCTTCCTCTGGAGCCCAAATGTGGCAAAAATTCCATCACAGGTTTCACTGAGTACTTAGAACAATAACCTAAACCAGCGAACTCATGTAGAAGAAAACTCCAGTATGGGGTGCCACTAAGAGAGCATAGAACTCACACTCTCAGTGTTGAAGTTGCTGCGAATTTATTTCCATCATCAATTAGTTCTTGATGCTGCAATATCCATTTCGGCAAAATGCCTGCACCTCCACTATCTCCACTATTTCCCAATTAAAAGATCATTTGATGTCAGAAGAACCATGGCATAGATAGAAATTATACAGAAAAAAAGACAAGGAAGCAATTTGCTTTACCAAATGAAAGAAAGTAAAGTAAGATCTTATTTTGGTTTTGCATTCATTGTCTCTCACATTGTTGCAGCTTGCTGCTACTGCTGTTTGTTGAGGTAAAGGTATGTGAAGTGGTCGGTATGTGGTTGGTGGTCTCCGTGAACTTGGGGGAGTTGTTCTTCCTTAACCTCCTCCCTGGGGACGATGTCGATGAGGAAGTCGAAGACTTCGTTGCGGCTGATGGCGGCCGCGATGTCGTTGCGCTGCAGCGTCCGGCGCTTGTTCTCCTCTGCGTGCCCCCACGACCGGTGGGTGAGCTCCAGGATGAACATCTCGCAGGCCCGGGCGAAGACCACCGGGGCCTCGGCGGCAATCATGCGAACGTCCTCATCGGCCTTCATGATCTTCTTGATACGGGCAAGCGGCAGGCTGTGGTTGCGGAAGTCGGTCGTCTGGTGGATCTCGCGGAGCTGGTCGGCCCAGAACATCTGGAGCTGCTGCTGCTGCTGGTGTTGCTGCTGCTGGTGTTGCTGGTAGATGTGTTGGTAGGTCTGGTAGGGTGCTCCGGTGGCGGCGGCCGCGGCCGCGGAGCCGGGGTACGGGACCCCGCCGGGGACGCCGAACACTGGAGGAACGGGTGGCTTCTTATCCATTGCCGGTGGGGAAAAAAAAATCCAAAAATCCCACCTTTCGAACAAAAAATTGATGATTAAGGGGGCGGCGGAGGGAAGGGGAAGGGGACGGGGATCTAAATGAGAACAAAAACACATTCGGCGAAAAGAAAGAAAGATCGGATTGTTATCAACCGCGAGGAAGAAGAAAATAAATCAAATCAATGGCGGAATCCCTCGAGAATTCTCTAAGTAAGATTCAAATCGAAATCGAAATCGAGATCGAGATCGAGAGAGAAGGGACGACGACGTACCCGCTGGCCGTCGAGGAGGAGCAGGGGACGGAAGGCGGCGACAGTTGATGGAAGAAAACGGTGGGGCCCTCCTTTAATATGCAGACGGCGATTAGGCATCACCTTTAAATAGAAGTCCTCTTCACAAGCTAATTAGAGCGCGATCGGACCTTAATTTAGAGACACGTCAGCTCTTTTACCCTAACATCACCATACAGCTCTTTTGCCCTAATCATGTTACCCTCTACATACTTGGAACAGATGTTTATATCGTAAAACCTTACAGTTTTCCTTATTAAAAGTCTATCTATTAATTAAGATCTTAACACAAAAAATAAAGAGTTTATACCTATGGAACATAAAAACATTGAAATAAGAGGTTATACTCGAGTAGTAACTCGTACGGAAAAAGTTGATTTTTATATCCTAAAAAATAAAAGTCCGCTTAGGTAAAATTACATTTATATCATATTTCAAAAATTTCCTCGATTAAAATTATAGTATTCCAAAAGGTTCAACCCTTGTTTCCAACAAGTTTCAACTGCCAAGCCCAAAAAACATTCGATGCACTTGATTAGTGCATAACAAACACAATGCTTCCAAGAAAACTTTAATATTAGAATCCCCTTTGGATATCAAACTCTCCGAGTTTTGAAGCACTGGTCAAAAGATAAGACGAACAACTTAATGCCTGATATCGAGCTTCCAGACCATACAATTGTATGTGGAGATTGTAGGTCATTTTGAAGATGATGAAGTGAAAAAGTTCATCATTTAAAACAAATTCCTGCAAATACACGTGTGCAGTGTGCAGTGTGCCTTTCTATCATGGAAATTGGAAGAGCATCTAAACAGAATGGTTGTTTCATAACTCCTGCAAATATAAGCCTGCAGTGTGCCTTTCTATCATGGATGAAAATAGCGTTCCTTCCTCCGGGACAACTCAAAAACAATCTCTGAGACAGCATGATAGAAAAGAATCTGTAACTGATAGTACAAAGTTTTCCACACACATCCCAATTCAGAAAACATTTGAGCATCTTCGCATGCTATACAAAGCTGTGTTCTGGACTTAATTGTGGAGGTAAAGAGACACTTTGTTACTGCTCTGCCAATACCTCGCAAGCCAGCCAATTGATGTTTCAGTCCCCAGCATGAACCAGCCTTCCAATAGGAAACACTTCCAGAAATAGAATATCAAGCTAGCCTAGAAAAGGTTCTAGTGATTGTGCAGTTGCACATCAAGCATCACCAAAGAGGTCATCACTGTCATCTGCTGAACTTGCATTTTCTTTTTCACCACCAGAACCAAGAGGCTTTTCCTCAACATCTTTGGTTGATCTTGCTAGACCACCTGAATTGTAAGCCCAAGAAGTGCCCACCTTACCAGAAAACGCATCACCATATAGATCATCATAGATTGCATTTTTTGAAGTATTTTTAACTTTATTCAAAATCTGTTGTAGCTTATCAGTGACGCCTTTGGGAGATTGTCCCTCTTCCTTTTGAGGTATCTGTTCTTTACCTTTTGGTATAACAGTAACTTGTACAAGAGATTCATACTTTCCAACAAGACTACCTTCTTTTACACCAATAGGACCTGGTTCTGTCTCTACATCCGCACCATCAGAGATGCCAACTACCTGAACCAGTTCTCCACCAACCTGGTCTTTAAATGCTACTCTATTTTTCCTTTTTCTCTTGGAAGGTCTACTTTGGGGATATATCTCATCAGTTCTACCAGAGACACTAACTAATGAAATCTTTGACTTGGAGGAATGCTCAGCCTTGCTAACACCATAACGATTCAATATTGTATTATATGCCACAACAGCATCCTCGTCAGATGGATCTGGAGGGGAGGGTAGATCGACTCCTGCTGGAAGTGAAGGGGTAGGAAATAGAGCAGCAGTGTTCTTCCTCAATATGTAACTTCTTGTAGATGCAGCAAATCGTAGAGATTGACCAACCTCAAGCTCAATAGGATTGTCCTTGGTAAGCCTCTCGTTTGCAACAAATGTACCGTGTACTGATCCTAAATCAATAACATATATGCTGCATGGACAAAAGGTCAGAGTTGTTATTAGGTCTTATGAAGGACAAGAGAGATTGACTAACACAATTTGAAAACTAAGTAGTCTTTAAAAACTGTGAATGAAAAACATTCTTGAAGTTCAAAGAGAAGAGTTCTCATTATTTGATTATCACCAATGATAATCTTTAAACCAATTTTTTTCAAGATCTGTATATTTCTCTATGATTTCAATTCATTAGTCAAAAGTTTGTGGACAAGTAACCAACAAATAGGAAAGATCATAACGGACCTTCCATTTTTGTGAGGAACTACAGCAGCATGCTGACGTGAAACAGATTGGTGATCCAGCACAAAATCGCATGTCGGTACCTGCCTGCCGAAAATATGCCTCCGCTTTTCTAAATTTATGTGATCAATGACCTCACCATCCTTCATTACCTCAAGATAATAAACCCCAGGGCGTGGTTCTATTGCCCAATCAGGTGGCTGCCAAGTAGATTGTCCACCACCAATCTGAGTTGTATATGGAGCAGGAACTGCTGCTTCAGGTCCTGCAGGCTTAGATGCAACTTGTTGCTGCTGAGCATGATTATGGCTGGAATTTTGTGTCTGAAAAGAATTCCCTAGAGAATGGGCTTCTTTAGGAGCAGCAGTACTTTTAGGCGCAGAACTTACGCTGACAGAAAAAGGCTCCAAAGATTGGGCTTTCTTAAACCTATCTAGACCACCTCTGTACATTTTTTCCCTCTGATATTTTTTTTGCCTAGACAAAACCCTCTACGACCTCATTCTTTTATACATAGCGAACAAAAGCTCAATGTTTATCCACAGAAGTAATACTAACTCTCCATAATATTGACAACTTGAGTAGCTCAATTGGAGAGCCAAAAGAATAAAGGGGACAAGTTGTTTCCAAATCCAAGCCGCAATCCCTTCGTCCTCAATAAGCTGCTCCAAAAAGTGAAAATAAAATAATTGGAAAACGATGAGAACCGCGCCAGTCAAGCTGAATAGTTCACAGTACAAGCGAAAAATCCACCCAGCATCGAACGCAAAGTAACTCGGAAAAAAAGCACAACAAACCAAACGATTAGGGAAGGAAATAAGAAGAATAAACGAGTTTCCCCTCGGAAAATCAAGAGTGGAATCAAGAGTCGATGAAAGAATGGGGGTCGCTAAAAAAGAAACATTTTTTTTATCGAAATCAAAACAAACTCGCAGCGAAGGTGAACAGGCGAAACGCCGACAAGAACAAGGGGTTACCTCGGAGAAAACAAACGCCAAACGAGAAATATCTCATATAATAGTAGAGCAACCAAGAGAGCAGAGGTTACCTCGGAGAGATCGAAGAGCAAAATTGCGATTAGGGTTTCTCCGGGTGACGAAAGGAAAAGTAGAGAGCCGAGCTACGATAGGAGGGCGAAGAGAGGAGGAGATGTGTCCTTAAAAATAAAATAAATAAAAAATAATACAAGAGGGAAGAAAAGGGAAATTATTTGGGTACTAATTTTGGAACCCATTTGTCTACCGATTGTTAAAGCATCTGGTTTCGGAGTGGGACCCTTTTCAAAGTGACTTCCTGGTCACAAGTTAAACTTTATAACGAGTGTGAGTGAAGAATTCTCTTCATTCTAGTTGGCGTTTCCACGAGTTGAGACACAACATGGTCAATGAGGTCATTTTTTTATATAATCAGTAAAAATTAAAAAAATATCATTTTTAACCGAGCTAATTAGTGAATTATTTTTTCTAACCCATAGATACGATATAAATAATTCTATCCAAGATTAACTATAACTGAAAAGTGTTTGAACGCATCTCCATACAATAAATATATATATAAATCCACAAAAAAAAAGAAAATTGAAAGCTGCCGCACGTAGTTTACTTTAGCAAAATGAAAATGGAAGCAAAAACCAGCAGATGATGGGCTCGAGTGAAGAAGATTGGCCATTGCAAAACTCAAATAATAGCACACCAATTTTAGCAAGTTCAGCTAAAAGTTGGTACTGGGCGTGACATTTTATGTACAGATAAAAAGGGGGAGAAAAGGTGGAAAAGAACACGGCGTGTACATACAATTCAACACTGCTATCTTACACTCAATGCCATCAAATCCTACGCTTCTAAACCTAAATTTTGTTAAAAAGAAAAGAAAAAAAAGACAACCTGAAATGTGGAAATAATTTCAATTTCAAGTTAGTGACATCTTCTGGGGTGAAGTTTGGTGACAGTAAGCTCCCTATCCCGTCTTACCATGTCCTCCATTATCCGCTTTGCTGTTGCTGCAGCCTTCACCGGACCATCCACCCGAGTGGCAATGTCGTAAACTAAAATCTCCAGGTCCTCTGATGCAACCTTCTTTTTCTTGGAATCATCACGAAGAAGATCTAAGAGATTGTGAGCCCTCTCCCTGGCTTTCTTCGTGCCCTCAGCGGTCAACAGCATGAGTCCGGGGATGGGACCTTCTTTGAGAATAAGGCCCCTGCACATCTCCCGGCAACTACTGCACAAAGAGAGCAACACTCCGACAGCATATTCTGCACTGAGGAGTGATCCTTCTTCAATAGTCTCTACCAGTGTTAGAATTCCTCCATCATACTCTGAAATCAAGTTCCGACCTTCTTCAGTTCTAGATAAGATTTCCAAGAGGCCAGTAGCCTTTTCAGCGAACTTGGAGTATCGCTTGCAGTCCTTCAGAAGGGTGAGAAGGGGTTTAACTGCTTCTGAGGGAAGTATAAAATTGGAGCTATCCTCACAAGAAGATAGATTGTAGAGAGCTGTGACAGCATCAACCTTTCCTTGGATGCTTCCAGCAGTGAGGATTTGAACAAGAAGTGGCACTGCTCCAGATGTAGCAATGGTTGGTTTATTAGGTGTTGAAGCTGAAAGTGTCAGCACCGCAGCAGTGGCCAGGTCTCTTAGGCTGTTCTTCCCGGATCTGAGGAGCTCTACCAGATGGGGCACGGCACCACTCTTTACTATCTTATCTTTATTTCTGAGATTGAGAAAACAATGAGCATCCAACATATGACGGAATCATAAATGTGTTATACCTTGAATTAGGAGTAGATAAAAACCAAAAGTAATAATCTAGCTACCACACATTAAGTATCGTTGAGAGTAATAATATAAAGTAATCATCAATCAACTTCACTATCATGAATCCCACTAGCAGCACTAGTAGGAGTGATGATATTGATAATATAGAAAAGATCAGAATCTTTTGCAGTAAATACACCATTATTTTATTAAATAGATTATATATTAAAGTTCTAAGCCTTTTTTCCTCGTGATCACAAGATAGAACAAGTAGGAGGTCATATTAAACAATTTTCAATAGAAAAAAAATGAAAGAGAAAAAGGAAAGCCAAATAAATATGACAAGCATTAGATTTGAAGATAGGCATTCATAAACAACTAATTCTTGCACTAACCTATAGTTAGGATCAGATAAAGTACTCAAGAGATACTCATGACCCCCTTATCCCAATGTATGAAGACGGTACTCAATTCCTGTGATAATTCATATTTTAATAAATTCTTCATGATTGATAGTGTTGAATATCAAACTCATGGAAGAAATACTACACGAGTAGATGCCGGACACTGCACGCTGGTCCTTATCCAGTATAAGATCCCACGATGCCTAAAGGTTCAAACAAGTATAAAACTTTACATATTTTGTTCACTATCTCAGGACTTCAGAGGGTTGATGATCTACGAGCCCCCCAAGCGTGAGTAAAAAGACAGCTCGCATGTTGAGTCATTTACGAAAAAAGACAGCCACAAACCAGGAATGAGCATCAAAAATAATCACAACTAATCTGGCCTGCAATGCCTTAGCAACTTCGTAGATGCCAGAGAAAGGAAATAATCAACAAACTTCAACTGGTTGCTGCCCTCAACAAATCTTGCAAATGGTTGCCAATTACACAAGTAGCATATATGGTTTGTAACGCCACTGAATTTGGATAGCAACACAAAAACTATAGGAATCATGAAATAAAGCATCAATTAGAACACAATATCTACTCATCTCTTTTGGCAAAATTTATGCAAAGGTCATCAAAACAAGCCCTAATGATAAAAAAGGAACTTGTTCACCTCTCTACAGAGGTCTAGATGAAAATAGTGTTATAATCAAATCTTGGATATGTAAGAATTTTCCCACTTTATTCCAAAGTGTTGAATCAGCAGTTAGCATACTCATGTATGTCGAAGTTGTTGGTGTACAAGATAAATAAATTGGAAATCCTGTATGCTCAAGCCTTTTTACCAAATTAATCAGCGGTGCCAGAGAAAAACCATAAACTCCAAGCCACATCACAATACCAAATTGCCCATGCAACTATCTCCTTTTCTTTCAAAAACAACAAAATGCTTCCTATCATTTTCCTTACAAAACATGAAGAGAATGTAGCTTTGGGCAAGAAACCTCTCACCAATATGAGATATCAGCATCATTTTTTTTGTTTACCACAGTTGATTTTTTATGAATTTATGGACCGCAGGAAGATAAACTGGAATTCATGTTGGCAAAAAGCATGGCATAACTTCAAGATTATTAGATAATTAAAATTATTAGTATTTGTTCAAAAATATTAATAATTGTAAGTTTGTAATTAAAACATATCTTAATATGCAATTATATTCCCAAATCTCTGTAGGACCTAGTAGATTCTCCTCATACAAATTATGGATCCTTAGTAAAATTAGTAAACATTTTAACACCTGGAATAACCTTACTAGAATCCAGAATTCACTTTGTGCATTCAAACAAACCACTTTTGCTCAAGAATTTGAGCTTCAAACAGCCTTCAAATTGGAAAATATAGGTACGCAAATTGGAAAAAAGTTTCAACTGTATCACAAAACTCGATCATAACAAGTCACAGGCAGGCAAGACCATGGAATCTAATTTGGTCGGCAGAATCAAGTCAAAGTAATTCAAAGCAAAAAGTACACGTTTATAATAGTAAGCACATACAGGATATGGATGGAGAAAATGTATCATACACGTCAAAAGATACAACTATCTTCATATTCCAGAGGCTACATGAAAGATGACAAAAAATTATTATTTGAGAAATTAAGAAATATGTCATACACAAGACCAAGTGTTTGTCGACCCTCATGTTTGAAACATCACACTTCTATGGTAATTCTTCTTAATCGATATTGATGTGAAATCTTTGGTAGTGCCAAGACAAACCTAAGATAGTAGATTTATCTCAAACCTCAAGACATTTCCCTTCTTTGTTATGATTCAATATGACACTAAGGCCTTGTCTGGTATGGGTTAATTAGAGGATGGATTCAAAATCCACTATGACAGACAATGAGCACCTGTGATCCTTGTCAAGGATGATAGATCATATAGAACTCAAACAAAACTTAAACTGACACTAGACTATGTCCACAAATATACCCCAAGATTTTTCATCTTTTTCTTCTCTAGGCAAATAAATTATCAACTTGTAACAATTAAGTCACTTGTACATCTTGCGAACAGGAACATGTTTAATTAGCTAAGCATCCAGCTGAGTTCACAAGAACAGTATGGCAGTTATACGTTCATCATAAATGTACAAGAAAAATGAAAGCACCATCTAGAACATTTCTAAATGCATCTAAATAAGCAATAGTTTAAGTTACTAATGCTTTCATGAGAAAGACAGAAGCCCCGCAACGTCAACAGCGAGAAGTCACCTGTGTGGGATTTGTAGATGACATTAATTTGTTTCTGTGAGCAAAAGAGGAGTATATCAATAGTTGTTAGTTGACCGCTTCTACATAGCCTCAGGTCTTAGAATCAACATGAACAAGTCCTCGTTCATTGACTTGCAAGGTAGAGCAGAAGTCTGTGGATATACTAGGCTACTCAGCTGGAACTTTTTTCAATCAAATACTTGAGTCTTAATTAAGAGACTTAAGTTGGAGGAGGATTGAAGGCCAACAACATCGAAAATGGATGCCTAGCAGGGTGGAAGGTTCAATTGCTCTCCAAGGCTGGAAGATTTTAACTTTGGTTAAGTCAGTGCTATCAGCCTTCCCTTCTTATTACTCTGCAGTATTCAAGATTCCAGCTTGGGCTATTAAGGAGGTAGATTGGAGAAGAAGATGTTTTTTTATGAGGAAAGGAGGAAGGAAGAAATTGTAGACTCGATCCTATTAATTGGAAAATGGTCACTATGAAGAGGGAGAATGGTGGCCTTGGAATCCTAGTTCTTAGAACACACGACAATGCAAGGCTTGGATCCTGGTTATGGAAAGTGATTTCAGGAAATACTTCTACCTAGGGACAGGTTGTGAGATGGAAGTATTTTCAAAGAAAGGAATGGTACACACATAAAAACATCATTGGATGGTCAAATGTTAGGCATGTTATTTTCAAACTCAGAAGAATCTTCCTACTTAGCTTGGAGTACATGGTTCATGATAGGAAGGATACCAAGTTTTGTTTGGAAACCATGGTACAATTACAGAAGGATGGCTGGTATTCAAATGAATATTTCCTTGTAGCTGAACACCCAAATAGCTCATTATCGCAGATAGCCATATGGGAAGATAGTGAGTTCCTATTGGGCTCTGGTCATGAACAGTGAGGTGTCGAAGGATGCTAGGCTACACTTTGCAGGTGCTTGAGAGATGTCAAATTAACTATGGCAATAAGAAAATAGAATGACATTGGACATCAATGGAAGCTACTCTGCCCATTTCTTTTACATTTTGGTGAAGGAATAGGGGGTTTAGAGATAGTGAGGCTATAAGAATACGGAAGCTAAAGTTGCTGCCTAAGCTCAATTTCTTCCATTGGATGATGAGGAAGGACAATCTCCATGTGCTTGATTTGCAAATGAGCTATGGTGGATGAAAAATGCATACTCTGTGAGGGAGAGCTGCAGACTAGGGACCACCTATCCTTTGAATGCCTTTACACCAATGAGGGATGGTCTTCTTATTTGGCACAACTCAATGCAATAGTCTTAAGCCTTAAATCAGAACCACTTTAGCTCAGAATGAAGAAACAAGAGAAGTTATTAATGGCTAAACAATTAGCTGTGTGGCACTGGTCTGTTTGGGGAGAAAAAAAAAGGAGATAATGCCATGGTAAATCTAAGTCTGTAAGAGCATTGGCTGCACAAGCAGCAGCTGATCTTGTGTTTTTCACAATACATCTGCTGCCATGAGGCATGTCATGGGTAGGAGCAATAGCAAAAGGATTTGTTTTCACTCCATTTCTTTTCCTCTATTTTTTTTTTCTTTCTTTCTCATGCTTTGTTTTGTGATTTGTTTTTTCCAATGCCTTTTTGTTTTTACTGTTTTCACGTCATCCACTTTGGCTGACATACTGTATCATTTCAGATTAGTGAAATGAATGTTGTTTTTTCTTAAAAAAGGACATTATCGTATGATTAAAAATCCTTAGCTGAAAATTCTAAAGCCTCAGCCGACAATCATATATATTCAGTTATGCATGCAACAATTTGAAGTCCTTCCATGATTATATCTGACAATTATTCCCTAGTTTCAGGAGCTTAAATTGCAATAAGATAACTATTTGCCACTAAGCATAAGTATGATCAAACGTGTCGATGCATTTCCTAAATCTGACCTAAATAGGGTTTTTTCTCCATTTCATAGTAGCAAGTTAAGATAAGCGGCAATTTTTACAAATCCACAGTAAAGGCTTCTTCAACTGAACTGTAGTCACTATTGACCCTATACAGGTGGGGAATGGTTAGGCAACAATATGAGTTAGAAGAAGATGGTTAACAGCACTTGCTCTGGTGATAGTTGTAAAAATGTCATTATTCTCAACTATTGTTCTTAGTAAGCAAGATCTTAAGGATTAAAAGATGCATCTAAACCTAATAAAGTGCCAATTTGAAAAAATTACAGTAATTAAAATGTTCAATGATTCAATAGATCAGCAACGGAAGTGGATATACCATGGATCGCGGAGAAAAGATAAGCTTTGGTTTAAAAATAATGCACTATCGAAATCACAAATATTCATCAATCGAAACGACATTCAAGGGGTATTCGCTTCAGGCATAACACAAATCGGATGCCAATTAATGGGGGCAAGTAATAATTTTAAAAACAGACAGACGGACTCACCCCTCGTTGCGGACGGCGAGGTTGAGCAGAGCGAGGAGGGCGGCCTCCCGGGCATCGTGGTCGGGAGAGGGGAGCATGCCGATGAGGGGCTGGACGACGGCGGCGACCGCGAAGGCGGAGCGCGACTTGACCGACGCCCGGGCGAGCTTGCGCACGTCGCGCGCGGCCTGGACCCGCGCCGCCGTGTCGCCGCTGGAGAGCCGCCGGGCGAGGTCCTGTACCAGGGCCTGCTTCTTGAGGTCCCCGCGCGACCGCTCCTCAGCGCCAGGGTTAGGGTTACGGCTAGGGCCAGGGCCGGGGCTGGGGCTCGGATTTGGATCCGGAGCGGAGCTACGATTAGGGTTTTGGCACATCTCCTCCTCCGCCCCTCTCCTCCCCCTCTCCTCTATCTCTCGCTATTCTTTGTTTTCCCCGCTTGGTTTGATTTCTTCGCGGGAGGGAGGAAAAGAAGAGAGGGCGCGACTGAGATCTTATAGTTGGCGGCGATCGCGGCGGCGGCGGCGGCGGCTTTCGAGAGGGTTATTTATTTATTTATTTATTTCTCCGGCGCGTCATCTTCTCGTTCCCTTCCTGAAAATAAACTTATTTTAAGATTAATAATTAAAAATTACAGATGAAATATGTTTCACTAGTCCGGCTGATTCTTTTTCAGGTCCGGCCTCAGCATAAATTAGATCTAAGTTTGAAATAAAAATTAAATATCATTTTGAGTCAGAGTGATTGAGAGTTTTACAATGAAGGTACTTACCAAAATTTTAAAAAAAAGTAAATATTATTTCTTAATCAAATGATAGTTGAAGATATTTCAGTAATAAGTTAAATAAAGTAGTTATTTTTGGCATTTTTATTATTTTAGATAATAATAAAATAAGAGAATGTTATTTTCCGGAATTTTTGGTATCATGTTTAGCTTAAAATATTAATTGTGATAAGTCTAAGTAAACTTAAAAGTATTTATCTTTACTTAGCATGGAACAATATTATAAACTAAAAAATGAACATAATCAAATATGTAAATAAATTATACTTAAAAAATTAGAGGTTATACTACTTATACTCAGCATAAGATTTAAAGATTAATAGTAATAGGGTATGGATCTGGTGGCTGATATATTTCTATTGTACCTTCTGTCTTCTTCACCGAAACCCTTAAAAAATGAATTAAGCAATAAGCATGGACGGACCACATCATCTTCTTCCGCATCCATCATCCATCATTGTAGCAAATAGCGTGAGTGCTCCATGTGTTACCATCATTCCATAACTTTGCCCAAAAGATGACCATCATTGCACATTTGGACCTCAGTTTATTTTAATAATTATTTAACCTTCTCCTATCTATAAACTTTAACTAATTACTGCACTGATACTAAAATAGTATTAGAATTATAATATATTTTTTGATTTTTTTAGATAACTTAATTTTCAAGCTGTGGAAATGAAGTGTGTGTTTATATATATATATATATATTAAAGAAAAAAAAAGAAAAAGGAAACCTGTTCGATTCAATACAATTAATAAGACGCGGGCCCAACGCTTTATTTTAATTAGTTTAAAATTATTTATTTATTTTGTTCGGCCCCAATCTCTGCTTCTCCTCCTCCCTTTGCGGGTACTCCATCGTGACGACTCCTACAAGAACAGCACAACTCCCCCATCAGTCAAGGAACCAACGAAAGCTGCGATCTTTCGCCTCCAGGTACTCTTGTCGGATCCTTTACTCACTCTTCTATTATTTGCTTCTGTTGCTGTCTTTCCCGTTTTTTGGATCGTGGGCGGCTTGATCTCTGCTAGGGTTTCGACGATCGGGGTCGGAAGGCTTTCAACTTATATCGAGCATTCTATCGCCGCCTGCCCGATCGTCTTCCCATCCCTGTTCAATCTTTGCCAAGTTGTCCTCCAAGAAAAATTGGAGTTTTGCGCGATCTTCACTTTGATTTTATACTTCACTCGGGAGCTTTGTGCTTTCTTCTGGAAGTACGTCAAAGACCAGCATTCAATGATCCCTCCTATTTTGGGCTTTTTTATCCTTACTGTTCCTGCTAGGCTCGCTGCATCTTGAAAAGATTCGGTCTTCCGGTGAATCTTTGCTCGTAATGCGTTTCCTTTTGGTAGGCCTCGGTCTGTATGCTGTTGCGTCTCTGGAGCTACAACCGATTTATCTTTCAAGTTTGTTGTCTGGAAGTGGAATTGTTTCTCTCTCCCTTTTTTCTGTTCGTACGTCATCAGGATGAATAGCCTTTCGCCGTTTCATTCTGCCCTTTTATAATACCGTGAATCTGAATCTATTGATCACCTTTTTGTTCTAATTTTCATTTACTATAAAATTTTAATGGTTTCTGTTGCATGTACCATCATTTTGCTTGTTAATGTTTTTTTTGACGACGTAGGTCTCATTATATGCACCCTGTCGCCAGTGCATATCCTGATGGTGAAAATGGCATTTTGTTGAATTAACAAGGTAGATTGTGGAGATTTATTCCGTACAGTACAGATGGAGCAAGTTTCATGCAATGTTGCTGTAATAGATACGAGAGTAAGTGTTTTGTGTCTGGGTTAATAACATTCAACACCATCCTGAAATGGTTATCTGAGCAGAAACATATTTATTTCTGTGCCAGGTTGTTGGACAAGCTTCTCAACTAACATCAACTTTGCACATATCTAAGCCAAGAAGTCTAGAACCTAAAACAGCAAGTGAATTCTTGAAGATTGTTCAAGAGGATAGGCCAAAGCATGGAAGTGTTGAAGTCTTAGGCGGTCAAAAACTAGATCACGAACACAAGAGGCCTACTGATCCTTCAGTGGATGGGAATTCTGAAAAGATCTTGAACCATTCAAGGAATAGTGACTTGGATGCATTCTCTGATGATGTGAAACAGCTAAGCATACAAGACAAACCCACGGATGCTACACAGTCAAATGCACCTTTAGGTGCTGAATCAAAGAGGGGCAAGGAAAAGGAAAACGTGGAGCAGGGTAGTATGAAGGATGACCTGGTTAAAGTTGGTGATGAAACCAATGGTCTAATGAAGAAAAATAGAAGTGCAAAGGTAAATGACCGAATTGAGAGTGGCAAGAGTAGTATGTGCAGAGCCAGTACAAGTAGTGATGTCAGTGATGAAAGCACCGGAAGCAGCATAAGCAGCACGGTGAACAAACCTCATAAATCAAATGATTCAAGATGGGAAGCAATCCGAGCAATCCACAATAAAGAAGGAGTTCTTGGTTTAAGCCACTTCAGGCTGCTTAAGAGATTGGGCTGTGGAGATATAGGCACTGTATATTTGTCAGAGTTGACTGGGACCAAGTGTCATTTTGCCATGAAGGTCATGGACAAAGTATCTCTAGCTACTCGTAAAAAGCTGCTTAGAGCACAGGTAGAGAGGGAGATATTGCAATGCCTTGATCATCCATTTCTTCCAACGTTATATACCCACTTTGAGACAGAAAAATTCTCCTGCTTGGTGATGGAGTATTGTCCTGGAGGAGATCTACACACCCTTCGACAAAGGCAACCTGGAAAATACTTTTCAGAACAAGCAGTCAAGTAGGGGACTTTGGCCTTATCATTTATTTTCCAAACAATATGCATCAATGGCTAAAATGTTAATTTGCTTTTGCATTTTTTTCTTGTATTTAATGTTTTCCTCAGTCAACCATGCCTTTTATCATGCAATCTTTTGACTAAGCCAAATGCGAGTTTGAGGTGCCACAAATCTAAACCTATGCAGGACAATGCTTTATACAATTTCTGGTTTTGTTAAAAATAGAGGGACAATCTTTTGCTATTTATGATTCATCCTCATAGTTGAAAATATTCTAGGAGAAATGTGGTTGCCAAAACGAAAACAATAAATTTGTTGATTTTAGGCAGGATTAATTATTTTCAAATGGTCCATTAAGTTTCATGTTGTTTCAAGCACAGTCTCATCATTAATTTTTTTGAGGAATGATAACTAGACTACTGAATGTTGACACCAACACTTTAATTTTTTAATTATTTTTTGATACCATATTTCTTTTTTCTTCAGTTTCCCTATCTTCCTCCTGCCTCCACTTCCCCTAACTCTAAACTCTAAAGAAGAAAAGAAGAGAAGGGAGGAGGAGGAACATGGGAAAGAAGAAGAGAAGAGGAACAAATAAATAAAAAATAAAAAATAAAAAATTGATGGTTGGGCTCTTGATGTCATCATCCTTTTAGAATTAAACAAATATTTTCTACTAGAAGTAAAATATTTTACTAAATAATGTCCTTTTGTGAGGTTATGCATGAAACCTTTCTTTACAGGGTGGTTGTAGTTACTTGAAAAACTTATTCTTGATAACCTTTCTTTACAGGGTACAAGTATCAATATTATGTCATTATAATTTCCAATAAGATGTTTACTCATATGATTTATCACTTTTTTTTTTCTTCTGAATTCTGTAACTGCAGGTTCTATGTAGCTGAGGTCCTTCTTGCTTTGGAATACTTACATATGCTTGGCATAATATATCGTGACTTGAAACCAGAGAATGTTCTTGTCCGAGAAGATGGCCACATTATGCTGTCAGACTTTGACCTCTCACTTCGTTGTGCTGTCAGCCCCACTCTCATCAAGTCCTCCAATCCTGACTCTGAATCATTTAGAAGAAATAATCCTGGTTATTGTGTTCAACCTGCTTGTGTTGAGCCATCCTGCATCCAGCCTTCTTGTGTGGCCCCCACTACGTGCTTCTCCCCTCGGCTGTTCTCCTCCAAATCCAAGAAGGACCGAAAACAGAAGCTTGACATTGGAAGTCAGATAAGTCCAATGCCTGAGCTCATTGCAGAACCTACTGATGCCAGGTCCATGTCATTTGTTGGTACCCATGAGTATTTGGCCCCTGAGATCATCAAGGGGGAGGGCCATGGGAGTGCTGTTGACTGGTGGACCTTTGGTATTTTCCTGTATGAGCTTTTGTTTGGGAAGACTCCTTTTAAGGGGTCTGGCAACCGGGCTACACTTTTCAATGTGATTGGCCAACCCTTAAGGTTTCCAGAATCTCCGGCTGTCAGTTTCAGTGCTAGAGATCTTGTGAGGGGACTGCTAGTGAAGGAGCCACAGCACCGGCTTGCATACAAACGTGGAGCTACAGAAATAAAGCAACACCCATTCTTTGAGGGTGTTAATTGGGCATTGATTAGATGTGAAAGCCCTCCTGAGGTGCCAAAACCAATCATGATTGACCGACCCATGGTACCTGTGGCATCAACAAGCCAGAAAGTCAACTCCACATCTGTGAAAGGTTCAGATAACTATCTGGAATTTGATTTCTTCTAGCGTCATATTCTTAACCGGTTGAATTTGTTTCACCAAGGCTAGCTGTAGAGTTTCTGAACAAATTCGAGAATTGCCAGCCAATAGTGATTTTATATACAGAATGTTATTCTTAGTATATCTTTCTTGTTCCATGTTAGCCGCTTCAGTTTCATATCTGTATTCAATTAATGATAATATCTCCTATCCATTTATGTTCATTTGATTTTATTGTCCAAGGCTTGGCCACCTTTTGATATGTGTCTCCTGAAAATAAATTTCTCACGTTTCTTTCTTTATTAAGGTAGACTATTATGTAAATTAAACTGCAGATTAGAACCTTTTTAGACAGATACTGTTTTGTGATCTAAGCTTCTTGGAGGCCATCAGTGATCCCAATGTTGAACATATTTTCTATTAGATTTCCGTTTATCATATCTAACTCGGGTTTCTACAAGGTTACCAACGTTTACCATGCTGGCTTTCCGAAGGCTACAAGGTAAGAAAAAGCAGCTTTTATCCCTTGCTTGATGTTTCTTCAGATTCCTTCTATACTGCCTTCTGTGTTATTGGTGATTCACTGTTTTTTCCCCTTGCAGGCCTTTATTGAACAAATACTATCGGTGCATGATTCTTTCGACTGATAGGCATTTGGACGATAACTTTTTTTACAGATGCCTTTGTTTCAAGGTATACAAAGAATTTAATCTTCCACACAGTTGAGTTATGCTTTCTCTTCCGCTGGCACACTTATATCTTGGCAACCATAGATCTGTAAGCTGCATCACACGTTTTGTTCTTTTTATCGAGTATGGTTTGTTAGAGTGTTATCTTGATTCAGAGCTGGTACTTTTGACTTGAGTTATACGATTAATTGGATTATGTTTCTTGATTGTGAAGCAAAAGTTTTTATCGAGTTTGGCACCAAATATCCTATGTTTTGTAGTCTCTTTTTAATGTGAAACACTGAAACTTAACACTTAAATTCTTAAGTTTTTTGTTTCTATTTTCCTATTGATGTATTCATCTCTTATGTTAATATTTTATCAGTGCTTTGCTTATTTGAAGTTCTACGAAGTTGCCTCACATTTGTGCTTATCTCCAACATTCCGGCCTGTTCCAGATATCATTTAGCCTTTGTTGAAAAAAATGAAATGCTTATTATTTATATTTGTTGTTATTGTCTCTAATCAGTTATTTTTTTGTTATTGAACTTTTGCTTATCTTTACTTGATTCCTCTAATCTAACTCAAGTTTCATTAACATCTATTATATCCTTTCTTAAACATGTTCAGGTCATCGGAGATTAAACCTGAAGAACTTGGAATGGTGGATGACTTGGAGCAGCAATCTTTTACAGCTAATTATGGTGACCTTGTCTCCACCCATCATTTTGTACTCTGATGTTTTGCAGTGTGCACGCAACTAGGATCTGTAACAAAGCATGCAACTGATTTTGTATGCGCTAGTGTAGTGCATAGGTTGCTCTAGTGCACAACACAACTCATCTTTTTCATATTGGGCTTCGAGGCCCTATAACATGATAATGATTTATGAGGGTGTGTTCAAACTAGTCCGATTACGGTCTATTTATACGTCCATGCTTTGAACACGAACTTCTTTCTCCTACTATGTTTTGCTGGGACATGCCTGAGATTTGATGTTTTAGAAGTTGAGGAGGTTTGCATGAAAAAATATAAAAAATAAAACATCTGTTCTGTGCAGGTCTCTCTCCTCCCTCTCTCAAATTAATGGTACACACCTCCCTCCCTCCGTCTCTCTCCCTTCTCTCGTTTAATTGCGTCGCCTCCTCATATTTCCCTTTAGCTAATTGTCTTTCTTTTTAGCTAACTGTGCAGCAGCAGCAGCAGCTTCGCCCTCCTTTTCTCTTATCTAAGGAAGAGAAAGAAAGTAAAAAACATTTCATGGCTGATGTCCGTGGCCGCCCAGCTCTCTCTTCTCTTTGTTAGGACTGGGGACGACTTCGATGGGAAGCATGTCATGCTGATGCTGGGCCATGCCATGACCGTGAAGGACTGAAGGGAGTGCGCCGTGTGGAGCATAGCTTGCTTGTAGTCCAACAGGGTCGTGCTTTATAGCTGCTTGCTTTGGGTGTTCTTTCACTTTGTTAGTAGATTTAGCAACATCTGCAGCGAGACAAGGCTTAGGCCACCAGCCCCACTTGCTTGCTAAAGGATGGTCAAAAATCTCTCTCAAAAGGAAAAAAAAAAAAAAAAAAAGAGCTCCATTAGGTTTGTGAGTCTAATTGTTGGTTGAACAAGAGAACTCATTTGAAAAGGCTATTTCATGAATATAGAGATAAGAGATACAACTCAGTTGTCCTTTCTTTAAATATTTTCTTTTACAGTGTCAAAACTAGTACTATTGGTGAAACTATATACGAGTTGATGCAAACATATGTAGTTCACGATGTGTCATATTACTAAAAGTAATTATTATGCTCTAACATTGCATTTATAAGAATGAAGGTTTAATAGTTGCTGAGTTATAGTAAATGTTAGATTGGAGCTAACAAAAAAAATGTTTCAAAAATAAGTACCTAAAGCACCATCAAGTCCTTTTATTATTCCCCATATACCTTTTTCTAGAGAAATAATTTAGCTTCTTTGTCATGGATTCTCTTAAAATTTAAATTTATATCATATCCAATGATAAGATGTGACTGATAATATAATATTTAGTTAGAAAATATTCACAGTTCAAAAAAACAGAATTATAAATAAAATATTTCAACTAAAAGTTTAGTTATAAAAGTTGATTATAATCATACTACTACTGTCAAATATTACCATTTTAAATGGTAATATTTAATTCAGTGATCATTGAACTTAAATAATATGAAAGGGAGGCTTTAATTTGTTGGGGACCTCCAGAATAGAATAATTATGATGTACTAAGAGTAGAGTAGAATAGAATAGAATAGAAGAGAATGTGGAGATCAACTAAAATTAAACTAAACCAAATACTGCTGCTCTACCCTCCCCAGAATAATTTTCTAATAAATAAGATTCGCTTCTCCGATGGCCGGCGGCCGCCGACTGATGGAACACCTCGTCAACGTTCTAATATTGTCAGTCTCTTCTTCTCTTTTTTTAGTTACAATAATTTAATCCGGACGACATCATCGGAATATATACCTTCCATCACAACTCTTTATATACATCACCAATTTTATCATACACTTATGGGCAATAATATAACATGTGAATAAAGATCACTGACTCAAATCCGACTTAGGGTTGTATCAGTTTATCCTACTGCTAATTTAGGCTGAGTTTTAAATTGCTCTTGCAGCTTCACTTAAGTTAGAGGTACACCCTATTTTTGATTTCTGATTAGGTTAAAGCAGTGAGGTGAGCGCTTCAAAGTTGAAGCACAGCAAAATGGGGGAGAACAGATGAAGGGGGGGGGGGGGGGGGGGATCAAATGGGACTGTTTCCGCACAGGAATATGCTTCTCCTTCAATCTTCCATATTAATTACTTTCATATTAACATATGCCAATTCCTGTACATGAAGCATCATCCTCTTCCTCCATCATCCTTTACAACTCATTTTCAGTCCTTTAAACCTTTTATAAATACATATATAACAACACCTTCCTTAAGTAACAAGTCTCTTCATCATTTCAGTCAATGATCCAACGAATGCTGATGTGTCTTGGCGCGTATGCAATCAAGCTGAGTCAATAGCTCCATTATTTCAGTCAAAGCAAAGCAAAGCAGCCTGGTTATATATAGAGAGAGAGGAGGAGGAGGAGGAGAAGATCTTTAATTTATCATGCCTAACTTTGATGCTTGCAGTTTTTATTAACTCATTGCAGCACTTAGTTCACGTTTTTTTAATCAATTACTACACCAACATACAAACTACAAACTGCCACACCCTAAATGATAGGAAAACCTTGCCCTTTTTTATGCTCTAAGCAATAAACAATGACTGCACTCAAATATACATAAAAAAGAAAAGAAGATTCGGTCTCATTTGGTCTCCTGGCAGGTTCATCATCAATAATGACTGCATTAAAATATATATAGAAAAAAGGAGAGCGGTGAGTGCTAAATCTACATGTTATGAACTGCTTTTGCGTCACACGGAGGAGGAATAAGTTCTTCCTTTTTCCTGCTCATGTGTTTAGGTGTATGACAGAAACACTTGACACTGCTTCCTTCCTTCCTTCCTTCCTTCCTTTCCTTTAATTTATATCCCCTCATTAAACCTACTCCTACTGCTAATTGTTATTATTATAAGTCTTATCTATCACTTGCGATATATATATATATTGTGGGGTTCCTATCAAACGTGTATGATGCTTATCAATGATAATAATATTTCAAAACTAAAAAAAATTATTCTAAAAACTTTTTTTTCAAATAAAGTTTTTTCTTATTACAAAAATATTTAAGTGCATAAAGTTGTTTCTGATGATATAGTCGGTCGTTTTTATTATATTTTAAAAATGCATAAAGCTGAATAGCACTTTGGAGAATAATCTTATTATTTATTTATCCACCGGACAGAACAAGATCGGTTAGGTGGGGGCAGTCAAAGTAAACAGTCAAATTAGGTTTAAATCAATTTCTTTGTTTGATGCAAAAACATGCACATCTTATTTATAGTCACTTTGTTTTACTCTCTCCATTTTTAAAATTTTCTATTGCGTTATAAAAAGGAGCGGAGAGCGACGGAGAAGGGAAGCGGCTTCGACCTTCCACTCGCCGGGTCTTGACGGAGAAAAAGAGAAAGAGGAGGCCACCACGACGACGACGACGTCGGCATACATCTCTTCTCTTCCTCAGCGAACACCGTGACCCGGAAGCCAATTCCTTTCCCGCAGCAAGCGCAATGGCGATTGCTTCCCAGGACGCCATCGCGCAGCTCGCAGCTCTCATGGACCGAGGTCGCTGCTTTTCTAGACTTTAGTTTGTTTTTGTTTTATGTTTTGATGATCTCACTTTGTTTTTTTTTTGGTTGAATTCTTGCAGTGGACGAGCCGTTGAAGACTACATTTAAGGTATGTTTTTATTATGAGAAAAAAAGAAGCTCGAGACCAGGTTGAACCTTGTGCTGGTTGCTTTGGCTTCTGAATTTTATGTTTTATTGGGTTCTCGGATTTAGCTGCAGAGACTGCATGCCGTTTCATCTTGGCTTTTTTTTGTTTGTTTGTTTGCATGTTTTCTTTCTTAAAACATGTCCTCTGAACTGAAGGTCTTTACACGGTTTTTTTTTTCTGCTATAATTTTGTGTTTTGGAGTAATCTAAGCTGAATAGTTGCCGCTGATGGCATTAGATATGGAGTCTACATGTTTCTTGTGGAACAGTTAGTACTGACTTACAATGTCCTTCTAGGATACTTATAGGCTATTTGTTGAATCTTGGAAAGAACCCTTGTCCAAAGAATTTGCCTATGGTTAGAATCTCTTTTTAGAGAATTAGGTAGCTGGAAACACCAGCTGGCGTATGGTTAGAATCCAGATCCAGCTTTGTAATATGTATTCTTGAGTATAGAGTCGGAGGATGGAGGAAATGATGTCGATTTGATTTCTCTTGATGTCGTTTACATACACCAGCTGACCTCCATGTGATAGTATGTTTAAACATGTGAATTGATTATATGAACGGCCAACCCACACTTGCTTTGCTTTGTTTCATATGCAGAATATGCACCAGGGATACCCAACAGCAACTTTGGTGCGCTTTCTTAAGGCTAGAGAGTGGAGTGTTCCCAAAGCACATAAGATGGTCTGTCCAAATCACTAATTTGTATTTCCTTTCTCTGTCTGGCCATGAGAAAATTAAAAACGAAAAATCTTTCATCACAGCTGGTGGATTGCTTAAACTGGAGAATAAAAAATTGCGTTGATGAAATGTTGAAGGTGAGTTCTTCTTCCACATATTATCTTGTTCTGTGATGAAATTCTAGCAGCTCTCTTTTGGTCATTATGCATAGAATGAACTACACACGGGAAATAATTGATTTGATCAGCAGAAGCAAATTTTACTGGGATATATTATTGAAGAGTAGTGTAGCAGAAATAAAATTCAAGACAAAAGATATCTCAAACAAATAATGAAAGATGTGATGTCTACGTATGCTGATTCAGAATGAATAACTGAAAGTAGAGGTCTGCTGGAATATATTGAAGAGTTGTAAAACAGAAATAATTAAAAGAGGCCTCAAATGAAAATGATAGAAGTGATGTCTATGTGTGCTAATTCGAGATTAATAAAAGAAAATAGAGATATTGAGATAACAATCTCCATTCATTTCTAGTTAACCAGAAGTATAAAGCTCATGACGTTAACTGAGGCATTGATGATGCTAATATTATATGTGATTTCTAACTAGGTCTCGTCTATATGCAGAAACCTATAATTCCAACAGAACTATATAGAGGGATTCGTGAATCGCAGCTTGTGGGATTGACAGGGTACACAAAGGAGGTATTAGCTTCTTTTGCCAGACCAGTTTCACTTTTTCTGTCTGCTTTAAGCCATATTCTTTTTGGTTGAAACTAAGTGCTGCATAAATTTTTTTTTTCCATATTATACATCTTCTTCACCTCCTTATTATATGATTAATTAATTAATATTAAGTTTTGATTACAGTGGTTCATTTTATTAATCATAACTGGATGACTTTCTTTCTCTGATTTAGCTCTTATAAATGATTCCAATGTTGGTTGTTGGATGGTACTTTGGCTTATGTAACAGATAGTAAAAGTAATCTAAGTATAAGGAGCAAGGCTAAGGAGAGGATTTTGTAAAAATTTTGAAAATCAATGTAGAGCGATGATTGGGATTTTGAACAAAGAAAAAAAAATTACTATCCTGAAAGAGAAATTTCTTTCTTTTGGGTGTTTGGCATGTATGATTTTAGGGTAGATTCTTAAAGTTTTCCTTATCTGCTTGCATATCAAAGCAAATTGTGGTACAACTGGGATGTTTCTATTGCATGTAATTATTAAGAACTTACTTCCTTGTTTCTGAGTTTTGTTAAGGTTGACCATGTTGGATCATTAGTAAAACTAAGAACCATCAACTCTCTTGTTTTCTGTAAGATGAATTTTCTTATGTATTCTTCCTTCCCTTGTAGTTTGCACCACATAATTGAACAACACATTTCACCTGATTGGTGCTTTCTTAATGTTGGTGTATTTTATTTAATATTGTGTTTTTCATGTCTAAGTCATCTCACACATGTGGATTGTTTTCTTGTTTTTTACTTGGAAATGCCTAAACAGCGAATTTCCTGTTCACCTCCTACATATAATACTTTTTTCTTCTTTTTTTATAAAAAAGATCAACTGCAGTTGATAGTAAACCTGAAATCATTTGGCTTTATTACAGGGCCTTCCTGTTTTTGCACTTGGCGTTGGCCTCAGTACATTTGACAAAGCATCAGTAAGATTTCTGACATCTTGTTTCTTCCATTGTTGACATCTTGTTTCTTCCACAAAATACTATGCACAATCCACAGATGAAATTGTCTCAGGATCATAAACCTCAACGGAAAGTTTTTATTGTTTAGAATTTACAAGGTGTTCATGTTTTTCAAACAAATAATCTTTGTTCATGTCTTTGACTTTTAGATACTTATCCTATTCCTGATATCGATGAATATTAGGCTGCAAAATTCGATGGTATCCTTCTCTACTATTTAGTCTTTTGAGTCTTCACAAAGATACTGACATAAAAAGGAACCTGGGAACATCAGATGAACCAACTAAAATAAAAAAATTCACCTTTTTGAGAAGCAGAAGTATAGGGCAGAGCCCACCACGTAACTTCATTAAGAACTTTGGATCAGAAGATTTTGCATATATGAGTGTCCATAGCCAGGATATCACCTGGAAGCAAGATGCCTCTTTGGAATGATGAATTACAGAGTTTCTAGGAGATTGGTTGGTGTTGAAGATGGGATTGTTTCCCCTTAGTCTTTATTGTGCTGCATAGTAAGAATATATCTTCAAGATGGGCATTGTTGGCTGTTCCCTGCTGTTGGTTACTGATTACTTGCCAACGTTGAGTTGTGAAGTTGCAACTGAAGATGATGTGCATGTGTGATTCATCACATAATATTTACTCTTAATTTTCCATATATAACATGCCTTTTCTTAAGCTATGTAGCATGACTTATTCCTTCTATGCTACATTGGGGAAATATACACAAAACTGAATATGATCATTCACCAGAAGAGTAAACACAATTCTTCAGAAGAGGAAACGTAACTTTATCACGTTTGAAATTATAATGTTTGCCAAAACCCAATACTACTAATATCACACTGAAATGGACTGCAAAATCAGTTATGTCTTCATATTTAGGTTCTGATACTTAAAAATTCATAGGTGTACGAAACGCCAAGTGGAAATATATGCAATATTATGAAGTTTTTAAGTTCATGTGCTGAGAGCTAATGACATTCAACTTATATACCTAGAATTTTTAGAATGTTGTGGCAGATATCATTGTGAATTTGTCTAATATCACATGTCATTATTTCATTTTAGGTAGACTACTATGTACAGTCACACATTCAAATTAATGAGTATCGAGATCGTGTAATATTGGTAAGTAACAATTGTTGTAAACCTCAGTTCACTGCATGATTCTTATATATGTAATCCTCTTGCAATTTTCTTTTGTTGTTCTTCTTATAGCCTGCTGCAACTAAAAAGTATGGGCGGTATATTGGAAAATGCGTGAAAATTTTGGATATGAGCGGTCTGAGGCTTTCAGCATTGAGCCATACCAAGGTATATTCTCTTTGCCTTTCTGACCAGAATGTATCATCATACTTATAACCAAAAACAAAAGCACGAACATACTTTTTATGTGCCTGTTCAAGTAAATTGCAGAGTTTTCATTCAAATCCTATATGAAGTCCCTAAAAAATTAATTGACAGCCAAAGCATTGTCTTCAATATTTTCACGGTTATTGATGTATTATAACTAGTATAAAACAAGATATATACTCATAACCAATGATTCCATTTAAAGTTCAAAAAATTCATGTAGATGCATAAAATTGGATTGCATTTCATGGTAATTGGTTTTTGATACGTTCCTAGTTTCAGTATACAGATGCTTTGTCAGTTTCATTTTGTACACGATTGGATTTATCAGATGGAAATATTCATCTATGACATAGGCACATAATTCATTAGAAATTACACTATAAATATATCACATAGAACCAAACATCAAATGTAGGGACTAAACTAGCAACGCAGCTATCGTCCTTCGATAGAAACCGAACCTTTAGAAAATGCTTGATAAAAGTAGCATATTATCTGATCGTCTGCCAAAATTTGTCTCTTTCTTTTTTCATTCATACTTTTTATAAACTTGATGTCTATCACTAGAAAAACAAGAGAATGGAGGTTATGCAAATATGCATTTCACTAAGAGGATGATTGGAGATGATCCAAATTTTCTGATTTGGTTCAGGTTATGCTGATTCCAGCCAATAACTTGTACATACTTTTCTTACTGAGGAAACTATGCATGTAACTACTGTAAAGTCTATGCTGATGCTTCCTTTTGGTTTCATTTGCAGCTACTGACCGTCATATCCACTATTGATGACCTAAACTATCCAGAGAAGACGCAAACTTACTATGTAGTTAATGCTCCATATGTATTCTCAGCATGCTGGAAGGTAAGAATTCTAACAAGATGTTCTATTTCTATTATAATTAAAGAACACATACATCTAGTCTGATTTACGTAACAACTTCTGCTTGCCTCTGATTCAGGTTGTGAAGCCTCTTCTGCATGAAAGGACGAGAAGAAAGGTCGAAGTACTACAAGGTTGTGGCAGAGACGAGTTACTGAGGGTGAGAAGTCTCTCAATATTTTTTGTCAGATTATATTGATGCGCACAGTCCAACTTAGCAATGTGTTTGAAGCAGATAATGGATCATGATTCTCTTCCCTTTTTCTGCCGAAGACGAAGCACCAGCTCTTCTCGGGTTTCCTCTGGCGGAGCTGAGGATGACTGCTACTCCCTGGATCACCCCTTCCACCAGCAGCTGTACAACTACGTCAACCAGCAGGCGGGAAAAAAGAGACGTGCTTCGCTCCCAAAGCAGGGATCCTCGCGCGTCGGATCTGACCACGAGGGAACAAAGATCGTCAGGACGACGGTCCAATCTGAACTCCACAAGGTCAGCGACTGCAGTCAGCTTGCTCGGTCACTGAGTGATATTTACATCGAGATCGCGTAGAGACGCGAATGGTCGCGGGAGGAGATATATTATATGCCCTGCTTTTGTATCATTAAGTCCAGAAACCGTGCTTTTGACTAAATATTGTTGTCCACCAGATCTGGCATTTGATGCCTTATCTCCAGTATCTTAACCAAGAAACCAAGAGAGAAGAAAACAGGGGAGTCATCTAATTTTTTGTTTTTAACCTTTTAACAATCGAGTCATATTGTTCATGCAATTTGTACATGCTTGGAGTTGAAAAGTATAGATGAGAGCACTGATTTTATAAAGTGCTTGTTATGTTCCTGAGGACTTTTAATTTGGAAGGAAAGCATGGAGATTATCATACTAAGCGCACTGGATGTGTTGTTGCTGGTGACTAAGCAGCAGTCAACTGCAGAATATTTAATTCACATAAAGCGAGTATTTTTTAATACTAATCAACTTAAAATATTAATTTAACGAAACGACAAAGTAAAAATATTTTTTAACAAACTGGCCAAGTCAACTGCCACATCATATTGTTGACCATTTTTTAAATTAAAAAATTCAACCATAACTCCGGTTCAGCGCTCGACCCATTCGACCGCTCGATCATTTTCGGCGATCATCTTTCCGTCGGCAGCACTCCTACGAACTCCACGGAAGCCGCCATGGACGATGAAGGTGGCGGCGATTCATCGGCTCCCCACAACTCCCTCCCCTTCCCCTCTGCAGCCGGCTCTCCCCCGCCCCCCTCCCCCCCTCTGCAGCCCCTCCACAAGGCCACAACTCACTCCACGGAAGCCGCCATGGACGATGAAGGTGGCGGCGATTCATCGGCTCCCCACAACTCCCTCCCCTTCCCCTCTGCAGCCGACTCTCCCCCCCCCCCCCCCCCCCTGCAGCCCCTCCACAAGGCCACAACTCCCTCTGCAGCCAGCTCTCCTCCTCCTCTCCCCCCCTCTCGCTGGCTCTCCCCACAACTCCCTCTCCTCTGCTTTCTCCTCCACCACACACCCCCACCCCCAACTCCCTCTCCTTCCCATCTGCAGTCTACGAGGCCGGTCCTCTGCTTTCTCCTCCTCCTCCACACACCCCCACCCACACCCCCAACTCCCTCTCCTTCCCATCTGCAGCCCTCTATGAGGCCACAGCTCCCTCCCATTCCCCTTGCAGCCGGCTCTCCTCTACTTCCCCCAAACCCTTTTGCAGCCGGCTGGCGTGGGCGACGGAGTGGAGGCAACGGCAAGTCTGAAGACGGGAAGGTCGGAGGCGGAGAGGAAACGGTGGCAAGTCTGAAGACGGGAAGGTCGGAGGCGGAGAGGAAACGGTCGCACTGGACCGGGTTGATTTTTTTTATTAAAAAAATGGTCAGCGGTCTGATGTGGCAGTTGACTGGGTTAATTTGTTAAAAAATATTTTTACTTTGCCGTTTTGTTAAATTAATATTTTAAGTTAACTATTACTAAAAAAATACTCCACATAAAGCGGTGTAGGAGTTGTATTCCAACTGCGTATATATTCCATACAAGTCCTTCAGATAGCTGATACAGTTTAAGCTAAATGAAATAATTCTGAAAAGATATACTGCAGCTTAATTAGTGCACTAGGTTGTAGTTGAGTCCAGTGGTTCCTTAAGGTGCGGTTGACCAGATAAGATACTCCCAAAGGTAAGATTCCATTTCTAGGATTCCAACCCGATTCTCTTGGGTGAAGGTCAACTCTCCTTCAGTCCATCACCGTCGCCACATATATATCTATATGGCTCACCATCCTAATTCAATAAGATAGTATATGTATATAGGTCACCGTCCTAATTGGTTAAAATAGTATATCCTTATGGATGAATACTTTTGGACTCTGTGCACCTCATTGTCTTTTTCTGTGCCCCTTTGAAAAATATAATAGGATTATCCTTACCATCACCGTTCTGCACATCAATGTGTCATCCTATTACTGACAAGGTGCTTACATTAATTTTAGGCATAAATATATTTATCATCCATCTTCTTACAACTAATGACAACTTGCTTCATCTTTATATTTTCCAACAAAATTGTCACAAAATAGTAAAGTTTATGCAATCATGGACGGCGGTACAGTGAAGCAAACTCAAAATATAAAAAAAGAAAACACTGCGGGCGACTCCCGTTAAAATTGCAGTCAAACGAATCCTTAGCGTAAAAAAAGAACTGCATTTGGTCAATTCTAGCTCAATGGGAAACTGCAGGACTCTGCTCCAAGTTTCAAAGGCGGCTAACACTCCAAAAATGCAGTTTAATCTTCAACCACGATTTGCACTCTACATAAACAATTGATGACGTGCACATATATTCCGAGATTTGCGGCCGGACCAGAGAAGAGAGAGAAATAGAGCAAGAGATGAGAGGGGAAGGGGAAGGGGAAGGGGAGGGGGAGGGAGCTTCTCCTTTGTTTGCGACGGCGGTAGGAAGGGGACGGACGTGGTACAAGTTGTACGCGGCCTCCGTGGCGATTGGGGTGTGCTTGATATGGGTGTTTAGAGCTACCAGCATCCCGGATGTTGGGGAGAAGGGGAGATGGGCGTGGGTGGGGATGCTGGTGGCCGAGCTTTGCTTTGGTCTCTACTGGGTCCTCACCCAATCCTTCCGGTGGCGCCCGGTCTACCACCAGACCTTCAAGGAGGGGCTTTTCCAAAGGTGAGGCTTCATCTTTTTAGTTTTAATATTGTGATTCTTAACTACTTTTAGTTAATCAGTCACTGGAATCAAGCTCAGCTCAGTTTGGGGATACTTTCTGTCAGCAAGTACTGTTGTGACTTGTTTTAATGTTTGATCTTTCTTTTTTCGAGAAAAAAACATTTCTAATGTTTGATCGTCAACCTTCCATTTCATGAGAGAAAGGGGAATAGCTGTGCTAGTAGTTTTGTTAGTTTCTGCTTTTCCGTTCATGTTGCATTCTTCTCTTCTCTAGTTTCTTCTTCTTCTTTCTGATTTAGCTGGTGGATTTTGAGTTTCTGCTTGAAGTTTGGTTTCTAAAAATGCATAGCCCGAGCTACTCCAACAGCACCAATCGAAGTTGTCTATATAAAAAATGCATTACATTTAAAAGAAAAAAGTGCTCTCCATGTAAAGCTAAATCAGTATCTGAAGTTTATAGTTTGTCTATTATTATAAACAAAGTGCACAGTTTACAGCATAGGTAATATCTTTTGAATGAAGCTGGATAAATATATTGGCTAAGCTTGTCTCTGAAAACTGCAATTTTTCTTTTGTTTTATGGGTAACTTTCGAGTGAAAATTTCTGACTTTGTACACTTTTTGTACAATTTCTGACCTAACTTGTTTTCTGATCTCTTAAAAACTAAATCTTAGGTCATAAACCAACAAATGTGCTTCTGTTCTCATTTTGTTCCTCTCTTTTACATCTGAAGCTAGATATGGGAATGATCTGCCTCCTGTGGACATATTTGTTTGCACTGCTGACCCTACACTTGAGCCACCAATCATGGTCATCAATACTGTTCTCTCCGTCATGGCATATGACTACCCTCAGGAGAGATTGAATGTCTACGTCTCAGATGACGGGGCCTCAGTATTCACATTTTATGCACTTCTAGAAGCTGCAAAGTTTGCAAGACACTGGATTCCATTCTGTAAAAGGTTCAATGTGGAACCAAGATCCCCCGCAGCCTACTTCTCGTCACCTGATCTTCATTCTCATAGCTCTGCGAGTGAATTCAATAGCATCAAGGTAATTCTTATGGTCTTTTCTTCCATTGCTTCTCTCCGACAACTTGAAGGCTTTAGTTAAGTTGTATCAAGTACCAAAATTGAATCAGGCAGCTTTTCAAATGTTTTACAAATTTTTGGTGCCTTGCTATTGGATGTAAGATCTGGTTCTTTGCTCATACTATGGAAAATCCATGATCTCCTTGTATCCGTAAATTTTAAAATCTAATATTAGTGATGCAGGTCTAATATGCCTCTCCAATCACTTTACTAAGCTGACATTGTTGTTGTTGTTTCTAGGAAGTGTATGATGTGATGGAGGATCAGATTAAGACTGCAATTGAGATTGGTCATGTTCCGAGCAATATTTCCGAGCAACATAAGGGCTTTTCTGAATGGAATTCACAGACTGCACCAGGAAATCACCAAGCTATATTGCAGGTGAGACATTAATGTTTCTCCTATTTGATACAGAGTATTATGTTCCCAGTTCCATGAATCTCCATGACCGTACAAAATGGTTGTTTTCTTCTTCTGAATTATGTAATGTGGATGACTAATCACAAAACTTTTCTTCTGCAAATCAAACTTGTTTATGTGAACTGCAGTGAGAAAGAAGAGTTTTTTTTGAAAGATAGCATTGCAGTGAGAAAGAAGAGTTAGATCAACATAGTTCATCAATGAAAATTTTTCTGATTTCTAAGGAATTTTTTTTTTCATTTGGAAAAATGATAGAGATAAGCTTTTGAAAGGAAAAATCTATACACTCAGTTTCTTCCATCAAATGATAAAAACTTTGTGTTTGATGGCCTACATTCCCTGCTGGTATTTTGGAGAGAAACATAATTCATTGGGTCATAGAGAACCTGATATAGCACAAGATGCTAAAGGTGAAGAAGAAATTGTGCAGATAGGACCGAGACAGTCTCTTATGCCTTAAAAATAGGATGCCTGGATCTTTTCATCGTACTTATTTGTTGACATTCTAATATTTGTTTCTTCAGATATTAATTGACGCAAGGGACCAGAATGCTACAGATGTTGATGGAAACCTGCTACCAACACTTGTATACTTATCTCGAGAGAAAAGACCTCAATATCCTCATAATTTCAAAGCTGGAGCTTTGAATGCCTTGGTAAATCCATCCAGCCTTCACCAATTTATGTTAGTCTGTGAGAATTTTATATACAATTTGATCTTTTGTTATTTTCAAATCAAACTACCACTAAGCATTTTTCCGCATACTTGACTTATATTTAATCATACATAAGCTTAATTAGCTGTAATAGTGACAAGTTTTTGATGATAAAACAGTACAACTTCTTTCAATAAAAGAGATAAAAATCTTAGCTCCATCAGCTTTGCCGTTTGTACAGAAATGAATTGGCTTCTATTGGCAAGGTTCAGCATTGTAGTGTGTCCTGCTGGAACAAAATTAGTAGCATGAGTTATGTAATCTTAAAACGGTTTGGTTTTTACAAATCAAAAGTGTTACTTGTGCAAGTTCTAAACTTTCTTTGGATTTGTATACCCAGAAGAAATGTCACTCCTTTTCAAGCCTTATGGCAATAAAGGAATAAAACTAGCAAACATTTCTAAAAAGTACTTCTTTAATAAGCACTTCAATTCTTTCCTCGGTTTCCTGAAAGTTTGCTTGGAAGGTTTTCTACAGCAAAAAAGTATGTCTCTGGAAGACTTGAAAAGAGAAGTTCTAACTAGAACATATAATGCACCCACTCTATCAATATTATTACCAAGAACCTATCTTGGATCATTTTATATTAATTTTATTTTTCATCCATTTAGAACGTAAATTTTTGGGCTATCGATATTCAATCATCCAACATAAAATGCAACAAGTACTCACTTTACCCTTGTGCTCTTCAGATTAGAGTCTCCTCTGAGATGAGCAATAGTTCTGTCATTCTCAATGTGGATTGTGATATGTACTCAAACAGTTCAGAATCAGTGCGGAATGCATTGTGTTTCTTCCTAGATGAAGAAAGAGGCCATCAAATCGGGTATGTGCAATTCCCACAAAATTTCAACAATCTTGACGAGAACAACGTCTACGGTGACTATATCTCAGTTGTGGATGAGGTAATGGAACAAGATGAGCTCTTTTTAATCTAGCAGAATTCTCTGTGCATCAACACCCATATACTTCAGGATAACGGAAGCCACATCCCTTCTTAGTTTGAACTCTAGATGTTGTTCTTGAAAATTGCTCAAAAATAGAACAAGAGACCTTTTCTCGGCATCTATCACTTATAGATGCTTGGAATGCTTTCTTTCCTATGAAGGTAGAACTTCCTGGACTGGGAGACTGTATGTACGTAGGTACAGGATGCTTCCACAGAAGAGAGACCTTGTGCGGACGAAAACATAGCAAAGAACGTAGGTTGCTGAGGGAAATGTGGAGCCAAGGTAAAATGAAAAATGCAGGAGAAAACGCAAGCATTATAGAAGAGAGAGCAAAGAGTCTCGCTAGTTGTACCTGTGAGCAGAACACTGGCTGGGGTAAAGAGGTGATCTCTCTCATACACACATAGACACACGTGAGGCTTTGACACATTTCTGATGGTTTTTCATCTTGCAGATTGGTATCAAGTATGGATGTGTTGTGGAAGATATCATAACTGGTTTGTCAATCCAAATGAACGGATGGAAGTCAATTTACTTCAATCCCCAAAGGAAGGCCTTCTTGGGGATTTCTCCAACATCACTGGGCCAGATATTGGTGCAACACAAGCGGTGGTCGGAGGGGCTTTTCCAGACCTTCCTCTCAAAGCACTGCCCTTTTCTTTATGGCTGTGGGAAGATCGAGTTGAGGCTTCAAATGGCATACTCCACATACATGCTGTGGGCTCCCATGTCCTTGCCAACCCTGTACTATCTCACCATCCCTTCCCTTCTCTCGCTAAAAGGCATTCCTTTGTTTCCAAGAGTACGTCGTCACCTTTCCCACCTTTTACAATACTTTGCTTTTACTTCTCAGTTACTAAGTTCATTACCAACGTCCTCAAAGTGTTATTGATACACATTCGTTTCTCCTTTGTTCTTTGTTCACTCACGTTGTGCTAGTTGCACACTTGATATATTTGCATGACCAGATCTCGAGTGCCTGGTTCCTGGTCTTCGCGTATGTGATCATTAGCACCCACGCGTACAGCTTAGGGGAGACCCTCTGGTGCGGGGAATCGCTCCGAAGCTGGTGGAACATGCAGAGAATGCGGATAATGAGGCGAACCACCTCGTATCTCTTCAGCTTAATCGACATGACGATGCTGATGCTTGGCCTAGGCAGGTCAACTTTTAAGGTCACTACCAAGGTCGCCGATCGTGAGGCGTTGGAGAGACTGAAGAGAGGTTTCATGGAGTTCGACTCATCGTCGTCGTCCCCCATGTTCTCGGTCTTGGCGGCGGTTGCGATGCTTAACCTGGTCTGTTTGGTGGGCAGCATCGCAGTGGGTGTGATCGCGGAGGAAACGATGGCTCTTCAGGTCCTTCTCTGTGGGGTGGTGGTCATGCTCAACCTGCCAATCTATGAAGGGATGTTCCTGAGGAAGGATGGAGGAAGGCTTCCCATGCATCTGGCATTTCAGTCATGCCTTGTTTCCTCAGTATTGGTTTGTATTTTTTCCTTATACTAAGGCTCATATGCAAGTACTGAAAGTGACTGTAAAGTTTCAAGTCCACTGATGAGGCATTTCACTCGTGCCTTGTTTCCTCAATATTGGTTGATCCAATATTGTCATAACAGGAATTTGTATTGTAGCAGTTTCTGCAGCAACAGTCTCAGTATTTAGATCTAATTAGAGTAAGACATGCATTTTTCTGATAATGAACTTTGCAGATTCTCCATCTTTTATTTTGTTTATTTATTTTAATTAGGGATCATACTTGGTTACTGAGCATGGTCCAAGTGGTATTATGAGAAAATGGTTTTTCAAGGTGTTTTAATCATTTTAAAAGGAAAAACAAAATTGAAAATTGAGAAAACTAGGGGTAGACTGAACATGGAACTAGTACAGCTCTGAGTAACTATCTCGTACCTTTTGAATGCATAAAAGCAAGTGCCAAACTGTGATTGTTTGGAGAATTGAGTTGTATTGCGTATTCTTTCCCACCTTCTGCAGTACTATTATAAACCATGAATTCTTCATGCTACAGGAATTGAAAACCATGATCAGAATTGAAATAGTATCGACCGTACACGCATCAAGAACATGGTTGCAACTGATTCATGCCGGAGGAAATCCTTGTTATGACACCATAAATAAATGTCACTGACTATTTGTTTTGTTGCAACAGATTTCGACAACATAATCAGAACATCTAGTAAATCTTTTGTTTCTTGTTGCAATCTTAGAAGTGGCATTTATGCACACATGCCAATTATTTACATCAAACAAAAGGACGACCAACTCGCCAATCCGTTTGTGGCAGAATCCATTTTTACCAGCAAATGAGTGTGCCAAAGAACAAGCTTCACTACTGAGCACGCCAAAAGCTACATATGGGCACTTCCACTGGGGCAAGTTTTGTTGGGTTTAAGCAGCAGCTAGAGCGATGCCGTTGCCATGAGGCAAATTCCAATCTTCAAAGTTCTTGGATCCGTAACGGTTCATTCTGAAGAGGAACAAATGTTTGTATCACGCCCAAGCATCGGAACATGGGAGATGATCATACAATCCTACAACAGTGCAAAATAATCCAATTCAACACCATAAGATAGTACGAACATTTACTACAATCATTCACTAAAATTCCACAAGAGTCGTGGTAACATTATAAGATCAAACTATTTGTCAAAAATTCCCTAGTAAGAAGTAACTATAAATAAATTCAAATGTACCCAGTAAACGAGAATATTTCTTTAACAATCTGATGACTAAAGTGGTCTCCTCATACTTTTGAAAAGAAGAACGATATCATTTTTTTGACTATCAAACGACTGAAGTTGTTACTAAGTGTTGATTTTCACTGGTTGGAATTGGCCATCAATCATGATCAATCGCCCTTTGTGGTTTCTGCTGATCAAGTCAGTTTGAACAATCACCCGAATTTTAACGACCACAGGATGGTCCAAACACAACCAAACTAATCATATGGTAATTAATTTTTTCATAGTAAACAAATCAAATTAGTATAAATCCTAACTAAATTAATTATGTAATGATTCATTTTTTTCATACTTGTGGAATCCAAAAAAAAGACTATCAATATAATTATATTACATTCAAATATTCTTAAATAAAATTATAAATACCTCATAACTTGTTGGGTTGCTCCAGTTTGCCATTCCAGTTGACTCTCATCATGCACGTGACTGTACATGATTGATACAGAAATGAACTGACAAGTTAATGGTAGCTTTTGCCGATGCTTCTGCTGTTTAGCATGTCTGAAAAAGGATAAAAAGGATAGGAAGTGGATTAGAAGCACACTTTCTATGAGAACTTGAATGCCAAAAACAAAGTGTGCATAGAATGTGCTTCGGGAATTCATGGAGAAATCAGACCACTCATCTATTACATCAATACAATATAAGTTCTTGAACGAACTATGGGTTCCAAAATCGGTTAAAACTCCATCAAAATTTTATATCAACCAAGACTTTGCAAAGAGATGACTTTAAGTAAACAACTGGCTTGGATCATTCCACCAAGGAATGCATTTGTATCCAGAAATGAATCACCAAAAAGAACTTCACTTCAACCAATGAAGACAGATCACATGACACAAAATTTCACAGCTTGGTGAGCATCCTAATATACCACCAGTACCCCCCCCCTCCCCCCAACCAAAATCTCCATCCCATGGTTCTCCGTCAATCATGACAACTTCTGTTCCAAATAGTAGCTGACATGATGCAACTACCTTGACATGAAGAGATGCATAGAAAATTACGCCTGACACAAGAAAAGGGCACAACTTCAACAAAATCAGGCACCAGGCATGAAGAGGAAGTCATCACAAGCCTGAGAGGTAGAAAGCAAAGTCTGAAAGCTTTTACTTGTAGTGCTCCCATAGATATCTTTGCAATTATTTGTTAACCCATTTTATTTTATTTTGTTCTTGTTTCATCATTTTTTGACATCAAATAAACAAAACAAGAATGACTGCCTATATTAACCATTGGCCACCACTACACCATTACCAAACACCCCCATTCAAAAAAAGTACACAGTGGTGTTCCACTGGAACCAAATTACCAGATGCATCTCTTCACAATCTTCTTGATCCCCATAAGACCTACAATTTTAAAAAAAATTAATGGTATTATTGAACATGAGCAATCAACTGCATCAAGGAATTTATTGTTAGCATACTATATTTGCTTATTTGACCTTTTTCAGTGGGCAAGACAAAAAAGGGACTTCTTACCAGGATTTTAATTATATGAATTTGCAGGACTTAAATCCGTCTAAGATTCATCCATCTTCATGACCGGTCAACTGTTTGCTGAAGACAACTCATGATTACAGTGTCTAGCAACAAAGAGCAGAAATCAAGTCAGCTAAACTATAGTATGATATTATGCCAACTACAGGAATAAAAAATGCAAAGCATCATTTTAACATATTGACATCAACTTTTTTCAGAAAAAGAAAAAAAAAATAGAGATATCAACCATAAGCATGAAGAACATCTTGCCTTCGCATATATGGTCTACAAAAAGCTACCAGACAACTTCAAACAGCAACCAGCCATACTTTTCTCATATACATGGACAATCTGTAAGCAAATGTTGGAGGCAACATACTTTAACATGAGTGAAAGTGAAGCAATCAAGACATTCTAGCGAAACATTTAACTGTTCCCCAATTGCACATGTTTTCCTATATTAAAGATGGTAAAGGAGAGAATTTTCCTTTAATATGCAATAGAATAGCATCAGCGATAAATTAGAAACAAAAAGAATTTAAAAAAGGACAATCCAAATTCTTAGGGTCAAAATACACAAACCTCTTGGGTGGCCATCCAGGAACTGATGCCTTCTCACAGGGCAGATAAAATGATGCAGTAAGGTTATGTCCCCAGGTCATTTCAAGATAACTCTTTTCTTGCAGTGTCTCAAATCATTTAGCCTTTCCATAGCTTTTATCAGCCGTTCAGGTATAGTTTCAGAATTTCCTTGCAAAGATATTACACCTCTAGTTTCCATATCTTTCAAAAGTATATCTCCCTCCAAACTTTTCTTTTCCTTGTAAACAGCCTCAATGAGCACAGCATATGTGGTGACATGAGGACAGAGGAGCTTCTGTTTTGTCTCTTCATACAGCTGCCAAGCATCACAAAAATGCCCTATGCGGCATAACCCTGTAATAAGTACATTATAAGTAATGATATCCACTTTTAGGCCATAGTGTTCCATCACCTTCTTCAAACATAAAGCATCGTCAAGCATAGCTTCTTTGCAGAGCCCATGCATAAGAGTGGTAAATGTTGCAATAGTTGGCATTGCACCTGTCCGCAGCATCTGACCAAAAACAAGAATTGCATCTTCAAGTTTTCCACATTTACAAAGGGCCCTAATAATGGTACTCTCAGCAACTTCACTAGGCACTATGCCCAGGGCTTCCATCTCATCTCTCAGTCTAAATGCACCCTTTATATCACCAACCCTACACTTCCCCTTAATTAGAGCCATGTAATGTGTGTGCTTCATCTCAACTCTTTGATCTATCATTTCATGCAAAACCATATGGGACATATCGAAAGAGCCTTTTCTATTTAATCCACTTAAAACAGCATCATATGTCTCAGCACTTGGCAGCATTTGTAACCTTTTCATACAACTCACAAGTTTGAAAGCATCACTCATCCGAGTCTTGTCACAGCACTTAGTAATGAGCATATTAAAAGTTAACTCATCAGGAACAACACCCTCTAATATTACCTTTTCGAGAAACTTTACACCAATGTCAATCATACCAGACTCACAAAGCCCAAAAATAAGTGAATAATATGTTAAATTATCTGGCCTGAAACCATTTTGTACAGCTGTTTTGTAAAGTCTAAATGATTGTCGCAGTTGTTTTTTCTTGATATATCCATGGATAAGAATGTTATATGTAGCAAGATTTGGAACTAAACCCCTGTCTTGTATAACATGAACCAACTTATCAGCACGTTCCATTAGACCTGCTCTTGAATAACCATCAAGCATTGTATTCAACGCAATAATATCAAGGTCAAGTCTGTTTATATCCATCATCTCATTGAAGAAGAATGTAGCAGCTCTTAGCATGCCTTCTTTTATTAAAGCATGAATTAAACAAGTATGAGCAACATGATTGGGAAAATTTGCTTTCTTTTTCATCCTTTCATAAAGTATAACAGCAGGAACAATCTTCCCCTTCTGGCAAAAGCCATGAAGAATAATTGTGAATGTATAACTATCAGGTATTATGTTTTGCTGAATCATTTTTTCAAAAAATATTAACGCATCATGTAGGTTACCGGATTTGCATATTTCTAAAAGTAAAATATTATAGCTATAGGTGTCAACAGCAAAAGGGATATCAACGATTTGAATGAAAAACTTTTTTGCCTCACGTAGGTGCCCTCCCCTGCACAACCCTTTAAGTAAACTTCCATAAGTAAAACAGTTAGGTGAATGACCTTGGATGACCATTTCATTAAGAACAGAAAATGCTCTTAGAGCATCACCTTTACTTCCATAACCATTGATAATATGGTTGAAACTAGTGCAATCAGGATTTATGTGGACTCTGGTCATGTGTTGCATAAACTGCTCTGCTTCTCTCAACTTTTCAGTTCTGCAAAGGGCAGAAATCAATGAGTTACAAGTGATTAGATCTGCATTTTGGCCCAAGTGACATATATAAGCATAAAACTTCATTGCCTCTGTAATGTTTCCACATGAACAATAGTGATGTACAAGTGTTTCACAAAATATTTTATTTGGAAGAACACCAGTTTTGTGCATTTTGGATAGAAGCTGTTTGATTTCTTCTATCTTACCTATTTTGCACAAACCATTGGCAAGTGCAGAATACGTAACAACATCTGGAGAAACACCAACTTCGTGCATGCTGTTAAGAAACTGCATAGCTTCATCGATCTTGCCCTCTTTGCATAGCCCATCAATCAAAATTGTGTAAGCTATACAGTTTATGAAAATACCTTTTGATCTCATTTTTCCAAAAAGATTAACTGCAGCATCCAGCTGTGATGTCTTACAATATCCATTAAGAAGAGCACCATAGGTTATCTCATTTGGAATTTCGCCAGCAGCTTCCATTTCTTCTAGAATCCTCAAAGATTCATGAATTTTTCCAATTCGACAATAACCATCAATCAAAGTATTGTATGTGATAGAATTTGGTTTAAGATCAAGCTTCAACATTTCTTTAAATATATGATTAGCAACAAGAATCTTGTCTTCCTTGCAGAATCCATTGATCAAAGTATTATATGTACAATCAGTGGGGGATAGTTTCCTTTCTCTCATTTGCTTTAATAGTAGATAAGCTGTAGCACTCCTATTTTCTTTGCACAAGTTATCGATAATCACATTGTATGTGTACACGTCTGCCTTGATTCCCTTTCTGTCCATGCAATCCAACAAATTAAGTGCAGACTTAAGCCTTCGCTTCTTGCAAAACCAATAAAATAATGTATTATAGGTGACAATGTTTGGTACAACACCACATTCTTCCATCTTATTATAGACATAACTGGCCTTCCCAAGCTTTCCAGCTAAGCAAAGTGAATTAATAACTATATTAAAGGAACTCACATCAGGGCAGTTTCTTCCAGTCAACATATATTTGAAAAACACCAATATTGAAGCCATTCTCTCCTCCCTTGCTAGGGCAGTAAGTATAGCATTGCATGTGTGAACAGATACCGCATATCCATGGGAACTGATCAACTGAAAAGTTTCCCTGGCATGATTTAGCATTCCTTCTTCAATATAATGTTTAATCAAAATGTCAAAAACAGATGAGTTGAAGTTGCAACGCGGTAGGGTGTCAATGAGAGAATGAAAAAGTGAATGACACGTAAAGTTACTGTGGGAAAGATGTCTCAGTAATGATTTGGCAGAACTATACATCTGTGCCCTGACTAGTATATGAATCGTAATACAAAAGAATGGAGTCAGTCCACGTAATCCGTGCTGTTGGATGATCCATTTCAAAAACTTCAGAGCAAGCTTCCCATGAACCTTCCTCAGTTTAGCTAGCTTGTAATTCATGTGATTCAAGGACTCCCAGCGGTCAACGGTCAGCATGGTGTAGATACTATCATCAATGTTCTGAGCTGTTTAGAATAGTTTTCATATTTAGGGAGACATGAAGCAAGGCTAAGAGGAATATTTACAAACACTTCCAGCACCAAGTTCCAGGAACAAGAAAAATCTAAGGCCTTAACCCAACAAAAAATTAGAACTCATAGAAGCAAAGCTAATAGTTTTCATCTAATCTACTGAACAACAACGGCTATGGAGAAGGAAAAAAAAAAAGACCATCAGAGATCAGGGAACAGTGACAATGTTCAGAAAAACAACGATATGAAATACAAAAAATCATGTTCAGGAAAAATATACGCGCATAAATTCATGTTTTGGAAAAAAACAGATATAGACAAGGAAAAAAAATCTCTTTTCAATTTTTGGGATATTTTTAAACCCATTACAGGAACAAGAAGTGTTGGGGACATACCGGATGTCGATGTTCTAGACCATTTCAATTTCATGCCACCAGCACCCCGCGCGGCCGAACCCGCCGAACAAGGCGCTGAAGTTGAGAATTTGCGGGCAGGAAAGGAAACCTTTATTGCTGCTGCTTCAGTGGAGGTGGGCCGCCGACGAAACAGCCGTGGCAGCATTCGCTCTCTGCTTGGAGCTTGAAGCTGCGCGAAAGCTGCAGAGCTCGAGTGCTCCCGATGGAACCTCCACCCTTTCGGAGAGAGAGGGGACAGCAGAGGGAAGAGGTGCGACGAGGGCACCAATTCTTTACTATCTATTAATTAAACCTCAACCCTTATAAATTTTTAATAACAAAAAATTTATTTCTACATTTTTCATGATATTATATTTTTATCATATTTATATACATCATAAATAATAATATAAAATAGTTATGAAACGATATATTATATGATAATAATGTTTATTACGATGAAAATATAATTCAAAGCATCCTAAATACATAATATCATATATTTCTGCTATTTTAAAAATAATAACTTTCTTTTTACCCAAAGTTGAGCTTCGATAGCTCGATTCAAAGCCCTAAACCTAGCTAAATTAAATAGTTTTGAGTGGGTTTTAAGAGCTACTGAAATTATTTACAACTGAATGAGTTACGTTTTGAATCCATATTTTAATTAGTGGCGACGTGGATCTTTATCATGAAGATTATTATTATATGTGAAAGTAATAAATGAGTAATTCAATAAACCTTATTCAGGTTGAGAAGCATTTCTAAGATTTAATACTAGAGAAGAACTCAAAACTTATAAAAATAATATAATATTTTAAAAATATAAATATATTTTATAAAATAATTATATGTAATTAAATATTAATATTTCTCAACTAGTTAGAATTTATTAAGATAAAAATGTAATTCAAAGCATCCTAAAAACATAAGATCAGATATTTCTGTTCTTATGATAACAAGAAGTCGTGATAGAACTAAAGATAACCTCACGTACTTCGAACCGTTATATCGAGGAAGATGGTTGAGTGTACACATTTAAAATATTAATTTCTAAAAACCACCGAGCAAAAATTGTAACCGGTCAACCGGCCGTATCAAACAATTGACCTATTTTTTAATCATATAAATTCGAACGAACCCGCCCAAGGCTCGTCCGGTCCATGCTCACCCATCGGATTATCTCCGGCGACGCTCGTGACACACTTGCTCCCCGTCTTTCCTGTCTCTCTGCAAAACGAACCCGTCCAAGCCTCGCCCGGTCAATGCTCACCCATCGGATTACTTCCGGTAAAGCTCGCAACACCCTGGCTCCGACCTTTGCCCGGAGGAGGAGGAAGAAGACGGGTCGGAACGAACACAAAGGAGCCGCGGCCATCACCTCCAGAGCTCGATTTGCAGCACCTCCTGAGCTAGGCGACGGGGCGTCCCCCCGACACACCCCCCCCCCCTCCTTCTGTAGCACTTGAAGAAATTGCATAGGAGGGGGGCCGTTGGGAGCAAGCAACAGGGGAGAGAGACAAATTGCAGAGGGGAGGAGGGGAGGAGAGAAGGAGAGAAATTGCAGAGATTGGAGGGTTTGGAGGGGAATGTAAGAAGCAGAGAGGATGGAGGGAAGAATGGGAGGAGAGGGGCTCCTCGTGTTGGGCCGCCGATGAGAGCTGCCTCCATCGTCCGTGGTGATGGCAGCTTTGAGTTTGTAGAGGGGAAGAAGCGCGTGCAATAGGAAAAGCAAAAGAGGGAAAAGAGGGGTGGGGGAGCAAAGGAGAGGGGGCTTGGGAAGAAGCATTGGCGCAGACGCAGCGGCGAAGGAGTCCTCCTCTGCAATACTTCGCAGGAGATGGGGTGGGAAGAAAAAGGGGGGGTGTGGGAAGAAGCAAAGGAGATGAGAGATGGGGCGGGAAGAAAAACATTGCAGGGGAGGCGTGGGAAGAAGCAAAGGAGATGAGAGATGGGGGGTTGCAGAGAGACGGGGAAGACGATGCAGGGGAGGCGTGGGAAGAAGCAGAGGAGATGAGAGATGGGAGGTAGAGACGGGAAAGACAACGGCGGGGAGGTTTTCAGAGAGGAGAAGACGGCAGGGAGGCCAGAGCAATGGTGGCACGAGCATCGCCGGAAATAATCCGACGGCAAGCATGGACCTAGCGAGCGTGGGTCGGGCAAGCCTGACGGGTTCATTCGAATTTTTATAATTAAAAAATAGATCAATTGTTTAACGTGACCAGTTGACCGGTTACATCCGGAAAATTTATTTTTGCTCCGTGATTTCTAGAAATTATTATTTTAAATACGTCAGTACGTGCAAAACACTCGAAGATTCTTCAACCATTTTTGTTAAATTTTGCTGGCTTGAAACAACACATACTTGGAACCGTTAGGGATAAGATGTACATGGCCTGATAGAACCCAATATAAACTATTTGTCCTCCTTAAAAAGCAACTCACATTACCACCTGTTGGATCTATAATTTAACAGAAGAACTACCTGAATTATTTCTAGGAGAAATTTGATATATAGTGTACTGTGTGACTTTACATGCCAGAAAAAGGAAAAAAAATTGGGGACGAAGCAGAAGAAAGCTTCATGGCGGAGGGGAAAAGTCGTGCAATGTGCAATAACTAGGCAAAATTATAGACGCTAACTTTCTGTGACCAGGGAGATTTGAACAGCTGCTGCTACTTACAATCCGAACAAAGAAGGTGATAGAGACCCTTGATGCATGGAAGGGTGCTTTTGCTTCTTTTCCCTTCATTCTCGTCGAGTTGGTGAATCTGATGATGAAGGGATGCCGTTCTTGAATGTCAAGAACAAGTTTCATGGCAAGACTGCAGCTTCGATCCTACTGGGATTTTCCCGGGGGTCTGGTTGCTCCTCCTACCAGTATTTTCCGCCTTTGAAATCTGCATCAGTTTGGGTTGCACAACGGAATTATGTACAGTTAGATCAAATAATGCAAGTTTGCATCATTAGATAAAATGATCCGGCAGTTGAGAAAATGAAACTTACCTTACATGGCAGACAAAGAACGTCAATCTGTTGGTAATTGGCCAAGAAACGCAAGGCTTAACCAAAACCAAAGCCTTCGCTAGCTTCATGAATCGCTAGCAGCAAACGTTCTTCTAATTGTTCCCTAGAGGAGTACTCCGGTAGATCTAGCTGGTTAAAACTGCAAGTACGTTTAAAACTGATTAGGAAAAATACAGCAACCATTTGAAATACGCAATCAAGCCCCACTAAACAAACAACACAATCGAAGTAGAATATAGCGATCTCCAGCACAGCAAGTTGCATGATGAATCACATGTCTATTACCATGTATGTGCAGAGGGCAGCCTTTCAGGAGCACCATATGCCTTGTGAATCTGAAATCGCTGGGGACCAGAAATTCCCTGCAATGCTTTGAATCCGTCCAGAGGAACCTGGAATTTTTTTAATCAAACAAAAATCTTATTTATCATGATTTGTTTGTTTCAGCAATGACTACCATACATCTAAATTATAATATGATTTTTATTTTATTTTTAATTCGTCATTTTTCCTTAAAGAGAAAACACCGGACATCATATACCTTTGATGTTCCTGTAACAAATTGTAGTAATCTTGCCATGTCCTCCTTGTTAAATGACTTGACAACTTCCCAGAACCATTGGATTACCTTAGATGCGGCTGAGTATCCAGTATATTCTGTGTTGGCTTGCAAATCATCAACTGCATAAAGCAAGATTAATTACACAATTTGTGGTGAAATATTCGAGCTTCTCAATTAGAGAAAATGAGGAAACTCACGGTCGATTTCTGGGAGTCCACTTAGTAGAAGTTCAAGCTCCTTATCGTTGAATATGGAAACAAGTTCCCTTGGAACTAATTCATTGAAACCTTCAAGGAAAGAATTAATTTGTGGACGAATGGCTGTTGTCAATATGTGTTCAGCCACAAGGTCCACATACTCGTGCTTTGTCTCCTCGGTTACTCTGATATTCCTCCCACCCGGTATAAGCTCAAAGTCAGTGACCTTAATCAGATGTAGATACCAGGAAAATACAGATAGTAAGTGGGAATAAGCACAAAACAAATTAAGATTGAAATAAGACATGATTCCAAATGTCATCTCCATCTTCTGCTAGTGCGCAGGCCAAAGTTAGTCATTCATGTCGATGGCTTGTAACTTAAGTTTCAGTTGTTATAGTAGTATATAACAAATAATCACAATAGCACATTCTGAATCAAACTGCACACAGTAAAATAAATCTGTTCTACCCTAAAGTATCAAATTTGAAATTTAAATATATGATCTATTACCTGATTTTTCTCATAAAGAATGTGTTTTTCCTCATCAGCATCCATGCTAAATGTTAAATCTGGAATGTCACTCACATCATTCTGTCCAAAAGAATGGCATCTCTTGAAATATGAATAAACAATGTTCAGGAGGAAGATAGAGAAAAGCTTGACAGTTACTACACACCTCAAGCATCCACTTTAAATTCTTATAATAGTCAGGATCGACTGCTTCAATATCATGATAGGTTACTTTTACACCTAGAATGTGCTTGTAAAATGAACGAGTGAAGTACACATCCATAAGTTGGCCATCAAACAATGCTTTAGCAACCTAAACCACAGAAACATGAGAAGACTTAGAAACTTGCAAGAAAACACTAGCAAGAAGTGCAATTCTTAAAAGGAGGGTGATTGCAGAAGAAACATACCAAACGACCGACAAATTTGAAATAAGACAGATGCTCTGTTTGGTAAACTGAATTGGGGTTGGGCTGGAAAGTTGAGTTGTTCCCAACTGTAGTGAAAAGCAATGCTCCTTTATCAAAAATGACCCTTGAAAGCAACTGGTACCATTCCCTGGTCAAGCCACCAGCATCAATCCCTTCCTCTCCTTGAAATTGTACGGTCAAGCGTCCTTTTAGATCAAGGGTGGAGCGCAACCTTAACTGATTGTAAGAATCCTCCAAGATATAGGCCCGGCGAACGCTTATCCTCAAAGGAGCAGAAAAATGCTGGTCATGCTGTTGCCTGATACGTGAACGAAAATATGCTCTCTTGTTGTCAAAATCAATCAACCTTGGAACCTTTAACATCAGTGAAAGTGACTTCTCAAGTAAACTAGGGTTCTGTCTGACAAAGACATTGAGAAGGCGGCGATGCTTCTCCACAACCTTTGAAAATGTCATGGAACTTGCTCCAGCACACTTGTGGATAGGTGACAGTGAGCTCCCAGCAGATTCCTTGACCTCTCTTGCCGTCACATAACTATCTGGTTGTCCAATAATCTGATTATTTTGAAGTTTTTCACACAACAGAAAAAAAGCTTCGATAAATGGCAATAGCTTTTGTGCTGCAGGAGGAAGAGGTGGTGTAGAGGAGAAAGGACCATCAGTATCTGCAATATCAGGCAATTGAGGCAAGAAAGATGACGTCTGCCCAAGCTGTGTTTCAGTTGCACTTATGCAGTCACTTAATGCTAGCCATAGTGGCTCAAGTGATGAGTTCAAATTCCACAGTATTGACTGTTCCTCATCAATATTAGCAACACCTTTACTGCAATCAATTGAAGCAAGTGTGCTGAGTGTTTGGAGTATGCGCAAGATTGCAGCTCCAGCCAAAGAACTAGTGCCAAGTCCTAGGACTTTTGAATTCCTCAAAGTTGAAAGCTCATCTATAGCAGAAGAACTTAAGCTGTGAGCTAAAGCAGCCAACTGACTTGCAAAAAATTTTCTGTGGAGGGTAACAACCATGGCTAATTTCTTTATCACCTCAGCAGTAAGTGAATACACTTTGTCTGAAAGTCTGAATCATTCATATAACAAATTAGTCAGGTAGAAATGATAGAAAGGAGGTATAGTAAGTCTGAAACATCAGAGAAAGAGATCTAGTGTAAAAAAAATGTAAAAATTCCATGTGCCCTAACTCGAGGGTTCAAAATAAGACAATATTGAACTGAACATAATAGCTCGATAGATTCAGAATTTCATGACAAAGGGAAAAAACACTCAGCATCAGATGTGCTAGCGTTCAGAATCAAAGAGAAAATGTTGAATCCTGATAGTTCAAGACAGTTATTTTTGCTGGCTGTTGATTTCCTATAATGGAATAGAAACATGAAATAGAATAAGAATGCATATAAAAACGGCCAAAACAGATGATCATCAATGCAGTAGCAAAGAGATAAGTGATTGGATATAAGAGAATTACCCCTCATGTGCAAGAATACGGCATAGATTATGCAAATCAGATTTAGGAAGCTGTAAGAATATCTCATGTCGATTAACAGAATGTCTTAAGCATGTAGATGGTTCTTCTGTACTTGACTTTTGGTTTCTCTCCAGACCAGGGTTCTTTTTAGAAGTCAAATTGTCACTTTTGTGGTCAAAGGAACATCCAGTTGCCAAATGTGTATTAGAAAGTCCTGCAGCTTGACTAAAGCAAGGATCAGAATCAATTTCCGTGACAGCATTGCTTACCACTACTTGGAGCAAGCACATGACCTGTGTAAAAAATACATATAAATTATACATCTCCAAGTGCAATCTATGCTGCAGCTTTGACAGACTAGTTAAACTTGATATACCTGCTCAAGATGTGCATTGCTACGCAAAAATAAAGGTCTATCTAGAAGCTTCAGAAGTAGTACTAAAGGTATGAAACCTTTGGTTGAAGCTTCCACAATTTCCAAAGGAGCCTTCATATCAGAAGTCTTCTCTTTACCTTTATCCTTTTGGTTCAAGGAACAATCAGCAGTACCGGACTCTACAGTCCATGAAGGATCAAAGTAGAAAAGAACACTTGCAACAGACAAATGATTTTTTGCTAGATATGTTAGAGTCTCAAGAAGTCGGCGTGACACAAAGGGAGGAAGACCTTTCAAAAAGACAACATTAGACTCCAATCAAAATAAAATATAAAGAAACGATCCTGGGCAGAAATCAGAGAGTGAGAACATACCACAACCATGCTGTGGCCGACCATAAACGACATCCCAGCGGCATCCATAAAGCCGTTGTGAAGTTGAAGGAACTAATTGATCTGGCTTATCAGCTTCAAGCCTGATCATATCAACTAAAAGGCCCACCAGAATATTTCTCGTCACTTTATGTGCACATAGATTCAGTAGAAGTCTTTGGAGAAGGCCTTTGCTGAGGGGCTGCCAACAAGTAGTATGGCAAAGGAAACAAAAGGATAAGCATCTCAGTTAATGATATCTTGATGTAACATACTGAATTTATCAAAATAAACAAATGGTCATATATGAATGTGTCATCTGAGACATCAACAAAATCAACAATCTTCGACCAAAAAAAAGTTGCTTAACTATTTTGATTACTCACAGAAAGAAACGATTTTGTTAGCAACTCCTGAACATTTATCCAATTCAATGAAATCCCTAGAGTTTAAGGGTCATAATGAGATGATGGGCAATAAAAAATATCAAACCTTCTTACTCAGACCCAACCTACTGGCCAAAATAGCATAGTACCATGTATAAGATGGTTTATATTTGAATCATGTTAAGAGCAGGAGCAGCAGCAAACTGTAAGATTTGACTTTTCTGTCTTTTGGTTCCTTTTGTTCTCTGACTTTATTGGTATATTGTGATGTAAATGTTTTTACGGCTGTTTCCTCATCCATTTTTTGATGATATATTGTATCATTTCAGATTGGTGAAATGAATGCAATGTTTTTTTTTTCAAAAAAAGGATTTACATTTTCTCATTGATTATATCACAGATTTAGACTTTATTAACCAGAAGAGAAGTACCTGAGCTAATCGTAGCAAGCGAACAAGAGCCTTCAAAGCATTTGCATCCAAAAGAGGAATTCCTTCTACTTCTTTGACCTTTGACGTGCTCGGAGCAGTAGAAAGCAGCCTTCGACCAATTGTTACTCCCACACCTCTATCCATTACTGTTTGCCTGTTAACTGCTAGTCTCCTGCCATCAAGCCTCTGACTAACTCCAAACAGTGAACTTCGATAATATCGATTGTTGTTCCGCCTATCCCTGAGAATTTGTGCCTCAGCAACCAATGCTGGAGGCAGCCTAGACAGTACTGCTTCAGGTGAGGTCAAAAGTACCTGGATATGAAATAGTTGAGAATAAGTATCATTAGATGATAAAGAAGATGAACATTCTCGAGTTGAAAAGTCAAACCTCTTCACGTAGCTCAGGAGGAAAAGTAGCTATAATGGAAGCATTGTCCATTTCAACTGGTTGCCCTTCAGCTTGCTGAAGTTGCACATTTCGCTGTACTTGCTGTTGAGCCAAAACTTCAGCTTGAATATCTGGAGGAAGAGCAGCCAAAAATTCAGGATCTATTTCTTCTGTTGGGGGTGGGTCAAATGCTGCAGCTTCAGCGGCTTCAGTTGGCCTGGAAGCTTGCTGTGAAGCTAGGACTTCAGCACGGAGATCCTCTGGAAGTGCCTCAAGAAAGGTTGGATCAATTGCATTTGTGCTAGAAGCTTCATTGTTATCATTTTCCCTCTCAGCGAGAGCAGCTTGTTCAGTAACTTCTATAATATCAGGAACAGATAACTCACCTCCAATTGAATGTAAAGCATCATAAGATTGATTCTGAACAGTATCAACATCATTTATATTAACCTCAGCACTTCCATGAACTGAACCAGCATGAGCATCACTTAGTTCCTGCATGCCAGAGCCAGAACGGATAAGGGCCTGACGGCTGGAATGGCAGTCCAGAGATGAATGTACGGTCCCACACTCATTGTGAAATTCTGTGTCAAGAGGATTATCAGCAATGTCACCATAATTTTGCATAGGATGATCCCTAATTGGCAAGGCAGAGGTTGATAAATCAACTTCAGGAACAGTATCCATCATTGCAACACTGGGAGCAGACTGTCCTGGTCCTTCCTCATCAAGCTTAGTATCACTACTAGCAGTAACATGCACATTATCAATAGTGATCTGCCTTGCTTCAGTTGCCGCTTGACTCTCATCTTCAATGACAACCTGTTGTACAACAGCCATTGCATCAGGACGACCAAAATAACCTTCTGTAGGCAAATTCTCAGGTTGACCCACGGAAGTGTTGTTCCCTATGTCCTGATGATGGTTCCCACTTGGTTGAGCAGTGAGATCAACGGTTTCAGGTGCCTGGACATTAACATCCAGGATTGGTGATTTTTGACTAGCCTGGTCAGTTGAGCACTCAGATTTTTCTTGAGCTGGAGTGCTGTCAACTGAAAGTGTAGCACGTAACTGACTCACAAATTGATCTTCTACTGCATGTGCAATTGCAGAAGCATGGCTCCCAATTTGAGGTTGGCCATCATCAGTCCAGCGACTATCACCAGGACCCCTTCTAATATGGTTAGAATCCATGCCACGTGAAAAATCAATTAAATCTGTAGGAGAAGCAGTAGCTAAATCTGTGGGAATAGTACCATTCAAACGATCACCAAAAATAGCAGCAGCATGTTCAGATGGAGCTGTAGTATCAAATATGCTGAGCTGTGATGAGCCAAAACCAGAAAAAGATGAGTTTAAATTTCTGGAAGAGCTACCGTACGTAGACCACAATGAAGTCAACAGTTCCCCTGAATATGATGGTCTCACAAGTAATGGATGTTGAAAGGCAGCCACATCAACCCTTGACAGTTCAAAATTCCTATTGCTATTCTGACGGCTGCGCTCCATACCAAATGGCCGTTGAGGACGTTGAGGATGATACATGTCATCAGAATCTAAGCCCTGAAAGGGATCCTCAGTAATGTCAAGAAGAGCATTCGCATCAACAGGTCCTCTTAGTACTCGAAAGTGATCCAAACCTGTCAAACCTTCCCTCCACCTAACTTCTATAACAGGATTATCTGGAAAACGATCATCATCTCCATCAATCACATTATTAGTATACTCATCATCCATACCAGTATCATTATCATCATGATCTTCCATATCTGTATCTGCTAGTGACAAGGCAGCACCTTCTTCCACAGCATCCTCTTCTTCATCATCTTGATCATCATCTTCATCATCATCCTCAATGTCTTCACCAACATCCTCATCATCCTCATCACCTGTATCATCAATATTCTGGTGATTAATTTGAAAAGTCAACCCAACCTCATTTGTAGTAGGTGTTACACCACCTTCATCCATCTCCTCATGCATAAACTCCAACCCTTCTTCCATAGGTTGACTAACAGTATGATTCTCCTCCACACTTGCTCCAATATTTTGAGCCGTAGATGCACCTTGATTTACATCATTATCCCTCTCACTATGAGAGGATTCACCAAGCAGTTGATCAGCATTTTCCCTGGCATCTGTAGATTCAAAATTTCCATCCTCGTTGTGACTAACATTTTCAGTCACAGCATTAATCTGATCTCCAGTTCTTCCTTGTGTTGAAGTTGATCTTTTCTTAGCAAGTCCATCCAACTTCAGAACTTGATCAGTATTGGCAGCCCTCGTGAGATTTTCCAGAGCCTTGGCTATCAAAGTTATGACCTTTGGAGCATTTGGATGGTCTAGATCAATCACTTGAAGGATGCGGGAAAGAGAATGCACCATTCCTCCATCTATCATGGCTTTTGCAATATCAGGAGAACATCCATGCCCAGGTAAGTTGCTCGATGAAGAATTTCTATATAAAATGGAATTTATCAACTCCACAAAGATTAAAACTTTTTTGTCGGGTATCAGAAAGGAGTTAGATGAATTTCCCTCTTCATTAAGGAAAGATGAAAATTCTTTCAAAATTTCAGTAATAACTCGTTTGCGGCCCTCAGCAGACCTACCACACAGCACTACCAAGAACCAAGATGCTTTTTCAGACAGCTTATCATACAATTCATCTGAGGTTTCAGTAGATTTCTCTGGAGCTAATGGAAGTATATAATGCAATATGTGATGCAGTATGGCACTATGTCCTGACACACTAAGTTGACCACAGCCTTGCAATTGGAATGTTTCAACATCACGTCTTAATATTACCCCCACAGCATGTGTATACATGAGAAGAATATCAGTCAACAGCTTGAGCACAAATGCTGTCTTTGAGAACCATGACGATTTTTCAGAGAGATTATCCTTGTCCGACATTATGGTTTCACCAATCTTTGATTTACCTTTCTCCTTCACAGCTTGTTCATCTATTTCCATGGGAATTGAAGAGCTAGCAACTTCATCTAGTTTTTTGGGTGAAGGATGACACAAAACAATTTCCAAAAGTTGATCAATAACATGAGACATGTTAGCTGGAACTCTCTTATAATTCCTAGAGCATTTGCTTGTTATATCGTGCAGCTTATTTTCAAGCATTCGAATGGACTCAGTAGAAGGGGGTCCAGTTTCAGTAACAGAAGTTCTTGGTTTGTCCTTATCTTTTTCTTTATCCTTTTTTGATACTATATTTGTTCGTCCACCTGATGACTCTAGTTGGCAAACAGCAGCAGCAGCTCTCATAAAAACAGCCGGATCACGGGAAATTAAAGGTGCCATTGATGTTAAAAACAATCGAGGGGAAAAGCGACCAGAATGACCCATTAGGGTCTGCCGCATCTCTAATTCCATGGCAATCTGTAGAGTTTGAGGGTCTTCAATGAGATGCCAAACAATAACAGAAACCAAACTATCAAATCCAGGGAACATACAAGATTTTGGGATATTAAAGAGAGCAGCCAACCCACCACTTTCAAGAAATTGACTTGCCAATATGTGTGTTTTTGTCAACCGTGCAGATAATTGTAGCACAGCTCGCATAACAGTTTCTGGAACATGCTGCTTTATGAATTCACAGGAAATGGACAATGCCTTTTGACTTTCCTCAGGTGTCAGAAATCCAGTAGACTTCCCTAGAATTCTCTCAAAAACATCACTAGATTCTTTCACAGAATGATCTCCTGCAGAAGTTTTGTCAGGAATCAGTGATAAATTTTCTGAAGAAATACCTGCTCCAGATAAATTAGGTGAATACTTACCAGCTCTATCAACAGTGCATGAAACAACTTTGGGTTTGGACTGCACCATACTATCAACTATAAGCAACAAAGAACTTGCAGTTTTTGCTGCAGATGCCTCATGTCTGGGTTCATTCCTTGATTTGAAGTTGGATAAAATATCCAGTACGAAAGAGACAAGACCGTTCTCAGCAGCAGCTTCACGAGTGCTACTCTCTTCATAAAGAAGCAATGCTAATATATGTGAAATTGGACAAAGTGCACCTGTATCCTTGGAAAGATCTGAAGGACAAAGCTTAAGCTGTTGAATAAGATAAATAACCACCTTTGGACAATCTTCTCCTTTGTTTCTATGACAAAGTGCCAAAAATAGATCTGTCAATGAAAAGACCACATCATCAGTCCATTTAAACAATTTTACGGACACAGCAAGAATATCATCTACAGGGGGTGCCTCTCGTTTATTTTCCAGAAAAGCATTTATTGCTGTGTCATTGTTCTCTTCTTTGGATGATTCAAAAGAGTTACCAAGTGAGAGAGCAAGTGCCTGTGCCAATTGAACATCCTCCTGAACAATTTCCTCAGGATGGCTGAATAACCAATCAGTTGCCATCTCAACACTGTTAGTGCCCACATTCCTTAAAGCTTCCTCAGCACGAGCTCTAGTAAAACCCATCTCAACTATAGTCGAAATAGTTGACTCATCAAGTGGAGGATTGGTAAACATTCGACTGGTACCTCCAGTGATATCTTTGCGACCACGCTTCAGATCACCAACCCCCAAGTAGATGTAAGTCAAGATAGTGTTCACAGAGGTAATGAAAGATGGATTGCAATTTGGAAACCTAGGATGATTCCATATAGGAAGTATCACGTCTAAAACTTGTGATTGCAGCATACAAACAAATAACTCAGGATCCCTTGGCACCGGGAAAAGACCAATTGACAACTCAGCTGCAACAGGCTGAACAAGCAGCTGTGTATCTGGAGAACCAGCTGAGGGTAGCAGCAATGATGAATTGACATGATATTCTAGCAAGTAGCAATAAGTCTGTAATGTATCCAATAGCCATGATCTATGAGATGCTTTGTCAACCATAAAGTTCTCCTGATCAGATCTGGAAGGTGGAACTGAAAAAGGCAGAGTCCACAGAAGCTGGCTTGTGGCCTCAAATGTAGTCAAAAGCTCTTTGAATGTTCCATTTACATAAAAGCCATTTACCAGTGCAGTGTTACATGTGCGGCGCCTGTCAATGGTGATGGCAACAATGTCTTCTACAACCTTCCCAAGATAACGGCATTTCACAGACAATGTCAATTCAAGTCCAGGAATGGAATGTCCAGGATAACTAAGAGCATCAAGAAAAAACTTTGCAACAGCTGTGACAAGATTCTTAGAAGGAGGACTAAGAGAGCTGGAATCACCCCGTCGGGCTGATAAACCCTTTGCAATAGTAGCAAGGAAAGAACGGATTGTAAGACCAACTTTCTTCAGAAGATCTGGTACAACAACATCTGCACTTCTGTTTTTAAAATCTTGAATGTGGGAGTTCTCTAATGTACTAGCAGATCCCTCTGAATCTGTCTGTGATGCATCTAGCTGCCTATAAATCCTGCCACCACGTGCACGTGACAGTGAATGTCGGCCATGACGGTGAATACTTCCAGAAGAATGAGGAATGGATGCAAGATCACGTTCAGTCCTCCAACGAGCAGCAAAACTGCTCCTCATTGAGATAGGATTATATCGAACCACAGGAACAAAATTTCCATCATCATCACTATCCCTTCCCGTAATATCAGATCCTGAGGCATCTAGATTATTATCGTGCTCATTAGCAGGCCGCTTAACATCAGATGAGTCACAACATAAAGATATCTGCCAAATGATTTCCTTGTAAGCCTTGGCGAGCTCCTTCAGGACATCTGCATCTGCAGAACCCAACTCTGAGCTCATACTAGAGGATCCCTTCAAAAGAAAGGTGGATAGAGACAACAATCCTACCAAGCTAGCAAGAGACTTCAGCACTTCTATTTGCTTTAGATGTTCAACTTCGACAAGCTTCGTCTCAGAAACTGAACTCAATAGTTCATTTGTCAACTTAAGATGCTCCTTAATAAATGAAAAGACAGCCCTAGCCAAAGCAGCGGAATTTTGAGCCGAACACTTTTTGAAGGCATTTGATACACTTTGACAGATAGAGGTAGAGGTGGGCACAACCTGCATCGTAAACAACTTAAGAAGGGCTTCAATTCCCTTTTTGTCAATGAAAAAGTTGATGGTATTTGCGTTCTGTAGAATGGGTGCAAGAAGGCGAGCAGTATTGCCAATGTATTCTGGAAGAAATAACCCGCCAGACATATCATTCATCTGGTCTGAAGTTCCAGTCTCTAACATTTCTCCTTTATTAAGTGAAGTAGACACCTTTTCTTCACAGTCAACATCCATTGGAACATGACCTGAGGAGCCCTGGGATTCAGAGTAAGATTCTGAGCAAGATCCATATTTTGAAAGTTTAGTGAGAATATCAATAAGGACATCAACACCAGCAGCACGCAGCACAGATGAATGGCGCATTAATTCATCCAATCCATTGGACAGGATTTCCAATGATTGGTCATTAAGGGCCCTTAAATATGATACAGAAGTAAAGACTTTGACAAGGCACCTGAGAGCATTGCGATCTTTGACCAATTGAAGACCAGTGTTGTTCAAACACAATGCATCTAGGCACTGCGGAATGCAGCTTACTGCTTCACTTGAACAGGGTACGCCATTATCAATAGCATCAAGAAAAGCACCAGGTACTTGAGCAGCAGAAAGGACAGAGAAGCATGTAGGATCTTTGTGTATAAGATCACTCATAACATTTGCAGCAAGTGAAAAAACCCCACCACCAAATTCTTTTGCTCTCCTAAATATAATGCACAAGCATGTTGGTAATATACTCTCCTCAGAACCGTCAACACGAGCAGAGCTTCCAGGAACATAAGTTGCAAGTGATATTGTGCGAAGTAGTGCTTTAATAAGTGATCTTCGATCATGTGTAATTAAATTTTCTGAAGAAAAAGGTTGCTTCTCTAATTCAGACAAACTATTAATTATTTGTTTTCCCTTGCTGTCCTGCAATGCTTCCTCTCCAGTGTCATTTGCTCCCCTCTCAACATGTGAAACTTCAACCTTAAGACGTGCAATGGCATTATCTAAACCCCCCAAATCTCTGAACAATGTCAAAGAAGGATTATGATAATCCAAGAAACCTTCAATTACACGAACTGCAGTACTAACAAGATGAAGGTGCTTGGAGCTGGTATCCTTAAGAAGAGGTAAAATACTAGGTATAAATCCTGCTTCCTGCAGAGCTAGGGAACCTGGAGTAGAAGAGACCAATATGGAGATAAGGGCTAACAGTGCTTCAGCAAAAACAATAGAAATTCTCATGGAGCCACTGGTAACAGAATCTACTGCTTTCTGCATAAGGTTCGGGAGGGTCCCTCGATGACTCCCAGCTGAGACAGAAGACAAAACCATAGGTTGGTAAGTTCGATCTTGATGAAGAGCAACCAGTGAAAGAATACCCAGAATTCTGATTTTTTCTGGAATTTCATCTTCATAACCTAACAAAGATAGCAATTCACTGATAAACTCTGGTGCATTACTAAAAAATGTTGCCAAGTCATCAGCATTATTGCTCGCTTGAGCAAGAAGAATAAAGGCATACAAGCGGATACGAATGAACTGATGTCGAGCTGTCAAAGAACCAAAAGCTTTTGCAAATCTCAGTCGTGTTAGTAGTGAAAAGCGTAAATTAGGAGGTATATTGTAGCTCTTCAGTAATTTGTGCATAATTTGACTGACATCCTCATTGTCATTACTGGTAGTCTGTAGGTGAATCACCTGCCACCCCCTGTTAGCATCATCAGTACTGTATGAGTTGTTTGATGTACCATTAACTGAATAGAATTCGAAATGAAGTGTGGAGCCAATATCATAAGCCACCGGGTCACACCCATCTGGTAAAGAGCAAGCAACTAATCCAAGCCCATCTTCCTTCCCTCCCCAAGCTTGTGAGAAAGCAAACAACTTTGACCTCAAAGAAGCATCTCGTATGGAGCACTTTCCTACTGTTTTTTTCAAGAAAGCAGTCAATGTTTGAAGGGTTGCTTCAACAATGTCTGCATCAGTTGAAGCTAGAAGCAATGATAGATGCTGCTGCATTTGTAAAAAAATGCAATTAATAAGCAAGTCATGCATATCATGCAAACTTATTGTCCGGAGTATAAAGCTAGAAATGATATGAAAACCATCAATTCCTTTCTGAAAAGAATTAAAAGAAAAAAAAAAGGAAAAAACATACTTCAAATGAACTGTAGAAGTGTTTGTTTGTGCAATTCTCCAAGATAACTCTCATAACCCGAAGAATCTGAAGGACAGCATCCTTAGGAAACAATGGGTCTGCATTAAGAAAGTTGTCTTGTATCTGCAAATCCTTTCTTGGTTTCACATACTTCTCAAAAAATGAGTCAAAATGATTAAAAAGGTCAATCCAGTGATGAAAATCTCCCTGCATATAATTAATATAGGCAGATTAGAAACATATTGAATTTTGATCTGGCATTAGAGAAAATGTGGAAGACATACCTTATCAAATTTCCATACAAAGTCCTTTAGAGATTCTTCTATATTCTCAAATGCAGTAGAAGTGACGTTATTGATAAAGGATTTTATATGTGGAGGCTGTAATAACAAGAAGTAAACATAGCATAAGCATATCGAGAACAAAAATAGACAAACAAATGTAGGATGGGTATCAAAAAGCAAGAAATGTGAAGGTAAGAAAAACATAAGAAATAAAAGGAAGGATAAGGATACGCAATCAGTGACTACAGAGTAATATGACATTGGAGTAGTTTATAGTTTGAACCAAGGATGTCAGCCACTATCTTGTACTGGAAGGCCCACATTATGCTCATAATCATTTCTTTGATGCTGACCAATGCAGGCCACACATCTAAATTCTCATATTGAAAAAAATATTTTATTTATTAAAGGTCATATTAAACTACCACAAATATAGCAATAGACCACACATCTAAATTCTTGACGCAAAAAATGTAAAATGTTGGATAACTGTTCCTTTTTTCCGAAGGAAAAATGATAATTGAACATGTCCACTGTGGATATCATGGTATTAACCTAGCTGTAAAATAATGTCGCCTGGTATTACTTTTCTTTACTTTATGAAATTGTTCCAACAAGAACCAATCATCCCAAGCACCTGTCTAAAAAACCACAAAATACAGGCGTAGGCCCTCTTGCACAAGTGGATAGCAATAATCGACAACAACTTCACAATAAGCCTGCTACTTGAACTTAAGCTCTGAAAAAGAAAATAGAACAAAAAACATGTAAACTTTTTTTTTCTCCAGGTACGAAGAAACAGAATATGGGCGTACGAAGAAACATGATAGGTTAGCACAATAAAAGAACCCTACATATGGAGTATTTAAAAGGATACCATAAAAAAGAAATATCGCGACTTCTACTGGCCTAATTTCACTATGTATGCAACGAAATACTGAATCAACAATAAGAGACCTACTCAGTATATGTGAATTTTAAATGCAAGAAGAAAAAGGTCCAGTTTTGGTATTTGAATAAAGTAGGGACAGACTGAGAAACAAAAAGCAAAGCTTCAATTAACAAATAAGAAACAGCAAAATAAACTGAGGATCTCACTATACAGGTGGCACCATCTCAAGAGGCCAAAACAAACATGACATCCCGACAGAGTTTTCCACAGATAACAAAATCATAAGTTCAGCAAGAGAGCGTAAAAACCTAACTGTTCAATTGTAGAATATTTTTCCATAGGTCGGAACAAGAATTATTTGGTAGATAGAGTATAGCCATCACAAGAATTAAAATTGCTGCAGCCATGCCGAATTCAAGACCATAAAAGGATACAGCTTCGGAAGAACAATGAGTCGGGGGTAGTCCAAGGGGAGAAAAAAACGAAATAAGGAGTGATCAACCGCCCACACGTACCGTCTCCAAAACCCTTCTCTTCTTAAACTTCATCTCGAAATTCGCATCGCCAGGAGCACGACCGCCGGACGCGGGGGCACTCCGTCAGAATCCTGCGCCCGATCGCTGCGGAGCTGCGCACCAGCCACGGAATTCGGATCGGGGCGGACGGCGGCGACGGCGATCGGATGGAGGTGAGGGCGGCCGGCGATGCGGCGCCGGAGGCGATCCAAGGGCGCGACTGTGGAGAGGAGGGCTGCGCAAGGGTTAGGGTTTCCGTCGCCCCGATGCGATCGCGGCGGGTTGAGATGAGAAGGGGGGGGGAAGGGAGGGAGTGGGGAGGGGGGAGGTGAGGGGAGAGAGCGAGAGAGGGGGATGATGAAAGCAAAGCTGGGAACGGAGGGCGAATGCCCTATTTATATATTCCCGTGGTCTTCACGGGAAAAATTAATTAAAATGTGAAAGAAAAAAAAAATGTAATCAGCGGAGAATGGAAGCGGATTCTCCTGAAACGCCGCATGTGATTTAAATTACTTGCTTACCATTTCTTACCAAAATAAAAACTACTTCCACAAGAAGTTATTGGGATAACAAGATAAATTATATTCTTCAAGTAAAAATGAAGACCTAAAACCGTTGCGCCTGCGTATCTCCACGTAAAACTCCCCCATATCATATAGTTATATAGTTAGATGTGTTCCTAAATATAACTTTTCTACTATTTTTAAAAATAAATGTGATAATTTCTGTAATTACTTAATATTTTATGTTCCAACTAGCTAAGCTATCTAAATTGGCTCTACAATTTAATTTTTTTGAAAACCATGTAACTGAGTTAAATTTCCATAACGAGGACTTTTGATGGAATCTTCTCTCTATATCAGATTATTTGTCAAAAATCACTAGGTAAAGTATATATTTATATTATTGACACCTTCTTATTGAGTTAGCGTTTAAAACCTGATCAACCCAGCTAATTTTGAAAGTATAGCTTTTCTTTTCACTGCTAAAACAAATCCAAATCGAAACAAAAAAACTTACGTCCGGACTAATCAAACGGATTCGGAATGATCATTTGAGCTGAACTTAAACTTCCCTTCAACAGTTTTTTTCAAAGCAGCGTGGATTGCTGATTATTTTAGTAGCAACTTCTACTGATTATTTCAGTTGGTTGGAACAATAATTTTAATTGGTTAGAACAGTATACATTTGAGGTAACAAAAACATATTTTATTTTTATCATCTCTTAATGATGTTGTGGAGCTTAAGATTAATTAATATTATAAAGTTTCTATCCGGTTTTATATGGTTTTCATTGATAGTTTGCTGTAATAAATATCACTAATTTTTCAGACATTACTCATTATAACACAGTGATAAAAAGGATCACGGTAAAAAAAATCATCATTGTTACATATTCAGCTACAACTAAGTTGAGTGAACAATGAATCTCAATTAGGAGGAACACATAGGACAAGCTGTATATAGAAAAGTGTTCTTCGGAGAATAACCGCTAAAATGCAAATCAAGGGCTAGTAAAATGGAGCTTACATACAATCATTGAAGGAAGGAAGGCATCCCATCTGCTACACTGCATGCAACATCATCAGGACGGCAACAGGTTAATTTTTGTTAAATTAAACGCCTGATGCATCTTTTGATAATTAAATAACAATTGCCTAGTCAACCCTCAAAGATAAGGTCATCAACAGCAGTTGATATTTACAAGCCATTCCTTTCACATAGGAGGGAAACCTCTCTAGCTGCATACCTCTTGGAGTAGCTTAACGCTTTCTAATATTATCATTCAGAGCAACAACTGGGTCATCGATCCACTTGACAGTCACATACAGCTCCCCACACTCCACATCACAAAGCCTCAGACGCATCTCCAGCACAATCTCTCCGTTTGTGTACGTGATGAAGCTGTCGGTCAAGAGGCAGTTGTCGCTGTCTGGTGCCACTTTCCTCAGCTTGGTCTCGCCGGTGGTGAGCTTCAGCGCCCGCTTGAGCTTTGAGGCAGAGGCAAGGGGCTGGAGATCGAGGAAGGCGTGGCCCATCTTGTCGTCGTACTTGAATCTGTCTCGATCGAAGACTTCCTGAGAGGAAGATGGTTTTTCCATCATACATACACACCACGACCATGCAGTTCCCATGGACATATATAGATAATATATGAACCAATTCTAAAAGCTGCTTATCTAGAAAAGAGCAGACGGTTGAATATTTTTTCAATAATGATTGGTGTGACAAATCAAGACTTGTTCAAACAATAACCTCCTGGTTCTTTATCTAACTGACCTCAACGCAGAAAAATGAGCCAAATGTGACAACAGGTTGAAGTCAAGACACAATCCAAGGCTGTTCATTTCATCTACTCCTACAAGATGTCATGGTATTAAAGTATGTTTGCCAATAATATTAAATATGGGATGAAAAGATTGCAGGGCACCCCCGGGGGACACCCCTACACCAGGTGAACGCAGGAAAAGAAATTTTCCGAGTGAAAGTAACAGATGATATTCTTAATCACATCGAAATTGAAATAAAATAAGTCTCAAGAATCATTGAAATCTGGAGAGAAGCGTATGAGTTCTAAGAATGGACTTCTTTACGAATAAAGGGAAAAGTTTAGAGAGGTCATTGTCCAAAAAACACAGCATATGAAAATAAATTACTGAGGAAGTGAGCGCAAAATTAGTCATGCAAGTCACGAATATTATTTTTTTATTGGTGATACAAGACGGTTTCAATTCTGGGAGTAACTTTGCTGAACATTTTAACTTTGAATGAATCAATTACCAGTTTTAGCACACCAAGAGGTTCTTTCAAAGAGAATGTTATCTCTTCATTCCATACTGGATTGAGGCAACTGTTGATAACCTTTGTCTTTGCACTCTGATTCAAAAGAATAGTCCAAGTAAGCGCACTAAAGATATGGAAACAGAACTCTCTCCAGTTAAAGCATTTTGTCAACAAGAGGAACTGAGAAGGAATTAGATATCTGAAACATAATTGATAAATGAACCATATCATATTGTTAGAATGTAAAAACAGATGATACGTATCAAATTTTGCACATAACCATGATAGGTAAAGCAGCATCTAGAATATACAAGAATCACGCAAAACATGCAAAGGATAGCATAAAAAGAATGCTTTTGTCTTCTTCTTTCTTTCCTTCTCCGAGCCATGGAATCAAATATTATTAGATTAATTATCATTGTATTTTTTTAGTAAATAATATTGCATGCACTTCTGCAGCAGCATCATTTGACCATTTCCTACTAAAAGTATCGCAGTGACAAGGAGCAGAAATGGCATGAATTGATTAATTATCGACTCTGGGAATAGCAAGGAAAGCTACAGCAGCATCATTTAACCATTTCCTACTAAAAGTATCGCAGTGACAAGGAGCAAAAATGGCATGAATTGATTAATTATCAACTCTGGGCATAGCAAGGAAAGCTAAGTTCTGTTACAAATAACCTTATCTGACAAGATTGCTTTTCTTGCGGGAAACAGTATTTACAATGCCCTAAAGAAATTGAAAGCCTAGAGAAAGATTAGGCATTGATCTCCAATGAATCGTATATTTTTAATGAAATTTAACGAACTTAGTGAGTATTGAACCCACAACCTCCACCCAATTTCTCTAACCAGAGGCGCTATCCCCGGAACAAGCATATATATTTCTCAAAATACTAACAAATATTTCATTACAATGGATGCATGGCCAATAACAAGCAACTAGGAGATCAGATTTTTAAGAAAAATTGAATTTTACATTTTATAGGGTAGCATGGAATGCAAGGGGAAAAAAATAATCATGCCGGTGATCACATTTGATCTCCAAAAAATACTCCAATTAACCAAGCAAGAAAGAATTAACACATTGCACCGCATCAAAAAATCAAAAATAAAACAAGGTATAAGCACTCGCCTGCTTTCCTAATTTAACCACGACATAGGGATCGCTGCTAGTGAAATCCCTGATCGCCAGACTCTTTCCTTTGATGACTAACACCTTAAGAAGCCCAGCACCCTCCTCCATCACTGCTGTCAGACAGCGAAGTTGGACCTTTGATATAACTCCTCAACCTATCGAACAAAAGAGTGTCACTCACAATGTCAGGGAACGGCTATCCTCGTCCAGCTGCTGCCAGGAAAAACATTTTCAACCAAAGCCCGTAACATCGAAGCATAATCGAATGCAGAAGCCATGTTTTAATAAAGAGTTGACAACCAAAAAAAAAAGTATTCTAATCCGTACCCTAAAACAGCGAGTTCAATGATCCAAAAAAAAAATCCAGACAAGGGAAGTGGAAAAGTAATCAGTCGACCTCAGGGGAAGAGGGGTTAGAGCAAAAGGCCGCCGGAAGAAGATTCTTCAGTAAAGCGTACAAAGCTACTTCATGTTCCAAACTTTTACCAGCTAAAGATTCAAATTTTAGTCAAAAAGGAAGTATAGGAACAGAAACCCCAATAGACAAACAGGAACAGGAAACCACAGCCTCAAAAAACCCGAATTTGCAAACCGAACTGGCCCGAACGCATCAAAATGACAAAAATTCGCCTCGAAAACAAAAGGATCCGAAGTTCCGCTCTCTTCCCAACAGCAGAAGCAAAGAAGAAGAAGGAGGAGGGGGAGGAGAAGAAGCCAGGAGAAGTTACCTCCAAGGAAACAAGAGCGGAGGCAGGGCCGAACGCGAGAGCGATAAGGAAGAGAGAGCGGGCAGAGCTGGCTTTAATGCGGCGGGTGAGAGAGCATGCCGCGTCTCGGCGTGTAAAAGGAAAAAGAAAAAAAAAACCCACGTCAGGGAGGAGGATGCGCCCGCAGGAGAGTTCAGCGTGCAGCTGCGAGACACAGCTCCTCAAGGTTTCAACGACCCGACGTTTCACCCATCGTGGGTCCCACCACCTCATGCTGTCATGGTGTAAGCGAGAGACGGGTGGGTAAGAGAATCGGGGGAGGAACGCATCGGGGGCGGTCGCATATTGCCGAGTCGCGTCTGGATCCACGCGCCGCCGCGCATAGAGAGTCCGCCGTGCGACCCACCGCGGTTTCCCTCGCTCTCTCTCTCTCTCTTTTTTCCCTGCCCTCACGTTAAAAATGGTGGGCAGCGGTCTGCCCCTCACTCGTTTCCACATGGGCGGCGGGTCCCGCGTGGCGTGGGGCCCGACGAGTCGGCAGCGAATGGGTACCTCGGGAAAACACGTGGCGGTTCCGGAGGACATCTAATTCACTCGGATCGTGTTGACTCGGTCGCCGCCGCGGACGAGCGACGTGATGTCAGCAAACAGGTGGGTGCTTTAATTATGTCATGTATTTGGGGACAGTGAGGGGACTCGGTCTACAGTCAAAAAGTACCAAAGTGGGAGGATGAGGATTTCTTCATTGCGGTATTTTTAAAGAATAAATAAATGATTAATAAAGGTCTATAGCATCCCATAGCCATAAAATGTCATCACACTAGTCAAACATAAATGACTACGCTATTAACGTTAAATAATCTATGCTCACTTTAGGATCTTATTTGGCAACTAAATATTATTTATACTTTTAAATAAGAATGATCTTAAAATTTTATGATAAAAGAAAAGGCTCTTGTGGTTTGGAAAAATAATGCGTATATATATATATATATATGTATGTATTGGTTCACCGTAGTAAAGATGGAGTTTAAATGGAGCATGCAGGCAAGCAAAGTAATAAGAACAAATTGAAGGATAAAAAGGTAGCTTGGGTTGCATGGTTTACACAGAGAAGTGGACAGCTTGGAGCCGACAAAAAGAGGTGAATGATATATATCATTGTAGGACGGAAATGATAAAGAGACAATAATCATACTTCGACAGCGTGTATTCTTGAAATAACAAGCAAAGAGAGGAGGCACCATCCACAGGACCGGTTCCAGGCCAGGGTGTGCCGCCAGGAGAAATAAATGTAGGAGAGTGTAGTTAGTTCCTAGTGAGAGTTTAGAAGCAAAGCTTGAAGGTGGAGCCTCGCCTCTGCTGCTGCAGCCAAGGACTCTTCGCCGGGATTATCTTTTGCAGCAGCGACGGCAGCCACGTAGGCGATTCTTGCCTCTTCCATCTTCTGCATGTCATCCTCGTCGATGTTATCCTGTTCGAAGAAAATAGACTTGGCTAATTAGAGATTGAATAAGGTGTAACACTTCTCACATCACATACAAAAAAGCTCTGATAATTGAAGTGCATTTTTGTTGTCGAGCCATGCTTTTGGCGAAAGCTAAAAAGCATTGATCTGCTGTGAAACGAGAGAATGGCATCTCATGGTTAAGAGAAAAGGAAACAAAATATTCACAAACAATTGTTTCTATCTCATACTGGAGAGACAGGACTTGGTTTCACATAAACCAAATTCAAAGCAAACCATTCAAATCTCGACGATTGATCCATGCCAAATAACAAAGAGGAATAATCATTGCTAATGGATAATTTAGAGCTGGATCAAACGATTGATTGTAAAACAACTCCTTTTCAGAAGAGATCTCCTTCGATGACTAAATCTGCAAAACACTTCCAAAGGACTACACATTTACTATCGACAACGGATTGGCCTTCGCAGGAGACCTACAGTACTAGACACCACATTTGAAAACAATAACAATCAGAAAAGTTTTTTTCAGCCTTGCCTCTACTAGAAAATAATGAGCATATTCCACCTTACTATGGACAAACCAGCTAAAAAGGTAGCAAACAACAAGCCACATCAAGTGTAAGAACAAGCTAATCTCGAAATAGACTCTTCAAGTTAAATCAAACTACGCAAGTATATAATACATGCAAGAATTAATATGAAGACCTGGTAAATCTCGGGCCTTTTTTCTGGCTAAAATGGTCAAGTTGGTCTTTTTTCCTTCTGCTAAAAAAGGTCAAGTTGAAGCCTGTCAAGAGTTCCAACACAAGAATCAAGCTTATGCCCATGTGTTTGTTACAGGATCTAGGTTCAGGGGTGATGATTAATGTAAAAATGGTGGGGGGTTCAAAAGTAGAAAGACTTATTTAGTAAGGACGGCATGACGCTGAATTTGCCTTTATGAAACCAACTCAGTGAATCAGCAGCGACCGAACCAAATCCTAGCCTGTGAATCCATCAAGAAGGCTGAAGTAAACTCTTAAGTTCAGCTGTCATGTTGACATGACGGGTTCATGAGTTGCCAACCTCTACAGGCTACGACAGTTGGCACTTAGCAAGTACTAAAAGAACTATATCGAATTAAGTACCTCAATTAAAATGACCAGATTTAATATTTCTTACTGCAATTTAAAAGAAAAAACAAATACTATGTACAGAAGCTGATCCACCTCTAAAAATGCATCGTCGTCCTCAGGAGATTCATCTGGATACGTCTTGGATAGTTCACCAAAGAACCTCATATATGCACTAATCTCAAAATTTGTGGAATTCAGAACCCCCTGAAGTTCTTCAATTTTACTATTTAGCTCTGTCACTTCCAGCTCTAATTTCTCTAGAGCCGAATGCCTTTCTTCAAGTTTAACCTGTGTGCTAAAAGAATAGATGCATCAGTAAAAAAAAAAAGGAATTTGCAAATCCAGTGAAAACATAATGTATTATCCTGGGCTTAACTATTGGTCCAAATGCAACGGTGAGCATCAAATTTAACATGTCCAGAACCATCAGAAGTACCGTTTGACAAAAATCAAAAATAACAGAGGATATAATTTCTTTAAGTAATATTAAATATTACCTGACAACAGGAGATGAAACTTCTTTAGTCTATATATCTCACCATAAAAGTAGTTATTTTTAGGTAGTTGGTTCTTGCAAGCCAACATGTTCTATCTCTTTGACAATCTAGGTTATTATAGTAAAGAGATCACATATCATGAGAAGTGGCAAATCGATTGTGGTTGGAGATCATTAAAAACTAATATGGTCACATATAGCTGATTGTGTTACAACTGCATCAAGCATCAGCCAACAGCTAAATCCTTTGTGCTGGATCATGGAAGAAAATAGTCAAGTTATATACCTTTGTATTAGCCAATTGCACGTTTGCGTTTGTGATCAAAGAATCTTTCTCCACAACTTGTTGTTTCAATTCCTGAAGTGTAGCATTAACTGCATTCATTTCGTTCATTGTATCCTTTAAAGCTTTTAAAGCTTCATCCTTTTCTATAAAACTTTGTTGAAGACCACCAAATTGTTCCCGCAATGCTTGCAACTCTTCCTTATTTTTTTGAAGATCTTCAGCTGTTAATGTTTTCGGTGAAAATTTTGAAAAACCAGAAGAACCATCAAGTTTATCTGATTCTTCAATTGGGACACTCTCTCCACAGTTACTTTGTTTTTTGCTAGAACGTGTTTGAGTTGTCATCCTTCCATTTTGATCGACGGCCTGTGCTTTGGAAATAATGGTTAGCTCAATCATATACTTCTATCAATAGTGATCTCTTTATTGTCAAGTTTAGAAAGTCAAGGAGAAGGGGTATATTGTTTAGCAAGAACTAACTAGTTGGAACTAAACAAAGAGTCTGGCAAATAATCCAAGGAAATCTTTGTGCAGATATGGATGTGCGGCATGTATAGTCCAAATATGGTACGGACTATGATAATCATCTCATTCATCTGGAAATTAAAAAAAAATCAAATATAGCAAGCTATACCATGTGCATTGTGACATTATACTTCCCTTTTTTCTACCTTGTAATTATTTTATTTGATGTTATTGACACAGAGGAAACAGAAGTGACAGTGTAAATCAACTATTATTACATAGCATAACCTCATAAAGAATACAACTTTCCTTGAGGTATTCATGACAATTGTTAATGCATTGTATAAATTCGACCAAAAAGCAACTACAAAGCAAAAGGAAATTAGCAAACTATATTTGCAATGCAAGTCGAAAGCTGGGTTGTAAGAAATGCCCGCGGGATTTGCTTCCTAATAGCACAAAGAAAGATGACCGAATGATCCAATACTGTTTTGTGGTTCAAACTCCGTGAAACTTACTGTCTGTTAGTTTAAACTATACTCTGGATAACATGAATTCCTTTTGTTCTGCGTGGTATGGTAGGAACTATATGTTGGAAAGTTGGCACACAGTAAAGTTAAACTTTAGGTTTGTAATTCGTCATCAAAGTCTTAGGTGTCTTCTAGACGATCTGGTTGTTAACAAGATAGAATATGCTCTTCCCATGATAATAGGAATTACTTTTGTTTTGCCTGATATTTTCGGGCTAACTTAAATAATACATTTATCATATATAAACTTAAGAATTAGAGCTGCAACCATTCATTCAAATTTATAGGTGTCTGCTAGTTTTTTTCTGGTTATTTACTCTCTGATAAATAAAAGAACGTTGTCATATATTAGCACCCGTTCACATTTGACCAAATACAACGGTCCTACCAGTTCAACACAATTTTTTATGTGAACATTACATCTTTCGGAATGAGGAAGAAATGGGGAACGAAAGAAAAATAAATCACGAGCTCTCACCTTTTGGGGCTGCGAAGGGGTGGGTGTGTAGGCCATCGACGCCCGACGCCTGAACGAGGGGTTCGGCCTCCGATCCTGTCTCAAATCCAACGAATCCCCCGTAAACTTACCGAAGGACGAACCAGAAAAACAAAAATGAGGAAAAGGGGGAAGAGATGGAAGGGTCAAGAGGGAAAGGGGCAGCGACCACGAGGGACTCGACGAGGGGGACCATGTCGACGAGGCTCTTGAAGAGAACCAGCTCGACATTACTGCCGCCATCTTCCTCGGGGGCATTCTCGCAGCAGGGGGACGACCGAGCAGGAGGAGGAGGCGGCGGCGGCAGCGAGGCTGAGGAGGAGTTGGCGTGCTTCTTCGTCCGCTTCTCCTGCGCCACCCGGAGGGCTCGGACGGACGCCATGGCCGGCCGGCTGGGCGATCTGTGCGACGGTGAGCGTAGTGAGAGAGTGTGAGAGAGAGAGCAGGAAAGAATTTAAAAGCACGGGAGGTGCAGGACGAGGAGAAACATTTTACATACCCAAGACGACACCCGACTTTATGATATCTATCCCACTGGTGGCCCCCAAACGTAAGCCAATAGTTATGCCGGTGGAAGACACGCCTAGGAATGCGTGATGTGTGGGGGAATCGCCTGCTTGTGTCTGAGGCAGGCAGGGGGTTTAGAGAGATGTGGTGGGTTAATGGTTAATGCTGCGGACCCCCCATCCCTTCTTTGACGTTTAGAATAATCGATTGGACTCGGGTGATGAATGAGGATCCAATTTAAACCGGATCCGCCTTCGCGTGGGGCGGTAGAACCCAACAAGCACGTCGAGTTAATTAGGCTAAATGATTGGGCCAATTTTACGCTCCGATTTGCTCGGTTCAGTTCGATCCAAATTATATTAAAAAAATATCGTTCGTTTAAAAGAAAGATCTTAACCGGATATAACTAAATTCTTATGACTAAAAAAAATTTAAAAAATAAAATAAATGTGGGATTGCATTATCGCCTCTATTATTTAGTGTATCATTAAAAAGACTAGTATTTTAGTTATAGAATGTCAATGGAAAGATTCCTTCGCTTTACTGGTTATGCATCATGCATCAAATTAGATATGGGAGATGGGATGGTGATGCAGATAGATTTGCACGTATAAAAAAAAAGGCTACCAAATGTATATGCTGGCTTTGCAAGTAGGGTTGGGTATAATTTTTTTGGCAGCAATAGAATCGTTCCCTAGCTCTGTATTTGAGAGATGATTCGACACATGATGGGAAATCTCTCAATTTCCAAGGAGAATAAAGTGTTTTAAGATTTACGAAATTAAAAATAAGTCGTAGATTTAAAACTGACAGATATAAATATCTTACTGCTCTTGTAACCTCCTCATACACAAATTTTTCATTGCTCTATCCGAGCATTTACAGAGTCCTTAAATCTGATATCTAAGTTGATTGCACGATCAGATATTTAGGTTATAAAGAAACATGTTATGTATTTAGTTGATGAAGGAATTTGCTCTATATTTGATGAGTGCACACGAGTATATTTTTTCTACCGTGTACAGAGGAAAGATCTCCGGTAGGATAAATTTATTTATTAATCAATTGCTATGAATTTGTTTATGATTTATTTATTCCAACATATGTATGTATAGTTATCATATCTATCGCACGAATAAACAGAAAACAGGAGTCAGAAGTAATCAAAGACTCCATCATCATGAAACTTAGCTCCATGCATGTGGCAAACGGATGATGTTGATCGCATGAATTATTTGCGAAGCGTCAGGCCATAATATCCAAAAAAAGAAAAATCACATCATCAAACACCCACCCAAAAAGCAATCCTTTAAGCATCAAAAAGGTTTTTCCCCTCTTTTACTCATAATCATCATAAAAAAGGATTGAACATTAAAGCACGCTACTCCTCGACTACATCAAGGAAGAAGAAGAAGAAGAGAAAAAAAATAGAGGGAAAAATACAGAATTAAAGACGACAAGCTATGTACAGGAATTAGGGGGCTCTCGGTCGAGAGTTGCAGCACTCTCCTCCTCCTCCTTCTGAGACGTCGTCTTCCTCTCGGCCTCCCGCACGAGGGAGAAAGGCTCCGCTATGAAGCTGGGCTTGTCATCCCCGGCCATGATCACCACCAGCCTCGGCTCCATGTCCAGCTGCACCACCGCCGCCATCGGCTTCTCCATGAACTCCCCCGACTCGGGGTCCCGGGACGGCCGAGCCGCCGACCTCCAGTGGGAGCAGGCGAGCACGACGAGTGCGGCTGCGATCAGGATCATCACCGCCCCGAACCCCCCGAAGAGGTAGGGCACCGGAGTGTGCCACACGTTCGGGAAGCTGCTGCTTGGGCTTGCCGATGATGATGACGGCATCCTTAATGTCGAAGGCCTCCGGATCTCCTCTTCTTCTTAACCTCCTTGACTCTTCTTAACTTGATTAATTTGGTTGTTTCCTGGTGCAGATGTGGAGGGTGATGAAGGTTTGGAGGATGTATTTATAGGTGAGAGAGAAGAAGTGGGGTGGGGAGAATGATGGTGGAAGACAAGGTGGAAACAAGTATTTGGGCATGAAGTGGTCCTCTTAGCTCACTCTTTAATTGCGACCGATTTGGCTGCCTCTCCTTGCCTTGTTTTAGGGGTGATTTAATGGTTAATGTCGTTTTGTCACCTGTACCTTATTATTATTACTACTTGTTACCAGCATTATAATATAAGAGTAATCAATATAAGCTTCATCCCTCTTTAAGATTAAATCAAGCTTCGATAATTATCACAATGCAGTGCATGCCCAGGTAAATAATAATAAATAAATATTCTACTTAAGCTTCATTACCCCATGGATTTAGCCTTATTCTGTATAAGGTAATATGTATTTGGAATCTGTTCCGACCTCTATTATTAAAACCCATAGTTGGTATGAGGTTAGAATGGATTCCAACCTCGTATTATTCCATACCAGACAAGTCTTTCTTCAGTTAAAATCACATTTAAATCTTAAACCTAATTCCTTTTTATTGAATAAGGTCTTAGATTAATTAGAGTTGTGGAGGGGGAAACCCCAACTCAATTAGCTATATATATGCTGAGATATGATATGATCTCGACAATCGAACAAATCCTCCTCTGATGGTGTGCTGAGTAACTTCACTTACTAAATTGATTTCTGTGAGGCCCAGCGTGCATTTTCAGTGAACAGTGATTGCCAATAATAATATGTGATGCTGATATCATATCATCCACTCTGGTGGATGCTGGCAAGGACTGCAACTCCTCCCCCTTCCTCCCCTCTAGTGCAGAATTAATCAGTATACTTTTTTATTCTTCTGCAAGGAGACATGGTGCCTCATGATGTCAGCACCCGACCCCATTACCTGTTCCTCGAATTAAGCACAGTTTAGAGAAAAATAATTTCAGCTAAGGACATGACAAGACAATTAATATATGTGTGTGTGTGTGTGAAGTTGACTCCTGAAGTGATGACTGAGAATGGATGGGTCATTCTGAATAATTAAATAATCATCATGAGCCTACTTTTAGAGGTCATGGTGGTGGTGTATATATATATATATCTATTATAATGCAGAATAGCAACTGGAATATACAATAACATCAATCACCACTTTATCTCCTCCAATCACATTCATGCAATTAATAAGCTTTTCAAGTTGGCAAGCCCTCCCATAGCAGGACATTATAATTAGAATCCCAAATCCCTGTTCATCCTCGACAGCAAGAAGGGCCATGATTGCAATCTTTGCTTCTTCCTCACCGCTTGAAAATATTTAATCACTGTGATGCTGTGAGTGCTGCTTCTTTATAGAAATAAAACAGGACGGAGAGAGAGAAGAAGAAGAAAACACATTATCCTGTGGATTTGTGCAACTTTACAACTACAAGCCTCCGCATCCGGTTTCAGAAGAAAAACAATAATCTACGAAGCCTCAGCCACAATATTAAAAATCTTAAAAGCTATATTTAATTTTTTTTATAATAAGTAAATAAACTACATACATGTAGATGAATAAAAGTTGATGCTGCCAAATCTCTGTTTACTTTTTGATATGAACTGCAGTCAGAATCTCTTAATTATTATCAATTAATCAGGAATGGGAATCTAAGTAAAGGTGAATACTTGTTCATATTCAGCATGATGTGGTCGAAATCTGTGTGAATTAGCCCACAGATTACTCACCACCCAAACCACTGGCAACTTATTAATCAATCAGTATCTTCATATTTTTTCCTTCTTCTATTGACCAGCAGCGGCTTCAGAGGCAGCAGAAGCAGCAACAACAACATCAAATCGAAGATTTGCTTGCTTCCCTTTTAATTTGATGAGTGTGGCAGTCGCAGCAAAGCAGCATTATGATGGGGAGGAGGGCGGAAAAGAATCCAATATTATGCATGCATTGATGATGATGATAATGATGGCAATAGGCTGCTCCCTTCCTATTAATTCTGATGCTGTTCAATATATGATGTATGTTTGATGCTGCCTCCTCTTCAGAGGGATTAATAATTAAGCAATATATCGATTGATGTGGCCCAAAGCATCAAATCGCTATTTAACTACTACGTACCTATTTATTCTTCTTCAAGTTTTTTTTTGGATATGCCTGTCTGCATCGCCGAGGAATTGAATGATAACCTAATTAATGAGATATTTCGCTGCAATGCCCCTTAACCGTGCCTTTTGCTTGTTTAGCAATATTTATTATTAATCTACATGATTAGAATTAGTAGAAATGTTAGAGGAATACTTAGGAATAAATAAGTTTATTATCTCTATTAAAATTATCGCAAAAGCTTTAGAAAATTTATAAGAAAAAAGTGCGAGAAAATATTATTTCAATGTAAAATTGTTGAAAATAAAAATCTTCCACGTAGCTTTTGAAAGAATTTGGAGGTCTTGAAATAATAGCCATAAACTACCCTATCGATATATAAAGTGTCACCGTACGTAGAGCAAAATGCGTACAGTATAATTTTAGTGGATCCGGCCCAATAAAATTAAAAAGTGAGAGGCGTATTTGATGGGCCCGTCGGCAACCCTCGGGGAACTCGCAAGTCGCAAAAACACCGCGGTGCCGCCGTCCCGTGGAAAAGGAGATCTGCGTCGCGCTTAGTGCCACAGATCTCTGGGAGCACCGGCCGCCGACGGCCATGGCGATCGGAGCCTACCTAGGGTTCGCGGTGCTCCTCCTCCTGTCCTCCACGCTCTCCACTGCGCTCTACGAGGACCAAGTCGGACTCGCGGATTGGTACGTCGTCGTCGTCTCTTCTCGCTCTCGCTCCCTTTTCCTTCTTGTTATCCGACGATGTTATGGTTTATTTTGGTTCCCTTGATTGGAGCAGTTTATTCTCCTTAGATCGACTGACCCATGCTTGTTAGATGGTCAATTATCTGTTCGCGTATGTCATCTCTATGGAGATGAAATCTTTAGTTGATAGATATCAAAATGGATAAAAAGAAAATTTATATAATCTCGAGATGCTATACAGTGATAAATGAATTCTTATCAACGGAGCTGTCCTGTTGAACCAAAGGTTTTTTTGTATTCCCGTAGTTCTCATTTGTGCTTCCCTGTTTTTCATGGGTTTATTTGGATTATATATAACAGAAATTTAGTAGGTTCTAGATGTGACTACTAATTTTGAAATTATAGGCGCAAGTGGTAATTATGACTTTGCTGTCACTTTTTTAAGGTTAAGTTGTTCAGATCCATTGGCAGAATATCTTTAGAGGAAAAGGAATCTATTAAGGAAAGAAACCAACACATAGAAGAATTGGAAATAACATTGTATAGTCTCTCCACTACTAATATATGTTATATCACTATTGGACAATCGTGGGCATTGTCACTGCTAGCTTCTAAAATAAAAAAGGGAAAAAACATAAAACAAAATGTAGTTTTAAGTCAAAATATTGCTGGTGAACTTAATGGATATTTTAGCTGAGATCTGGCATTTAGAGTATAGTTTTTGGCACAAGTTGTAAGTTTCTTGTAGATTTTTAGTTCACTTTAGTTATCAGTCAAATCTAAAATTACTTTACCCTTGGGATTACCACAGATAATAGGATGTTATGCTAGAGAAAAAAATTATTTTTGAAGTGATGTTGAATGATGTTGGATAAAGTTAACCATAGACTGAACATGGATTACAGAAGAGGCTAAGATCCAAGTAGTCTTAATGTATGAAGCCTCATCCTTGAACACCAAATTTATGTGACCATCCTATCATTTTGTTATCAAAGACTAGAAGAGATTACTAAAAACTATTTGGTTGATAAATTTTCAAAAACAGCGGCCCTTGAGATTTTTTGGGAACAACAAAACACTGTTTTTCAAGAATTCCCAGTTTCTAATTTCTTGAGGGTGACTGAAAACTGCAGCATCAACTAGATACTATGTTATTCTCTCAAGCTATACTCGCGTAACCTTACTGTTGTGCTATGGCTTGTCCTCCATCATCGATTGTTTTGCATACATGCATAATACTTATACATGTATGCATCATGCTAGCACTGAGCTATTGTATAACTTGACTCTTCTCCAGAGATGTCAACTATAGGTGCAATTATTTCTCTAATTCTGGAACTCTGGCTAGAGATGCTGCTAAAATTTCAGTATAGTCTTTTTTATTTAAGCGAACAAGTAAAGAGACTCATGTGGTTGGATCATAATGGTATCATAATGCGATGTTAACTTAGTCTCTATGTGTCACTAGGAATAGCTTAATAAGACTACCGGAACCTTTTCCTACTATTGGGTTTTTACTAAAACACTTAGTTAAACAAAGAGCACCAGAACAATTACAATCTAATGTTTATCCAATGATGGTTTATGTTGACAAATGATTATCAAACTACAGGCATCAGAAATACATTGGGAAAGTAAAACAGGCTGTTTTCCACACTCAAAAGACAGGGAGGAAACGAGTAGTTGTTTCTACAGAGGAGAATGTTGTTGCCTCTCTTGATCTCCGTACAGGCGATATATGTGAGTTGAATATTCCTTTTGTGATATCTAGTATGTTAGTCTTCTTCAATCCCCTTATTGTCTGTAGTGTTATGTTGTGGTTATGCAGGAATTCTTCTTTTTCTTAGCTAGCCACATTTTTAGTGGTAGTTATTTCTCTTATTTTGATTTGCTTTGTCATTTTTACTAAACTTCAATTGGATTGAATTTGTGCAGTTTGGAGGCACATGCTTGCAAAAACTGATCATATTGACCAAGTCGACATTGCTCTTGGGAAATGTAATTTTCTCCACTTTGTTTGTTGGAATTTTGATTGACATTTGATTTTATACTATTTTGTTATTTCTTGTATCCCTGATTCTTGGCACATTCTTGCAAAATTATACCTAACTAGAGGTGAAACGTCAACCAGCTTAAAGACTCAACTAACTAAAAGATAGGATCTAGAACCAAAGTTGGATTTTGAGCCAATAAGGTGAAATCTAACCTGACAAAGAAGTATTTTCTAAAACCAAGGAGCCAAAATGGATCATCAGTTTGACTGTTAGTTCAATTCTGTTCAATCTAGTTCATAGTTCATTTGGGTTATCAGGAAACATTTATTAAAGCATTTTTTTAGGTACTTCAATGATGATGAGTGAAATCTGATTCAAATTAGATGAGCCAGGTTAGGTGAAGATACTCCAGCTTAGTCACTGATTATAATGTATAGTTTATTTTTGTAGAGTTGAATATGATTGTACTTTTTTAAACCAAAAGTGCAAGTTATGTTCCTATTTGGGTTTTTCCTACAGTATATCTTCCGCTGTGATCAGAATATCTTAAAGTTTCCTGATTTAATTGATCAAAACTGGAAATATGTAATTGGTTGATGATGATATTAGTTGTAGCTCATGCAATCATTTTGCAACAATATACAGTCGGAAGGTCTTGTAGTACCAATGCACATTTTCTTAGCTTTCTGATAATTTGTGGTCTCTAGTAGCTATTTGTTACTATCATGTGAGCAAATTCTAACTTAAACAATTTTTTAAAAAATTTATCTGATGTTACGTCCAGTGATTGTGAGGAGTAGATATTATTACTAGTCTCTCATTAATTCTTTTCTCCGGTTTGGATCCAAATATACGATTTTATCATGTTGGATTCCATCTAACAACACTCCTGTAAATAGCAACAAAATAATTGGCTATAGGTGGTTATGAACATAAGATTGATGGTGCTATTTTGAGTTTCTTTTATATGTACTGTTGAAACTAAACCAGAGATAAAAGTTTTTGTATTTTTAGCAGCCAATTGCAGTACTGCATTTCAAGAATATAGATCCTTTCATATTCTAAATCTAAATTTCCTACTTCATTTCTTAACTTCATCAAGAATATGGCATCAATACCAAATTTGTTATGATTATTTCTTTCAGATGTTATTACACTATCCTCAGGAGGAAGTGTGTTAAGAGCATGGAACCTTCCTGATGGTCAATTGATATGGGAGTTGAATCTTGAGGTTTCAACATCCTCAAAATTCTTCTTGTATGTTCCGGTATGAAGTAAAGAAATCTGTATTTTTACTAACTAAAACTATTACATCTAGGATGAACATAGATGGGCATTCACTTGAATTTTAACCTAGTGCAATAAATTTGCAGGCAAACATGAATGTGGGAAAGGATAATTTGATTTTTGTTTTTGGTGGATCATCGATTTGTGCCATATCAGGCATGGATGGGCAGATTGTTTGGAGGAAAGAGTTGCCAATAGATAGGTATTTGTCAACTTCTTCTATGTATCTGTCTTCTATTGTATCCGTTGATATATTAATTTACTTCATATTTTTGTACATGTGATTGCAGCTTAGAGGTTCAGCATGTTTCTCAGTCTCATGACAGTGATACCATATATGCTGTAGGATTTGTTGGTTCATTGGAAGTTGCTGCTTACCATATCAGTTCAAAAACTGGGGAGGTGATGAAGCAAAGCAAGGCTTCGTTTGGAGGTGGTTTCTGTGGTGAAGCATCACTTGTTTCTGATGATGTGATAGTAGCATTAGATGCCAGCAGATCATCATTAGTACCTATAAGCTTCAAAAATGGAATTGTTAATTTCCACCAGATGCACATTTCAGAGCTAGTTCCAGAATTTCCTGGAAAGGCTAAGATATTACCTACAAAGTTCAATGGCATGGTTGCCCTAGATATTGCATCATCAATAGCTTTCTTAAGAGTTAAAGGTACCAATGAGTTGGAAGTTATTGAGAAAGTTAACCAAGCATCCATCATTAGTGATGCTCTCCCTCTATCAAAGGAACAGCAAGCCTTTGCAGTTTTGCAGCATGATGAATCAAGAGTTCACTTTAAGGTTAAATTTGATAGTGATATCACAAGTGAAGTTCTTAAAGAAACTTTCCACATGGACAATCAAAGGGGAAATGTTGAGAAGGTTTTTATTAATAGCTATATTCGAACAGATAGAACTCATGGATTTCGGGCTTTAGTAATTATGGAAGATCACTCTCTCTTATTAGTACAGCAAGGTGAGATCGTTTGGAGTAGGGAGGATGGGCTAGCATCTATTGTTGGTTTGACGACATCTGAACTACCAGTCGAGAAGGAAGGTGTTTCAGTTGCAGAAGTGGAGCACAACCTTTTTGAGTGGCTCAAGGTACTTTCACTTTGTTAAGTTTGTTCCACATTACTCTAATCATGTTTGCTCATGTTTACATTCTGGGGGTTCTTAATGAAGCATCATTTTCACTGTATTTGCACTACTCATTGTTCTTTATATTTAATGATGCGTTTGTTCTCTTATGAAAGGGGCATTTCCTGAAACTCAAAGGAACTCTCATGCTTGCAAGTCCTGATGAAGTGGCTGCCATACAAGAGATTAGACTAAAAGGTTCTGAGAAAAATAAGATGACAAGGGACCACAATGGGTTTCGAAAGCTTATCATTGTGCTGACTAGAGCTGGAAAAGTTTTGGCACTACACACTGGAGATGGACATGTTGTTTGGTCTGTCTTACTTCCTGATCTTCGCAGTTTAGGAACATGTGGAAATCCATCTTCTTTAAGCCTATACCAGTGGCAGGTACCCCATCATCATGCAATGCATGAAAATCCATCTGTCCTTGTAGTTGGAACATGTGGGCACAGCTCAGGCATCTTCACGATTATTGATTCTTACACTGGGAAAGTACACAAGGCTTTGGTACTTGAACACTCTGTGCAACACATAATTCCCTTGCCCTTAACTGATCCAGCAGAACAGCGCCTCCATTTGATCATAGATGCCAACCTCCGTGCTCATCTTTATCCAAAAACCTCTGATTCTGTTAAAATCTTCATGCAAGAGATGCCAAATATTTACTGGTACTTGGTTGATGAAGGAAAAAACATAATTAGAGGGTATTCACTAGATAACAGTGAGCCAAACACAGATGAGGAGTATGTCTTTTGGGCTAAAGAGTTGTGGTCTATTGTTTTCCCTTCTGAGTCTGAAAAGATTGTTGCAACTGCAACAAGAAAAATGAATGAGGTATTTTTTCATCCTCACTTTTAATTTCTTACATTGTTTATCCAATAGCTACAAGCAATAGTCCTTGTAACTGTGTTTTAGCCATTTTTAAATATTTCAACTTCTTCAGATTGTTCATACCCAAGCAAAGGTTACAGCAGATCAGGATGTGATGTACAAATACATATCAAAAAACATACTTTTTGCTGCTACGGTTTCCCCTAAAGCTGCTGGAGATATTGGGTCTGCAGCACCAGAAGAAGCTTGGTTGGTTGCATACCTAATTGATACTGTCAGTGGACGTATTCTTCACCGAGTGGCTCATCAGGGAGCCCAAGGTCCTGTCCATGCTGTAAGTGGTGCTATTTCTTAGCACTAGTTATTTCTGTCTATCTGTATGGCATTTCCAAATGTTAATCTCGAACAGGTTCTACATAAACAATATATTAAATGCCCTCCTTGTCTTTCTTATTTAAGGTTGTCAGTGAAAATTGGGTTGTTTATCACTACTTCAATCTTAGATCACACAGATATGAGATGTCAGTTCTTGAGATATATGATCAATCTCGTGCGGTAAATATGCCTCATGTTCCCCACACATTCTTATCCTTTATTATTTACTTCTAACACTAAAATTTATGTGGCTAATACTTCAATTTCTTTGACAGGACAACAAAGATGTTTGGAAGCTTATTTTGGGAAAACATAATTTGACAGCACCTATTTCTTCATACACTAGACCAGATGTGATTGTCAAATCACAGTCGTACTTTTTTACCCACTCTGTAAAATCCATCGCAGTAACAACAACAGCTAAGGGCATAACATCTAAGCAGCTTCTGATTGGCACAATTAGTGATCAGGTTAGTTATTCCCATTTCAAGAATTATCAAATTTATAGTCCTTGATAGAATAATGGACCAGGCTTGTGACATTTTTCTACCATTATTGCATCACTTCTGATTCTTGGCTATTTTTCCTTTTCTTGGATCCTAGTCAAGATATCTCGTTTTGGCATTGGAGAAAATAGATTGATTACCATATTAGAGAAATAAAAAACAAGACATAACACTAGGAATCTATAACGTTCAATATTGCTTATATTTCAGGTCTTGGCATTGGACAAACGTTTTCTTGATCCTCGCCGTACTATCAATCCCACACAATCAGAGAAGGAAGAGGGGATCATACCACTGACCGATTCTTTGCCAATTGTCCCTCAGGTTTGGTGCTTTTTAGTTCTTCGCTCCTTTTATCATTTTTTTTTCTTTTCTTTTCCTACCAAATTCTTTGCATCTTGGGGTGAAATAAATTCACAATGCATGAACCTTTTGCTATGGGTTGTTTATAGTGGAACTTCTGGTTAAGCACAAAATGTGAAAGAAAGCAATATATACTGTGAATTGCAAATTATTGCAAACCTGCACATATTAGTGTTAGAATAAAGGAGTGACAAATATTGAGTGTTCCTGGTTCTGATAATTCCTTAAGTTCAGAATATTGCCTGGTAATACATCTTTTTTTTTTGGGTTAATTTTCGGGTTAGTTTCACCATCTTGTTGCTATTTTAAACATTTGAATAGGTGTCCAAATAAAGTATCTGCGAATGCTACCTGTATCCTTAGGCAACACCACTTGAAAAAAAAAATCCAAAGGATTTTTACGAGAATTTAGATTTAGCTGAAAGAATCTTTAGCTAAGAAGAGGATAAATTTCCGATAGTGAAGATTCCCAGTATCTTAGGCCAATAATATCCTGGTATTGTGGAGGTTAGCATTAACCTCTGATGCACTTGGGCCCGATAAAATTATGGCTTTCCTATTAGCTGGATGGCTTCTCCTAGTGAACTTTTTCCTTGTATCTTCTCGATGCTTCACTGCTGATATGTATAATATCTATTTTAAATAAGATTTTTCCTGCACATTTAACAGTATCAAAACCAGATTAGATAATGCCTGATCAACCAGGAAGGTATCTCTCAAATGCTTGACTTGACCCCTAATTGTGCTTTGTGTTGATGCGGTAATCTTCTTTTTATTGCAGTCGTACATTACCCATTCTCTTCAAGTGGAGGGCCTGAGAAGTATAACAACCGTCCCTGCCAAGTTGGAATCGACAACGCTCGTCTTCTGCTACGGTATAGATCTCTTCTTCACTAGGATTGCTCCATCAAGAACCTACGATTCCCTCACCGAAGACTTCAGCTACGCGCTGCTACTCATCACGATCGTCGCACTAGTTGCGGCCATCTTTGTGACATGGATTTTGTCTGAGAAAAAGGAGCTTAGGGACAAATGGAGGTAAAATGTAAACTTCTTCCTTTAATTTGGTAATTAGGTAGGGTTGCTGAAAACACAGTGCTGCCCGGTTCTTAGGGCAAGTATAAGATCTAGCGATTGATTATACATTTGACTGGAGAACTTTTGTTATTTATTAGATGATGATCGATACCTCTTTTTGTGTACAAGCCACTAAAATGGCTCTCAAGCAGAATTTTTCCCTTTTAATGATCCAGGAAAATGTTGAATTTTATACCCATAACGGTTGTGTATTGTGGAGCCCAGGATTTGTTCTACTGATTTAACTTGTATTTTCAAATTTAATTAGTTGATTATTTTTGACGTTCCAGATCAGGTGAAATTTCGTCGACGGATGAAATTTATAGGCCCAGGAATTAATTTTCCGGAGTTAATTGTGGTTATAAATAAATGACTCGGAGGGTTACTCAAAAACCCATATCAAACAAATCCTTCGAAGTATCATATGAATTATGTTTAATCAATTGTGTGTGTTCGGATGGAGGATATTATTGATTAATAATTAATGGTTATATTTTAATCACAAACGTGGCTCAGTTCAACAAATAAAGGTTTTATTATTAAATCAAATTTAGCCCACAAAGATAGAATTTTTTTAAAAGGTTTTGCTAATGTTAACGCACTCCAAACTTAACCTTTTCTTTTGAAGAGCGGATTGTTGCTAGCTTATTTTGATTCCAAAAAATTATTTAATATGAAGCGAATATAAGATGTAAAAGAGGAACTATCAATCCCTGATGGCGGAAGAATCCACCTTTCATTGGGGGGAAGGAGTGAATTAGAGTTTATTGAGAGGTCCTCGTTATTGGATGGAACAAGTCATGGAACAGACAAGATCTAGCAACATGCGCACAGAATCTAGGCGCTAAAAATTTATAGGGTACTACTGCTCTCTGTACAACTTCAGAATAAAGGACAATCTCAAGAAGCAAAGTTCTTTAATTGGAGAATGAATATTAATCGTTCGAATTCAGAAGCAAATATTGATATTTCAGTGAATTAAATTCTTTTAACAGGTATGATTATGGGTTTAGGATTTATGATGGATATTAAAATTAAAAAAAAGTATTATAGTTGGACGAATTTAAACTTTAACTATTTGATTTGATGAAGAATTAATGGGTCAAATCGGATAAAAAACGACCAAATATATCAAACCTAGATTAGTTAGACTTAAAAATAATTAATAACTCGATCAAACAAATTTACTTGTTAAACCGATTTATTACCTTCTCCCCACTGCTTCATTGATGTACTTGCTTGCCTCCCTCATCAGTAGGAGCTAAGTTTTTTTTTAACTTAAGTATTGAATCGAAAATCTCTTCTTTTTTCATATGAAGCTCAGTTGTTTTAAATAGACTAGGACTTATCAAATAGTATACTATTAGGAAAAGAGGTACTATATTTTTATATTTATATAGTTTAGAACGTAACATATATTTCATCTTGAAACTCCCTCATCAATCTTCTAATAGTTTGGATCTGCATATGAATACCGTATTTTAAAAAGAAAGAGGAAGGATATAATAAAATGCCCCTCTTCTCTTCCGTGATTCATCAATTCTCGTGCTTTTTTATACTTCACTATAAAAACATATGTAGCAGCAGCAGATGAAGCAGCCCAGCAGTAGATTACTTCACAAATTAATGGTTTGCTTACATATATATTCATGCCAAGTTACACAACGAATGTATTATTTATTACACATAATCCAGGTTAGATTGATGTAAATACTCAAACAATAATAAATAGTAGAGAGAGAGAGAGAGAGAGATCAATCGACGAAGCGGCCACCGCCGGCCGTGGCGTGCTGGCTCTCGAGGTCCATGAGCCGAGCTTCGTGAAACTTTGCAATGAAGGCGGTAGCCTTCCCGTCGACGTCCGGCTCGCCCACCCACCGGCCGCGGTCCTCGTCGCTCGGCCTGACCTTCCTCGACCCGCACCGCGTCTCCTGGCCGTACTCTCCACCGCCATCATCGCCCTCGTCGTCCCTGCGCTCAGGTGGCTTCAACGAGAAGAAGCAACGCGGAAAACGACAACAAGAGTAGCCTCCTCCCATGATATATATACAGAGAGAGAGAGAGAGAGAGAGCGAGGGAGGTCAGATGCTGCTGCTCTCAGGCTCAGCTTGGCGAGTGAAGAGAGGAGGGGGATCAGAGTGATTAATTTATAGAGGAGGTGGGAGCAGTCCGAGGGACGCATATGGGAGAGGCAATAAAGCGGCGGTGGAGCTTGCTCCGGGGTCGATATCGATCGAGGTATACCCTGACCCGATGATCCATCCATCGGCCGGACACATCCACCTCTCATCCGCTCCTCTCCTTTTTTTTTTTTTTGTTCTTTACTCCTGGTTGACTGAGGAGAGCGAGGGATGGAGTTCATTCATTCATTCTCCAAAGTTGCCGGGTTTCATCGTCGGAGTGTTAGGGATTCTTGAGCATTATGTCTTCGACCAGAAAGAAAGGGAGGGGGGGCAAACGGACCCTCATTTCTTAATATTATATTCCCTTGATTACGGAGCAAATAACGGAGGCCCGCCCGGCCCGTCCGAGTCGGTCAACGGTCCAACTCTCAAACTCCCTAAAACAGCACGTGCGTGCTGATTTGATTCATCATCAAGTTGCTAATTACTAAATGCCCCTCTATATATAATAATAATAATAATTAACATTTGTACGGAAACATGAGCTCAAACCCCTGGATTTTTTTCATCCTTTATTATATATATACATGTCCGTAAAATACTCCTCCATCCCTTTCTCTCGATGCAAATTGCAAATAGGCCTCCTCCATTAAATTAAATTTATTTTGACGGTGTCGGCAGCCTCCTCAGAATAATAAAACTAGCCAAGTTTAAGTATTAGATCCAAAGATATACATGATAAAAGCTCATTTAACATATGCACTCGTAGAAAATATAGAAGTTGTGCTTGCTTTGATTAGTAAACGACGCGCGCATGTTCTCAAGCTCTCATTTGGTGAAGTGCAGATTAATAAATCAATTGGACTGCTAATGTGCATGTGCTGCTGGCTAAACTGGTCAAGATTTGGAATGTCTTGGATGCTCCTGAAAAATAAATTTCTTCCTCTTTTTTTTCATAAATCTACTTTACTCCTAAAATTTGAATTTTTTTTATAAAGAAAATGCAACCCTAGAAAGGTTCAGGGTTAAGTGAAAGCTTCATTAATTCTAAATCTAACCTCATTCTTTTTCAGCAGTCAACTTAATTACGCACCGAAGAAGGCTTAAGCCATACCACATTATATAATATACATATATATAATAATAAAATAGTAGGAGGGGAAGATTATGATCCATAAAAAGGCAAAACTAGCAGCAGCGACGACGGTAGCATCTGACACTGGTGGAAGTGGAAGCGGGAGGACTTCACCTGCTCCTCCCCCAAACTCCACTCCATCTCCAGATCCAGATCCGGAATTCTGCCTAAATCCCCGTTTCTCCTCCTCCTCCGCCTTCGTCTTCAAACAAAGATCGATCCACTCCGGGGTTCCCTAAACCCCCCACATCTCCACCGACACCTCCCCTCTGCAGGTACGGATCTGCCCTTCCCAGCTCTCGTCTCGCTTCTTCCTCTTTTGCTCTTTTTCTTCTTCTTCTCTCTCGTCGGTCTGTGATGCCTCTATGCGTGGAAAAGAAAGAGAGGTCGGGAATTCTGATCCTGCTCATGATTGCTGTCGGTGGCTGGTCCTGGTTAAGGTCAGGCAGCACGGATTAGCCGCTAATGAGGGAGATTTTAGCGGAGTTCTAAAGGCATTGTGGAATTGCATTATTCGATGGACGGCTAAAATAGGGTTCGATCGAGTTGCGAGGCTGTGAGAACCATGTTCTCGACCAAATGCCTCTCTTTTTTTCAGGGTGATGGCAAGGCATTTTGCATTTCGATGTCCTCCCCGGATGATCCTGAGGGGCATTGGCTTGATTGGGATGTTGATGACTGAGAGCCATGTGCTCGGTCAGATGCCTCTTTTTGTCATGATGTGTGCTTTCTTAGTCTTTTTTTCTCTGGATGCAATTATGCTGGGTACTTTTTAAGACATTAGATGTGAATTCTGTGTTCCTTCCCCGACGATTAAATTCTTCTGTTCTTGGCTGGAGGTGGTAGAAAAAACACCATTAAAAGCCCCGGAACCCACATATATGTGAATGAACCAAACGATGACCCCATTTATGGTTTCCTCTTTCCAAGCTTAGTGAGCATGGAAACGAGCTCAAACAAGTCTCTGTTGCTTCAGGCCTGTAAATGAGCTTGTAATTTAACTCTCAGTTAGAAATGGACATGAGAGTTAAGATTCGAGAGTAACTAAAATATGAGGTTATGATTCTCAAAATTCTCTTCAGTGCATACTTTGGCTGAATTCCTTAATTTAATCTACAGGGTCTCTTCTGCTATCCTTCCTTTAAGTTTGTGGTGGTTGGTGTTTTATCAACTTCACGACTGACCCTTTTAACAATTATCTTTCTCTTTTGAATTCATGTACCGTGCAGATTGTTGTACAGCATCGTGAGATCACATATTTCTGAAGCTACCTAGCGGGGGTTGTTTTTAGTGGAATGCAGAAGCATAATTTACAAGTATATAGTAGTTTCTAGCACCAAGCTTCTCCTCTTCTTCTCTATCTCCATCCCCATGAAGTCTCATTCTCCAGAGCTTCAAACCAATGGGAACAGACCATTTTATCTTCAGATCACCTCAAAGACGGTTCTCCTTCTGACCATCACCTTTTTCCTTCTCGCGGTTGTTCCGCTGTATATCTTCCCTCTCTTAGCCACATCACTTACATGGAGAAGCATATCTCCTCCTCCTCCCCCCATTTCTTCTTCCAAAGATCCAATAGCTAATCTAAGAGGGGCCAAGCGGTCGTGTGATATCTTTAGAGGGGATTGGGTGCCAAATCCTAATGCACCTTACTACGATGAGTCCTGTTGGGCCATCCATGAGCACCAGAACTGCATGAAGTTTGGAAGGCCAGACACTGGGTTCATGAAGTGGAGGTGGCGACCAGATGACTGCGAGCTGCCAATCTTCAACCCAGCGCAGTTCCTGGAGTTGATGAGGGGCAAGTCCATGGCATTCGTTGGAGACTCCGTGGGGAGAAACCAGATGCAATCCTTGATCTGTCTTCTTCTCAAAGTAAGTCACTTTTTATCTAATAGTTAATTACTTACGCCATGAGTTTTTACCGTCATGCTCTTTAGTAAATATTTTTCTTGCAGATATATTGATATTTGATCTGCTAGTGTTCATAAAACAAAGATTCTTATAATTTTAAGCATTGGTAAAAATGAACTTTGGCATGTTAAGGTATGCATAATTTCATATACATACCTATATATATATATCACCGCATAAGTCTCATTATGGTAAGACTATCAAGAAAAATTTCTATATTATATTTATTCTCAAAAGATTTTACTAATATGTACTGAAGAAATGGCGTGTCAAAAACCGTAGGAGAACAATAAAAGCACATGACAGAGACATACATGGATATTTTTCTTTAAAATATATTATAAACCGGTGACTATTTGCCCCTCATCATGCAATAAGACATTTCATAGTATCAATAATTGATAATATCTCTTAATAGATGAGACGCCCGTCGTTGGTGAAATTTGAAAGAAGCCTTGTCGTTTAGGTATCTATCTAACCACAATTTATATGTATTGCTTTTAAATCAGTTGTCAAGGATTGTCATTACATTTTAAGAACCTGCCAGCTCTACGTTTTGTTGGGTTCTTCATGTTTTATGTCCTCATTTCCTTTCCATTCTTAAATCACCCAAATATCATTTTCCCATAATAATTGTTATGATAGAACCATCTTTTGGAGTGTGGGGTGGACTAGTGGAGTGGTTGACCTTTCGTTGTCCGATCATTTGTGGTGGTACCATACTACCATACACATGCATAATTTAATCCAAGTTGACCTATCAATCATATGCTACCCACTATCATAAATTTTCAGCAAATCTAGGATCATGAGCAACACTTCTATTTATAGATGTCTAATACCGAATGGGACTTGCATAAACCCCAATGCAGCTCTCCTATTACGTTGCTAATTCTTCTGATGAAATAAATGCCATCAATACCGTTCTGTTCTCGCTGTTTTATGATATCTCAAACGTATATGCCGATGGAATGATACAACTCTAATTATTTTTGCATTATAGAAATATGAAGCACACTGTTTCACTGACATTAAGTATACAAGGTTTTACAATATCAATGAAGTCTCCTGCATGATTTATAGGTGTCATACTTGGTGGACGCCTCACACATACAAGATGAGAAGTTTCGACGCTTTTACTTCCCGGACTACAACTTCACCCTGGCCACCTTTTGGTCTCCGTTCCTAGTCAAGGCAAACGAGGCCGACCCCAATGGCCCAACACTCACAGGCCTCTTCAACCTGTACTTGGACGAGCCTGACACCAACTGGACGACGCAGATGGCCGAGTTCGACTACGTGATTGTCTCCGTCGGCCATTGGTTCTTTCGGCCGGCCATGTTCTACGAGAACCGCCAGCTCGTCGGCTGCCAGTTCTGCCTGATCCCTAATGTCACCGACCTACCGAAGTACTACGGCTATCGGATGGCCTTCCGGGCGGCATTCGCGGCCTTCAATAACATGACCGACTTCAAAGGCATGGTGATCCTCCGGACGTTCGCCCCGGCACACTTCGAGAACGGCATATGGAACCAAGGGGGTAACTGTGTGCGGCAGCGGCCGTTCTGGCGCAACGAGACGAAGCTGGAGGGGCTCAACTTCGAGATGTACATGACGCAGATGGAGGAGTTCAACGTGGCCGCGAGGGTGGGGAAGAAGAAGGGCCTCAAGTTCCGGCTGCTGGACGCGACCGAGGCCATGCTCCGGCGGCCGGACGGCCACCCCAGCCGCTACGGCCATCTAGCAAACGCGAACGTCACGTTGTACAATGACTGCGTGCACTGGTGCTTGCCCGGGCCAATTGATATCTGGAATGACTTCTTGCTCTACATCCTCAAGAACGAGGGCGGCAAGCGGCGGCCGCCGATCAGGTAGAGGGCTGAGCCACCAGGTATGTGTTGTCTAATTAATTTGTGCAATTCGAGTGGTGTAATCTATTTGTTCTATTTGAACCCTTTTTTTCGTTTCTCAAAGCATGAAATCCATTGTTGGAAATTTGTAACGATAATAATTATTGCCATTGCCATTCCATTGATGATCATACAAGTAATGTTATAATTGGGGCAATAAGCATTAAGGGGCATTTGACTGAGCTCCATCCATTAGAAGTTAAGGTCTTAAGGAGCACCAAGGTAGGTAATTAAGATTATATTGATGCACATCTGGACTCATTTCGATGCACCTTTTATTTTGCAAAATTGATATGTAAATAGCACGTGGAAATGAATTGTGGCATCCTAATATTTATCTAGAGTACCTTTTCAACAAAAAAAAAATCCTTTTCAAAATATCATTATTATACAAGATAACTTTTGTATAAAACACAAAATAAAAATGTAAAAGAAAATAGATTAGAATGTTTTTTTAATCTTTTGAAAAATTTCCTAAGCTTTTTAAATACAAATCATACCAAAACCTATCAAAATAAGAATCAATATTATATTTTTTCAATATCATAAACATTAAATTAAGAAACAGATAAAATCAAAAAAATACTTTATAATGCTTTGTTTATTTATTTCTTATTTAAAGAAAGGGGTATGGATTTGAATTTATTTATGCATTAAAGTAACATGAGTTGCTAATTTTATCTATATCATCCACGGTAACTTAATTCCCAGTATATCAAGTATGTATTGATTTTTAAAAATATATAGTTTTGATATAAATGGAGATATAATAAATGCTTTTTATCCCTAAATTATATATAATAAATCGAAATTGAAAAATTGTAGGTATTTATAATTCTCAATCCTTTAAAAGTGCCACCTAACCCACCTAAACAGCAGAGTAATTGTTAATAATAAATTTATCTATTTTGGCTAATTGAACTCATTTATTTATAACTTTAACTTTTATAACCTTTATATTTAAGCATATAATTTATAACTATAAAATGTATTCTAAATCATGGATATACAAATTTGACGGAACGGGAAATAAAGAAAGCGGAGACCGCAGGCGGCCGGCCCCCCCTTCTTTTGTTTGGTTATCCATCCGGTCCAATTCGATCGCTCTCGTCTGTCGACTTCGCCTCCTCCATTCTTCTCCCATCGCGTCCGCCGCCTTCTCCCGTGTGCAGAGAGATAGGGTTTCTGCTACGCCCAAGCAAGCGGACGAGATGGGATACGAGGCCGCCGACGACGCCTCCCTCGCCGCTATCTCCCGCGACATCGCTCGGAAGAAGCGGGTACCGTTCGCTTTTCTTTCCAGTTGGCCCGGCTTTGTCTTCTTTCGTTTTTACATTTCTTGTGACTCGATCCTGCTTGCGATCCCATGCCTGACGCTGGTGATTTCGATGTAGACAAATAGGTCGGCGAAATTGAAGCAGTGCAAGCTCGATGCGAGGCGCGAGCAGTGGCTTTCGCAAGGTAGTCGCCCTCTAGGGATTTGATTGGGGAATTTTGGGGGTTTTGTTTTACTTCCTGTTGATCTATGTTTTTAGGGGGATTTCCTGTTGTTTCATGGCCAAAAAATTTGATATAGTTTTGTAACTTTTGGGGATATGCAGTGAGGAAGAAGGAGAGCGGTGGGCCGCCTTCGTCCTTCCCTCCTCCTCATCCGTTGCTTCCTAAGAAGTTGGATCGAAGGTCGAAGGAAGAAGAGGAGGAGGAGGAGAATGCTGCTTCTCTTGCCGATGAGCAGTATGGTTCTCCGACTCATCACAACGAGGACGGTTCACCGACTCATGGTAGTCCTATCAGCGGTTGTCCTAACAATAATGGCAGTAGTGGGAGCAGCTTCGGGTCCTCAGGAAGCATCAGTGATGCGGAAGCAGAGGAAGATGATTGCGAGGAGAGAGGGGATGAGAAAGGAGGGATGGATGATTGGGAAGCCTTAGCTGATGCATTATCAGACACCCATGATCGGAGTCAGCCTGCACCCATTCCCCTATCTCCTATTCCAGATTCTACTGCAATACTGAGCGGCACCAAGGATAACCTCGCGAACTTGGCAACGAACGATTCTAAGCGGACGGTCTCCAGAGCATGGAGACCGGACGATGCTTTCCGCCCACGGAGTCTTCCCAACCTCTCAAAGCAGCGAAGCTTCCCAGTGAGTATGGAGAGACACTTTGCAGCAGCTGGATGGGCTCATCATGGCATCCTTTCAGCACCAACTTCGTGCCCCATCTGCTATGAGGACCTGGATCTAACGGACTCAAGTTTCCTCCCCTGCAACTGTGGTTTCCGCCTCTGCTTGTTCTGCCACAAGCGGATTCTTGAGGCTGATGGGCGCTGTCCTGGGTGTAGGAAAAATTATGCTCCAGTTGGAGGTGGTGAGACGGGCATTGGTGGTGGAACGCCACCTTTGCCTCTCCATCTCTCTCGTTCCTATAGCATGAGTTCAAGAGTCTAGGTAGAGGAGGTTTACCGTGCCTTTTCCCTTCTTTTGTTCCAGACAGTGTTCTCTATCGAGGAGATTTGTGCATCTTTGGTATTTTCATAGTTATAGAGCATATATTTGAACTTTTAAAGAAACCATGTGAATATGGGCATAGGGTTTGGGTGTATAAGAACTGATTTTGGCAACTTAATCATGGCTAGCATGTTCTTTTTCTATTATGGTCAACGTGCTCATGTATGTGACTGTGGAAATAAGCATAGAGAGGAATATATAATTTGTTGCAACAAGTTATCCTTTGAGGCTGAAGTATGAACCTTCTGCTGAATTTACTTTTGGACTTATATAAAGTGTAAATGATGAAGAATTACGTATATATTGCCAATAATTTTAATAGTCTAGTTTCTTGTAACAAAAGAAGGGACTCTCAATCCCTGTATCATATTGCATGTAGCATTTTCTATGCCATTGAAAATTTTAGTTCCTGCTTTTATTCCCTTATATGTTCTTTTAATGGTGTTGTACTGGTTCCTGTCGTCGATTTCTTTTATGAATTGAATGCTGCCGCTGATATCTACTATTAGTTAGTTGCATTTTGAAAGGAGAAAGGCTGTGGAAGTTTCTTTAATCCTTGTTCCCAAAGATGGTAAGTAGCTCAATTTTATTTCTATTTCCCTTTTTTTTGGTATATTGATATTTGATATAATGCAACTTTTTTATGCAGATCTTTTCAAGTTATTAAGTGCATCTGTTGTTCCATTATTCACCATTAAGAAAGGTATGCTGTTTCTATCCCATGATAGGTCCTTTATTGGATGTATAAAGGTATCGATGCATAGGATATTTTTGTTTAGTGTGTATCCGTCCAGTTTGGTCTATCGAACCATTTGATCTATTATCAATCAAAAGATACAGCATTTTGAAGACCATTACTCAGAGAAGTGGCTTAAGAAGTTGACCATTTACTGTGAAATTTATGCATTGACTTGTCAATGTTTTATTAAATCAATGTTAATAAATCAATGTTTTATTAGATGTGGAACTTGTTACTTGGTTATGGCAGGAACATTACATTGGTTATGGCAGGAACATTACATGCGATGCTTGTTTTATTTAGAGCATGCAATATATATACATCATGGAAAGCATTATTTATTGTATTCAAGAATGAAAGAAAATGTGGGATTCTATATGAAATGACAATAGTGCAGGAGAACTCAAGAAATTCCTTGCGTTAGATAATGGTATGATTTCATTTATCAATAATGATAATGTGCCTGATGTATTCTAAATGAAATAACCTTTTTTTTTCAAAAGTTTAAGCTGGTAGGAAAATGACTAGATATTTTATTCTCAACTCAACCTGACTAGATAATTGTGTAGCAGTAACTTTTCAGTTAATGTATGCCTTGGTTTTCCTTTTCGAGTTAAATATTTAGCTCGCGAAGGTTTTGTTTTATGCACATACCTGAATTGTTTCTCATCTTCTTCCTCCTCGCCTGTAATTTCAAGTCTTCTTAAGTAGGTCATTCTGTACATTTTTCCTGGCATTTCAGTTTATTATTTCAAGTCATCCTATGGATGAGGTTTTTTATTGCTCATGCTTTCTTTGCATGCATTAATTTTCATTTATTCCATCGTAATCTCAAAGATAATGTAACACAGTGCGCCAGCTTGCAGGAGTATCAGTTCTTCATCCGACTCGAGGGCTCAAATTCATCACCTGCTCCTCTTCCTTGATTTAAGTAGACCTGTCGGCTTCACCTTGTATTGAAAATTGATTTGGCATACAGTCCTTAAGTTTTTGGCCAATGAACTCATTTTTTGTTTCCCAGGTAATTTTCTTAGCCATTTAGTTAAATAGTTACTCATCGCACTTGCTGTTGATGCACATCATGCCTGTAACTATTTACTATCTTGAGTACCAGAGAATCAGTTTCCTTTGTTTCTTTGATGAATCTTCCTTCCATCATATTTAATGTTGGGGAACCTTCTTGATTTAAGCTTCACCTTGTATTGAAGAACCCTATAATGACAGAATGCCATGTTATTCTTATGCTTTTACTGAATGACATTTTAGGGTTGGGATGGGAGTCTATTCTAGTAGGTTATCCCATACTAAAACAAAGGCATATGCATCGAATTTATCTTTGCGAAAGTAAGATGAAGAAAGAGAAGGATTTTTGCATTAAAACATGTCAAAAGCAAATGTACAATTTGAAATAAAGCAGATCAAGTTCTTTTTATGAGTGAAAAATGTCTTCAGTGTGAATATGAGTTGGAAAGAAAAAGGTTTCAAAGATGAGATTTAATGAAATCTAAAATGGACAACATTGAAGACAGAAATTTAAAGAAACATCAAAAGACTTGGGATCAGTTTGTAACTTTGCGAAGGAATTGGTCTGAATAGCAGTCAGAGGTCCCCCGAAACGAGTCCAACGTGACCTCTAACTTCACTGTTTGGAGCACCCTTCCATTAATGTTCCACGCACGTTAAATTCATATGTATTTTTACCACAATAATCCCGCTAGAATTTATCCACATATATTGCACAAAAGCCAATGCATAAATCCACATCTTGATGCTCTGATTGTTATGTTCAATGTAAAATACTCATTTTAATTTATTTATGGAATAAAATAATTATACGTATTTAACATGATTATAAAATTTTTTAAAAAGAAAAAAAAATGCACCGAATAGTATAAAAAAGAGCTTAGAGATATATATTTGTGTACATAATAAATACCATCTAGTTCTAATAGTAGCATGACATAGCATCATGGTCTAATTGTAATGTATAAGTTATAATTTTGTCAATTTTGATATACTAGTAAATAATAAAACTTCGGAGTTGTAAATATAAAAAAATTAAATAATATTTTTTCTTAAAAAAATAATTATCAGTGTTCGCTGCTACTGAAGTCAAACTAATAGGCGTGCATTTTCATATTTAAAATTAGAATAAAATATAATATATTATCTCACATTGAAAGGTTTACCGGAAAGGTGGAGTCAAATTATTTGGATCGCATGGACCTTTTTGTAAATAATAAAATGTCCAAGGATTTAAATAATGAGTTTTGCTAGGTAATTGTTTTGGGTGATTGTGGCTCTTGAGGAATTGAGAAATAGAAGGGGTTGCAGTACAAAGATTAGAGGCATATATTTAGAGTTATGATAGGAAGAAATTTTTTTTGAAAGACTCGTAGCACAAACCTAGTCAAACATTCAGGCTTGCTCCTCCCACCCTACAGGCCTCATTAATTTTATCTATCAGGTTTGATGGATAACTTTGAATAATATAATGATCACGTCAAGTTCATTATTGCTTGATCATATCCTGGTAAAAACTCATTTTATATGCAAAATGGGCCCCAAAATAATAAAGAACATTATCTTATCAGGTGAGTATAAGTTTGGATGGTTGCGTATGCATACTTACAATCTTACATCACCAAGTTCAAAACATATCAACAAGCAATATTACATCAATAATAGGACTTGCAACTCTGCATTTTCAATATGTAAATCACAGGTTAAACTATTGAACTATTTAATCTCAAAAATATTTTTTTTACAATTGTGCTCACCGTAGGCGAGATGCATCCTCAACAAGTCCACTTAAGATAAATATGATTATTGGATGAATAGTATGCATTTGACTACATGGTGTCATACGAACCCATTGAATTGTCCGCAACATATTAACGAGTACCTGTATAATATGGCGTATTCATATCAACACACATCAAAAATTAAGAGGCAGGAATCTGTGTACCTAGTACCAGGAAAGGATGCATCCTTTTAAATTTCATCAGATTTGCTCTCCTTCTGGTTCGAACAAAATCCTATAATGATTCTTCTACCTAATGAGGAGACTGGAAAGATCAGATGAGAGTAGAAACCTCTCAGTTGGCAATATATGGACAACCCAACCAATCATGGGACATCCATTTCAACGCCCATTATGGTATTCATCAACTTGTCAGATGTTAGTTCATGATTAGTATTGCCAATAAATAATGATGAACAATTGACTAAAGCTAATATATAACTAATAAAATGCAATAAAATAACATTGTATTGAGAGTGAACCATTTATCTTGATGGCAACTACCATATTAAATAAATCTGTAGGTGTACACGAGATGATGAACTCATTTGTCTGTAAAAGAGCTATACCAATCTTTTAAACGTTAAGAAGCATCAATTCACACAATTTTAAGCACATAAAAAGCATCCAATACATGCGAGATTATATTACTTCAGTTACATTTTCAAACATACGTGTTCAGATAACCATGATCTTCAGAGTTAAATTGTACCGAGCATCAAGTTCATGAGATATAACAACACGAGGATTATTACCACCCTGAGCCGCTTGCTCCTGAAACACTTCACTTGGAATTAGGATTGGCGAAGAAGCTGTTGATAGCTGGCATGATCTCAGGGTTTCTGTTGCGGACGAACTTGCGAAGACCATGCTCTGCATACTTCTCTCCTTCAGCATAGTTTTCCAGCACTCCCGCAGTTCGACCTTCCTTGTTCACCCTGCAGTTCACCCAAAGTACACAATGTGCCAGAGAAACTTCAAACCATGAGGCTTAGAATCACGTTACAAATTAGAAGGCCTAGATGAAACTACATATCTTAGCTGACAAAATCATGGTACTTGTCAGCTAGAATAATTGGTCAACAAGGGAATCATAACAAAGGATGAACCATTTTCTATATATGCAGATGAATATTTGGTGCTCCATCCAGGAAATAACATAACCGGATTGAAAGGAGAAACCTCACGCTCACAGTTGACAAGCCCCATCCTTAGTTACTACGTCATGACAGTAAACAATACACAGTATTTGAGAGGGACTTGAACAAAACATAAAATTTCTTCCAAAGATGGCATAACTCCAACTAGAGAACCGTCATGCTGCTATTGGGAAGAACAATATGATTATCTTCAAAAAGACTGGAACAAAAGTAATTTATTATCGCGTTGCGATGTATTTGAAGTGCATCTGCATCGTCTGTTATACCGTGTTTTTCCTCATTACATTGAAATCATGAGAAAAACAATTATTTCCTGTATATATATCCTGTCCGCACAATAATTTATTGTTTTGATTCATGTCAAACACAAATGAGAAGGTAGCCTTCCACATGAAATAGAACAACCTTCACTCGAGGGTGGCTACAGAAAAAGTGAAGGGGAAGTTTGGGGAGGGGAGGGGAGGGGGGGGGGGGGGAGAGAGAGAGAGAGAGAGTGAGGGCAGTAAAAGGTGCTGGCCATACGAAAAGGGTAGTAGATAGTATTTGTTCAAACGAATAACTTAATTATTTCGCATTGTACATGGCAAAACATTTTCAATAGCAATAAGTCCAAAAAGTTCAAAGAATCTTACAGCAGAGAGGGAACAATGGAAAATAATAATAATTACGATTTCAGAAAACAACGATCAATTATACATAAAAAGACAACAGAGCACACGGGAAACTGTAAACCATTGTTTCACAATAATACCTAGTATAACATTTCCCCCATCAATTTTCTAAATATTGCTGCTCTCTATAGGTAGCCTTAATCATTGATTCAAGCTAATTCAAAGGTCAAAATTTGTCAATTTCTTTCCTCATTTAACATCAAAGCAAAATTCGCTAACGGAATGACTCCATTCAAAGAAAAGGATCAAGAAACAACAATTCCATCGATGAAACAAGAGGACCAGGTCGAAGCAAGAGCAGATCTGGGCAGATCTATAAATAGCCAAGCAAGAAACCAGCAGTAACCAAAGAAACGAGAGGAAATCTAGCGAAAGGAGGCGGCTTTACCTCACTTCAGGGTTGATCAGCATGTTTCGGACCATCGAGAAGCCGCACAAACCTATCGCAACCCCTACGGCAGCGAACAGCGGGTAAACCTGGACACAACAACACCACCATCGATCATCGACATACGACTACCAAAAAAATCGCATCAGGGGACGAGAGTTCGAATCGAGAAGGCGGCACGGGCACGGGGGATGCACAAACCTCGGGCCTCACCCAACGACTGAAAGTGGAGGACGCCATGGAAGAGCGAGGAGACCGAGGCCGACGCGAGCGAGAGCGAGAGAAAGGGAAAGCGGAATGCTAGTGAGAGAGAGAGAGGGAGGGTGAGTGAAGCAAACGGTCTGCCATTAATGGAGTGGTCTGGGCCCCATGCATTTCTGAGGACCGTCGGATGAAATCTCAACGATGGAAGATTTTTTTTGGTTTCTTTTAGAGAGGGGATAATGTGTCGTGCTACGTGGGGATCTCTCAATGGGGTATATTTTTAAAGCGTACCTACCAAGGGGAAGGGGGCATGGGGCGTCTCCCAACTCAAGTCAATGGATATATTATAATGTTGCCCTCAACCAAATCTTAATTATAATGTAACAAAGATTCAAGATGAAAACCTTTAATTAGTATCAACCAAATAGCTCGACAATACTGCAATTTTTCTCTCTTTTTTCTTCTACGTAGGAAAGAAATTTTTAATCTACAAAGATATGAACAAATAAATTCCCTTTGGTACCGCTGCACCTTGCATATGCAGCAACACTGCAAGCATTCTTCATCAGGGAGACCTCTTCAAGGAGATTCCAGTTCCCGATGCATGTTGGAGCACTTTTTTTTTTTCCCTCCTCGTATAAGAATTGAGTACCAGATATGTCGCATAAGTGCACAGTTGGTCTCCGGCTAGTTTCGGATGACATGAGATATTCATAGAGAGGAAACCTCAACTTTCCGAGTCATTCCGGAATCTGCGAGCTCTATCTCGCCAAGAACTTTGCTGCCTTGCAATCACCTGTCACCGTAGCAGAAACATTTTTAGCAAACATTTAGTTTCTCCAGGGCCTGAGACTTATGTGGATGTATGACCCACCTTGTCGCTAATTAGAACATCATCGGCGGTCTTCCTGGGAGCATCCTCCGTAACATTGTCATCGGCACATTCTATTTCAGGAACTGGTGAAGCGGTTGATGCAGCTGGGGCTCCAAACATGGCATTGTCATGAGCAGCTTTAATTTCTTCCTCCCGTTTGGCCTAAGGTGAGCATTGCACAGCTCATGTGAGATGGCGAGAAAGAATTAGCTCGTGTTCTAATACGTAGTATGATACGAATATAGAAACTAGTCTTCGCACCTCAACCGCAGAGAATCTGAAACTTTTCCCTATTTCCTTGACCAGTGCAGCATCATCATCCGCCGCTGCAGGTTAAAACAACTAATGTTCCAGTTAAATGATTCATAAAATTATACAAAAACAAAAAATTACCTATCATTGTGCAAGTGGAAGCAAGGGAAATGACCATGTTAAGAGCAGCAACGAGTAAGACCTAAAAGGCCTCAGTCATGAATGTTGATAAAGTTGGGAATTGAGAGTTGATAGTATAGTAAATTAGCAAATTTCCATTTTCATGCCCTTGTGGGTCTGACCCGCTTCTGGCCTTATGCAATATTAGAAGATATATTAAAATCATAAGATATCCTGTTTGATGGCCTGGTTGTTTTTGAATTTGCCATCATATCAATTGTTGATGTAAATTAACCAGCTTCTCATCCCTGCTAATTATTCCAGCTCAAGCGACAACATCTATATAACACAGCTGCAAAAGGTTTTCACATCTTCAGGTTGTATATTCAAATACCAATGGTATCATACTGTGCTACCAGACTACAGTATTTATCCTAATTCCAGTACCATATTCACCTAAGCAAGTATTTATTTTCTGATATTCTTCGAAACCAGAAACCAGAGGAGCTAAACTGGCCAAAGCTACAAAACCTTTTTTTCCTTTAAATGGTAAAAGACTATTATAATTGATTGCTTCGTTCTGAAAAAGTTTGCCAAAATGGACAAGCAAGTGAATGGTCATTGGTCACACTGAGCTATTACGACACCATCATAGACAAAAGATGGTCAACCACAACGCTTCCACAAACTTAAAAGAAAACTGACAAGCAATTTTCGAAGCTACAGAAGAAGAAAGGACAACCAATAATATCTAAAAAAATTTCTCATATTCCAGAGAAACAATTTAAAATCACCTGAATAACTGCAAGTACAAGGATCCAGGGTCTTTACCTATTGCAAATCCCTAAGAGCTCAGTCCAAAAACAATGACTAGGATGAGAATAAGCAAACCTTCAATTTCATCATCGTCATCATCAAGCGGTGCCTCCTTGTTGAAATCAAATCGCTCCCATCCACTGCCTTTATCTGTGTCCTTTGCAGCTGTAAAGGCTAACACTATTACAATTCGTTACATGGTAGGTGTCATTACTAATATTCTAGTATTGTAACTATAGATCTATGTATTTTATTTTAGAAACCAAATTAATTATGTGAAGGCAACATATAGAAGTCCGAGGATCCATAAATTTGTATATTCATAATCATTACCATTACAATTACAAAAAATGCCAATACTTATTTGCTTAAGGTTGAATTGAAAACCCATGATATTTCAATTTAGGTTTGAAAGACATGCATAAAAAGAAAATTAATGCTTTCAAATATAGTCTTAAATTCAATTGTTTGGATTTGTTGGCAAATATGTAATTTTAACAATAGTGACAAAAACAAATTGAATTCCAGAAGTATTTATCAGGCACTAAAAGTCCTGAATATTAAAACTTCTGAATGTAGAACACGTTTGCCTAAGGAATTATCATAACCTGTTTCAGATAGCTGGAGCTTCATCTTTGCTTTAACTCTCTCGGCAGGAGTCTGACAATCAGATAGATAAAAATACATTAGCAAGAGCTGAGAAAATCTTAATGAAAGATTATACAGAAGAAAAAACTCAGGCTTATATAAGGGAAGGAAAAAAGGGCTCTTATTAATAGTAGATAGTAGAACACAGGATTGGAATTCAAAACCAAGCACCAAGGGACAAGTCCAACTCCTCTTGTATCCAATTGTCATCCCTCAGACCCAAATTGTTCTTCATTAATGAAAATAATGTTCCAGTAGACATTTTCAACTCAAGGGTTTTGATAATCTATAAATATTCCACGAGAGGATGAAATTGTATATGCTTGTAGCCTCGTACACATGAACATTGTCTACGGTTTTATCTTAGTTCATCAGTAAAGGATTAAATAAAAATGTAGATTGCCTAATCATCAAAGCTCGAACCATCTATTGATATTAAAACCTAAAAGCTAAAACTTTTGAAGATGGAAGGCACTTAGTTGCTAAAGGCCTCACCACAATGAGCTTACAATATTCAGTTTCTGTCAAGAGCAAATCAATGCTTTCACACAGAAAACAGGTGATTACAGGAGTAAACATTCTGTTGGACGATCTAACAGTGAACAATTTAGCCTCAGAAAAATGCAATACGTACAAAATAACCCGAATTAGAATATAAACTAAACCGACTAAGAATGGACAACAGAACAAACAAAAATGCTCACCATCTTTGAGTATCCCTCAATTAGCTGAGAATAATCAACCCCATCGCCACCACTCTTCTTCTTCGAGCTCCTATGTTTGTCCCGATCCGCCTCCTTCTCACGACTATCCCTATGCTTTCGATCCTCACCGCGAGAATCCCTGCAAGGTCTCCTGCTTCTGGAATAGGAAAAATCCTCATCTCGATCGCTAGAGCGGCGAAGGCGGTCGGAATCCCGTCGCCTCTCCCGGCTCGGAGAGCGGCGTCTTCGTTCTTCCCGGTCTCTGCTGCGTCGTCGGTCAGGCGAACGGGAAGGGGAGCGGCGGCGGCGGAGATCGCGGTCGGGAGGAGGGGAAGGCGAGCGGCGGCGGTGATCCCTCTTGAGCTTGTGCTGGATGATCTCGAGGCGGGCTTGCTTGCGGTGCGGGTCGTCGGGGGACGGGGACTTCGCGCTAGGGCTGGAGGCGCGGACGAAGGTGGAGAAGAGGGAGGAGGACCTGGGCTTCGAGGGGAAGGGGTCGGAGTTGGGGGCGGCGGAGGAGAAACCGAGGCCCTGCTTGAAGCGGGCGGCGCCCTCGCCCTTGCGCGTGAGCTCGTCGTAGTAGGCAGCGGCCTTCTCTTCCTCCATTTGAGGTTTGCTAGAGCTCGACGCGGACAGGGTGAGGCGGACGGAAGTAGTGAAATATTTCGGATTTTAGCGTGTTCAGGCAGTTGATGGATCCGATATGCTACAACTTCACCCGTTAACTCTAGCGGATCGGGCCACGATATCGGGCTCATTTTGGGTAATCTCTTTGTTTCTTGTATTTTCTCTATACATCAAGCAGCAAGATCTCACAATTTCTTTCAATTTTAATTCCCTTCCATCCTCCGGGGACTCGCCACAAAAAAAGAAAAATATGTGGACTAAAAAGTAAAAAATGAAGTGTATGTTTTTTCCTTTTACTTGTACGCCACGCTCTCCTCCTCTTCCTCTTCTTCTTCTACTCTTCCGAGTTCTCCGGCCAACTCGCTCAGCTTCGCGAACACGCCGACCATGGGCGCCGTGTTGTAGGTGCACGCCTCCGTCTGCATGTGGTTCCCCCGCTCGTCCCTGAACTCGTCCCTCTCGTCCGGGCCGCCGACCACCGCCCCGGCGAGGACGTTGGGGTTCTCCCCGGCGCTGCAGTACCACTCGTCGTACCCCTGCGCGCACCCGATGAAGGCCTTGTCCGCCTTGTAGGCCACCGTGGAGGCGGCGCGGTGGTGCACCCGACGCGGGAACCGGGGGCCGTAGCCGACGAGGTAGCTGACGCCGGCGGGGTTGGCGCCGAGGATGTAGTCGGCCTGGGACTTGGCGAAGGCGAGGAGGTGGGGGGAGGGGAGGGAGCCCTGGGGGCAGTGGAGCAGGGCCGAGTCCCGGCCGCCGGAGGAGGCGAGGAGGTAGTCGGCGTAGACGGTGAGGAGGAAGGCGGCGCCGGCGACGTACTGCATGTTGTTCCAGGGGCGGACGAAGAGGAGGCCGGCGGGGGTGCGGTCGACGTTGTCGGCGTCGTCGTCGTTCATGTTGAGGCAGGAGCAGAGGTAGTGCTGGGCTTTCGATCGGTACTCCTCCAGCGCGCTGATCTCCTCTGCGTTTAGATGATCTCTTCCTTTTTCCGTCAACAGCTGAGACGATGAAGAACATAAGGTTAATTAACTGGTTTTTTTTCCCTTTTTTAAACAAAAAAAACTTAGATCATCATTAGATCAACGACCCAGATTGATTAGCTCAACCGGGCTTCAGGAAAAAAAAAGGACCCAATTTGAATTAACAATTATTTTTTAAAAAAGTATTAGAAATTTAATCACTAAGAAAAACTACTTATTTCTCCTTTAAAAATAATTACTTAAATGATTTATATATATAGATAATCTATTAATTTAAGAAAGCAAATTATGAGCCAAAAATACCAAATCAAACAATATCTAAAATAGACTAATAATGCTTAGTTTGGTAGTATACAGTATAGGATTAAAATCTTGTACTCCTATCTGATCATTAATAATTTATAGCCTTCAAAACTCATTAATATGCTATAGGTTTTTATCTCATTCATATAGCCTTTATCCACGTGAATAATAATATATTAAAAAATGAAGAAAAAAATATAACATTTCTTAATTAATGATGCTGAGATTTGAACTAAATTTAGATTTTAAATAAATAAAAATAAAAGTTGGACTAAAATGGATGTCAGCATCCAGGCTTAGATTATTTTTTTTTACAAAAAAAAAGAAGGAAATGTAATGTATAACTTAAGACCAAAGAAGGGAGAGCAATCGATTGACATGTCAATTTAAAGTAGGTTAGGGGTCCATTTGGATTAAACAAGTAAAAATCGACTTCTTGGCTCATTTTTTGGCCACACTGCAAGGAAAAGAGTCAGTTGCAGAGGGAAGAAGTCATATTCCATTGTAGTTCAATCTATTGGGGGGTCCCTTGTCCCAACTAAAATAAATTCCTTTAAATTATTTAGCATTCCCTTTCCCCCTTTGAATCCAAATTCCTAATCAACAAAAGTAAAAGTGGAATTAGGACTCTGCGTCTCAAATTTGTCACCACCATTTCATACTTAACTTTAATACCTTATACAGTATATATCATTAGAGTAGAAACATCTAATTATTCGACAATAGATCTTATATTATTAGATTATAATCATTTGAAAGACTAAATAATTTAATTATTATCTATTTATCTAATTAAGTGAAATGGATGGATGGGGAGATTTATGAGCCATCTCTGTATTCATCAATGCATGAATCAATTTCCATCCAATGCGAAATGGACGGATAGGATTTGACCCATCTCTACTGACTAATTAATATGTGCATGAACCCAACCCAAAAAAACAAAATCCAATACTTCCTCATGATCTGGCCAAATATTATTTTTTTTTATAAAAAAAAGTCAAACCCAAGTATCCACTTAAGACTTGACCGAACCCTGTGCACGGTGAGTTGGCTCATGTTTGTTGTGCCAAGAAGAGCTTCTCAGAGCCAGCCTTATTATGCGGTGCCTGCCATTTTGGAGCCAAACTTGTAGGACTTTTTGTGCTGCAATAATTAATTTCCTCCTCCTCTCTCTTTTTCAACACCAAACACGCTTATTTAAGTTGCATTGGAAATTAGTATATGTTTGATACATCCATCCCTCATCTTCTTGTGCTGGCTCTTAACTTTATCACACTTGAATTAATTTAATATGATGGATATGATGTGCATGCTTTTAACTTGGACAAACATTCAACCCCCTAATTTTTTAATTTTAAAAAATAAATTATATATACAGATCGGTGTTAAATCAACATCAGCATAAATTAATACTGTGATTAATTAAAATTTCAAAATGACTCGCTATTAATTTAATACGTACCTTGGAAGCAAGAATTTGAACGCCGGCATACTTGATGTCCCAGCTGAACTCGGAGATGGCCCATGTCGTCCCGTTGAGCACCTCGGCGTTCCGGATCACGTAGTCCAGGTACTCCGGCCGCCCCGTCGCCCGGTGCAGCCACAGCGCCGCCCACAGCAGCTCGTCGCCGTACCCGCTCGACGATGGGTAGTAGCTCCTCACCGCCTCCATGCTGTCGTCGTACCTTCCTCTGTACTTGTCCCCGAACTCGAACAGCTGCACCGGCCGCCGCCCCAAATTTAGTTCCCCCTCGCCGGAGGCGGCATCGGATCGCATTTTGCGTTGATGCTATATACATATGTACGTACGATACCTCCTGGGCGTGGTGCAGAAGGATATGGGCGTAGTGCGGGTTGACGTCCTGGAACACGAGCGACGCGGCCGCCATCGCGGCCGCCGTCTCCCCGGCCACCTCCGACCCCGGGTGCTCGGCGTCCACCTTGTAGGACTGCCGGGACGTCGTCATGTCCTCCGGCCTCTGCCAGCAGTAGTGGTCGGTGTCCCCGTCCCCGACCTGACGCATGTATATAAGCCGGTCAGTGGCCAACCAATCATCCGGCGGGCGGACACAGGCGGCGGCGGCGGCGGCGGCCGCGTAAGTACCTGAGCCCAGAGGGCGGTGGGATGGGTGTGGGCTTTGATGAAGTAATCCGTCCCCCACTTGATGGACTCCAGGGCGTGCTTGAGCTCCCCGGCCGCGGCGATCTGGCCGCCGTACTCCGCCACGCTCCACGAGAGCATCGTGATCGTGAAGGCCATCGGCAGGCCGAACTTGACGTGGTCGCCGGCGTCGTAGTAGCCCCCGACCAGGTCCACCTGTAAGAGATCATCGGTCAGAGCGAGGAGCAAGCTATAGGCACAGACGGCGGCGGCGGGGGGCGACTGACTCCTTGTTCGAGGCCGTCGGTGAGGCCGGAATGGCCGCGCCAGGTGACGCGCTGGTCGTAGGGAAGGCGGCCGGACCGCTGCGCCTCGAAGTAGAGCAGGCTCGTGGAGAGGGCCTCCTTGTAGGTGGTTGCCGGGGAAGAGGCGGCGAGACCGGGGAGGAGGAGGAGGAGGAGGAGGACGAAGACCACAGAGCGATGGATGAGCTTACTGAACAGCCGCCTCCTCCTCCTCCTCCTCTTCTCTTCTCCTACCTCCATATCTCCACAGAGAACGAGTGAAGAAACAACTGCGGAGGAGGAGAGAGATAAGGAGAGGAGAGGAGGGGAAGAGGTCGGTAGTTAATTAACAGACTAGTAATTCTATAAATCTAATGGATGGCCATTATGTGGGTATATATATTTTTGATCTTGGGATTAGGTGGCTACCGAACCAGGGGGTTTAATTTTCATTGACTCTTGTGAGACCGGATTGATGTGAATATTTTTGAACACGAGAGAGGGGAATGGGGAGGAGGAAGACATTAAAATCTAGAGCTTGACAAAAGTGCGAGGGAGTAATAAAGATGAAGGAATACGGCATGCCTAACTGAACCGGAGGAATTAGCTTAATATTATTAATAGAATATGGAAGAGGAAGAGGTAGGAGAGACGACGATGACTCATCAACGTCCCGTAGTGAAATCATCCTCCTCAGCGTTCATTTCTTTTACGGCACAGCAAATGCTTTGGTTAATTTATTTGCCTATCTATATTTTTATATACATTTTAATGCGTGTGGAGTCCAAGCAAAGAGTTAATTTTTCAAATATTTTTTATGCGAAGAATGAGGCAATCGACTAGGACTACTAATTAATTATTTTCTAAGTAATATATTTTATCATGCTTAGATGTTATACTTCTGAAGATAAAAAAAGCTAATGCAGCTACTAAGGAAGACACAATTAATAATAATAGTTGCTGCTCTATAGCATTACTTTAGTGAAGTAGATTCCATCGTTAATGTCACTTAGAGGAACAGGTATTATAATTAGAAAAGGTGATTACTGTGAACTTTTTATATTTAAGTTTTACAGATGTTAAGAATAAAGTTACTTTTCCTATTTCTGTCTTCTGTATCATCACATCTCTGATGATGTTACACTTACACAAGCACTGTTCAAATTTTTTTCCTTAAATAAATTATTTTTAAATTGGAAAGTTTGAAAATTTGTAAAGATTAAAATATTTAAAATTAATATTGGAATCTCCTCACAACACCCTGCCCAATTAGTTGGTCATCATTAGGGAGAGTTTTATTCTATTTTAAAAAAAAAATTTGACTTGCATGCCTCATGTTTTACTTCTCCCATTTGACTTCTCCTCCAAGAAAATGTAAACACATATACTATGAGGTATGCACGACACATTGGAGATACAAGATACCTAATTTTGGCTCTTGCTGAATCTGGAATGCATCCCCTGCCAGAAAAAGTTTGACTTCTTTCCATGGTTTAGTTACTTTGCCTCCTTGCGACTCTCTAGTTTATTTGTTGGCCACTTACTTTGCTTACTTTTTGGGGAGAAAAAGGTTGACTAGTTTTTTAGCCCCCCACTTTTATTTGATTTCATCATCCTACCATGGACTAATTCTTTTAGTTAGTTATTGATCACTCTCAGTAGTCATGTAATTTGCCTGGAGATGTGAAGTTATTCTATTGTTAAATTAGGTGAATTGGGAGAACCAAAAAAAAAAGTTGACTTTTATCTTTCCCCCAATATTATTAACTCAATCAATCTAATATTAGAGATTTGTTTAATTAATTGAAAGTTCAAAAATGACAAAGTTTTTGTCTGCCTTTCATGAACATCCTGTGCGACCATCTCAATCCATCAATGTGATCCAAATTGGACCAATTTACTTTCATCTGAACCTGTTTGGTGCACCCTTTGGAAGCCAATGTCAAAAGGGACATCCCATCTTCCTCAGTGTTAAAAACTTTTAAGTTTTTAGGTGAACTAAACCTTAAAAATAATAAGGGAGGGAGGGGGAACATAACATCCCCAAAATATATATATATATATATATGTGATATATTTAATATTTACTATTTTTTAAATAAAAAAGTTAATCTTGACCGTGCTTAAATAATTAGAAAACATCAATCAATTTACACGAATAAAAAATTTATCCTTAAAATCTACCTTGGATTTTTAAAAAATAATTATGCCTCATTTGATGAATTAGAACATAAGGGGAGGGTTGGACATGAAATTATACTTAAATAGAAAGGATATTTTTTAGAAAATAGTTGGGGTGCATCTTATTGTCCAGTAATCGAAACAATCCATCCTTTTGGAATTATTAATTAATTCTCACAATTATTTCAATCATGACTTGAGAGACAGATTAAACATGGAGTGGTTGGAAAATTATTAATAAATCGGAAGAAAAAATAATCAATATATACATGTAAATGGGTCTGCATTAATAGTCGTTGGATTGTGTCTTTCAAATCTATTCGGCTAGTTAGATCAATTAATTTTCTTAATAATTTATTATAAAAAAATTAATGATTAATCTATTCTGACACCTACCATTAGTTAATTAATTTACAATCCTTTTATAGATAGTAGAGCTCATTCATTAAAAAAAATAATTAAGAAGCTCAAAATTTATATTCATCAAATAACTAATATATCTTCTAAAGTAATACAATATCTAATTAGAAAGACTGTAGGATTAATATACATTAAAATTTAAGAAATAAAAGATTTAATTATGTTGGCCATCGCTTATGTATTGAAGAAGGGAAGTAGGGGTGGTTTTCATGTGCATGCATTTTGATCATCAGGTTTTAACCACCATTTTCTTGATTTATTTGTGTTGCTTTCTCTTTCTTTCTTTCTTTCTTTCTCATGGAATGTGATGCTTAAACCAAACAAGATTCTTGGTAGCTCTCATAGAAATAGATCAGTATATATAAACGTGTGTGCGTGCGTTGACCTCTCGTTTGTTATTTGGCATATGACTCGAAACCAACGGGGAGGGGGGGTTTGGTTAAAATTCATCACTCGTCCTCTTCGGATGTGATCAAAATGGTTGTTGTAGGGGTTGCGTTGAGGAGACTCATACATTGAGGATTGAGGAGGAGGGGGGCAGGTGTATCAAATGCGTCAATGTTGATGAAAAGTATACCCGAACAAGAGGAGATGTGCTCGTTTATGTTTTAATTTAAGGTGAGGATGAAACTTTAAGGATGGGAAGAGGGAGGGAGGAAAGAAAAAAAAAACACAATGAGGTCGACGGCAGTAGTCTTGGATTCTTTTTTAAATTAGAAATGTGCTGCATGTACTTTATTTATAAATATATTTTGTCTTCTTGTTATTTAATGTTCCATATTTTTTTAGAGAATTTATATTATAAAATTACGTGTAAAAAGACTTAGAGGGGTATATTAATTATCTTAAAATATAATCTAAAAGAAATAAATAAAAATGAAGCTCATTAGTTGAAAATAGAGGATATAAGATGTAATTTTAAAAGTACTGTAGGTCTCAATTATACTTATTTTAATTATACTTATCCGAGAGGATGATTTTTATTCTAAATTTTTTAAAAATTTGACTTATATTTTTATTATTTTTTACCTCTAAAGCTTCTAAAAATTTATTATTAGCATACTCACACCATTAGCTTTAGCTTCCTCACAACATGTAATTATTTTATATTTAAAAATTAAAATATAAAATAAATACTTAAAATTAAAATTAAACAACCACCTAACCGTACCAGCTAGATCAAAATCAGGTGTAGGTGCAGATTGAGGGAGAAAAAAATCAATAAATTAAGAAGGATCAAATATAATTTTTTTTAAAAAAAATCAAAAGCTAAATTAAACACACTACAATAATTTGATGATGTCATCTCATTTATGCAGGGAACTTAAGGGAACAATTAATTCAGAGGAGGAGCCTGAATCTTTCATTCAAAGCTAATAAATAAATAAGATACTGCGGTTGAAAAAGTGCACCTATTTATGTATCATAATTAAGATCTTTCCCTCCTGATTACCCATAACAAATCAGTTCTAAAATATAATTTATATTAAATTAATTTTATTTTGACCGACCGAATATTTTAACAGTGAAATTAACTTATAATATCACTTCTATTAAAGTAATATTTATATATTCGCAAACCGAGAAAAAGTTGCGTCCGCTAAAATATATATTATCTATTAAATAAATATAAGTGACTCATTTTGGTCTTGATAAATTAGGAGGGCGAAGTTAAAAAATATATATAAAAGAAGGGCAAGATATTAACTCATTATTGTTAACAATTACTTGCTATTTCTTGACGTTACGGAGCATATTTGTCGGTTGTTGGATTCGGGCTCATGTCATACTTTACCCGGATGTCTTATTCTCTTATTTATATATTAAAAAGCATGATAAATAATTAAATAACACATATAATGTGTCGGCATGATATCAGGCCTGCATCAGCAAGTGGCAGAATAAATATCTAAAATAGCAATTTCCTCACTTGAAATAGAAAATCTTTTTATTTTTCGTTATCTCACTCAGATAAGAAAAAAGATGATTTTTTAAATATATTTTTCGGTTTAAAAAAAATGCAAATGACATATTTTGACTATTATTATTTTTTATTTTTCAAACCCACAAATCAAACAGCTCCTTTGAGCTACAGACAAATCAAACAAACTCATCACATGATAAATAGCTTTCAATGCCTTCAATAATTCATATAGCTGTTTTATCTACATTCCCCTTTTTTTCATTAAAAAATAAAGAAGAAGCTTTTTTTTTTTGGAACAATTAGGAGTAAAGGTAGGAAAAGTAGAATATAAACTATTTTAATCAGTGAACGTATTAACCTTTCATTATGACAAGCAGCAAGCAAGCAAGGAAGGGGGTTTCATGTATATGGAACACTACATAACTTATCTGTACGAGTTTTCTCTATTCATATGCCGGTCTTTAGGAGTGACTGCTGTAATTGTTCAAAGATAAGGACTTCTTCACACAGTCTAGAATACCTTGACAATTGGCTTCCGGCACAACACACTCCAAGTCATCTTCCTTTCCTGAATGCGGGGAGCGCAGGTTTCCATGAGTTTGACAGGCCGCCATCGTCTTGCAGTGCTCTGCCTCGTCGTCGCGAATGTTGATGAAAACATCATAAAGATTTTCTGGACAAAAGTTGCAGGCTTACATTAGGAATGCAGGATGATGATCGAGAAGAAGAAAATGACGGGGCTCCCAGATCAAATACCTATCTTAGGCCTCCTGGAGTTTGGCGCTCTAGATGTTTGGAATTCATCTGAGGAGATGAACAGCATTTCAGACCGGATATTAGGGAGAACCAGATTGAGTTGTTAGCATTAATTCAAAGCTCAAGTTTCATGAGGAATACCGAACAAGTATAGATCTTCATTCGTGTAGTATTTGATAGCAGCCTCTGGAGCAGGCATCTTCTTCAGGTCCTCTGTGCTCATGAAATTGAGAGATGTTAGGAAGATGTTTTAGGTCTCTCAAAAAGTCCATTTTACATGTTACCAGCATCATCTTATATGAAATCTTTTATGAGCATTTCACATCAAGAACAGTGCTTAAACACTGAAGCAGAACAATGTTCATCTTTCTGCTTCTTTTCGCATCAAAGAAACTTATAATTCTAATTTACAAGAGTGAGTTAACTCCCAACAAATTTAGAGATTCTGGTTTATGATTAAGATTCTGCTTTATCGAATTCACCGAACGTACGGCCAACAATAACTGTCCATCCCTTCATTTTTCAAATCAACAATAAGGGAGAAAAGCATTAACAAAATATAGGCATAAATCTCAAGAAGTTGCCCTCATTCACGGGAGTTAAAAGCTCTGCTGGAACTAGGAAATTGCAAACTAAACAAACGAAACTTCTACTTTAACCATGGTTGGAACTCTGAAGAATACAACGAGATGCATTATCATGTTGGCCTTATATCAACATCAAAAATGGGTGCTTATCCTCATAAGCCTATCCAACTTGCATGTTCATAAGCTTGCTTCACGGGCCTAAAGAGAACTTCTATAGCTGATGACCTCCATAGGAATAAGGTAGATAGTGTACTATTTAATATCTACTTCAACTGCACTTTCCAAGAAAACCCAATCAGCATTGGTAGTTGGGCAGATACGTATTATCATTAGTTGTAGCCACAACTTGAGGGGAAAAAAATCGGGGCATAACTTAAACCATATTTGTTACCAAGCAAGGTTTGCCAACTTGCAAATAAAACAATTTTTGCTGAGATTTTAAAGGAAATGGAAGGAAGACATAGGAATTCTTTCCCAAACCAATCAAAGGAAACATACACCTTAGGCAATGCTACAAAATCTACCCAAGTGTCTAATATTACATATGCTCTTTTCAGTTGATACTTTGCAGATAAATTTAAACGTATATGTTCTCGAGTAGTGATGCAATAATCTGCTTAAAGGTGCCTAATTTCGTCGTTGGAATAAACAGTAAGACAGGAGCAGTTACCTCCTTGGAGCTCTATAAATTTGTCATACGTTGAATATGCATGCCGCTCAACACATTCTGAGAAGTGGTCTGCAAGTAAAACTATTATGAGGTTCAAGTACCAAGACTGAAACTTGATTTGCCTCTAACAACTTTCATCCTACCTTTAAAGCATAGCTTCTTCCAATATTGTACCAGAAACAAGTCAATTTAGTCGTCACATTCTCGTATGCGAATTACAAATGAAAGGAGCAAGAACATCTTGAATGAAACAAACAATAACGTATCAATGTAACTACTGATCTACAGGATGATTTTAAATGCCATGTCCCTTGAAGAGGATATTAGAGCGGAAGACTGAGGAAACATATACATTTCATTAGGAGATTCTAAATGTTTCTATGCTCCACTGGACTACAACCTTTTGCAAATTGCAACAATCAAAAATTCATCCTGGGGAACTAGTCTCGCATAAAGGAATTTCCTGGCTGAAATATAACTGACTATTTCAACACATTCCCCCATTATTATACATGCTAATTCCAATGTTGGGCAGAATGAAAATAGAGCAGCCCTTGGTACAAATGCGCTAATCAAACAATCACAAAAAGTTAAAAAAAACCAGCACCCGAGAGAAATGTGAACATCATCAAAATCCTAGAAACTAAAAGCAAGCATGCAAAAGAAGTTCATGTACTTACAAGCCATTCTGGGGCTAACTGCATACATAACAACTGTCATGAAGTAGTACAAAACTGCTATATGTCGAGCAAGAAAGCGATCAAACCAAAAAGAATTGCCTCCTAGTTCCTGCAGTTGTAGAAGCAAGAATAACATAAAGATTGTGTGTTAATCTATGGTATCTAAAACACATAAACATTCATTCCAGAAGAAATCCTCCAGGAAAAATTTACCTCCATGATAAGTAGATGATGCAATTCATTCCAGCTTTCTGCAAAATGTACCTTCAGGTAATCAGCCCTTCTCCACCAACCAAAGCTCTCATACATGTGCAAAACAGACACAAAAGCTACAATAGAATCAGTCAAAGTAGCATAAAACTATGTGCGGTGGAGCATAAAGTTCATATCACTGCATGAAAAAGCACGCTAAACTAAAGGGTGCAAATCTGCAAAATAAATGGGAAATCTTACCGAAGTATGGTACTCTAGCTATGGTTTCCAAAACAAAGAATCTTGCATAGTGTCGATCACCGTAAAATGAGTTCAATATCTTAATTACTGTCTCCTGCATACAATAGCTATAACCATGTTAATTGTTAAAATAGTAACAAAAGATGCGTGTAAGTCTGAAACTCACTATAAGCATCACTATCATGCAGTGCAATAGATCCATAAAAGAGACATTCATTCACATACCTGAATCATTCAGATAGCCGAGTATCATTTGGATAATTAAGCCAATAGCAGCAGACTTACTGTCAGTAGCAGGAACTTGTAAAGAAAATGAAAGCTATTATCTCACATTCTAAAAGCAATAAGAATGGGTCACCGGGGAATATCTATCTGACAGCACAAAGTATATATCTGGGTAGCTTCAAGGCTTCTTCCTACCATAGCGGATTGTAGAAAAATACTCAAAGAAGCACACCACTTCACAATGTTGAATTTTGTGCTTATGCTTTCATTAGAATAGCTATGTAATCATTACCCATGTCAGTCATCATTATTACATAATTCCACAATTTAAACTAGAATATTCTGTCGAAGACCAAAAAATTACAAAGATTTTCAATGATAGCTCTGTTATTGCTATGCACATAGCAAATATCTGAATATAGTAATAGGAGCGGCTTTCTATGATACACCGGATATTCTTCAACACAAAACAAAATGTCAGGTAATGCCTCTTAATTATTTAGAAGAATACAGGGAAGGACGCAATAATTAGAGTTGAAAATAAATATGATTTTGCACAAAGTTCGAAAGCAAGATAAGATATTTTCATTAGATTCCAGCTAACGAGTCTGACAATGTGTAAATTGAACAAACAAAAGTCAGCTATATGATGAAAGCATGATAGTAAAAAGGGAAGAAAAAGCAACGAGCACACGAGGAAAAGAAGACATCAAAAAATGACTGAATGGGAAACCTGCACACACAAAGTCAAAGAAGCGAATTGAAATGTTGCTATGCTTAATTGTGATGATAAAATTGAATAGACAACAAGAAGAGCAAGCCTTTACCAGACTTCTCAAGGCATTCGAGGTTTTTCTCAAACAAGCAGAAGAACAAGGGCAAAGTTTACAGTGTGAAGGGTGACGACAACATTTAACAAAGGAGAAGACTGAAAAGGCCATACACTCAGCTAAGGGTTTGCATTTCAAATTCGAATCTGAAACTTACAGTAAGAAAAACATTGACAGACTGCTCAAACTTGGCAGTCCACGGCACAGCAGCAGCAGGTTCACTGGCTGCAGAATTGCGATCAGTTGCTTCTTCCTCGTCATAAGGTAATGTCTTCACAGGATAAGCTTCCTCTACGTTAACCTTTTTTTCTTTCTCTTGCAATGTTGTAGCCCTCACCACAATAGACTTCCTGAACAGATAACAATAAGATTCATCTCAGGCATCACTTTTCACCAGAGTATCAATATTTCAGCCATGCGGAAACCAAGTTGCCGTATGCTTCGTTGTTCAACACTCGTGTTGAATTCAATATATCATGTTTCTTCTGGTTTTACTGCAACGTCGTTTGTGCTATGAATTGACGCCAAAAAGATCCAGTAAAAAATCCTAAAGATTCAATCTTTCTGACAAAACCAACGGAAAGTAAGTTCAGAGCAAGTAGAGAAAGAGAGACGGACACCTAGAAGACAATACAGGAGAAACATGGCGACGAAGTGGAGCGCCGAGATGTTGGAATTTATAGAGCGAAGGATTCAAGGCGGAAGGCGAGAGGCGTATTGCAATCGTTGGCAGGGAATCAGAGGCGAAGAAGAGGGGAGAAAAGAGCGTGGAGGCGGCCATGGGCGTCTACCAAGACCACCGAATGCAAGTCCTTTTACATCCTACTGCTGCTGCTGCTATGTGGGAGATCTTACAGTAAAATCACCACACTCTGAGGGCCGATTCGCAGCACCGGAACAAATTCATCCATCTATCTGTTCAGCGACGGAGATTCAAGCAGGGGCGATCGAGTGGAGGAGGAGGAGCGGCGCGGAAGTGCAGGAGGAGAAGTGGCATCTTTTGCGTTGTCGGGTAGGTGTTTGGTCTTATGCTCGTCCGAACTGCGAAGGGCAGGCACACAACAGGAGAAGCGGGCGGCCAGCGAGCGTAGGCAGGCGGCGATGGATGGCCGGCACGTTGCAATTTGTATTTGTAGAAAAAAGATTGGGCAGCGTTTGTGTTAACATCGCACTCGCGCCGATGGACTTCATGTTCAGTAGAATTATACCTAATTAAATAATACTTCCATAAATATTATATCATATCAAATATAATATTAATAGGCCTGAAAGTTTAGCCTGTCCAATTGATTTATGCGGAACGCCCAAGACTCGAACGGATCCGAAAATTTTAATCCGTTATCCAACAGGCCCGACTGTAGGGTACGTGGACTCCGACACAAAATCCGTGTTGTCCCCAAACGGGTTGGTGGATTCCGGGCGAAGAAGGATACCTTTTTTAATTAGACGTGTTTATGGTGTGGGGGAATCGATTACGGATGTGAATGCGGCGGGCGAGGTGATAAATAGCAATCACGTGTCTGAAAAAATAACGTGTTAAAACTAATTTCTACCGCCCATGGTTTCAGTGAATTAATTATTTTTTTTCTATATTTTATTATGCAGAATTAGTTATTATGAATTTTAAGTTTTTAATTAAAGATAAACATAATAAATATATATGATATTTTAAACTTTTACAATATAATATCTTAAATAATGCATACTGTTAAAATTTTATTATGTTTTATTTTAAGGGGCCTTATACATGATAAGGATCATATTAAACCATGTGCTTTAAGTATTTAATTATTGTTATATTATCTAATATCATATATTAACCCATGATTGTTATACAACTATATGTTGGCAGCTTTCTACTTTAACCGTATAATTATTTAAATGTTATAATCGATATAATAATTTGTTTAATGCTTGCCAGCAATTTAAATGGTTATTAATATTACAATTATTCTGGCTTATTTGAATTATTATTATTACAGGTATCGTTGTTGCTGCTGATGATGTCGGCCCAAACCAAAGAAATCAAAAATGTGTTTAAAAAAAAAAAAAGCTCTCCAAATTCCAAAGCCAAAAGGCAAGGTGGGTTGCGCAGGCTGCAGGAGAGGATCGAGAAACAAGGGGCGAAGGCGAAGACGAAGATGAACACGGGATTCATCGATTGGCTGTTGCCATCCGCATGCCTCCCTCCTCTTGGAATGCGATCGATCGCAAGCTAGGGAAGGAATCGATCGCTAGCTAAGTAGGGGAATCCGAGGGATTACGCTTTCACCGACTCGATCCGCCTCCCCTATTGCGATCCGATTATTTCAACTGTTTTTCGCTTTTCCTCTCCGTCGATCGAAGAAGCGATGCGGAAGGGCCGAGCTCCGGCGGCCGAGACGACGGCCGAGGTGCGCTTCCGCGGCGTCCGGAAGCGGCCGTGGGGACGATTCGCCGCTGAGATTCGCGACCCCTGGAAGAAGGCCCGGGTGTGGCTCGGCACCTTCGACTCCGCCGAGGCTGCCGCCCGGGCGTACGATGCGGCGGCCCGCGCCTTCCGTGGCCCGAAGGCGAAAACCAACTTCCCGGCCTCCGCCTCAGCCTCCCCTCCTCCTCCTGCCCTCCTCCCTTTCCAATCCCCCTCCCCGCGGTTCGCTCTCAGCGGCCATCACCACCACCAGTCCCCGCCGCCGCTACTTCCGCCGCAGCGGCCAGCCTCCAGCAGCCATAGCAGCACCGTCGAGTCTTTCAGTGGCCCCCGGCTGACGGCGGCGGTTGCACGGATCCACCTCCGGGCTTCGCATCTCGAGAGGCAGGCCAATCCGTCGCCCCCATGCGACCTTACCGGCGAGGAGGACTGCCACAGCAGCTGCGGATCATCGTCCTCCGTCGTGGACGACTTCGGTGCCGATATCGCTTCAGCTTATAGACAGCCACTGGAGCTCGATCTCAACCTGCTTCCGCCGCTCGACGATGATTTGCAGAACACAGTCCTCCGTCTCTGATGCCCTCTCTGATCCTATGCCCGAGCGAAGAGAAGATGATCCTCACGAAAGAAAGGTTTTTCCCCCTCTTTTTTTTTCTTTAACCCTCTTTCCTTGCATCAATCTTTCCATATGTTCTCATAATTACACGAGATCATTTGATCCTTCTGTTGTATATCTGTCTTGGGTCGGATTTGTGATCTATGAGTTACAAATTTATATTATGATTTGAGTATTCGATGGTATCAGATCAGGTCTAAGATATGTCTTGGATCTGCTTCTCTTCCACATTTTTCTTTGTACAAAGAATATATTCTAATTTAATGAATATGAAATTAGAAAAGCTATGATATCTTCCTGCTATCGTCTTCCGATATCTAATCTACACCTTTGTCTAATAACTATGGACATTAATGCTTACAGATGTCTTATTTCTTGACGATTGTTTCATCAACTGAGGATGAAAGCATCAAAACATATAGAACAATAACAAGGAAAAGAAAAAGAAAGAAGCTGTTTTCGTCATTAAAAAACAAAAGAAGAATTCGTAAGCTGGATGAGCTGTATACACTGGATTGACATTAATTATCATAATGAAAATGTTTTTTGAACGAAACCAGGGATTTTGATTATTTGATTATCTGCATCTGCATCAGTTTTATTTGGTCTGCTCGTGGTTAAGGAGAATGACAAACTGGTTGCTGATTGATTATCTGTTTGACATGTTTAATAGTCTCTCAATGCGTATGAAAGTTACAGAAACCATAAGAAAGATGTTTCTTAGCCGTAGATAGACTTTAACCGATGCTATTATTCTCCTAAGAGGAGTTGATGATAGAAGAGAGTCCCTGAACTGATTGAAATTTTGTACTATGACTTAGTAGGAATAATATACACGGGAAATGCAGCATTAGATAGAGAAATGTTACAGTTTTCCCTTTATTAATTATGTATTATGACATTTGGGTTAATGCTCATCTCTCACTATTACATTCTAGAACTGTTAGTGCATTCTCAGTGCTCTATTATGATTTGGAGATAATGCATGTTACTTATTTAATTGAATTTGGGTTTTTGTATGTTTACCACACTTGCTTTCTTTCTCTGTGGCATCCTTCATTAAGTCAATATTCTTAAATGTTGAGGTTATGAAGATCAAATGGTTGATTAATTTATCGACTGAGTTCCTTTTACCATGATAGAATGTCTAACATTTGTGAAAGTTTCTGTAGGAATATAATTGCTGCTGGTTGAAGCTATTGAATGAATTTTTAGTATATCTCATCTCAAAGCCTGCTTTCGAGATGCATGATTTGCAAGCTTGAATTGGTAGTCTGATCTGATGTATGAAAGAACAAATTTCTTTCGGTCTGTAGATCTGGACAATGCTTATTTTAGTTATCTTGCTTTGGTCTCAGATCACTAGGGTTGACAGTAGGTTCTGGGTTGGAAATTATCTAACTATCCAATTTGTTAGTATTTCTGATCAGAATATTATCATGTTTTACTGCAAACTTTGATGGAGACCCAATTGAACTCGGTTACAACTTCATATTTCACTTTCTTCCAGCTTATTGCCCATTTACACCGACTTGCTGAATGCCATATCTTCACATTCTTCAAAAATCTTTTACTCCTTTTCCTTGTCATTTGTCTGCACTTGTTGTGCTGACATTATTATTAGAACTTGATATGCTTGTATAATGCTCCTAATTGCTGCCTTAACTATGCTCCGTCTAATAGCACAACTACTTTTTAGCTGAAACCACCCCTATTTTTTTACATCCTGATTTTAACTTGATATTGAAAAGTGGAAATTTCACCTTTTGTTTCTACCTCTGCAACATAGAGCAGAAATCAGTTAGTATGCGACGGACATCTTGTAGAGTTTATTTCGAATTTTTTATTGAGGAGGAGACAGGAAGAGGAAGGGAAGGGGGAGGAACACGAGGAAAGGTGCATAAATGGTTCAATGGATCTGGGCTGGGTTGAAATTTTCTTCTAACTTGAAATATTTTTGCGTTGAAAATGGGCACTGAAGATGAACTCGATTCGGAGAGGAAACAGGTCGGGTCAGTTTTTTTCTTTTCCTTTAAACTTCATATGGTTTGCCTTCAATTTTGTTCCTCTGTACATATATCTCCACTTGTTATATATAATAACTCTATGTTTCGGTCAGTGTTGTGTTAGATAAGAATGGGTTGAACCAGATTTTGTGTTTTTAATAAATTAATAGTTTCCGTATTATTTCAATAGGAATTGGGGGAGCAATGAAGTCTTGTAGGGTTATTTAATATAAAAAAATTAGTAGGTGATCTCCTAATCCATTCTTTACTATATCTCCCATACCAAAGGCCTGAGTTTCTTTTCCTTCCCCTCTATTTTTTTTAACCTTTCACTCATTACATCTAAACATATAAAAGTCAAATTTAACTTTTATGAGGTTTTGTTAACTGTATTAATGTATTGAACTAAATGGTTAAGCTATTAACTTATGGCCCTTATGGGCGAAGACTTATTATAATTTTCTTACTAATATGGGTATGATTTATTTAGTTTGCTAGTCTTGACTGCTAACTTGGTACCTCATATGTGGATTGTCTTAACTTGGTGTCAAGCTTCATCCGTGAGTTGATTTTTTTTTCCTAGTCTCATTTTCTGGCGACCCCATCTAATTGCCGCATTTAATATTACTTTGTGACATATTCTTAAGTCCTAACTGTGGTGATGCTATTTCAATTTGCTGCTGTTATAATTATACCAAATTAACACCAAGCAGTGTAAAGAACTAAAGATGCAGGCCTGGAGGCCACATCCACATCAGGAGATACTTAGGTTTTAAATTTATCTCATTTGAAGAGAGATGTAGATAAAAATATTTCATGTGGAATTTGTTCCATAAGCTAATTGTATGGATACTCCTTAATTTAGGGTAACTGTAATTTATCTGGTATGCAAGCTATAGATATACTATTCTCTCAATTATTTGTCAGCACGACTGGTAAAGATATTGTTATTTAAGTTGTGCCCCATATTTTGTTATCTGTATGGGCTTTTAAAACATAATTTTAATACTCTTGCAATTAGTGGTTCCAATATATAGTATTGACCATGCTGAGAGCTATCACATGCCGTGCAATAGATAGTCGTACTAGATCATGCTAAGCTAGGGGAGTATAGCCACTGCACTATGACACACCCTAAGACATACACAGTTTTAAGCCTGGGCTTAATACAACATGGACTTAACTCATACCAGGCTAGTCATAAGTTCGCTTAGGACTAGTATTGTACAGACCCTGAGGTGGCCAGTACTCACCCTACAAGTCAGCATCCCTTCTTCAAGAAGCCTTAAGTGTCGTTTGACAGTTGTGTTGGGTGGATGTGGATGCGGTTGGTATTTGTTGGGTGGGTGCTTCGTGATGTTTCTTCTGTAGTCATCGTCCTTGCTTATATCGGCTTTAAGTTGTGTACGAGTTTCTACCTACCGATCGGGTCGTGTATTTTGCTTGGCAGAAGTGGTGCAGTTGTAGACTATACTAGTTTAACTCATTTTTCTATCGATCCTGCATTGTTTTATTGACAACATTGGAATTAATCTGAATACAATCTCAGAGTTTTATTTATAAGTTCATTTTATCAAAATAAACTGCTTATACTTTCAGAATAATTACAGTGACATCATGCTAGAGTCTTAAGTTTGAAGAAAAATAATTCTTTCAGAGAATATTTAATTAGATTTTGGTGACTAGGGCTGCAGGATTAGTAATTGCCAACTTGTTTTTGCTATTAGTAATAATTAGTATACTATTACATATAAATAAAATTTATATTATTTAAATGGATTCTATCCGAATACTATTTAAAAAAATGTTTCTCGATATTCTTTCTTGTTACTCTAAGAAGGGTATTAGTGCATCCGGAGTTATAGTATTTAATATTATCTATTATAAGTTTAGAACACGGATAAATTTTAAAGTATTATAAAATTTAATAAATAAAATCTAACCTTAAATTATCTTTTATTTTATAATGTTAGATTATTACTAAGCAATGTTTCCAATTATTAATAAAATAAAAGAAGAAAAAAAAACGTAGTTCTCAATTCGACAAGAGTGTTAGGTAATATTATAATGTTTGTGGAGTTCCTATGGACGTTCTCCACTTTTTATCCGGTTTATTTATGTTTATGATATTGAATAGAAAGAGGTAATTATGTAATTATGTTATCGCTTCGTCCCAAAGTGTCAAGGGGAAGATGCCAAAAAAGCTATCATTATATCTTGTCCGAAGAGCAAAGTAGAAGGCGAGGGAGGACGGCGACGGCGACGACGACGAGGAACCCGGCGGAGGGTAGCGATGAAGAGATGCTCCATCGACGGATCCAGCGGCGGGGGCGGCGATCCTGCGGTCTCCCTCCATGAGGAGAAGAGCAAGAGGCCCAGATCTGCCGAGGAAGAGCTGGATCGGGCGTCGGCCGCGGCCGTCCCAGAGCTCGGGGAGGACCTGGTGCTCGAGGTGCTCAAGCGAGCGGAGGCGAGGACGGTTGGGAGGGCGGCGTGCGTGTGCCGGCGGTGGCGCCGGCTGGCGGAGGACGAGCGGCTTTGGGAGGCGGTGTGCACCCGCGACTGGGTCAAGGTCCCCTGCGGCAAGCAGCAGCTCCGCACGGTGGTGCTCGCCCTCGGCGGATTCCGTCGGCTCTACTCTCTCTGCATCCTCCCCTTCCTCGACCCCCCTGGTGCTCGCCGCGTCTCCGCCGCCGCCGCCGCCTCTCCTGCGCTCTCCCTCCCTGCGGCCGCAGCCGCCGCCGCGCTGCCGAGACGGCCTCAGACACGGTGGGGCAAGGACGAGGTCCAGCTCTCCCTCGCCCTCCTCTCCATAGGTTTCTTCGAGAAGATGAATCCCAACGCCACCCGAGGCAACAGCAACGGCAGCAGAGGCAGCGGCTGCGGGTAACGCCGGACCACCAAATCCGGCCTTCGCGTCCCACCCCTCTTCTTCAAAAATCTGATTTTTATCCCATCCACTTGTTGTCTGCTTTTTGTATGAATCTCTTATCTGTAAATTTATGTACCGACGCAATTTTATTTCCACCTCTTCTTCGCAATTGTGTGCTCTCATTTTCTTTTTCATTCGGATTCCGAGATTTCAATCGCCGTTGTTCTTGCAGCGGCTGCTGCTGCTGCTGCTGCAGTTTGTGTTCCTTTACTCAAGAGTTGCAGCAATTGGGAAATTATTATTAAGGGAGGATGAGTTCGATTGAAGGTCTGTAGGTGTGTGAACGAGAAGGCCGACGGCGGAAAGAAAGAAGGAAAAAGAAAAAAGCTTTTTTTTCCTTCCTTTCTTCTTCATCATCATCTTTTAATATTAATGGTGTTTGCACCAGCAGTGGTGGATTTTAGTGCATTGCGAGGACGGAGGTAGGTCCAAAGAAGGGATGGGATGTTGACAAGGTGTTTGATGTTTTGTGGCTTCGGGAGGCCAATGGCTTTGGCTCCTTGGGGGAAGTGACATTGTTCAACTGTGCGTGTATTGATTGGGGTTTTTGGAATGTCTCTCTTTGTCTTTGTGTGTGCCAGGTTTGAGTGGGCACGACCTCAGATGAGATGAGATGGTTGCAGCCTTGCAGGTGGGGTGGAGTAATTTCTGCACAATAAACTATAGCTTTGGGTTGTTGTCCCCTCCTTCACCTTCTCAGGTCAGCCTGAGCTTATCCTTAGACTTGACCTGGTTAACTTGCAACATTCATAGTTCATAAAAGCTTAAAAGTTCAGGTTCAAGAGTTTGAGATTAGTTAAATTTTTTTACTAAAAATATGGATGATGAGCTCAATATAAACTCAACTTTCCACCACCACAACACTACGCTGAAGCATAATAAAGCTCTTTTTAAGGGTGACATATAAATCTATCTTTTTAATAGCACTCATATGTGATCTTTTATAAGCTGGATTATTTTACTCTTAAAACTTGGTTTTGAGTTTTGACGAGACAGTATTCTTAGGTTAGTATGAAGTAATACATTAGTGGATGGAAGTGGATTAGGTTAGGAGAAAGAGAATTTTAGTGCTAATTTTTTTTGTTGCTAAGATAAATAACTAAGACTAATTTTTCTAAGCCATTAACGTAAGGATTTCAAAGCCATTAACATAATATTTTAATTGTATATCTTAATTCTATATGATTCATATAGATAAGGGAACAAAATCTTATTTCTCCAAATTTTGGAACCATGCAATCATGCTGACATCCAGGGTTTATAGATCAATCATATACCTTGTTTAATAAGTGAGATCCATTAGCTGCTTGTTGCTTGCACAGTAATAGTAGATGGTAACAGTTATATAGATGAAGATTTTTTTCTTGGTTCCTCAACTCTCAGAATATTTTCTTCGCTATTTCACGGTCTTGGCGGCCAAAAATAAAGCGACCGCAGCTGCCACATGCCCTGTTCTTCCCTTTGGCTTTCTTTATTTGTCTCTTCTCCCTCTCCTTACTTATCCCTGTTCCCTATTAACCTTGTCTTGCCAATTATTGTTGATTTGTTGTCACTGACGATTCCAACGCATAAAGCTATCACATTTAATCTGTAGCATCTTAATGATCGTTACTACTAACTTCAAGATGTTAGATGCCGAGAAAGAAAGAAAAAAAATCAAATAATCTTATCCACGGAGATTTTTGCTTTAGAGTTTTTTTAAAGGAGAAAAAATGCATAATTCTATTAAAAACAATACAGTTTTTGAGTAGACTTCAGGAGGAAGCCTGAAAGAGAATAGAGAAGGAGATGATAAAAAGTTCTCACCTTATCAAGAGAAGAAGAGGAGACTACTGTACACACAAAGCTGTGAGAAAGAATCTAAAAGATGTTTCTTAAAACCACTAACTATGAGATGGTTGCTCTTCTCAAGAGCCGCCTCTACCAAGCCTCACTCTCTTTAGCTTTAAACCTATGATAACTTACAACTAAGATGTTTTTTACTTAAATAAGTTGATTTTAGATGTAGAGTACTTACTTTACTAAATTTAAAAAATAATAAAAGATAAATGATTTAATTGGAATTAAGTTCAGCAGCATAATTAGGTTAACATAATCCCAGGAGGTAAATACTTATAAGCTAGTGATATAAGTAGTGCAGTAGATGCGTATCGTATGAAGTCATCGGGTGTTGCAGTCTGATACGATATGCACATTAGCACGGCTCGAAGCCGTCCGGGCCGGCCATTCAGTGGAAGAGAACCCTGCCCCCTGTCCCCGTGGCGAGACGCGTTAATTAGCGAATCGGATTCGTTTCCTCGCCTCGACTCAGCGGCGCCTCCTCCGCGCGGCCGCTCCAATGCCGATGCCGAAGCCCTTCCTTCTCCGCCGTCTCCTCTCCTCGGCGCCGCAGCTTTCCTCTACGCTTCTCTCCTCCGTCCTCCTCCTCCCGTCACACTCGGTGAGCTCCGCTTCCTGTCCCTTCGAAGAAGACGCGTCGGCGCCGACGCAGGCGAACGGGAAATGGTTCGCCCTGCCCCCTTTCGTGCCTCCCCTCGACGCCGCTTCGCTCGGCAAAGAACTACTCGGGCGCCAGACTCCTGCGGAACCCCAGCCGGTGACGGCCTTAAAGTGGGTTCGCCGTTGTTGCCCCGACCTGCCCATGCCCCTCGTCCAGAAGCTCTTCCGGATTAGGCAGGTCGCTCCGTCCTCCTTTTTGATCAAATGCCCACACGAGTCCCTGTTCTTGCGTTTCCGTCTGAAAAACGAGTCTTTGACAGGTCCGGAAGGAGCAAACAAGTCCAAACGAATCTTCCGGCGTGGATGCTAACATTGGACAAGGCCGACCACGAAGGGTAATGATTATGCACTACGTGCTTCGTTTGTTTTGTTAGCTTAGATTTCCAGTGTCTTACTCGTTAGTTTCTTCAAGGTCTCAGCAAAAGATGCTATGAAGCTGGGAGAAGTAGTCCTTTTACCTGTAAGCGTGCAAAAGCTTACCAGCGAGAGAACTCATAGGTCCATGCACGATGATTTCGAAATCAGCTTCGTTCGTGGACTTGAGTTATACAAGGTCTCATTTTTCTCTTAATCTTTTTTGTCCGAGCACTTGTTTATCATTACTTTCTACCTACTGACGTCCACAACCGATAATACAGGATGCAGCTATTATTGTTGTGAACAAACCTCCAGGTTTGGCTTCACAGGTAAGTAATCTGCATGTCTATGATTCTGAATCATTTGGGTATAATAGTGAAAAGTCTTCCTATTTTTGTTTTCACGTAGGGAGGTGTTGGCATTAGATACAGTATGGATGAACTGGCTGCAAATTGCTTGAATTATGAGTTTCCTGAACCTCCTAGACTGGTGAGTTGCAATCCTTTTTGAACTAGTTGGAAGATGATCAGAAAATTATGAAGCTAATTATCATTGGTGATAATTATCAAGTTAGGAAAATCATCAAATTAGGAAGATTATCTATTCGGAAGATAATTGTTTAATGAGAGAATAAATTTTGACTTATGATTAGTACAAAAAAGGGGTGCTTGGTCGTAATAAAAATCATCTCTTTATTTTCTCTGTAATTCACCTTGGTACCAGAACATACTGTTCTTTCTATTGTCATTTTACCCTCCCTGTATACAATTCTTGTAACCATGCAGTCAACAGATAATAACATAAACCATCAATAAGAAAACTAGAAAATCGGTTGCTCTTAGTGGTACCTGAGAGCACCTCAGAACCTTTTCATCACAGATTTAGCAACCACATCGATCCCCATATTAATCCACGTGCAGTCCTATAGCTATCTAAAAACTTGCAGGAACAACCCCTTGGCCAAAAAAAGTGATAGAAATATTTAATCTCTGTACTAAATAGATAATTCTTTCGACTATACATCTCATATGCTTAGATTTTTGACAATTATTTCACTATGCAGGTTCATAGGCTTGATAGAGATAGTAGTGGTGTTCTTGTGCTGGGTAGAACTCAAACTAGCACATCAATTCTGCACTCCCTCTTCCGTGAGAAAACCTCTGGAGCAATGGCTGATGTAGGATGAGTTTGCTGTTTGATGATACACCATATAGCAGATATTTAGAAAACTAATAAAATACTGAACTTGTTGTATAGTTTTAATTGTCGAAGAGTTTTTGACCTAGTCGAAATTCTATTCTTCAAGGATATCAATGAACAAAGGCCACTGCAAAGGAAGTACGTGGCTCTGGTTATGGGAACTCCCAGACATTCAAGGGGCTTAATATCTGCTCCACTGGCAAAGGTTAACTATTTAGATGTGTTGTAATTCTTTTATATGATTTTTTCCCTTTCCGAAGATGCATTGAGATTGATGGTCATGATGATTCTTACCAATACGTAGTTCTTGAATACTAAGAAAGTATAGTTGTCTGTTGCCATTAATACTGTGAATTCCAGTGCAAATTTGAGTTGGAAATTTTTTTGTTTCAATTATTGTGATATGATAGATGGAACGTGTTAGAATTAGTGCATGCCTGACCATCCTTTTGAGACATGCAAACATTCTACTGGAACAATATTTTTTCAATGTATCATCGGACCTTCTAAATATATCATTGTACCGTAAGGGTTCGTTCTCTTACCTTTCTGTTGTTTAAACATGAGTTGTGTGGATAGACTATTGAAACTTTGCTTATTCTTGTTTCAGATAGTATTAGAAGATGGGAAGTCAGAGAGAATAGTAATTGCAGATAATGTCAAATCCACATCATCACAGCATGCTATAACAGAGTATAAAGTGATACAACCTCCAAGTTGTGGTAGGTGATTGGTTTACAAATTTTTTAAAATCGTATATTTCTTATCTCTTTTTCTCTCTCTGATAATCGCTAATAAATACATGTTTTCTAATGAATGCACAAAGTTAAGCATGAATATTCTGGTTTTGCATGTTGTGTTAGAAAAAGAAGTGCAGATGGTTAATGAAGAGTATATTTGATAAAAATAGATAATAAAAGCGCCAAAATAGCATTAAGAGGTTTACTTCATTTTAAGTTTCAGCAAACTGTTCATTAAGAAAAAAATCATTAGTACAGCAAAAGGTAGCTGGTCATGCTCTGCTGATAGAAAAATAAGTGTTGGTAGCAGCACGAAGGTGGTGGCATTTATATACCTTGCTGGGAGAAATTGTAAACTTAGCATTGTTAACTTTATACTTTCCGCATAGACCAAATATTATGAATATTTTGTTGTTCCTGCAGTGCATAGTTTTCATCCAATAACGCCCTGATATCAGTCTAATATGGAAAAACTCGATGTACCCTCTTTCTTAAGATAAACCAATTTCAATGATTTTCTAATGTTCTCTACACAAATAAATGAAAAAGCTTGAAGTGTTTGGAGGCATTGTTCGAAGCAGAGCTTTAAATCACAACTCAACATTGTCAATGTATTAAGGTAACATGTGGTAGCACTGTAAAAAGAGGTGTTGTAGTAGTAGTAGCAGCATTGCTGAGCTGTATGGTCTATCGTCAATACTTGTTTTGACCATCAGATAAAGGTTTGATTGATACTTGAAGACTAGCTAGCCAGAGCTTTACTAGTGGCATCTATGAACCAGTGTCAACCTACTTTTTTAAAAAAAAAATGGAACCAGTATCAACCTACTTATAAGTATATGATTACAAAATCTTTTTTTTACAATAATTCTGTACGTCTTTGTTTAGAAAAATTTGATGTGCAGATCAATTGTTGGAGCTCAAATAAACTTTTTTAAAATGATAAAATTGAACGTTGCAGACAAGTTAATTTGAGTTTAGAATCCATGCTTATGTACAGTCTCTGACATGTTGGCAGAGCTAGAAGTCAAGTAAGTTCTTCCATGTAATCCTGGTGCGAGGATCAGGTTCTGAACTTTTTATTTCACAGGCCAAAAGAATGATGTGCTAATGGCCTTATAGCAGATCATACTGTCTCAGATAAGGCTGTATGATGAACAAATTTGTAATTTGACATGTATACTAGAACCAAATCTCAGTCCCTTTTGCATTCTGATTATGTTCTGAAAATTTGGATATTTAAGTAGATGATGAGGCTTTAGAGCTCTTTTCTTCAATACAATTAAAGTAGGGATGTTTCTCTGCCTTTATTCTAAAAACCAAGTTGGTTGACCAAAATATTTACCTTCTCGTTCAGGCTACACATGGCTAGAGCTCGTTCCGCTAACTGGTAGAAAGCATCAGGTATGTAGGTATTTAAAAATGTCTTTAGTTCCTATTACTTCTGTAATGCACACGTTGGTTCTCCATTGTAGCTCCGAGTCCACTGTGCTGATGTTTTGGGAACACCAATAGTTGGGGACTACAAGTACGGTAGGCGTGCCCACCTGGCATTCAAACCCATGCCTTTGCCCGAGTCAAGTATGTTTAAGTGCGGAAAGTTCCACAAAGAAAAGCTTCCCTTTGGCCTCGAGTTGGATGGTGGAAGCATCTCCGAGAGGCTCCCTCGCTTGCATCTGCACTGCAAGCAAATGGTATTGCCTAACCTTTCAGTTGCTTTGCAGCAGCTGCAGTCGTCAACAGATTGTGACTTCTCGAAATTGAAGAAGCTTAATCTGGTTGCCCCATTGCCATCACATATGCAAATGAGTTGGGAAATCTTGAGCTCGTTATTATAGGTAATAAATTTGAATTTGGTGCTGCTGTGATACTTGCTACCTACTTTTAGTACTAGATATTGATGTTGATCTTATTTTGATTGAGATCGCTTGCAGCTCATGCTCTATTAGGTTTCACTTCAACATCAAACTCCTACTTTGTTGGTAATTAAGGGTCGGGTGAAAGAAGATTTATATTTTGGGAGAATAGCCTATGAAATACTTCGGAATATGCTAACCTTTTTATTCATTTTGGAATAATCTGAAGTCGTATTGCTGACAACCAGATGTTGCTCCATTGATATCTGACTGTGTGCCTTCTTTTGGCCGCTAAATGATGAACCCTAGAAAGTTTGGTGGCAAGAACAGCGTGGCATGCATCTGATACAAACAATGATGGGTTGTGAGCGTGCCCATCCTTCTCAAGACCTTTTGTGTGCGACCTTGAAAGGAAAGACTGAAATCTATTCAAGCATCATGTTATCTCATGTATTATGGTCAGATATCTATGGATTTTTTTCCCTGACAAATTAGATGCATCATAGCGAATTAAAGCATTACCCAGTCTTCATAGAACTGTTAATAGTACTTAGTTGAATAGTCTTCAGAAATCAGGTTGTGTTGTCAGTCAACTACTTTTATTATTGTTTTAAATGATATGGCCTATTTTCCTGACACCTTGAAAGTGAATTGAGGAAAAGCAACCACAGCAGAGAAGGCAAGTGCACTACTCCGGTGTCAGAATAAACTTTGCAAAACAAGCACTGGAATCAGTCATGGCGAACGCCTAGTGGGTCAAAGATGATGATAAACTAAAGTCCTTTTTACTTGCTCACCTACCATGCTTGCCCGTATTGTCATGATTTCGACTTGTAGCTACTCCAGTTGAACTACTTGGGAAACGCGAGACTTTCCCGCATATGTATTGTAAACCACTGAGAACATCAGATAGCAGATTAGCTGAGAAGATTATGTCAATTAGATTAAAGAATCACTAGTGCTGCAAGGTGACCGACTCAAATTAGATGAAGCGGTCAATATTCGACCAAATTAGATCAATTTATTGATTATACATATGCCACTAGTTGAATTAAGTCATGCCTTTGGTTTGATAAAACATAAAAGCAAAAACGGCCTACTTGTTCTTAAAGCCTATTCATCATCATCATCAACATCTTTGAATTAATCTGCAGTTCATTATAAGACTTCAAATGTGGCTTAAAGTGATCGGACTTCAACTTGCAATGTCATTAAGCCCATAATTAAAGCAAAGCTTTTGGACTAATTCTGGTGGATGTATCCTGCACTTGTGCTTCTGTTGTAGCAACTATATATATATATTATACACCGCTATATTACCCACGTATCGACCACCTCAGCACAAACCCACTGCGAGTGCCAACGTGGCTAGGACGCCCAATAGTTTGATGCCTAGTCCGAGACTTCTGGCCTATCATGACTCGGATAAAATTTAAGGGTCCTTGGTAGCAAATCGTTGACCCTGCTCGGATTGGATGGCTCTTGACCCTTGATAACGGCAGCCGCAATGACATCACCTAAGTCGTCAATCTTAAAGCACTCGTAAGGGGGCAGCCATCCGTCGATCCCTGCACGATCCTGGAACGAATCAACCGCCCACCTTAAGCTTTCATCGTCATCGGTTCAGGCCTCATCTTCTCCCACCTACCACAACTCACCAACTCCTCCATCCCTGTCGTCGTCCTCCTCCGCTTCACGTCCCTTCTCCTCTCCCACATCACCAAGCCTCCTTGCCCCTTCCCCTTCACTTCAAAAACCTCCCACCATATATATTTATGCACCACCCATCACCCGCTCCCCCATCATCATCGACGCCCCCCACCCGTCCCCTTCACGGCCAGCCCTTCCTCCTGTGAAAAAAAATGGGCAGCCTGCCAGTGGAGAGAACGATCACCGGATGGGCTGCAAGGGATCCCAGCGGAGTCCTATCCCCCTACACCTACACCTTAAGGTACGTGCTCTTTTATCTCTCTATGTTTCAGAAGAGATCATTTTCTCATAGCTTTTTTGTTTTCTTTTTGTGTGTGTGTGTGTGTGTGTGGTGGCACAGGAAGACAGGCGCAGAGGATGTGGTGATCAAGGTGCTCTACTGCGGCGTCTGCCACACCGACCTCCACCAGACCAAGAATGACCTCGGCATGTCCAAGTATCCCATGGTTCCTGGGTAATACGTCTGTATACGTATCATCATCGATCTTTTCCTCTGCGTGATCTTTTAAATCGACGATTGATCGATCGATCCATCGATGGATCTCTCTTTCATCAGGCATGAGGTGGTGGGGGAGGTGATGGAGGTGGGGGCGGCGGTGAGGCGGTTCGCGGTGGGGGACACCGTCGGCTCCGGCGTCATCGTGAGCTGCTGCCGGGAGTGCGCGCCCTGCAGGGCCAACGTCGAGCAGTACTGCAGCAAGAAGATCTGGTCCTACAACGACGTCTACACCGACGGCAGTCCCACCCACGGCGGCTTCGCCTCCGCCATGGTGGTGGAGGAAAAGTGAGTACTCCCACCCTCTCTCTCCCTCTCTCAATTAACTCCTTTTTCCTCTCTTCGTCAATCTTAAAGGGAGATCATTTATTTTTCTTTCGTGAATCTTAGAGGGAGATATGCTGATGACTCACTCAGATATGCTGTTTTTTAGTAATTTATCACCACATCAAACCATGTATTCTAAAAAATCTTATGCTATTAAATAAACAAGGTGTGAATATAATTTTAAAATTAAAGAAGAATCTAGGTATAATTAAAGACTGGTCCTTTTATATTAGAACAAAAGAAGCAGCAAGCATATGTTTTAAATTTCTTTGATGCATCTTCCGAATTATTTTTAAACGGTTGTTATTATTAGATCAGAGTTATAGATCTGCAAATAAAATAGTTGTGGTCATTTTATATCTAATTATACTCTGCCTTAACATGTGCCCCTCCGGTTCATATACGTATTATTTATTTCTCATCGTTTCGATTCGTCGAAGGATTTAAAGGAAAAAAAAAAGAGAGAATGAATGAAGTCAACTTTAGTAATATGTTTAATTAATCGGTCGCACCAACAAAGCAAAGATTAATAAATAAATCAAGTTGTGGAGGGTGATGATTAGGAAAAAAAAAACCAATTGGGTGGGGTTTGGCTTGAAGCGATGGGTGGGTGGGCGTCGGGTGGGACTCGTAGTCGTGATGATGATGGTGATATGATGACGTCATTAATATGTCATATTTTAAACTTTATCTGGATATTTAATATGATTTTATTTTTTTTTTAAATATTTTTTCTTAATTTATATGGAGGAGCATTTATTAGTAAAAAAATTTAGATAAAATATTTTATAAAATTCTGAAATATGATTTATGGGGGGTTAAGAATTAAAAAAACATCCTTTTCTATCCATTGATTTTTTTTCTTGGTTGAATGGGAAGTTTTAAAGCCAATCCGGACACGAAATAAAAAATCTATTTTTTTCCATACGGTTAGAAAATAGTCTAATTTTTTTTAAAAAAATTCAATGAGTGTTAAAATTACATCAAGAAGAATATTTTAAAAAAGTGATTTAATATCGTATGATTTTTTTACTTCGATTTCAACGATCGGCGTGGGTGGCAGGTTCCTGGTGAAGATTCCGACGGGGTTGGCGCCGGAGCAGGCGGCGCCGCTGCTGTGCGCGGGGGTGACGGTGTACAGCCCGCTGAAGCACTTCGGGCTGATGGGCGGCGGGCTGCGGGGGGGAATCCTGGGGCTGGGCGGCGTGGGCCACATGGGCGTCAAGTTCGCCAAGGCCCTCGGCCACCACGTTACCGTCATCAGCTCCTCCGAGCGGAAGCGCTCCGAGGCCGTCGACCACCTCGGCGCCGACGCCTACCTCCTCAGCTCCGACGAGGCCGCCATGGCCGCCGCCGCCGAAAGCCTCGACTACATCATCGACACCGTGCCGGTCTTCCACCCCCTCGCCCCCTACCTCTCCCTCCTCAAGCTCGACGGCAGGCTCGTCCTCATGGGCGTCATCAACCAGCCGCTCGACTTCCTCACCCCGATGGTCATGCTCGGTGCGTCCTCCCGGCCAAAAACTCCGTCTCTCGACGAACTCTTGCAGCAGATCGAATGATTTAATTTACCGTGCAAAAAAAAAATTTGCAGGGAGGAAGTCGATAACGGGAAGCTTCATAGGGAGCATGCAGGAGACGCAGGAAATGCTGGAGTTTTGCGTGGAGAAGGGGATAACTTCCATCGTCGAGATGGTGAAGATGGACTACGTTAACGAGGCCTTCAAAAGGCTCGAGCGCAACGACGTCCGCTATCGATTCGTCGTCGACGTCGCCGGGAGCGGCCTCGACGCTGCAAATTAATTGATCTTGATGGAGATCATTATATCGGATATATATATATACATACATGAACCCTTTTTTTTTTTCCTACGAGTGTCTTGTTTTGTGTATCCTGATCTCCGTTTTCAGCGTGGCAGATGTGAAGTACTACTGGATTATTAGTTCATGTATTAATTGAGCTCTTCTTCGATCGAGATTGGACGCGATCATATAACATATATCAAATTTAAAACTTATATTAATATTTCAGGATAATATTAGCTAGGTTTTAATTTAATGTTAACAGAAAGTTGCATAAGCTTCACCGGTAATCTATTGCATATATTCCAAGTATTCAACCATTGGGATGTCTCCTTGAAGACATTGAAGGTTAATTCATATATATTAATCTTAGAATGATTAGTTATACAGCCCATCACAAACCATTTTTCTCTCTCCAATTAGTTTTGTATTTTAACAGTAAAAGAAATCTTAATGGAACCGTGCTTTATTTCTCTTTATAATTATCTTAATTTAAAATCCACTCCTCTTTTAGTTTAAATAATTAATTTGGTACAACAAGCAAGTTGCTCCCTCGAGAGCGTGATTTAATTTTTGGCGAGATGGGGAAAGGAAATGTGCCCATTTTTAACTTGAAGCGGGGGAGGAGGAGCGGAGGAGGGAAAAAGGGGGCTCCCGACAGCCGCCCAGCAGCAGCCATGGGGAGTGCCGACACCGGAGCCGGCGCCGCCAAGGAGGACACCTCCATGGACGAGGACGCCGCCGGAGACGATCCCCCCGCCGCCGGCCCCGCCGACGCCTCCGATCCCGCCTCCGACGGCGTCTTCTCCGAGGGAGAGAAGGTCCTCGCCTACCACGGCCCCCTCATCTACGAAGCCAAGGTTTCGACCTAACCCCCTTCCGATTAGGGCTTATTTCCTCGCCTCTGCCCCTTGTCTTGGTTTTCCCGCGCCTCTGCCCTCTCCGCTGGTTGTTTAACTGCCCCGACGCGTTCGGCGGTTTGCCCTCTTTTGAAACTCGCTGCTGCATTTCCAAGGTTTTTGCTCGGAGATGATTGCTATGTCTGATGTTTATTTTTAGTGCGTTGTTTAAATATCGACATCAAATTCAGGAACGGTTCCTAATTTGCAACGCCTCCCCTTTTGGACTTTTTTTTTTCTTTTGTGACTTAATCTCGAATGCTAAAAATATTTGTTAATTTCTATCTTTCTGAAGGTCCAAAAGGCTGAATTGCGAAAGGATGAATGGAGATACTTCGTCCACTACCTTGTGAGTGGAGCATTTAAGCTGCTTTCTAATGTTAGAAAACAAGCATCCCATATGTGTGCCTTTTATCCTTACCCACTAAGATGGCCATCTCTACTCTGCTTGACTGTTTGAACCAGAGCAGATTGAGAGATTTGACGATACTCCTTTCCGTTCTCTCTAACTTATGCATTTCTCTTTGCAGGGTTGGAGCAAGAAGTATGCCTTTGTGCAACTCCTTAGTCCATACAAAATACAGCCTCTTCTATTGTGCTTGATCCATGCCTATTTTGCTATTTTGTTTGTGCTGGTACTATTTGGTGACATAATCTGATGCCTGAAATCTGAACCATTACTTTTACAGTTGGGACGAATGGGTTGCAACTGATCGGTTGTTGAAGTATACTGAAGAAAATATCCGTAAGCAGCAGACACTAGAAAAAAACCAGAACACTGACAAAAATCCAAAATCTGGGCGGGCAACTCAAAATAAGCCAAAAGGTTTTTCATAGACCATGCTGGTGACATTAGATCAACTACCTGGTTTATGGTTTTTTTTTTGTTTTTAATTGATTAAATATTAATGATTACCCATTGCTTCTGTTGTAAACAAATGTCCTATTAATTGCATAAGACCAAAATTTTCAGCTTGTCTATAATCTAATTATTTGTGGCTTTACTCATGTTCTGTTTGCATTTTACAGATGCAAAAGTGGATAAAGAGGATCCTAAGAGCTACGGTAAAACAGTTATTTTAGTTGTCACAATTATCATTTTAAAAATTGAATTCAAACAAGATAGTCTTGTGCTCTCAAAAAGTTTTTTTTTTTGGTTTAGCCTATCTCATCAATATTGTTTTTTTTAAGTGCATAATTTGCGATATTGTTTGACAGGTATATTTAGTGGAAGTATGTGATATTGCAGGTCGTAAAATGGGATTCTAATTTAATAGCGTTGGAAAATTTTATTTGTAGCTAAAACTGCAGGGAGGAGATAGAAGCCATTTTTCTGACATATATCTTTCTAGTCAGTTATTTTTATTCAGTTGTTTGTATCATCTTAAATGCATGTGCACCAAGTACACAAGGATAACATAGAAATACATTTCTAGTTCATTAATTTTATGGAGTCTGTTGAAATTCTTGGCTGTTCTATATCCTTGCAAATGCATATACACCTAGTAGATGAGGACAATGGCAGAAAAAGATATCAAACTCAGAATTCAGTGTATAAGCATAGGATCAAGTACACAGACATAATCCCTATGATACATTCGAGCTATGCATGATCTTTGGCGAAAGGAAATATATCATACTGATGCATTTCTTTATATAAAGGGAAAGTATCACTCGATTCTGTAGGATCTTTTATGATATAAATGATGTATCTAGATATCTTTGGATGGTGGCTAGGAACTCTGCTTTACTGTTTTTTCCATCCAAAGAAAGCCTTTTAGCCTCTGAATTGTAGCACCCAATGAATTTTTTGAATTTCAATCAATCACTGAACTGTACTCTTCAACTATCTTAGAGCCTTTTTTTTCCTTTGCTTCACTTATCACCTTTTTCCTTGAGTTAGATCATTTGAACAATAAAGCTTCAAATTTGTCTTCTTTATGCTTTGAGCAATACCAAGTAATATGAGAGCCTCTGGTGTTTCTGTGAGTCTATTCTCCTACCCAGTAAAATCCCTGCAATCCTGGAATTTGTTTAAAAACACTTGGTATGGTACCTGCCTAGTCATGTGGTGAAAGTGACCAAGTTAGCTCCAACATGGTGGATACAGTTGAATGTCTGGATTTGGAATCTTCACATACACAATTGTCGGATGTAAAAATCTTAAGTAGTATGTTTGAATTTTCTAGACTTTGAGGTAAAGCTTGTAGTCTTTTGTAATATACTGCACTTGGATATTAGTCTTTTTGACCATCTGAAAATTTCTATTCTAAAAAAAATTGTATGGCAGCCCACAATTCTAATATATCAGTTCAGCATGTTCATTCTCTTACCTTTTTTTATTGAGCTTTCTTGGTTTTTAATATTTCTAGGAAAAATGTATTTTTATTAAGATCTGACTTAACATCTATCTTCATAAATAGTGTCAAAGGGCAAGAAGCGGAAGACGCAATCTGGTGCTGAGGTATGTTTGCCTTTTTTTCAGGTGCATTGTCTGCTTTACATATTCTAAGTTTAACCCCAATGAGCGAGTCTACATATTATTTCCCATCCTTGTGATTTGGATTACCAGGTCCTTTGCTGTTAGGAAGAGACAAGAACTTGAAATGATTTTCATGTAAAGACATAAGCAGTAGATCTTTTGCATTGGGTGCTCTACTGATTGTAAGTTTTTAAGGATAATCAGTGTCGCTATAAGTCTGGTAGTAAAAGGACCCAGAACAGCTTTCTCTGGAAAAAAATTGTTATGACAAAGTATGGCAGAGGACATCCAAGCATATAACTTCACTGAAAATAATGCTCCTTAATTACTTCCCATTTTGAGAGGAAGATAAGATAGCTTTTTTGCTGGTTCAGAATCACTAATTAAGATATTTCTAAAAATTTGTACAAAGTTTTTTATAAGTTATATTTTTTACAAATGTTAGCTACTTTTAGTTTCATTAGAGTAAGGCTGAAATGTGAGGAAACTAAAATTTCAAAAATACTCCCTTGTGCTGCCCTGTATCTTTTATCTTCTTTCGTCCCTTTTTTATAACCCCATTTAGTGAAAATCGACCTTTGTGAAATATTGAAACTTTGTGCAATAGTGATTATACTGGCAGGTTGAAGTTGTAGGTTCCTGATGAGTTGGATTATTTTGGACTTGCTTATATTTGAGATGCTTTGTTGAGTTTTAATCTTTATAGGATTTATATGGGAGCACCCAGTTATATTTTCAGTTGTCAGATTAGGTTTTGGATTTTCTCTCATATTAATGGTAAAGCTAGGTTATTGCCTTCCTGAAGGTTGAGGTTATATCATGTATAGGTTAAATCATGTCTGCTACTTTGTATTTCTGGAGAAGATTTCATCTTCTAAAATCCACTGCTGTTCTATATTAAATTTGAAGAATCAGAACTAGGAAAATGATGCTGTTATCCCAAGGAAAAAGCCTGTTGGCTTCTGTGATGGGAGTGTGTGATGGTCCTTGGTTCTAAGTTCTTACTGCTCCTCGTATGCTTCTTTCTTATTTTCTTGGCTAATATGGCATGGCAGAAGTTAATGGCAAAAAAGATTAAAAAAAAATTGATATGAGCATGTCAAGACCACGGGTGAGGGTAGATGGGGATAAACGTGAGCTTAATAGAGAGAACCCGTGGATCTTGCAAACTCGCTAGAGATAACTTGCAAATGTCATGCAATGGATTTAAACCAGTAATTGGGGAAAAACTTGATATTCTTAGTCTTAGCATTCATTTCATTAATATTTATCACATATATTAAGACAATTATATCTCCAAGTAATAATCACACTAGATCAACTTTCACTAAGAACCACTCTTCTAAAAGTTCCCATTCTCTATTATAGATGAACTCAACTCTGTTCCTAATCTACTAATTCAAATTCCAGCACATATAACCGTAATATTTAATATGATATTATGTATTATCATAACAAAGTATCTTTAAAAATGACTTGATTTGTTCTGATGATGTAAACAATAGGAAATTAGGAAATAATAGGAGAAAAATAGGATCTATCACAAAAGAAAGAAAGCTCTTTGCTAAGAATGCGCATTTTTTAGTATGTTTATCATAGTACCTGGATGATGATAATCTCTTGCATAGGGAAATTTGTGCGAGTTATTTTTTATTATCTTGAGGTTGTAGATGCTACTTTCTGACAATAAAATGCATATTTTGCTATATTAATTTCTAAATTACCTCATAATCGTCAAGAAGGTAGTTGAAAGATTAAAAGAAATATACTTTTTTTTTTGTGCTACATATAACGAGTTGCATCTTTGTCTTTTTAGGACGATAAAAGGTCACAAGAGAATCTTGTAAAATTACAATTTCCTCTGACACTGAAGAAGCAGCTGGTTGATGATTGGGAATTTGTTACTCAGCTGGGTAAGGTAACTACGTTCTTTGTGTTGCTTTCTTCTGCAGGAGAATAAATTATTTTCCTGTCGTACTACTTTTTCTGGATCTGAAGACTGATAAATATTAATAACTTAAGGTTGGAATTTCTCTGCGAAAAGAGTTTAAAAATGCTTTATTGCACATAAGCATCCATATATATATATATATGTTTATGTGCATTTTATAACTTGCGATTGCATATTTATGTATTGTCAATTGATAAAAGGAGAAATTATTCATTGTCAATTGATATATGTTTATGTGCACTTATAGTACCTGTCTTGTCTCATGGATTTTTCAGGTTTTAACATTATTTTAGTTTTTAAAATAAGATTTTCTGCCCTCAATAATAAGAATAGTTTAGTCTAATAGTATCTCCTTTGCAGCTAGTCAAACTTCCTCGTTCACCAAATGTTGATGACATCCTAAAGAAGTACCTTGATTACCGTACGAAGAAGGATGGGATGTAAGGCTATGTTCAACATGCTTGATTTTCATTCTTTTTTTTTAAAAAAAAAACCTCTCATCTGAGTCATTAATAATTTGCTGAAAAATAACACTTAAGCCTTTGATATCCTTTCGGTGTTAATTTGTTGTGTTTGATAAGGTTATGAACATCCTCTTTTATATATTTCCTTTTTGGTTGATTAGCTAAGCTATGATCATGAGTCCAAGATAACATCCCTCGTTCAACCTTTCTGATCGAGAAAGTACTTCCTCATCGTACCTGAATCAAGCCAAGATGTATACATTTTTAAGGTTCCAAGCTATGAGAATGTTTAAACATCCGATGGGTTCTGTTTCAGGATGCAGTAGCTATATAATATATGTTCTTCCATCTTGTTTTAATAACCTAAAATTTTATATATTTTAAAGCATTAAAGTACCTTGCTAGTAATACTACAATGTCAGTGACTTCTGAAACAATCGTAGGATTGCCGACTCAGTCGGTGAGATTCTGAAAGGCTTACGTTGCTATTTTGACAAAGCATTACCAGCAATGCTTTTGTACAAAAAGGAAAGGCAGCAATATCATGAAGCAGTGCGTGACGATGTATCTCCTTCAACAGTGTATGGAGCTGAACATCTGTTGCGTCTTTTTGGTATGCACACTGTACATTTTTAAAAAAAAAATCCTTAAAACTATATTTCGTTATTAATGCTGATGCACTTTGGCATATGTAGTATTTATAGTGTTCAGATCTTTCTAGAATGCTCACTACATTTTACTGTACTAGTCCTTTTATCAACTTAACATTTTGATTTCTGCAACTCAATTATTTTAATCTGCAGTAAAATTACCTGAATTACTTGCGTATGTTAACATGGAGGAGGAGGCACTTGCGAAGTTACAGCAGAAATTGTTGGATATCCTCAAGTATGACTTGTTTTCCTTGGAAGTTTTGAAAAAAGTGTTTTTATTACTGGAAAAAGAGATTCTGTTGACTTCGCATGACGGAAGAACTTCTCATTGCAGGTTTCTGCAGAAAAACCAGAGCTTATTCTTCCTATCCACGTATGATGGTTCAGCCGGAGGGGATGAATCTGATACAAAGTAGAAGCCTGTAAAAGCATTCCTCAAGTGATCTATCACTTCTTCCATGCAATCCCTATCCCCTGATACTATCTGAGTTGTTTTGCTACCATGTTGCATGTGAAAAGTATTGGCCATTTGTAAGGAAATGGTCAACCTTGTTTTTGCAACTGTACTTCAAGTGTATGTTTGTAGGGTGGATCTTGTAGTTGTAGGTGATGGATAACTGCAAACCAAATTGTCTTACTATCTAATCAGAGGGAGAATTAGTCTTCACTTGATTTATATCCTTCTTTATTTCTTATTGTACATGCCTTTTGGGTTTGTTTTTTATTCTAAAAAAAAATGATGAGAAACTTTTTGGCTTGCAGTAAAATAAAACTCAAGAACTATCCAATTTATAAGCTATATTTTTGTTTTTTATCTTCTTGTTCGCGTTGAACCAGACTACACGTAAACTCTTTTAATATGGTTCATTTTTTTTTTGAAATTTGGAATCATTTCAACCTAAAGAATGAAAAAAAAAACAATTCGAGAATCGACGGTAGAGTATAGATGCGATCTATCCATTTTCGAAAATTGTGTTAAATCAAAGATGGACCCGACCAGTAAAAGTCAAAAAATAAATTGTCTCCAGCATATTGACCTAATTTTTCATGGTTGACCCAGACCGATTGAATTTTAGCTCGATTCAAAAATAGGTTAGTGGAATCAAATTTAAGAAGAAAAGAAAAAAAACTGGTTACAAGAAGCCGCACACTAAGAATGTTAAAAGAATAAATTGGCACACAGGCTCAGCATCGAATTGAGAAAGGTAAAGCCACATAGCACATGAAATCAACATCCGTCTGAGGTAAAATCCACTATGTTATGTAGTAGCCCTGGAAACAGGAAGATGATCCAACAGCTATTTATTTCATGCAGCCCTGGGAACAGGAACAGCCTCTAAATGTGGCAATGTGACCGAGCGCAGCAGCTCTAGTGAGAAGACGAGCCCCAAGAAATGTGAAAGGATTGTGTTGGCAGAAGCCTGTTGTCACACAAATCATCGCAAGTGAAGATTAATTTATCATTGTCATCCATAAATAGCACTGAACTGACCCAAAATCTTAAAATTTTATTTGAAAATATTAGACTGTAACCAAAAAGCGGATAGAGTGGAAGTTCTCTCCCTGCTGCCATCTTTACAAATAAATTGCACCAAAAACCGAGATCTCACGTTTCATCTTATAAATGTAAATAGGAGATATATCAAGCAAATGGAAGCATTAGCGAAAGCAGGACAATGTGAGAAAAATAGGTACAGAAAAACAAGCAAAATCACAAATTACCTGCACCAAGAACACATCTAAGGCCAGCACAGGATTCTGACCAGGGGATACTCCTTGATAGTAAGGAACGGCTGAGGTAGTAAGTGCCTTTGCAACCAGGAACCCCACGGTTGCTTGCATGCCAAGAATTGTAGCGCCCATTCCAAGAATATTTAGCACTATACCATTTTTCAAACTTTTAACCACATCTGCACGTGGAGGGGCCTGGATGATAACCATAAGGCTTCTTAAGTTCTAAAAAATAATTTAAATATAGAGAAAGAACAGATTAAATTCTACAATATAAACATAAATGATGAAAAAATGCTATGTTATAAAAAGCATCACCTATATAGTGTATTTTTTGATACATGTTCCTAAATTCTTCATCAATACACTAACTTTGCCCAGTTACTATAAAACTGCACTTCTATTAATTTACCCCATCTACGAATGTACATAATGCTTTTAGGAAAAATCAGAGCAGAGCAACCTTATATGCATATATAATGCAGAGTAACCTATGCTATGACATAAGTCATAACTATAGTAACTAGATATAATTTATCATTACATACATCAATTAATACTCTGAAAGTTTGTTAAGAAAGATTTTTAATCCATGTAGAGAAATCACCTTTGCTGGTTCATTAGCCGTTCTTTGAAGCCTTTCTGATAGTCGTATGTATCCAAATGACCAAAAGATAGAAACAAATGCAGCTACAATACCGCCCGTGGTAGTATAAAAGGTAACTGGTGAAGTGATCTTCCCAGTAACAACCGTGGAAAATGATAAAATAACTGCAGATACAAGGGTGCAAACTAGCTGCCCCCAAAAACCTAAACTGCCCAACCGCTTGAAGTATCTAGCTGTCTTTTCTAGTCTCTTGGCAACCTGCTCAAGTTGCAGCCGAAAACATGATAGGAAATTTAGATGAGCACAAAACAATGACAAATTTATCAAGCAAAAATTGTTACAGATGGGTGCAATAAGATTTTCAATGCAGTTTGCTTAAAACATAAAATACCAAAATCCTGTAAGTATCACAAGATCTATTTTATGAAACTACATGGACAATCATCATCATTGAACTTTATCAAAAAAGACATAGCTCGGTTGGAAATGAAAATATAATTGGTATGAAATTAACATGTGGGCCATTCCAAGAAAACAAAAGGCGTCAGAGGTTTGCCTACTCACCAAAAGCATCTGAAGTCATATGTTATGCATTCATCTATATACTTTGAAATATAAATGGATATTATTGTTCAACATAAGCACATGAACAATATGCTATTCATGGCCATGCATTCTGTCTTAATTGGTTTCCATAAATAAAATCTGCTTCACTATAATTCGGTACAATCTAATCGATTACAAAGGAAAAAGTTTCAGCTACGACAATGAAGTTTGATCCCTCTCACAAGCTGGCTCTCTGCAATATTTTTATAAAAAACGCCCAATTTAATCATGTAATTGAATTTTGTTTCAGCTTGATCCAAAATCTACCAGTTCAATGGCACCATCTAAAATTCAGTCAAAGAAATAGCCTGACTTGAATATAACAAATTCACAATGTTAAATGTGTCGAATAAGATCTGATTTTAACATTATTTTAATTCTAAGTCAAGTTTTATGGGTTAAGAAAACTCCACAGTTTGAGAGTTGATTCAAACTCTTTTGAACTCTATTTATGTCTAATTCAAACTACTTTGACATATTCAACCTCACAGACTTGCAATATGCAGTTGAAAACTTATTCCAAATTTTAGACATCACCAACTGAGAAATTTAGATACAACTGGAATAAAATTGCCGATTGAAACTTCAAAGATGAGGGATCAAATTATGATCCAAGTCAAAATATTAGGAACTAAGCTTAAATTTAATCAGTATTGCATGCTCATTCATTTTAAGAATATCTATTAGGAACTAAAATATCTAAATAATTAAGAAATAAAACCCTTTACAATGTCAATATTCAATAATTTCAATGTTACCAAACCATTCGCATTCATTACATAGTAGAGTACCTTGCTTATATGGTAACACCACAACTATCCCATCTATATCCTCGGAAAAAGGTTTCAGTCAACCTCGTTATAATAAAAGGAGATAAAGTAAAACAAATTAGTTATAACTTAGTCCCCTATTAATATTCAATCATTTCCTTAGCCTCCACAAGCTTTTTCTATGAAATTTTTATTCCCACCGATTATTGTTCAGCTAAGTATCTAAATACCATAAGATAACCTTACAGAAACAACTGTTCAAGGTATGTCTAGAATTATAAAAGAAACATGATGATTTGGATCTCTCGCTGCTATAGGATGCTGGAAAAACATAGCGTACAACTTTTCTTTGAGAAGCACAAGGCATTTCGACTTAATATGCCTCTTTTAAGTGTAGGTGCTTACAGAAATAAGCATACTTATGTCTCTGGTATCCCAAACTTGTAAGTCAATAAGATGAACATATAATTCAATCGCTCATGCTGCATAAGTAAATTGAAATTAGCAAATGACAAAGACCCAAATAAGAAGAAGAAATTAAACCTGCAAGTATTATTTTATTTACTAGACAAAGCACAAAGTGAGAGAAAACAGCTTTACAGAAAGAAAGACTATTATCCGTTTAAGTGTAACTTTCTTGCTACTCAAATTAAACTCAAACATCCAGATTTTGGGTGCAAAACAATGTTGAACTGGTGTATGTTTTGATTCTAACAGGTTCACATCATTATATTCTAAGACTCCAATCAGCATAAACATCATAGAGCAGAACAATATTCTTAGTCGAATTACTAGACACAGTCAATCCATCGCACTGGCAGGATCAGACAATCATCTAGTAGCAATTAAAAGGAACGAAAGCAATTCTGCTGCCTCTGGTCTCAGATCAACATCGCTCATTTCCATTTGGTTCCCAACCATCATCCTCTCATCAAACAGAAAAAATGCTAGGTGTTTCTTTCTAAAATTAAAAAAGAAAAAGCAGCGACAAGCGACCAAAATAAAGATTGCCTTCTACTGCAAGCAATCCTTCGATCTTTATACGAGAACCAAAAAAAAGTGGAAAAGGAAGACGGACGGACCTGCGCGAGCTTTTCCTTGTCGGACGCTTCAGCCGGCGGTGGAGAACTGGAGGCCGCGTTCGCCGACACCCTCCGCTTGAGCTTGGGATCGAGGAACGGAGATGCGAAGCAATGTAAAGAAGGGGAAGGGGAGAGGTTATTGGCCAGGCAAGGCGAGAGGCTCGGGCGACGGAGGAATGGAGAGATGGAGTGGGTCGTTAGGGTTCTGGGGAGACGAAGCGGCATCGAGGAGGAAGAGGAGGGGGAAGAGAAGGCCATGGAAAGAGGCCGGACGATGGTGGAGAGGGCCACAACCTGCATTCTTCCGGCGTGAGAGATGTCGGGGTGAAGGCGGAGTTGGCTTCCGGCGCTCCGACCCGGTCGCTCCCAATGCTTTTGCTTTGGTTATTTTTTTGCAGGCTTCTTTTACTTTGTATCTTATAAATCAATTATACAATTTTAATTTGGCCCACGGATCTTCTGTAAATTAAATCTTAAATTCGACAGGCCTTCGACTATTTGATTTTTTTAATTTTAATCTAATAGTTTTAAATTTAATAAAATTTAAGAATAAATTTATTCATATTATATTCCATAGCTTTCTTGTCATTATTATTTTTTATTTTTTGCAATGTTGTTCCTTCATTGAAAAATTGTAATTTTCTTTTAGTGAAAAATAACTTGACAGTTCTATTTAAACAAATAAAAATTTCTTCAAAAACTAATTAAGCAAACAACAAAAACAAATCAAGCGCATCAACGAGGACAAATTACAACGAAGGAGGTCAATTAATTAATGGAGAAATCAGACTCGGAGATCAAGAGGAAGCCGACGACGACGATGAGGAGCCGGCAGAAGAAGGCAGAGACTTCTCCAGGACTTGCACGGCTTCCTTCATCGCGGGCCTCCTTTGGGGCGACACGGCGCAGCAGGCGAAGCCCAGCTTCAGGCAGCTCAGCAGCGCCTCCTCCCGCCCGCCCTCCACCTCGCCCCTCACCGCCGGGTCCGCCATCCTCAGCATCCGGTTCCTCTCCTCCGCCACGAACCCCGCCGTCCACTGCCCCAGCTCCGCCTCCGACATCGGCCTCCCGGCCAGCAACTCCAGCAGCAGCACCCCGAACGAGTACACGTCCCACTTCGCGTTGGGCTTCAGGTTCCTCAGGCACTCCGGCGCCTGGTACGGCGCCGACGAGGCCCACGAGGAGGACGCTCGAGGACTAGCGTCGGTGACCGCCGCCGTCGCGGCCGGCGACGACGCCTCCGGAACGCTGCTCTGCGACTGCGCCGACCGCTTGCTGCCGAAGAGCCGGGCGGACGTGCTCAACCGGTACCCGCAGTCGCTGGAGACGAGACGGTCGAGGCCGAAGTCGGCGATCTTCGGCTCCATGTCGGCGTCCAAGAGGACGTTGCTCGGCTTGACGTTGCCGTGCATGGCCTTCTTCTCGTGGAGGTAGGCGAGTCCTCTCGCCACGCCTCTCAATACCCAGAGCCGCGATTCCCAGCTCAGCTGCAACGGCGGCGAGCCGAGCTTCTCTGCAAGAAGCACACGCGTCATGTTGAGTTCTCAAGGTTATCAACGGCGAATACCGAATGCCCGAGAGAAGAAAAAAAAAGAGTGTTTACTATTTGAGGAGATGCCGGCTAAGCTGCCGTTGGCGGCGAAGTCATGGATGAGGAGCCTCTCGTCAGCGCCCCAGAAGTACCCGCGCAGGCGGAGAATGTTCGGGTGGCGGAACTTGGCGACGCCGCGGACCAGAACGTCGAAGTCCTTCAGTTTTTCGACGGCGCTGTTCTCGCCGATTCGCCGGACGGCCAGGGTGGTGCCGTCGGCCAGCACCGCCTTATATACGATGCTTGACCTGGTGGCGCCGAGCACGTAAGCCGAGGATTTGAGCAGAGTCTCCAGCTCCAGCTTTGGCTCACCGTCGACGGTGACGAGCGTGTCGCCCTGCTGCTTCAGCTGCGGCAGACGCGGGGTTCTTCCGCCGCTCTCCTCCTTTCCTCTCTTGCGCAGGCCTTCCTCCTCCGACTCGGTGGTTTCCGAGGAGATCGAGGACGACGTCGAGGTCTTCTCGCTCTCTTCTTCGACGCCTTTCTTCCATAAACAGCACGGAAATCCACCAAAAACTTCGGCTGCAGGGGAGGTTGAAGGCTCCTGCATCACGCCATTGGCGACGACTCCAGCTTTCATGTGCTTCTGCTCTCTGTTCTTCTTCAGTTTGTATACGTAAAGGAACACTGCTAAAATAAGCCCGACTCCGGCCGCGTCTCCAACTGCTATCGCCACGACCACCGCTGGCCGGAGGCCGCCCTGCCCCTGTGCATTAGCCGCTGGAGAAGACGAGTCTGTGTCCTTAGGCATCACGGCAAAGGCCGGTGGAGATTTGGACGCCGTGGTGGAATTAGGCGGTCTGGAGAGAGTGGAGGGAGCCACGCACAGGATCCTCAGCGGCTTCCCGCAAAGCTCCGGATTTCCAGCGAACGCCGTCGGCTTTTGCGAGGCGAAAGCTCCGCCCTGCGGGATCTTCCCAGTGAGGTTATTGAACGCCAGGTCCACGGTGGCGTGTGCCGGAAGTCTCGCCACCAATTCCTGCGGGATATCTCCGGCAAACCTGTTATAAGACAAGTTAAGGTAACGGAGCTTCTGCCCGCCGAGATCTGCTGGCAGAGAGCCATTGAGGAGGTTGGAGCTCAGGTCCAAATACTCAACCCCACCGAAGCCGCCGCTGGGGAGCTCGCCGGAGAGGTAATTATTGGCGAGAGCGAGGACGGTGAGGCTCGGAAGCAGAGCGAGGTTGGCCGGCACCGGGCCCTCCAACGCATTGCCTGAGAGATTAAGCACCTGGAGGCTGCTCAAGCAGCCGACGGGGAGCTCGCCGGAGAACTCGTTGTCGGCCAAAGAGAGCACGCGCAGCTCCGACGCGTTGAGGACGGATGCGGGAAGGCTACCGTTGAGCGCGTTGCCGGAGAAGTCGAGCTGCCGGAGGTGCTCGAGTAGGCCAAGCTCCTGGGGCACGCAGCCCAGGAGCTGGGAACGGGGAAGAGCTAAGCCGACGACACGCGAGATGGTGGCAGAGGGCTCGGTGCCGCTAGCCCCGGGAGTAGTACCAGTCGAGTTGAGGGTAGCGACGGCCGCGTCGGGGAAGCCGGAGCAGGTGACGCCGTTCCAGGAGCACGGAGTGGCGTCGTCGGAGTTCCAGTCGCCGAGGGCGGCGAGAGGGTCGGAGAGGAGCGAGGACTTGAACTGGAGAAGCAGCTCGCCGTCTTGGTTCACGCACAGCGCTGCCGGGGCGAGGAGGAGGAAGAGAACGGAGCAGAGGAGAACAGCTTGGGCTCTCGTTAATGGCGGCCTGAAGCGGCTCATGTCTCAATGCATGGAAGGAAAAGAGGAAACGGGAAGAAGGCTTGGAATGTGAATGAGAGAAGAGGTGAAAAGGGAAAAGTTATGGTATAAAAGAAGAAGAGGAAGAGCACGAAGGGCTTCTCATGGCGATGAACACAATCGCCATAAATAAATATTTTACAAGCAGCAGGGACAAGAAAAATTGCAGGAGGGAGGAATGAGTGGGGAAGATGTTGCAGGAGTAAATAAGTCAGGCTTGCGTGCGACTTCGTCTGACAGCAGTAGATCTGGTTATATATCTTTCCTTACCATTTAAATTTGAGAAACATCAACTTCTCGAATAACTATAAAGCTGACTGAAATTGACTTCACTTACCTAGTAGAAGTAGAAACCCAAATTGATATATATACTCTACCTAATATTATATACGAAGCACTTGATTCAAAATTATACTAAGAAAGAAGAACTTAATATAAGTTAAGTATTAGACCCTTAGTGCAATATATTTTACAACCTGTGAGCAATAATCTCGGCAGACTTTGGACCATTTATTATTAGACCCTTAGGGGCATTTAATTAGAAACTAAATAAAAAACTTAAATCATAAGGATAAAAAATTAAAACTTTACTCCTTTTGATAATACAAGTTGTAAGAGGGGAGGAGACAGACACTGGACCACATGATTAGCTCAAATCTTGGCAGACTTTGAAATCAAGTGTTGCAGACATGGTAGAGGTTGAGGTTTTGATAAGCTTGTTTTGTTTCACAAGCAGCAATTCTGTGGTTTCAATGTTAGGTTTTATTTATTCCGTTTCAGTACCGGTGTCAGTCAGTGGCATTAAGTAGCATCTTCTTCCTGTTCCCGATCCTGCCAATACTATTTCATTTCCTAACATGAATTCCCCAGCAGATCAGATATATATACATTTCACTGGTAAAAGTTATACTGAAAGTCATCTCCTTTATCAGAGTACAAACATGCAAACTGATAAGAATGCATGCATGTCATCAGCTACCAAGTCAAGTTTTGTAGCCATCAAGCCAGTCCCATTCTGTGCATTAGTTAGCAAATAAAGCATTCTAATACTCTCACAAGTACCATCATCAGTATCAGTAAACTGCATTAACAACTCCTCTAATTTAGATTGAAGTATTAACTTTGATATACATTTAAAGATCTCTATTTTTCAATCCACTTAATACAGGTTTTTAGTTCTCAAACAAAAACATTTTATAGTGCCTAGAAATAGTAGTAACAGTGTCACATCTCTACATTTCAAATTTCAAGTTTAAACTTTTAAGGAAGAGGATTGATCCTTAAAACTAGTAATAAGATTATAATTTTGCATATCCAAACAAAACAAAAAGATTAAATCGTGTATATAGATACAAAATCAATCGATCCATATCAGGACCACCTCCTCCTGCTGCTGCTGCTTTCTTTATTGTTAATTTAATCATAAAAATGGCATTGCAAAGACAAGATGAATATTCTTCTCATCCTTTCCTCCTTGTTCTTGAGCATGCAAGACAAAGACAGAAGCAAAGGAAGCTGTTGATCGAAAGAAATCATGTGAACCTTGGAGTACTCCCCCTGGGAATCCGATCTAGTAATAGTATACACCTGAACTAATTATCCTTATCCTCTTTCTTTTTTCCTTCTAGGCCTAATACGATCTTTGTATATTTGATTATAAAAATATTGTTTTTTGAAAAAAAGTGCAGTAGCAGAGCGATGAACGGGAGCCCCAATCGTACGTGTAGATGATACAGATAATTATAAAGAGGGACGGACGCGTGCAGCGTGGCGTTAACGGCGAACGGCGACACTTCTTAGGCTGTGTTTTGTCGGGCGCCGGCAGCCCCCTGCCCTGCTGCCGGATAAGACAAGAGGAACGGAATTTTACTGCTTCAGGAGGAGGAGGAGGAGGAGGAGGAGAAGAAGAATTGATTCCTGGTTCTGCTCGACTTGCCTCCGGATAAGGCATGGGCTTCGGTCTATTCAAATTTTAGCGGTCCTTCCATCTCGGCCCAAATACTTAAAATAATTTCAATGGACCAAAAAATATTCAAACCGCTGCCTTGGCGGACGGCCGCCGAACGGCTTCAGTCATCCATCCGTCCGTCCGTCCGTCCATGACGTCCGCAAGTAGAATCTTGGCGATACACGGACGGTCGTCGAGGGGGGAGACGTCCAAAAAAGGGCGAGTCTGCATCCGTCACGAACCGGGCACACCTCCTTTAATACCGCGTCAAACGCACCTCCACTCTCCCGCTCTCATTCCCAACCCCCCGCCGTATTCGTGGCGTTCACGCGCAGGGAATTCCGTTCCCTTCTCCTCCACTTTGACGACTCCCAACTCCTTCTCCGGAGCCGATTCACGTAGCGACTTGGGTAACGACTTAGGACGCCGCTCCCAGCCCGGTGATCGCCACGTCGGGGACCCGTGAAATAAGTCGGTTCTGATAGTTGCGGAAATCGAATAATTTACGTTTGGTGAAAAATGTCCGGATTTAAAGCGGCTTTTGTGGCTTCGATTGGAATTCCCCATTTCGAGTCCGCTCCTCTTCTTCGGATCGGCGAACAGAGCGGCGGAGGACGCCACCGGATCTCGCTGCCGCCCTTCCCCCTCTGCGGCCGCCCTGGATGGGCCAATCCACCTCCTCCCCATCGATCAAAGCCCTCTCCTTCTCTTCCTCTTCCTCCTCCGGACGCCGCTCGAAGCTTTCCGCCGCGGCGGCCGTGGCGACCGTCCCGCAGCCGTCGGCGATGAGCAAAGGAGCCTCCGTCTCGTTCTGCGATGAAAGCGATGATTATTCGGCGAGAGACTGCACCGTTGACCTTCCCGATGAGTGCCTCGCCATCATCTTCCAGTCCCTCAGCTCCGGAGACCGTAAGAAGTGCTCCCTGGTTTGCCGGAGGTGGCACGATGTCGAAGGACAGAGTCGACACCGGCTCGCCCTAGACGCTCGAGCTGGCCTGCTGGAGGCCGCGCCGGCCATCTTCATCCGCTTTGATGCCGTCTTCAAGCTCGCGCTCAAGTGCGACCGCCGCTCTGAAAGCATCGGCGACGAAGCGCTCGCTCTGATCGCTTCGCGATGCCCCAACCTCACCCGGCTGAAGCTTCGTTCGTGCCGTGCCATTACAGACGCCGGCATGGCCGCTGTCGCCGAGTACTGTCCCGCCCTCCGTAAGCTCTCCGTAGGGTCCTGTACCTTCGGTTCCAAGGGCATCGAGGCTGTCGTCCGCGGCTGTTTGGTTCTCGAAGAGCTTTCCATCAAGCGGCTCCGCGGCCTCCCTGACTTAATTGCTATCGCTGCCACTGGCGACGCCGTCGTTGGCGCTGTCTCCCTTCGATCTGTCTGCCTGAAAGAACTTTACAATGGCCAGTGCTTTGCTCCGCTCATCGCTGGATCCTCCAACCTCAAATCGCTAAAGTTGATCCGTTGTTCAGGGGACTGGGACAGACTACTGGAGGATATCTCCGAGAAGGTCCCTGGGGTCGTCGAGATCCACCTGGAGAAGCTCCAGGTCAGTGATCGTGGCCTTTCTGCTCTCTCTTCCTGTTTCGATCTCGAGATCCTGCACCTAGTAAAGACCCCAGAGTGTACTGATATCGGCCTTGCCACCGTCGCGGAACGTTGTCATCTGCTCCGAAAGATCCACATCGACGGCTGGAAGACGAATCGGATTGGCGACGAGGGCCTCATAGTTGTTGCAAAGCAGTGCCCTAACCTTCAGGAATTGGTGCTTATTGGGGTCAATCCAACTGCCAGAAGCTTAGGGCTTATAGCGAGTAATTGTCACAGCTTAGAGCGCCTTGCCCTCTGTGGCAGTGACACCTTTGGGGATGCGGAGATCACTTGCATTGCCTCCAAGTGCATGGCCTTGAAGAAGCTCTGTATCAAAGGATGCCCGGTCTCTGACCAAGGAATGGAGGCCCTTGCAGAAGGGTGTCCAAAGCTTGTCAAAGTGAAAGTTAAGAAGTGTCGGGGTGTTACGTCAGGATGTGCAGACTGGTTGATGCAGTGCAGGGATGGAATGTTGGCTGTCAACTTGGACACAGCTGGACCAGTTGAACCGCGAGAGCCAAGTGTTGGTGAGAGTGGGATGCTTGAAAATAATGAACAGTTAATTGATCAGATAGGAGCTGTTGAGCTTCTCCCATCAAGTAGTAATTCTAGGTCTTCTCCATGGAGGTCACGAATGGGTTTTCTTTCTGGTAGGAACTTTGTAGCATCTGCTTTCCGGAAATGGTCTCATGGAAGCAGCAACACCAATCACACATGAAAGAGAGAGACAAAACTCTTTTCTTTTGTTGCCTCACTGGCTAAGTACTTCAATTTGTATGTCAATTAGCTCTCTCTCGTTGCTTGTGTTATCATTTCTTCAAATTTCTGCCATAAGCTGTTTATCTTATATTCTGAAAATTTTAGTGTTTGTTTTGCTGTCCAGAGAATCTGTTTCTCTGTGCTCTTATGGAGCAATGCTTTCCAGGACATGGATTTTTTATCTTAAGTTCAAATTCATAGGTCGAGTACTTGTTTGTTTTCACTTTTTAGGCCATGCTTCAACATTCATTGGCTAGTCTAGATCTTAGATATATTTCTAGGATTGATAGTAGTACTTTACAACAAAACAAGCTTCATGTCGTTATTTAATCCTGCATGCCGTTGGATATTGTTGTTCTTCTTCATGCTGGAATGAAACTTAGGTAGTTATCAAAGTGATATATGTAAATGCATTGACCGATGGAGATGTAAGTTCATTAGAAACACATAAGCTCCACCAGGCAATCAAGTAATCTCTAGTCCTTATTTACATCGATTCTTGGATGTTCCAAGTGATTTGCATTTTAACAATTTTTTTCTCTGCATGTCAAAAGAAGCCATGAGAATCATTCCATAAACTTAGCGTGTGAACAACTGTTAGTAACGATATGTACTATTCCTAATTGTGCATTATACTTGAGTAGAGGTAACATTATTTGATTTCTGGGGTTAGGACTTGGGTGAAGCATGCAATTCATGTTGTAATAGTCAGCAAAGTTCGTTCAGTCAGTTAAAAGCACTTGTGAATGTTTACTCCTGTAAGACCAAGAGCATCTAACATCTAGTTAGAGTTTATGCAACACTGCAATTAATGTCGTGTTATCAATCACCACATATCATTGTTTTGTTGCAAGAGGGCTTCTTCAGACTGCACAAGCATGCTTACCTAAAACTGTTTATTGAAAATAATTGAGCTGATATCTTGCAGACTATGACTTTAGTGAAGGAAATAATTGGGCGCATCCCCCTGTAAGTGTGCATTGAAAATAATCGAGCGCATCTATCTCCCTATTGATCATAAATGGGAGGCATTGGTCTTAAGTTTTCAGCCTTTCATACTATTTGCTGTGTGCTGTGGACTCATTTAGTAGTTGGACTTTGATTTTTTCTCTCTTCACACATTTTAATGAGACAAAGACAGACGGCATGCAAATTTGTATAACAGAGTCATTTTATATAAATTTGTGGATTGGGATTTTGTATTAACTTACTTTTCCATGTTATTTTATGTGATAATTAGGTAGTCCAACGTGTCTTGATTTCAGCTGATTTGATCTATAAGAATTCAAGTCTTCCCAATCCAGGGTCAAACTTTATCTAATCCAGTAAAGTAGGTTTTATTATGCTAGTTATATTATCCTGCTGTTTAGTAATTTTATTTCATTATCATGGTTATTCAAAATGATATTCTTGCTGTCTGATGTTGTTGGTATTTAGTTTTCAATTGATGCCCTGGTATTTTATAATTTCAGAAAGTGATGTTTGACAATAATAAATTTAGATTCTTTTAACTAAATCATGTATGAACTGATGACACTTGTGCTTGTTAGTGCCATGCTCAGGCATATTGGAGTCAGTAGAAAGCTCAAAAAACTTTGTGGATCTATTGTTGTGTCATCTTCTTTAACACGAATCATTAGTTATGTAAACATATGGTGGCTAGATATACAACTGAAGCCTCTGTTTGCGGCCTAAATTAAAGAAAAAAAAATACAATTGCTAGTTATATAATACATAATGTGAGGATATTACTAATCTTAAATTATTTTTACAATAAATCACACCACGGATAGATCACTTATTTATGACAAGGATTCATTAATTTCTTTCTCAATTAATTGACGTTGATGTAGTGGTAGTTATTTTTTGCTTTCTTATATGCACCACTGACAAAAATTGATCCACGTTAACGAGACATTTCTTCTATGAATTATCCTGTTCCTTCAACAAACCATAATTAATCCTTTTTAACTAATCAGGGTTTAACAGTGAGAAAAATGATAAAAACCGGTCGATACAATTTAGAAGATGAATTTTTTCTTTTAAATAGAAAATTACATTCATTTCATATACAATATATCATCATTCTAAAATAAAATGATACAATATATCATGATATGAAAAATATATATGTAAGTGAATAAAGTAAAACATGAACAAGGATAACATCTTTCTTTAATCATATTGCATGGAGCATCGAAGACTATCATATTGCATGGAGCATCGAAGACTCGACGATAGCTTGTGAGATATGAAAAATGTTAAATCATATTGCATGGAGCATCGAAGACTATCATATTGCATGGAGCATCGAAGACTCGACGATAGCTTGTGAGATATGAAAAATGTTAAAGCATCGAAGACTCGACGATAGCTTGTGAGATATGAAAAATGTTAAAGCAATAATTGTTTGCATATCTAAACTCTTTGTTATTTTTAAAATTTTCATGGAACATCTTTCTCTCACCCCATACCTCGTATACTCTAATATCACATTATTAGTTGGCTAATCTTCAATAGTTTTATTTTCTTACATTCTTTTTATGATCTATGTCACATTACTAGTTGGCTAATCTTCAATAATTTTATTTTCTCACATCCTTTTATGATTTATAGAATATGTGAAATATTATATGACTTCACTTATAAATATAGGTGTTATTCATTCTTTAAATAAAGATAATGATAAAATAAATGATCTTTCTCTGCATAGATTACATTCTTCATCGACCATAATATCCTTATATACCAAATGTATTTTGTAATCTAGAAGATGAATTAAAACTATTTATAAAGCACAAAGCTTGATCGATAACATCTGCCTTTATCGAGGGTGGATTCGGAAGGATAACAGTCTTTTATTGCTGATATATTGTGGAAACAGCAAAAGGTAGGTATTTAATGAAACTTAATTTGACAGGAGAGAAGCAGCAGCAATGTTCAGTCAGTGCATCAGGAAGTGAATGTAAGTGTGTCGAAATATGGATTGGAATAAGACGAAATAATCCTCAAATAGCTTGTACTTGGAGCACAGCTGATTCATGCTAAGAGAAGCTATAAATGTTTTCTGATTTAACTACAAAAAGCTGTTTTTATGCAAACATGAATCTACGGACAACCAATAAAAAGTTAGACCTAGTATCAAAGTACAGTAGGAAGCTCTTTAGAGCTGGTTTCACGTTCCCTCTTTATGATTTGGAAGTGCCCTCTCCGTTCCTGTATCAGATGCGCTTCTCTCCAACTCCCACCATTGAAAACACTCTGATCATTTATTATCCAAATGCTCCGTAGCCCTGCTTGTACCACTCCACTCCAAAGCCCAGCCCCTCCATGAGGGGCTGCAGAGAAATCTCCCCATGCTGGTCCCATATTTTTATCCACCTCACTCTCAGTGACTGAACAGGCTACATTCACCTGTAAACCTTTCTTCTGAAGATTAAACCTTGCGTCGACTCTGTTCCGTAGGGCAGACTACGAGAAGACATTATACTTAGAAGGTGCTATTAATTCCTAAATGGTCTGTAATGCTTGTACTTCAATCCTCCATCAGAAAGCATCCGGTTGGTTGAGGAAAGTTTCTTACCTCTTTTTTTCTTATTTTTGCTAAATCTAAGTCTGAGTATATTTCGATCATGAAGATCTTGAAGCCAATGTGAGCAAGTATGAATTCATCATTGTTCAACTCTTGGAAATTTCAATCTGAACACAATGAAGGCAGAAAGGGTTGAAGTCAATGGAAGCATCAACTAAAAACCCATCATAGAGGAAGAATCTTCTTAAAGAAGAGGGAAAGAGGTCGAGCACCCAATTCAAACTAATAGATGCTTTGTTCTTTCTAGTCTCCATCCAATTAAGATACTTGAGTGGGTTGATGAGGAAGAAGAAAAGGAGTGGAAGATTTCAATGGCACTTAGCCCATCCATCACCATCACTCCCAGCTATGGAAGCATTAACTGGCGAGCTCCCTTCCCACCACTGTCATATTAGGATGAGACTGGTCATTGTGGGAGATTAGATCATGACAATGGGTAGCTCAGTGAGGATCTTCAAAAGCCATGACAATGAAGTATGGAAAAGGGAAGCTTCACTGTCAGATAATGGTCACTCACTCAACAGAGTTGGAAGCATCATGTTAGCCTTGCCCCTCATCTTAACCTTAATCTCATCACCGAACTTCTACCAGATATGTACATATTAGCTTTCTTGACCTATATAAATCTATGATAATGCTGTTATAGAGCCTCTTTGTTGACATTATAAGCTTTTAAAACTCAACCTAAAAGTAAATACTTATCATCAGGATAATGCCCTAAATCTCGAAATGTGTTTATTCATAAAATTTTATCTATTTTTCTGACCGTAGGATCTCATGATTAGGTTTATTTGGTAAGACCTAGTCAAACATTTTACTCTTTTAAGTTCACTAAACCATCAGATGCATCTAAAGATCTCTTTTTTAATTAGGTATTTGTTTGAGAGATATAATTTAATTTAGGTAATTTTTTAAATTGAAAGTATAATTAAAATATCTTTTTTAATTAGATAAGTGACAGTAGTTATTTAGTTCTTACTAATTTACTCAAAAAATAAGTTTTTCTCTCTTTTAAATGGGTATTGATCTTTATTTATTGGAGGTTGAGAGTAGTACAAAGATATTTGAGAGTTGAAGTAGATATATGTTTAAGTCAATATTTTGTTATATTTTTTATTCTAATGATTACTATTTATTTTGTTCATTTAGGTTGGTTGCATGAAATTATTATGTCCAACTCAACATTCCTCCTCCTCCCCTCGCTTAATTAATCAACATCTTCTTCTTTTAGAAGCACAAAAGCTGCAGGGAAACAAATTAAGGAGCAGCTGCAGAAGTAAGCCAAAGCCAAACATGGCCGCAGCTTCCGCAAGCGCATTCCTCCTCCTGCCACTCTCACTCTCTTTCCTCCTCCTCATCGTCTCCACCTCCGGCTGCGACCCCAGAAAGGCCGCTGAGGTCGAGGTCGGCGTTGGCGTCGGCGTTGGCGTCGGCGTCGGCGTCGGCGTCGGCGTCGGCCGCGGCCGCAGTCGCAGTCGCAGTCGCAGCGAGAGCCCAACTGCGGCCGCGGCGCCGGAGCCGCAGCCCTCCAACTTCGTCAACAGCAAGCAGCACGAGGCGTACCTGGTCATCCAACGGTTCAAGAGGAGCATCATCTGCGACCCCAAGGGCATCACCCTCTCCTGGGTTGGCCCGCGGCCCTGCGACTACAAAGGCTTCTACTGTGCCGCCCCGCCGGACTCCCCTGGTACGCCCACCGTCGCCTCCGTCGACCTCAACGGCTACGCCCTCACCGCTCCCACCATCGCCGGCTTCCTCGACGGGCTCCCCGACATCGCCTTCTTCCACGCCAACTCCAACAACTTCTCCGGCGGCATCCCCGACCTCAGCGGCCTCCGCTTCCTCTACGAGCTCGACCTCAGTAACAACCGCCACACCGGCGCGTTCCCCCCCGCCACCCTCCTCCCCCAGCGCAACCTCCTCTTCCTCGACCTCCGCTTCAACCTCTTCACCGGCACCGTCCCAGCCTCCATCCTCGGCTCCCTCGCCGGCCTCGACGTGCTTTTCCTCAACGACAACGGCTTCAGCCAGCCGCTCCCCTCCGACCTCGGCAGCACCACGGCGGGCTACCTCACCCTCGCCAACAACGCATTCACCGGGCCGATCCCGAGCTCCATCGGCGCCGCCTCGGGGACGCTCGTCGAGGTGCTCTTCCTCAACAACAGGCTCTCCGGCTGCCTGCCGCCCGAGGTCGGGCTGCTATCTAAGGCGACGGTGTTCGACGCCGGGTGGAACCAGATCACCGGTCCGCTGCCGTGGTCCCTGGGCTGCCTCCTCAAGGTGGAGCAGCTCAACCTTGCCGAGAACCTGCTCTACGGCGAGGTGCCGGATGTGGTGTGCCGGCTCGCTGGGGACGGCAACCTGGCGAACTTGTCGCTGTCGGGAAACTACTTCTCCGCCGTTCATCCCTCCTGCCTGGGGTTGATCGGGACCGGAGTACTAGACGTGCGGCGGAACTGCGTGCCGGGGCTGCCGGAGCAGCGGCCGGTGGCGGAGTGCTTGAGCTTCCTGTCGCGGCCCAAGCAGTTCTGCCCCTCGTGGCTCGATATTCCCTGCAGCCTGCCGGACCTCTCGTCCAAGCCGGTGACGGCGAGGGTGACGAAGGCTGAGGGAGCGGCCCCGCCGCCGCGGTACGTGACGTACCAAGCGCTGCATCAACCACCGAGGCATTGATTAGCAGACAGCCACTCGCTGCTGCAGTATCACTGTATCAGAGATTAAATACGATATTAATTGTGGGCAGGAAAAGGAATTAAATCTAAGCAGCAATAATGCTGCCATTAATTTCGATCGAGAGTCGTGATATTGTTGTGTTCATCTTCATCTCTGAATGATGAATCTAAAAAATTTAAAATGCAAGAGATAATAAATGATCCGGCCGGCCGACACAAGCTCTGTCGCCTTGTTAATGCTGGCCATTCTCTTAATATATAGAAATTTCATCCATCGTTTTGATCCTTAAAAACGAGAATCCACAGCAGTTCTTGGGCCGAACGAGGTTAACTGGGTCGCATCAATTGGCTTGAATCCAATAAACTAATGAGGCCTTGGTATTCTCAGCAGAGAGGATTAGAACAATTAGAGGAGGTTATGAACATGATTATTATCAAGGGAGAGGAAGTTATTATGAGCAGCACACTGTTGTTTGAATAAGAGAAAAAAAACCAAAGTTTCGTAACAAACCCTGCAGGAGAACAAGGAAGAAGGGGCAGAGCAGATTAGAGGAAGCACAATGATTGAGATGGTAAATCTTAAGGTATAAGTTACTTCTATCATCAGTTGAGTTATCTTTCAAGGAAGAAAACTGTAGACAAATCTTGACAACAGAGCTAAAAACTTTTATGCTGCAAACAATAAAAAAAAAACACCATTCGATGATCTGATTCTTTGGTTCAGATGGAGATCACTATCTTTGCCGTATACAAAAGGGGATCAAAATTCAGTATAATCTTATTCTATCAAAATCTGTATAATACAATGATATATTCATTCATTTTCAAAGCGTATACTGTGTTTTCTTTTAATCCCTTGACAACTAAGGAGCTAAGAATAAATATAACCGTCAGTGTGATTTGCGTTATGATTGATGAAGTTTAATTAAACAAAGAGTTTTGAAAAAACACATTCCCTTGTAGATATTGCGGTTGATTCAGAGGTTGGCAAATTGCAGCCTCAATGGAGTCAGATAGATTTGGTGAATTGATTGAGCATCTCAGATTCAAGAAAAATTAATCAGTGGAAAACCATAAAGGATACATGTCATCATCATCATCTTGATGGAAAAAACTAGTTGAAGGAAAAAAAAAGGACTCCGTTTGCTTGTACAAGGCATGAAAGAATCCAAAGGACCAAACTCCCCTTGCATGGGGGCTCCCTACAGATTTGACCCCATCACCCACCTAACAAAAACAAAAAGGAGGAGAGAGGCAGCACACTCCACATTTAAATAAATCTTTTGCCAAACTGAACTAACATCACATTAGTAATAGCAAAAGCACATGCCACCACTTAAATAACAAGATGCTGATAACAACTACCACACCAACACCAAGAGTGAAGTGTTGCCATGTCTTCTGTAGGAAGATGAACGTGATGACCTCCTTAATGAGGCAGGTCCCTGCCCTCTCCCCTGTCATTACTACTACGTTTGCTTTAGTTCTTACCTCATCCATTGTCTGCTTATTATTTATTTCTATATATATATATATACGTATGGAAGAAGTGTTCAAGTTTCAGTTAAATATTATGATTAATTATCTTTTAAAGATTCATTAGGTAAAGAAAAAATTTACTCACTTTTAGTAATCCAGTCCAGCTAATAAAAAACTTAATAAGCCATTCAAATATCACTTAAACTCAATTCATGCCAATTTTAAAATTTATGATAAAAAAATATAATTTTAAAATTATAAAAAAATTTCTTATAGAAACTTTCCTTGAAAAGTAAAAATAAGGTTATAAGGGATATATATAGCTTTTATAATTTTAAATTTTTTTTAAAAAGATTTTTCTCATTTTTAAACCATAAGAGTAATCTTTATAATTATCAAAGTGAGTCTTGTTGTATGTAATCATTTGACAATTACAAAATATATTTAAAATTTTATAAACACGAGTGAATCCCTGTAAATCTATAATACCTATAAAATAAAAATACTCACAGTAATAACAAACTAAAAATGCTTATAATATTAGCCACTAAGATGAAAAATGATATAAATCTGATAATGAGTTAAAAATTTTATAATAAAAAAAATAAAATTTAAATTCTTCACTGTTTGAGTAGATATTTTTTTAAATTTTTTTTTACCTGAGGTATTTAATAAATGTATTTTTTATTTAATAGGGAAGAAGGGGCATTTTGAGGATAAAGAAGCGAGGCTCGTAGGGGCGTTTTGGGAAACACTGGTGCTCAATATTTCCTGCAGGCCCCTCTCAAACGCACACCAAACATCTCTCCCACCACCGCCACCACCACCACCACCGTCACCCTTCATCGCTGCCGACGGCAGCTTCCTCGCCCCCCTGCACGCACTCATTTCGCCTTTCGAGAGAGCTTCGCAGTGAAGCTCAAGGAAGCATAATAGCAGTGGTTGCTGCTGCTGCTGCTGCTGCGGTTGCTGCCTTTGGCGCCAACGAATCCTCGTCTTTGACCCTCCCTCCCCATTCCTTCTTTTTCTCCTCCGCGACGAACCAATCGCATTGCTCCCTTTATATGCTTGCGCACACTCATTGTCCGTCCGTCGTACCTCCTGCAAAATCTGGAGTTATCTTGGGGCTCTTCCGGTTCCGTCTGTGTTATACCTGGCCGAGATTTGGAGGATCTGGCCGGCGGAGGTTTCGAGTATTTGGTCTTGGGCGTGCGGTCCAGGAGGAATACAGTTTCTGAAAGGGGATAACAATGGAGAACCGGGAGGATTGTTGCGTGAAAGTGGCCGTCCACATCAGGCCGTTCATCGGCGACGAGCGGCAGCAGGGATGCAAGGATTGCGTCACCGTGGTACCCGGGAAACCGCAGGTTATTACTTTCTTTTTTTTACATCGAGCCATGCTGGTGGATCAGGTTTGTGTGTTTGGAGATCGACTAGCAGTTGAAGAAAGAAAAAAAAATTGATGATATTTTTATGGCATATTGGTCGTTCACTATGATTGTATGAACTGGAGCAGAATAAACAACATGACAGATACATTGCCTTAATGCCTCACATACAAGTTAGAACCTATTATATTCTCGAGTCTATAATTATATTCCAGTATAGAATTATATTCTCGAGAACTTAGATTCCAATTATAGAGTTTGGAGTGAAATAATGGAATTTCATCTCTCATACTGGTTTACTAAATTATCCTTAAGTTGTATTTTGGGTAGGCGAATTAATTAGATGAGCATGGAGAATGGGTATATCTGGAAACTAGCTACAGAAGTGATTGGGTATCCTAGTCTTGTCGGTGTTCAACAAGATGGCTAATATTCTTAATATCGTGGAAAACCCAAGTCAGAACTCTGTTTTTTTCTACTAATGTTATGAGGCACTCCAAATAAGTTCAAGATTCTGGACAGAGTCGGGTTAGGTCGTGCTTGAGTGCGGGATGAACATTCATATTTGGAGTTTGAGGCTCAGTTTCTTTTACCCCTTTAATCTCTCGGTAAGGTTCTTTGTTTTACTGTCTCCTCATCTCTTTCTCTCTCTTTCATTGTACCATTTCAATCAATTGAAAAATTCTTCCTGCTCAAACAGACCTTAGTGTTTAACTGGGGATATTGGAATCATCCCATTCATTATGTATGGTTGATGATTTGATATCTTCATTTTAGTGTTCCACTGCCCTAATGAACTTTGCCGTTAGATGTTTTGGTGCTTCATCATACATATTCATCTCTTTGCCCGTAGACTTGAACTCTAAAGTGATCAAAATAGAATAAATTCATCATCAATTTATGTGAATCTTTGTAAAAATAAACTTGAATGGTAAATCCACTATGAAGTGAAGCAATTGAGATAAGCAGCAACAGCTTGCTGAGCATATACATTATACATGTACTCTGTATCTATGTGATACATTGGGAGGACATTGATATTTAGGCATGCGAAACAGCTCTGCTGTCTGCATTCAGGATTATGTTGAACTGTGGGGATTGGGAGAAATATGTTGATCAGATATTAGGTTAGAACATGGGAAGTCAGACATATCGATAATGTTTTGCGACATAGAAACTGAGAAGAACTTTGGTGGTTATATAAATGCCGAAGTTCATACAGAAATAAAGTTGCATGATTTTCCCCTTCCAACAGATGAAATAATCATGGGATTTTTTTTTCTGGCAGGTGCAAATTGGCACCCATTCATTTACTTTTGATCATGTGTATGAGAGTACATGTTCTCCATCATCTTCTATATTTGAGGAGTGTGTTTCTCCACTTGTGGATGGTTTATTCCAAGGATACAACGCCACTGTTCTTGCATATGGACAGGTTAAGTAGCAGAACCCACAATTCAAAAGATTAATTAAATACTTTGTGCAGTGTGTCCAGAATTTCAAATGCATCTGACAACGTGAAATGCAACAGACGGGCTCAGGAAAGACATACACCATGGGAACTGGAGGTAAGGATGAATCTCAGAATGGGCTTATCCCTCAAGTAATGAATTCTCTGTTCAGTAAAATTGAGACTTTGAAGAATCAAATAGAATTTCAGCTGCGTGTCTCATTCATTGAGGTATAAAATTCTTTATTGACTATATTTTATCACCTTCTTTTCAAACTAATTATGAATCTTTCCAGTTTCTCAATTTTTCATCGTAATATAGTGTTGGCAATAATGAATGCATCATGTGCCTTTTCTAAGGGAGTGTCTTGGTCATTATATTAAAGCTGAATCGGAGCTAAGTTATTTGTCTATTCCTGAGCTATTTATGCTGTGGCCAACATGTTTTGTAACTGAAGAAGTATCTATTTATTTCTGCCTATAATCATCTAAGAAGACAATTTCTAGTCCCTTGTTTTTTCTTTTTTTCCTTTACCATCCTCCGGTCATGAAGATGTTAATACAAAAGGAACAAAATTTAACTAATCGTGCTCCATCTTAGGGGTTTCAGACATTTATACAGAGCACATGCAATGACTGCAACTTTGATTTTGTTTCCTAATCTGACCAAACTAAAAAACTTTGGGTTTTTGATCCATTTTGTTTCTAGTTTACCTATAACATACCACTTTGGATATAATAAGGTCAAATTGAAGCTTTTTTTTTCCTAGTATAAATCTGATTAATTTCATGGCTTACAGCCAGATTGCATGATGAAATTTGTTGAGAAAAAGAAAAGTATCTTCTTCTTTTTTAAAATTTTATTTTAGTTAAGTTTTGAACCCATGACCTCCAGTGTTGAATCTTATCACTTTAATCAGATGGTGCACTCTGTGAACAAGAAAAAAGATGATTGATTTTACAGAATTAATTTGATTGTCCTTTGTGGCATGCCATGTTTCACTTATGTCAAAGAGGAAAAGAATTTGATCTATTATAATTATTTTAATCAGTTTTATTGCCTGATTCTTTTAGCATACAGAGATCTGAAATGCTACTTATTTTCGGTAAATTCTCATGTAATGAAGGTTGAAGACCTATGCTAATGCTAATACAATGTAAATTTTTCAATAGAAGTATCAACTTATCAATGGTGAAATCATAGTATTAAACTAAAATATGCATAGTTAAGGTCTTCTGTCACACATAGGACTAATGGAGATCATTGACATCAACAACAATATAACAAATTACAAGGTGCTCATGGGACCATTTTCACTTTCCAAATTATTGTTGCCTATGCCAGTTGAGGCTCTTGGGAGCAAGATTTGTGCTATTTATAATGCGAAATATATTACTTGAGTCACTAGTGTTTGATAGAAACCTGCAAGTTATATACTAAAATACACTTCTGATGTATATATTTCATCATTTTTTAACAATAACATCTACGAATAAAGTAAAATTTATATAATTGAAACCTCGTTATCAGCTGTCTTGGATTGGTACATACATACAATCTTCTCTAAACTGGACACCTGATATTGAGAATTTTCTTTGGGTTGTGAAGATTTTGAAGGAAGAAGTGAGAGATCTGTTAGATAGTTCTTCTGTTAGCAAACCTGAGGCTGTCAACGGTCATGTTGGAAAGTTGGCAGTCCATGGAAAAGCACCAGTGCAGATACGGGAGGCATCTAATGGGGTAATAACTCTTGCTGGTTCGACTGAAGTGTTTGTTACTACTCAAAAGGAAATGGCTGCATGCCTAGAGCAAGGTTCATTGAATCGCGCCACTGGAAGTACAAACATGAACAATCAATCCAGGTTAGATGATATCTTATACTCTGCCTCTACAGTTTTTCTCTTTTATGGAAACTAAATTCCTAATTGAGTAGGACTTTGATTACTTGAATAACACTTCTTCTGTGTCTTGTGCGTTTCTTTCCATATATCTAAAGATTATATTGGCTGCACTGTTTGACTCAGTTGGTCATGCTTTGAAATCAGATATATTCTTCTGTATGTATTTTCTTTAGCAAAGACCAACTTGACTTAAGCTCGCATCACTACTGAACTTTCATTTGGAAGTTGGAACCAAAGCATGGTAGACATAGACTTAATTAAAATTTACAGTTTTTGCCATTCATTTTGTTTAATTTTCACTATCCAATATTTTCTAAAATAATTTTATAACTGCTATCAGTATGGAAGACCTTGTTTGCTTTTCTTCAGGATGGTTTGTTTCTCTGTTGCATATTCTTTCCATCGTCATTTACTCAGTTGGTGAAACTTTCTCAACCACTATATCTGTTGGAGTTATGGATCATCGTTGCATGTCACATAAGAAAAGAAATTGCTTTGAGAATTTTTATGTTATTTCTTGATGTTTTCTTTTTATATACTTCGGTTTATATGCTACAATTTTCTATTCAAGTTATGTGCAAAGTGTGAATTTGAAGTGTAGTTATTCTTTTCAAACTTAAACTGGTTCACGCATAAATTGGTAAGAAGTCAATGAATGGACTAAGAATGTTTAAAGAATACAAATCGTGATCAATAAAATATTGGCAGTGCAGACAACAGGAGAGCTGAATCCTATAGTCAATGCAAACATTATTTTTTTGTTCAACGGTAGTGATATTTCCAAATTGTTGGGTAATATAAACTATTCTTGTGTTTGACTTGATCAGAATTTATAATCATGTTCTCCTTTAATCATCTCTATGAAATAGTCGTTCCCATGCCATCTTCACAATCACATTGGAGCAGATGCGAAAACTTGATCCAACTGTCAGTATTGAAGGTGCTCAAATTGAGGATACAAATGAGGATTTTCTATGTGCCAAGTTTCACCTTGTAGATCTTGCTGGATCTGAACGCGCTAAGAGAACAGGATCAGACGGTGTGAGATTCAAGGAAGGTAATGCACCTGAGGATACAACAACAAATTGAATTAGGTAAAGCTGACTGATATCACCTTACTTGTTGTTTTAGGGGTTCATATTAACAAGGGGCTCCTAGCCCTTGGAAATGTGATAAGTTCTCTTGGAGATGATAAAAAGCGTAAAGAAGGTGCTCATGTTCCATACCGCGACAGCAAACTTACTCGGCTCTTGCAGGTTCACCGAATTTCTTTCTCACCATCATATCTAATTGCTGACAGTTGATGTTGATGCATTTTCCTGTTCATCAATTAGAGAATAACTACATTACTAAGCAGTAATTTCTTCCTCTTTTTGCATAGTCATGAAATGTGCAAAGTTGTATGATATAATCGGTAACACTAACAAATGAATAAAACTTGTCGACTTTATGAGAATGACTTTCATTTATTGGTCCTGTATAAAATGCAGCAAATAGAGAAATTATTTCTGAATATATATTGGAGAAGAATGGCCATGTTACTACACCTCTTATTTTATCAACTGTAGACTATCTTCTTTTCTTACTTTAACCCAAAAAGCCAGATGCTTTGAAGAAACTACCAAGTGTGACGAGTTAACTTTTTGAAGTGGTAAATATGGTTGTTTCTTTCATTCCAAACATGCAAAAGTCATCCTATAATGTTTTGACGATGGATGTAAAGATAATTTGGGGAGATTAACTGTGATAGATAATCAACATATAGTTGCTACCATATGTTCCATACAAATTCGTAAAGCAATTATCTCAATACAGATATTCAATCTATCATATACAGTTCAAATATATATCGACAAAGACTACTTTTGTTTCCTCTTACAGAAGAAAAAAGCTAAAGAACGACTCAGCAAGTTAGTTGATTGATTCCTAACTTTGCTGAAAGTTCTTAGTTTCAAAAGAAAAAATTGAGGGTATATCAAGATGATTAATATTTTATTTATTTTTACTTTTTTCTTTGAACTATAATGTCCCTACCTATTGCTTACGAGACAGGATTATCTCAGTGATGAAAACTTGCAGCTTTTCAATATTTTATTTGTTTTGACTTTTTTCTTTGAACTATAATGTCCGTACCTATTGCTTATGCGACAGCATTATCTCTGTGATGACAGTGCGACTTCGCAATCTGATTGAATACTTGTGCTTTTCATTTTTAGTTCATATACCTACATGAGTTTACTTCTTTTTGAACTTGGTGATATTGAACCCATGACCTCCCGTATGAGTATACTTTAAACTAGATGTTTAATGCTATGGATTTATAATTGAAATTTAAGTTCTGTTATTTGCTTTTGTAACTGACGTATGCTGTCAAAATCCTAGAAATTTCTGTATTCAATTGGGCTTTTGTTAGAAATAATGCATAGCATTCAGACTCTCATTTGGTTCCCTATCTTCAGTAGCTTCCGTTAACTCTGGACACTAATTTGTCTAATGATCTATTTTTTCATTGATCTTTAAATATGAAATGATTGCGGTACTGTTAATTTTACAGTATACATGAGTTAGTAACTAGCAAGGAATAAAATCTTGGTACTGGGGAAACCAGTCTTCCACTGAACTGGTAGGTCAGGTACCAGCGAAAAAACGTGTTGGGCCAGGGGGGAAGAAGAGAAGAATTGAAAGAGGAAGGAGTGGATGAAGAAGAATCGGAAGATGAGGATGACGAAGAGGCAAATAAAGTGGAAGACAAGAGGGGAAGGTGCTTTTGAAGTGGTCACCAGAAGTAGCAACAATGGTAATAGGGGCAAAGGCAAAGAAGAAGCACAAGGAGGTGGTGACGATAGTGATAGCTGGCAGGCAGAGAAGAGGCCGACAGGGAAGTAGAAGGAAGACATCTTGTTAATACTGAGTGAGCTGCTGTGCTCCGGGTGCTGGTCCATGCTTGGACCAGTCAATGGCTTTTAAACTAACTATCCAAATTTGAAATTAGTCGTACTGTTAATTTTACACTATCTGTAAGTTGGTAACTAGTGTATTATCTGTTCAAAGTTAGTGTACTGTTATTATTATCCTGTTTCCTTCTTTTCAATAATTCATGATCAAGCCATGGAAATAAAAAAATTCCAAGCAGTATGTTTCAACTCTGGTCTTGCAGAAGTATCTCATCCTTCTGAATTTCAAAGTTCCAATTCATAATTTCAGTGACCATTGAGGATTAACTGTTTTTACAATTTCGTGCAGGACTCACTGGGTGGGAATAGCAGGACTGTAATGATAGGTAAAGTTAACTGTTAGCCTAAATGTTATATCGACTGCTTGAAGCTTGATGGCAAATTAGTAGATAGCTTTTACTGACATGTTCCTAAAAGAAACCATTACTAGCAACTGTTTATTTCTAATCACTTGTTACGTCTGCCAATATTAGAGGTGCAACAGGATTACTTTGTACTGTATCATTCAAGATTATTAGAATCTTGTGCAAAAAAAGAAATTACTATCATGATGAAGAAAGATGAAAACTCATAAAGACAAGATATTAATTGAACAATGTTGTTCTTCACTTCATAAAAAAAAATGTTGTTCTTCATGATAGTTTTATTTCTCAGTTTTTCAAGTTTGGCAGGGGGAAGCAAATAAACCAGCTTACCACTGCTACTACTGAAATACATATTAAACTGTAGATAAAATGTGGCTGCTGGGATTCGAGCCCAGGTCTCTACGGCCACAACGTAGAATTCTAACCACTAAACTACAGCCACAGTATGAAATATCTTCCTTTTTCAACGTTTTATGAATATTGATCAGTGTATTTGGATCCTAAGGAGGTTTCATATCTTGACTGCTAAGGTGGGTATAGCTTAACAAAAGTGTAACCTATCATAGCTTTTCACATGGCCAAAATAGTTCTAACTCTGCGCTAGTATGAACTCATCCTTCAAAAATAGCATGTATGAGAGAATGCTTATTGGCAACTCTAATTATGACTTTGTCTTGGTAATATAATCCTGGAGTTATTTATCTAACCTGCATTCTTGTGCCTTTTTCAGCTTGTATCAGTCCTGCCGATATTAACACAGAGGAAACTCTTAATACATTAAAATATGCTAATCGAGCTCGCAACATCCAGAACAAGCCAATTGTGAGCTCTCTGACTAATATTCTTTTTCAATAAATAGCCATCATTATAAATATGGTTTTTTATTTATCTGCTATAACTGGATTCATTCTTATTGCATGGGGTATTTCCAGATCAATAGGAATCCAATATCAGAAGAGATTCAGAGAATGCGTCAACATATTGAATTCTTACAGGCAGAACTGGCTTGTTATCGTGAGGGAGGAGCATCTGATGAAATTCAGGTAAGAGTCTCCTTCTATGTAATTTTTCATAAATATATTTAGTCCCCTTTGTCTTTCTCTTTGCATGTGCATATGTATTTAAACTAGCAAGATTGCCACTTCCTTTCTCTCACAAATAATTTAGTGTGTGGACCAAGGTTTTAGATTTCGTACAAGGATCATGATTCCTGGCTGGAGCAGGACTGACTCAATTGCAAATGATGTACTTAGGTTCAGTCTATCTACTTGATTTCAAATTATCTTTCCCTTTCAAAATCTATCTCCAGTTTTCTAGCAATGAGAGGATCAAGCAATCAGTGTGTGCTGAACTACAAAAATCCATCAGCAAGTAGAACATACATGATATGCTCCTACTTCATAGATCGCAACAAATGTCAGCCTTAATTTCTTAAGCAACAACCATTCATACTGTTGCTGTGTGATTTTGACGTTTAGTTATTTACTAGCTCTTTTAAATTTGTACTGTGTTCAATAATATTTGTACCTTCTGATATGTAGGTTCTCAAAGAGAAAGTCTCTTGGCTGGAAGCTACAAATGAAGATCTCTGTAGAGAACTCTATGTGTATCGGAGTCAATCTATTCAGAATGAGCATTTCGAAATAGATACTGGAGTATATTATTCAGTACTATAAATTCTTCCTTTCAAACGTTGTTGAACTTCATAATATTTAATTACACAAATTTCATTTCACCTGATAGCATAGCACAGGAGGGGAAGCTGGGAAGGCTCTTCTTGGGAGCATGATGCTACTATTGTATCTTTAAGCTTCAATTATCATAGAATTGCACTTAGATCGTGGTATTACAAAAAATGACAAATTGGGTAGATGTCTAGGTGAAAACAGATAAATAGATGAAGCAAGGTTTCAAAAACTGAAGTCCTTAGCTTTGGATCTGCATTTAAGCAATACAATCTATGGGAATAGGGCTTTACAGGATCTCTTATAAAGTAAGCTTATTAATGGGATCCTGCATGCATGTGAAAAATAGATGATTTGGACATAAATAAGTGTTTGATCCATAATCAAAGCCCATCCAAAATCTAGATTTGCTGGAATCTCTAAATCTTGGTCCAACCCACCTTGCTGAACCACCTTATCATGAGTCATGTTGGTCATAGATTACTATAAACCACCAATCTTTTGAGTTCAAAATTACTAAATAAGCTGTGCACTGAAATTGGCATCTTTCTCATTATGCTACTACATCTCCCATCAACTTTCTGTGTCTTAAAATCTACAATGCAGGATCATCACTTGGACAAATAGAATAACTGGATTGTTCTGTACTTAATTTCAGAAAAAAGGAACCTTGTATCTTACAACAGAAGGACTAAAGAGGAGCCTTCATACCATAGAAAGCTTTGACTACCAGATGGACGAGGCACTAAGGGGTAACTTCCTTTGTTGTACCTTTTTTTTCTGTAACTAAATTCCTTTGTTGTGCTCAATCAATGGAAAGAACCTGTCTTCCCATTTATTGTACATTTCAATGCATGTGCATGCAAAAAAGAGTTTTTTTAAGAGAACATACAAAAGAGTTATTATTATAGTGCACATATTCTGGTTATCTTTGTGGACTATTCAAGTTTTCCTTCCTAAATTCCTTTGTTGTGCTTGATCAATGGAAAGAACCCATTTTTCCTGCTATACATTTCAATGCATGTACATACAAAAAAGAGTTATTTTAGCGCATATTCTGGTGATCTTTGTGCAATATTCAACGTTTTCTTCCGAATATATGACTGCACCAGAAGGTGATTCTAAGGAGATAAATGAAGAAGTAGCTAAAGAGTGGGAGCACATGATGTTGAAAGATTCCATGGGCAAGGAGTTGAATGAGTTAAATAAGAGATTGGAGCAAAAAGAGGTTAATAAAGAGTTTCACTGGATTCCTTATGATATTTGCCTTTTCTTGCACAAAAGGTATACGAGTATTTTTCATGTTAACGCAAATGGCTATATGAGTAATTTCCCATTCTGCAGTCTGAGATGAAAATGACTGGCGGATTTGAGACACTTGCTCTTATGAAACATTTCAAAAGGAAACTCAAGGAGCTTGAAGAGGAGAAAAAAGCAGTACAGGTCAATTAATAGTTCTTTAAATTTTTTATCTTAATTTCCTATCTCAAACGGCCTTCCGGAAAACAATATTTCAGCAAGAGAGAGATACATTGTTGGGTGAAGGGGAAAACCTTGCTGCAACCTCAGATGGGCATAAACTACCAGACAACCACCTGCGCAAATTGAAGGCACTTGAAGCGCAGGTGATGTATACACCTGATATGTCTTGGATAGAAGAAATACCGATGTATACACCTGATATCTCTTGGATAGAAGAAATACTATCTTATTAACTTGATGATTATTGAAAATCTCCTGCAGATTTTGGATCTTAAAAAGAAACATGATAACCAGATCCAACTTTTAAAGCAAAAACAAAAGAGTGAGGAAGCAGCAAAGAATCTTCAAGAAGAGATACAATTTATTAAGACACAAAAGGTTGTTTCTCTTCATTAGAGATATTTTTCCTCTAAAAATCTCATGTTTTATTTTCTTGCCATCAAAAAACCTTTCCTCTCTTCTGCAGGTTCAATTACAGCACAAGATTAAGAAAGAGGTAGAACAGTTTCTCCAATGGAAAGCTTCTCGTGAAAAGGAACTCCTTCAGGTGCATCACCCATCATGAATTGTACTACGAAGGATCCATTAAAGCTTGTCCTTAATCTATTAATGTTTGCGCGATGAAGGATCAGTATAAACTATGAATTGGGCAATCTATTTAAGCTATATCTAATACGGTGGATTTTGCACTCTGCTCTGCATTCTTAATGAAAAACCTCTAAGATTAATATGTAATACAATTGCCATCAATATTTCACAATGGCTAATTAATTATATGCTAAGCAAGAACTGACCTAGATTTGTAGGTAATTTTTAACTATCATGTTTTGATTGGTGGTATCCCAATCCAAGGTGCATCATTTATACTGGTTTTGGAGCATATCCAAGTAACCATCCATGCCTTGATTCTTGATGTGCAACCGATCATACACTTATCGGACTGCATCTTCTAGCCCTAGTATATAATTGTATTTCCTTTCAGCCAATAGAAAATTGTATATATTTCTTGGTATAGATAACACCATGCCATATTCCATCAATGCTCTTGGCCCCTTGTGTTCTCTAAATTATGGCGCTATTGAATAGAAAATCTGAAATTATTGGAGTACTAATGTCCTGTTAATGTTCATCTGCACATTTGCACTTTCAGTTAAAGAAGGAGGGGCGAAGAAATGAGTACGAGTGTCACAAACTTGAAGCTTTGAACCAACGGCAAATATTTGTACTTTGTTTAAACTTTCTCTTTATATGCTATATACTTTCAGCTTTATCATTCACTTTAAAAAATACTTACTTTTTATATCAAGGCTATATTACATTTGAATGGATAAATTACTAGATCTATCATGCGGTTTCACCTCTGCAATGTAGCTACTGAAACCTTTCTCCTGCAAACCTATCACGTGGTTTCTATTTGCGTAAGAAAAAAATAGATCTAAAATTATTTATACCATTAAATCTTATCTTGCCTTGTGGTGTTGACTTAATGCCCAGCCAGCTACCTTAAATGTTGTTGAATTTTTTCTCGTGTTTTTTAGTCAATAATGATATTGGCACATAAACATTTTTTCCCTGTTAGAGCAACGGTGTGACTATATTTTAACTGGTTGCTGGAATGGGCAGAATTCGAGCAAGTAGTTGTTATCTATTTTCATATATTAGGGTTTTAGTGTATACTTGATGTTTTTACCCAAAGCAAAGCAGTTTTCAGAATATTTATATTGTCCCTAAGATCCTAGATTTGCTTTAAGTTGAAGCAGTTGTTGGCTTGATGCAGTACTTCATTAGGATCTAAAACCTTATATTTTGATGGACAGTAACTTTTCTTTATGGAAAGGTCTAAAGCGTTGCCTATACAGGTTCTTCAGAGGAAATCAGAGGAGGCTGCAATGGCTACAAAGAAGTTAAAAGAGTTGCTGGAAGCTCGAAAAACCTCACTGCGGGAGAATTCTGGTGCGTTCTTTGCAATATATAATTCACTTTAGCCTGCAATAGTCTATTCCTTGATTCTAATTTCTTTCCATTTCCAGGTAATCTACGAGGTGTTCAGGTAAGTGTTTAAAGACATTTATATTTGTTTGGTGCGGAATTGAACAAAACAGTTGAAATATATGAATCTTATAAACTATTTTGCAACTCTCAGTTCAGTGAAAAGTCCTTGCAATGTTGGCTGGACCATGAGCTTGAAATTGTGGTTCGTGTGCAGGAAGTTCGAAAAGAATATGAGAAACAAAGTAATCTGTAAGTAACTTCAAATTTTATTTTAACCTGTTATTTGTTTCCTGACCTGATTATTTCGGAGTTTTTATTTAGACGTGCTGCCTTGTCCGAGGAGCTCTCCTTTCTGAAACATGAGGAGGCTTTATCAAAGAGTGCGAGTGCGCAAAGGGTAAAGAATGGACACTCCAGGTAGCTAAGTACTAAAATTCATAGTATCAGATGACTTTTGCGTAGATTATTTTTCGGATAATAGTATAACAGAGTATCATCATTTTAAACTGGTGAAAATTAAGCTAACGTTATTCTAAATCCTTCTTTGATTTTACAAACTTCAAACAGAGGATCCTTCTTGTCCCCAAATGCACGATTATCAAGAATTTTATCTCTGGAAAGCATGGTGAGCATATCATCAAACACTCTTGCAGCAATGGATTCCCAACTTTCGGAGGCAGAAGAACGTGAGCGTGCATTCACAGGACATGGAAGGTGGAATGAGTTGCACTCTATAGGAGAAGCAAAGAGCTCGCTTCAATATTTGTTTAATGTTGCTGCAGGTGCAAGGTTGTATTTCCTCGATTTTTTAAAGAAGTTTTGCTTTTCCGAACAATCTCATGAATTTATGGATTTTCCTTAACGAATTTCACTTAAAAATTTAAGGAATCATCACGATGTATGAATTAAATAAACTAGAAAGTTTACAGAGAAGAAATATATTTTTTATTGTCAGTAAATATTTTTTGTGGATAATCAAAAAAATTGACAAGTTATGCTTCAGGCTTTGAGACACTATACTTTTGATGAAAGTAATTTAGCAGTCAGTTTACAATTTCGGTCAGTTGCAAACTTCAAAATCATGTACAAAGCACATCCTTGACAAGGCATTGTGGTTCTAGGTTTAAAATTTACATGCACATCCTTGCATGATTAAGTATATTATTTAACATTTCATATATTTGAATTAGATGCAAATTGAGGGAGAAGGAAGTGGATATTAAGGAACTAAAAGAGCAACTCAATGGACTCGTTAATCTTCTTCAACTCAGCAAAGCACGGAGAAAAGAAATGGAGATGCAACAAAAGGTGGAAGAGCAAGGAGTTGCGACTGTACTATCCACATCACCTTTGGTAAGCTTTTGTCGTTTCCTTTATGGTAATAAGTTGCATAGTTAAGATTTTCATCTTTTGTTGTAACCAGAAAGATGATTTTAATCTGCAGGTTTTAAATTGGAATCTGAATTCTCACCCATTAAAATCAACAAAAAATTTGTAATGTATAAAAAGCTAAAATTAAATATGTTGGAAGTGTACCGTCTACTTTTTTTTTCAAATTTGGTAAATATTGATCCCACGATCTCCAATATAGAGCCCAATTGCTCTAACCAGAGGAGCGCATCCTTTGTGTACTAAGTCTATCATCTACTTGGTTATGCTGTGTGCTAGTTAGCTCACATGATACACATGCACAGGCCTATGAGGTGTCTCAAACAAAGCGCCCCTTTTCATGTCTTGGCTCCTAACTGGACCGATATGCTTCGGGTACTTGTGTGCTACTTAGCTACTGATTTCGTGAAATTTTTCTAACATCCATATGCCGTTCTCAACACAAGCTAGAGACATTTTGGAAAACCAGCTTTTCGGTGGCACGTACAGCTCCAATATATGGATCTGTCTCTATTGAATTTATCAGCTGTACTTAACTAGGCTTGATCATTTTTCCCTGACGTTTTTTCATGTAACGATAATTTCAAGGTCAATTCCAATGGTTCATTGAAGCACGATGCTTATGAAACCAGTGCCCCCTCGTCTCCAATAGCTGTTCCGGCACATAAACAACTAAAATACACTGCTGGCATTGTCAATAGCAGAGTGTCTGCAGCTTTTGATAATCAGCTATTGAAGGTTTGTTTCTCACCCTTAAACTGAAACTCAATGTCTTGTTTTTCAATGTTGTTAAAGCTTTTTTCTTCGTTGCTTTACTGCAGATGGTGCCTATCAGACAATTGCCAATGGCAAAGAAACAATCAATAATGAATCAAGGAGGAAAGCTCTGGAGATGGAAAAGGAGCCATCACCAGTGGCTTTTGGAGTTCAAGTGGAAATGGCAGAAACCATGGAGATTGTCCGAGTGGATCCGACTTAATGATAAAACCATGACGAGGACAAGACCTAGACTGCTGCCTCTTCTGTAAATTTTGTTTATTTTATCGCCGTCCGACCTGTTGTCAAAGAAGCTAATAGCATACAAATATTTACAAAATAGTGTGATGCAAGTAATTCTTAGCAAATCTCATTCTCCAAGCTTTCAATTAATGGAGATATCAAGCCGTACATGTTTATAGGATGTTTCTTCTTATGTGAATTGCCAGCATGTATGTAATCATTGATAAGAAAATTACCTTCAGCCAAATTCTCTTGTTTGTCTTGATCAATAATGAGATGCCAAAGAGTTGTTGGTCTTGAGTACTAAAGATATTTAACTTATTGAATATGGAAACTCTGTTCAGCTACTTGTAAAATCTTCTCTCTATAATCTAATCACATCAAGTTATTTACTTACTTGTATGATAATTTTTATTCTTATTATATTATTAAAATGCCACATCAGCAGCTCGCCATGTAATTTTCTTTCTTCTTTTGATCGCCGAACCGGACCAATCCGAACCGACCAAATTTCTGGTTCGGTTTATATGTTTCATTAGCTCCGTTTTGGTTTTAGTTTTAGTTTTTATAAAACTTAACGGTTCGGTTCGATGGGTAAAACCGAACCCCTAATGAATACAAGAGACCGTAGGCGGTCCGGTCCGCCTTGTTCGCCCCCTGTCGCCATGGAGGAGGAAGGGGAGAGGAGGGAGGAACAAGTGATGAGCGAGGTGCACCTCGGCTGCCCGCCTCATCACTCCGGCCCCTACGTCTCCCAATTCACCGTCTGCCGGCCCCCAAAACGTAACTACAACTGGTGGCTCCTTTTCCTCTCCTTGAGTAGCTAAAAGTTCTGTCGGGCATTTTGTCGCACAGTTTACTGGCAGTTTTCCAAATTTCCAATTGCTGCATAGATCTTCTCTTGGTTCTCCTCGGTTGTTTGCTGTCATATTTTTGCTGCTTGTATTGCTTCCATTATAACATAATGAACTAGTAGAACCTCAGAAAGAACAATGTAAAATGTCGTGTTTCTTTAGTTTTCCTAATACGAGCAATCTTAATTGGATAGTGAACAAGTAAATCTAAACTGTTTGTGAATCCTCCTAGAACTCTCGGCAGATAGTGCTTTGTGTGAATCATGCTCTGTAGATAACATCATAGAAGATGAGTTTGATTCCAGGGGATACGAAGCACTGATCATGGCTGGTATATTTATTCCATTAGAAACAAATCAACTCGAGCATGAAGCTCTTTATCCTATTCTGTTTTAATCATACAAAATAAGCCCTTTGATTTCTGAAATATTTTCAAGATTTCTTATCATTTGATGATAAAAATTTTGCGTAAAGGTTTTGGTGATCGACTCCAAATGGGAATGTTTTGTGGAGAAATGCTTAGCCTGGGTGCTTCTGATCATTGTGCGGAAAAGAGTCTGAAGATGTGTTCCTGTAAGTGCTATCAAAGTAGGTACCTTTACAAGGATAACTTCACTCTGATGGACCTCATTGTGATGATTAGCTGAACACAATGATCCTGAATCTAGTGATCACCTCCCTCAAAAAGATATGCCGCAGGAATTTCTTAGTTTGGATGAGGATGGTGATCTTGTTCTAGCTCGGAGGAAGAGCTCGAATGGTAAGTACAAGCTGCTTGTGGAAATGTGTCATTTATCACAAGGTAACCTGATAAAGGCAAATAATTTCCCGAGAGGGGACTTCATGTAACAAGAAGCTAAATTATGCTTTTGGCCTTTTGTTCACCTCATTGTGATGATTAGCGGACAGTGATCCTGAATCTAGTGATCACCTCCCTCAAAAAGATACGATGCAGGAATTTCTTAGTTTGGATGAGGATGGTGATCTTGTTCTAGCTCGGAGGAAGAGTTCGAATGGTAAGTACAAGCTGCTTGTGTTGGAAGTGTGTCATTTATTACAAAGTAACCTGATAAAGGCAAATAGTTTCTCGAGGGGGAACTTCATGTAACAAGAAGCTAAAGTATGTTTTTGGCCATTTTGTTCACATCAAAATGGGATTTAGACGAACATGTTCTCTATTCCTCTAATCTCTTGCATCTGAGCGCAACATTTATTACAGGCGATCCTTAATTAATTCTGAAAAGGATTGCCATATATCTTGCTTGATCTCTTCACATATTGGGAGCTACTATGTTTGCAGATACATCCTTAAATTTTGGTTTGACCATCCAACATACTATTACTTCATCACTTCTTGAAGTTGGATTACAAGTAATGCTTAGTTCCATCAAAAAAAGGAAGTAATGTTAGTTGTAGATTTTAATTAATCACTGACGTTTTCTTTATCCTAATTATTCCATTTGTCCTGTTTATTTCAGGTATGGAAGGCAGCACTAGTACTAACCGATTTTATATTTCACAGGAGTTTTACATCATCTGACTTGAATAATATCGTTGCAATAGAGCTTGGTGCTGGAACAGGTTACCCAGAACGTTCCTACAATTTCAATTGTTCTAGGGAGTTCTAATTTTACTGGCTCCTTTGACTTGTTATATACTGTACACTAAATGCTTAAGATCTTTCAAAAAATTTACAATGTTGGCTAGGTTTGGTTGGTATTGCACTTGCAAGAGTTGCTAGGACAGTCTTCATAACGGGTACCTTACTTATCTTAGTACACATCTCTTATTTTTGTACCATAAATTATGAGTTATTTCCATCCATGTACCTAAAATTTTGGGTATCAAGATTTAGGTTGAACAATATTTCCATCCACACATGCATATAGTCCCATCTGACATGTGCGTGTTTATATGTTTGAAGTCTTATTTACGGTATCAGCTGCTTCCATGTACACATTATGAAGGAAAAGTAGAACAGACAATAGAACTGTTTCTGCTTACCTAGAAAAGTTTATCGTTAACATTAAATTCATAGTTAATATACATAAGAGCAGTATTATATTCAGGTTCCGATATCATGAAATTCCTTGTTTCTTTTAAAGTTCATAATGACACAACCATTGTCAGCTGAAACCTAATTTTCTACTATTTTTAATCTATGAGGAGTTTACCAAAACTTTCGTCAGGGAATTGTGGTACGTAATTGGAAATTTTCTCCAATTATTTTGCAGATATTGGTGTTCATATACTAGATAATTGTGACAACAATATTCGTCTGAACTCTGGCTTGCTTAAGTTTCAAGAGAATTCTATTCGAGTAAGGGAGCTTGATTGGAAGGAGACATGGCCTCCGAGTGGAACAATTGATTTACCAGCTCAGCATAGGTGATTTCCTACTCATTCACAAAATCAATACCAGTACATAAATTCTGCATTTATTAAATTAATTTGCACTTTCCTTCTTACTTGCATTTACCTATTCAAAAAGTACGTCGTGTGCTTTCACTGCAGAGATACGGTTGTATTATTTTCACCTCAGGTTAACTGCAAAAATGATAAGGTTGTTTTGTGTTCTTCAAGAAATTAATAGATCATTCTGATAAAGTTATTGCAAGAACAAATCTCAGGTCACCCAAATCGAGGTACTTATGGAGCAAATCGGAGATTGAGGAAGCCGAGAGTGCAACAGTCATTTTAGCTGCTGATGTGGTTTACAGCGATGAATTGACTGACTCATTTTTCAGCATGCTGGAGAAGCTAATGTCAAGAGGTTCCAAAAAGGTTGTCTAATAAAGATATTATAGACAGAAATGGGAAACAAATTGCGCATACTAAAGTTGATTTTTTATGGCTATGGCTTTAGATTTTGTACTTAGCCTTGGAGAAACGATACAACTTTAGCTTGGATGAGCTTGATGTTGTTGCCAATGGTTATTCCCACTTCCGGAGCTTCTTCAGGGTAGATGAAGGTAAGCGTCCGATAAATGGCTAAATATTATTTTGTTACAATGATTATTTGAACATTCTCGGTAAAAGTTCCATGTGCTCTTGTGTTTTTGTTGTCTGGGAGGCAGATCATGGAGAAGATGCAGATGGAATGCCTCCTTGCTTTCTTGGCAATCAGATCGATCTTGCTGAGGTTCCCCAGTACTTAAGAGAGTATGACAGAGGAAGAGACCTGGAGATGTGGAAAATTACATACTGTAGAAAGGGAGATGATGATCCACCTTCCTCTAGAATATTGTAAACCCCAGTATGTTATTGAACATGGCAGTGTACCCTTGTGCGATCTATTCATCCATGTTGTTTACTTTTTTCTCTTTTCTCCTGGGTTTTCATCCATGTTGCCCTTCTTACAGCTAAAAGAGGAGTAAAACATGATTCGACAGTGGTTAAACATTGAGAGGGGCGTTTTCATGCATTTAATGATGAAGTTGCTCAAATTCTGGGACAATTTATGGGTAAGGGGGAAAAAACCCTATTTGGTATATAAAGTAATTGGAGGATAAATTTAGCCATCTTCATTTTCTCCTAAGATTAGAATTGAATAAAATTATATTTACTAGTCCTCTACGTACCATTGATTAGATACATCTACTTTTCAATTATCTCTAGTAATAGAAAATTTAGATTATGCTAGTAAATTTTTATTGCGATAATAAAATTATCTTTTAAAAAATTATATAAAATTTCTCAGCCAAGCTTGATATGTTATATATATATATATTTCAAAAGAAAAGTGAAAATTAAAAATAAATTATTTGATTGGCTGTGGGGAAATAATTTGTTTTTTATTTTAAATTTTTATAAGCTCTCTGGGGATACAATTTGGAAGGCCACATCGAGGGGGTCCGCCGGATCACGATAGGGTTCCTCAAAATTCAAATTGGAACCGAAGAGGGGCGAACCAAGGGCGACGATGGCGGTTGAGAACGGCGACGAGGCGACGACCAAGACCACCACCACCCCCGCCGCGGAGGAGTCGAGGGGGCCGCCGGAGGAGGCGGAGAATGGGGAAACCATGGGGGACTCCGCTGCCTCGGAGGCGTCGCAGCGGAATGCGGAGAAGGAGGAGGAGGATGGCGCCGCCGGCGAGGAAGATGACGGCCAAACGCAGGTGAAGCCGGTGGAGATTCACCCGCTGGAGCACTCCTGGACTTTCTGGTTCGACAGTCACGCTGGCAAGTCGAAGCAGATCCCATGGGGCACCTCCATCCGACCCATTCACACCTTCTCCACCGCCGAAGATTTCTGGGGGTAATCACTTCCACCGTTTAATGAGAAAGTGTGCTTCTAGGTGTTGCATCTCGCCATTTCCTTTCTTTACCTTGTTGGTAATGGATGTTCTCTGTTTCATCGCCAGTCGTCATGGTTGTACTAAGTGATAATAAGTTTTCCTTTTGAATTATTAACGATTCTTTCGAGAACATGGCTCTTTTATCTAGTTGATTAACGAGCATTTCTTTTCTTTTGAAGCTTGTTTATATTCTAAATATTTTAAGCAAAGAGTGGGTAGATGGTGCTGTAGGTTATGCATTTTTTTAGGAGTAACCTCAAGTTATATTTTACTTTGAAAATACCTAGAAATAAGCTATTGATTATGTTCCTAATTTAATTGATCATGTTCCTAATTTAATTTCGAAACGGAGTGATGAAAACACAAACTTGAAGAAAATGTACATTAGGGAAATAGATAGAGAAACCAACCAATTGCATAATGTCATTTGTTTGGCAGTGATAAAATATTATGTGAGCTTATTTTCAAAGACCTTAATTTGGATAATGATCTCCTCATGTTACTTTGAGTAATATATTCGTTATTATATTTTTACGTTATTAACTCCATAGCAGATGTGATTTTGGGGATCTTTATTATATTTTTATGAATAATTCCATAGCAGATTGATTTTGGGGTTTTTTTCTTATCTAAACTTCTAGTAAACTCTTTTTTCTAATCTGTTGAGTGTCTTAGAGAAGGCCTTGTGACATCACTTTTTTTCAATGTGAATTTTGAGTGTCCTATTATTGTGGCAAACAGTTTGTTATACTTCTATATTCTAGTGTCCCTCATCTCCTTGATAGTCTTCTACATCTTGTGCTTCACGCTTTTATGCTATCTTTTATATCCTTACATATCAATTTGGTTTCACATATTTTTTTTTGATGGTCCGTCCAGTGATGATTGAAGTTACAAACAAGGTTACTCTGTTTTGGAGGTATAGCATATTGAAGAGAATCATATGCCAAATAAATCCTATATGGCATATTAAGATGGTGAAGCATGAAGTTGATGTAAAACCTTTTAGTTACTGATGGATTTTTTTTTTGTTGCCAAAATTCAAGGCAAGATAGAAACATAGCTAAAGGCATGCAGCACTTCACAAAGAAGTTTGAAAATTAAAGAGAAACATATGAAAAATTGAAGAATGAAGCAACAAAAGTCATTGCAAAAGATGAAGGTTTTCCACTTTCTTCTGAATTGCTAATCTTAACAAATGACTTCTTGTCATAGATGTTATGCCTGTTGCAATTAAGATTTGAAAGTCAGATGATCTGAAGAGCTTAGAACACTTTGATTTTTTCAAAATTAGCAAGTATGATGTATGCAATCGAGGATCAACACTGACGACACAGTTGTAATCCTTCCTGGGTTGTTGAAGACTTGTAGTCTCAATAGAATCATAAATCGAGCCATCAAAATTTGTCAATTTGTTAAAGCCAAAACCGAAATGATCTAGCTGTCAAAATTTGCCAGTAACTTCTTTTATCCATTTGCTATGAAGTTACTGTGTCAAAAGTCCTTTTAGTTATTGTTAATTTCATTATAAGGATTTCCTGAAGTTGAAGATTGATTGATATGTTTGACTATTTTTCGTGAACAAAAGATCACAAGAATGTAAGATGTATTCGGGTTTCACTATCAGATCTTACAATATGAGATTCTTGCTCCTATAAGTATTCATGAGGAATTGATGTAGGTAGAATGTAAACTGATTGATTCTAGGAATAGGTTTTATTTTTTTCCAAGTAATATGGAGCTTTATTAAAAAGTATGATACGATTTTCTAATATATAATATATAGTTTTTTAATGTTATGCAGACATTCATTGAAAAAAAAGGAATTATTGAGTTTCTTCATTACATGACCGTGGTGAAAAACTTCTGTCTAGAAATTAATCCTAGTCTATTTTGCAACAGTGAAGAACTCTCCTGACTTAGCCTTTCCTCAATTTCTTGTCTATGGGTTTCCTCTCTCTAGCTCACAACCAAATCAATGAACAAATGCCAACTAAGACAATCTGTAGCATGCCAATTGAGCTAGGATTTTTCATTAAAAAAGTCTTGATTGCTTAATGCAATGCCCCATAGTCATTACTCTCTGTTTCTCCGCAACTACATGTTGTGATAGAGTCCATCTTCATCCTGTGTTTGCCCAAATCTCAGAATCACTCTGCTCTACAAATGTTCATACACTACAAATATTTTAACCACCAAGTATCACCAATGACCACCAACTATTGTTGAAGAAAAAATCTGTCTTGCCATTCAACCTGATGATAACAAGGAGCACAAGACTCATATAATGCCTTTGCCTAACCTCCCTGAGTGTTAGAGTTATCTTCTCCTTATCTTCTAAGATTTCTTCCTATTTCTGAACCTCCCTTTTCTGCACCATATTCTTCTTTTCCCCCACATCCACTCATTTATTTTACCTGTTCCATCGATGATCACATCAACTCAATAATGTCTTCTTTTCTTCATGCAAATTGATGCATTAGAGATTGTTTTTCCACAGAAAAAGCATCTTAAGAATTTTTGCATGCAAGATGCTCTTTATGCTTTTTCTGTGCTTCCATGTGTTATAAATTTGCAATTTGCCCTTCTTCAAGATTTTACTAAATGCACTTGGAAGCAATACACCTCTATTTTAAACTTTGTCATAGCTTGAGTCAATCTTTTCGATATTCTGTGCCTCATTTTTTTTGCTTTTGTTAAATCTTTTCACCTATTCTTCTGTCAATAAAAAAGTCTCATTTATGGTACACTTGAATAAGAGGAGGATCTATAGCATTGTTTGACCATTATCTTATGCTATAGAGCTTCATCTTGTAATCCTACTAATATCACATGTCTTCATAGAACACTTAATTGTTTACTTTATATGGCTTCCTAGAGCTGGTGGTGCCCTGCTAAATGCTTGGCAAGCTTATATGTCTCCTTGATCTAAATGCTAACTCAGCCACGTATATATGGCTCATGATTCTGCATTTAGTTCAGTTGGAAAGCTTAGCTGAATGATGATATACATTACTTGTGCTGCTGTAAATTGACTTGGTTAACAATTGGTTCAATACACCACTTTCTCAAACTTACAGAACATCTGCATTGTTTGTAATAAAAGGTTATAGGTATCCATTAGCTAGTTTTGCAAAAAGTTCATCTGCTTGAATTGCATGATCTCACAGTTGATTATGTTATTTCATGGAAGTAAAATCTACCTAAATGGCTGAATGGTTCTGGTCATTCTTTTCTGTTGCTTTAAGTGCATAATGGGAGTTAATTGGGGGAGATGGTTGGACTAATTAATTAATCCACATGCTTTTCAACTTCTGCGTGGTTCTTTTTTCCTTCTTAGTTGCTTCCGTTCATATTATTTAAATTATGTGCATTATGTGCATAATCTCATACTACTTATGCTTACATGCTTTTTGTTATTTCTTATGTATTTTTCCCCGGCCAAAGAAGATCTATAAATTTTTATTACAATAACTTTCCCGGGCTGAAAAAGACCTGATTTTTTTTTCACATTTTGCGTAGTTTGCATTTTTAAATTGGTTATGTAATTTGTCATCTTTTACATGCCATGAAATTTTTACAGATACGTGACTTGGTGTCAAACATGCTTTAGTGACGATAAATTCATGCATTATTCCAAATCTTGTCCGTTTATTGAGACAACAGCTATAGATCATTGTTTATGGTTTCTTATATGAAAGAATTGATAGGAAATAGTTTTGGCCTACCCATTTTATTTGTCGTCAATAGTTCTCCCTCCTTTTCTTTCCTGGTTTTTTATGTTTGTCCATAATTGTTCTGGAATCTTTTTGGTTGTGCTTTTGATTTAGACTCTACCTGCATTGCTCTACTTAGACTATTAGAAGAAGCATCTTATGTTTACTTGTGGACTTTTCTACAGTCTCTACAACAATATAAATCATCCAAGCAAGTTGTCTGTTGGAGCAGACTTCCATTGTTTCAAACAAGGCATAGAACCAAAGTGGGAGGATCCTGTCTGTGCAAATGGAGGAAAGTGGACTTTAAGCTGCTCTAGGGGAAAAGTTGACAATTTGTGGTTACAAACCGTATGGCTTTCCTATTCCTTTTTCTTCATTATTTAATAATCTAGAAATTGCATTTTCATCTTCCAATCCCCTTTTTCCTGTATTTGCTAGCTGTTGGCTATGATTGGTGAGCAATTTGACCATGGTGATGATATATGTGGAGCAGTTGTGAACGTACGGCAAAAGCACGAGAAGATTTCTATCTGGACAAAGAATGGTTTCAATGAAGCTGCTCAGGTAATATTCAAGTAGCTGTGCCTCCAATCTCGTGATATGGATTTCTAAGCACAATATTTAGTTTTACGACCATGAGACATAACCATGTCCTAGTTGACTGTCTAAATAAGCCGTGCTAGGTTCTAGTTGTGAGTATCCACTTCTGCTCGTGTACGTCTTACATTAGTGTTCTTTGATCATAAGTAAGGTTTATTTTCCTAGGTCTTCTACGTGCATTGTGTTTGGCTGGAAAATGATCCGTTCCAGAAGTGGCCTTGGTTGCTCCACGGCTACATTGGATCATGTCGGCCCAACCATAAAGAAAACCTACTGAAAGAAAAAAAAAGGCACTGCATTTGCAACACACGACTATGTTGGCTGATGTTCTGCTTAACTGCTGTGTTCTGTTTTCACAGACGAGCATTGGGAGGCAATGGAAGGAGCACTTGGACTACAACGATATGATTGGTTTTATACTTCATGTAAGCCCCATCTTTTGATGCCATTTCATTTTCGCTGATCTTGTCGGGGGGAAACGCCAATGCTCACCCCCGGCTATCTTGTACCAGGATGATGCAAAAAAGCTGGACAGATTTGCCAAGAGCAAATATCAAGTATGATCTACACGGCATCTAACAAGCATCGATGGGAACCATAACTCACGGTTCCTTTGTCTGATTGTGAGAAACCACTTCTAGAGCAATGGTTAGTGGACGCTGATCGATTCCTGCTAGAACATAGAGCAAACTTTGATCGTACAATCTCCTTTGGGTTCCTTTCTCAGAGTTTAGCAATAACTTTAAGTGGACTACTAGTACTTCTGAATCGCTGGCATGGCCTTCCTGAAATTGAAATGCAGATGTCATACATTGGCATGCATGTCCATATGCAAAGCTTGACCACTTTTTTTTGTTTTTGTTTTTTTTATACATATATTGGGGGAGAAAATTATCCTTATCTTCGCTCTAAAGACCTAAAAAAACTATTTGCATGCTTGAGCATAAAGATGGAAGTGCTGTGCTTGCATTAGGCATCAGGTAATAATACCCTTTTTATTTGTTTGCTTTCTGGCTAGAACTCCTCAGTGGACTCACTTGAATCAGCCAAAATTCCAGTTCTTGAAACTATAATAAAACGTTGAATGTTGCCATGCCTGATATATAATTTTTGTTCGACACTGGATGGATCTTCTCTCTCCTTTAACTACGCTGTTGATACACAGCTACAGTTATGCTGCAGCTGGAAACAATAACCAATTCTTTATCGTACGAATGCCCAGTTTTGAGGGGAAAGGACCTACAGTGAAGGGAGTAAGTATTCTGCAAGCCCCAAGGCTGGCTTCACTTGATAATGCTAATTAATGTCTCAAGTAGCTAAACCTCGGTTCATCTTGCTTTGTGTGATTGAATGAGGAAGGAATTTGAATCTGAAGCAGTTGGGAAAAAGGAAGCCGTAGATGTCAGGAAAATTGACAGGGTTTTGGTTGGATCAGTGGGTGAACGTAACAAGCAAGGTGGATTTGGAGAGGTCCACGTGGTGGGGGATTATTTTGTAAAAATATATTAGTGTACATATACATCAGCATTAATTTGTCTAAATAATCATCGTTGCAACTATTTATTGACCACCACCATCCACCATCCTAATTGTCTCGGTCTCGGCCTCGGCCCAAATGAGCTAAATATGTCAATGAATTTGACCATTCCATTTATGACCCAATCCAACCATGCAATTAAACCAAACAAAAACAAGTGTTTAGTCAAACCCTACCTTTAATAACTAGATCCATGCCGAGTGCTTTTAGATTTCTTTTTTATTATTATTTTAAACTCAAGACAAGTCAACCAGAAATGTCAATGAATACCATGCAAACACCTCTTCTTCCAGTTATAATTACTTGTACTAATTATATATATCTCAGGGTACGTCATATCTATTTTAGTAAGTATTCAAAATGAGTCTTATCATTTTAACCAAATAAATACAGTTTAATAATATGATATAGTTATCAACATGATATACTAAAATTCACTATCCAATATCATAATCATATTATATAACGTACATAAATTGTATGTCCTTATTTGATCGAATGATACTGTAACTATGGGTTTAAGAATCATATCATATAAAAAATATGATTTAAAAAACATATCATATGATGAATAATTTTTATCAGTAAAAAAAGACTATATCCTAAATGCAAGATAATATTTATTATAACCAATAAGATCAAATCCCACCGTACACTGCTGATTAAACTAAGTATGCCAAATAAAATATGATGATGTGAATAATCTAATGAATACGAGTGTCTTGAAACATAAGCACAAGATAGATGATATGATTCTGAAAGGTAATGGTTATGGGTACAGCATAAATATAAATATATTAAACATTAAGGCGACTAATTATCTGCAGTGATAAAAATTATCTCGCTCTTTTTTTTTTTTTTTTTTTGCCGACGAGCAAACCGACAGAGTGGGAGGGCGCAATGAGATTCCGGGCTGAGGGCGTGGAGGGATTCCGGTTCCAAATTGGTGCAGAGATGTAGACGGAGGAGGCGGCCCAAAGCAAAAGCGTAAAGAGGAGGAGGAGGAGGAGGAGCCACAACAACAACAACAGCAAGGCGTATCACGTCGTCGCAGTGGCCATCACTTCGTCTCATATTGATGGAGTATGAGGAAAAATAAACGAGAGAGGTGGATTTATTTATTTTATTTTAGCCACATTACATTGCATCGCATTGCATTGCACCGCAACAACAGCAACAGCAACAGCAGCGAAGGAAAATAAAATAATACCATACAAATAAAAAAACCCAATTTATAAGAGAGAAGCCAATCTCTCTCTCTCATTCACCCCCAAATCAATCCTCCCCTTCTTCCTCCTCCTGCTCTCCTTCTTCCTCCTCCCCCCCCTCCTCCTCTCCTCTCTCCTTTTCCCTTCTCAATCCCTCTCCCCCCTCCTCATCCATCCCCACCGCCCCTCTCCGCTTCCCTATCCAATCCGGCACCGTCTCTGCTCCCGCGGACCGCCCAAGGACGCGCCCTCTCGCCCACCTGTCGGCCTTCGCATCGCTCTGCGAGGGGCGTGGCCTCTGCCTGCGCTTTTAACCGGAGGGGAGAGAGGAGGGGGGGAGGAGGAAAAGGAGGTTTCTTTGCCGTCCGATCTTTCGGATTTCTTGATCGGCTGCCGCTCCGAAGGTGAGGCCTCTAGGATCTGATCGCCCGATCGTTCGCAAAGATTGGACCTTTTGTGAACTTTGAAAGGTGGTCTTGTTCTTTTTCCTTTTTATTCCCTTTTTTCTTCCGGTGAAGGAGAGCGATTTCGCCCACTGCGTTTCTGATGGCCGACGGGTTTGTGAATCGGTGCTGTGCTGCTTGTGGTTTCTTCGGGAGAGAAGCTGCAGCTTTAGCTGTTATCGATAGCTTGATTTGATGCCGCTTTTCGTGTTGTGAGGTTATTAGATTTTTCTTTTACTTGAGATGATAATATGAGCATAGGATACTGTCGCTTTTTGAGTAAAATCTTTTGCTTCGTCTGGTTTGCGTCTGTATCTTATACTATGAGATTCTTACATGTGGCTTCTTTTTTTTCTTTTACAATTGTTTCTTTTATTTAGCAAACTCTCATATTGTTTTATGATGTGATTCTGTGACATTAATCCGATCGTCTTATTGCACATTAGATTTGGTTTTAACTGGATTGTCGTGTGATGATACTTTGAAAGCAGGCACTTCCTAGTGCAGCTGCATTGCTATTCTAAAGATTAATAGAAAATAATATATTCTCCATTGTCTATAGCCTCCAACTCTTCATTCTATCTTACACAGGAGCATGGTCAACTTCTGGAGTATCTCATTTTCGATGCAATAAATAGGTATGCCATATGACAACACAATTGAATTAATTGAATAACAAGCTGGGGAAATTGCAAGAAGAGCAAAGTGCTATTTTTAAAGTTATTTATAACGGGTTGTTCAGGAGAATTACACCAACGAACAATCCGGTGATATATGCCCACCAGCTAAACCATTATCTTGAAACTTGCACAATATAAACTTTAGTTTTTGAAGATCAATAACTGCTGCAAAGATCCTCCATGTAGTTAAGAAAGAAAATGGTATCATGGATTTACTCATGAACCTGAATGATCTTGTAAATTGATACAGGTAAATGTAGCTTTCAATCTACTTATTGCATGATTTGTTGGTTTGTTATCTTTTCTAAGACAAAGTGCAACCAAGAGGGGACGAGATGGAGGTGCCAAATCTCATCAACAGTTTGAACTTCGTCATCTTCTTGCTGCATGCATGCCTCCTGAATTTCTATGCATCTATTCTCACTATGTTGAACTGCTTGGTTTATTGATATTTGGAGAGTGAGTTCTGGCATGTAGAACATGACTTAGAGCCAAGAACTAGATTTTTCCATTGACACTGCAGAATTTTGAGTTAGCACATAGTTTACTTTCAAGATAAACACGAATTCTCTCAATTTCTTATTCTCAAGTATAGTTTGTGGTTCTGATATTCTTGTTGAAGTATTATTTTTATAATCAACAAATTATTCCAATTCTAAGGACAATCAAGTCTCAGTTGATTTGAGTGGCAAAGCTCGATACCAGAGGTAATGGGTTCAAAACACATGAAAAAAAGAAGAAGAAGTAAAATCTACTTTAATTTCTTGGTTGTTCATTGTTCAAAGCATGAAAGAATTTTTTTTCCTTCATTGAAGAAAAAAAAGACAACTGAAGTGGATATATATCTTTCCATAAAGAATGTGCATATACCACTGGATTGCTCGTTTGTGTTCATGTTCAAACTTGTGTTTGCTGAAAAATATATACTGTCACAGAATAGTAACGAAGGAATCTGATGCTGTAGATAAGTGTTGTTCACTGTTACCATTTGTATTGATAAGAATCACACATGTATATGAAATTGTAATATCTTGATTTTCATTATGGTCTCTCTTTGGAATTTGACACTTATGCTTGATATTCCATTTAATATCGATAACTTGTAATTTTCTGATAATTTTGATCAATGTTCTGCTCAAAGATAGCCTCCTCTTTTGTCTGCTTGTGCAGATTCATATTCAAGCAATTATTGAGGCGTGCTTTATGATAGGCAATTTGGCATATCAAGTATAGCTTCCGCAAGGTTTCTAGGGGCAAACATACAATCCTTAATGCAGGGACAAAGGAGTACTTTTCAGCCATTCAGTGAGGCTCTTGAAATAGATCGAGCATCTAGTTCAAACAATTCGGTCATGGATCAACAAACATTATGGGCTGACTTACTCCCTGATTCAGTAGAGAACCAGGATTTACATAACAATTCACTTCCTTCTAATGAAAATATATCCTGTGGGAACGTGTCTGGACAAGGAAGTGATAGGTTAAATTTCTGGGATCCAATTGGCCCTAGCTCCAGCATGCCCCCTCTAAGCCAAGGCAGTCGTGATGAAATAAAATTTGAAAGTGGTTGGACAGCTTCTGCTGTAGGTAATGCTAGAGTAGCTGGACCAAGGATAGCAGATAGTAGATCAGAAGCAATGAATACTCTATCTTTTGAAAATGAGAATACTGACCTCAACAACCATGTCAATAATGGTGATCAGTTATCACAATTCCTCGATTTTCATAGCCTCCCTAATAATGCAGGCTACAATCTGGATCATGCTAGAATTAGTAGCCAAGTTAATGAATCAGGTGCTCATCCAGGATTGTATAATCCTGGTTTGACACAACATCAACATGTTCCTTTCTCTGGTAGCTCATCTGGAGGAAGTTCTTCCAGGGCTATTGATTTTTTTTCCAACAATGACATCACTAGACAAGAAGTTGCACAATGTTCTTCGCACAAGAGAAAGAGCATTGAACGTACTCGGGGGGAGTGCTCGGCAAGTGGAAATTCTAGTAACTTCAATGATGGTGAGAATATCTGTTGCATTTTGTTTCTTCTTTTCATTTTGTTATTAGTACTTCAAAATATCTGGCTTACCTATGTGTTTATCAGACGTGAACCATGTGGAAGAAGACATAAATGTGAGACTCAGCACAATCCCAAGAGGTGCAGTTTCCAGTCACCATCCTTTTGGTGGTGGAGGTGGAAATAGTGAAACCTTTCGGAGGAATGCTCGAGTAAGAATCAGCCATGCAGATCCAGCTAATACCTCTACACCTGATCTATGGCCCCAAGAGAACAATATTACTAATTATAATCCCTGGTCTGCTCATCAGCCTTTGGCTGTAGCAATCCCACCAAATCAGTCACTGGATTCTAGGTTTTTCGGCAGTAATATGGGGCCACGCAGGCAACGTCATGCACGTACAATCCCTGTCTTGTCTTCTGACCTGTACCCTTTCCCACAGAATGGAATTTCCACTACAGAAGTAGGCAGTTCTTCAGGCTCTTCAGCAATTCCGGTTGATGGGGCATCTGTGGATCTAAACTCATTAGGTGTTTCAGGTAATATCTCCGAGCAAATCTTTGTTCCCCCAATTAACACGAGGAACATGGTGCAAGACCAAACAAATTGGGGTTCAACCAGTGGCAGCACAGTTTTATCTGGAAATGCAGTTCCTACATCACAGATTGCCAACAACTTAGGTGTTTATCAATCACCAGGAGCAAACTGGTTATCTCATCAACATCGTCGACGCTTGTCTGAAGCTGTGCGCAGATCCTTTTTTTCTTCAGATTCTGAACCTAGAGCACGGAGCATGAGTCTTCCCCCACGTCAAAACAATTCTTCATCAGCGCAGGAGGTTGGACGGCACCAACCTGGAGGTGTTTCTCGTGTCCATCCACAACCGTACATGAGATTAAATATGTTGCACAGGCAAAATAATGGTGCTTTGGGCATTCCCTTGAACACACGGACTCTTGCAGCTGCAAGAGATGGGAGAAGCAGGATATCAGAGGTATGTGATGCAATTCTGATCTTTGATAAATTTATTGAACTTTTAGAAGTTATTTCGATTTTGTTGTGTTGTTAGAAATGATGTGCTTAGCAAACCATTTAGACTGCCATCCTCAACACTTGGTAATAGTTAATTTGCTTAAGCTTTAGGCAAATTATTCTATACTAATATTGATTGGGTGTATTTAAGATCACCTTCCTCTTTCATGCATGATCGGTTCTTTATTTTATTAGATTGTATATTGTTATATAAGTACATCCTTGTCATCTTGATTTCTTATGAATAATGCCATCATCTCTTCCTCTTTGTTGAATAATCAAAGCTTTTATAGCTTCTCCTAAGATTTTATTTCTTGTCCATCTACCTTCCGTTATCCTTTCATTTCTTTTGTTACTAAAATAGCATTTGATATTTTTTGCCTTAGCCCTCAAATCCTCAAAACCTCGAACATATTTTGTTACCTTGATATAATTACTAGTTACTTCTTTCATAAGAGCCATGATAATTATTTAGGAACTTTATCATAAGCCTTTTAGGTTGATGAAAACCATATATCAATTATTTTCATCTCCCCTTATTTTTCCATTAACTGTCCACGTGTACTTTTGCTGTGCCTTGGGCACTATAAAAAAGTACACTACAATTTGTGCAAATTGGTCATTTTGCTGTTGTATGTTCTTCCAGCAAATGTTCATTTCCCTTTATATTGTATTCCTATATTCTAGCGTATTCCCAATGGATTAGGAATAGTTATTCCCCAGCACAATCCCAAAGAATAGTGTTTATCCTTTGCTCAATATTATTATTGTGCAGAGTACCACATTCTGATTTTACTATAACTGCACATGCACCTTACTATAGTTTTAAATTGTCTCGTTATCACCTATACTCTAGTCAGTAACTCGCTTGCTTACCTAGCTGAATTAAAATCCCTACTCTGTCCATTAAAACTGGTTCAATTTGAGCAAGTCAACTGCTACTTGTTGAGGCACAACTAGATGATCACTGATGGACTACTACCAACTGAAGAACCTCATGCACAGCCAAAAGAGGCTTGCTGATTGGTCTTGTGAAAGGTCTCAATTTTTGCAGATAATACCAGAAGGGTTGTTGTAGCTGCTTGTTGTGGCTGCACAAGGATCACTAACCGTTTACTGTTGCTTGCACCACATAGGGAGGAAATACCATTAATTTTCGCCTAGTGAGTTTCAAAGTCAAAGGTTTTCCTGCTGCACTTGCCAATTTCATAATGGAGCCAATAGGATTACCTTTAAGCCTCTCCATAAAGTAGGACTAAATATATACTATTAATTTGTTGGTATATTGTTTAAGTTGATCCAACTTGGTTGATCTACTAGGAATACTCTGATTTATCTAATTATGGTTCTAGTGCTTATTCCCATTTTCTCATAAGATGAGTTTGCAAATATTGAAAGCAAAAGTGCAGCTAGTTACTATGACCTCTCTTCTCAATCCTTGCATGAGATTAATTGTTTCATACCAATACCAACATAGTTCATTAGTCTTCAGTAGTTATTGTTAATTACCATGATTTTAAATAATATAACATTCAAATTTGATTGTGATGACTCTTTATAACAGATTCGTAATGTTTTTGATATGATCCGCCGGGGAGATAATTTGCTGCTTGAGGTTAGTTTCCATCACCTTAACATTGATGTAAAATCTGCATTCCATGAGCAGTGTATATTGTGATCTATTATATTATGATGTTGAGATAGTAGTCTTCCTAAACCTGCTTTGTGAACTTTTGCTTGGGCTTATGCTGTTGATATTTGTACAGGATGTTTTATTACTCGAGCAATCAGGATTTGTCGGGGGTGGCAATTTTCAGGACAGGTACAGAGATATGCGGCTGGATGTGGACAATATGTCCTACGAGGTAATAAATTTTCCTTCTGGTCGTGCTTGAGGAATAACCTCCTGAAGCTAGATTACTAAAGCTACATTCTCCTGGCAGGAACTATTGGCTCTGGGAGAACGTATTGGTAGCGTGAACACTGGACTCAGTGAGGAAAAAATCCTGAAATGCCTACGACAGTGGAAGTACACATCAATTTCGTTGGAACCATCAGATGAAGTTGAGCCTTGCTGCATCTGTCGGGTGAGTCTAATTTGAGCTTTTCAAGTCTTTTCTTCCTTACAAACATCATTTGACTTGTCAGCATGCCATTTAGAATAACTGCATCGCCCAAACTTTAGAATAGCCCATCGCATATCTATCACTAGTAGTGGACCAAGAAACCAGTTTGTTATATGTTGCGCCAACAGATAGATCGGCGAATGACTAAAAGTGCTACAAATGTCCACGTTTTTGCATAGGTATTCAGGGTCATATATATCATGTGCATTCCATGCACTTGTTTGCTAGATAAACTAACAGTAAATGAATGAGTAGAATCCTTACAAGCTGCACAGAGTGCAAGGGTTAGTTTAATGTTGGCTATTGATGTACTTGTAAGATGATGTTTCAACAAATGTTGGCTGTTTCTGTACTTGTAGATTCATCAGTTGATCCTTTCTTGTTAATGCTGGCAGGAAGAATACGTGGAAGCAGAGGAGCTTGGGCGGCTGGATTGCGGGCATGATTTCCACACAGCTTGCATTAAGAAATGGTTAATGATTAAAAATTTATGTCCCATATGTAAAACAACTGCTCTGAGTACCTGAAAGATGCAACAAATAGGATTCGCCCCTTGCATCTCCAAATTAAGATCAAGGAGTGAGCCCCTTCCTTATGAGTAAGATGGTTGAATCTTAGTATTAACTCTTTTACTAAATTTACTACAATGATGGATAGCATTCCTCTTTTTCCTTTTTGTTCTCCCCCTTTCAATTCTTCGTGTAGCTTTTTGTTTTGCATTCAGGTTCCAAATCCCGAGTTTTATCTCCTCGTGTTGTATGATTCCCTGGTTGACAAATTTGCCTTTGTTGAGAAGGGGTTCAAGTGGATGGCTTTTTATTGGGAGAGAAGTTGGAAGACTTGAGTATTTGTGATGATACGTTGATAGTCCTTTTTAAACTAATTAATACTCAAATCTCATAAACCCAGCATTACAATATTCTTTTTTCCGAACAGCTTAGGCTTCCTGGATTTGCTCCTTTAAATCCTTGAATGGCCCCCCCACATACTCTTTTGATGCATCCTTCTCGCCGCAATCGCACCTTCTCCTGTTCAGGTTTGTGCCGCATCTCAAGCATAGACCTCGGCAGTTTGCATCACATATTGCGTTGATCGTGATCTCGATGTGGATGAGGTCGCGAATGTGCTTCGAGATGTCAATTTCCCTCTCTTCTGTCGGGAAGTAGAGCTGGTCGTCCAAGTCTATATCCTCATCCTCGTCGTCTTCTTTGTTGCTTGTTTTGGAAGAACCTTTGTGCCTGTCCTCCCCATATATAGTCCCCAAATTTACTTCGTCAGGATCTTCAACAGGATCCTCCGTCAGCAGAAGCTTGAAGTTTGAGAATACACATTCAGCTGCTGGTTCACCACACCTCAAAATGAAAAGAGACAGGAGATGAATAATCCAGCTACAGAGACAAAAGAACTGTAACACACCATGCAGATGATTTCTTTGCAAGAAAGTTAGTAAACAATCAACTGGTTGGTAGGGTGGCAACATTGCTAGTCATCTAAGCTCTTTATCTATGCAGTATTGCTCCTCTAGTGAGATAGCAAACATATAACTTCTGGAAAGTTCATATGTAAATAAATATTAGTAATGCTGGGACTAATCAATGACAATTGAATCCTTCGTCTAGGAATGGATTGCATAAATACTTACGAGAATATTCAACTTGCTTCACCAAGACCTTATAATGTCATTATGTCATGAGCTACTGATGGTTAGACCAATAGTGTATATAACAAAACGAAAGAAGAAATAAGGTAATATGCCTCATGGCTGTCTACCCTGGCATGATTGTAGTTTGATGAACCAGAGCGAAGGCAAACCTATAGTTTACTTCTTTCCAATTTTGACTCAAATTGATGATTAAAGTAATCAAATTCTGTGATGGTGACACCAAAGTAACAGGTGTAGGTCAAAATGTTGCCTCCAAAGCATAAAATTGGTTGAAAGTGCATCAAAGTTGATAGCTGAGGCTAATACGTTAACTCTGCATTTATCATAAAAACTGTTGAAGAAATCAGTAACAGATGAAGGTCAAAATGTTCTCTCTAAAACATAAAATTGCTTGAAAGTGCATCAAAGTTGGTCCCTGATGAAATTACATTAAATTTCCATTTATAATAAAGACTATTGCAAAAAACTGTGTTCTGGTATAAGTATCCACCTGAGTTGTTTAACAAAGAAAGAACCACTATCATCTTTAGACATATTCCTGATCCTTCTAATCATTTCAAAAATCGACAACATCATCATAACATAACATTTAAATTAAGTAAAAAATGACATCCGTAGTGAATTGATGATCAGAAATATTTTAGCTTTCTAAAAGTTTAAATTCATTCCGTCATAATTAGTTCAACTAAGATATAACTTTGTTTCTAGTAGTTGGCTTCAGAGAGCAAAGGATGAAGACATAACTCTCCTCTTTATTATATTAAAGATTAGTTAAGGAGGATTCCTGCTAGTATCTACTTATATGGTAAAGGACACTGTAGGCCATAGGCTTCCATTTTCCTACTTCAGAATATTTTATGCAAAGCTCACGACCTTAACTGTATGTAATAAGGCAAGTTATCAAAGTAACAACATTTCATTTAATTATCTTGCTAATTCATCGAAAGATAAAGATCTTGCTAAAATTTATTATGGTATTCACCAAAACACAAATACGGGAAAATGGAAGGTGTAGTATACAACGGTGCGACGAGGATGGTTGCATCAGTGAGATTACCCAACACTTGTTCCATGCATAGCGAAATGTTGTATCATTAAAGCTTACCATGAAACAAAAGGTCCAAACTCAACCAAAACACCTAATTTTAAAATTTTATTTTTCGAACCAAAGCTGAAAACTTATCTGGATTCACAAGTAAAGACGACCACCCAAGCAACACCAAATTTTTGAGATTTTTCTAATCAAATCAGATCAATTTAAACTACACCATTAAATTTCCTCTCGTCCTTTATAGGTTGAACTATTTGCATCCAAACTACCAAGGTATCCCACACTTTGCCGTAGATACGAAAAACTAACAGATGCATAGTAAAATGGCGTCGTCAATTGTTAGATTAAAAAAGGAAGACATTTGTACCGGTTGCAGTGGAGCGCGATAACAGTCCTGACGATGCCGTCCAGCCTCACCCTCCGCCTCCTCCTGGTGACATCCAGAGAAACCAGCACCGGCGTCTCCCTGTCGGGAAAGGCAGGACCCTTCCCCCTACTGACAGGCAACCGGATCCCCATGGACGCGGCTCGGGTCCGGACCATCTCGCTCGACAGCTTCTGCAGCCCCAGCCGCTCGAGGGTGGTGCAGTATTCGACGTGGGACACCGAGGCGTCCCGCCGGTACACCACCGCTCCCTCCCACGGCGATGCAGCGAGGTCCTCGTCCCCTTCGGCACCGAGGTCGTCTACGGTGGCGCCGAAGTCGGTAATTCGGGAGGCCGAGGGGGATGGCGATGGGGAGGCCTTCAGGGACGTGCTGAGGGTCGATCGGGAGGCAACGGGGAAGGATTTGGAGGTGGGAGAGGGGAAGAAGAGATGGGTCGGGAGGGGAATGGAAGGAGTGGGGAAGGAGTTGGGATTTCGAGGGTGGAATTTGAGGAGTTTGGGGAACGATGGAGGAGCGATCGAAATCGCCATCCGCGTCGAGGGTTTTGCTTTGCAGAGGGAGGGGTGTGCTGCGGCGGTCGGGCGGCGGCGCGCGACGAGGGAAGGAGAGAGGGCGGGGCGGAGGATGATAAGATTAATAATAAATCTTCACGAATGAAGGAATCTAAAAAATCAATTTCATACACCATTAATTATAATTTTATCCTCATTACATTCTAAAATATTTAATTTTACTCTTACGCCCTCACAATCCTCATATTCTTACGATGCTCCTAACCAAATAACTCTTATAAAATTTAATAACTTTTTTGAGGGATAAAATTATTTTTTACCATTTAATTTTACTTCCACGAACCAATAAAGATATTGTAAGTAAATAATTTGGTAAAGAAGATTAAATTAAGTTACTCTAAATTTACAATTACTCTATATAGATAAATTTATGGAGAAAAAGAGCCAAGTAATCGATATAGTATTATTTAGTTGGTAAGTAAGTCCTTCCCTTTTACATCTTTAACTCATATAATAAATTATATGATAATATTTTTTTACCCAAAATAAATACAGTATGCATAAACAAATAAAAATATAATGTAAATTAATAAAATGAAGAATATTGTATTTAGAAAAAAGAAAATTATCATAATGACCATCGCCAACTTGATAAGTAAACAATAAAAAAAAAAATATACACACACCAACATGACATAAGACACAAGAATGGTCACCGCTTTAAACAACTCTTTCCTATTGCAGAATTGACTTAGCTAGCAAGGCTTCTTCTTTGTTCCCAACAATATGCACGAAGACATCCCCCCTTTTTTATAGCACTTCGAATTATTGGTAATAAGACAATAATTTTGCCTTTTTTTATCCACTGGATGCCCACCTAATTGTCATCACTCACTATCTAGAGATTATATTATATTATGTATATATATATATTAAGAGGACATCTTAAGCAGCCAAACTAATGAATAAAATAAAGTGCTATAAAGTTGTCAAGCATGTGTGTATATGAAATATGAGACCTAATAATTAATTAATTAATTAATTAATTGGAGGAGCTTAGTGATGAAAAAAAAACGCAGTATATAATATGAAGAAGTTTCGGAGGAAGTTAATTAATTAATTAGCGGCGAATCCAGTACAATGCCTGTCGGCTAACAACATCCCTCTTCTTCTTCTTCTTCTTCTTTTTCTTTTGAGTTTGCACGATTTAAATTCGATTCTTAAGGCATATCTTTCGATCGAAGACGTTTCAAGTCTCTGTTCTTCGACCACAGCATTAACTAACTAGAGTCGCTCGATGCATGCATGCAGCCGCATGCTTGATTAATTGCTGAAGGAGCGAGATCTTAATTTAACCTCTCAGCTTGAAGGTAGACGATGATGATTCTAATGGGGCGAGCAGCCGGAACGCAGACGTAGCGGGGACGCTCAAAAAGAAATATTTCCCAGGAGCAAAGAGAGCAGCGAGTTAAAAGCAGAGTGAAAAAAAGGAAGAAGACAGAGACAGACATACATAGTGGTTCGACGAGACACTCGCACAGTGGCGGTGTCTTCAACAGTGGCCATACTTTTTTTCGATTTGTTTAACGTGGGAAGCAAACACCGGTGCGGGGCGGGGAGGAGGCGCAGCAATAAAGGAGGCGGAGGAGTAGGAGGAGAGCAGCCGCGGCCCCGGTCGATTAATGGGAGCCGCTGCTGCTGCTGCAACATGACATGAGCGAGATCACCATTTGTTACCGGGAAAAAGGGGAAAGAAAGAAAGGAAAAGGGAGAAAATGGTCGAATAAATCTGTTCCTGTCAATTCGCACGACAGAGATTTGAGGAGGGGCCTTTTTTTCCTCTTTAAAAATAGTTGTTTCTTCGCTTGATGAATGATGGGGCACTAAGTTTTGTAAAGCTGATGCCTTTTGGCATCAATCTTGTTCTTTTTTTGGGCTTCACATCAATCGCTGTGTGTCCTATGTTTTTTGGCTTGGAGAGGGAGAGAGGAGGAGGAGGAGAAGGAGACGAGAGAGAGAGATGAATTGTTTGATCGTTTGATATGGACTTGCTGAGTTAGAGCGGTGTCGGCTCAAAAAAGAACACAGATTTAGGCGTAGGGAGGAGGAGGAGGAGGAGGAGAAAGGAAAGATTGGATCTTTGAGGGGGTGGTAAAGCTGGAAAGGGGATAAAGTTGGGATTTTTATCAAGCCAGGGAGGGAAAGGTTGCCTTTTTTTGATGGACGGCGTGTGGGATCTCAACGACGCAGCTTCGCAGCTGGAGGGGAGGGAGGAGGAAGGGAAAGCCGCCTCCGCCGCCGCGGGAGATGGCCGCGCGGACAGGAAGGGGAAGGCCCCCGGAGAGACCTCCGCCGATGAGGAGGAGGAGGAGGAGGAGGAGGAGGAGGAAGAGGATGACGATGACGACACTGGGTCATCCTCCGTCGTCTTCATCGAGGAGAGCGCCGGGAGGATCTTCGGGTTCTCCATCTCCGCCGGGCGCCCCGGTGAGAGCACCTCCGCCGAGAGCGCGCCTGCCGTGACTCACCAGTTCTTTCCCTTCGACGCCCCCGAGGGGGCTCGCTCCGGTGGGAGCACACCCCTGGGGCCGCCGCCGCCTCGTGCCCACTGGTCCGGGATCAGGCTGTGCCACTCGTCCGAGCCGGTGGTAGCGGAGGCGTCGCCGACGGTGAGGAAGAGCCGCCGAGGCCCGAGGTCGAGAAGCTCGCAGTACCGTGGGGTAACCTTCTACCGGAGGACCGGGCGCTGGGAATCCCATATCTGGTAAATATCTTCTGCTTCTTCCTTCTTCTCGTCTCCTCTATTGGCAAGCATCTTATCGACATCCCAATTTATTTGTTGCAGGGATTGCGGAAAGCAAGTTTACCTGGGTACGTAAGAGCTAAATCTGGATCAAAAAACTTCTACTGTCGAAAGATCTGAGTCTTGTTCTTCATTTACTGCAGGTGGATTTGACACAGCATATGCAGCAGCAAGGTCAGATCATCCTCAATGTTAAAACCAATGTTTCGCTCTTTTCTTCATTGATTAACTATTGTGTCACTGTCAAAATCTATAACTCAAAGCAGGGCATACGATCGGGCTGCAATCAAGTTTCGTGGATTGGAAGCCGATATAAACTTCAGCTTGGATGACTACGAGGAAGACATAAAACAGGTTAGGGAACAAAGGAAGATGGCAAATCAGCAACTCCTATTTGGCTCAATGTTTTAGTACAAATTTTTGCTTCAGTTCTAATAGCTGCTGCATTCGAGTAGCATGTCGACATTTTTTTCATAGAGGAATAGCTGATTGACATTATTCAAGTAGAGCACTGATTGGGTATGCTAATGGCTTGTGCCAGATGGGCAGCGTGACCAAGGAGGAATTCGTCCAAGTGCTCCGTCGCCAAAGCACAGGTTATCCCAGAGGGAGTTCCAAGTACCGGGGAGTCACCCTGCACAAATGTGGAAGGTGGGAGGCCAGAATGGGCCAATTCCTGGGCAAGAAGTATGTTTCTTCACCTGGTTCAATGCGTCTGCTCACCTCTGTGCTCTACCTTGCTCCTTGAATCATGATAAGGTTTAATGCTCTCGACAGATATGTGTACCTTGGACTCTTTGAAACGGAGATTGAAGCTGCTAGGTTATGTCGATCTCTAAATTTTCTGCTGTTGAGCTTGAAATGGTGCAAAAACTAGTGATCCTGATAACAATTTTGTTGGGGGTTTCCAGAGCTTATGACAAGGCGGCAATCAAGTTCAACGGGAAGGACGCCGTAACGAACTTCGATCGCAACATCTACGAGAATGAATCTGATATCATTCAACGTAAGAAGCTACGATGTCCATTTTTGTTCTTGACAATCTAGATCTCATTTGAAAGAAGTTGTGTTTCTTTCAGTGACTACTTCTGAGCACGACCTGGATCTGAGCCTGGGCAGCGGACCAATGCCCAAGAGAAGTAACATGGAAGCAGATATAACTGATCAAAGCTCCCTCCTGGTTGATCAGCAACTGCGCAGGCAGCAATCTATGAATTCAGATTGGAACCGGAACATGAGAACCAAGGTATATATATATATATATCATCATCATCATCATCATCATCAATCAGATATTATCATACGAATGCAGCAGCATTGCGATTAGGCCTCTCTAACCAGCTCCGATCGATCTCTAGTTCGATGATACTAGCAAGCTCAAGCTGCCCGAGCTTCCAAGTGTTTTCAAGCCCACTGAGATGCTCAGCAGCTACGTGCCGTTCCAAGCAAACAACACCAACAGCATGCCTTCCTCGGTGCTCCAGATCATGCCGCAGAAATATCAGGTGGGTGACTTGCCTTTTCTTTCTTGTTTACATTTTGCACCGCAACACCTAATCATTAGAATTTTTCTGCTCGTGGCTTGTTTCCTGGTTCAGTATCCGGGAAGCGGCGACGGAGAAAGATCAGGGAAGAAGTGGCTTTCGCTGTCCACCACCAGCGCCAGCGGCGGCGGCGGCGGGGAGCAGCAACCGCGGCATGTTGGCTGGGGGCAGGGCTTCGAAACGAGAGGCTACGGTGCTCAGCAGCCGTTTCATCGTCCCAGCTGTTTGTCACCTCTGATTTTGCAGCATCATCAGGATTCCCACCGCCGGTAGAACAAATCGCGCATCCAGAGATTGCAGCTTAACGGCGGAAGAGCAGCCAACGGCGCCGTAAACGTAGTCAGAACGATGAAGCACCACCCCGCCGTTGGAGACGCTGTCAGCAATTACTCCCGGAGCTCAAGGACCCACTGCCACTGGTTCTATTTCAGCTTTGTTTCAATCCCCCATGAGCCCCCCCCACCCCAGTTCATGATGAAAAACTTTGCAGCTCCTTTTTGTCTGGAAATGACAGTGGGAGTTTCTGAGGGATGTTTTCTTTTGAGTGGGCGTCTCGATTTGTGCTTGTGCTGTGTTCCTTTTCTTGATCAAAACTGTTCATGACTGTTAGTCCCTCGTCACTTCACTTGGCATGTTGGGTGAGCAGCGAGTTGAACAGTGGGGAGAGGCTGGAGGTTGGAGGAGAAGTTAATGCTATTTTTTCTTTAAAAAACCAACATCAACAAGAAACGGAATTCAAAAACTGATGAGAATGCATGAGAGTGCATGCACCCAAGCAAGCAACATCAAAGAGTTAAATGTTTCTTAAAGCTCGCCATCATTAAATTGAAAGCATGTATGTAAAAACATGGAGTGGTCCTCTGGATCAGAGGTATCATTAATGGAGACAGAAGGGCATCACAACTCCATGGGACCCAGCTCAAGAGGAAGGGAGGGGTAACTCAGCTGAAGATGGATGTATCAAAATCCCTTTTGCCCCTCCTATCAACTTTGTGTTGCACCTCAGCTTGGTGATCACCTGCTGCATTCATCCTTTGGCCACCGAGATTAATTCAACCTCCATTTGTAGGTCATCCTATGGGACTTAAAAAGAGCATTCTTAGAGTAAAAGTTCATTGAGTTTTAAATTCATGAGCTGTTATTTTAGAAATAAATATCTAATTCCCTTGGAGATAAAACGACTCTTAACTCCTAAGTAATTAAAGTTGAATGGATGAATTTGAAATAATTGCTCCCCACTTTATATATACACATCACTTACTCTCTGTACAAGTAAACTTATACTTCTTTATTAAGCATGTTGCCCCCACTACGTTGATTCTTAAGATTGTCTACAAGTGAGTAATATTTTCTCATCATTTTATCCATCTGTGGTCCATTATCTTAGTTAACGTGTTTTGTTTTGCATTTATGTTTTTACTTAAATGACAAATCACAATTTTATCCTTGAAAAAAAGAGTTGGTGAGCTGTTAAAGATACATAACCATTTCTAACTAAACCAAAGTATAAAGACTTGAATTTTTTCTATCCAAATTCTAGCTGAATTGCTGAAAATATTTTATGTTTTTAGTAATTATCCTAAACTCTTTTAATTATAACTAAATATATACTGACCATATCAGAATATTTAGGTTTTTAATAAGTATGATCTATCACCTACATCAAATAAATTATTTTTAAAAATAATGGGGGTACTGTTTTAATAAAAAAATCTTTAAAGAAAAGGACCGGTACTTATTTCTTACAATGTGGCCTCCTAAAAACAACATGATGAAGTGAGACAAATAAGTTCGGATACCTAAAAAAACTCTGACCCATGGCTTTCCCCTATTGCCATCTCTCTCTCTCTTTCCCCTTCAAAAGTGATATAGCAAACGAAGTAGGTTGCTCTACAAGATTCCCAGGTCCTTAAGCATGAGAAGGAAATTGGCTTTTCAGGATTCAAAACCAACTTCAAGTACCTGCTGCTTTAAATTCTCCCCTCCCTCTCTCTCTCTCTCTCGTCCTGATCAAGACCCAAAATGATAGCCAGGGAGGTAAGTGCAGCTTCAGAACCCACCCAAGACTTTAGCATCAAAAGGTAGATTGGTTTTGCAGCTCCCCCCTACACGAACACAGAAACCAAGTTCAGGCTCCCCCTGCTCTTAACCTGTAGCTGTTGGCATCATTCAATTCACCCCTTCCCTCTATACGCTGCACTGCCTCCTCGAGAGGGAGGGAGGGAGAGTGAAATAGATCAGCAGCTACGTAGAGCTGCCTGCATGCCTAAAAGATCGTAGGGCGGGCTGATTAGTCTCAGTTTTCCTCCCCAGGTAGTAGTTTTTTTTTGTCTTTGTATTGATGTCGTCTTTAGAGTACCTAATAGATATATTTTCTTATATAAAAAAAATCTACTACTTCGATTAATTAACGTGGTACTTAAACAAGTAAGTAAATCTAAGCCATTGTTACTGCATCAGAGAACCCAATATATATAACCTTCTCTAAAGAATTCATTATATATATATATATATATATGAAGCACAATCTACAGTCCTCTGTTGGGTCTCATGTGAGTTCCTGTACTTTGCCTGTGGCTCCTAGTCCTGGGCATGCAGCTTTCCTTTTCAGTACATGATGCTGTAAGCTGGATAAAAGTGAAAAAAATGGTAAGGAAAGGAAATGGGGATACCAAGACCGTTTCATTATATATATATATATAAAAGACATGCATGGCAATGTATCTTTTGGTAGATCCTTTGTCCTCCTCACTGTGTATTTTCTCTATTTTTGGGTTTTTCTTCAGAGGGTAATAGTACTACTCTTGTGCTTTACACAAGTGGAAATATGTGCACTAAGGAATACCCAAGAAAAGCATCAAGGAAAAGGATCTTCTACGAAACACTAGTGACGTTGCTTGCGGGTTCTAATTGTTCTAGATATGACTGGACAATAACACCATTTGTGTGTCTAGCTCAAGTTAGAATTTAGTTGTAGTATAATTAAGCTAATTGATCAAATCTTCTATTTAGGGTCTGATTGGAAAATGGCAACAAAACCTAAGAACTATACCAAAGTGTATGACTTTTCAAGAAATATAAACATAAAGGGTTAAAACTTACATTCTTAATTATTTCTTATCCTATTTTAAGAACTTTCTTAGCTATTCTATATCCATATACGATAGAAAAATATAATACTACATGGATAAAGTACAACTTACAAACTCCCAATAAACCCAGAATTATTTACTCTTTTAAGGACATTTGGTATTTCTAAATTCAATCTTATTCCTATGATGTTGTATTTAGAACGTAACTTCTAATTCCTCCGTACCGAACATAATCTATGGGCTAAACAGACATTTTAATTCTAAACTCTTGTTCCTTCCTAACCAAAAAAGTAAACTGTTCTGATAGGAATTTTAACTTTATTGGCATGAAGGACCATGACGCAGGATGGATGCACATGATCCGTCTCACTTTGGCAAGGGTATCCATTACACACCTGACATTTGTAGATATAAACTTAAAACGGCCATTTGCTTCTACTGATCCTTTAGTTTAAAACTCAATCAAAAGATCCCTGTCCATACAATGAACTTTTTATAATTATTTGGTGTAAAACACATTTGCCACATTTGGCTGGAGTAGCACTTCCGGAAGAAGCTACATTTAGTTGAGAAAAAAAACCTGGCTTGCAAAATTCAGATTCCGCAATCCAACTTTGTAGAAGATTACACTGTTTCATCATTATAAAAGGCATCCTCCTTTGTACAACAAGTTCCTTCAAGAAGCTGTTTGATGAAGCAATAACATCCTTGGCAGCTTAACCTTGACTCTTATTTGCAGGAATAGAACAGAATTCAGTAGAAATTCTCAACTAGGAAGCAGATGTGGTCGGTCACCTGAAGAGCAACGTTCTGATACGATGCCCTAGATTAAAGGAACTTCATCCGCATCCAGAAAAACTAAGCCTTCTGGGGATGATACCTGGCAAAAACGTTTCCAGACTTGAGATGAAAAACTAGCAAAGAAGTTTGTATTCCTGAAAGCAAGCGACAACTCAATTCAATTGCTTCATAAGAGTTCCGTCTGCATTTTACATTTACAAGACCACTGCAGTTGTGGTGTAGTATGCGTTAAATGTTGGGAGTTGCCAACACTTTTATTGTATAAGAAGTTCCTCCAAAGAGGAGCATGCAATAAAACAAAGTAATAGGCAGTTTCTACGGTGGTCACTCTTCAGCTAGAAACGAGACTGCTTCAGTATACCCAGCTCTTCCAGTGCAAACTGGATGTTGTTAGTCCCACAACCTTCAATCTGAAGAATATTAGGGTGATCAAAAGCCACAATATGTTGCAGTGGATAGCCCTTATCCGAGAAGGGCTGGCTAGGGGCAGTGTTAAATGAGCCTTTCAGCATAACAGTTTTATGAAGTCCACCTAGTAATCCTTCATAATCTGTGTCACCCCTTTCACCAACAAATACTACCATATTTGAAAGATTTAAACCCCACCTGACAAATAAGTATCTGCAGGCAAAAAGAAAAAAAAGTTATAAGACGAACTTGTAATATATATGAAATGCAGCGTGAAACGAAATTAAAAGTGCCATGCAGGAAACCATATAAAGAAAGAAAACTAGGCATTCCACATAACAGAGAAAAAATAACGGTAGAGGCCCGGTTAGTATTAATTATGAAACCTGTAATATTTTGCACTACTATAAAAATTGTGATTAAAATAGTGGTCAGCATTTTTGTCGGAACAATTTTCTAGGAAACACAGAAATCTAGAGCATAAATAGGAGGCCATATTTGAGCTCATCTTTCAGATAAACAACTCACGGATAGTAGATTAATTATTGCCATCCATTACTTTTACAGAGGAATATTTGAATAAAATGGTACAAAAAAGATTAAACACAGTTACATCTCCCTTTAGCGGCTGTATAGTTGGGGGTAATATAACGGGTGGGAATCCCATATTACCCTCAACCAAGCAAGCCCTTAATTTTTTTTTCTAGGTCCTGTCAGATAAATGAACATGAGCACAACATTGTTTTATCGGGAAAAAATATTGCATGATAAACAAAGACTATAAGCTCTGTAGTAATGAATGTATTAGAAAGGTTTCTTACAGAATAACAGATGCTAGTTTTGCATAAAAGGAAGCTTAATCCAGAAGCGATTAAATCAATAACAAATGAAAACGTCCCAAACTTAAGGTTATAATCTCTAAATAACATCCGGCAAATGAGCAAAACTAAAGTAAAAGAGTATAAATGAACTTCAAATTGTCCTACAAAGAAAAATAAGGACAAACTGATGGCCTCATCAGCATTTCATTACCTTAGTGCTTGGGATCGAGAAGCTAGTAATGGAATGACTTGTAGCTTGCCACCATCATGGCTATAAAGGACATGACAACGAAGTGCCTGAATCCTCATCTGCTTCCGAAGTTCCTTAACAGGAGGAACCTACGAAAATCGATTAGTCAATTACAGAATGTCTTAGTCCAGGTATATGTCCACAAAGAAAGCGTCAGATCAAAATCCACAAAAATGTGCTCTTTTTAGTATGCACTCTGTACCAAAGGAGACTGCAAAAGTCTAGAGCTTAATCCAAGTCTACAAAGGGCAACACAACGTTTTCAAGTTTCATTACTTAATCAAATTAACTTTTGAATGTAGTATTAAAATTTTATTGTATCTCAAGGGTTCATCCTATTGATATAAGTACATTGGTCGTACATTAGCTCTTCGACAAACTGATTGCAAATGAACTTCTCTTCGCAAACTAACAATCTCCGTTGGCATTTCCCTATCTCTCTTCTATTTGCATTCTCTACATATAAGATTAACCTTGTTCAATACATGCATTTAGAAAGCCTAGAGAATAAAACTAGCCTGATGATAAAGAGTAATTTCCCAGACACAAGTTCCAAATAATAGTTTGAACATAGTTCGCTCTTAAGATTACCAATTTAATAGACTCAAAATTATAAAAGAATGCAATGTTAAAAGTCATATTTGTCAAAATTATTTGACAATCAGTTCAAAATTCTGCAAGTCTTAAAACAGTAGTTTGGCTAAATAATCAGGATTATTTGAGTCTTACCATAATTCGTGGAGACCCTTAGTTACACATGAATATTATCTATTTATTATTTAAATTTTCAAATCGAACAATTTCCTACTGTAGCATCCCCTCATATCGGGTTTTTACAAAAAAAATCAACATTCTTCAGGTTGTACTTTTTGATTTTTGAAGCAAAACTTGTACATTTAATATAGAAGATGATTAAACCTGGGCAAGATTGGCTAGGTTGAGTAGGATATCATTTATTTGGGCTCCGGAATTGCAATAGTTATCCCAGTTTCTAATTTTCATGAAAAGGTCTGTTTCAGTTTGAAAATTTTGTATTATCCAATTCTCAGTTACTTTATTACTTCACTATGATATTCCTCCAAAAAATAAAGATAATTTCAAACTTTAAAAAAGATACTATCATTATATAATTACCTAATTAGGCAATCTCAAAGTCCTAGAACCAAATTCCTCCTTACTATTTTCTCAAACTTTCATCTAAAACCTTAAGATCTGGTGCCTTCTCTGGTACCTTAATAAAACCATTAATATCTCCTCATGCATTCTTTGAACAACTTCAGAACCATGTTGTAAACTTAAAGGAGATGCCCTCTTGTCAAATAGAAGAGAATTAGGGGAAACAAAATTACCAGTGATGGGTCCTTCACTTTAAAAGAATAGCAATACGTTGAAGAGCGTTCCACATCTTCAATAACAACTTGCCGTTCACTTTCTCCATTTTCGTCACCAACTGAAGCAGCCCAACGAACTAAAGTTTTTCTCAACCCTTCTCCCCCCCAGCGGTACTCAATTTGTAAATGATAATCAGTGTCAAGGGCAAAAGGAAGCTCAGAAGGGTAAAGCAGATCCTCAGAGTCTGAAGATGGATAATAGATGTCACTGCCACTATTACAGATAAAAGCATCAAAATCAGTAGGAACAATGCCTCCAGCTGTAAGAAGAGAATGTATCTCCAATATTGTTAAATGTGTTGATAATATAAAACCTGTGGAACCAGACATCCTGTCATGAGCTGAAGCCTCAAACGTACTTTTTATTATTGCAATAAGAGTTACATCAGTAACTGAGTCTACTGCGATCACAAGAACATACTTCTTCCTCCACAACATTGGTAGCTTATTTGAACTGTGATCAATTCTTTCAGCAGAACTAACCTTTTGTGTTACCCCCAGAACACCCTCTGACAATTTTACTACCGCATTCTCTAGATTACTCTTTCCATTAGTTGCAGCAACTTCTTTAACTAAGGCATTGCTTGCTTCACGTTTTTCACCATCAATCGAGAGCTTCAAGTTTAAAGATATATCTTGAATGTCTCTCAGGGAATCATTTGGCGAATCTAGTTCAGAATCTCCAAATCCGTGTTCACTACTTCGCCACTGAGGATGCCTTAGTCTGCAAGAAGCGATTTTGGATATGTAAGTCTTGCAATGTTCTGGCCAGGAAAATTGGTGAATATTTTTCAGTCCATTCTGGCGACAGCATGCCCAGAGCTGCTTGTCAGAAACAAGCTTGTAGAGAGCATCAGCTATGCCTTGCTGATCATGGGGATCAACAAGAATACCATTATCAAGAACCTAAAACACAATTAATTATGAATAATGGGTATTATGTGTTTATGGAACAGAAATCAAAACAAAATAGAGACTTTGCCTAGTATACATCGAATTCTGCATTATGAACAAACCTTATGTATATCAACAGGACCACCATTTTTTGTAGCTACAATAGGTAGACCATTGGCTGAAGCCTGTTCCAACAAATAAAAAATGTAATGAATATTAAGAAAGAGATCGACACTAAATTTTATAGAAGTAATCAAAGACTAACCTCTATCAAGGTAAGGCCAAATGGTTCGATGAAAGCTGGATTGATGAAAACACCCTGTAAAGGAGACAAGTCCGTAAATTGCTACCATAACAGCATACGACGGAGTAATTTTAATAGTCTGGTGATATGGTAAGGACGACCGAATCACTATTATAAATCCTATATCAGAGAAAAAAATTAAGGAATTTGAACTAAAAGATAAGAACACGTAAAGAGTATAGGGAAAAACTTGTAAAAGTCACTTACTCTTCAAGATAAAGAAAAAAGAAATGCCAACAAGACAGACTAGCTATCAATCTCTAAGATGAAAAAGGAGATTGATTCCTGAGCTAACAAAAAAAATTAGTGCACACTGAACAAGCTCAAAAGCCCTAGTCACACTGATTTCCAAATGAACTCCAAATTTATGGCCTTCTAATAAATTTTCCATTAATGGCCTTCTAATAAATTTTCCATGAACAATATGTGAAAAGTAAAGCATGCTGATTATTTTTTTGAAAAACGGAAGAACTTGTATTCATTTAACTTTGAAGGGGTTACAAGTAGACTGGCCTCCAAGGCGAGGCAACGCTAGAAAAAAAAACAAAAAATGGAATAACACAGATAAAATCAAAAAGGACAAAAGAAATGTAGAACGATTCCAGTATGCGTGGCCATATAAAGCATGCTGATTATGATTTTTCAGTTAGATGAAAATTTGTATCATTGTCTTTCACAAAAAAAAAAGTACCTTTGTCTTAGCTGCCAAACGGTAAATGTCAGGAACATCTAATTGCTTGTGATGCTTCGGATATGCCACTTGACCATACAGATCATGCTTGTCAATTAATTTTAATATGGAAGTCAAAACTGACGAATTTGTACTTGACATCTCATCAATATCATCACGGTTACCCATGATAAGAGTCTGTAAAACAATAAAACTTGCTGAGAGTTCATAAAACACAAAAACTAAATGTTTTGCAATATTGGTCACAAGTTTTTGAGGATATCAGATAAAACTAGTTAAAATGAGAAAGAACTCAAACTTCCACATACAAGATTTGCTAGCTCTCTCAGAGGGCGACATTCACCAAATGCTTTCACAAGGGTAGTGATGTTCTTTTTAGGATCAGGTCTTGAGAGTGCAAGAATCATAGGCTTGCGGGGATTTGTAAAGAACCTCATTATCTGGGAAATTTTGAAAAAAGAAAACAGATCTCATAATGAATGTAGCATACCAACCATTATACTGATGAATTTTGGAGTTCATGTATGACGAGGTAATTATGAACAACGAATATGAAATATAAAATTTCAGAAGCCATCACAGCAAAAAGCCAAAAATCTCATTTCAAGAAAACTGAAAGTAAAAAAATCTACAGCAAATATGAGACCTCAGACCAAATAGGTGGATCATGTTTTGCTGAATTATCATCATTTCCTTCTATCCCACCATCATCATCACCATCATGTGTAACAATATGTTTGAACTCCATACCTGGAGGGATAACCTGCAAAAGAACATTAAAGGTCACTGTAAGTCAAATAACACATTTAACTAGATCCATAAAGTGAAAACCAAAATGATATTTAAACTAATGAGAAAATACAACATATTTGATCCCAACACGAAAATACAGGGTAGCTCTATCATAAGCAACCTAGCAGTATAGTTCATTAAGAAAGAACGAGAGGTGCAATATACTTACAACCATACGGGGCATATAACGGCCATAACAGCTTACACCACGCTTGATTCTAGCTCGCAGCTTACGCTCGAGTATCACATCAAAACCATCATATAAGTTCCACTGTTCTTCTATCTCCTGTCTAGTACTAGTGATAACAACCTCAGAGGCATCAAGCGCAAGTTCCTCAGCCTCAATCCTCCGCATTATCTTGTATGTGAAATTTATTTCTTCCCTGGTTTGTCGCCCTTGTTTCAAGAGTTGTTCTAATTTATCTCTTCCAAGAGAATGACCCGTGAATAACATTGGCACATTTAACGCCCCAGAGAGTAAAGCAGCAGAATCACCAGCATCAGCATAATGTCCATGAATAGCAACTGGCCACACTGGCTTCCCCCCACCAATTTGCTCACCTAGGACTCTTGACATCTGCATAACATGGTTCAGGGCGCCATCAACAAACTCCTGAATGTATGGCCACAGAAGTTCTTTAGGAATATATTTATCTCTTGGTCCAAATGGAATACGGATTATATAAGCTCCACTGCTCTCTCCCATATTCATAAAATTTTCTGAACTCCTTGGAGTAAGCATTTCTGTTGGTTCTCCATAGCTCCAATCAACATCTGGTGCTGATATTTGCCTGGTAAGTAAGTCAACCCGATAAACCCCAGGCGTAGAACCCAGTGCCCTAGCAAGTTCCACGACATACTTGACCTAACAGACACGTCAAACATTAAGTCAGCTGATTAGTCCAGCATGATTATGAAAGTGTAGAGCCTAAGGGTTATGTTGGCAATTTATAAGATTTACATCAGATAATATACAACATAAAAATCTACAAAATAAATTAGCGTGAATAATTAAGCAGTCATCGTACTGACGCACAGTTGCCATGTCACTGCATGCCGATTAAGTTTGTAACTTTGTGTAGCATGACAGTAGCACTTTTCCAAAGGATAAAATGCTTTGTTCATACATCTGAATGACAAATATTTGAAAATTGGAATATATTTCCATATCTAAATATTGAATAAAGATTTATGCCTAATCTCACTTTAAAAGTCCATATAGGATCTATAACAAAACTTGTACCTGACCGCCAGTGTCAGAATCGCGACCAAGCTCCATATTTTCACCACGTATCAAACCATGAATGCTGCATAACACATGATGGTCCTCAGGAATGACAATATAAAGCCATGAATGCATAACATTATATTAATAGCATAGAAAGTTGTGACCAACTCCAAGGAATGACAACCAACGGCCAAGCTGAAGTTTATATGCGATTTAATTCAAGACCTCAAACCAACTGTAGTACGCACTTAGATCATGACCAGTATATCAGAAAAGTGAAAGAAAAAGGTTCTTTCTTTCATAGCATAGAAAGTTGTGATGTCCGAAATACGATCAGATTTATATTTGTTTCAAACCCACTTGAATACAACTGGTTAAAGGAAATTTCTAAAGCTAATTCCATATGAAGGGTAGCCAATTGGGAAGTTAGAAACTACAAATCAACATATCCAAGGTTGCATAACAGAAAGAAAAAAAAAAAGTTTTTTCTCGATCATAATCTTTTGAGGCCTATACTGTGTTTGCACATTAGACTGCATTTCAACTTAAATTGACCGTTTGAACTGCGTAAAAGAACCTTCTCCTTGCCATTGCCAAATGCCAATAATCCGGTAGCCCAAAGAACCTTAAATATTTCACACAAGCACTATACAGAAAATCTCTTATCGGAGCACATATTCTAAAATTTTCACTTGTCTTCTAAGAGAATGTCATTCACGAGATAGAGATCTAGTAATAATGGTCAAAAAGTTGTATGTTACTTCTTCCCTATACTAAATAGAAGCATTTAGGGCATTGTAGCAGACCATTCACAAGTATGTCATGGGATTCATCAAACTACGGAGATGAAGCTAGGATCATGATCTGGATAGCATCGACTGGTAGCTTGGTAAGTTGAATTTCTAAGTCACTGGCCTTGGTTTTGGGCATAATTTATGTAGTTGATTAGTTGTACATGGATAGAACATAAAGGAATTTACAGTTTGGCGAGTGCCTCTTCATACTAGAAACCATCAAAGTAAATATTGACTCTGTGCTTGTATCAGAAAAGAAATCTTCAAACCATAGGACAGTCTCATATGATTTTGTAACCATTAACCAAATGAAGGAATTCAAGAAACCAGCATTTATTATCTTTCAAAAATCAGTCACATTCATTTCGTATGATCATAAATCAGCATATAAACAGCAAAATTGAAAATAGAATTAAAATGATCCATGGAGCAATAAAGAAAATTTGATCACATATAACTCGCACCTTATCAACACTATGTATAGTTTTTTATCCTTATTCTGACTAGCCCAGGCCTCGATAGCTTCAGCTGAACTAATCCTCTGTAATTTGCCTTTTGAACTGTCACCATGAGCAGACAAATCTTTTTCTCCTTCAGAGAGTTCTTCGGACATATCAGCAGTAGCATCACGGCGAGCTCTTTCTTCTTCAAGACGGCGTTTAGATCTACCTAGAGCTTCCTCCCCCTCGATCTGAACTTATATAACCGTGGAAACTTAAGATGGGTTGGGAATAAAATCAACAAGCATGGGTATTAGTCCATTAAATTCAATCGTAGATAGTTCACCCAGATGACATGCATGAAAATTTCCTTTTACACTACTAATTTGAAAACTAAATCACACACTAGTTACATATTGACGTGAAGTAAGATAGATGTAGTCTGTTGAAGGATTTTTTAAATAATATATAACAATGCATCAGAATGAAAGAGAATATAAATCCTCTTTCACCCTATTCGGGCAACTCATATTAATTATTCGGATAGAATGCCTTGGGACACAAAATCAGCATCGATGGATAATTTCCTACATATCGAGAAAATAAATAAATATGGACCAACAGCCCGAAATAATTAACAAGAGAACAAAAAGACGGACAACAACTTTCTCCTTGGTTTCGTCACTAACAAGACCCAAATTTGACGAATATTGAACTTTTTCCCCTAATAACGCCCAAATGAGATCTGAAATTCACAGGACAGGATCAAACAATCAGGCATGGCTAATCATCCAAATAGCTACCGACCCAAAGAAAAAAATACGAATCAACAGATTCTTTTCCTAGAAAAACTACTGAGCAGATTATCCGTATTTTTTCAAGAAAAAACCATATAAAAGGAAAAATACGTGAAATCAGAGTTAGAAATTAGATTACAAGGTGAATGAAAAATCACCTGCTTCTTCTTGCGAGCCAAATTCCAAATCCTCCAGCACATGTTCTCCAGCCTCGTGTTCCTCTCCTGGGAACTCCTCATGGCCGCCGCCTACGCACACCCGACCATCCAAATCCCAAAAATAAATTTAAAGAGCTGAACACTTTCGACTTCCAATAACAAGATCACTTCAACCTGACAGCGAGAAAAGCAGCCGGAAATCACGAACCTAAGAGGGAAGAATCATTACCCGGACCCAGGTCCTGTAGAGATCAGTCTCGTCATAGCCGGTGATGACCTCCTCCACAAAGTAGCGGGTGGGGCTGAAGCGGCCGCGCTCCCGCAGCAGCAGCGATGCCTTGGAGGCGGCGACGGAGGGGCCGGCGTCCAGGATCGCCTCCAGATAGCTGTTGATCCAATCGTTCCCCGCCATGATCAAGCCTACGACGCCGACGACAACGACGACGACGACGACGACGAAGGAAAGAAGAGCCGCGACGAGCTCTTGCTCTCCTCTTTACTCCCCCTCGCGGTGCGCGGCTAACGCGGTATTTATATCTCCCTCCCGTGAAAAAGCAGAAGCGGTGGAGTCAAGTCATAAAGCGACGGAAACGGGGAAGAAAGCTGCGCCGTTCGTCCGCGATGATTCCGTGCGTAATTAATTTTCACCGTCGGATCGCACATTTCCACTTTATGATTCGTGAAAATTAAACAACTTACGATCAATTAGGTTGTCCGCATATTTAATTTTGTGGTGAGGTTCGTACAAAATCTCTTTTTTTTTCTTGATGATTTCATTTTGCTTTGGCCCCTCTATTTTATCTTAATTTAATTTTTTTTTAATTTATGTTTGGATTAAATATTTTTGATAAACATGTATATATATTTATAAGGTGTATTTTTATTCAGACTAAATGTATCAAAAATTTAATCCATAATTTCAATAAAATTAATCTCCAATTTATTTTAAGATTGAGGTATATTATCTTACTAAATTATACATAATAGTTACTAAGATTAAAAAACAAGGTCAGGGGGTCAAAAAGGAACTATCCTTCTTTTAAAATTTTGTAAATATAGAAGGTTCTTTGCAGGGGGGGAATATAATAATAGTGATAATAACGGGTAATGAATTAGTTAGGAGATGGGAAAGTGAAGGAATTGGGGGAGAGAACATATTCCGCAGGATTATGCTTTGGGCATTTTTTTATCACCGCAAAAAGGGCTCCTTTTAGCCTGACTTTAAAAAACTCCATCTTTTAGGGCATGAGAGTTCAATGAAGCTGTTTCAATTTTAAAGTAGACGGCATCGAAATGAATGAGAAGTCTCTGCCGTTGCATGCCGGCAAAACAAAGCAATTAATAATTTAGCAGATTTATTTCTCTCGAAGGAATCATTTTCAGTTATTTGATACCCTGCATTCTCATCTCATCCCATAATTTTATACTTCGCTACATGTTTGATGCCTTTTCTACATTAATTTATTCCCTCATAATTCAATCTTTAACATGCTAAACAAAGCAGCCGATTCCATACGAATACGATGTGTGCTCATCAAGAACAGGAGAGGAGACTTTGGTTGTCATTGGAGTTAATTTATGAATGGGGGCTGCTGGTTTTAAAATAACTAGGTTGAAATCAACGGACCGGATGTGATCAAGGGAGCATTGAATAGTCAAGATTTAAAGATGTCATAAGTTAAGATCGATGGATCAGATTTAATCAAAGGTGATGGATGACTGAGATCTGCGTGAGTTCTAAGTCACGATCGATTTGGTTGGACTTGACCCAACCCAAACCCAGCTCCAACTAGGAATACAAATATAAGATTGAACAAGCACAGACCGTGTCGGATCATCAAATTCCACGTTAATTGGATCAACCCAATAAATCCAGGCCCGGTCCATAAACCGGTCGTACTTAACAGATCCTCTGAGTGGAAGCAAAAACAAGCAACCCAGCGAAGACGCCGGCGATCGAAGGTTGTTCGTTCGCGATGAGGCTCGCAAGGTCCCTGTGCATCCTCCTTTGCACCCTTCCCCTGTTCGATCGTGTCCTGCAAAGCAGCTGCGTTCTGGCAGATCAAATCTTCACCGGCACCGGTTGGTGTTCTCTTTTCTGCGAGCCCCTCTTTTCCATTATTCTCGTATAGATTTCGAGTACTTGTTCGTCTCAATCTATCTTCGTACAAGTCTGGAACTTTCTGCTGTTTACGTTGCCAACCGTCCCAATCCGATTTCGGTCCAAACTGCGCGCTTAAGGAATGGTTATTGAGGTGTTGAGTTGTCGCATGGATCTGGTGAACTTCGTTTGCTGTAGCATTTAGCTTTTGACTTTATATCCTAAGAAATCTATTGGCTTATAGACTGATTGGTAGTTCTCTTGTTTGGGGCAATGTTAACACCTCGATTTGAGTCACATTGTGAAGTCTGTTAAAAATTCTATTCAAGGCTTTATTTTTGGCTACTATATGAAATTGTCTCTTCCTCTTATTTTCCTAGACCTGTATGATTCATCACCTACAAAGCATTCTTTTTATTTCATCACCATAGTTAAGAAAATAGTCCTGCTTTTTGAGGACATTGATTGGCACCTGGCAGTGATAATGACAGTGATAAGATGTGACATTTTTGCTGTCGATTCTGTTGGAGAAGCTTGTTCTCTGTTGGGTATAATCGCTGGAATTACAGTAGGATGTACAAGCGTTCCTCCTACAAGATGACTGCAGTGCATGGTTAATAAACTGTGTAAATCCATTAAAAGCTTTGTATGACGATCGAGAGAAGGTAATAGAACAGACACTGTTTTGATATTACAATCTATGAAGAGGGAAGTGCTGGTGAAAAATACAGAAATATAATAGAGACCATGTCAAAATGAGAATTGCTGAATGTCTGATGAAATTGTTTCTATCAGGAATTAAAATAGCTTAGAGCTATTAAACTAAAAAAAAAAAGATTTTGGAAAGAATATAAAGAATACCTACTGTAGCTCTAATTTTCTGTCATGTGGCCGATTGTGGATCTAATAAATGTAATTTCGTTTTTTTAAAATTTTTATGGACTGGATTACCAAAAAATCATCCTACCTTCAGGTATCCCATTTTCTATGGACTGGATTACCAAAACTCATCCTACCTTCAGGTATCCCATTTTCTATGGACTGAATTACCAAACTCATTCTACCTTCAGGTATCTCAGTTTTGTATTCAAAATCACGACATGTCTTATCTCCATGAGGATGTCCTTGCATAGATCTAAATCTTATAAACTAAAAGATCATTCTGGTTCCTTAAAAATAATGTTCATCCTGGCTGTGTACTCAATAGACACCCACTTTTTTTCCTTGCCTTTTCATGGTTTCACTTATGAAGGATATACTTATCCATCATATGCTAGTTTCTAAATTCCACACAATTATTCCTCAGGAACACATAGTAACTTTAGCTTTATCACCCAGTTCACATATGCACTTATCAATAACTTTATATTTTATTTTTTATTTTTATCCCATTTCTGCACTAAATTGTTTCTACTCAAACACATTTATCTTGTGGATATCCTTTTTCAGATGCCAACTTATGTACTCGTGGACTCTTTCAAAATGTGGATTTCAAATAGTTTATCAATTTCATCTTATATCTACACGACTGCTTATGATTATTGACCAAACTATTCTAAGTTTTTTATTCTTAAATATGCTATTATGTTTCAACTGTGTTAGTAGGTGGGAGATTTGGTCGAAGTTCTCATGAACCTAAGTACAAGGTTGAGTTCCACCAGGAACATTCTCTTTATCATCCGGTAAGCATTTTAGGTGTCCTAATGTTCTGTACTGTCTATCTTTTCTAGAATGACAATTTCGGAAATCGAAATTCACCTTCATGCAAAATATAATAATATAGTATCCTTTGCTTTCACATCCAAAATTATAGGAGAAATTGTTAGCACCATGCTGAGTTGGTATGACATTTTTGCGCCCCTGAACTAGTGTCTTTCAGGCCTCATTGATCAGGCAAAAAAGGACAGTGTGGTTCTTGCTATGCTCTTGTCAAGATTATAGGTCAAAGCTGTATGTGAGAATCTAAATTTTAGGTGAATCTTTTTTTCTTGATTGCTGTAATGAACATTTGATTCTTTATCAACTTGTAGGTTCTTTTAATGTGCATAGCATAAGAATGGAAGATGGATGATTATGCTAAAATCCAATAGATTTTTGTTAGTAGGATGTTATTGGTAGAAAACCATCTTTCGGGCTATTAAAACCATCTTATATCATGCATACCTAGTCTACGAACAAGAGACCTAAAGAGGCAAAGCTTTGCACTATATCTTGTACATATTTCATGGGTAATGATTGCCTGAGTTGCATCTTCATCTTTATTAGTCTATTCCATGAGACTATACTATTAATCTTTTTCAAAACATCTTATTCTGCAACTTATCTTTGAGGAATAACTTGGGTTTTCTATATAGAGCTAATTATTTTGATTATTTATGGGATAGTATCCACACATTTTGTCATAATGATCTTTGCTCAATGGGATTGTCTACAGGAAGAAGACCAGGAAGAAATTTTGATGTCAAATAAAGATGGTCAAAATTACATCTGTTTCGTACCTAAGGTTGATGAAGAAAAAGATTTGAAGATGGTCACCCAAGAGAACTCAAGCAGATCAATAATGGAAAGAGAGCAGAAGATGAAGCTTAAAACTCCAGATGAGTTAATTGAGATTCTAAAGGACACATGCTTTTATAGGGTAAATCTTATACAAAGATATCTGACAGCTATCTTGATAAACTTTATCTGTATTATTCTGATTTCTTGGCTTGCAGCACGAAGGTTGGTGGTCATATGAATTTTGTTTCCAGAAACATGTGAGGCAACTTCATGTCGAAGACGATTCAGTATGTTGTCAACCTTTTATTTTTGTAATGGGACCTTTACCTCTTATCATCTTTCACTCAAGGAGAAATGATAAAAGTGCATAAATGCACTAATACTGAGTGACAAGCATCATGATTAACCAATGCTGGCTTGCTCTTGTCATTATATGTAGTGGATTTCAAGCAAAGCATGCCTGATCAATTTCTTTAATATGAATGTTTGTGACTTTGTTTCCTCGATCATTTGCGAGTTGCAATGATGAAATGATGGATGTGAAAAGGTGTTTTTATTGCAGGCAGTTCAAGAATTCGTTTTAGGTGTGTTTGATCCCAATGCAACGGAAGTTTTCAACAAGAACCACTATGATGCTTCTACTATTAAAGATCCTCGATATAAAGATGCCTCAAAGAGGTAGAGTTCACATTCATAGCCATAGGAAGCATTATTTTACTACCATTTTCCTTAACTAATTGAGACAATAAAAATATGAAATTTGTGCAGGTATCATGCTCATCAGTATACAAATGGAACCATTTGTGACTTGACAAATGAACCTCGAGAAACTGAGGTGCAAACTAGTCATAATGCTTGGAATTTTTGTAATTTCATTTCTATTCTTTCGGAAACGTGATCAGAGTTTATTTATTCACAGGTTAGGTTTGTGTGCTCTGGGCCATCTGTTGTAATTAGTTCAATCAAAGAGACTTCTACTTGCAAATATGTCGTCACGGTTCAGTGTCCACTGCTTTGCAAGCATCCGTAAGTCCCCTTGAGCAATTTATCTTGAGATCTTTGGATACCCATTCCCATAATTACTTGCATTTGAGCATATGAATATATATAGAACATTTCAGTCTTTACCAGAGCTTCATAATCTGTTTTAGTTAGCCAGAAGCAAACCTCAATTCAAAAGCTACTACTAGGCTGCTTATTTGAATAGTTATCTTGAATCTTGTCATATATGCTAATACAAATCGTAATATGCTTGACATGATCAAATTTCAGAACATGGATACTACAAATTTTTTAGATAGAGGTGCAAGCCATACAACACCCAGTCGGCCCATTTAGCTTATCTTTGTATTTTCAATACGCTTAAATGTTTCTTTGGAAAAAATCAAGTTTCAAAGGAATGATTTGAGTTAAATTTCTCTCATATTTTAGATGAAATATTTAATGCAGCTTAAACATGACATACACAGTCAATGCATTCAATTAACTTATCATAACTGATTTGACCCGGATATAATATTGAAAAGCTGATGTTATTAAACTAAGAGACTGATGCATGATGACAGCACATATTTATTAACCTGCTCAGTTCCTGATGTATAAACGGATTGTCCCAAAATTTACCAGATCTGGCATAACTTCTCACCTGCCTTTGGTTTTGTGACAGGATGTTTCAAGAAGAAAGGCCAATGTGGCAGACCATCCATTGCAATGAGGTAGGCGAACACAACAAAGGCTCGCCAGTGGAGGATGTGGTAAAGGGCACCCATCTTTCCCTGACTGCTGATCATTCCATATGACATACAACATAATTCTTAGGTTTGCTTCTTCATTTTTTTTCTTTTTCCATTTACATACAGTTAAAGATATAAACAGAAATGTAATTTATTTCGTCACCTGATGAGCTCTCTAACTAGTAGATTTCAGGCCTTTTCTGGGGTGAGTTTAGGCACACACTTTATGAGCATTGTTGTTGCCTTCTGAAACCATCGTTAACTTGCTGACAAATCATCAGAAGTATGTTAGATACAACTTGGTTCTTAGTAGGAAAACTGGACAATTGGCCACCTAGATCACACTTTTACGAGCATTGTTGTTGTCTAAATAATTTGATGATAGTGCATCTTCATAAACCAATTGAAATTAAGCTCTACATAGTAGTATTATTATCTTTTTTCCTAAACAATCTATTAATATGATTTTAATACAAAAATATGATCCAAATATGAGATATTAAAATTATTTTAACTATTTATTTTTAAAAGTTAATATCATAAGATTGAATTTACATTTAATGGGTTAATCTTAATTGGATCGAAGTTCTTCAGATTGTCATCAAATCAACTCTCTATAAGAACATCATTATAATAAATCTAAATCTAAATTTTTTATATTAATTTAGTATAAAATATTTAAATTATTATCTCTCCATCCATCCATCAACTCCGACTTTAGTGTGAAGTCAATCAATCCTACATCAAAATTTTCTTCATGCTCACAAAGAAGATCCCAATGAAGATGTAGAGGCACTACAGTGACACATACACACACACACAAAATGTACCTGAAATAGTTCAACTCACAGGATCTGGCGTTGGAAAATAAACTTGACACAAATAGGTGAAAAGGATACTGCATTGCCACTGCCTACTTTTTTGTGGGGCTCCATCAGCAGCATAAATGCCATGACAATTCAGTAGAGAAACGCATCCACTTGCATGCTCATCTTAAAGCTGAAAACTCATTCCAGCTTATATATATATATCTTCTTTCTCTTACCTTTAAAGAGTCTTAGATGGATATTTCACACAGGGCTTCGATCCCCCCTCCCCCTAACTTGTGTCGGCCACTTTGTTGCTATGATTTTGTTGCTGTGAGGGAGAGACATCAACTCACCTCCCTTTCTTTCTCTATATATGTATATATAGGTATACATAAATTTTATTTCAAACTTAACTACTGCTGTTCTACCTCAAGAAGACAAATTTTTATCTTCACCAGAGAGCATGCTTTGCCTTAGTCCATCAGGCATGCTTGAGGGTTAAGGCCTTCGGTGCACTTAGGGTCCAAAGAGATAAGGGTGCTCAGGGCCTTAGGTGAGTGGTGTCTGAGACTAACTTATTGTGCATTTATGCTTTGTCATCCACTAAGTAAAACATAACATATAGCTTGTTTCTGTGATTGTTTCCAGGTTATCTTAAGTTATTATTATATTAATCTCTTTATCTTTAGCTTTTTACCTCATTTCTTTATAACTTCTTTCTCAAATTATATATATGTATATATATACACACTCATTTCCACCCATTTTTGTAACTCCATATAAATATAAATAAATGAACCCCCAAATTCTTCTTTTCAGCAAACTTGAACAATACAAATGAACTAGTTTGTTTATGAATTCTTGCAGTAGTTGTTAATTTACATGGTTAATTTTAGAACGTCACATAATTAGAATAATTTATTCTCATGATTAAGATTACTGATAGCCCACAAACTATATATTACGGTGGTGATGATTCATTTCAAATAAATGCAATAAAGATGATGACGTAGCAACAGTAAAGCATATATAGATATGAATTATACCTGCTTGCTCACCACTAATACTTAATTCTTGTCAAATGCCTATATTTATATTCTGATGATACAAGGCACGTTTGATCAAAAATTTCTAAAGTCTTAGACTTCACAAATCTTGTTTCCAGATTGATTTTTTTTTTGAAAAAAATTGATTGGTTCAGTTTTTCTAAATCAATATATATATTACACCAATAAAATCTCAATATCCTCTCCAAAGTTGCTGTCTCGGTCTCAGTTTACCTCTTCTTCCCCTCCTCCTCCTCCTCCTCCTCCTCCTCCTCCCTTTTCGTCTGACACAAAACCTTGAACACACATAGAATATATTACACCGGCAGGAATAATTCAAGCGCCGATCGAGGGAAGAAGATATGTAAGTTGATGATCTTTTCTTTCGTCAAGAATAATTTGATTTAAGTAGGAAACGACCAGGTTTTGCTTCTTTTTTAAAGATTAAATCCCAATTATTACTTCAAGCCATGGAAGAGGAGGAGATCAGCTCAAGCATCATGGAGGCGGCGGCAGCAGCAGCAGCAGCGACGGCGGCTTCGGCTTCCTCGACGTCGACGTCGGCCCCCCGGGCCCTCGTCCTCAATTTGATCGACTTACTCGACGCAGCAGCCGCAGCGGCGGCAACGGCTGCAGCAGCAGGTTCGGGTTCGACGCTGCCCGCCATAATGTCGGCGGCGGCAACCTCCGTCGTCGATGAGCTCAACCCCCTTCGCGTCTTCCCTTGCAACTACTGCTGGCGAAAGTTCCACAACTCGCAGGCGCTCGGCGGCCACCAGAACGCGCACAAGCGCGAGCGCACCCTCGCGAAGCGCGCGGCCGGGAGCCACCGCGGCGGCACCACTACGACGACGACGCTCTTCTCCTTCGCCGCCACCGCCGCGCCTCAGGCGTCGCCGTGCATGGCCTTGCTGCCACTGCGTGGGTCGTCGTCGACGACGACGACGGCGTGCGACAGCGGCCGCAAGCCGCTCGGCGTCCAGGCCCACTCGCTCGTCCACAAGCCCCCGCCCGTGCCCGCCGCCCCCCCGGGAGTGCGGTATCCGACGGCTAACCGCCGGCGAGCGGTGGGAGGAGTAGCTCCGGCTGTCGCCACCGAAGAGGGTGGCGGCGATCACTCCGGAATTAGACGGGAGAAGAAGTTGCCGAAGCTTGATTTGTCCCTTGGGCTGTAGAAGTGGATGGCGATGATCGACTTTGAATTATTTGTCTGTAGTTAAATGCTAATTAAACTATTTTTAGGTAATTAAATGCAATCCATGGTTTGATTAATTAATTACTTGGGTTATCTCTATATGAGACGCTTTTCTTCAACTTATACTGTATATACTACAATTTTTTTTTCCTTTTTAATTTGGCTCCCAAATCAGCCATTATATTTTTTAAGTTAGATTTATGAGAAATAGATCAACTCAAACTCATACGATCATTATTAAAATAATTTGCATCCAACTTGAACATAAAACCTTTTTACTACTAGTGATGATGGTAATGCTTAAATATTTAATAAACTTCAATCTACTTATTTCTACATATTTAGTAGTGTCTGTTACATACTACTAAATTGTAATGCCATAAAATGTTATTTATTCACATGTACTATTAATGCTTTAAAGAAAAAGATCAAAAGAAGCATATCTATACACGTATATAATTGAAGATGAGAGCTACCTGAATACCATTAGATAACTCTGACAAAATTATTTGTCAGCGCAAGTTTACAATTTTAGAGGTATGTAAGAAAAAGAGAAGCTACATGTCATCCATCAAGATAGGAAAAAATAAATAATAATAAAAAGGGGACGGTGATATATCTGGGTGCACTCTTTCCTCTCTAGTGCTTGCAACCAAACTCTTAACAAGTATTAAATGGAGATGATTATCTTGCAGATATGACCCAGTGGGGTTTTGCATTCAAAGTGGGGAAGGGCCTGCCATCTAAATTAAAGCAATTCGCTTTTGATGAAGTCTAAGTTCTTGATGAAATAACTGACCAGAACATAGTTTACTTGAATGCTATTTGAGCTGCCCAACAATTAAACAGAACCAAGAAGAATCTAAAGTCAACCATATCCAGTCTTACCAGATAAATGGACCCTTGAACAAATCAATTTTTGGACACACAATCAGATTCAGAACTACCTAATGTTAGAATTGGCAATTTGTTTGATTCTTAAAAACATCACACATAAGACAGGGGTAAGTACATCATGTTGTGATCACGGTTAGGTTCATGAGCAAGCAAATAAAATCTGTATGATGTAAACATCAAAAAGGAATAAGATTTAATGGGGCCCAAGACACTTCTTTTTTGTAATAAAAAGTACAGGTAGAACCCATTCAAGATAATGGAGTTTTTTTTGCTATCAACGAAACTAGTACAAGGAATAAAAAAGTGTCAAATAGTCAATCATCCAGATTTAAGCCTGTCTAGACTTTACTAGTGCCCCTAATATTCACATCCAATAAGAGCTTGACCGGTTCTACAATCTCCTTATTTTCTATCTATATAAAAACTAAGCATTGGTCTGAAGACAGGGTTAAATTGATTTCAGGTTAACCGAACTAGAAGCTGAGTCACTAGTAATGTAACATTACATCTTTAATTTTGCCAGGGGTTTGGAAGCATACCAATGAGAAAGTGATATTTACTCTAGAGGACTATGTTCATTGAATTAATAATAGCAAGAGCTGATAAAGCAAAAGAAGTGGTAATAATACCAATCATCTAGCAGACTAACTGTAGAACTTGGGGGGAAGTCATACACAGACACATGTATAGGAGTTGGCTTTTGTAGCATGACATGTCTGATCAATTCAAGCCAAAAGTATTAATCCATTCAAAGCAGGAATAAGCAAAATTGCCAATGAACAAGAAATTAAGATGTATAGAGTCAAAAAGAAAGAAGAAAACGGCACGGTAAACCACCTATAAGTAAAATTCAGATAATTACACTACTTGTCACTAACAAAAAATCACATAAAATTCAAACCATGATAATTGTACTCTGTAGTACTTTGAAAAAGAACCTGACCATGTGGTATATGTCGCCATGATCTACAGCCCTGTTCTTCTCCAAGAAGGCAATCCCAATAATAATCTAAGAAGAATCAGCTTCATATGGACCATCCAATTTTTATTGTTTCAGAAACCCACTATACTCCAATAATCTTCACAAAATTGAGATGCGCATTTAATGGACAAAACAGGTCAAGATTTAACAAATATGCATATTTAATAACAATGCAGAAACCATTTTGTTTTCTAAAAGAATCAGAAGCTTGCCTCCCATTACATGATGGAAAATCTCCAAAAGGAGGTGTAGATATTAACCATACAATCTCCAGGATTGAACTTCTATACCTTGAAAGAAAAGTAGCAATTCCTAAGCAAAAATTAATCAAGACATCGTAGCAGAAACAAAGTGTCCCCTCTAATCATTGCTTCAAAATTTCAAAGGGTGTGTACTAATTACAAGCCTGCTAGTCCCAATTTATTTCATTGATCTCCAGCCGGGTGTCACCTATTGATACTCGAACTTTTTACGCTTTTGTCTTTGTCAACAGCTGCAGTGTGCGCTGAAGGCACAGACCTTCTATCCTCTTCCTTGTCGTCGACTGTTGTATGCTCAACAGGTTTCAGTTGGTTCTGCATAGTGGATTTCTCATCGACAGATGCAACCGACCCTTGCTTGTCAACTTGTTGATCTGATGATAATTTCGAGCTGGAACTTCCTTTTTTCTTATCGGCAATTTCCTTTACAGTCTCCTCTAGTGCATCCAACCTCGATATTACCTTTGACAAGCGTTCTTTGGCCTCTTCTTCTTCTTTAAGCAGCTCAGCCTCTTTTGCTTTCTGTTCTTCCTCCTCTTTCTTCCTTTTCACCTCTACTTCCTGAAACAAACCTAATTGTCACTTAACACATGAAGAAAGATGACACCAATATGCCTATGAAATCCATAAAAGAAAACAAACAAAATCAAATTCATAACACTATTGCCAGCTTAATTAAATTAACAGGGGTAACACAGAACGAGATTATCCAAATCACAAGAAATACCACATGGAGATTGCTAATGTAGCAAAAGAACACAACAATAATCTTGGTCATGAGAATTTAATAAATGATAACATAACATAGAAGCTAAACTAGTCCAAATCATAACAAACAGTACCTTTGTTTTTGCAAACGTCTTAAGAGAGCAAAAAAAAAATGCTATGCATAAAAGAGAAGAACAAATGTAGACGAATTGGCAGAGGGAAACAAGATTAAGGGGGGCTGTTTGAAGTAAGTTCAAAGACTATAGATTTGTAGAATAAAAAAACACTGAGAGCTAAAACTCAAAAAAAATCCTACAACTCCTTCCTCCAACCATTCATCAAGCATTAATTCTCTATCACATCTACTTTTATCACAACGGCCCTTTATATCATTTTTGCTATGTTGATACCAATTTCTATTCATAGGATTTAGCAAAATACATAGTGCATCACAAAAACCACCTAGTGTACAAGGTTCACTCAAGATGCCCAGCAAGGAGTCTTAAAGGGAATTTGGTTGTATCCTTCTTTGTCTAGTATGTGCCATTTTTATATTACAATATCCTACTGGAATGCACAATATTTGTGAAGTTGGATCAAACTGGCATCAAATTTTATGTTTGTGCATCAGACGCCAACATGCATTGGAGAAAATGAAATAGGTTTTATTTGATTGTGGAAACCATGTGTCTTACAAAAAACAAATTATCCAATTGAGAAAACAACTTTAGTTCATCAAGCATATAACAAGGTACTGCCACCACATTGCTAATGAACTAAAAAGCATCAGTTTTCAGAACTAGATCTTAAGATGAATATGAAAAAAAAATCCACCAACTAGTTTTCAAGATGAATATGAAAAAAAAAACAATTGCATCAAACAGATGCTCTCTTAATATTTTTCACTACTTAGCAGTAGATCACTGCTACTCATTAAACAATCCGTTCATATTTTAGAAAAAGCAAAAAGGCTTCCTATTTTCCCCTCCAATGCATTGCCTCAACTTAAATACATGATCAATGGTACTGAAATTAGAGTGAGGAAATAATCAAACATGATAAATCAAGCAATGCTAGATTTTCGATTAGGTTACAAAATATCACCAAGCAAAATGACTTGCAATGATTGTAGAAAAGAAGAACAGCAGAAATAGATTAAAGCTAACTGATTGTTCTTGTGCCCTTCGATTAGATGTCGAGGTGTTGCATTTTGGCGGATAGAAAAAACAATTTTCAGGATAAACAAAAATAAAAAAAAAATTACAAAAGACATTGTCATTGGAACAGTAAGACAACCAAAGGATGCTGCAGATTGAAACACTACCGCCTCCATTCTTCGAATCTCGTATCGGGCATATTGAGCCACCAAGTACACCGCTGTCACATAAAACAGAACCTCATAAGTTTTGAAGTCCAAGTATACTGCTGTCGCGTAGGACACCCTCAGAGATCACACTTTTTTTTCACAAGGAAAGAAATTTCAAACTTATCTCACCTAGAGAGGGCAAGCAAGCAAAGAACAGCTGAACCAGATGGAAATCGAGCCTGAGAAAGAAGCAGCATCACATGTTTCAGATGAAAACCAATCCTCATCGAGAAAGAAGCTCAAAAGAGAGTGAGACGGAGGGGGCAGCGCACCCAAACTTCCTCGGCCGGGGAGGGGGAGTTGTGAGGATCTCGGTAGCGGTCACAATGTCGAGGTTTTGGACCTTCCGGTAGTTATCGCGCCACGCATCTACCTCCGACTCATCGGAAACGGTGTCTGAGGAGGAGGGCGGCGGCGAGTTATCGGTCGAGGAGGAGAAAGGCCGGATCACGCCGACGAGGGTGAGGCTGCGAGAGCGGCGGAGTAGGAGCCGAGTGAAGATTGGGACGAGAGAGCCGGCGGCCATCTCAACTCATCGCTGCCGTCTCAGCCTGGAGGCGGTGGCGCGATCGTAGATTGTAGTCGACGGGGGGGTTTTGGGAGGAGAGGCGAGAGTGAGGGCTTGGAGCTGCAGCGTCAGAAATGGGCTTTATGGGCCGGACTTGGGTCGACCCACTTGTAACAACTCAATGGATTCAACTAATCTCATGTTTAGTCCATTTGTAATATGCGGAATTATCAATTTAAGCATATATATATATAGAATAATTAAATTGTATAGGAAAAATGATTAATTTAATACTCACAAAATTTTAAATATATATTTTATGTTATTATGAGATATGTCTCAATTTAAATATCTATTTATATAATTATCCATACTAATATAATATTATTATATATTAAAAATATACTAATATGATATGATACGAATATATATATATTTCTTCACATAAAACCTTGCATGTAATTAGATTTTGATTTTTTACTTAAGAAACAGATGAAAGCTGAGTTGACTTCTTTGCAGCCCTGCTTATATATTCTCAGGTCCCAGAAACGCTCGCTTTTAATACCGATGGCATACGAGTCATCCACCCAAACAGTGGAACATCCAAGCTGCGCCGACCGACCGACCGACCGACCTCCACTCGATCCTTTCCATGTCGAAGCTTTGTTCGATCGGTCGCAACCCTAACTTCCTTTTTTTTTCTTTTTGTTGTCACTTGTCATGGCCGATCTCTGCGCCTTGATTGGGGACATCCAAAACTGCTCGCCGAATGGAATACCACACAGATCCGGTTTGTTCAACCCAGCGGTGCGATTGTCTTCTGCTGTGACGCAGATTCAGCGCTGTCGCCCTCAAACTCTCTATGTGTCGTCTGCGAGGTCACCTCGCGCTGGATAATCTTGGAGTGGAGGATTTGGAACAGGAGAGGAGAGAGGGCAGCTACAAGGATAAAGATGCGGAGATGGTTTCTGCAGGTGTAGGAGCGAAGAATGAAAGATTTGGAGGGTTGACAGAAGAGAGTGAGCACGGGGTGGGAACAAAACATGAAATGATGACGCTGCTGTTTCCACTTCGTGCTCACTTCGCTTCCTGTCAGCCTTTTCTCGGTCGTCTTCGTCTCTTCGTATTACTTCGTAAATTTTCGCCTCGGTAGTAGGGAAGGGCCGAGTCCGATCCATCCCACACCATAAGAAAAGCTTTTCTTTTGCCGGATTTCTACCGTGTGTTCGGGTAATTTCCACTTCGCCGCCGAATTATAATTGCTTGGTGTACCAAATCCGTATGATTCTTAACTTTTTCCCTCTCTCATATTAATTTCTCGGATTGATTTCGCAGTTTTCAATGGGAAGAAGGGAGATTTCAGCATAAAATATATTACATTTGCGAGACGGAAGCGTGACTTTTGAGAAACGGAGCGTACCCATTCGAGGTACACTGCGTCTGCCGAACCTCCGACCCGCACACTGTTCTCACGGTGAGCACTTGCAATAACCCACTGTTTGGATAGTCCTCTTACTTTTCTCCCTCGTTACTTTGTTCATCTTCTTTACTTAGATCTATCCTTTAAGAAATCTTGGCTTGTGTTGACAAGTATTTTTTTTTTCGGTGACTGTTTTAGTATTATTCTTCATATATGTAGTTCGTAGTTCTTTGTCCTTCCAACATACGCTATTGAGACTTAATTTGCATTGTTTTAAGAGCATGAACTATTGCTCTTTCCAAAGTAAAAGATATTTTGTTGGAAAAGAACGATAGAATCCCGAGCTAGTTCTTCATTCTCCTGTTCATTGAAATGGAAGGGTTTTAAATCGAACGGTAAGAAAACTGGAATCTTTATCCCTAGGACGCTGAACCCTTGTTGTCTAGCAGTGCTTTTTCCTTCAAATTCACTCCTTTCTTTCATGCGTTTTTGTTACCGTCGAAATCATCTCTTTTATACAATAGAGTATTATTATTCTCCTTTCTCCCAGTCTCTCTTGTCCTCTTTTGCTCAACATGTACAGATCTGATGCTTAAAGGTTATCTATGACAGTTTCTTCTTTTGCTTCACAATAGCCACTTTTATTGCCCATTTATTGTTTTATTTTGGTTTTTAGATGAACGACGAGTGAAATGGGCATGGATACTTCCTTCATTTTGACTTTTCTTTTATGTGCGACACATGTTTCCTTCTAAAACCCTGCTCACTTAATTTACTTTCAATGCTCAAGAAATTAGCTTTCTTTTCTGATGTTTCTGCCTTGAATATAAAAGTATTGCATCCACATTCTTTTTATGATGAATGGCTGACTTTTGGCGAGCTAAAGGCCGGACCTTTTTTATTATAGTCTACGCTTGTCTTTTATATTTGCCAGCTAATTTACTTTCAGCAGCTCTTGTTTTGTTGAAGGTCCCTCTTCTTCACGCTTCCAACTTTCCTGTAGATGATTAGCGAGCATGATGGCTTATATATATAAGCACATTCTTGATTTGATGTTGACTATTATGGATGCACAAGTCGGCCTGCTTCTTGATCTTATTTTGCCTCCTTTATTATGATGTTTAGTTCTATATTTTGGTCGTACACAATGTTTCATTAATAATATGCATCTTCTTGCCTTCTCATTTAGTTTTAGAGACTTCCATTATGAAGTTCAAATTTTGCTTGAAGTTAGGTAGCGAATAATGCCTTATTGGAGGCTAAAAACCAGATTTATTTTCTAATACAGGTAGGCTGCCTTCATGCATCTAAAAGCCTTCTCTTGTAAAAGTATTACGCTCGAGCTTCTGACTTGCTCATATATGTACTTTCAGTGGCTCCTGTTTCATTCAAATTCTCTTCTTTATGTTTCTATTTTGCCTAACGAAGATTAATGGTCATGGATGACTCATTGAAGGCTATATATATATAAGCATATCTTTCTTTTGAGGTTGTGGTACTAAGTTTGCCTGCTTTCAGGTTTTATCGGTCTCTCGTTAACAAATTGCATTCAATCTTTTTGCTTTCTCTTTTTTTTTTTAGACTTTCGTTATGAAGTTTAAATTTTGCATGTAGATAAATGATAAATGACTAAGTGTCTTGCGGAAGCTACAAGCAGATCTTTGTGGTATTCTGGTACTATATTGCATTTAATCTTCTTTCTTGAAAATTTTGAGTAGCTTTCTCTTTAGTCCACCATGATTCTCGTTCTCCTGAATGAATTTCCTCATCCCATCAGGGAGCTGGGCGTGTATTAGCAAGTTATCAATCCTTCTTTTATTTCTTTAACTTGATTGCTTTAGTTTGCAAGGTAAACCTTCCTTTTGGTTAAGTCGATGACAAGAAGTTCAAAACCATCAATACTCTTTACTCTATTGCCTCTTATTTTTCTTTTCAATTTCACAATACTAGCAATAACCCAAACATTTCCATCTGTCATTTGTAGGTTAATCATTAAGGTAAAATATCATGCTGTTATGCATAATTTTGTCCGATTTACTCGGGTTAGGGTGTACAACAAATCAAAATTTTGTTTTCATAAAAAAAATCAAGAATTTGAAGCCAAGTTTCTTGATTGCTATTGCTCCAATTTTGATTTGGAGAGGCATGGGAAGATAAGAAGGGAAGAGAAATTCTATCCCTTGTTTGATTCTTCCACGTTAGCAAAATCTAGCCCTCTAGACAAAGGAGGAGACAGAAAAAAAAAGTGCCTGTTTGGTTGTCAAAAATTTTCAAAAATCTATCTTAAAAAAATTTACTTAGTTTTTTTAAAATTTAGATAAAAAATTCTTGGAACTCTCTTTTAAGTTATTTTTAGATTTTTTTTGACTTGATTTCTTGATAATCCTAGAATTCACCAAAAAAATTGTAAATATTTGGTTATAACGATTGGAAAAACCAAATAAGTTTTTATCAAACTAAAAGGTCATATCCAGATGTAGTTTTTATAAAAATCTTTTTGTTTTTACCAAATCAAAAATTGTAAAAAAAAAAGGCTACCAAACTGATAGATTAAGGCCCAACTGATCTAGAACCATTTTATGCTTTTTTCTTACATTTCTTCTGTATCCAAATAAGGGATCTCTTATTCTCTTCTCTCTTATTTTTCTTTCTGATTTATTTTTTACCTTTCCTTATGCATTTCCTATCATAAAATAAACTAAGATAGATTAAGTGTGGGATGACTCTTATTTGTGGTGGATCCAAAAACTTAACAGAGAAGAGATGGAAGATGAGGCTGTGAGGTCAAAATGTTCTAAAGCATATTCTTACTTAGATGCGTTGCTACTATTAGTTGGACGTTTAATGTCCATGCTGTGAAAGTAGTATCTTGTATCTAATTTGATTCCATGTTTTTTTCTAATACATGTTCACATTTAAATTGCTAAGTCTTCGTTTTGGTTAGAAGAGCAGTAGGGAGAAGAGAAAGGAAACTTTCCTTCTTTGGTGTGAATAGGAGAAAAAGGATCAGAGTGTTCCCTATTTGAATAGTAGAATAAAACTGAGAGAAGATAGAAGAACCTAGGGAAGATTTCCCATTTCCCTCCACTCTAACAAGAACTTTCCTACTGAAAATGGGAGGAAACGGAGGGAAGAGAAAGCATGATCTAGGGATGGGAACGAGAGAAAACAGAATGTGGTAGGGTCTAGGGAGTCGACTTATCCTCTTGTAATAGGGACATGAAAACCAATTATAGATCTTTTCTTCTGAACTCGTAGAAATTTGGTCTCTCTCTAGGTTTCAAAAAATATTATCCAAGTGTCAAAAGAAGATTAATGCTATCCCCTTACTCCATTCGATCCCTCTTTTTCTATGCAGATGGGTGGCAGAAGTGTCCTCTCTTCATATCCCTTGGTTCTTCTATATGTAGCTGCGGTATGTGCTAAGCAGAGATGGGCATGTTGGCTCCACACGGGATGATGCAGATTCATCCGAAACAACAACGTGAGTTAAGTGATCACATCTCTTCTATTATTATAAGAATCTTGATAAACCTCTCTGCATTGCTAACATCAGGGTATCATGTTCTTAAAGTATGAACATCTTTCGCCTTGTGCAACTTCTGTATTCAGCAACTCTTTAAGTCTAGGACAAGCAGTTTCCATCTTGCAACATGATATGAGAATTTTATTTAATTTCTTCTGGAGCATTATCTTGCATTATGCTTATTCATATTGCAAATGCATCAGAAAAAGTCATCAATACTATTGTGAGGAAAAGGAAAATAAGATAGAACAGAAAAGGTTTGGAAGTGGATGTCATAAGTGGACCTTCTTCAATTCTATGCCTATTTTTCTATCAAAAGAAGAGAGCTTTTCCTCATTCCTAACTGTGAGTATGACATTTTTTCCTCTTCTTGCCCTGCCTTCTCCCGTTTCACTCCTCAACAAAGCCTAGGTATCTTGTATATTATGTAATTTTTAAATCACCGCAATTTGCAAGATGGTGATTATATCAGCTGGTGACCGTGGTTCACCACAGTCACATGATCAACAATAATCTTTTAGGTCATCATCACAAGGACTGGTGACCGTGGCACAATTAAACGAGCATGGTGAGTATATCAGCTGCAAGAACATAAACAAAGTGATGGTTGGTTTGGATGCACTCATACATCTCTTGAGCGGTTGAACCTAAAATATCATTTTGTTCCGGGTATAACTTTTGCTGAGGGGGAATAGTTATGAGCCAGCTGTGCTGATGGAATTCTGCAGGCCTCACTTTTAATTATCATCTGATTGAAATTGTCATATTTTACTAGGTTCCGCAAACCTTGTTCAGGTTTGCAAACTATACTATTACCATCTTTGTGAACAGAATACATCTAGCAAGCTCCAGAGTAATATAACAAGTTCGTGTGCTACGTGAAGAGGGCTTAGAAGATGTTTGACCACTTAAACCATGTTGCAGGGATGGAATACATTTATCTTGTTTTGGCATACGTTATGAGCCATGGGCAGATGATAACGATGGCAGCAAGCAGATGAAAAAAGGTGCATGGATCAAGAATTGCTGTGGAGGTGGAAGGTCTTTCTCATCACAGCTGTTTCAGCAATCAAAAAGTATACAAGGTTTCGTTGTGGAGGAAATAGGCGTTTCAGGAATGATCTAAAGAACAGAATAATCCCAACTCGAGTAGAAATTATTCGCTGAATTGTCTTTAGTTTGTTTTGTTTCTGTTTTCTGCGATGAATCTATAAATTCGATAAGCAAAAGCTGCAGTTTATTTTCTTGTTTCTTAAGAGTGCTTGTCCTTTAAGTCATCCTATGTTTTATTTCCCACGACATGAACACATATTTCTTCTTTTTTAAAAAAATTACTCTTATCAAATCTGAAAATAGTTTTGCTGGCTGTAAATTTGATTGGATCGTTTTATTTTTAAAAAATCGACTACTATGTAGTACATTTTCTTTTAATACAAAGAGCTATTTGCTACCTACATATAATATATTAATCATCGGTTAAAAATTTCCTCGGTTGTGTTTTAGAAAGTTTATCGTAAATATTAACTTATTACGCCTAGTATGACGTACTAAATGTCTTTTAGATGTAATCTGTAAATGGGTTGTAAATGTGGTGAGAGGTAGGGGTTACTTTTGCTCTCAAATTTTACTTATTAATTGTTACCTTTTTTTATTTAATTTTTTATGACTTAAAATAATTGTTTCAGTTTGATAAATGAATTAAGTATTAAATTCAAAATGTTTGTTAAGAATATCGTTTATTTATATTACTTGCATGATTTTTTAATTAATTAATTAGATAATTTATATTTTGCCTCTATTTTTTTTTACCTAAAATTTTTATTTTATCTTAATTTTACTCCTTATTTAAATGGCAAGCGCGGCAACCATTCTTCGCTCCCTTTTTTAACCAACCATTCTATCTTCTCCGCCCTCACCAACCCAAACCACCTAAATCGGAAGGCAGCGTCACGATGGAAGGAAGAGCAACTCCGTGCGCCTCCACATTCTTCCCAATGGAGTGATGCGAGGAGGAGCGATCGGCCGAAACCCAAGCCAGGCGGAAGAAGAGAGCCGGGGCGGGCCGCGGAGGAGGTGGAATAGGAAGGAGGAGGCGTTCGCGAATCTTCTTTTCCAGATCGGACCAATCACCGAGACCAACAGGTGCATCACACCAAACCGCGTCTCTTCAATCACCGCCTTCCCCACTCCGTTCCCCGCCCCCCCCCAAAACCTCCCAAATTTGCTCAGAGGAATTAGGAAACTCGCCTCCTGTTTCCGATTTTTGTGGCCCTCTTTGCCATGGTCGGACCTCAGAAAACGATGGACGGGAATTTCCCGTGTTTGTGTTGCCATTGCCTTCTACCTATCGCTCCTCAAAGCTGAGACCTTGGGTCATCCGAAGCCGTTCCCTCTCTGCCCCCGTGCCCTCCACCTTTCTAAAGGTTGGATTTCGAGAGGATGGCCCCAAAGAAAGGCAGGAAACTTCCTGCGGAGATGACTTCATCCCGCTCTTTTGTCCTGGTTGGTGAAGAGGCTAGGACGCGGGTCAGATTCCTGAGCCTATTGCTGGATTTCGAGGATTTGAGAAAGGTGAAATATTTGGGCTTTCTCATCTCTTTGGCTTCTTCCTTTCCAATTCGTGTTGTCCCTCAGTGGTTTTTCTACGTTCAAGTCATTAATTTGAGGTTTATTTGGGATGGAAAATTTGTTAAGAGTTTTTATGGTTTTATTCTCATATAGTTTAATTGCTTGATTTTTTTATACTCTCATATCTTGGTGCATAGAAATTGTACGGACCTGTCTTCCATCTTTGAAATATGTGAACTTTATGTGGATATGGTCTCAAACTTCGGGTTTGATTAGAAAATGGCTGCTCGCCTTGTTTCTCTGTCTTGGGATCTAAATTCTAATAGCCATCTTCTTCCTTGACAATTATTGGTTTTCTGATTTCTCCTGTAATGATTGAGAATGTTTTCTAGAACATGAGATTTTTGGAGCAATGCAGATTTATTGAACTGTCGATGTACATTGAACTGATCATCTTTTTCATCAAACATTTTATGATTTCTCAGTTTGAATTCTATTTCATCAGGAAACTGAATCAAAGAAGAAGCATTTGCAGGAGGCAGATCAGAAGAAAGTAAAGCTTCTTGCTGAAGTCAAGTATTACATCTTCTTTTTATCTTGTTGCACAAATTAATTTCACCTGATTTAGATTGGTGGTTTCAAATTCTTTAGAAGGTTAGCATCCACAAACCAACGTGGCCGAGAACTAAGGAACTATTGTTACTCGTTTATGATCATATCAGATTCTTGCGAAAGAAATACAAAGACCTGTCAGAGAATCCTTCAGGAAAAATTATTCGGTATGGACAGAAGAAGAGATTGAACATCATACCATCTCAGCTGATTCACAATGGTCAAGTTTTAAAATTTGTCATTCCAGAATGTGGTTCGGTTCCTTTTGAGCACACATGCTCCATTGCCGGAGAAGATAATGCTCCAAGCCCTTCATCAAAAACAGACTTGAACCAGGACAGCTTGCAACCTTGCAGGCAATTTGTATGACGATTTAAATACAAACTGCGTTCTTATGTAATAACTGGCATTTTTTGAGACATTTCTCTATTAGCAGATTGCTGAAGAAACGGAGCTTTGCGTCACTTGGGGGCCCCTTGAGATGAATAATTTGAAGTATTCAAGGAAGAGAAAATTTGAAGTGAACAAGGTGGGAAGTAGGAAGATTAAAGGGCAAGATCAATATCTCTTGCATAAAATGGTAAAATAGATCAATCTACCATCCGGTCCAGAGAATAAGAGTGGCTTTAACTGTCATTTAAGTTTCAAACCTATCCTTGTAGAGGTCGAAAACACCAAATGCTTGATGAAATTGCAATTACAAATTTGCTAGTTTAAAGGAAAAATGGCTTGTGTAAATTAGTACGATATTTAAGTAATTGTTTTTAAAAAATAGCAACTCTGAAATTTACAATATTCAGTCTTATACTTTAAAAACATATGATAATAATATAACATTAAATAATATCAATATATTAATTATAGGGGTAATATAATTATTTTTACTTAATAGTTAATACTGGGTTGTCTTATTAGAAAAAAAGCTCTGGTATTACTAGTTCAATAAGAAAAATTTAATTCAGGAAAGCAACATGTATGATTCATATATTTTTGGCGTTATCCACATCCACTTTGAGGAGGAGCCAACTTTGTATGTACTTATCAAAATACTATTGTTTGGGATATTTATTAGAGCGTTTCCGTCCTATATACATATGTCTTTAATGAAAGTTTAAGCATCGATCTCTTATCTAAAACTAAATCATATATATAAACACCATTCTCGTTCTTGTCTTTAATACATAAGCAGGCAAATCTGGGAAAGCCTGAAGGGCTAATGATCTTAATTAATTAGCAAGGAAGGTGATCAGATGAAGGGGTTAATGTGGGAGGAATAGTCTCTTATTCCAGCTCCCTCCCACCCCATCCATTCCTCCCACAGCTCCCACTCCGCCCCCTCGTCATCGCCGCCGCCGTCGGCGTCCGCGCTCCATCGCATCTGCTCCTCCTCTTCCTCGGCTCGCCTCAGACTGCTCATCACGCCGCTGTAAGCTTCGTTGATCCTGTGAAACTGAACGCTGCAGTTGCTTCCTTTGCAAACATCAGGATGATACTGCAAACAAATACGAATGAGAATTTTCACAAACCATTCGATTAAGAGTTAGTCCGTCCGCTAAAGGAAGGAGATCAACCTGGAGAGCTAGCCGCCGGAAAGCCCTCTTGATCTCCGCCTCCGACGCCCCGGGCTGAACCCTCAGCGTCCTGTACTGGTCCACCAGCCGCCCTCCGAACGCGGAGCACCTCACTTCACCCCACCGCCGCCCCCTTCCCTTCGACGCCACAGCCAGCCGCCTCGTCACCTCTCCCGATCTCATCGCCGTTCCTCCCGGAAGAGGATTGAATTTTCCGCAGGCAGCCACCGTCATCTGGAGGAGGCGCAGATGCGCCGCGACGGCGCCTTCCTCGGCCTTTTTATAGCACTTCTCCCGCCGGCTTGCTTCGTGCTTATCCATTTCCCCTCTTCTTTCGTCGACGCGACGCGCGCTCTCACCGCGAGCATGATGGAGGGAGATGGAGGCCGGCTGCGGAGGTGCGGGAGCGGGTAACGATGCATGGGGTGGAGATTGTTTCGGTTGGATATATGGACTATGCCGATACATCGCCGCACGTGTCCTGCTGATCGCCGCACGTGGCGTCATTTAATTGCTAAGTCTAGATATTTAAAAAATTAATAGAGTCATCATTTACGTGAATTTTCTTTTTTAAAGAAGAAGAAGGGAAGACTCATTCTATTTGCACCCGTCCCCTTCCATTAACCGGTGGAATTTGAGATCAAGGCGCATCAAGCAGTTGGAGGGGAGAAAGAGAAAAAGGAAAGAATAGAGAGAACGTATTTAGCGGGGCGTGAAGAGAAACAGAGATGGCTTCGGAGTCATGTTGTTTGTTCATCGAGATCGTCATCTCCGTCTTCATCCCTCCGGTCGGCGTCTTCTTCCATTGCGGTTGCCGAGTACAGTTTCTCTTCTCATCATCCCAACCCTAATCTCCTTCTCCTCCTCCGTCTCCTTCTTCTTCCTCGTGTTTATATATTATATTTTTCTTAATTGTCTGATACGTGTGTTTTTTATTCGATCGAAGCTGGAGTTCTGGATCTGCTTGCTGTTCACGCTGTTAGGGTACCTCCCCGGCATCATCTACGCCATCTACGTTCTCGTCTCCGTCAAACGCCTGACCTACTGATGAGATTGCTGATGTGATTTGTGCACACACGGCGATCGCCGTCGCAATTTGCAGCGGCAGGCGATGAGGAAATTAACCCTTCAATTGTGGGATGCTGATCTATATATATACATATATTGATGAAATATCGGCATATGCTGAAAGTTACCTTTCAATTACTTGTACATTTAATAGTCATTAAATTTTAAAAAATGCTGAAATCTATCTTTACTGTGAATAATTTATATCAGCTAATGTCCGTATGCAGCTAATATCAACTCATCGAACCCTACCCAGTTTAACTAAAACGTTTCAATTAAAGTCAAGAATAAAATTCTATTGATACACTGTCTAAAATTTAATTACGCGTGCAACGACAAAAGTAATTCTAAATTGGATTTGGTATTGAGTTTTTGTAATTTATCTTGTAAAGGAAAAATTTTGTGAGTACGAGACATGCCTTCTATATAATTGTAAGCCATTTTTTAATCCCCCGCAGTAAATAGTAATAAATAATTTTTTAGAACTCTCCCTCCCTCTCCTTATCACGCGCAAATCACGTGCCGCGCATAGGGTCACCCTCGCGGTGGCACCCATCCGTTATTTTTACCTTATGTCGAGGTCATTTTAGTCCACGTGGGAAATAAAACACTTCCCCTCCTCCAGGAATTCCTCAATTTTAAAAAGAGAAACACGCATCTCTGCCGTACCCACTAATTCACCCTCTGATGAGGAAGAGAGAGTAGGGGGGGTGTAGATGTGAATCTAGTATATACTGCGTTCTTGATGAAGAGAATTCCGGTTTTGCACTCAGGCAAAAGTGAAAAATTACGGAATTAGTCGGATGAGCTGCTTTTGCAGACGAAGAATTTATATTTTAAGGGCTGCGCCGCTGCGAGCCTCCTCCTCTTTCTGTCGCCCTTCTCTCTTCGCTACCCTGAGAGCGAAGAGGGCTTTGCCAAGGGCCTCCCTCATCTACCTTCCTCCTCCCTCTATCGCGGCGTCGATCGGGTGCACCTGCGCCGACGCCCACCGCCTAGCGCGAGCAAGAAAAACCATCAAGAGGGGGGATCCGGTGAGTTATGCAGTCGGATCGGACCGTGATTAGCTTGAGGCCAGGCGGTGGTGGAAACCGAGGTAGCAGAATTATCGCCGCTCGGTTGGACGCTGCTGCCCTCGCCTCCTCCCCTGATCTGTCCGCACTCCGACCCCATGGCGGCGCCGGCACGGTCCTCGCTGCTAAGGTAGGTGGAAGGGCTCTGAATCGATCTACTTTTTTTTTTGCTTGATTTATTAAAGCCTGCATCTTTTGAATGGTCTGGTGTGATGATGCTGACGATAAGGTTTTATTTTATTGGTTGGTAGACTTAAGTGTTTTTTTCCGCACCTGTTTTTATTTGATCTGTCCTCTTTTATGATGGATCAGTAGTCTTAGCGGCAAAGTAGTTGTTTGGTGGAAGCAAATGCTTCCTGATTGCAAAAGCGTTTGCCCTCTTAACTCGACGATGAATTCTTAAAAGTTTTCAGTGTGAAAGTTGCAAATCATGATTTAGAGTTTAATTTTTTATTTACTAATTGTATGATTATCTTTTTTTTCACTGCTGATTTAGGTTAGTCTGCTGTATTGATGCATGGACACGATTATACGGCTTCAAATCTGTTTACTTTGTGGCGATTTTTTAATCGGGCTGTTACTTATGACACCAGCATAGGATTTCTCAGACTGAACCTTTCCTATCAAATTTCTATGCACATTTTTCTAAGATACTTAAATGATACTTTTTTGAAGTTCAGTACCTATTTTACGCACAGCTTGTTGGAATCCGATATTCGTTTGTAAAATGTGTATTGTGCAAACTTTATTATTATTTTCTCAGACTGGAGACCTGAGGTTTGAGAGTCGTGAACGCATCTGTTACACAAAGCAGCAACTTATTCAAGTTCGTGAGGTATGGCAGATTTCTTACTCGATCATACTAGGTTATATTATAGTCTGTTTAGTAAAGCAGTTCTAGGTAAATGCAGTAGAAGAATTACAAGATATGTTGTCATTGCATAAATATCTAAGTGAGTGGGAAAGGATGCACGATGAACATTGTAATGTGTGAATCAACTCATTGTTTTTGGTGCGTTTTATGGCTTCAACTTATTGATATTCTTTTCAAGAAAATACTGTTATTTTATTAACTCAGTTTAACTTCATTATTTTATTAGCTTCCCTTTTTTTGAGTGCAGAGTATTGTTTTTAGCTATTTTTTCATTCCTCTGATGTGGTTGTTATGAAGACATTTAAGTAGGGAATTTATCATTTCTACAGCATTGAAATTTAAACTAGGCATTGTTTATATTATGGGTCACTTGTTTCAGTTGGGTAGTAGTTACTTGTTGCAATCAGATTATTTTTAAGTTATAACTTTTAATGTATTATTTTCTTTTTCCTTATCAGGGTGTCCAAAGTCTTCAGACTCCAGAAGACATTCTGAAAATTAAACAGGAGATTGAGGCCGAATTACTTCCTGAAGATCAAACCTGGGGCCGTACTGATATTAACGTATGTTCTCCTACATGTTAAAGAGTATTACTATGTCATTGTATAATGAATTTATTTTTAAAAAATGGTGGGTCTTACTTGATTTACAAACAATGACTCTTAGGGGATGTCAACAGATTAGGATATTATGAAAGGTTTTTTGAAGTTTCTCTATGGATATTTTAAGCTGTTCTTCGTGCATATGATGCATTTTAAAGAGCACCCAAATATGAATCTAAAAATAGCTACCCATCTACCAACCCCGTCTATCATACCGTTCCAATTGTTTGACTTGAGAGGTCGACCTAGTATCTCAACCCGACTTAAATGGGTGGGGTAGGTTATCTGACTGAACATGATATGCCACTGTTCCTACTAACCACATTTCAAGTTATGTTAGATTCTTTAAGTGCTGAACTATCTAGATTTGCTATGGTGTGTCATTATCCCTTATAAGTTCCCATTTTATAAAACATCTGGTGCTCACCAGGTGTGCTTCTAAAATTTATTATTATAATGTAAGCATTTTTACTCTTACCTTCTGGCTAGGACTGCAAATCAGTCAATTGTGAGTGACTCAGAGATTAACTTGATAATAGCTCATTCAAGCTCAACCCAAACATTAAGTAGAACTCTAACAATTTGTAAATGAACTTGCTTGAACAACACAACTTGACATATAGGCTCATGAACAAGCATATCATGAAGTTTTTTATAGTATATCTACAAATGTGATAAAAAAAATTTATGAATTGGTTTAAGTTAATCAAGTAGATCTAGTTTGGTTTAAGATTTGGTCACCTGTGACGACTCAGAGATTGATTCGGTAAAAGCACATTCAAGGTTAATTCAAAGATTAAATGGAACTCTAATTGTCGGTAAATGAACTTCAACAACACAAAACTTGACATGCAGGCTCATGAACAACCATATCTTGAAGTTTTTTATATAGTATATCCACAAATGTGATCGAAACAAATCATAAATTGGATTAAGTTAATCAAGTAGATCTAGTTTGGTCTAAGATTTTGTGTCTTTTTTTTTATTGATATCCATGTATCTGAAATAGGTGGTTGAGGTTGATTTTTAATATAATTGAGCTAAAATGAGTCAAACTTGCACATAAGCTCAATTAGAATCAAGATGAATTGAGCTTTAATTAAGTTCGAGCTCTGCTCGAACTTAAAAAAAAATTAATCTGGCCATCCTTGAATGTGATTTTTGTAAGCGCAATTTGAGCTCATGCTTATTAAAAGGTAGGTGAGCTAACTTCCAGCAAGCTAAAACTCAACTTAGCTAAGCTCAATAACCCTATCAAGATCAGTAAAAGGTACCAAAATTGTGTTAGGTTTCTTTATGCCAGAAAAGAGCTTTGGTCCTTTAGTTGTGGTAGTGATTTTTATCATATTGAAGAGATTTGGTGACCCAAGGCTCAATACAGATAGAAAGATCGAATACCATTTTATCTTTCTAAGTTTCTTTGTCGTTGTGTTTGACTATATATAAAATAGTACAAACCCTTTTCTGAAATCAAGTGGATTCTACATTCCAGCAGGGATATTACAACATGAAAAATATGCTATATAATCTTTTATTGGTGGAATCTTATTTTAATAGGTTAAAGAAAAAGCCATCAGTAATTTTTCTTCAAACGCCGGCACCTTGATCATGGTATCAATACTGAGATTGAACACAAAAATATCCTCTTTGCTGTGTGGGTTTGGTCAATCTTCTTGTGTTCTTGCACTCTAATTCAAGAAAATTATATAATATTTATGGTTCAGGTTAGAATGTTGGATCTTTATTATGCATAAGGTTGGAGTTTCACTGTGATATAAAATCCAACGGCGATAAATCTTGCCAGTACATTCTTTCTCATTTGTTAAATCTGATAGTGGAAATAATTTTATGAAGAGTATGTATATTAGAAAAGCAGCTTAATTTTTTTTCTTTTCATGTTTTTGTTAAACATATACCAGGGATATTTTTTAAATATGGATAATAATATTTACTAATGACAAATGTGTCGAAGTTTCAGTTTTTATATTAAAAAATGTTTAGCTCCTATCTATCATGGTTTCTAATTCTTACCTGGGGTATACTTGAAATCAATGTGTCATATGCATGCTGATTTCTAATTTTACCCACATTTTATTATAGTTTCTTTCGAACATTGCCCCTTAAGAATCTTTTTATTTTTAAAATAAGGATTTGCATAACTAGCTTAGCTTACATTGCAATACAAAACTGTTGGTACGTTCACATTGGATATATGTAAACATTTCACATCTGATCTTACTTTATCACATACCATCATACAATCTTGAATATTGAGTATTTCGATGTTTGGAAAAGGCTTGTCTTTTTTGTTATATTTTCTTAAATTTCACTTGTATGTGCTTAGTTTCAGCTAAGTTTCTGGAAATTTCATATTAATGTTGTCTTCCTCCAGTTGTCAAGCCAATCCCAGAATCGTTACTTTGAACCAGATAGTCGTGATTGGCGTGGTCGGTCAGGACAATCTACCTCCTTTGGAGAGGAGAGGTGGGATACAAACCGTGAGAATAAAGAATCAAATTTCTCAAGCTCTGGATATCATGATGCAAGGCAAGCAAATAAGCAGGGTTCGCAGCTTCCTTCTGGCAATCAAACTCAGGTAGTAATATTTTGAATTTGGAAGAGATTTCTACCCCCATGTACGTCAGATGTTTCTACGTTCTTTTTCCCTTATCACAACTATTCTTTGTATAGTCCTGTTGCTTAAATTGTGATTTCTTTGTTGTTTATTACAATGCTGCATGCTGTTAGCATCTAAGTTCGATTGATTGATCTGGTATGCTTTCATGAAGTCTTTCTGTGTTCAGGATTTAAATCATCCTTTTGATATATACAAGTTTGTGAAACAGTATCATTGTATGTTTCTAATATCTGAAACAAGCATTATTCATGTTGATGTTTTGGTTTATAGTAGCTTTATTCATGTTAATGCTTTTTGGTTCCTGATTGAAGGCTTTGTTTTATGCTTACCTTTATATTCATTAGTTCAAAGCCAAAAAGTGACCTTTTTCCCTGTCGCCCTTTTGGTATGTGCAATTTCTGTTCCATTATATGTTTCTAATACATAAATATATTGCTATCATTTCTATTATTATAAATGCTGTGCGTTGTAAATGGTTTTACCTACTTTACTTACCAATCTAAAACCTAGGCTTGTGTTTATTTTCGTAGTAGATTGATTTGATTTCAAATCAATTTTGTATCCTATGCAACGTTATTAATTTTCATGTGATCTTTGATTTTAAAAGGATTTATGAACTGGGATTGTAATTTTATACACAGTAGTCAAAATTAATCATCAATAGTATACGTTCTAAATAATGATGTTTTAATTTTTTTTACTATAAAAAAATATACATTATATTATTACTTATTAGATTTTATACAGTTATTAACGAGTAAGTTGTATAACTGTAAATTAGTTTGAAACTTTGTAGGCTACAATCTAAGCTACTTATTAGAATAGTTTAATGAAAGATAAAAAGAACAAATGTCTTGGAAGTTATTATGCTGTTCTTCCATGAATAATATATTATAGTTTGAATATATAAAATAAATTGTTGATTTTACTAAGTTTTGATGTTAATTCACTAAATGATGCAAATTTATATGCTCAATTAATATCGTTATATATAATGATTGTTTCATACTTGATGTTTCTATTATAAATAAATTAACTCTGTAGGCCCTTCCTTGTGATGCCAACTTGCTGATTGATACAGATCTATATATTTAATTAATATTTTAATTTATAATGGCTGCTTCATGCTTAATTTTTGATTGACTCTATGTATCCCTCTGCTTTGAGTTTTGAACCTAACATAGAAAAAATTATTACTTTACCATGAATGCCATTATATGTTTCTATTTGGATCATCTTAGTTCACATAATGATTCTATGATTTGTTTTCTGTGCTGGATCATTGACATAAGGACTTCGTAGTCAGTTTTCCTTGCCACCTATGTAATCAATTAAGACTATGGCTTTCATCTTCAATGGGGTTACGCTTAGAGGATGTTTGATTGCCTAATTTTTTTTTTATAATTTTTGATTTGGTAAAAACAAAAATGGGTTTTGGTAAAAATTACATTTGTGTAAGAATTTTTAATCTGCTAAACTTTATTTGGTTCGTCCTATTTTTACAACCAAATATTTACAACTTTACTACTATATTGTTAGTTTCTTAAGAAGTCAAGTCAAAAATCTAAGAACAGCCTAAAATTGTTCTTGAACTTTCAAGAATTTTGTTCTGAATTTTTAAAGATCCAATGGCAAATTTTTAAGATAGACAACCGAACAACATTTTAGTAAAAAAAGTTTACCAGATCAAAAGTTTTTAAAATTTTTTGGCAACCAAATATGCACTTAGGCTTCCATGAATCTATTTGTGGTGATGGTGACAAAAGATTTGTGAAGGCAATATGTTAAAAAATTTATTGCAATTCTGATGTGACCAAGAATTCAGTGGAAGAAGATGTTGTCTTCTTCTTTTAAGTCTTTATCCTTTCTACCAGCCCTCTCCATCTTCTCGGATTTCTTGACATTGTTCACTTTTTCCTTCAATTCACGGTGGCTCACAAGATTCTATTGAGTCGAGTAAGTTTCCAACACTGAGTCAACACATGAACATCAATTGGTATAAATATACTAGAGCTACCATAACTAGATCTATAAATATTTTTTAATGTGATTTCTGTTAGGATTTTGACAGACCTTTCTTGGGTGTAGCGTATGACCACTTATATTTTATGCTTAAGCCTTTAGGAAATGACTCTTTATTTTTTATATTCTTAACATTCATCTACACTAAGAAGCACATAAGTTTATCCAGCACATGTAGTGCTCGGATTTAAATTGTTTAACTAATGTTGGTAATATGAGTCAACAGGATTTTTACTGGTAAGTTGCTGCTATTGCAGTAGATGTCTTAGGTTGAAAACCTGTCTTCATCACTTGACTTAGGCAAAAATGATTCTGGATCGTCAATTTTGATAACATTGCAAGTCCTTGATCAATGACATTCCATCTGAAACTTAGCTGTTAACTCGTTGAGGGATAAATGTTATATTAATTTTTATTTTCACCATGGAAAATCTGTTGAGAAGCATGTGCTTCTTAACTGGTTAGAATGATATGACCTGACACCAGAGATGAGTTGAAGACCTGTGAAAATTAAAAAATGGAAAATCTGTCTTCTTGAAGATTTATCAGAACTATATTTGCATCTTTTATTTTTCTTGTGCAATTTAGATTGCATGCTTGCCTATTTTTGAATTTTTTAAAAAAGAAGGAAAATCTGTCATGAAGATTTATCAGAACTATCTTTGCATCTTTTGGTATTTCTTTTATTTTTCTTGTGCAATTTAGATTGCATTATTGTTTATTTTCTATTGTTCTTGTTGCTTATTGGCAATTTCCACTGCAATAACTAGGGAGGATCTGCTGCTACACTGATCAAGGCTGAAGTTCCATGGTCTGCACGAAGAGTCAGTCTCAGTGAAAAGGAGAGGGTTCTAAAAACAGTTAAAGGGTAATTATACTATTAAACTAATTCTTATGTAGTCTAGCAAAGGGTTGTGATTTTTATTGGTCCAACTAATTAAGTGGTCATGCATATGCACCAAGGCTCCAGTTTTTTGGACCCTATGTTTCTGGTTTTCCATCATACGTTCTTATGCTACTTTTTAACTGATTGATTATGATTGTTTTGCAGTATATTGAACAAGCTAACACCTGAAAAGTTTGATGTTCTCAAGGGCCAGTTAATTGATGCTGGAATCACAACTCCTGACATTCTAAAGGTTTTAGCTTTCATGATTCAAGTTTTTACTATCTTGCCGCTAGAAAATTAAGCTTTAATTTGCCAAAAAATAAATGGGAAATGTACCCACTGCAGGATGTCATTACTCTCATTTTTGAGAAGGCAGTTTTTGAGCCAACATTCTGTCCCATGTATTCTGAACTGTGCTCTGATCTCAATGACAAACTTCCTCCATTCCCTGCCGAAGAAGAAGGTGGGAAGGAGATCACTTTCAAGCGTATACTCTTGAATAATTGCCAGGAGGCATTTGAAGGTGCTGACAACCTGAGAGCTGAAGTGCGGAAGCTAACTGGGCCAGACCAGGAAATGGAACGCAGGGATAAGGAGAGGATGGTGAAGCTTCGCACTCTTGGTAATATTCGCCTCATTGGTGAGCTTTTGAAGCAAAAGATGGTGCCAGAGAAAATAGTTCATCATGTTGCACAGGTAGTGTTTACCTTTTCTGGAATAACATTTTGGGAAACTTTCTGATATAGTTATTTTGAGCAGGAATTATTGGGCCATGATGGAAAAACCTGTCCCGCTGAAGAAAATGTTGAGGCAATTTGCCAGTTATTCATCACAGTAGGGAAGCAATTGGATGAGAGCTCCAAGTCTCGTCGTTTCAATGATGTCTATTTCAACCGGCTTAAGGAGCTAACTACCAATCCTCAACTTGCACCACGGTTAAGGTTTATGGTCCGTGATGTGCTTGATCTACGTGCAAATAACTGGGTCCCTCGTCGTGAAGAGGCAAGCAATTCTGGTTGTTGGATTTATTATATTTGTTAATACTTGATGGTTGTTGACTAAGTTGCTAAAATTGAATTATCCCAAGTAGATTGGATTATTCATACATACCAATGAAATGAAACTTACTAAAGGTGATAGTTTGTAGAGTAGGTGAGCTGGCCTTTTCTATTGCGGCATTGTTTATTGTCAACTTAAATTGACGTCTTTTTTTGACCTTGTAGGTGAAGGCAAAAACCATCAGTGAAATTCATTCCGAGGCAGAAAAGAATCTTGGGCTGCGCCCTGGTGCAGCTGCAAGCATGAGAAATAATCGTGATGGTGGTGCTTTAGGAGCTCTGAGTCCTACTGGATTCCCCATGAACAGACCTGGAACTGGCGGTATGATGCCTGGAATGCCCGGAGCAAGGAAAATGCCTGGAATGCCTGTGTTAGACGGAGACATGTGGGAAGTAGTTCTACGGAGCAAGTCCATGTCCAGGGGTGATGCTAATCGTGTCCATCCTTCTGTGACCAAGTCAACATCCATCAATTCTAGGCTCTTACCTCAAGGTAGCGGTAGCTTGATTGCTGGTAGGACTAGTGCACTGTTGCAGGGAAGTGGTGCACCAGCTCGTCCTTCTACTCTTGTCTCTGGTATAGCAGATGCTCCAGCTCAAAAGGTGAGGCCTGTTACTCAGGTGTCAACTGTGATTCCAGAGAAAGTGACGGCAACACCAAAATTCAATCCTGATGGACTGCACAAGAAGACAGTCGCTCTTCTGGAGGAGTACTTTCATATCCGTATTCTAGATGAAGCGCTTCTATGCGTGCAGGAGCTGAAGAGCCCAGAATACTACCCGGAGGTGGTCAAGGAAGCCATCAATCTTGCTCTGGATAAGGGCTCTTCCTATTTAGGCCCTCTCATCAAGCTCTTGGAGCATTTGTTGGCTAACAAGGTCTTCACTCCAAAAGATCTGGGGACAGGCTGCTTACTTTATGGCACAATGCTAGATGACATCAGCATTGATTTGCCCAAAGCACCCGCTTATTTCGGTGAAGTAATTGGTGAGCTCATTCTCCTGGGTGGCGTAGATGTGAAGGTGGTGGAGGGAATTCTGAAGAAGGTAGAAGATGGCAGTTTCCGGTCGGCAGTTTTTGATGCTGTGATGAAAACTATTGCAGCAAGTCCCAATGGCCAGGCAGTATTAGGTGCACAAGCAGAGGAAATAAGGGCGTGCGAGAAAGTGTTGCTGAGTTAGAAGAAAGTTTAATGGCTCTTGGTAAGGTTATTTCATTCTACATTCTGTAGCACCTCTAATAGAATAATCGTTCGGCACATTTTTCCCTTTTTAAATTGTTTCCTTTTTCCTCCTTTTGAAATGTTCCATGGATTTTGTATGAGGTGAGGAACATAGTAGTAGAAGCGTCAAAAGTGGATTCTTGAGCAGAAATTAATTTCATCACATGTATACCATCGGGAGAGATTTTATTAGCCTTTGTTAATTTGGTGATTTAAGCTGGAAAGGACAAATGCCATGACCTTAACTTGAAGAAGGGAGTTTGAGCTTTTGATTATTTGCAATTGCACATGCCATTTTCATGGTGTTTTTGCACTGGCTTCTTGTCTGGATTGTAAGACTAGTTTTCCCTAATTTGCTCGTAAATCCAGCACAAGGAAAATTGATGCATCACATGCAATTGGCTTTGTTTTAGTTTCTGAAGAAATCATTATGGGCTTCAGGCTTGAAATCCATGCTTAGCAAATTGGTCTATTTTCTTCTTGCTGTATGTGAATCTAGACGTTTGTTACTTAAAGCATCAATACAGCAATATAACATGATTGGAATACTTACTTTATAGGGTAGGTGGCTGGCATGAGCCAGCTCAAGTTGGGTGTGCCTGACATGGCTTCCTCAACCTGGTTGTTTTGTGCTAAACTTTCATTTTACACTCCAATGGCATGACAAGTGCGTAGTAATAGTATGACTCAACGTACTAGGTGAGCATAATCTTGCTATTCATAGCTGATGTAAGACTAAGAGGTTGTGCTTGGACTGGTGCCGGGACAATCTAGTTTTGAAAACAATGAACCTATTAAGAAAAAAATATAAAATACAGAATTATGTGATATGAAAAAAGAGAAAATTTCTAAGATAAAGTGGTTACACATAATTAAATGATAAATAATTCTTTAAAAGAAATAAAAACTCATCTGTATACAAATTTACTCGCTTTGGCAAGTCGAAATTTTTTTAAAATATTATTATATGCAGTATAATTTTGACTTGATTTGATGAAGCTGATGAATAATAATAACATTTCATAAAAAAATATATTATAATGTGGTGCTCGAATGGTTCAATTGCCGCTCTATTAAGCGAACCACCGCTGCTGCCATTCAAATTGCCTATCGTCTCGTTCCGTTCCTTTATGTCTGCATTCGAGCTCCACCGCTACCCGCAGTCGCCATGACTCCAACTCCGGCCTCTCGCTGCGACTCCCCTTCCTTCAAGGTTTCCCTCGCTCTCTCCCTCCTCCGCTTCGCCAAGCTCCGCCGTCCTTCTCCCTCCGCCACCTCCTCTTCCCCCTCCGGAGCCGAGCGTTGGAAGCGGAAGGTATGAACCACCAATCCCAATCCCAATCCCAATCCCTTCCCCCTCTGTCTCAAGTCCAGCTGCGCTTTGGAACTTTAATGACCCTCGGTCTGTTCCATCATTTGATCGCTCCAGGCCAAGGATCGGAAGAGGGAGATCCTTAGGCTCAGGGAAGAGATCAGGCAACTGGAAGGTCTCGTCTCCTCCTCCTCTCTCTATCCTCCATCTGTGTAATTGATTTTCTGTTGATCGAGTTAATGTGCCAGATGAGAGGGCGTGCGAGGCCGGTCCACCGATCGTGCCATGTCGGTGCCATTTCTTTGATGGGATTGGTGAGATGGGAGGAGACTGCGGAGGACGCAGCGATGGCGGGCATTGGATCGATGAGGTCCTGAGGCGGAGATTCCTGAGACTGGGTAACTGATGTTTCCTCTTTTCGTTCCTTTCTTCTTCTTTTTTCTAGCCTTTATGTGGTAATTTTGGGCTTGAGGCTGGAATCTTATTTGTGGCGACAGTCCGCTGGAATGAAAGGGTGAAGAAGGTGGAACGACCCCTGGATCGAAGACATTTTCTAGGTAGATGTGACTTATTTCATGATTAATTTGGTTGCACAATTCAGAGAAGATAGTCTCGATTGATCCATTAGTGGATCTTCCTTACCGTGGTAGGCATCTACATACTAGGCAATCTGATGGGATTTATCATACGAATTATATCTTTGTCCTCTAAAACCTATATCTATACTTTCATTTTAGCTCTGAATTTTTCAAAGTGTAAAAGTTCAAGCATATGACCCTGCAGTTACTATGTCTCAAATATTAACACTCAAAAATCTACGTTGACAAAAATTACTTTTCTAATTCCATGTTAATTATTCGCATGCAGCATTTGACAGCCAAAATGAGATAGAGCAGCTTGGTACATCAATAAACTTCTTGGTGGAGCTTACTGATAAGATCTTAGTGAAAGTAAGACAATTTTAGTTGAATTCCATTCAAGTAGCATAATCAGCTATCACCTAAGCTCAGCTGTTTTATGTTCCCCATTATTGTGCAGGGAGAAATTGACTCTTCTTTTGCTACCTTTTCTCATCAAGCTGTAGATTTTATTTTAGGTAAGAAGTACTGTTAATCCTATCTTGTTCCATATTTTGTTATCTATTAACGCAGTTTAGTGCATATCCCTTTACATTCCACTTGGCTAGTTTTCTTTTTTCAAGGTATTGTTATTTAGTAATACAAGCGGGGGTGTATAAGTGGGTAACAATTTTTCAGATTTTGTACTTGGCTATTATGCGAAAGGATAGAAAATAGTATATAAAGAAAATCTACAATATCTGCCAATTACAGAGAGACATAATCTATGAATATTCAGAAGTAGAACAACATATAAGAAATTTAGTATGGGGTATATACGTAAAATTAATGTTTTTGCAATACATCAAGGCCTGTTATAGTTTCAGACCAACTAACCAAGAGTCAAATGAGTGGATATCTTCTAGTTCTCTCGAAGGTAGAAACAAAAAAAGAAGACAGAACTTTCATTTGTCATACAAGTACAACGATTCCTTGCTTGTAAATAGTATTTTCTATCTGTCATAATTTCAATTTTGAGGTACATTAATAGTTAAATGCCCAATGTGGCAACTTCTCAATGATCTTTTTTCCCCTCAGTCTTAGTGAAGAATTTACTGCCATCACAAAATGAGTCTGAGCTCATTGAAGATATTGTGAATGGATTAATTATGCGGCTAATCAGAAGAATGTGCGCCATCGGAGAGAGTGATGGTAATTTTATTTTATAGTAACATATGAAAATCATAGTTCTTTTGTTTTTTGACCCTTGCATAAAATGGTCTTTCATTGTTAAATATTTTCATTGCTTTGGTCCTAGACATATAATGGTTCAGTATATATGTCCAATGCATCATAGGTTATCGATTTAGTGTATTAGGAATATGTAATTCATCGCTCAGATTTTTCACTCTTTCATATCTAATATTAACGTTGATATTTTTTTAAACTAGTATTAACATTGATTTTTTTTTAAACTAGTATTAACATTGATTTGTCTTCAGTGTTATGCCAATATGTTGTAGTTAAATTGGGCTGTATTTGGAGCTAAACATTCTAAAACAACCCAGACCTATTGATAAACACAGGGCTATAAGAATATTAGAAAGGAGCTAGAAATTTTATTAATAAATCAGTTAGAAAAGAATTTTTCTTTTAATTGAGTGAATTTGTGTAATAATCCTGGATGTATATAGAATGACCCCTTTCTCCATCCCTTGGCTTGGAAAGAGAATTAAAAAAATTAGATGTCATGAATTACAATCAGATGGGTATAATGGCATGGAAGATAATAATATTTCGCATGCGTATTCATTATTATTTTTTTTGAAAAGGGAGAAACTTGTATTCATTTCACTTGAAATGGTTCAAAGAAATTGGCCTCAAGTCGGGGCCATTAGATAGACAAGGAGGAGGGGAAAAAAAGGAAAAAGGGATAATGGAAAACAAGAGCAAAGGAGGAGAGAGGAATGCAGAACCACGGCACCACGATGGGTGTTACTGTTTATCTCCACCCAGAATGTATTAGCCCACAGTACGTAATTTCAGCCTCTACCACTAGTGCTTTCATCGTACTTACTTTCTGTCTCAAAATTCTATCATTCCTTTCTTTCTAAGTTCTCCATTTCCACGATTCCTCTCTTTATTGATCTGTTATTATTTTCAGCCCATGTTTGATAGTTCAAAAGAAACGAGGGAGCATTTATTCATCGCAGAAATTTCTCTCACCTTGCTTTTATTACTGGACATCCACCTTTCAAGGCATAATATTGAGAATGAGCATTCTCAATAACAGATTTCGGATCTAATCAATATTGATAGATAGAATATCTTATCTGTTTATATGAAATATTCTAGCAATCCCCAAACATGTGTCAACATCTTCTCCCTTTCACAGAACATGCACTCCTCTTCTACTTGAATTCCAATGGATATCAACCTTTGATTTGCAGCCATCCTTTTGTCAACAGTCATTTGAAACTTTTGATGGTAAGGAGCTGTTCCATATTCATCCATATGGCCCCTTCTTAACTCCTCTATTGTTCACTAACTTGTCTAAGGATCTGACACTTAACATCCATTTGTTTCCCATCTCCATTTTATTTATCCCCTTCTGGGAGCTAAAATCTTTGTATAGTTTGCAGAAATTGATCCCGTAGTTCAGGGGGTGGATCGGCTACAATTCAGTTTCCAACGTGTCTTCTTATCAAGTCAGCCACTGGATGTTTATTTGTACGCATTATTTTGTAAATTCCTTGAAAGACAAGCTCGAGGAGCCCATATTCTAGCCAAAATCGTGCAAAAAACTGTGTTACATCCTGAACCTCCTCCTATGTAGATGTCTTACTTCAGCTTCTCACTCTCCTCCTATGTAGATGTCCATCTTGCTGTGCTGTGCTCTCGATAACACTCCTTCCTTCTATTGAATGCATACTTCACCACTTCTATCCAAAGCAAGTCTTCCCCACATTGGTATCTAGTTGATAGGTTTCACTTGACAATATTGATAATCTGGTGCACATATATATTAATTGCGCTTGACCCTTTGTTTAAATAGAGTGAAATTGTTCAAATAGGTAAATCCTTACTATACCATGTAGTCAATCTGTGGTTCATATGTTTTTTTCCTCTTTTTTGCTGTTTGTTTTCTTTGATTTGACATCCTGCTCCGAGGAAGGGACATTACATCCCTTTAATGATAGACATGCCACATGCCATGAAAAACTTCATGAAGAAGGTGAGGCTGAATAATTTCACCTTATGCTAATGAAAAGGTAGTGTGATATGGAAGTTTGACTTAGAGGAGAGGCAGTTGGCCAAAGGGGTCACAAGCTCAAAGTTGCACTGGTACAATAAACTTCACTTCAACACCCTTGGATGATTTCCAATTTATATCTGCAATCGTGAAATTTCATATATCATTGAAATAGCCATATATATAAGCATAGAAAACAACCTAAAGGGAGTATGTGCCACTAGTTATAGAGTTAAAAACAATATCGCCATGCGCCTTAGAAAACACTTTTTTGAAATGAGTGTCTTGTAAAGCACTTGTTTCTTATTTTCTTATTCAGCTTCCGAACATGACTTATTGGACATAAGTTTTTCTTTCCTAATTGTATATGTTCTGCAGTACAAGGATTTGTAAATTCTGCTTCGGATCCTCAGTTATGTGTTCAACACTTGCTTCGCAAGCTAGGAAATGAGCCATTTATTGGCCAAAGGATTCTTCTCTCGGTTTCTCAGAAGACTTCTGTAGTGGTCGAAAGCTTGCTTTTCATGGATCCATTTGATGAGTCATTTCCTTGCCTTCATGGAAGCATGTTTTTTATGTACGTAACTTGCATGATGCCTTGTGGTTAAAGCCATCTTTTCTTTAACATAATCTCATTATTATGGAACAATGTTTTTTGTCTAAAAGAAACCCAATGCATAATTTTGGAATGAATGATAGGAAATAAATTCAATTCTCTTGCATGCTATGCTACAATAGCTTGTTTTCTAATTTTGAGAACTTGCATATTTTTAGTGTATGTATTTTGAAATTTTGCGGTTTCCAATGAACTAGAATACACATGATGTATCTTTTCTTCGTGCTTTAGAACATAATACCTAGAAATATGTTTCCTTTACAATTACAATGTATGGATCATCTCCTTTGTGCTTTCATGACAATATTTCTCACTTTTCCTCTGCAAAATCAGGATTGAACTTATGGAGTTTTTGATATCAGATTATGTGAGGATCTGGATAAGTAATGAATTTTTTGACACAAGTAAGTGATTTCAATATCATTAACTAACTAGATGTTAGATCACATATTGTTTATCCATTTTGATGATAGATCAACTATTTTGATTGAATGTTTTGGTATTTTCATGTCATTGTCATATTGTTACTTTCTTACCATTTTTGAATAATATCCCACAAATCCAATAGTTTAAACTAGATTGTAGCTAATTGAATGACTTTGAGAAGAGGTTGAAGGATGGCCACCGGATGTCCAGTGTAAGTCCTTAGCAACACAAGGTCCAGCATCCTGAAGAGCTGTTGATCATACTACCTTACTTGGATGTGCTCAGTAAGATGTTAATCCAATCTCATTACAAAAAATCAAACGGATAGTGTTTTTATGATCATGTGTGCATTTAAAAGAGCATTTTCCAGACAGGGACAGGAAGCTTTTGCTCAATAAGTTGCACCGCTGGTGTCATTTGACAATAAGATTGAGAATAATATGGAGAAAGTTTTGACTGAATGAATTTCTCGAGTAATTTTACACTTGGCTAGTGGTATTTATAACCCAATTAAGACCAAACACATTTGATATTTACAAGAGAAATAATGATAGAACTATTTCTTATGAGCTCGACTCTTTGTATTCCAAGCTTGACTCTGTTGTTAGCAAAGATACAATTACACTTGTAATTATAACTCAATTAAGACCAAACACATTTGATATTTACAAGAGAAATAATGATAGAACTATTTCTTATGAGCTTGACTCTTTGTATTCCAAGCTTGACTCTGTTGTTAGCTAAGTTACAATTACGCTTGTAATTCCTATAAGTTTATCATTTCCAACACTCTCCCTGGGGTGTGTAAGCGATATGCTCCAAGTATAAATAGGATGAGGGTTTCAAGAGGACTTGATGCCTTTGCAAAGAGCTACAGGCAAATCATAATTAGGCAGGTCCATAGCAGGAGAGGATGTTGAAGGAGGACATGTTTCAAGTGACTCAACTGCCTTCATCCAGGGTATAGAAGTTTGTGACCGTCTCTGATATGTGATGATAGGCATAGATGCTGTCTGGTGACCCTTTTGGACTAAATCATTCATTTTTATCTCTTCTTCATTTAATTCAATTCAGTTTGCCTTATGTTATGTTATTCCTTGGAAGCTTGTATCATGTTTCTTTTATACAGAGCTTTTAAAAGAATATTCTACGTTATTCTAATCTGGAGAAATGTTTTTAGCAAATATTTGCACCACCTGATTAACATAGGGTTCATATTTTTGGAAGTCATAATCATAGCGCTTATGCAGAGCTTCTTGAAGAGTGGGTGAGATCAGTTCTACAAGCACGCGAGACTTCAGAACTCATCGAGTCTCGGATTGGGCTTTACACACTCTATATGGAACGTGTCATTGGAGAACTCGGAAAGATACTCTCTCCTCTTGCCAGACAAGGGAGGCTTGACTTAAACATCCTATCTGACATATTATGCTGATGGAAAGTTCTACCATCTGAGAGCTTAATAGTGGTGACGATATACTAGAAATATTAAACATGTACATTTTCACTTGGATTTTGGTATCCTCTGGTACTGGATGCTAGTCCAGAAAGAATGAAGGAATAAGTGCTCAGAACTACTTAAGATTTTTTTGTTTACAATGTTCCATATTGTCTTTTCATTCCGTTTTCAACCGTCACAGGCCAGCACTTCCACTGAGTAGGAATTTGGTTTAGAAAAACCTCCTCCCGCTAGATTTTCAATTGTATTTGGATGTTTTTTGTGAAGGCAACGTTTGCGCCCTGCTGTTGTTGATCCTTATTGGTGATATGACGGACTGATAACAGGACTGCCATTCTGTGTAGCCGGCTCCTTTTCAGGTTTTGATACAACTTTAGTGGTCTCCCACGGCACAGGCCTCACATCAGCCAGTGCAAACTTCAACACGGAATAAATTGGTAACTGTTTCATGCTTTATCTATATAACTTGATTTTTGAACACCCGTAATAGAAAGTTTCAGGCAGATGTTTTACTTGCAGTTGGCACCAAATTCCTGGTCCTGCATAGGGACCTTCCTTTTGAATGGCGCCAGTAACTTTACATCAGCCTTAATTGTTACTGAATAAATCTTATCTTGGATGGCATCATTAATATCCTGGATGGCACTCTACTCCTTGTTAATTATTCTCTGGTTTCATCATCTGCTAACCATTCTCCTGTTTTCTTGTGCGCACACCTTAGATGTTTGCTTTTTGAACATTTCACATCCTACTTGGACGCTTCCATTCCCATTTCTCACAATTTGCAGCATTCTTTCCTCATGTTGAATGCAGGCGATGGGCCACCACCACTCGTTTCGTCCAAGCGGTAAGAAGGGCTGAAGGGGATCCTCCTGCAGTACGCTCAAGCAATGTCGGCAAGGTCAGGCTTCTTGGCTTTATGATGTAAAACGTTATCATAATGCATGATGCATCTACGGGTCATTATATTACAACAGGACGTGTATATATTTTTTGCATAGTTCCAGATAAGGATGAGAAGAAACTAAGCCAAAACCAACTATTCCAATAAGCCAAATCCAACCGCCTGAAAGAAAATTGAACAAATCCGATTTGGGTAGTTTGTATTTTTCTAAGATATATATATATATATATATATATATGAGTTTTAAATTTATTAAAATAAAAAATAACTTAAATGATAAACAGTAGGTGATTTGTCTCTCTCGAAGATATCTGCTCACGTCAGAGCATACTACTTATGGGAGGAGGAAGGTGCTCTAGCTTTTTTTAAAATTATTATTTTTTTAATGCCAAAATGACTAGAGGAATTTGAATCGAACTAATTTTTTTGGGTTTGGTTCAATTCGATGTATGCGACTAATTGAATCGGAAAGGGGTCTTTTATTTGATTTTTACCAAAAGTAGCCCTGGGTTTTCCCACTTGTACCAGCTGAAGCCCCTGTCGTTTAGCTTTGTTTTTAGAATGATAAAAGTGCCTTTGGCCGCAGGAAATTTTTATCCTGATAGTTTTTCTTATTATAAAATAATTAAAAATCTCTCCAAAATGAAATGTTTCTCCATAAGCACTATTTGATTTTGATAGAATTTACTTTTTGCAATGAATATTTCTTAAATTGTAATATTAAAAGGCAATTTTGTTCTTTTAAAAATGAATACACAAGGGGCCTTCTTATGTTAATAATTGAAGATAGGGGCCTATTGAATAAAAAAATGAAAGAGAAAAAATGCTTTAGGTATCTGAACATATGTCTCTTCTTGATTGGTGTATGATGTCATTCAATATATTTGTGCTCGAGCTAAACATATTGTGCCCAAGTAGGCGGCTGCCACGTAATCGTTTTGGTTGGACAATGAATGACCCGAGAAATCTAATCCTTTCCCGAGTGTTACTAGAATCTTATAATGTCTTCACTACTGCTTGGAAGATGGATTTATGTGATGCGGTGTTAACCATGGCATCTCTGCACTGCCCAAGCATGCTACAGGACCAAGCTGTACTGTAGTGTTTGCTTTCATGCTTGCTGCCACACGGATGCTCTACCGTGAGCAAATGTTAAGGCTGAAATTTTGCCAACCCATGTGCAAACCAGTAGCCATATCTTATCCAAACGTGCTAGCAGACAAGTAATTGCTTTTACTTTCCTTCCTTCAGTTTTGTGGTCACAATTGAGCAATGCAGCTCTCTATCTTACCGTGATGAATATACTATGCTGAGCAAACTTTATTTTTTTTAAAAAAAAAAAGCTGATGAACTATAATTTTCAGTTCCTATTACGCATCATATCCAACTATTCTTGCCACTGTCTAAAATTTCTTCCACATCCAGGTCCGGCCCTCCACCGGCCTTTTTGACTCCCCTTCAAAGAAGAAGTTGATTCTTGATGCGCTGAAGAAGCTACCTCTGCCCTCTAATGACAATTCAATGCAAACCGGCATCATCCCTGAGCTTTATTCTTCCTCACCATTTAGTAAGTTGATGTATTCTTTTCTGATTGCGAGTGTTGGGTGCTTAGAATCCATGTCTGCTTTCGTCCAGGGTTGGCTCCACTTTTCACGAGCCCCTTTCTCCATTTCCAGCTAATCGTACTCGATTCACTCGATCTCCTCCCGCTTCCCTTTCCTATTTGATGGCTGGTGCATGTGTTGTTCTGGCAGGTAGCGTGGACCTAAGTTTGCCTTCAAAGCAGGAGCTGTTAAGGTTCCTTCAGCCTCCTCATCATCGCCCACATGTTCACTGCTTTCAGATCAACTCCTGGGATGAGGCCTACTCTTCTCTCCTCGCTTCTGCTGCTCACGATATTTCTCCTCCCCAGGTGGTGTGCAGCCGCTGGCGACAGCCCTGGCGAAGTAGATCGAGTCCAGGAGCTGCCAGAGCTCTTAGCTGATCATCCTCCTCGAGGTAAAACAGCCTCTATTTATCTCAGAAACAGTTTTAACCCAATTTGGCATTTCTAAATATCACTTGGTCCGTCTTGTATAGTCTTCAATGGATCATAATGTGTGAGAATGCTTGAACAACCTATTTATTTATTTATTCTCATCGATTAGCATAAGAAATTGATGAGAAACTGATCGCACTCGTTCTGAGAATTAGGTCGAAATGTGACCGCCGAGCCGAGCAGTGGAGGCACGTCAAGTTCAAGATGGGAGAAGCGGCAAGTATGGGAGAAGAAATACTCCAGGAAGAGTAGCTCCGGCGGCAAAGGAGGAGGAGGGAGGACCGCCGGCGCCGGCTCGCAGTCGATTCGGCAGCCGCGTAACACGAAGAGCAGCTCGCCCTCCATTCAACAGTCGCCCTCTTCTTCTCTCCTGCGATTTGTCATCCCCTGCCTTCTTCTGCTCTTCTTCGTTACTTCGACCTGAGCGCTGTTTGTGTCTTGCTCTATATATTTTATTCACGAAGTATATGATGAGATCTTCTTGCAAGGGGCGTGACGTTGTGAAGGCAGAATGGAGTTATTTATTGGAAGAATTATGCAAATTTGATAAATAAGTAAATGACGGTCGGCATTTATCTCTATCTATAAATCCTCTCATGGTTTTAATTTCTTGGTCCGGATATGCTGCACATATCCATCTCTGTGTCCCCCAAGTCCTTGGGATAGCAATAATTGTCTTGCCATTTAGGGAAAAAAAACTCAATCATGAGAAGTATTAAATTATAGAAACCAAAATAAAATAATTATGCACTTTCTTAATTAATTAGTGTATTTAGTTAGACACAGTCACAATTAATCTAGAAATCGCATGTTTAAGATCTATTATTATTATTATTGTTAGTACTTCTAGTAAAATCTTAATCTTATTATTTAAACTATCATGAAAAGAGTTATCCTATTATGCACAATATATATCTATTTACTTATTTATTTATATGTTGAAAAGTTTTTTTTATAATTTAAAGTTGTAACAATTAATATAATTATATCATGAGAAATCACTAGCTTTTATAAGCAGCATCATATTTATATCTGATGTGATTTTCTTTGTTTTACCATGGTAATTTTTATTTAATTCTAAATAATATAGAACAGTATCTCCATTCCAACCTGAATATTTGGCAGAATCTATTTCAATTATACAGAATAAGACTTTATTTTTCGTTGAAGCATATTTTTTAATATAATATAAAAAAATAGTTGGAAAAGAGGATTTATCTAATATTATCTCATACCAACCATATCCTTAAATTAAAACAACATGATATTTAGATAATACTCCTGCATTTATCCTAATTTTACGCTTATAATTCAATTATGTAGCTCACTTTTTTAAAATTAAATTTTTTTTATTAGTTATTAAATAAATTCTACACATATTTGGCAAAAGAATCATAAGAGAATATAAATTTTCAAATCCATGATGTTTAGTATGACCACTTAAAAGATGCTTATATTTCTTTGTTAAAAGATATAACAACTTAGCTTATGTTATGGGTTTATTGAGGATGGCCGCGAATTTTTAAAGCCATGGATATGATTGGGTGAATATATAATTAGGGTAACAATTATCCTTATATAATAACAGTGATGATGATGCCTGCCCGCAAACCGCCTGCTTTACTTTTCCTCTCTCGCTAGCGCCCCTGCGAATCTGCAATCGATTCGATTTGGTAATGGTGAGTAATCGTCTCCGTTTTTGTTTGCGTCGATCGGTTTCAAAAAAGGGAAAAAAAAGGTTTTCTTTTGCATCGATTAGTTTCGTTCTGGAGTTGGATGGGTCTCTGGTTTTGGTTACTGGATGGTTTATGAGGGTAAGAGGGGGGGTTCTCCCATGTCCAACTTCTTCCCTTAGTTTATCTGGGAAAATTCCATCGAAGCAAAAGGAAACAACATTGTCGTCGTAAAAGGATGTGTGGCAGGTTTGATCATGCTTTCGACGAATCTGTCGCCCAATTCCAGTTAATACCTAAAGCCCTAGTCTCGTTGGTTCGGCCAAAGGAGTTTTTGACGTATTTGCCGTTGCTACCAGTGAAGATGACTTGGAAATTTTTTCCTAGCCTAGCTTCTATTAAAGGCTATTGAGGTTCGATTGAGCTTTGCTTGTTAGCTGTGCTGATAGCCAAAATAGGATGCTAAGCTCAAGTGGCAGAGAAAAAAAAATATTATTATTGTGGTGCCCCAATTTAGTGTAATTGGACTCAAATTGTACTGTGTTAGGATTCGACTAGTATTTAGTTAGAATTGTGGTCTGACCAATTCGGTTTGATCAGTATATATGGGACATAATCCACCTTCATGTCATGAATACTCCGCTTCAGTATGAAAGTGTGACATTTGATTTACTAGGTTTGCATTAGGTTAAAAAATGTGGATGTTTTTTGATCTGGGAAGGAAGAAAATGAAAACTACCAATCACATTATGGTTTCTAAGATTGGTTAGCTGATTTGGACTAAATTCCTTCTTATATATTTTATATGATGGACTACAACACTGACGGACTATCTAGCCAGAGAAACTCCTTTCAGGGCAGCATAGTCACTTGATTGCAAATATCACGGACAACTTCAATTGTTTTCACTCTTTAGCTTAAACCTATTCGATAATGCTGCTGATTAGAAGCTGAAATATATTAGATATTTTTTCTCTTCAGTATTAGAGTGATTCTGTAGCATGCAAATTCTTGGTGAAGTTGTATTTTCCATTATGAAAAAGCCTCTGGCCTACTCCACTCCTTATGGAATCAGTATTCAAGATTTTGTAGTGGGCCAGAGAAATTATAACTGTTGATGTCCTTAGGGTAGATTTGTTACATTTTGCTTTTGGAATAATATTCTTGTGTCTCTTTGCAAGATTATGTATTGAAAAAATCGACCTATTCATGTGTATTTTTTACCTGTATGGATTGAAAGATGCTACCTTGTGGCATTTATTGTGCTGATACATTCCTTGGGCTATCATATGTGATGATACTATTGGGTTACATATTTCCTGGTGGACCAAATCACTATTAAAAATTATCTAGAGTTTGCCACTCGTACACCTGAAAAGGCTTGTTTGTATGTAGTAATAAATTAATCACCCCAGAAAAAGCTGTGGTGCATTGCCTCACATACACCTGACAGTTATGTTGTATCTCTGTCAACTCTTATATGCATTGCATGCTTATTGAGTCTTATGGTGATCAAAGTATGAGAGATGGCATCATCTCTGAAATTGTTTGAGGAGATTCAAGCTAATATAATGTTTTGATGATATGCAATTTTCAATCCTAAGTATGTTCAGTTTTATTTTTGTTCATTTTGTTCAATATGTGTAATGCTATCATAGTAAGTGTGCATATTGAGCTGGATGATCTTAAGGCTCCGATTGCAAACTGCCTGAGATGTCTGAGCTAAGTGTCATTTTTCTTTTCATAGTCAAATGCCAGATCAACTTGGTTGAACCTGTTTTGATTTCAGACTTTGCTCCTGATTGTGCCAATTTAGGATATTTTGAGTTTAGATATTGGTAGGATCACATATCTCAACTTACTATCGAGGGTTCTTAATTTTCATGTTTCAGGTATTGTTACTCCATATAGTTTACTATGTTTGGCCTTCAATGAAGATGTTCAAATATTTACCTGGTTTTTTGATTGCCAAATTTGCAGGCAAACAGACACACCATCATTTTGATGCAGTCATCTCCAAACAGGGCAACTAGAACATTCATGGACTATGATTCTATTAGCCAAGCTATGGATGGTATCAAATTTTCTATGCTTTCATGTTAAGACTTATCTTTGACATTATATTTGAAGGACATTTTCATTCCTAGGTAATAATTTTTTGTGTAACTGTTGGTTATTCTATCTGCGTTCATTTGTACTGGGATAGTCAATTCAATTGTTAAATTTGGTCATGGACTTGTAATGACGCCTCTAAGAATTTCATGCGATTGACTATTATAGATACGGATGCTTTATGTAGGAAAAAAAATTTATATGTAGATGTAATTCGAACAAGGAATTAATTTATTTAATTGCTACCCACCACGAATAACGTGCATGCATTTCATTTATATTTATATAATGAAGCGGTCTAGTCTAAGCTATTCCTTGATATATTTAAACTGCCACCACCCATGCCAGATTTCTTGGTTCCTTCCAAGATTTATTAGTACACTGTAGAGGTTTTATTCCTATCCTCTTTATGCCAACATTGGTTGTGCAGACTTCCTGTCTTCTATGTTGAATTGATCCAGCTCCTGGACAGCCCGATTTAGTTGTTGGATTGTGGTGCATTTATACGAAGTCTTTAGTCTTCTCAGGTTATTTGTGGAGTTTTTGGTGGATTCGATTGCAAACTTGCAAACCTTCCATCCAAATCAGATATTGGTTGATAACCTGGTGCATTTGTGAAGTCAAATTCTTGAAGACGCAGCTTAGTTGCCTCACCCACCCATCTATAAGGGTCAGAAGCTGCTCATTTGTGTTTCAAATATACCAGAATATATTTGTCAAGCTTTTATGCCAACTGATTAAATCAATACAACTAAGGACATTTTCTAAAGTTATTCTTCTTTTTAATATCTCGGAAGGTGGATGGAACAAAATGAATAACTTTATGATATGATTACCTTGAATGTGTTATAGTTTTATTGTTGATGGCCTTTTTTTCTATTGTTCAGAGTTCTCTCTATATAATTGGCTAACGCTAGCATTTACAGGGATATGTGGCTTGTACGAGAGAAAACTCAAGGAAATAAATCCAACTGTCCAAAACATCACATATGATATTGCCGATCTTTATAATTTTATTGATGGCCTGGCAGATCTCAGCGCTTTGATGTATGTACCCTTTCTACCTTGATGCATTTATCTGCACATTACCATATATATATCTAGCATCTTACTAGATTAATGTAAATGTTCTCCTCATGCTTGCAGCTTAGATCACTCGATTCAGGCTTATCTACCATATGACCGCGTGTGGATCAAGAGTAGGATATTTCATCACCTCAAGAAGTTGGCTTCACATTGATTCCCAGCAATGCAGGAAAATCGCAAAATGACAAATATAAGAAACATTTCTCACTTTGTCCTTAAAGAGCTTGTGAAAAAGAAAAAGAAAAGAGGTGTGTATTCTGTAACAACGCAAGATCTAAAGACCTGAGCATTTTGTTCTTCTGCTTGATGCTGTTTGCGAGTGAAACTTCTTTTTGTGCCTGCGATGCTTTGTTATCGATGAAGATAAGTTTCGCAGATTTATACGATCATATATACATTACATTGAGTGAGGTTATTGATTTAGAAATATATCATGTCGGAATTGAAACAAGATTAACAGCAATATATATACGCCATATTTTTTTAAATTAATAATTTCATCCAATCCCAACAAAATGCTAGAAGGGTGAAGAATAGGAATTACTTCTTAGCTTTTATTTCATGAATTTTCTTTTACAATTTTTTTACTTTTTATCGATGAGAAGAAATAGTTCTTAACTTGTTAAAAAAGATTCTTTAATAATATTCTTAACCTCGTTACAATAATAACCTCAAATGCTTAATTCTTATTGATAATTATATACACATTACACGTTATTTTTATAGATAATTACATATATATTTCATTATAATAACTCTTATATTACGAAATTTCTAAATTTAGAACAAAAATATAACAACTCTCATGATAAAATATTATATATAAAATTTATACTCATCTGATTAGAGTAATTAGGTTCTACGTGTATTTACTAAGTTTAAAAAAATTATAAATATTCATAAATTGAAAATATCATGACTTGGATGGCTTGGACAAGCACACAATATTAGCCTTATGACAAAACATTATGATTATTATGAATTGGATGACTTAGATAATTACACATCATTGATCTTATCACAACATATTATAATTGTTATGGCTTGAATGATTTGGACAAGCGTGTAGCATTGGTCTCATGACAAAATATCATAATTATCATGACTTAGATCATCATTATTATGACTTGATAAGCATACAGCGCACTGATCTCACAGTAAAACACATGATTAGCGAATTCCATGCAGATAGGTATATGCAAAAGTCAAAATCACTTCAATTATTTTTGTTTTGTCTTTTTTTTAAAACTTATATGACTGTGATTGGGTATTTATCTCCAAATTTTATACTATTTCTTTTATTTTACCATAAATTTTTAGATTTACTATAAGCATATGATTTAAGATAAAAAAAATAACTTACATATCTTACAACCTCGGTAAGCATATGATTTATGAAACTATGCCACAAGAGAGATAAATGCATGATAGTTCATAGTAATAGAGGACTTATAGTTAGGTAAAAAACTTTTATGACCACCGATATGAAAATAGAAAAAAAAAATTTCTTCAATGTTAGTGTTCATAGGTCTAAAGGAATTCTCAAGTACTTTCACTCAAATATTTAGAAATCCGTATCAAATCCTAATAAAATGATTGCTTACAAAGTATGAGCTTATATTATTAAGTAAAGAAATAATATGTTTAAGTGGTGAAAAATATTGAAAAAAAGTAAATACTAAGATAAATTAGAACACTTCAAATTGATAATGTTCTCAAGTTTTATAGAACTAAAAGTTAATAAATGAGAGGACTGCATCAAATTCCACCACAAAACCCTTTATATTCATTAATAAAATGATATAGCTAAATGGATGAATAAAACAATCATGAAGAAGATATATTATAAGTTATTAAATTTTGGACTCTCAAGTCTTGCTGGATAATTAGTCAATCACCATCTACAATGGTAAATCTACTAGTTATGATATAATTTTTTTTGTTCATCTTATGTACGAAGTCGATGATAGAAATGTTGTACTTAGATCAAAGTATTACATATTCCTTCTCCTAAGATATCCTACAAAGATAGCCTACAAAGATAGATGCACAAAAACTTATAATAATAAAAAAGAGTAAACTGTAGGATGAGATATTTAACAACATATTTGCTTTTATTGTTGACTAAATATTTTTCCTACCAAATTATATCACTTTAAACTTTGTATAATCAAATAAATAAATAATAATTATCTTGACATTCATACAATAATAGCTCACTCTAAAAATTTATTCTTCATATAGAGATAATCATATATCATCCAACTACAGTGATACAACACACAATATAATAGATATTTTTTAACAAGCATATATACTTATATTGCTTAAAATTCTTTTAGAATCTCAAGACGAGGACTTGCATAAATATTTAATGGATTAGCTTTAAAAAGACTCCATTTCTCTTCAGAAAAGTCTAAGCTAGTCTTGCCATGAGGAAGGTTCCAATCAAATGCTTGAATCATCCTACCCAATAACATATATGTCATTGAAGTCCCAACTAGACCACCGATGCATTGACGACGTCCCGTACTAAACGATATGAATTGAAGGTTTGGTTCAGCCAGCTCAACTGCATCTAGCTTATTCCGTAGGTGTCGTTCTGGTTGAAATTTCATTGCGTCATCCCAAACCTTTGGATTTCGACCGAAGCCAACACGACTAAGTAGTATCATAGTGCCCTTTGGGATGAAGTAGCCAGCCACGATAGTATTATCCATTGCAACATGAGGAACGTTGAATGGGGCCACTGGGTGGAGCCGAAGGGCCTCTCTAGCACATGCTCTCAGGTAAGGAAGTTGGGCAAAATCAGATGCTTGCACTAATCGATTTTTTCCAACCACTTGATCTAACTCATCTACAGCTTTTTGGAGGATACTAGGTTCACTTACCATGTGGGCCAATGCCCATTCCACTATATTTGATGGATTATCCACTGTGGTATAGATTAATTCCTGCAAAATAAATAAAAATATTAATTATAGTATTATTTAACTAATCAAAAAGGATATTTAATACATTTATACCTCTCTTTTTTTGCATAATTATTAAAAAATATTTAAAATTTTATTATTGTAAATTTTGCATGGAATTTGATTTCTGGAGCATACTAAACAAAATCTACAGGGAAGAAAACAAGAAGAAATACGATCTAGGCATTGTGTGGAGATGTCAAAAGCTTGCTCGTTTTCCTCGTATCTAATAGTCAACAGGGTTAAGTATAGATGTGCTTTGTTCACATTAATACGGAAGGCATGCAGAATATATGGCTGAAGGGTTACGTGTGTGTGTATAAATGCATGGCTGCGCTCTGATGAGTTTAAACTGATTAGCTAATGATGTCAAGTTTGAAAAGGTTGCATTATTTATGAGAAATTAATCATATGTCTGTGAGAATCTACCGCACACTGCGCTCTGATCTCCTCGCTGCTCAGCAATGGCCTTCCGGAGTCGTCTTTGAGGGACAGGAAGATATCAAGTATGTCCGCCACCTCCTCCTTCTCTCCAACATCGTCGCCGCCCTCTCCCCTCCACCTCCTCCACTTCTCCAGCCTACTGTCGATGATGGGGTCGTGATACTTGTATATCGATGCCGTGGCCCGCTTCACGATCCTCTCATGGCCGCCCAGATCTTGACACCTCAACCACGGTACGAAGTCCGACGGGCAGAAGGCGTAGAGACACGACAGCACTGCGATCCCCGCCTCCACATGCTCCACCTCCTCCTCTCCGGGCCCTCCGTGCTCGCCGCCCTCCCCGAAGTGCCTCACGCCGAAGAGCATCCTCCTTATCAAGTTCCCGCTGTAGTACCTGACCGCAAGCCTCACGTCGACGACGGCTCCGGCGTCGCTCAGGTTCCGCAGGTACCGGGTGAAGTGGTCGGCCTCCTCCGCCCGCAATGCGGACTCCTGCCGGAGTCTCGCCTCGTTGAGGACCTCCGACGCCAGGACCCGACGCATCTTCTTCCACTGTTCGCCCCACGGGCTGACGACGGCCGACAGGTAGCCGCGGCTGGAGTACTCGGTGGCCATGGTGAGGGGCCGGGACGCGAAGCTGGCGTCGTGCTTCTTCAGGAACTCCCGGCCGAGCTCGGGGGAGTTGACGACCACCACATGAACGCGTCCGAGGCGTACGCAGGTGATGTCATTCCCGTCGGCCACGGAGAGGACCCAGCGGAAGTGGGGCTTGTGGCGGAGCATGGTGAGGAGGCTGCCGACGACGGGCCACGGTGTCGGACCGGGAGGGAGACGGCCGCGGCGCTGGCTGAAGAGCGGGCGGAGAAGAAAGGAGAGGAAGGAGGTGGCGAGGATAAGGGCGAGCAGGGCAGGGAGGGGTTCCATGACCATTTTGCAGCGAGCTTGCTGGGTATATGTTTCACAATCGCAGATGCTGCGTGCATATTTATAGAAAGAACTTCCTACCTTTAGGGAAGAAAAAGAAGAGAAGCAGAAAAAGTTATCATACCTTATAACAACAAAAGTATATTATTGACTTAAAATTGAACTTATCAAACTTAAAGTTCCAATTAAATTTCTTTCAAAAAAATCCAATGGGCAGGATCAAAAAGTATAGTGCTCTGACTAGAATACCCTTCTTAGCCTAAAGGCGTGGCAGTAAGAGCTATTGATTTTTTTTTGAAAAGTTAATTTTTTTTGAAAAGAGTAAGAGCTATTGATTGTGTGAGAACATCGTAGAAGGTACTTATTTTATTCAATAATTAACCAAAAATGCACGGGGTATGTAATTACTAGAGGTGGAACGATTTATATAATTTTTATACAAAATATTTTTAAATGAAGTAGATATAAAATTCAATAAATACTTTTACTTTACGCAGCAAAACTAACGCTCGGATTCTTAGTTACCGCTACAGTAGTGCCTTTGCATCTACGACCTAATCCTAACATAGCAAAATGAAAAAAAAATCTAAAGTTATAAATAGTAAAAAAAAATGTGTACGATGGTTCGATGGTATTGAAACATTATAATACTCTTAGAATGAAAATTTCACTTTATTTAAAAAATAAATAGTTGAGGGCCTTACACGTACAGTAAAATAAATAAAAAGTTCAATTAAAACGTGCAGCAGCCACACGTCACACCGGAGACGTCCACCACGAATTACATCTTATCTATTTTGTTTTCTTAAACTTTCATAACCTAAATTATATGACTAGTCGAAGAATCACCGTCAATCATAACATAAATAATTGAGAATGGTTACACGATCATCATAGTTTGTGGATGGGTTAACTAACTTAGTCCATCAAATATCAATTTTTTTTTGCTACCAAATTAAATCACTTTAAACTTTATATAATCAAATAACTAATTTATAATTATCTTTACATCTATACAATAACAGCTCACTCTAAAAATTTATATATCATCCAATTATAGTAATTCCTACATCACACAATAAAAAACATCTTCAACATATATTCTATACCAAAGTACATATGGTCTAAGAAAGAAAGTAGATTTTATATTACTTCAAGAATTTTTAGAATCTAAGAATACACAGTGGTTTAGCTTTGAAAAGATTTTATTTCTTTTCAGAAATATCTACGGTGGTCTTGTCGTAAGGAAGGCTCTAATTAAATGTTTGAATCATCCTACCCAATAATATATATATAATTGAAGCTCCAATTAGACCAGCAATGCATTGACGACGTTCCGTACTAAACGATATGAATTGAAAGTTTGGTTCAACCAGCTCAACTTCATCTAGCTTATTCTTTAGGTGTCTATCTAGTTGAAATTTGATTGCATCATCCCAAACCTTTGGATTTGGACCAAGGCCAAAACGACTAAGTAGTACCATATTGTCGTAAGAGATGAAGTAGCCAGCCACAATAATATTATCTATTGCGACATGAGGAAGATTAAATGGGGCCACTAGGTGGAGTCAAATGGCCTCTCCAGCACATGCTCTCAAGTAAGGAAGTCGGATAAAATCAGATTCTTGCACTAGTCGATTTTTTCCAATCGCTTGATCTAATTCATCAACAACATTTTGTAGGATAATGGGTTCACTCATTATATTTTCCAACCACTATATTTGATGAATTATCAACGGTTGCATAGATTAATTCCTTATATAAAAAAAATCACAGCAAATATGATATCTCAAAAGTTTGCTAGTTTTGCTAGTATTTAATTATTGGCAGGGTTAAATGTTTTGTTCACATTAATATGGAAAGCATGCAAAACGTAAACTCAAGACCTCATGATCCTTTCGTATAGAGTTCAATTACTCTAACGGAAGGGATATATACTTTGTGTACATGCAGAACGTATAGCTGATGAGTACGTGTGTGTGTGTATAAATGCATAACTAAGTAATGATCATAATATGAGTAGATGAGTTTAAATTGATTAGCAAATAATGTCAAGTTTGAAAAGGTTGAATTATTTATGTGAAATTAATTATATGTTGAAGAGAATCTTACTGCGCATTGTGCTCTGATCTCCTCACTGCTCAGCAATGGCCTTCCAGAGTCGTCTTTGAGGGATAGGAAGATATCAAAGTATGTCCTCCACCTCCTCCTTCTCTCCATCATCGTCGAAGCCCTCTCCCCTCCACCTCCTCCACTTCTCCAGCCTCCTGTCGAAGATGGGATCATGATACTTGTATGTCGACGCCGTGGCCCGCTTCATGATCCTCTCATGGCCGCCCAGATCTAGACACCTCAACCACGGTACGAAGTCCGACGGGCAAAAGGCGTAGGCACACGACAGCACTGTGATCGCCGCCTCCACATGCTCCACCTCCTCCTCGTCGGGACCTCCGTGCTCGCCGCCCTCCCCGAAGTACCTTGCGCCGAAGAGCATCCTCCTTATCACGTTCCCGTTGTAGTACCTGGCCGCAAGCCTCACGTCGACGACGGCTCCGGTGATATGCACACGCCTGATGTCCTTATCATCCGACGTCGCTCAGGTTCCGCAGGTACCTGGTGAAGTGGTCGGCCTCCTCCGCCAGTAATGTGGACTCCTGCCGGAATCTCGCCGCGTTGAGGACCGCCGACGCAAGGACCCGACGCATCTTCTTCCACTGGTCTCCCCATGGGCTGACGACGGCCGACAGGTAGCCGCGACTGGAGCACTCGGTGGCCATGATGAGGGGTCGGGACGCGAAGCTAGCGTCGTGCTTCTTCAGGAACTCCCGGCCGAGCTCGAGGGAGTTGACGACCACCACATGAACGCGTCCGAGGCATACGCAGGTGATGTGTCACGCCCCGACCCAACCGTCGGCCACGTGGCAACCGCCGTATGAGCCCGACAGACCCATACAAGGCATCAAGTGATACATGCCATTCATATACATCGTTTATGCAGCGGAATATACAATTAAATTATCTAACTCAAAATTTCTAACACAGTCCCGATAAACCTACTACAATTCTAGGAAAAAGGCAACAATAAATAAATAAAAATATAAACCCGTCGACGGACTCATCTTCATCGAATAACTCGGGCAGTCATCTAATACACCTGCACACACGGGGAAAAGTGGTGTGCTCAGCCTTGCGGCCTAGTGCGAAATTACGGCTCTACCGAATAAAGAAATCAAAGGCTAGGAGGAGTATTCTAGGATGTCTTTGGTGGTTAATCATCATCTTTCATGCCATATAATTTAAACAATTCATATTGAGATAGACAGCATAAATAAATAAATAAATAAACAAAGGTGTACATGCCACTAGATGTCACCTAAGTTAAGCCTAGTGTCAACATCAACAGTCTGTCCCCATTTGATTTGTATAAATCAATTTATGGGAAGCAACAAACATCGTAAATACAATACCGATGTATAATTCACTAGATGTCACCTACGTGATATCTAGTGTCCACGTCAAACAGTCTGTCACCTACATCGTGACGAGACTTTAAGGTTTCATAAACTCGGGCTGCCAGCCTACGCTTAGTGACTACCCTAGCTAAGAGTATCAGTAAGCCCATCAGTGCCTTTCTATCTCTGTCTCTACCTATGCCCGCTGCACTGATGTTGGCAGAGAGGACGGATGACCCAGAGTCCCTCTCCTGTTGTTTCACTAGTCGCCAACCATGCCTCCCCTAGCGAAACCGTCGTGCCCTTACATCCTCCCCGGATACCGTAGGGGTCACGACACCCATGTAGTACTACACACTGCCCGTAGACAGGGTCACCTCTCTTAAATATCATCGGCCACGGCTAGCCGGAATAACCACCCTAGGATCCGGACTACTCATCCGATCGTCTGCAGACGTCAAGGGTGATAGCCGTGCGGTCTACGGATCCACTGTCCAAGGCGTCGCATGTGGAATCACCTTCCCAGTCCAATAGCCGTCAACGTATATCGAGATCGGCGCACATCCGCACGATGGGTTGTGGCCCTCGACTTCGTCGGTGCCAAGTCCATGGTAGGGTTCATCCTAGCTAACCATCTCAGGACTATCACGAGGCCGCCTACAACGACACTCGCGCGGGTGAAGGTTTCGGGTAAGGACTTGCTCCATATTTCCAGTCTAACATGACCATGGAGTGTGTACAGTCCCTTACCCTACCAGCTCCCAGTCATAAGCTATGCATAACGTCGGGAGTAGTGCTCCCAGTGCTCCGCTATGCATCAACCTCGGGAGTGGCGCCTAACGGGACGTCACCGTTTGACCACCGTCGGGACGCGGCGGTCAACCGGGGCATATGGAAAAAGGCCCCATTTTCTGTCTAAGTGGCGGTGACATCGCCAAAGGTTCTAACATGTCGTTATTTACTATCAATGTCTGCATGGTAGGTATGCTAGCATAACATAGAAACACAATGAAATAATATTTAACATGCTTCACATGATACAACGACATATTAGAAACTTAATAAGAAAATCATGGTATATCATGCATGTTAAGTAAATTAAACTAACATGCAAATCAAGTCAAATCTTATCAAGCATTATGTTTTAACATATTTAAGACATCCAAGAATTGTTCCTAAGAAAACCCCAGCGGGAATTTCCTAGCTTGAATAAATCCTACCATCGGAGAACCAACGCACCTGGGTTAGCGATCCGGTCTTCAGAATCAACCCGCGTAACAACGAATCACTCCGTCGAACTACTCGGATCACGTACCCGCGATAAATCCTAATTAACACAATTATTTAAAATCAAATTTAATTCCTTTTTCCCTATGGTAAATTAAATATTAATTTATCAATCTAACCTAATCATTCAGATACTAATTAACCAAATTTCCATTTTACAAATTAAATTAACTTAGTTAAGCTTAGATAAATTCTATCAAATTTATCCATTTAAACCCCTCATCTAGCCCAAGTCATCTCAGGGCCCAAATAACACTCATCAATATTTAATTAGATCAATTAAACATTAATTAGCCATTTTGAATCACCTAATCATACTCATGAAAAGTTAAATTATTTTTATTATTTTTATTATTTTATTATTATTTGACTGGTCAACGGTCAACAGTTGACCCGGTCAACCCGGTGAACACGGTGGATCCAGTCAACGCTGTTGACTCGGCCATCGCGGTGGACTCCCCAACGCTGTTGACCCGGCCAACGCGGTGGACCCGGTCAACGCTGTTGACCCGGCCAACGCGGTGGACCCAATCACTATTCGTTCGGCTTAATTTGAGTCTGACCCAAGCCTAGCCAGTTCGATTCGATCGAGTCAGCTCCAACTCATCTAAATCCAAGTCCGACTCAGGTTCAATTTAATTGATTCAGCTCACTTCAACTAACTCAACCCGAACCCAAACTTAACTCGAATTCAACCCAACTAACTCCAATCTGGTTCAACTCAACCCATTCACTAACTCTACTTAATTAAATCATTAATTTTTCTTAACTTAATTTATCTTGCTAAATCAATCCACTAAGCTTGATTAATTAACACTAAGCATGTTAAATTAATCTAAGCATTTTAACAACACTAATTTATCCTAAACATGTTTAATTTCAACTAACATGCTTAAAATAAATTACTAATCGTGATTAGGGAAAAGTAAAGCTACCTTAGCCGAAATCACTATTCATCGTCGGAAACACTATTCACCGCCGGAATAGTAGCACCGTCGCCGGAACCCTAGCCGCCACCTCGCCGGAGCTCGCGAAATCCGCGGCAAACTAGACGGCGAGCTCCGCAAGCCTACGCACGTGGGAACCGACGACTACCTGCGCAAAAAATCCGGCCATCAACACCAAAAACCCATCTTTTGGGTGGCGTCGCCGGCGAACTTTAGGGCAAGTTCGCCGGAGGGCGAAATCGCCCAATAACAGGGGAGAAACAAAGCCGTTTACCTCGCGATCGCACAGAGGAGTCGGAGAGGGATGGCTCGCCGGCGAGGGGAGTGGAACCGCAACTCCACTCCTCGCCGGGGGTGCTGCAAATTTGAGAGGACGGCGGCGACGAAATCGCCGCCTCCTGCGTCGGTGTTTTGGGAGGACGCGGGGCTCACGACTCGCGGAGGGACGAGCAGCTCAAGCCCCAACCGCTAGCAGTGGCGCGTCAGCGATCGGTGCTTGGGACGGTGGCAGACGCAGCCGGCGGATGGCTGCGAATGCGAAGGAAGACGCAGGGGAAGATGGGGTCGCACGCTGCCTCCTTCGGGCTCCCGTTTCTGCTACGAGGGACGATGCACAGCGGACGATGGTGAGCGGGCGACGAACGCTGACAAAGCGGAGCGGCACCGGCGCTGCTCTACTGCGGGCGAGGGAGGCGAACGACGAACGGTGGCTGCGGACAGTTGCTGCGGACGACGAACAGCTGCAGCCGCCGCGACGAGGACGATTTGCCGAGGATGAAGAGGGGAAATTGGCAGCGGAAAGGAAGGGATGGCAACCTCCGCCGAGTTCTCGTCACGACGGAGGGGAAATTGGCGGCGATCGCAAGCTGCGATCGGCGAGCAGCTGCCGACGATGGAAGGAGACAGCGTCTGCTCTGCTCGCGAGAAGGAGGATGCAGGAGAAGAAAAGGGGGCCGCGCGTCTGCAAGGAACCTCCGCCGAGCTCCCCTCGTCGTGGCGGAGAGGAATGGGCAGCGGTGAAGAGGCTGCGGACGGCGGACGTGAAGGGCGAGCGGCGACGATCTGCGGACGCTCTGCTGCGGTGGTCGCGAAACGAGGGGAGCTGTTGCCGAGCTCCCCTTTCTTCAGGGAGTGTGCGCCGGGGGTGGATGAAAGCAGGCCGCCATCAACGGACGGCGGGCAGCGGGCGATGGACGGCGACCTAAAAGGGCCGCCGGAGTGCTCTGCTGCGGGTAAGGGAGGCGCGCTCGGGACGGAGGAGGAAAGGCCGACCTCCGCCGAGCTCTTCCCGACGCGGAGGGAGACCATTGGCGAGCGGCGGCGCCGACGAGCTAGAGCAGCGCCGGCGCTGCTGCGGTTGCGCGGGAGCAGAAGAAGAAAACGAAGAAGGAGAAAGAGAAGAGGAAAAAGGGGAAGAAGGGAGGGGCGCCTCGCGAGTGGGAAGAGCCCGCGGCTCTTCTCGCTCGCGTCGACCCCTTCGGACCGGGTCGGACCGGTTCACTCGGACCGGCCAGCTGGCCGGTTCAGTTGAACCGGGCCGGAAATTTTTTTTTTTTTTTTTTTTTTTCCTAAAAATCTAATTTATTAAGGTGGGGGTTTACAAGTACTCCCCCCCTTAAAAATTTTTGGTCCCCCAAAAATAAACACCATCGGTGATCCCTTCCTCGAATCATGATTGATGATAATTGAATAGACTTTTTATATTTCCTTTAAAGCAGTAACCCCTCTCCAAGGTGGTACCACTTTAGTTATCATAAACTCATCGGTACTAAGATACGATGTCTGCAATATATGGTAGCTCATCTAAATGACCCACGTGACAACATAACATATATCATGATATAGTGATCCACTTTAGTTGTCACTACACTGTGGATCATTGTAGTCACATCTGGATTTTCATGAGCATCCATATTATTCAACAACAAGATGCGTATCCTAGTACGTGGTAGAAAGCAATTGCTTAGTAGAGTGTCAGACAATTGCTTAGTATGATAGTGGTCTACTAGAAGTATTGTCTGAATCTTAGATGAGTAGATCGAACTTCACCATAATAGATTGTTAAAATAAATCAAGATAATTATTCGTTGGTGAAGCGCTAACCCCAAAGGGGAGAAATACAAGTGGGCAGAAGTTGAAGATATGGCTTCAACTTTCTCCAGTAGATATACTAGGTAGTCTCTTTTTCACTAGCATACGGGCAACCTTTCGTGGTTCAGGTTGAATCAGGATCAGATATCTCTGAACTATAATATGGTCATAATGGAGTCACCTCCAGACAGAGGATAATATATAAAAAGATAGGAATGACCACTCATCAAAATGCCCACTAACTTGCTCCGCGTCAGTTTAAATTCCTTCAACCACTACTTTATGATGCAAGGACAGGTTCCACAACCTAAAGTGAGCACATGTTAATCTATAGATAGTTAAATCATAGTCGTAAAGAGGACATCAGTTCTCAATACGGAAATACTGGAAAAGTAGTAGTGGTTAAGGCTTTGATATTTAAATCTAAAGATTTGCACTCGAACCATAATGATATCTCTTTTTATCCAAATGCTCAAACTATGATAGTTTGTTCTATGTCGGATAGCAAGAACTTGATTGCATGGCCACCGAAATATATATAACAAAAATATAGGCCAAATGAAATCCGAAACTAAATTTTATAGTGCTAAATCACAACTGCACTGAGATTGACACTGTAGTGTTAGATCACATACGATGTAGAGATATTGTGCATACGATGATATTATTATGATAACGTGCAATTGAATTGATTGCTAGCACGAAGTAAGCTTTAGTCAAAGCTCAAAATGGAGTAAAAAGATTTCATCCAAGTTTGTAGATATGGAAATATCGTAGTTGTACCTAAGCTGCTATGTGCACTAGATACGAGCTGCAGAAGCAGTAACTGAGATAGACAATGTCAACAATACCTTCACCTACTAAGGATATCAACGGGTGCTAGAGGTGCCAAGAAAAACTGCAGCATCCAAAATTTAGAGGAGAAATCGAAAGAAGCACAGAAGCAAAGTTACCCCAAAATCTGCAGGTAGTCGCAATATGAGTTGCAGATATAAAAATGCTGCCAACTGCATTGACTCAATAAGACTGCAGAGAAAGATCGGGTATATATAATGATACTGATGAATGTATCGGAATCTGAGCTGCAAAAATACCAAGTAAAGAACTGAGCTAAACTGTGGGAGCTACCGAAATAAAATGAATAAAGAAATCTACCGACGATGAACATAATTGACTAAGGACATTTGATAAAGGAAGTAGCTCCGCAAAAAGAAATTGCAAACTGCAGAAAACAACTGGAGAAATAACTGCAAGGAAAATTGTAGAAATATTCGACAGAATTTGAAATCAGAAAGGCCACTAAGCAGAATTAAAAGAAGCAGATACAAGAAATCTGCTTGGCTAATAAGTCGGTCGTATATATAGGATATACGAATTAAGCGAAAATTGCTCAAGCTCCAAAAAGAAACTGATAGATGAAGGAAAATAGCAGGAAACAGCTGCATTGAATGCATAGAATGCTGGTACAAAGGAAGATGCACCCAGCTCAGCAAAAAGTAATATGACAGAGTGAACCGCTTGAAGTAGAGTAGAAAGCTTCATGTATAAAATCATGCAAGAGTGCAAGCGGTAAAGCTGAGCGGCAAAAATGAAGCCACAGAAATATAAAAAGTGAGCATCGAAGCTGCAGAAACTAAGAAGATGTAGAAAGTTGTAACATGCACAACTAGAAATGTCATGCAATATACGCCAGCTGAATTTGTGAAATGGAGTTGCAGATAGGGTGTAGAGCTGCAAAAAGAGTATATGTAGAAAGCTACAAATACTATACATAGAGTTGCAAGTGTTGGGGGTTGACACGAATATTATGATTGATGACGGTCAACTTTCAGATGCAACTTAAAAATCATGATGACGATCAAAAATGATCAACATATACACATAAGATTTATATATATATCAATAATTACTCAAATGAGAGTAATGTCCTAGATGATTTCAAATCATTTGATGCAGATTCATCCACAACCAAATTTATGAATCTGGAATGAAGTCCATCTAAGAGATCCGAGTAAGAGTCAAATTTAAACAAAATTAACTCATACGTAAGCCAGCTTAAAATATCGGTAGATCTTTCTTTAAGCTTGGTGATCTTACGTAGATAAATCTGATATAACTATATGGTCCAGATCTCATATGGACGATCAATATCAATAGTTTTCCAAGATCTAACTGGAATAATTAAATCAAAGATTTGTATGGAAAATTTTCCTGATCAAAATAAAGATGTAAAGTTGTGTATAATTGGAGATAATTTACCTGTATTTATATATCTCCAAACTGATCATGAATATAATCGAAGATTCAAGATTTCAACTTTCTAGAAATCATTTATACCCGATAGTCAATATGATCATAACATCAGATTTCACAATCTGATAAGATAATTATAACCCGTGATATAAGCAAAAGTTAAACGATATCACACGTGCTCAAATATCGTATAATAACACACGCGCTAACTCAGGTAGGAAGGTCCACAAAATGATATGATAATGCACAAATTGTTTAACTAGATTGTAACATATGAATCGATGATAAGACTCATAAATAATCTACAATTTAATAATCCTGATAGATCACCTGATACCTCAGCTATCTAGCATGAGAGTACAGATGTGGGAGTGCATCTGGTGCTTCTATGTCTACAAATCAAACTCAGAAGCACGTGCTCGAATCGGAGCGGATAAAATCGAATATTGATAGATTCATTCAAACTCAGTACTCCAACTAAGTCATGGGATACGAATAGTATGATACAGATATCGTATGAGATGTTTTGATATCAATACTCTTAAGATCAAAGTGATGTTAGCTACCTATATCGGTATAAGAGGTGATTGTGATGCACCCAATAAGGTAACCTTAATATGATCATGGATAAATTTACTTGATCATTTAGAAATGAAACTTGATCGTAGATCTGAGCCTATTGATCTGAGTTTCTATCTCTTCTCCAATGTAGTGGAGGTCGTAGCCATATATATTGTCCGGAGATTAATAAATTTATAATCTCATATATTAAGGCGATTAGCGGTCTAGGAAAGATTTATCCTAACGAAAATTACTATCGCCGGAGTAAAAACTCCTTACCAAGGAAATATACTACTATATTTCCGACTCGCACTTTATCCTATATCATATCGGGACTGTCGTCTTAATCCTTAAAACCTCAAACTTAACTTAATCTCCAAGGTTCTCCAAACCTAGGTTCTCTTATCACTTTAATAGCCAGGTCTTTAAAAACCTAAGCTCTGATACCACTTAAGTTGTCACGCCCCGACCCAACCGTCGGCCACGTGGCAACCGCCGTATGAGCCCGACAGACCCATACAAGGCATCAAGTGATACATGCCATTCATATACATCGTTTATGCAGCGGAATATACAATTAAATTATCTAACTCAAAATTTCTAACACAGTCCCGATAAACCTACTACAATTCTAGGAAAAAGGCAACAATAAATAAATAAAAATATAAACCCGTCGACGGACTCATCTTCATCGAATAACTCGGGCAGTCATCTAATACACCTGCACACACGGGGAAAAGTGGTGTGCTCAGCCTTGCGGCCTAGTGCGAAATTACGGCTCTACCGAATAAAGAAATCAAAGGCTAGGAGGAGTATTCTAGGATGTCTTTGGTGGTTAATCATCATCTTTCATGCCATATAATTTAAACAATTCATATTGAGATAGACAGCATAAATAAATAAATAAATAAACAAAGGTGTACATGCCACTAGATGTCACCTAAGTTAAGCCTAGTGTCAACATCAACAGTCTGTCCCCATTTGATTTGTATAAATCAATTTATGGGAAGCAACAAACATCGTAAATACAATACCGATGTATAATTCACTAGATGTCACCTACGTGATATCTAGTGTCCACGTCAAACAGTCTGTCACCTACATCGTGACGAGACTTTAAGGTTTCATAAACTCGGGCTGCCAGCCTACGCTTAGTGACTACCCTAGCTAAGAGTATCAGTAAGCCCATCAGTGCCTTTCTATCTCTGTCTCTACCTATGCCCGCTGCACTGATGTTGGCAGAGAGGACGGATGACCCAGAGTCCCTCTCCTGTTGTTTCACTAGTCGCCAACCATGCCTCCCCTAGCGAAACCGTCGTGCCCTTACATCCTCCCCGGATACCGTAGGGGTCACGACACCCATGTAGTACTACACACTGCCCGTAGACAGGGTCACCTCTCTTAAATATCATCGGCCACGGCTAGCCGGAATAACCACCCTAGGATCCGGACTACTCATCCGATCGTCTGCAGACGTCAAGGGTGATAGCCGTGCGGTCTACGGATCCACTGTCCAAGGCGTCGCATGTGGAATCACCTTCCCAGTCCAATAGCCGTCAACGTATATCGAGATCGGCGCACATCCGCACGATGGGTTGTGGCCCTCGACTTCGTCGGTGCCAAGTCCATGGTAGGGTTCATCCTAGCTAACCATCTCAGGACTATCACGAGGCCGCCTACAACGACACTCGCGCGGGTGAAGGTTTCGGGTAAGGACTTGCTCCATATTTCCAGTCTAACATGACCATGGAGTGTGTACAGTCCCTTACCCTACCAGCTCCCAGTCATAAGCTATGCATAACGTCGGGAGTAGTGCTCCCAGTGCTCCGCTATGCATCAACCTCGGGAGTGGCGCCTAACGGGACGTCACCGTTTGACCACCGTCGGGACGCGGCGGTCAACCGGGGCATATGGAAAAAGGCCCCATTTTCTGTCTAAGTGGCGGTGACATCGCCAAAGGTTCTAACATGTCGTTATTTACTATCAATGTCTGCATGGTAGGTATGCTAGCATAACATAGAAACACAATGAAATAATATTTAACATGCTTCACATGATACAACGACATATTAGAAACTTAATAAGAAAATCATGGTATATCATGCATGTTAAGTAAATTAAACTAACATGCAAATCAAGTCAAATCTTATCAAGCATTATGTTTTAACATATTTAAGACATCCAAGAATTGTTCCTAAGAAAACCCCAGCGGGAATTTCCTAGCTTGAATAAATCCTACCATCGGAGAACCAACGCACCTGGGTTAGCGATCCGGTCTTCAGAATCAACCCGCGTAACAACGAATCACTCCGTCGAACTACTCGGATCACGTACCCGCGATAAATCCTAATTAACACAATTATTTAAAATCAAATTTAATTCCTTTTTCCCTATGGTAAATTAAATATTAATTTATCAATCTAACCTAATCATTCAGATACTAATTAACCAAATTTCCATTTTACAAATTAAATTAACTTAGTTAAGCTTAGATAAATTCTATCAAATTTATCCATTTAAACCCCTCATCTAGCCCAAGTCATCTCAGGGCCCAAATAACACTCATCAATATTTAATTAGATCAATTAAACATTAATTAGCCATTTTGAATCACCTAATCATACTCATGAAAAGTTAAATTATTTTTATTATTTTTATTATTTTATTATTATTTGACTGGTCAACGGTCAACAGTTGACCCGGTCAACCCGGTGAACACGGTGGATCCAGTCAACGCTGTTGACTCGGCCATCGCGGTGGACTCCCCAACGCTGTTGACCCGGCCAACGCGGTGGACCCGGTCAACGCTGTTGACCCGGCCAACGCGGTGGACCCAATCACTATTCGTTCGGCTTAATTTGAGTCTGACCCAAGCCTAGCCAGTTCGATTCGATCGAGTCAGCTCCAACTCATCTAAATCCAAGTCCGACTCAGGTTCAATTTAATTGATTCAGCTCACTTCAACTAACTCAACCCGAACCCAAACTTAACTCGAATTCAACCCAACTAACTCCAATCTGGTTCAACTCAACCCATTCACTAACTCTACTTAATTAAATCATTAATTTTTCTTAACTTAATTTATCTTGCTAAATCAATCCACTAAGCTTGATTAATTAACACTAAGCATGTTAAATTAATCTAAGCATTTTAACAACACTAATTTATCCTAAACATGTTTAATTTCAACTAACATGCTTAAAATAAATTACTAATCGTGATTAGGGAAAAGTAAAGCTACCTTAGCCGAAATCACTATTCATCGTCGGAAACACTATTCACCGCCGGAATAGTAGCACCGTCGCCGGAACCCTAGCCGCCACCTCGCCGGAGCTCGCGAAATCCGCGGCAAACTAGACGGCGAGCTCCGCAAGCCTACGCACGTGGGAACCGACGACTACCTGCGCAAAAAATCCGGCCATCAACACCAAAAACCCATCTTTTGGGTGGCGTCGCCGGCGAACTTTAGGGCAAGTTCGCCGGAGGGCGAAATCGCCCAATAACAGGGGAGAAACAAAGCCGTTTACCTCGCGATCGCACAGAGGAGTCGGAGAGGGATGGCTCGCCGGCGAGGGGAGTGGAACCGCAGCTCCACTCCTCGCCGGGGGTGCTGCAAATTTGAGAGGACGGCGGCGACGAAATCGCCGCCTCCTGCGTCGGTGTTTTGGGAGGACGCGGGGCTCACGACTCGCGGAGGGACGAGCAGCTCAAGCCCCAACCGCTAGCAGTGGCGCGTCAGCGATCGGTGCTTGGGACGGTGGCAGACGCAGCCGGCGGATGGCTGCGAATGCGAAGGAAGACGCAGGGGAAGATGGGGTCGCACGCTGCCTCCTTCGGGCTCCCGTTTCTGCTACGAGGGACGATGCACAGCGGACGATGGTGAGCGGGCGACGAACGCTGACAAAGCGGAGCGGCACCGGCGCTGCTCTACTGCGGGCGAGGGAGGCGAACGACGAACGGTGGCTGCGGACAGTTGCTGCGGACGACGAACAGCTGCAGCCGCCGCGACGAGGACGATTTGCCGAGGATGAAGAGGGGAAATTGGCAGCGGAAAGGAAGGGATGGCAACCTCCGCCGAGTTCTCGTCACGACGGAGGGGAAATTGGCGGCGATCGCAAGCTGCGATCGGCGAGCAGCTGCCGACGATGGAAGGAGACAGCGTCTGCTCTGCTCGCGAGAAGGAGGATGCAGGAGAAGAAAAGGGGGCCGCGCGTCTGCAAGGAACCTCCGCCGAGCTCCCCTCGTCGTGGCGGAGAGGAATGGGCAGCGGTGAAGAGGCTGCGGACGGCGGACGTGAAGGGCGAGCGGCGACGATCTGCGGACGCTCTGCTGCGGTGGTCGCGAAACGAGGGGAGCTGTTGCCGAGCTCCCCTTTCTTCAGGGAGTGTGCGCCGGGGGTGGATGAAAGCAGGCCGCCATCAACGGACGGCGGGCAGCGGGCGATGGACGGCGACCTAAAAGGGCCGCCGGAGTGCTCTGCTGCGGGTAAGGGAGGCGCGCTCGGGACGGAGGAGGAAAGGCCGACCTCCGCCGAGCTCTTCCCGACGCGGAGGGAGACCATTGGCGAGCGGCGGCGCCGACGAGCTAGAGCAGCGCCGGCGCTGCTGCGGTTGCGCGGGAGCAGAAGAAGAAAACGAAGAAGGAGAAAGAGAAGAGGAAAAAGGGGAAGAAGGGAGGGGCGCCTCGCGAGTGGGAAGAGCCCGCGGCTCTTCTCGCTCGCGTCGACCCCTTCGGACCGGGTCGGACCGGTTCACTCGGACCGGCCAGCTGGCCGGTTCAGTTGAACCGGGCCGGAAATTTTTTTTTTTTTTTTTTTTTTTCCTAAAAATCTAATTTATTAAGGTGGGGGTTTACATGATGTCCTTCCCGTCGGCCACGGAGAGGACCCAGCGGAAGTGGGGCTTGTGGTGGAGCATGGTGAGGAGGCTGCCGACGATGGGCCTGAAAACTATAAACAAAAATAAACTCACAGAGAAGAGACCGGAAGATCGAGGAGAAAGAAACTTTTTCTATATTTTTATAACCTCATATAAGATACAAACATTAAGCTGTTTATATAGGTATGAAGTATACTAAAAAAAACTAATTATATCTAACAAAAGATAATGCACGATAGCCAAGTGTCACTCCTATATCTCCACTACCAGCACATATTACTCCTCGATCATGTACTTTTTCAACCAAATAAAAAACTAATAAAATATAGCATTTAAAGTTTATTTAACAAAACTCTCCCATAAACTTAAATGCTTCTAACATCCACCATGCCGATCATATTCTTGCATTTGTCGAAAGATTCTCTTGACAGCGGTTTTGTGAAGATATCCGCAACTTGACCTTGACTCACCACATGCACCAACTCCACATTTCCTTCCTTCACATGATCTCAGATAAAATGAAAACGAACATCAATGTGTTTGCTTCTTTCATGGTTCACTGGGTTCTTTTCCAACTCAATTGCTGACTTGTTGTCAACTTGAATTGAGGTGACAGCAGTGGCTCCTCTATGTTTGCAAGCATAGTCGGAAACAATCAGATGGTCCGGGGAAGACGGAAGATGATCTCCGGCGTGGGGAGGAAGACTATGATGACAGCCGAACTGATGCGAGCGAGCGCCGGTCGAACGCTAGACAGGGCGAGCGTGGGCCGGACGAGAAAGGTACAGGCACATTGGAAATTTTATGATTAAAAAATAAGTCAACTTTCTGACATGGTGAGTTGACTGATTACTTTCAGAAAAAATGTTTTTGTTCAGTGGTTTTCAGAAATTATTATTTTAATTTAGTCAGCAAAACACTCGTGATATTTACTATTATTAAAATTTTAATATATAAATTAATTTTATTTATTTATATATTATTAGAAAAGTATCTTATTGATTTAAAATTTAACTTCTTAAACTCAAAATTCAAATTAAATTTAATTCAAAAAAAATCCAGTGGATCAAAAATTATGGTGCTCTGTCGAGAGTACCCTTCTTAGAGGCTAATTATAGGTACTGTTATGAAACAATATAAACTTAAAGAAATTTAAGAGATAATTACATTCATATACACCTTTATTTCTTTTGATTGAGCTTTGCTTGTTAGCTGCGGTGATGGCCAAAATAGGATGCTAAGCTCAAGTGGTAGAGAAAAAAAAAATTATTATTGTGGTGCTCCAATTTAGTGTAATTGGAATCAAATTATACTGTGTTAGGATTCGACTAGTATTTAGTTAGAATTGTGGTCTGACCAATTCGGTCTGATCAGTATATATGGGACTCAGTGTGTTTTGACGATATGCAATTTTCAATCCTAAGTATGTTCAGTTTTATTTTTATTCATTTTGTTCAATATAGGTAATGCTATCATAGTAAGTATGCTTATTTAGCTGGATGATCTTAAGGCTCCGATTGCAAACTGCCTGAGATGTCTGAGCTATGCGCCATTTTTCTTTTCATAGTCAAATGTTAGAACAACTTGGTTGAACCTGTTTTGGTTTCGGACTTTGCTCCTGATCATGCCGATTTAGGATATCTTGAAGTTTAGATATTGGTAGGATCACATATGTCAACTTACTATCGAGGCTTCTTAATTCTCATGTTTCAGATATTGTTATTCCAAATAGTTTACTATGCTTGGCCTTCAACGTAGATTTTTAAATATTTCCCCGATTTTGTGATTGCCAAATTTGCAGGCAAACAGGCACACTATCATTTTGATGCAGTCATCTCCAAGCAGGCTTAGAATTAATTTATTTATTTGCTACCGCCATGAATAACATGCATGCATTACATTTATATTTATAAAATGAAGCAGTCTAGTATAAGCTATTTCTTTATATATTTAAACTTCTACCACCCATGCCAGATTTCTTGGTTCCTTCCAAGATTTATTAGAAATAGGAATACACGATAGAGGTTTTATTCCTATCCTCTTTATGCCAACATTGGTTGTGCAGACTTCATGTCCTCTCTGTTGAGTTGATCCAGCTCCTGGACAACCCGATTTAGTTGTTGGATTGTGGTGCATATGTATGAAGTCTTGAGTCTTCTCAGGTTATTGTGGAGTTTTTGGTGTATTCGATTGCAAACTTGCAAACCTTCCATCCAAATCAGATATTGGTTGATAACCTGGTGCATTTGTGAAGTCAAATTCTTGAAGACGCAGCTTAGTTGCCTCACCCACCCATCTATAAGAGTCAGAAACTGCTCATTTGTGTTTCAAATATACCAGAATATATTTGTCAAGCTTTTATGCCAACTGATTAAATCAATACAACTAAGGACATTTTCTAAAGTTATTCTTCTTTTTAATATCTCGGAAGGTGGATGGAACAAAATGAATAACTTTATGATATGATTACCTTGAATGTGTTAGTGTTTTATTGTTGATGGCCTTTTTGTCTATTGTTCAGAGTTCTCTCTATATAATTGGCTAACGCTAGCATTTACAGGGATATGTGGCTTGTACGAGAGAAAACTCAAGGAAATAAATCCAACTGTCCAAAACATCACATATGACATTGCCGATCTTTATAATTTTATTGATGGCCTGGCAGATCTCAGCGCTTTGATGTATGTATCCTTTCTACCTTGATGCATTTATGTGCAGAGGCATCCTCTGCACATTACCATATATGTATCTATCAGCTTACTAGATTAATGTAAATGCTCTCCTCATGCTTGCAGCTTAGATCACTCGATTCAGGCTTATCTACCATATGACCGCGTGTGGATAAAGAGTAGGATATTTCATCACCTCAAGAAGTTAGCTTCACATTGATTCCCAGCAATGCAGGAAAATCGCAAAATGACAAATATAAGAAATATTTCTCACTTTGTCCTTAAAGAGCTTGTGAAAAAGAAAAAGAAAAAGAAAAGAGGTGTGTATTCTGTAACAACGCAAGATCTAAAGACCTGAGCATTTTGTTCTTCTGCTTGATGCTGTTTGCGAGTGAAACTTCTTTTTGTGCCTGCGATGCTTTGTTATCATAGATATTTTCATATTTTTCATAGATAATTACATATATATTTCACTATAATAACTCTTATATTACGAAATTTCTAAATTTAGAACAAAAATATAACAACTCTCGTGATAAAATATTATACATAAAATTTATACTCATTTGATTAGAGTAATTAGGTTCTACGTGTATTTACTAAGTTTAAAAAAATTATAAATATTCATAAATTGAAAATATCATGACTTGGATGGCTTGGACAAGCACACAATATTAGCCTTATGACAAAACATTATGATTATTATGAATTGGATGACTTAGATAATTACACATCATTGATCTTATCACAACATATTATAATTGTTATGGCTTGAATGATTTGGACAAGCGTGTAGCATTGGTCTCATGACAAAATATCATAATTATCATGACTTAGATCATCATTATTATGACTTGATAAGCATACAGCGCACTGATCTCACAGTAAAACACATGATTAGCTAAGTCCATGCAGATAGGTATATGCAAAAGTCAAAATCACTTCAATTATTTTTGTTGTCTTTTTTTTTTTTTTAAACTTATATGACTGATTGGGTATTTATCTCCAAATTTTATACTAGATCTTTTATTTTACCATAAATTTTTAGATTTACTATAAGCATATGATTTAAGATAATAAAAAATAACTTACATATCTTACAACCTCCGTTACGTATGAAACTATGCCACAAGAGAGATAAATTCATAATAGTTCATAGTAATAGAGGACTTATAGGTAAGTAAAAAACTTTTATAACCACCGGTATGAAAATAGAAAAAAGAATTTTCTTCAATATTAGTGTTCATCAGTCAAAGGAATTCTCAAGTACTTTCACTAAAATATTTAGAAATCTGTATCAAATCCTAATAAAATGATTGCTTAAAAAGTATGAGCTTATGTTATTAAGTAAACAAATAATATGTTTAAGTGGTGAAAAATATTGAAAAAAAGTAAATACTAAGATAAATTAGAACACTTCAAATTGACAAATGTTCTCAAGTTTTATAGCACTAAAAGTTAATAAATGAGAGGACTGCATCAAATTCCACCACAAAACCCTTTATATTCATTAATAAAATGATATAGCTAAATGGATGAATAAAACAATTTTGGAGAAGATATATTATACGTTATTAAATTTTGGACTCTCAAGTCTTGCGGATAATTAGTCAATCACCATCTACAATGGTAAATCTACTAGTTATGATTTTTTTTTTTGTTCATCTTATGTACGAGTCGATGATAGAAATATTGTACTTAGATCAAAGTATTGCATATTCATTCTCCTAAGATATCCTACAAAGACAGCCTACAAAGATAGATGCACAAAAACTTATAAATAAAAAATAGTAAACTGTAGGATGAGATATTTATCAACATATTTGCTTTTATTGTTGACTAAATATTTTTCCTATCAAATTATATCGCTTTAAATTTTGTATAATCAAATAAATAAATAATAATTATATTGACATGCATACAATAATAGCTCCCTCTAAAAATTTATTCTTCATAGAGAGGTAATCATATATTATCAAACTACAATAATTCTTACAACTACTGTGACGTATGAAACTGTGCCACAAGAGAGATAAATGCATGATAGTTCGTAGTAATAGAGGACTTACAGGTAAGTAAAAAACTTTAATAACCACCGCTTGTATGAAGAATAGAAAAAAGAGTTTTCTTCAATGTTAGTGTTCATTAGTCCAAAGGAATTCTCAAGTACTTTACTCAAATCTTTAGAAATCTTTATCAAATCTTAATAAATGATTGCTTAAAAAGTATGAGCTTATATTATTAAGTAAATAAATAATATGTTTAAGTGGTGAAAAATATTGAAAAAAAGTAAATACGAATATAAATTAGAACACTTCAAATTGACAATGTTCTCAAGTTTTATAGCACTAAAGTTAATAAATGAGGAAGGCATTAAATTCCACCATATAATCCTTTATATTCATTAATAAAATGATATGGCTAAATGGATAAATAGAACAATCATGGAGAAGATATATTGTACGTTATTAAATTTTAGACTCTCAAGTCTTGCTCATCGTAATTCTACCAGTTATATTATAATTTTTGATTATTCATCTTATGTATGGGGTGATGATAGAAAGGTTGTACTTAGATTAAAGTATTGCATATTCCTTCTCCTAAGATATCCTACAAAAGTAGATACACAATAACTTATAAAGAAGAAAAAATAGTAAACCGTAGACTTTGTATAATTAAATAAATAAATAATAATTATCTTGACATTCATACAATAATAGCTCACTCTACAAATTTATTCTTTATAGAGAGATAATCATATATCATCCAACTACAGTAATACTTACAACACACAATATAATAGATATTTTTTAATAAGTATAGATACTTATATTGCTTAAAATTCTTTTAGAATTTCAAGGCGAGGACTTACATAAATATATAATGGATTAACTTTAAAAAGACTCCATTTCTCTTCAGAAAAGTCTAAGCTATTCTTGCCATGAGGAAGGCTCCAATCAAATGCTTGAATCATCCTACCCAATAGCATATATGTCATTGAAGTACCAACTAGACCACCAATGCATTGACGACGTCCCGTACTAAACGATATGAATTGAAGGTTTGGTTCAGCTAGCTCAACTGCATCTAGCTTATTCCTTAGGTGTCGTTCTGGTTGAAATTTCATTGCGTCATCCCAAACCTTTGGATTTCGACCGAAGCCAACACGACTAAGTAGTATCATAGTGCCCTTTGGAATGAAGTAGCCAGCCACGATAATATTATCCATTGCAACATGAGGAACATTGAATGGGGACACTGGGTGGAGCCGAAGGGCCTCTCTAGCACATGCTCTCAAGTAAGGAAGTTGGGCAAAATCAGATTCTTGCACTAGTCGATTTTTTCCAACCACTTGATCTAACTCATCTACAGCTTTTTGGAGGATACTGGGTTCGCTTACCATGTGAGTCAATGCCCATTCCACTATATTTGATGGATTATCCACCAAGACTAATTCCTGCAAAAATATTTTTTATATAAATAAAAAGATCAATTATGATATTTTTTAACCAATCAAAAAACATACTTAATACACATATACCATTATATTTATTTTTGCATAAGTATTTAAAAATTATTTTAAATTTTATTATTGTAAAATTTTGCATGGAATTTGGTTTCTGGAGCTGACTAAACTAAACAAAATCTACAGGGAAGAAAACTAGAAGAAATATGATCTAGGCGTTGTGGAGATGTCCTACAAGTGTCAAAAGCTTGCTTGTTTTTCTATTATTTAATCGTCAACAGGGTTAAGTATAGATGTGCTTTGTTCAAATTAATACGGAAGGCATGCAGAATATATAGCTGAAGGGTTACGTGCGTGTATATAAATGCATGGCTGTGAGAATCTTACCGCACACTGAGCTCTGATCTCCTCACTGCTCAGCAATGGCCTGCCGGAGTCGTCTTTGAGGGACAGGAAGATATCAAGCATGTCCGCCACCTCCTCCTTCTCCCCAACATCGTCGCCGCCTAATCCCCTCCACCTCCTCCACTTCTCCAGCCTCCTGTCGATGATGCGATCATGATACTTGTCTATCGATGCCATGGCCCGCTTCACGATCCTCTCATGGCCGCCCAGATCTAGACACCTCAACCATGGTACGAAGTCCGACGGGCAGAAGGCGTAGGAACACGACAGCACTGCGATCCCCGCCTCCACATGCTCCACCTCCTCCTCGCCGGGGCCTCCGTGCTCGCCGCCCTCCCCGAAGTGCCTCACGCCGAAGAGCATCCTCCTTATCACGTTCCCGCTGTAGTACCTGGCCGCAAGCCTCACGTCGACGACGGCTCCGGCGTCGCTCAGGTTCCGCAGGTACCTGGTGAAGTGGTCGGCCTCCTCCGCCCGCAATGTGGACTCCTGCCGGAATCTCGCCGCGTTGAGGACAGCCGACGCAAGGACCCGACGCATCTTCTTCCACTGGTCTCCCCACGGGCTGACGGCCACCGACAGGTAGCCGCGGCTGGTGTACTCGGTGGCCATGGTGAGGGGCCGGGATGCGATGCTGGCGTCGTGCTTCTTCAGGAACTCCCGGCCGAGCTCGGGGGAGTTGACGACCACCACATGAACGCGTCCGAGGCGTATGCAGGTGATGTCCTTCCCGTCGGCCACGGAGAGGACCCAGCGGAAGTGGGGCTTGTGGCGGAGCATGGTGAGGAGGCTGCCGACGACGGGCCACGGTGTCGGGCCTGGAGGCAGACGGCCGCGGCGCTGGCTGAAGAGTGGGCGGAGAAGAAAGGAGAGGAGGGAGGTGGCGAGGAGAAGGGCGAGCAGGGCAGGGAGGGGTTCCATGACCATTTTGCAGCGAGCTTGTTGGGTGTATTGCACAAATGTGCGTGCATATTCAAACCAAAATCTTCCTACCTTTAAGGAGGAGGAAGAAGAAAAAAAAGTAAACTAAATGTAATGGGAAGTCATCATTACCTAATCATACGTCATAACAACAGAAGTTATCTCCAAGAACGGGGGGTGGTGATACGACGGTGATATTTAGTATTATTATAAATTTAATATATAAATTAATTTTATTTATTTATATCTTATTAGAAAAGTATATTATTTTTTTAAAAATCAACTTATTAAACTTAAAATTCCAATTAAATTTCTTTCAAAAAATCCGACAGCCAGGATCAAAAAGTATAGTGCAATATAATGAAATGTCATCAATGCCGTGTCGTGTAATTATATATATAAAGATAGTTATCTCCAAATTATAAATATTTTCCAACTACTTGATTTAAATTCTCATGTGGGCCCATGATTGCATAGATGAATTCCTTTTATATAAATAAAAAATATTAATTATTGACCGAGAATTCAGGAGTAATTCAAACATAAAAAAAATCATATCCTTAGGGAAGGATGTATCAAGACATCAACAAACAAAGAAGCATAGCAAAAACTACAATAATTGAAGCATATATTCAAAACAGGAGAGTACATCTCAATTTTTTATGATTTACTTAAATAATTTAAGATGTAGAGATGAGTAAATTCTCGATTTTAGACGCTCTTTTCACTTGATCTAGTGTCGAAATTGGTTTTTCTCCTACAACTCAACCTCTGGTAGAAAGGTTCTAATAAAAAATAATAATTCACTGTTTTTATCCGTAGACAACTTTTGAAAGAAAGTACATAAAATGTACATTGCTTTAATTAGAATAATTAGATTATACGTGGGACGATCATTAAGTTTTTTGAAGAAAAAAAAGGTGTGGATAACAGGGCTAGAAATAAAGAACTCTGTTTTTTTGCTCTGCTTGATGCTGTAATTTCTCTTTGTACTTGCAATGCTTAATGCAACAATATATATTACATTGAATAAGGTTATTAATTTAGAAATATATCATGTCCGAATTGAAACAAGATTGACAGCAATATATATATACACCTCTAAAATAAAATGAATGATTGAGATTATGATTAATCGGGGCACCATGGCATGGCCCTACACGTATGACAAGAATAAAATGCTAAATAAACATAAAACGTACCGAAACAGCAGCCATACTTTTAAAGAAGTAGACAATGTTATTTGAAATGACGTAAATAATTAAATGTTAATAACCAGTATGATTTATTTATGAATTAAAGATGTAAATGATGTTATATTTATTGTTATACCGGTTGAAGAGATGAGATAAAGTAAATCGATCTGTGTCCTTTAAATCAGACGGAGCCGGTGGATGGATGTAAATAAAACACCTACTTAAAAATTCTCATATATTTCATCCAATCCCAACAAAATGCTAGAAAGGTGAAAAATAGGAAATTTATAAAGTCCCATTCACATGGGATCAAATTTTATTTCATGATTTTTTTTTTACAATTTTTTTAGTTTTTACCGACGAGAAGAAATATTTCTTAGCTAGTTAAAAAAAGTTTCTTTAATGATATTCTTAACATCATAACGTTAAATACTTATTTTTTGTTGATAATTATATTTGTATTGATAAGATTCTTCACGGAAGGTCGAATTCTATATAAACTAAGTTTTAAAAATTATATATAATATTCTATCCTGAGATGTTACGCGTGACAAATATCAAAGATTTGGATAAGCATGTAGTGACTTAGCTGCTCTTAGCTTTGATCCAATGACTTGGTCTTATCTATAGCTTTTTCAAACCTTGGTTAAGCATGGAGTAACTTAATTTTAATGCAACCACTTGGGATAGTGACTTACCCTTAATCTAACCACTTGGTATGAGCATACAGTGGCTTAGCCTTAATCTAACTATTTGTCCCGCTTATCAATAACTTAATAAGTAACCTTAGTCCAACCACTTGGTCTAATTTTGTAGCTCATCGTACGGGGCTCTTCGTGACGAAAACTCCTCCAATTCAGTCAGATTCTTATAGTAGCTTATATTTTCCTACACTTGGTTTAAGGGGTGTGATTTTCTGACAAGTTATGATTTAATTAAGGGTGTGATTATCATGATTTAATTAGAGGTGTGTCAAATAAGGTAGTGCCACGCAGTCCTATTAAATCATGTAATTTTTTTAGAGACGTCGTGATTTAACTGGGAGTGTATGAGGGTTTGAGGGAGTGTATGAAATATGATGGTGTGTTAGCCGGATACTACAACTTTGTCAAGCTTAAAGAGCAGGTGATACATGAGTTAGAGTGTATTGTCAAATGCAAACGAAAACAAAAACCTCTAATTATTAGCACAAAAATATAGAAGGCACAAAGATTAAAAAAATATATAGAGATAATTATATTCATGCCCTCTTATATTTCTTTTTAATTTTACTTAGACCTCCCCTGGCACTTATACCCCTTAACAACTATTCAACTTACTGATGAAATAATATTTAATGTCATATCATTACTTATTAAGTGTCATCGATGATGACAATTTGATAGCTAACGAGCTAGCACAAGTTGGATTATTTTAAAAAAAAATTATTGTGGTACGAATGCCACGCCAATTATAACAACAAGTGATAACCTGTGATAGTATTCCTTTAGGCTAAATATCATGTCTCTCTTCTATTCAATCAATAGTCTACTAACTTATATAGTTTGATTGATGCCAATCATATGTATGTAAAGTGATAATTATAAATCATCCAACTATATTAATTCCTACGACACGCATATTAATATATGTTTTTTACCTATCTTCTAAATCGGCTTAAATATAGTCCAAGAAAGAAAGTAAAATTTATATTGCTTAAATTTTTTTCTAAAATCTCTGTACAAGGACCTATACAAATATGTGGTGGTTTAGCTTTAAAAAGACTTTTTCTTCAAAAAGGTCTATGCTAGTATCGCCAAATAGATGACTCCACTCAGATGCTTAAATCATCATACCTATTAAAATATATATCAATAAAGTCCCAACTAGATTACCCATGTATAGACTATATTCCATAAAATGATAGGAGGTTCAGTTAACTTAACTACATTCAACTTGTCAATATCATTCTTGTTAAAAATTTAATTTTTTCATTCTAAACTTTTAGATTTCGACAAAAGTCAGTACGACTAAGCAGTACCATACTTGTCATTAGGGATGAAGTAACCGACAAAATGGGTGGAGCTGCAAGGTCTCTTTAGCACATGACAAAATATCATGATTATAATGACGTATAAATGTAATTATTTTGATATGATTGCACGGAAGCATTGACCTCATGACAAAATATCATGATGATTATAACTCTATAATTTACAAATGTAATTATTTTCATGTGATTCCTGCACCATTGGTCTTTGCCTCTTCAGTGACTCTGCAGGCCAGCCATGGTGAGGGGCCGAGACGCGAAGCTGGCGTCGTCCCTCTTCAGGAACTCCCCGCCGAGGTCGGGCGATTTGACGACCACCGCATGAACGCGTCCGAGGCGTATGCAGGTGATGTCCTTCCCGTTGGCCACGGAGAGGACCCAGCGGACGTGGGGCTTGTGGCGGAGCATGGTGAGGAGGCTGCCGACGACGGGCCACGTTGGAGGGCCGGGAGGGAGGCGCTGCCTGCAGGTGGGCCTTTTTCGCAGGTAACTTGTTGGAGGCGGTGGAAGAGAAAGAAGATGAAGTTGGCATGGGGAAGATTGCCCCACTGCTGTTGTTGGTCCGAAGCCATGGACTTGGTGAGTCGATCAAAGTAAGGGAGAATGTTGTGAGGGGAAGGTTTGAAGTGCTGTCGTTGTTCATTGTGAGGGTTGATCACGCAATTCAATTGGATGAAATAATTATAAAACAGGATGATGACCCTTTATATAGATATAGTTCGATTGCGCATAAGAAATCAAACGATCTGGAAGCATACATTAATAAATTTATCAAGGCTCGTAATACAAAAGTAAAAGAAATTTAATTTATATTAAATATTAGTTTAAATCTAATAAATAAATAGCATAATATATGTTTCATAATTTTTTTTTAAAATCTTAGTACTAGAGATAGATAAAAATATTTTAATATCATAAATTTATTTGTGTAGTTAAGAAACTAAATTATAGTTCTCTTTACGTATATACAATAACAGCTTAGCCTAAAAATATATTTTTAATTGAGAGATAATTATATATTATTGAAGCTCACATTGCTTACAAAAATTTCAAGATCTCAAGACGAGGACTTGCATTAATACACAATGATTTAGCTTTAAAAAGACTTTGCTTCTCTTCGGAAAGGTCTATATTAGTCTCGCCAAGTGGATGACTCCACTTAAATGCTTGAATCATCCTACCCAATAGCATATATGTCATTGAAGTCCCAACTAGAGCCCCCATGCATTGACGACGTCCCGTACTGAACGATATTAATCGAAGGTTCAGTTCAGCCAGCTCAACTACATCCAACTTGTTCTTTAGGTGTCGTTCTGGTTGAAATTTGATTGGATCATCCCAAACATTTGGATTTCGACCAAGGCCAATACGACCAAGTAGTACCAAACTACCCTTGGGGATGAAGTAGCTAGCCACAGTGGTATTATCTATTGCAACATGAGGAAGGTTGAATGGAGCCACCGGGTGGAGCCGAATCGCCTCTCTAGCACATGCTCGCAAGTAAGGAAGTCGAGCAAAATCAGATTCTTGAACTAATCTATTTTTTCCAACCACTTGGTCTAACTCATCAACAACTTTTTGAAGGATAATGGGTTCACTCATCATGTGGGCTAATGCCCATTCCACAATATTTGATGAATTATCAACGATTGCATAGATTAATTCCTGCAAAATATATTTTTATATAAATAAAAATATTAATTATAACACTATTCTACTAATAAAAAAACATATTTAATAAATATATATCGTCATATTTTTTATATTTAATAAAAAGTATTAAGTTTCGTTATTGTAAAATTTGCATGGAATTTGATTTCGGAAGCAATGTAAACTGAAGAAAATCTACAAGGAAGAAAACGATATAGGCATTGTGTGGGGATGTCTTCCCAGTCTCAAAAGCTTGCTAGTTTTGCTAGTATTTAATTGTTGGCAGGGTAAGTGTGGATATGTTTTGTTCACATTAATATGGAAGGCATGCACGATATATAGCTGATGGGTTAGGTGTGTGTATATAAATGCATGACTGCGCTCTGATGAGTTTAAACTGATTAGAGAATGATGTCAAGTCTGAAAAGATTGACTTATTTATGAGAAATTAATTATATGTTGAAGAGAATCTTACTGCACACTGCGCTCTGATCTCCTCACTGCTCAGCAATGGCCTCCCGGAGTCGTCTTTGAGGGACAGGAAGATATCAAGTATGTCCTCCACCTCCTCCTTCTCTCCATCATCGTCGCCGCCCTCTCCCCTCCACCTCCACCACTTCTCCAGCCTCATGTCGATGACGGGGTCATGATATTTGTATATCAATGCGGTGGCCCGCTTCATGATCCTCTCATGGCCGCCCAGATCTAGACACCTCAACCACGGTACGAAGTCCGACGGGCAGAAGGCGTAGGCACACGACAGCACTGCGATCGCCGCCTCCACATACTCCACCTCCTCCTCGCCGGGCCCTCCGTGCTCGCCGCCTTCCCCGAAGTGCCTCACGCCGAAGAGCATCCTCCTTATCACGTTCCCGCTGTAGTACCTGGCCGCAAGCCTCACGTCGACGACGGCTCCGGCGTCGCTCAGGTTCCGCAGGTACCTGGTGAAGTGGTCGGCCTCCTCCGCCCGCAATGCGGACTCCTGCCGGAATCTCGCCGCGTTGAGGACCTCCGACGCAAGGACCCGACGCATCTTCTTCCACTGGTCTCCCCACGGGCTGACGGCCACCGACAGGTAGCCGCAGCTGGTGTATTCGGTGGCCATGGTGAGGGGCCGGGATGCGAAGCTGGCGTCGTGCTTCTTCAGGAACTCGCGGCCGAGCTCGGGCGAGTTGACGACCACCACATGAACGCGTCCGAGGCGTATGCAGGTGATGTCCTTCCCGTCGGCCACGGAGAGGACCCAGCGGAAGTAGGGCTTGTGGCGGAGCATGGTGAGGAGGCTGCCGACGACGGGCCACGGTGTCGGACCGGGAGGGAGACGGCTGCGGCGCTGGCTGAAGAGTGGGCGGAGAAGAAAGGAGAGGAGGGAGGTGGCGAGGATAAGGGCGAGCAGGGCAGGGAGGGGTTCCACGACCATTTTGCAGCGAGCTTGCTGGGTATATGTTTCACAATCGCAGATGCTGCGTGCATATTTATAGAAAAAACTTCCTACCTTTATGGAAGAAGAAGAAGAGAAGCAGAAAAAGTTATCATACCTTATAACAACAAAAGCTATTTCCAATGAAGGAGCAGTGATATTCTGTATTATTAAAAAACTAAATATATAAATTAATTTAATTTTATCTATATCTTATCAGAAAAGTATATTATTGACTTAAAATTTAACTTATCAAACTTAAAGTTTCAATTAAATTTCGTTCAAAAAGATCCAATGGCCAGCATCAAAAAGTATAGTGCTCTGACTAGAATACCACTTCTTAACCTAAAGCCCTAAAGCCATGGCAGTGAGAAGAGAACATCGCAGAAGGTATTGTAATGTATTCAATAATTAATGGGGTGGTGGGTTAACCGAAAAGCAATGAGATATGCCATTGCTAGAGGAGCAAACCTAGCACGGCACATGGCACGATTTATATAAAAATATTTTTTAGATAAAATAGAATAATGATAAATACTGTTACTTTCCAAAAAAACGTGCTTTTTCATCTACCCATAATTAATAACCCGTGACACTCTACTTAATCGTATGGTAAATGGTAAAAAAATTCAAAGCTAACATTCCTAAATATAGTCTAAGTAATGAGAATTATGAGATTCAATTATCAATTGCATCGAGCGAAAATATTTCTTCCGGAAGTAAGAAAGTTGACTTATTTTTTAATCATGAAAATTCAAACGCGCCTGTTACAGTTCTCATCCGGCCCGCACCGGTTCGACCGTCATCACCATCTTCCTCCCTACGCCGGCGATCATCTTTCCTGTACTTCGCCCGGAAGAAGAAGAGAAGAAGAGGCGCCGGACGATGGCCTTCCTCGCGAAGATCTACTCATCCACGACCTTCTCCCAGAAAAAGAGGAGAAGAAGAGGAAAGAAGAGGTGCCGGAATGAACACACATCCACGGCCATCACCTCCGGAGCTCGATCTGCAAAGAGAGGTGCCACAGAGGGAGTTTGATTTCGAGATAGGTGTCGGAATGAACACTGCGGCCTCCTCTTCCTCTCTTCCTCGCGACCATCACTTCCTCGCACTCTCCACCGATCACCAGTGCTTGCTCGCCTGCACATCCCCCTGGTCTTCTGCGGCCGCAGCGACTGCCAGAGGAGGCAAGGGGACTGTGAAGGAACAGAGGAGAAGCTGCAGGCTGGAGGCACCGGTGTGGTGTGGGGAGCTCAATTTCATCGTGCCATCTCCTCTCTACCGACGCAGGCGACACCGAAGACGTGAGGGGATATCGATTTCGCCCAACGCCAGCACCTCCTCCGCAATGCTTCTTCCCCCCTCTTGCGCCTCTCTGCAAATCCGCCACGCCGTCCCCATCATCCTCCCTGCAAATCCACCCGGCCGTCTTTGCAAATCCACCCCGCTTTCATCTCCTCCACCCTCTGCAATGCGCGCCTCTCTGCAAATCCACCCCGCCGTCCGTCCCCTCCATCCTCTCTCTGCAAATCCGCTGCGCCGACCTCGCCGGCCCCTCTGCAAATCTGCCCAGCGGTCTCCCCCCCGAGCCTCTCTGAAAGTCCACCCCGCCATCCTCAACCGAACGCTTCTTTCCTGCACCTCTCTGTAAATGGAGCTCTGGAGGTGATGGCCGCAAGGAGGAAGAGGAGGCGGCGTTGTTCGTCCCGACACCTCTGTAAACCCCTACCATTTAAAAAATAAAAATCGGCCACGCAGCGACGGCGAGTGCCGACGAGCTCGCCGACGCGCCGTCCATCACTCTCTGCCCCTTTTTGATGCAAGGAAGACTTGCCGGAAGCAGTGACGACGATCCCCTGCTGCCTTGCGAGCATTCCTTGCCTTCCTATCCTCTCTTCGAGAGCGAAACCCCGCCGTGTGCCGCCCACTCCATCTGCATCGAGTCGCCGTTACCTCCGCTAGGGCTCGAGCTGCTCGGACGCTCTGCAAGCGAGGGAGCCGTCGATTTCACCCGGATCCAGCCGTGAGAGGTGGCGATTTCGTCGCCATCGCCTGCGTGACCCACCGCACACCGGCGAGGAGTGGATCTGCGATCCCATTCACCTCGCCGCTCGAATCGTCACTTCTTCCCGTGTTGCAAGTTGTTAGAAACTTGCTTCCTTCCGTTTCGATCGGATGTCTTCGCAACCCATTGGGGGAATCGCTTGCCATGGTTGGGTCGGCGATGTCTACGGAGCTCCGCCATCACTCTCTCTAATGGACGTTCTTGACGCAGGTCGCCCATTGGAACCCTCGCCGTCGAGTTCGCCGGCGACTTCTCCGGTCTCAGCACGATCGTGAATCCGGCGGGGATTGCGGCGAAGGTAACGATTTCGATGCCTTCTACTAAATCGCGTGTATTAGTGTTAAATTAAGCATGCTTAGCATTAATTAAATATGATTAGCGTTAATTAATTTTATATTGGATGGATTAAGATAACCTTACTTAATAATGAATAGTTAGTCAACTGATTAAGGTAAATATGATGAGGTTGAATCGGACTAGCTAGACTTGGGTTTGGGTCCGACTCGAATTAGACCCAATTAGAGGGATTTGATGGGATCGATCAAATCAGTCGTAATTGGGTTCGGACTTAATCGGAACTAAATTGGTGTGGGTTGAACTCAAGTCGAATCATTTTAGATTGGATTTTGTATGGGTTAACTTAATCAATTAGTGGGTCAACATAGTCAACCTAGGTTGACTACGGTCAGAGTTGACCAATTTTGATCAATGGATTTAAATTGGGCCGAATGAACTGGGCTACACGAATTGGGCTATCTAATTATCTTTAAATTTTGGGATAATTAACCTAAATAATTTTAATTAAGTTGATAAGTATACTTAATTAAATCGGTTTAATAGTATGGATCGACTGGGCTGAGTTGAACCTAATAGATTGGGTCAGAAATTTTATAAGTTAGTTTAATTAAGTTGGGGTAATTAAATTGGATGACTAAGATAACTTAGTTAAATATGATTAAAAAACAAGTAACTTTCTGACATGGTGAGTTAACTGATTACTTTCGGAAAAAATGTTTTCCGAAATTATTATTTTAATTTAGTCGGTACGGCAAAACACACGTGCATAGTTAAAAAGAGTACGCCTGCAGGTGCCGCAAATTGTTGTTATTGGTGTTAATGTGATGGGAGAATTTGGTTAGATTCCTGCTATCTCTCCCACCTCCCTCCTTTCCCTTGTTTGTGAGCATGCGTGTAATATAATAATTAGATAGATTGGGGGGTCAAATATATGTCAACACTAGGACATAATTACTAAGTTCCATCTTGCTAGTAATTAGATATTGTAACTAAATAAAGTTAGGGAGTAAATGATTGAAATTATAGATGACATGGTACTTAAATTAGCATATAAGTTCAAACTAAGTTAAGGTTGTAAATTTAATATGGGTTAATTAATTAGTGTAAATTATGTCAAATTAACTAATTTGAATTGAATAACATATTTTACTTGGGTTGAGGTGAGTTGAAATTGTCTTGTACATAAGGGGTGGAATAAGAGGTGGAACGACTTATCGTCAGAGAACGTTGTGAAATATTCACTATACCCACACGGTGGCGTCACCGTGATAGTCCTAAGATGGTTAGCAGGATGAAACCAAACCAATGACCTAACAAACATGTCAACGAGGTTGTAGCATTCAGGCGATGGCTAGGATGCATACCTCCTGACAGGCATCATTGCCTGTGAATTGGTACGGTGACTCCTTCCGCATAGCCTTGGACAATGGATCAATGAACCACACGGTTATTATTCCAGACATTTTGCAGACGTTCTGATGAGTAGTCCAGATTCCGGGGTTATTACCGGCTAGCTGTGGCCGATTTGTATATTTAGGTGTGGTGACCCTATCTGAAGACAGTGTGTACTACACGAGTTACTCAATGGATTGTCTGGGGAAGACGCATAGAGTGACAGGTCGCTAGGACGCGAAGATGAAGAGATTCGCCTAGCGGATCAATAGAGAGGGATTCATGATCACCCGACCTCTCTGCTAACATCAGTGTGACGGGCATAGGTAGAGACATAATCAGAGAGGACACTGATGGGCTTATGGGAACTTCTTGATCAGGAGATCTCCTAAGCATAGGCTGGCTGCCCAGATCACAGTATTTAAGTGAAATGACATATTCTTAGTGACAATGACTTAGAGATATATACACATTCCACAATTATATTTGAAATACATGCTCATATTCCATATTGTACTCATGATGCTCCATGTTTTATTACTTGACTTTACATGCTTTGTTTGATTATTAAATGACTTATGGATATGTTAGAATCTCCCATTCTCTACTTGAGATATTCTATTGCTGTAAGCACAAAGCCGCAAGGCTGAGCACACCGCATTCAATGTGTGTGCAGGTCTACTAAATGACCGATCAGGACAGTTGAAGGAGATGAGATTATCAACGAACATAGTCTATCTACCATTATTTTTACTTTAGTATTGTAGTAGGTATATCGGGACTGTCTTAGTAGAGTTGAGATAATTGATTTAATTATATTATCCGTTGCGTTCATAATGTATGTATATTGTGTAAATTAATAAATGCCTTGTATGGGTTCTTTGGGCTCATACGGCGGTTGCCACGTACTCGACAGATAGATCGGGGCGTGACAAATTTAGTGTGATTGGACTCAAATTATACTGTGTTAGGATTCGACTAGTATTTGGTTAGAATTGTGGTCTGACCAATTCGGTTTGATCAGTATATATGGGATATAATCCACCTTCATGTCATGAATACTCCACTTCAGTATGAAAGTGTGACACTTATTTACTAGGTTTGTATTAGGTTAAAAAATGTGGATGTTTCTTGATCTGGGAAGGAAGAAAATGAAAAGTACTAATTACATTACGGTTTCTAAGATTGGTTAGCTGATTTGGACTAAATTCCTTCTAATATATTTTATATGATGGACTTCAACAGTGACGGACTAACTAGCTAGAGAAACTCCTTTCAAGGCCAGCCTAGTCACTTGATTGCAAATATCACGAACAAACTACAATTGTTTTCACTCTTTAGCTTAAACCTATTCGATAATGTTGCTGATTAGAAGCTGAAATGTGTTAGATATTTTTTCACTTCAGTATTAGAGTGATGCTGTAGTATGCGAATTCATGGTGAAGTTATATAACTTTGCAATTGCATTATGAAAAAGCCTCGGGCCTACTCCACTCCTTATGGAATCAGTATTCAAGATTTTGTACTGGGTCAGGGAAATTATAACTGTTGATGTCCTTAGGGCAGATTTGTTACTTTTTGCTTTTGGAATAATATTCTTGTGTCTCTTTGCAAGATTATGTATTGAAAAAATCGACCTATTCATGTGTATTTTTTACTTGTATGGATTGAAAATGCTACCTTGTGGCATTTATTGTGCTGATACATTCCTTGGGCCATCATATGTGAGGATACTATTGGGTTACATATTCCTGGGGGACCAAATCACTATTAAAAATTATCTAGAGTTTGCTACTCGTACTCGTACACCTGAAAATGATTGTTTGTATGTAGTAATAAATTAATCACCCCAGAAAAAGCTGTGGTGCATTGCCTCTCATACATCTGGCAGTTATGTTGTATCTGTGTCAACTCTTATGTGCATTGCATGCTTATTGAGTCTTATGGAGATCAAAGTATGAGAGATAGCATCATCTCTGAAATTGTTTGAGGAGATTCAAGCTAATATAATGTTTTGACGATATGCAATTTTCAATCCTAAGTATGTTCAGTTTTATTTTTATTCATTTTGTTCAATATAGGTAATGCTATCATAGTAAGTGTGCATATTGAGCTGGATGATCTTAAGGCTCCGATTGCAAACTGCCTGAGGTGTCTGAGCTATGCGTCATTTTTCTTTTCATAGTCAAATGTTAGAACAACTTGGTTGAACCTGTTTTGGTTTCGGACTTTGCTCCTGATCATGCCGATTTAGGATATTTTGAAGTTTAGATATTGGTAGGATCACATATGTCAACTTACTATCGAGGCTTCTTAATTCTCATGTTTCAGATATTGTTATTCCAAATAGTTTACTATGCTTGGCCTTCAACGTAGATTTTTAAATATTTCCCCCATTTTATGATTGCCAAATTTGCAGGCAAACAGGCACACTATCATTTTGATGCAGTCATCTCCAAGCAGGCGTAGAATTAATTTATTTAATAGCTACCACCATGAATAACATGCATGCATTACATTTATATTTATAAAATGAAGCAGTCTAGTCTAAGCTATTCCTTGATATATTTAAACTGCCACCACCCATGCCAGATTTCTTGGTTCCTTCCAAGATTTATTAGAAATAGGAATACACGATAGAGGTTTTATTCCTATTCTCTTTATGCCAACATTGGCTGTGCAGACTTCATGTCCTCTCTGTTGAGTTGATCCAGCTCCTGGACCACCCGATTTAGTTGTTGGATTGTGGTGCATATGTATGAAGTCTTGAGTATTCTCAGGTTATTGTGGAGTTTTTGGTGGATTCGATTGCAAACTTGCAAACCTTCCATCCAAATCAGATATTGGTTGATAACCTGGTGCATTTGTGAAGTCAAATTCTTGAAGACGCAGCTTAGTTGCCTCACCCACCCATCTATAAGAGTCAGAAACTGCTCATTTGTGTTTCAAATATACCAGAATATATTTGTCAAGCTTTTATGCCAACTGATTAAATCAATACAGCGAAGGACATTTTCTAAAGTTATTCTTCTTTTTAATGTCTCGGAAGGTGGACGGAACAAAATGAATAACTTTATGATATGATTACCTTGAATGTGTTAGAGTTTTATTGTTGATGGCCATTTTTTCTATTGTTCAGAGTTCTCTCTATATAATTGGCTAACGCTAGCATTTACAGGGATATGTGGCTTGTACGAGAGAAAACTCAAGGAAATAAATCCAACTGTCCAAAACATCACATATGACATTGCCGATCTTTATAATTTTAGTGATGGCCTGGCAGATCTCAGCGCTTTGATGTATGCATCCTTTCTACCTTGATGCATTTATCTGCACATTACCATGTATATATCTATCAGCTTACTAGATTAATGTAAATGTTCTCCTCATGCTTGCAGCTTAGATCACTCGATTCAGGCTTATCTACCATATGACCGGGTGTGGATAAAGAGTAGGATATTTCACCACCTTAAGAAGTTAGCTTCACATTGATTCCCAGCAATATGGGGAAATCGCAAGATGACAAATATAAGAAATATTCCTCACTTTGCCCTTAAACAGCTTGTGAAGAAAGAAAAAAAAAGAAGAGGTGCGTATTCTGTAACAAGGCTGAGTATTTTGCTCTTCTGCTTGATGCTGTTTACGATTGAAACTTCTCTTTGTACTTGCAATGCTTTGCTATTGATGAAGATAAGTTTGCCAGATTTAATACAATCATATGCATATTACATCGAATAAGGTTATTAATTTAGAAATATGTCATGTCGGAATTGAAATAAGATGGACAGCAGTATACATGCACACTGTTTTTTTATTTTTTTAATCGTATAAAGCACTATATAGACCACAAAAAAAGGAGAGTGGTTGAAATGAATGATCGAGATTATAATTAAACGGAGCAGCATGGCCCTACAAGTATGACAAAATTAAATGTTAAATAAGCAAAAGGTTGAATTAAAACGTGCCGAAACAGCAGCCATATTTGAAATGATGTAAATAATTAAATATTAATTACCAGTATGAATTATTTATGAAATAAGATGTATTGCAACAGCAGTCATACACGGTCTTTATTTGTCTTTCCTTAATTTTTTTTGAAAAAAAGTAGATAATGGAGCTAAAATGATGTAAATAAATATTAATTATCAGTATAATTTATTTATTTATTTTCTTAGGGGTATATAAATATAATATGTCCCACCTTGTCAAATTCTTATATTATTATACCAACCGATTGGATGGATGTAAATAAAACTTACTTAAAAATTCTCATAGAAAAGGGATGAAATTATTTGAACCAATAATTTCATCCAATCCCGACAAAATGCTAGAACGGTGAAAAAAAGGAAATACTTCTTAGCTTTTATTTCATGATTTTTCTTTTACAAATTTTTTTGGTTTTTATCGATGAGAAGAAATAGTTCTTATAGCTAGTTTAAAAAGTTCCTTTAATAATATTCTTAACCTCGTTACAGTAATAACCTGGAATACTTAATTTTTATTGATAATTATATACACATTACACGTTATTTTTATAGATTATTTTATATATATTTCACTATAATAACTCTTATATACTGAATGTAAAATAAGAAATATAAGAGAAGAAATATAGGAGAGTAATTAGGCTCTATATATATTCTTTAAGTTTAAAATATGATAAATATTCATAAATTGAGAAAATCATGACTTGGATGGTTTGGATAAGCATACAATATTAGCTATGATTATGACTTGGATGACTTAAATAAATAAACACCATTAATCTTATCGTTATGATTATTATGGCTTGAATGACTTGGACAAGCGTGCAGCATTGGCCTCGTGACAAAATATCATAATTATCATGACTTAGCCTCACAGGGAAACATCATGATTAGCTAAGTCCACTGCAGATAGGTATATGCAAAAGTCAAAATCAGTTCAATTATTTTTGTTGTCTTTTTTTGTCAAACTTATATGATTTGGATTGAATATTTATCTCCAAATTTTATACTGGATCTTTTATTTTACATCAAATTTTTAGAATTATTACAAAACATATGATTTAAGATAAAAAAAATAAGCTATATATCTTACAACCTCTGTGACATATGAGATAATCCACAATACATAATAGTTCGTAGTAATAGAAGACTTATAGGTAAGTAAAAACCTTTTATGACCATGCCGATATGAAGAATAGTAAAAAGAGTTTTTTTTAATGTTAATGTCTATTGGTCCAAATGAATTCTCAACTACTTCTACTCAAATTTTTAGAAACCCTTATCAAATTATTTTTAGATAAATGATTGCTTAAAAAGTATGAGCTTATATTATTAAGTAAATAAATAATATGTTTAAGTGGTAAAAAAAATTGATAAAAAGCAAATATGAAGATAAATGAGAAGACTTTAAATTGACAATGTTCTCAAGTTTTGTAGCATTGAAGTTAATAAATGAGGAAGGCATCAAATTCCACCACATAATCCTTTATATTCCTTAATAAAACGATATAGCTAAATGGATGAATATAACTATCATGAAGAAGGCGTATTGTATTTTATCAAATTCTGAACTCTCAAGCCTTTTTGAGTAAAAAACTATATTAATTGCTTGCTACTTAATCAATCAATCACCATCTACAAGGATAGTTAAAGACTCAATAATAAATATAGTTGGATAAATCTACTAGTTATAATATAATTTTTGAGTGTTCATATTGTACGGGTTGATGATAGAATATGCTTGTACCTAGATCAAATTATTGCATATTCCTACTTCTAAGATATCCTATAAAATAGATGTACAAAAACATATAAAGAAGAAAAATAGTAAATTGTAGTTCAACTAATAAGATATTTAACAACATATCCTATAAAGGTAGATGTACAAAAAATTATAAAGAAGAAAAAAAATAAATTTATGAGACCCGTGATATTTGAATAAGGACAATAGAGTAATTTTAGTATTTTAAGAATTTAATCGTAAAAGAAATTCTTTAAAAGACTTATTTGTAAAATCATATGAATTTTTGAAGTATGAGATTTTGATGTGAAAATTATACCATCAGGTAGTATTTTTGATAAGGAATCCAACGACGCAGACGGATCGTAATTTGAACGTCGTTTGATTAGTCAATTGAACAGTCAAAATTTAATCTAAGATTTCAGATTTTAATTAACTAATTAGAAGAAAAAAAACTCATTTCTTCTCACAGAACGGACGCTCGCGCGCACTCCCTCCTTCTCTCTCTCTCCTCCTCCGCACGGACCAGCGACGACGACACTAAATTCTCGATGATGCTCTTGTGAAATCACGATGAACTAGGCTCCCAAATTTTAGCCACAGGTAGATCTCGACCTCCTCTTCATTTTGATACCAAGATACCCAAATTTGGTGTAGAGATCAGGGAGAAATCACGCGAGAGGCATCGACGGTGAGGGTTTCGATCGCCGGAGCTTGCTCCAACAATTTCCGACGATTCCAGCAGTGAAACCTTACAAACTTGGTACCTATGGATTCTTCTTGACGAGAGCTATCTATTGGTACTAGAGTTGTGGGTATTGGCCGCCGGTTGGCCGCCGGCGAGCTAAAAACCCTAACTTAGAGATTTTGCCAAAATTAATTTAATCAGTGAAATTGATCGCGCATGAGCTATAAAAATTGGGGCAAATATGATTTTTGGAATCCTCATGAAGAGAGCTTTCGATTGGTACCAATATTGGTGTTGATCGAAGAACTTCGCCGACGAGTGTTCTGGCGAACTTTCCGGCGACTTTCCCGTGATTGCCGGAGAGATTTTCGAGCGAACTTGGAAAAAAAAGGGTGATTCTAGAAATCATTCTAAGAGTAGTGGTGAAGAGAGATTTGAGAAATTATTTCTGAATTGAGAATTAAAATTCGTTAAATAATTGATAGGAAAATATAAAATGCGTAAATGACAGCACGTGGATCGAGACAGTGTCAAAGAATAAAAATTCAATGAACGGACCTTAGGTTGGTTCTGAAGAGTAAACCGCCAAATCAGGTGCGTTGATTCATCGATGTAGGATTTATTCAAGCTAGGAAATTCCTGCTGAGGTTTTCTTAGGAAATTCTTGAATGCCCTAAATATGATAAAAAATGTAATGTTTGTTTAGACTATGATTGTATGCATGTTAGTATAATTTATTTTGTCTAACATTTATAATATGCTATGTTCACCATGCTATGTATCTAACATGTTCTAAATTCTTGTCCTGCATGTTATATTATTTTCTATGTTATGTGTTAAACAACTACCATGCGGACATAGATATATATAGAATGACATGTTAGAATCTCTTTGGAGACATCACTGAAATTTAGACAGAAAAGGGTGTTCCTCATATACCCCGGTTGACCATCGCGTACCGTCGATGGTCAAAACGGTGATGTCTCTCTTCGCATCACTACCGAGGCTATACATAGCTTAGACACTGGGAGCAGGCAAGGGGGGAGCGTACAACTCCAAGGTCATACTAGACTTGAAATATGGAGTAGGTTCCTACCCGAAAACTTATACCCGCACGGATGTCGTTTCGACAACCCCATGATAGTCCTGAGATGGCTAGCGAGGATGAGCTCTACCATGGACTTGGCACCGATGGAGTCGAGGTTGCCACAGCCCATTGTGCGGATGTGCGTCAACCTTTGTCGACGTTGACTACTGTTGGACTGGGAAGGTGATTCCCTACGTGAAGCCTTGGATAGTGGATCCGTAGACCACGCGGCTATCATCCATGACGTTCTGTAGACAGTCGGATGAGTAGTCCGGATCCTAAGGTTGTTATTTTTATCGGTTAGTCATTGCTGATTAGTCTTGTTGATGGTGACCCTGTCTTCGGGCAGTGTGTAGTACTACACGAGTCATTGTTGCCCTTACGGAGTCCGGGGAGGATGTAAGGGTACGACAGTTTCACTAGGGGACGCATTGAGGGAGACTAGCGAGATAGTGGAAAGTGATCAAGGGTCACCCGTCCTCTCCGCAAACATCAGTGCAGCGGGCATAGGTAGAGATAGAGACAAAAAGGTACTGATGGACTTATGAATGCCCTTGGTCTGGGTATTTACTAAGCATAGGCTAGCAGCCCGAGTATTGAAACATAAAGTCGTATTACAATATAGATGACATTTGCTGACGACGTAGACCCTGATTACCACTTAGGTGACATCTAGTGATATGCATGCTTATAATTGTCTACTTTGTCATACTGCTTTTATGACATGAATTACACATATCAAATGGAAAAATGATGATTAACAAACAAAAGGCATCCTAGAGTACTCATCCTAGCCTTTGATTTCCTTATTTCGGTTTTGAGTCGTAATTTCGCACTAGGCCGCAAGGCTGTGTCACACCCCGACCTATCTGTCGAGCACGTGACAACCGCCGTATGAACCCTGAGATCCATACAAGACATAAAAGAATTAAATAGTGACATATGCATAAACATAGTACAATCTATTTAGTACAGTCCCGACATAAATCTAACACAAATCTAAATGCGGAAGCAACGATGTCTAATAAATGCCACTGTATACCTCCAGCGGCGTAGTTCTTATAGACAACTATGGCGCAGTCCTCGTCGCCAAACTATTACGGACGCATGCAAAACCTGCACATACGGGGAAAAGTGGTGTGCTCAGCCTTGCGGCCTAGTGCGAAATTACGGCTCGAAACCGAATAAGGAGATCAAGAGCTAGGAGGATTAATCTAGGATGCCCTTAGTTTATTATTTGTTATTTTCGTATGATACATGTGAGACATTTCATAGATACAAAATAACTGTGTAAGTATACCCGACAGGTGTCGTACTAGATGTCACCTAAGTTTATCTCTAGTATTATATCATCAGTGTCACCGGAATGTCATATACTGTGTACTATGCCTATCAGTCACAAGACTCGGGCTGCTAGCCTATGCTTAGAGAAAATCCCCCGTCGGGGACTTCCCATAAGCCCATCACTGTCTTTTGTCTTTGTCTCTTCCTATGCCCGCTGCACCGATATTGGCGGAGGTGATGGGTGACCCGTGATCACTCTTCTCGGTATCGCTAGTCGCCTGTGATGCCTCCCCTAGCGAAACTGCCGTGCCCTTACATCCTCCCCGAATGCCGTAAGGGCAACGACAATCGTGTAGTACTACAACACCGTCCGAAGACGGGGTCACCGTCAATAAAATCCATCGACCACGGCTAGTTGATAATATGCAACCCTAGGATCCGAACTACCCATCCGACCGTTTGCAGATCGTCAAGGATGGTAGCCGTGTGGTCTACGGATCCACTGTCCAATGCTATGCGGAGGGATGTCACCGTCCCAATCCCCGAGCAGCGATGCCTGCCAAGAGGTGTGCAAACTAGCTGTCGCCGGAATGCTACAACCTCGGCGACATATTTGCTAGGTTCTTGTTTTGGTTCGTCCCGACTAGCCATCTCAGGACTATCACGAGGCCCCTGACACGACACTCGTGCGGGTATAAATCATCGGGTAGGGACTTGCTCCATATATCCAGTCTAATGTGACCTTAGAGTTTGTACAGTCTCTTTCCCTACCAGCTCCCAATATCTAAGTTATGTGTAGCCTCGGGAGTGGTATGTGGTGGAGCATCACCATTCTGACCATCGGCGGTACGCAATTGTCAAACGGGGTATGCAAGCAATACCCCTTCCTGTCTGATTTCTAATGATATCTCCTAAGAGTTTCTAACATGTCATCATTCTTATCTATAACTGCATGGTAATTGTGCTATCATAGTATAGATGAATAGTATAGCATGCAGGACAAGAGTTATAGACATGCCAAGTATGTAGCATGGTAAACATGGCATAATCATGCATGTAGACAAAGTAAATTATTTTGGATCGCGATTTGAGCTTCAGAACCAAACTAGTTGAAGCTCGAACGTATCGATCGTATTATCGCTCATGATCCAAAATAATATTCCTAAATAATAAATTTATTTAGAACAACTTTAATGTCATTCCTATGAATTATCCGGACAGAAATCTAATTAATTAAAAATTCAAGTTACCCAATTAATTTAGTATTATCCCAATTTAATTATCCACTCTACATGTAACTCCTAACCAATATGTCTCCAATTCATATTTAAACCCACTCCACATTGGTTAATTCATGTCCATATAACAAGCCCAAGTCCCATTAAGCACCTAAGATCAACTACACAAACTCATATCTAATTATGGAGCCCATATCCCTAAAGTAATTAAAATATAATTTTAAATTAATCCTATCTAATCCTCCAACCATTAATTAATTAACTTTTAAATTCTACTATTTAATTAACTATAATGTTAAATAGTTAAATTAATTTAACTAAGCATTATATCAACGTACACCTATTAAACCCAAATTTTAGCCCAAGTCACCCCAAGGGCCCAATTCCAAGTCCACTTACCATTTTTAAATCTATTTATTCCTAATTAAAAAATTTTGTTGTTATCATCTAATCATCCCTTAATCCAACTTAGCCAAAATTATTCTTCAAAAAAAATTTAATTAAAATTTTGGGGTTATTGTTTTGACCCGGTCAACGGTTGACTGGTCAACTGTTTGACCCGGTCAAAGCTTGAGTCCAACCCATGTCCCCAAATCAACCTAACCAGTTGTATGGCCCTACCGTTCGGCCCAACTTGAATCCATACCTAACCCACTCTGAAGTAATCCGACTTGGGTTCAACCCATATTACTAAGCATGCAACTTAAGTTACCACTTAATCATTCACTAAGTCTAATTTAATCAACACTTAACATGTTTTTAGTTAAATTAGGCATGCAATAAAATAAATCTACTCTAATCATACTTGACTACAACTAAGCATGCTTAATCTATTGCTAAGCGCGATTAGGAGGGAGGGGGGGGGGGGGGGGGGGGGGGGGGGGGGCGAATCCTTTACCTCTTCTTCGGCCGAAGCCTTCGTCGAAGCTTCCGCCGCAACCTCCCCGATCCCTTCGCCGGCTCCTCCTCTCCGAAGCTTACGCCGTCCACGCCCAACCGATCCCGACGGCCGATGACCACAGACGAATGGACGCGAAGGGAATGCTGCATCCAACTCCGATCGTAAGGCACTGAATCGATGGGATTTTGGAGGTCGTCGGACCCTCCGCGGATGACAACACGAATGCCATGAAATCGATGGACGAAGAAGGTCGATAGGGACGAACACACTCACCTACGGACTCACGAATGGAAGGATTCGGGTAGCGAAAAGGGGAAGAAATGCTTCGTGACCCATCGCCAATGCGTGGGCGGGAGGCGCCGATCGCAGACCTCCGCTCGGAAGCCTCCACGAGCAAATCCGAGGCGAACACCGGCCGCCGAGCTTGCGACGGAGTTAGATCGACCGTCCCCAACGATCAAAGAAGTGGGTGGACGGAGACGAGGTGAACGACGACCGATTTGGTTGAACTCCCAAATGGAGCAGAGTGAGGGCAATGTCGAGCCCGGGTCCGACGGAAGTGCCGCCGAGTCGCCCCCAGCGAACTCTCCTCGCTACGACGGAAAGATATGGATGGTGGAGGTGCGGAAAGGCGCAGCGACAAGCTCTCCTCCGGTCGTCCGCGCTGCGTGCAGTGAAGCCGGAATAGTGGAGGCGCTCGAGAGATAGGGATTCCCCCCTTCTGTCACGCCCCGACCCGCAGGACGACACGTGGCAACCGCCGTATGAGCCCGACAAGCCCATACAAGGCATAAATACAATACGAAACTACATACACCCACATTTTAAATAACATCTTAAATACAGTCCCGATATCTCCTAATACAAATCTAAGACCGGCATACGAAAACTCATAACAGCAGTCGTATACCTCCCGTGACGAACCCTCCGTCATCGATCTCGTCTCGTGCATCGACACCTGCACACACATTGAACGTGGTGTGCTCAGCCTTGCGGCCTAATGCGAAATTACGGCTCTACCGAATAAGGAAATCAAAGGCTAGGAGGAGTATTCTAGGATGTCTTTGGTAATTAGTCATCATCTTTCATGCCATTTTGTTTTAAACAATTCGTATAAAAATAGACAGCATAAACAAACAATTAAATAAACAATTAAATGTGTACATGTCACTAGATGTCACCCTAGTCATGTCTAGTGTCCATATTAATAGTATGTCACCTCATCATAGTGAGACTTTTTAGGTTTCATAAACTCGGGCTGCCAGCCTGTGCTTAATGACTACCCTAGCTAAGAGTATCAGTAAGCCCATCAGTGCCTTTCTGTCTCTGTCTCTACCTATGCCCGCTGCACTGATGTTGGCAGAGAGGACGGATGACCCAGAGTCCCTCTCCTGTTGTTTCACTAGTCGCCAACCATGCCTCCCCTAGCGAAACCGTCGTGCCCTTACATCCTCCCCGGATACCGTAGGGGTCACGACACCCATGTAGTACTACACACTGCCCGTAGACAGGGTCACCTCTCTTACATATCATCGGCCACGGCTAGCCGGAATAACCACCCTAGGATCCGGACTACTCATCCGATCGTCTGCAGACGTCAAGGGTGATAGCCGTGCGGTCTACGGATCCACTGTCCAAGGCGTCGCATGTGGAATCACCTTTCCAGTCCAATAGCCGTCAACGTCTATCGAGATTGGCGCACATCCACACGATGGGATGTGGCCCTCGACTTCGTCGGTGCCAAGTCCATGGTAGGGTTCATCCTAGCTAACCATCTCAGGACTATCACGAAGCCGCCTACAACGACACTCGCGCGGGTGAAGATTTCGGGTAAGGACTTGCTCCATATTTCCAGTCTAACATGACCATGGAGTGTGTACAGTCCCTTACCCTACCAGCTCCCAGTATATGAGCTATGCATAACGTCAGGAGTGGTGCTCCCAGTGCTCCGCTATGCATCAACCTCGGGAGTGGCGCCTAACGGAAACGTCACCGTTTGACCACCGTCGGGTCGCGGCGGTCAACCGGAGCATATGGAAAAAGGCCCCTTTTTCTCTAAGTGGCGGTGACGTCGCCAAGGTCCTAACATGTCGCATATATTATCTATGTCCGCATGGTAGTTATTTAACACATCATACCAAAGCAATTTAGCATGCACGACATGATTATAAAGCATGTTAGATACCTAGCAGATCAAACATGTTGGATAAGATAACTATGCTAGCATGCATACAATTTAAATCTTATCAAACATTATGGTTTATCATATTGAAGACATCCAAGAATTTTTCCTAAGAAAACCCCAGCGGGTATTCCCTAGCGTGAATAAATCCTACCAACGGAGAACCAACGCACCTGGGATAGCGATCTGCTTCTGGGAAACAAGTCGCGCGGAGAATATCACCCGCCGAGCTTCTCGGATCGCGTACCCAAAATAATCCTATTTAATAAGATTTATTTAAAATAGATTTAATTTATTTCCCTTAAGATAAATAAATTAAAATCTATCAATTAAATAATTATTACATTAAATTAATCCTATGCGTGTTTAGGATTAATCTCACCTAATGAATTATGAATTTATCATATTTTTGCATTTTTATCTAATAACTTCAATGAATTTTTATTAAATTTCTACTCATCAAACTCACCCATAACTTGGCCCAAGTCATCCAGGAGCCCAAGTAGAACCCATAGAAATTTTTATTATTTTTTTGATTTTTTTAATATTTTAATATTATTTTATTATTTTTTAATATTATTTTATTATTTTATATTTTTCTGACCCGGTCAACGGTCAACGTTGACTGGTCAACGGTCAACGTTGACTGGTCAACGCTGACTGGGTCAGCAGTGGGCCCGGTCAACGCTGACTGGGTCAGCGGTGGGCCCGGTCAAAGCTGACTGGGTCAGCTGTTGACTCGGTCAACGGTTCGAGTTACTGTTCATCCGGTTCGGTTCGGTTCGGTTCGATTTGGTTCGGTTCGGGTCCGGTTCAGCTAAATTAAATTCAATCTAATTTGACTCGAGCTCGAACCAGGTTCAACTTATTTGATTCGGCTCACCCAACCCAACTTGACTCGAACCCAAACTTAACTCAAACCCAACCGATTTAACCCCACTTGATTCGACCCAACCGTTTTCATTAAATAATAAATTTCTTATACACTAAGCTTAGTTAATTAACGCTAATCATGCTTTTAATTAAACTAAGCATACAATAACATAATTTCTCACTAATTATATTTTATTTACACTAAGCACACTTAATTAGCGCTAATCGCGATTAAGCCCTAATTAAGCACCTTCGCCGGAAAACTCAGCGTCGCCGGAAAACTCAGCGCCGCCGCCGGAACCCTAGCCGCCACCTCGCCGGAACTCGCGAAAACGAAGGCTAAACGGCCGGCGAGCTTCGTTGCTCCTCGCTCAACGCAGAGACTACGCCGATCTGCGAGAAGGACGACCATCAGCGCCTAAACGGCGATCTTTCCGGCGTCGTCTCCGGCGAACTCACGGCGTCTCCACCGGAGGGTGAAAACCACCCCTTTTCATGGGGAAAACGTGGCTGCTCACCTCGCGGACGTCTGGAGAAGGTAGGGACGGGATTTGCGGCCGGCAAAGCGACCGGATCGCGATTTGCAGCCGCCGCCGGTAGGGTTCGATCGCTCGAACAGAGGCGGCGAGCTCAGCCGCCCGCCGAGGGGTCTTCGAACTCCTCGAAGGCCCGTGGAGACGCGGAGACGGCCGACGTCTCCAACCGCGGCGGAGAAGACGTCCGCCGAGGGGTTGCGATTTGCTGGACGGCGATCGATCGGCAGCAGTTCCTCTGCTGCTGCGGTCGCGCGAACGGGATGGGAAAAGGAGGCGTCGCCGTGTCGCCCTTTCCGTCGGGAGTGGATCGCTGGGGGTGGACGAGGGCAGACGATCGTCGACGGCGACGTGCAGCGATCGACGGCGGAAGGCGAGGCGTCGCGCTGCTCGGTGCGGGAGAAGACGAAGCGACGTTGCTTCGTCGCGTGCTCGAGGCGATGGCTCGAGTGGGAAGGGCGTTTGCTCTTCTCGCTCGCCCCGTCTCGCTTCCTCGCCCGGTCCAAGCCGGTTCAGTTGGACCGGCCGGCTCTCCGGCCGGTTCACCTGAACCGGTCCATTTTTTTTTTTTTCTTTTGATGGGGGTTTACAAGTACTCCCCCCCTTAAAAATTTTGGTCCTCCAAAATAACACTTGAACGTCCAAAAAGATATCCAATATCACATATAAATTTCCAAAATTTTTGTACATCACACTCAAACACTCTCTCCCTCAAATAAGTGAGGTTGCTGGGCCCGCATGTGGGCCTCAGTCTCCCATGTAGCTTCCTCGATATGAGCGTTCCTCCAGAGGACTTTTACTAGGGGAATAGACTTACCTCGAAGCACCTTTACGCGCCGATCTATGATCTCAATAGCCCGCACCCCGTAGCTCAAGTCCTCTCTCAGCTGAACTGGTGGTGCTGTGAGGACATGGGACGGATCTGAAATGTACTTCCTCAACATGGATACATGGAAGACATCATGAATCTGCTCTAAGTCTGCAGGTAGCTCCAGTCGGTATGCCACCGGCCCGACTCTCTCAAGTACCTGGAAGGGTCCGATGTATCTAGGGTGTAGCTTCCCTTTCTTCTGAAAACGAAGGATGCCCTTCCAGGGGGATACCTTTAGAAAAACCATATCCCCGACTGCAAACTCTAGAGGCCTACGACGATTATCTGCATAGCTCTTCTGTCGGTCCTGAGCTGTCTTCAGTCTGCCTCGAATGACACTGACCTTGGCTACGGTTTCATCAATCAACTCCGTACCCGTCAGTCGTCTCTCGCCTACCTCACTCCAGCATAATGGAGTCCGACACTGTCTGCCATATAGAGCCTCATAGGGAGCCATACCAATGCTGGCCTGATAGCTATTATTATATGCAAATTCCACCAAAGGAAGGTGGGTATCCCAGCTACCAGTAAACTCGAGCACACATGCTCTCAACATGTCCTCCAGCGTCTGTATGGTACGCTCTGACTGTCCATCAGTCTGTGGGTGAAATGCGGTGCTAAACCTCAATGATGTACCCAGCTCCCCCTGAAACTTCGGCCAGAACCTAGAAGTGAACCTAGGATCTCGGTCCGACACAATAGATACTGGTACTCCATGAAGGCGGACAATGTCGCTGATGTACAGCCTGGCTAACCTCTCCAATGTGTAAGAAATCTCAATCGGCAAGAAGTGGGCAGACTTTGTAAGTCGATCAACGATCACCCAGATAGCGTCATGGTGTCTCTGGGTGCGCGGCAACCCGACTACAAAGTCCATAGTGATATGCTCCCACTTCCACTCCGGTATCGGAAGAGGCTGCAAGGTCCCTGCCGGCTTCTGATGTTCCGCCTTAACCTGCTGGCATACTAGGCATCGAGCTACAAACTCAGCTATGTCCCGCTTCATGCCCGACCACCAATACGTCTGTCGAATAGTACGATACATCTTCGTACTACCCGGATGCATAGCATAAGCGGAACTGTGTGCCTCCTCCAGAATCTGCCGTCGTAGATCCTCATCATGGGGTACGCAGATCCTGTCATTCAGCACCAGCATGCCGTCATCTCTGAGTCTGAACTCCTGACCCTGACCATCCTGTACTCTCTGGATCACCGTACTCAACTCTGAGTCTGTCCTCTGTAACTCGGCCAGCCGGTCTGATAAAGTGGGTCGCACAGTAAACTGTGCCAGTAACCCACCCTGAGAGTCACACTGTAGCTCAACCCCCAGCAATCTCATGTCACGCAGCAAGGGTAAGTAGGCAGTGCGTATATACGCCAAAGTGACAGACGACTTTCTGCTCAAAGCATCTGCCACAACATTAGCCTTCCCCGGATGGTAGTCAATAATCAAGTCATAGTCCTTGATCAACTCCAACCAGCGGCGCTGCCTGAGGTTCAACTCCCTCTGGGTCAACAAGTACTGTAGGCTCTTATGGTCCGTGAAAATATGACACTTCTCCCCGTAAAGATAGTGTCGCCAAATCTTAAGAGCCAGAACAATAGCGGCTAACTCCAAATCATGAGTCGGATAATTTACCTCGTGCTTCTTCAACTGACGTGAAGCATAGGCAATTACCCGTCCGCTCTGCATAAGTACACACCCCAGCCCTTGCTTCGAAGCATCGCTGAATACCACATACTCCGTACCGCTAACTGGGAGGGTGAGTATCGGAGCAGTGGTTAAACGAGTCTTAAGCTCCTGGAAACTGAGCTCACACTCTGGGGCCCACCGAAACTTAATGTCCTTCCTAGTCAACTTGGTCATCGGCGCTGCAATACGTGAGAAATCCTGCACAAACCGCCGATAATATCCAGCTAATCCAAGGAAACTACGGACTTCTGTGGGACTCTTAGGCTGCTCCCACTTAGTCACTGCCTCAATCTTAGTCGGATCGACCTGTATGCCCTCACTGGATATAATATGCCCCAGAAATCCAACCTGAGTCAGCCAAAACTCACATTTGGAAAACTTGGCATAAAGCTGACTATCTCTCAGTACCTGAAGGACAAGTCGGAGATGCCTCATATGCTCCTCCGGGCTCTTCGAATAGACAAGTATGTCATCAATGAAGACAATGACACACTTATCTAAATGTCTATGAAAAACCCGGTTCATCAAATCCATAAAGGCTGCGGGAGCATTAGTAAGTCCAAAAGACATGACTAGGAACTCATAATGTCCATACCGTGACCGAAATGCCGTCTTCGGAACATCTGAGTCCCTAATCTTTAACTGATGATACCCGGACCTCAAATCAATCTTCGAGAAAACCCGAGCTCCCTGTAACTGATCAAATAAGTCATCGATGCGGGGAAGCGGATACCTGTTCCTGATGGTGACCTTATTCAACTGCCTGTAATCAATGCACATCCTCAAGGTCCCATCCTTTTTCTTCACAAATAGAACAGGTGCGCCCCAAGGGGAGACACTAGGTCGAATAAACCCCTTATCTACCAAGTCCTGTAACTGTAGCTTGAGTTCCTTCAACTCTGCCGGTGCCATACGATACGGGGGTCTAGAGATTGGCATCGTCCCAGGGGCGAGATCGATGCAAAACTCTAACACCCGATCCGGTGGTAGGCCAGGCAATTCCTCTGGAAAAACATCTGGGAACTCGCGAACTACAGGAATATCTGCCATCTGGCTATCCGACTGGCTGCTATCCACTACGTGCGCAAGAAAACACTGATACCCTTTCCTGATGTACCTCTGCGCCGTGAGAGCGGATATAATGGCAGTCGGCAGGACTCGACGATCCCCCTCGAATACCAGCTCCGGGGGTCCCGATCCAACGAAGGACACGGACTTTGTGAAGCAGCTCACCAGGGCTCTATGTGCTGTCAACCAGTCCATACCGAGAATCACATCGAAGTCTGCCATGTCCAGTGGAATCAGGTCCGCCTCAAGGGTAACCTCCTGTATCATAATGGGACAAGACCGATACACCTGACTCCGTAAAATCTTCTCACCCAAGGGAGTACAGACAATCAACTCTGCCTCTAACGGGGTAAGAGGTATGTCGGCTCGCCTGGCGAAACTCCGAACTAATGAAAGACCGATGTGACCCGGTGTCAATAAGAATACGAGCCCATGCATCAAATAGTCGCATATGTCCTATTCCACATCACACAAACAACACATGCGACAAGTTAAATTTAGTCTCACTTAACAAAAGATAAGTTTTTGTTCCAAAATCCAACACAACAACAACTTATCAAATGGAAAGACTAAATCTCCAAAAATAAAAATTCCATTTAAGGTGCGTCAGCATGGGAGGAGTTACCCGTGACTACATCGGGGTTGGCTTGGGCGTCGATGCCGTCCAATGCATATATGCGCGTCTGGGTGCGCTGGGGCGGCCTCTGAGAGTGGGGGCCCGAGCCGGTAGGAAATCCTCGGGTAGACCCCGTCATAGGTGCAGCCGGTGGGAACGGTGCAGGAGGACGACCACGACCCGCAGATGCCGGGTGGATGGCTGACTGCTGGGATCCACCCATCTGAATCCGCTGCGGACAGCTGGTCCGAATGTGCCCCTTCTGTCCGCACTGATAACAAGTGATCTCTCGGCACATCCCAGTATCAGTCCGGCGGCAAATGGTACATGGGGCCAACTGTGATGCACGGTGTATCTGAGGGCCCCTATGTACTGACGGCTGGGGACGTGCCTGACTCGGCTGACCCCGCTGCTCAGTCCTCTGTATAAATCGGCTCCCAGATGGAGCCCCTCCTGCAGCCGAGGCCACTGAAGCTACCGAGCCAGTCTGTCTGTCCCTGAAGTCACCCCGACCCCTATGTGTCGCTGACCTCTTCTTCTTATGCCCCTCTCTCCGCATACGCGTCGTCTGGAGCATCCTCTCAGTCCACAGGGCCTTATCCACCAACTGCTGGAAAGCAGTGTAATCCAATATTCCCACCCTAACACTAAGGTGGTCATCCAAGCCCTGAATAAAGCGCATCCGACGATACCTGTCGGACGTGATCGTGTCGGGTACCAGGGAGGCCAGCAGATTAAACTCTGCCACATACTCTGACACGGATCTGCCTCCCTGTCTACAGTCTAAGAACTCCTGTACCTTCAGATCATGCTGGAGCTCTGTATAGAAACGCTCGTGGAACTCATCCAAAAATATGTCCCACGTCAGTCCGGTAGAATAACGGGTCTCCAGCTCATCTCGCCAGGTCTCAGCCTCCCCGTCTACCAGATAGAGTGCCACTCCAAGTCGGTCTCTATCAGCTAGCTCCAAATCCGCAGTGATACGGCGGATGTTGTTAATCCAAGACCGGGCTGTCTGGGGGTCAGATGATCCAGAAAATGTAACACACCCCAGATGTCGAGCGTCTCTCACCCAAGCGGCTATCGGCCTCGCAGCTCGGGTACTGGGCTCCGACGTAACAACTCCCCCAGGCGGGGTCTGATAATCCACTCGAGTATAAGTCCCCTGTGCTCCTATCGGAGGGGTAGCAACTGCTGTTGCAACCCTCACTGGATCTGATTCTGCACTACGATCAGCTGGAGCGGGTACAACTGCTGGGGCAGGAGCCGTCCGGACCACCCGCGGTGCTGGTGGTACCACTGGTGCAGCAGGAGGCGGAGGAGGAGGTGCACTAGTCTGAGGTACCTCGGGCTCATGCTGTGCAGTGGGATTTAGAATGCTGACCATCGCGCTGGCCACCGCTGCTGCTATTATGTTCAGCTGTCCCTGAGCAACAGGTGCCTGCCCTGATGGCACTGTAGATGTAGTCCTCTGCCTCATGGTACGTCGAGAACTCGAGCTCCGACGTGTACCCAATGATGCCCCCTCTGGGACCATGGATATTGGTGCCCTATCAGAATCTCCGGTAACACTCGCAGCTGGTACCGGTGCTAGCGGCGTTAACGGATCTGCCGCTGGACGGGAGGTGGCCGTCGAATGATCCTGGGGCTCCACGAGCTTTCGGGGCCTCCCCCGTTTACGTCTGGGCGGTACTTCTGACATCTACATGAACAAGCTTCTGTCAGTTCATACGAAATAAGGATTTCCACGTAAGGTAAAACTCTTTCGGTACGCATAGTCACGATATAGGTAAACGACCGTACCACTAACTATCTAACTGGCCAATCTAATATATCGGGACTGACATTCTTATAATCTAGATTTGAAGTCGAAACTCCAAAATCCTTAGGTTTTGATATCACCTAAATGCTCAGGTCTTTAAACCTAAGCTCTGATACCACTTAAGTTGTCACGCCCCGACCCGCAGGACGACACGTGGCAACCGCCGTATGAGCCCGACAAGCCCATACAAGGCATAAATACAATACGAAACTACATACACCCACATTTTAAATAACATCTTAAATACAGTCCCGATATCTCCTAATACAAATCTAAGACCGGCATACGAAAACTCATAACAGCAGTCGTATACCTCCCGCGACGAACCCTCCGTCATCGATCTCGTCTCGTGCATCGACACCTGCACACACATTGAACGTGGTGTGCTCAGCCTTGCGGCCTAATGCGAAATTACGGCTCTACCGAATAAGGAAATCAAAGGCTAGGAGGAGTATTCTAGGATGTCTTTGGTAATTAGTCATCATCTTTCATGCCATTTTGTTTTAAACAATTCGTATAAAAATAGACAGCATAAACAAACAATTAAATAAACAATTAAATGTGTACATGTCACTAGATGTCACCCTAGTCATGTCTAGTGTCCATATTAATAGTATGTCACCTCATCATAGTGAGACTTTTTAGGTTTCATAAACTCGGGCTGCCAGCCTGTGCTTAATGACTACCCTAGCTAAGAGTATCAGTAAGCCCATCAGTGCCTTTCTGTCTCTGTCTCTACCTATGCCCGCTGCACTGATGTTGGCAGAGAGGACGGATGACCCAGAGTCCCTCTCCTGTTGTTTCACTAGTCGCCAACCATGCCTCCCCTAGCGAAACCGTCGTGCCCTTACATCCTCCCCGGATACCGTAGGGGTCACGACACCCATGTAGTACTACACACTGCCCGTAGACAGGGTCACCTCTCTTACATATCATCGGCCACGGCTAGCCGGAATAACCACCCTAGGATCCGGACTACTCATCCGATCGTCTGCAGACGTCAAGGGTGATAGCCGTGCGGTCTACGGATCCACTGTCCAAGGCGTCGCATGTGGAATCACCTTTCCAGTCCAATAGCCGTCAACGTCTATCGAGATTGGCGCACATCCACACGATGGGATGTGGCCCTCGACTTCGTCGGTGCCAAGTCCATGGTAGGGTTCATCCTAGCTAACCATCTCAGGACTATCACGAAGCCGCCTACAACGACACTCGCGCGGGTGAAGATTTCGGGTAAGGACTTGCTCCATATTTCCAGTCTAACATGACCATGGAGTGTGTACAGTCCCTTACCCTACCAGCTCCCAGTATATGAGCTATGCATAACGTCAGGAGTGGTGCTCCCAGTGCTCCGCTATGCATCAACCTCGGGAGTGGCGCCTAACGGAAACGTCACCGTTTGACCACCGTCGGGTCGCGGCGGTCAACCGGAGCATATGGAAAAAGGCCCCTTTTTCTCTAAGTGGCGGTGACGTCGCCAAGGTCCTAACATGTCGCATATATTATCTATGTCCGCATGGTAGTTATTTAACACATCATACCAAAGCAATTTAGCATGCACGACATGATTATAAAGCATGTTAGATACCTAGCAGATCAAACATGTTGGATAAGATAACTATGCTAGCATGCATACAATTTAAATCTTATCAAACATTATGGTTTATCATATTGAAGACATCCAAGAATTTTTCCTAAGAAAACCCCAGCGGGTATTCCCTAGCGTGAATAAATCCTACCAACGGAGAACCAACGCACCTGGGATAGCGATCTGCTTCTGGGAAACAAGTCGCGCGGAGAATATCACCCGCCGAGCTTCTCGGATCGCGTACCCAAAATAATCCTATTTAATAAGATTTATTTAAAATAGATTTAATTTATTTCCCTTAAGATAAATAAATTAAAATCTATCAATTAAATAATTATTACATTAAATTAATCCTATGCGTGTTTAGGATTAATCTCACCTAATGAATTATGAATTTATCATATTTTTGCATTTTTATCTAATAACTTCAATGAATTTTTATTAAATTTCTACTCATCAAACTCACCCATAACTTGGCCCAAGTCATCCAGGAGCCCAAGTAGAACCCATAGAAATTTTTATTATTTTTTTGATTTTTTTAATATTTTAATATTATTTTATTATTTTTAATATTATTTTATTATTTTATATTTTTCTGACCCGGTCAACGGTCAACGTTGACTGGTCAACGGTCAACGTTGACTGGTCAACGCTGACTGGGTCAGCAGTGGGCCCGGTCAACGCTGACTGGGTCAGCTGTTGACTGGTCAACGCTGACTGGGTCAGCTGTTGACTGGTCAACGCTGACTGGGTCAGCGGTGGGCCCGGTCAAAGCTGACTGGGTCAGCTGTTGACTCGGTCAACGGTTCGAGTTACTGTTCATCCGGTTCGGTTCGGTTCGGTTCGATTTGGTTCGGTTCGGGTCCGGTTCAGCTAAATTAAATTCAATCTAATTTGACTCGAGCTCGAACCAGGTTCAACTTATTTGATTCGGCTCACCCAACCCAACTTGACTCGAACCCAAACTTAACTCAAACCCAACCGATTTAACCCCACTTGATTCGACCCAACCGTTTTCATTAAATAATAAATTTCTTATACACTAAGCTTAGTTAATTAACGCTAATCATGCTTTTAATTAAACTAAGCATACAATAACATAATTTCTCACTAATTATATTTTATTTACACTAAGCACACTTAATTAGCGCTAATCGCGATTAAGCCCTAATTAAGCACCTTCGCCGGAAAACTCAGCGTCGCCGGAAAACTCAGCGCCGCCGCCGGAACCCTAGCCGCCACCTCGCCGGAACTCGCGAAAACGAAGGCTAAACGGCCGGCGAGCTTCGTTGCTCCTCGCTCAACGCGGAGACTACGCCGATCTGCGAGAAGGACGACCATCAGCGCCTAAACGGCGATCTTTCCGGCGTCGTCTCCGGCGAACTCACGGCGTCTCCACCGGAGGGTGAAAACCACCCCTTTTCATGGGGAAAACGCGGCTGCTCACCTCGCGGACGTCTGGAGAAGGTAGGGACGGGATTTGCGGCCGGCAAAGCGACCGGATAGCGATTTGCAGCCGCCGCCGGTAGGGTTCGATCGCTCGAACAGAGGCGGCGAGCTCAGCCGCCCGCCGAGGGGTCTTCGAACTCCTCGAAGGCCCGTGGAGACGCGGAGACGGCCGACGTCTCCAACCGCGGCGGAGAAGACGTCCGCCGAGGGGTTGCGATTTGCTGGACGGCGATCGATCGGCAGCAGTTCCTCTGCTGCTGCGGTCGCGCGAACGGGATGGGAAAAGGAGGCGTCGCCGAGTCGCCCTTTCCGTCGGGAGTGGATCGCTGGGGGTGGACGAGGGCAGACGATCGTCGACGGCGACGTGCAGCGATCGACGGCGGAAGGCGAGGCGTCGCGCTGCTCGGTGCGGGAGAAGACGAAGCGACGTTGCTTCGTCGCGTGCTCGAGGCGATGGCTCGAGTGGGAAGGGCGTTTGCTCTTCTCGCTCGCCCCGTCTCGCTTCCTCGCCCGGTCCAAGCCGGTTCAGTTGGACCGGCCGGCTCTCCGGCCGGTTCACCTAAACCGGTCCATTTTTTTTTTTTTTCTTTTGATGGGGGTTTACACTTCTCACCCGCGTCCCTGTTTAAGGGTCGACCGATCCACTCGAACCGGTTGACCGGCCGGTTCGGTTGAACTGGACCGGATCGGATCGGACCCTTTTTTTTAAAAATGTGTGGGTTTACAGGCTGAGCATACCACGTTCAATGTGTATACAGGCTGTCAGATGACTGACCGGGATATTTGATGAAGATGAGGGACATCGATGAATTTACTTTTAATTATTGATTTCGTTATTGTAGAATTGTAGTAGGTATATCGGGACTATGATAGTGGAGATAAATAGATGATTTGTTTGTATTTTCTGCTGTGTTGATTATGTGTACGGACAATATTTATTACCAAATGCCTTGTATGGGTCCTTTGAGTTCATATTTACTTTTGTTGTTAACTTAATATTTTTTCTACCAAATTATATCACTTTAAATGTTGTATAATCAAATAAATAGCTCACTCTAAAAATTTATTATTTATAGAGATAATCATATATAATCGTGCATTAATTCTTATAACACACAATATAATATGTATTTTTTGACAAACATAAATACTTATATTGCTTAAAATTATTTTAGGATCTTAAGGACTTGGTAAATATTTAATGGGTTAGCTTTAAAAAGATTCTTTTTCTCTTAGTAAAGGTCCAAGCTAGTCTTGCCATGAGGAAAGCACCAATCAAATGCTTGAATCATCCTACCCAATAACATATATGCCAGTGAAGTCCCAACTAGACCACCAATGCATTGACGATGTCCCGTACTAAACGATATGAATTAAAGGTTTGGTTCAGCTAGCTCAACTGCTTCTAGCTTATTCCTCACGTGTCGTTCTGGTTGAAATTTCATTGCGTCATCCGAAACATTTGGGTTTCGACCGAAGCCAACATGACTAAGTAGTATCATAGTGCCCTTTGGGATGAAGTAGCCAGCCACAATAGTATTATCCATTGCAACATGAGGAACGTTGAATGGGGCCACTCAATGGAGCCGAAGGGCCTCTCTAGCACATGCTCTCAGGTAAGGAAGTCGGGCAAAATCAGATTCTTGCACTAGTTAATTTTTTCCAACCACTTGATCTAACTCATCTATAGCTTTTTGGAGGATACTGGGTTCGCTTACCATGTGGGCCAATGCTCATTCTACTATATTTGATGGATTATCCACTAAAGTAGATTAATTCGTGTAAAATATTTTTATATAAATAAAATTTTTACGTATGATATTATTTAAACAATCAAAAGATATATTTAATACATATATATCAGCTATGCTTAAATATTTTCCATAGAAAATAAGTTGAAAATTACTTTTAATACTAACAAATAAGTTATAAGGATCAAAAATTGTACATATGATGGTATTATTTTCTTTTTAAACTATATGAGTATTAAATAGATCATCTCACATATGAAGTCCAATTATTCTAACTATAAACTTTGTGTACTACATATATGTGTAATGATACTGAAATAATATAATATTATTAATAAAAAATTTATTTTATTTATAAAAGAATCAATAAAATGAACAGTTGATGTTATGATTAAGCAGCATGGCCTTACAATAAATGTTAAATAAATAAAAAGTTCAATTATAGCGTGCGAAACAGCAGCCACACGTCACACCGGAGGCGTCCACCATGAATTATATTTTATCTATTTTGTTTTCTTAAACTTTAATGACCTAAATTATATATGGCTCCTGCTAGTTGAAGAATTACCGTCAATCATAGCATAAATAATTGGGAATGATTGCATCACAATCATCATAGTTTGTGCTTTTTTTTTGGTTAACTAGCTTAGTCCATAAAATATTAAATTATTTTTGCCACCGAATTATATCACTTTCAACTTTGTATAATCAAATAGCTAAACTATAATTATCTTCACATTTTAATAGAGAGACAACAGCTCATTTTAAAAAGTTATTTTACTAGAGAGATAACAATATATCATCCAATTATAGTAATTCTTACATCACACGTGATAACATACATACGATCTAATAAAGAAAGTGAATTTTATATAGCTCAAAGAGTTTTCAAGATCTCAAGACGAGGACTTCCACGAATATAGAGTGGTTTAGCTTTAAAAAGATTCCATTTCTCTTCAGAAAGATCTATGTTGGTCTTGCCATGAGGAAGGCTCCAATCGAATGCTTGAATCATCCTACCCAACAACATATATATCATTGAAGCTCCTACTAGCCCGGCAATGCATTGACGACGTCCCGTACTAAATGATATGAATTGAAGGTTTGGTTCAGCTAGCTCAACTTCATCTAGCTTATTCTTTAGGTATCTTTCTGGTTGAAATTTGATTGCATCATTCCAAATCTTTGGATTTCGACCGAGGCCAACACGACTAAGTAGTACCATACTGTCCTTGGGGATGAAGTAGCCAGCCACAGTAGTATTATCCATTGCGACATGAGGAACATTGAATGAGACCACTGGGTGGAGCCGAAGGGCCTCTCTAGCACATGCTCGCAAGTAAGGAAGTCGAGCAAAATCAGATTCTTGAACTAATCTATTTTTTCCAACCACTTGATCTAACTCATCTACAGCTTTTTGAAAGATATCTGGTTCATCAATCATGTGGGATAATGCCCATTCGAGTACATTTGGTGGATTATCCACGGTAGTATAGATTAATTCCTGCAAAATATTAAATAAAAAATATTAACTATGATATTATTTAAGTAATAATAAAACATATTTAATAAATATATGTTTTATTATTTTACAGAATAAAATAATAAGATTTGCATTGAATTTGATTTCCGAGGACAAGGAAACTAAACAAAATCTTCTGGAGAAGAAATATGTTCTAGGCACTCTGTGGGAGATGTCTTGCCAGCGTCAAAAGCTTGCTAGTTTTGCTAGTAGTTAATAGTTAACAGGGTTAAGTACAGAGATGTTATGTTGATACTAATACGGACGATATATAGCTGATGGGTTACGTGTGGGTATATAAATGCATGGGTGCACCCTGATGAGTTTAAACTGATTAGCAAATGATGTCAAGTTTGAAAAGGCTGAATTATTTATGAGAAATTAATGATATGTGTATGAGAATCTTACCGCACACTGCGCTCTGATCTCCTCGATGCTCAGCAATGGCCTCCCTGAGTCGTCTTTGAGGGACAGGAAGATATCAAGTATGTCCTCCACCTCCTCCTCCTCTCCACGATCGTCGCCGCCCTCTCCCCTCCATCTCCTCCACTTCTGCAGCCTCCTGTCGATGATGGGGTCGTGATACTTGTATATCGATGCCGTGGCCCGCTTCATGATCCTCTCATGGCCGCCCAGATCTAGACACCTCAACCACGGTACGAAGTCCGACGGGCAGAAGGAGTAAACACACGACAGCACTGCGACCGCCGCCTCCACATGCTCCACCTCCTCCTCTCCGGGCCCTCCGTGCTCGCCGCCCTCCCCGAAGTGCCTCACGCCGAAGAGCATCCTCCTTATCAAGTTCCCGCTGTAGTACCTGGCCGCAAGCCTCACGTCGACCACGGCTCCGGCGTCGCTCAGGTTCCGCAGGTACCGGGTGAAGTGGTCGGCCTCCTCCGCCCGCAAAGTGGACTCCTTCTGGAATCTCGCCGAGCTGAGGACCTCCGACGCCAGCACCCGACGCATCTTCTTCCACTGGTCTCCCCACGGGCTGACGGCCACCGACAGGTAGCCGCAGCTGGAGTACTCAGTGGCCATGGTGAGGGGCCGGGATGCGAAGCTGGCGTCGTGCTTCTTCAGGAACTCGCGGCCGAGCTCGGGCGAGTTGACGACCACCACATGAACGCGTCCGAGGCGTATGCAGGTGATGTCCTTCCCGTCGGCCACGGAGAGGACCCAGCGGAAGTAGGGCTTGTGGCGGAGCATGGTGAGGAGGCTGCCGACGACGGGCCACGGCGTCGGACCGGGAGGGAGACGGCCGCGGCGCTGGCTGAAGAGTGGGCGCAGAAGGAAGGAGAGGAGGGAGGTGGCGAGGATAAGGGCGAGCACGGCAGGGAGGGGTTCCATGACCATTTTGCAGCGAGCTTGCCAGGAGTGCTGCATAGATGTTTCACAGTCGCAGATGTTGCCTGCATATTTATATCAAAATCTTCGTACCTTCAGAGTAGGAGAAGAAGAAGGAAAAAAATATATATGTAATGGGACGTCATCATTAACTAATCGTACCTTATAACACAAGTTATTTCCAATGCACGGTACGACGGTAATATTTAGTATTATTAAAATTTTAATAACTTAATTAATTGTATTTATTTATATATTATTAGAAAATATCTTATTGATTTAAAATTTAACTTATTAAACTTAAAATTCAAATTAAATTTATTTTATAAAAAATCCAGTGGCCAGCATCAACTTCTTAAAAACTAATTATTAATACTTTTTCTATAACTTAATGAGACCTTATAATCCTCAGCTCAATTACGAATATACACTCTATGTACAAAACTAATTATTAGTACTATTATAAAAAATATAAAGTTAAAGAAAGTTAAAGAGAATAGAGAGATAATTACATTCATATACACCTATCATGTTATTGCTGTCATGTATGGTGGCACATCAATATCATCGTGCCGTGTCATATTAGATGCCAATAACCATCAATACCGTATCATATTCCGTGACAAGTCAATAAATTTTTATATAAATAAAAAAATATTAATTATAGACGGAGAATTCAGGAGTGATTAAACATCAAGAAATATCATCTGTACTTAAAAAAGATGTATCACGTCAAGGTTGAATGCTTAATTTCAATAATAAATATTAAAAAAGGAGCATAACAAATACTATAATAGTTAAAGCCTCTTATCCAAAACAGGAGAGCTAGAGATAGAGATGAGAGAATCCTCGATTTGATGCTCTTTTCATACAACCTGATAGGAAAATTAGTCCTCCTCCTACAATTCAATCTTTGGTAGAGAGGTTCTGATTGAAAATAATAACTCACTTTGTCCTTAAATAGCTTGTGGGAAAAAAAAGAAGCATGTATTATGTAATGCTTTCTTACTGTTGAAGATAAGTCCCATTCGTATGCGATCAAATTTTATTTCATGATTTTTTTTACAAAATTCTTAATTTTTATCCGTCAGAAGAAATATTTGTTATATAGTTACGAAGCCTTCTTTAATAATATTCTTAACATGGTTACAATAATAACTTTAAATACTTACTTTTTATTCATCATTATATGGCAATCTTATTAAGTAACATCACTCTGCATGTGGAGATGGTATTTATATAAAATAACTCTTAGGTGATAAAATATCCGGACTTGAATAAGCATATGGTGACCTAAAAATATATATAACAACTCTTACCTGATTTGGTATACACGACAAAATATCACGACTTAAATAAGTAAGCACTTAAAAAATATATATGTGTGTAATAACTCTTGCCTGATATGTTACTATCAGGACTTGGATAAGTAGGTAGTGGGTCAGCCTTGATCCAACCACTTGGTCCACTTATTTGTAATTTATTTAGGACATGATAGGATAAGCAAGGCAGTAGCTTACCCTTAATCCACCCATTTGTCCCATTTATCTGTAGCTTTTGTTGGAGGATTGTAGGTTAGCTCGTCATACGAGGGTTCTCCACGAGGAAGCCTCCCATCCAAGCATTCTTGTAGCAGCTTATCTTACCCTCCAATCCAATCATATTCTTACAGTAGTTTTAAACTCCTTAGTTTGAGCTCTAAGTGTGATTTTCTAAATGTATATTAAATTATTAGCACAATTATAAAAATATAAAAGGCACGCCCTCCTATATTTCTTTTTAGTTTTACCTATACCTCACCTTACAACCCCTTAACAACTATTCAGCTTATTGATGAAATAATATTTAATACTATATAATTCTATGATAACACATTAAATACTCACCATGTTATTGTGGTATGAATGCCACCTTAATTATAACAAGGGATATCTTACTAGTCTCGCTAAGTGGAAAACTTCAATCACCGTACCTAATAATATATATATTTTAAGATATTGTTCTGGTTGAAGTTTGATTGTAAGAATAGTCAGTTCACTTATCATATGTGTCAATTTTACTGTATTTGATTTTTTTATGTATAAAAAGTATATTAATTATGATATTATAAAACTAATCAAAAAATATGTCTAATAAATACATACCATCATTTCTTATATTTTATAAAAAATATATTGTTTTACTATTGTACAATCTGCATGAAATTTGATTTCTGAAGCTGTGGAAACTAAACAAAATCTAGAAGGAAGAAAACCCGAACAAATATGATCTACCCTGTGGAGATGTCTTCCCAGTGTCAATGTCAAAAGCTTGCTAGTATTTAATTGTTGACACGGTGTTCACATGAAAATGGAAGGCTACGTGAGTGTATATAAATTCATGACTGCAATCTGATCATAATACGAGTAGATGAGTTTAAACTGATTAGAGAATGATAAGTTGGAAAGTTTGAATTATTTATGATAAAATAATTAACTGTCTATGGGAATCTTACTCTGCTTTGATCTCCCCACTCATGGTTACTTTTTTTTGTCTATTTTCTTTTCTAAAAAATTCTATGACTATAATAGATCCTAACATAAATAATTAGGAATGATTGTAATCAGTGGTAGTAGTTTTTTTTATTGTTAACTAGCACCGTAAAATATTAAATTTTTCTTTGCTACTAAATTATATCTCTTCAAACGAGCTCTATATAGAAGATGATTAATTTAATACTCACCAAGTTTTTAAAAAAATAATTAAATTATAATTATCTTAATACGTATACAATAACAACTAACTCTAAAGATTAATTTTTTTAGAGATAATTATATATCATCCAACTATAACTTACAACACATATAATAGTAATTTCTAGCACAAAATATCTTCTAACAAAAAAAGAAAGTAAAGTTTATATTACTCAAAAAAATTTCAAGATCTCAAGACGAGGACTTGCAGAGATATGTAGTGGTTTATCTTTAAAAAGACCATGCTTCTCTTCGGAAAGGTCTATATTAGTCCCACCAGGTGGATGACTCCACTCAAATGCTTGAATCATCCTACCCAATAGCATATATGTCATTGAAGTCCTAACTAGACTACCCATGCATTGACGACGTCCCGTACCGAACGATATGAATCAAAGGTCCGGTTCAACCAACTCAACTACATCCAACTTGTTCTTTAGGTGTCGTTCTGGTTGAAATTTGATTGCGTCGTCCCAGATCTTTGGATTTCGATCGAGGCCAACACGACTAAGTAGTATCATACTACCCTTGGGGATGAAGTAGCCGGCCACAATAATGTTATCCATTGCAACATGAGGAAGGTTAAATGGGGCCACTAGGTGGAGTCGAATGGCCTCTTTAACACATGCTTTCAAGTAAGGAAGTCGGATAAAATCAGATTCCTGCACTAGTCGATTTTTTCCAACCACTTGATCTAATTCATCCACAACATTTTGTAAGATAATGGGTTCAGCCATCATGTGGGCTAATGCCCATTCCACTATATTTGATGAATTATCTACTGCTGCATAGATTAATTCCTGCAAAATATATATTTATATAAATAAAATATTAATTATAACACTATTCTACTAATAAAAAAACATATTTAATAAATATATATCGTCGTATTTTTTATATTTAATAAAAAGTATTAAGTTTCGTTATTGTAAAATTTGCATGGAATTTGATTTCCGAAGCAAAGCAAACTAAAGAAAATCTACAGGGAAGAAAATCAGAGCAAATATGACATAGGCATCGTGTGGAGATGTCTTCCCAGTGTCAAAAGTTTGCTAGTTTTGCAAGTATTTAATTGTCGGCAGGGTTAAGTGTAGAGAAGTTTTATTCACATTAATATGGAACGCATGCACGATGTAAAGCTGATGGGTTAGGTGTGTGTATATAAATGCATGACTGCGCTCTGATGAGTTTAAACTGATTAGATGATGATGTCAAGTTTGAAAAGGTTGAATTATCTATGAGAAATTAATTATATGTTGAAGAGAATCTTACTGCACACTGCGCTCTGATCTCCTCACTGCTCAGCAATGGCCTCCCGGAGTCGTCTTTGAGGGACAGGAAGATATCAAGTATGTCCTCCACCTCCTCCTTCTCTCCATCATCGTCGCCGCCCTCTCCCCTCCATCTCCTCCACTTCTGCAGCCTCCTGTCGATGATGGGGTCGTGATACTTGTATATCGATGCGGTGGCCCGCTTCACGATCCTCTCATGGCCGCCCAGATCTAGACACCTCAACCACGGCAAGAAGTCCGACGGGCAGAAGGCGTAGATACACGACAGCACTGCGATGGCCGCCTCCACATGCTCCACCTCCTCTTCGCCAGGCCCTCCGTGCTCGCCGCCCTCCCCGAAGTGCCTCACGCCGAAGAGCATCCTCCTTATCACGTTCCCGCTGTAGTACCTGACCGCAAGCCTCACGTCGACGACGGCTCCGGCGTCGCTCAGGTTCCGCAGGTACCGGGTGAAGTGGTCGGCCTCCTCCGCCCGCAATGCGGACTCCTGCCGGAGTCTCGCCGCGTTGAGGACCTCCGACGCCAGGACCCGACGCATCTTCTTCCACTGTTTGCCCCACGGGCTGACGACGGCCGACAGGTAGCCGCGGCTGGAGTACTCGGTGGCCATGGTGAGGGGCCGGGCTGGCGTCGTGCTTCTTCAGGAACTCGCGGCCGAGGTCGGGGGAGTTGACGACCACCACATGAACGCGTCCGAGGCGTACGCAGGTGATGTCCTTCCCGTCGGCCACGGAGAGGACCCAGCGGAAGTGGGGCTTGTGGCGGAGCATGGTGAGGAGACTGCCGACGACGGGCCACGGTGTCGGACCGGGAGGGAGACGGCTGCGGCGCTGGCTGAAGAGTCGGCGGAGAAGAAATGAGAGGAGGGAGGTGGCGAGGAGAAAGGGCGAGCAGGGCAGGGAGGGGTTCCATGACCATTTTGCAGCGAGCTTGTTGGGTGTATTGCACAAATGTGCGTGCATATTTATACCAAAATCTTCCAACCTTGAGGGAGGAGGGGGAGCAGGAAGAAAAAAAGTTATATCTAATGGCACGTCAGCATTACGTAGTCATACGTCAATAACAACAAACGTTATTTCCAATGAACGGGCGGTGATACGATGGTGATATTTAGTATCATTAAAAATTTAATATATAAATTAATTTTATTTATTTATATCTTATTAGAAAAGTTTTTTTTTCAAAAAAAAAAGTCTTAAACACAAACTGTAGAGCTCATGTTAAACTTAAAATTTCAATTAAATTTTGTTCAAAATATCCAATGGTAAAGATCAAAAATTATTGTGCTGGTCAAGAATACCCTTCTTAAAGTAACAAGGATATGCAATTAATATAGAAATTTATCCCATATATTAATAAAAGGCTAATTATTAGTATTTTTTGGAAAATATAAAGTTAAAGAAATTGCAGAGATAATTACATTCATATACACCTTTTTTTTTTTTAATACCCTCCCTTGTGCTTATACCCTTTTAACGACTATTGAATTTACTGATGAAATAATATATTTTTAATAACATATTATTACTGTCATGTACGATGGCACATCAATATCATCATGCCGCGTCATATTTAGGTGCCAATAACCAATGCCATATCACATTAGGTGACGCATCAATAATTTTTTATATAAATATTATACACAGAGAATTGAGGAGTGATTCACACATCAAAGAAATATCATCCGTACTTGAGCGATGTATAATTAAGTTCAATAATAAATATTAACAAAAGAGCATAACAAAAACAGCCTGCTGTACAAAACAGAAGAGTGAACCTTAAGTTTTTGTGATTTCCTCAAATCATTCAAGACAAAGATGAGCGAATCTTTGATTTTTGGATGCTCCTTCCATATAATCTTATACCGAAATTAATTCTCCTCCTCCAGCTCAGACCTTTGGCGGAGAAGTTCTGACGGGAAATAGAATTTTACTTTTGTCGGCCGCGGCGCTGGCTGAAGCGGCAGTGGAAAAGAAAAAAGTAAAGGGAGGCGGCAAGGATAATGGCGACGACGGCAGGGAGGAGTTCCATGGCGAGTATTACATTGCTAGCTAGCTTTGCATATATCATCACAATACGTATGTAGAGATATCGACGAAGAGTAGGAGCAGAGCTGCTGCGTCTATTTATGCTGATCGAGATGGAGCTGAATGATAATAATATGTGTGTCGAAGAAGGGAATGTGTATGTATAAATTAGGAGAGTATATAAATAGATAAGATGAGATATATAAATTTTATCTGAAAAGAAGAATTTAGCGAAGGAATTAATTTTTTTTTAGAACTTAATAAATTTTGAACCTAATACCTCATGATCAACCTAATATCTCATATCATGATCCTTCTTTATAGAACCCAATTACTCTAATCAAAGAAGATCGATGAACTCATGATCAACCTAATACCTCATGATTCTTCTTTATAGAACCCAATTACTCTAATCAAAGAAGATCGATACCCAATTACTCTAATCAAAGAAGATCGATGAACTCGTAGCAGGGCTCGTGGTTGGAAGATTAAATAAGTATTTACTTCTTTTTTTCATTGCTAAATAATGCCATAATCGAAGAAGTTATACATACAAAATAATATTTAGAATAGATGTTCATTTAATTAAAATTGAGTGATCCTGCTGATGAGTTAGACAAAGTGGCTTAGAAAAATAAAACTATCCAACTTATAAACGAACACACGGTTCTGCAACCTTACGGGGAACATTGTGAAATAGGTTTGTCTGCAACCATCATAATATAATTTAATATCACGAAATGTGAGATTAATAAGATGATCTATATAAAACCAGTCATAAAAGAGATTAAAAGGTACGGTGTACATCTCATAGGGGTGCCATGTGCATGCAGCGTTGGAGAGCTGCAAAAGAAGCCTTGCTTGATCTGTACAATTAGAAGTCTCAGATGCCACCCAAATAAAGTTGTGTTGTTTCAGCTGACTGGATTGTTGCCAAAATATCGGGGCATTGCCGAACGTCATACACCCACTTGGCCTAAAATACTCCATCAAAAGCACATAAAAAGCTCCGACAACATTATTCGGGTATATTTACGTGAATTCATCCATCAGCTGTAATATCAGAAACCCCCACAAATTTATATAGGTTGCTTGTTTTTACATGTGAATTGGTTTCAAGGAGATGAGGGATAGCCATCTTCGTCATCTTCGGTAATATTGAACAAGAACTGAGGCAGGGATGCAATCCGAGGGAGATGCATCAGTAGATCTCCAAATGAATCTTTCCTTGAGATGCTTGCTGCTGGGTTGGAGGTATCTTTAGGCTCCCCTTCGCTAGTGCACTTTGATACACCATTGTCACCGGATGAGCTGCCACCACCGTTGTTCTGTTGGGTTTGGACTGCGGCGATATCTTTCTGGAGAAGAGAGCAGAACGAGTTCACCTTGCTCATAACAGATTTTTCATCAGAGGCAGGCATCTGGGAATCACTGAAGAGGCACTGAGCCAACTCTTCCAGCATCTCTTTGCCGGGTACGACAGTGCCCGATAACTGCGTATTCCCTGCTGTGATCTGCTCAGAAATGCATTGTTCTAGTTGGTTTACAAAGTCACTGATGGACATTGAAGGCTTGAGTCCAGGAACTTTGAACTGATCCCAGCAGTTCTGATTCTTCGTATCCTGAGTTTCAGCTGAACTAACTCTGTTGATTACACGAGTCACTGAACCATAAAGTAGGTCAGCAAAGAACACAAGATTCCAAATACTAATAAACATTGAAGGTCAAGTGATAAGTGAGTCAAAAGGATAAGATATCTCAGTCGCAGAGGTAGATAACAAAAGCCATTTCCCTAACCATCTCCATGAAAAAAACATGGATCAGCCGTTGGGTAACCCACAGGTCTAATTATGAGAGAGTATTGGCCAGTGCGGATAGGCTACTCTGGATGGAACTCTCTTCAAAGTCTAGTCATGGTAAACTACTAGCAAAAGTGAACCCCAATCAAATTCAATCAAACTGCACAAAACCACCTGACCTGGAGAAAGGTGTTCAGAGAAATCCTAGACAAATCACCCAAATTAAATATATTTGACATTTTAACCAAACTAGTGACGTGCCTTTATATATCATCTCAAGGCCCGTCTTAGGAGGAAACAAAGGAGAAAGGAAAAACACAAGGGAATGTAAAACAAGAAAGGAAGATAATAGGTCTAGAGGAATATATAAATAAGAAGACAGAGAAGTTAAAGCGGGGAAGGAAAAAAAAGAAACTAAGCAAGACAAACCGAAGGATGAAGGAGAGAAAAGACAGAGAGATCGAAAAAAGAAGGAAAGAATTAGGGAACAAAATGGCATGGAGGAAAAGGACAAAAGTACAAAAAAGGAAAAATTATGGTACATCAGCAAGTAGCAGAGAAATGAGCATAAAAAACATAGAATGAAAAGAAAAGGCAAAGACAAACGAATTAGTTTAAATTTAGTTAATGTTTTTTTTTAAAGAACAACCCAAGTGATTAACCCACCACTGTACAGTGCAAAGTATTTGATTTCATGAAGAATCATAAGATAGATGAAATACCAGACAATTGGATTCAAAGATTACCTGAGTTTGGTCCATGGATTTCCGCCCCTGGAACATCAGACAGCATACCAACAGAATCTCTGACATCTTTTTCAACAGAAGCTGAGGAGCTAGCACAAGCTGAACCAGAATTTTGAAAATCTTGCATGGCAGATCCATATGCATTCCTCAGTTTATCAAATGGTTGGCATTTATATTCTTCTTGATCCTCAAAAACAGAGGATCTTGGTTCAAAGAATGGATTTTCCAAAACTACATCTCCTTCTAAACTTAATGCACATAATCGCGGATCACATTGGATAAGCTTCTCAAAATGCTTGCTCAACAGGCCTTGTGGACATTGCAGAAAATGCTTCCTGAAAGAAAAGTTTATCAGAACAGCTACAGTATCTCAGGTATGACTAAGAAAGTTTCTCAAACAACGTCAAAAATCTCATCCTGAAAGCACAAGGGTGATAGAAACAGAACACATTTGATGATTCATGCACAGAATAATAAATTGAGAACAAATGGTAACTCCTATAAGTGATCTAAAATGGTGAATTAAGGTCTCACTAATTCTTCTTGATCTTGGCCATTAAAATCAATTTTGTGACTAAACATGACGACAAACATAAGTTTATCCTATCTACTACAGGACCATGTCTGGTAGGTTACTAACCATGATCTATTAATTATTCCTGAAGTTGTCCAATAAAATCCTTTCCATGACTAAGCATGACGCACATTAGCTTCTTTTAACTACATTACGTAAGTAACGTAACTTTATCCTAGCTACTAGGGAACCGTGTCCAGTAGGTCATTAGCCAATATCATTCCTATGAAAGGATATACATAGTTTATTATCAGCTTGAATAATAGGTAAGGACGTTTGTCGTTGTACACAGAGGCAATAGATTCAAAATCTACCTTCATCACTTAAAGCCCATATGAAAAGATATGATAAATTAATTCCCATGATAAATGCATACTTTGTAATATCTCAATTACATAATGATGCTACATGAAAAAGGTAATGTACAACATATTTCGAAATAAAAAAAAAACGCTTCATTATTTATACTGATTGGAAAGGATGAAAATCTAAGTCTGTACTATTAATACCTGTGAGTGCTTGCTTGGCCATTAGTAAAATCTGAAGTAGCCTGCCACAATGTGTGCTTTCTAGGCTGTGGATTGGTCTCCCTAAAGAAAAGAGGCTGTCTAGCCAGCTACAACAGAGACGTGACTTGGTGAATCATGGAATCCTAAGAAAATGTTGCAATATATCCAAACAAAAAAAAAGTACCACTATATCCAAAGTCCCTGGACCATTCTCTGGAGATGTTGCCTTGATAGCAGTGATATCTGACCACTGGATCTCAATCTTGCTCTTGAGACCACCATCAAGAATCTCCCATACAAGCTTCCGCTTTGCAAAGTAGCACTTGGCTACTAAATCTCCTTCATACCTTGACACATACTGGAAAAGAAAGAGAGAAGCCATTTGTCCTTAATTTCACCCACTTCTTGTGCAAAAGTCTCACAAAATGTAAATCAGAATACACTTAAATGGTCGCTACAAATTAAGCCAGTATGAACAAATAACTGCCGTTTCAACTGAGAAAAAGAATAGGCTTTAAACCAAACTCCAGGTTATGAAAGATTCTGTTACTTGATAAAATTTATGCATCTCTATGTGTTGCTAACCCATTACGGAGACATGAAAAGCTTCCAGCAAAGATAAGTGACTTACCTCCCAAGTACCAATCCTCAAAAGGGAAGCTGGAAAGTTTGACGCTTTCATCTTTTCTGCGCTAGCCAAACTTGAGGTAGACTTGGCATCCTCCTTTTTCCCATCTTCCAAGATTTCGTTTTTTACGATGCATGAATTGGCACCTTTATTCGCTTGAGATAACTTCATCTGAATCAAATCCAGGAGTGATGGACTCTTCCGCAAGCAAAGGCCCAGTGGACTAGGTTCATTAAGAAGATTATACTGAACGACTTCTGATGGAGGCACGCTGCTATCTGTTTCCCACTGGTATCACACAACAATTAAATCTGTAAACATGCATTTTTGTGACAAACAGAGTGCTATAAGAAAGAATAATTAAACATCCTAGCACAGTCCATTTTTATAAGTTGTTATTCATATCCAAGATCATATGGAAAAAACAAATACATAAGACTTCCAAAAAAACCTACAGTATTCTCTCCAAATTATGAAGTGAAGGATCAAGTTTAAATCTTACCTATTTCTTCATCAAAAGGCCAAAAAAAAAAATCCTTCTCTACTGACCGTCAATACTTCCAAAGATCTAAAGATCGAATATAAAAAATTAAATTTGTATCGGTTCCAAGATTAAAATAGATGCACCAGTCCAGAAGATGAAAACATCTCACGTGGCCGTAGCAAAATTAAATATTTAATAATATAGATTAAAACTATCACATCTACCATTTATACTTTCACATGCAAATATATTATAGCAGATGAAAAACTTCTCCCAGAGGGCAAATTGAGCAGCACTAGGTTACCATTTTTTATTTAAAAAAATCACCACGACTACCGACAATTCCATAGATACACAGATCTAAGTTCCTACATACCGAAGAAGTCATCTTTTGAACTGCCGGTCTCTAGGTGAAAAAGAATTGCGACCAAGGAATGATTCTTTATAATCGCACAATAAACATCTGCAACAAAAAGGACACACGACTAGAGAATCGCAAAAGTAAAGATCCACCTGCTGCGGAGGAGGGGCCATCTTGTGTCTCTTGTTATGCGGCCCATGTTCGTCCTCTAATTGGTCCTCGATCTCCAACTTCACGGGGCCAGCTCCGGCGGCCGCCGGCTGCCTCTTCACCTGGAGCTCGGACTCCGGCCGCAGCTTGCCGTAACCCGTCAACTGAACCATGAAAGCCTCCCGCAACAAAAAGAGGGAAATGGAAACCCTAGAAGGCAGAGATCCAGGTAATCGTCCGACGCCGCTGGCCCCCGCAGTCTCCTGCCTCAATCCGGATCGGGGCGTTGGCTATGCACAAACAAATTGCAGGTGGGATGGAGCGGGAGGAAAAGAGGAAGAGGAGCTTGGGATTTCGGGAGGAGGCGGCCGCGGAATTCGGGAGGTGGTGGCGTCTGCTTTCTTCTCTAGATTTGGGGAAATGTACATTAAACAATTAATGAATTCAATATTTATGGGTGCCGCCGCACACGTGCCGTGTGGTAGCAGCCCACGTGGCTTAGTGCAAAGCCTCCACAAAAGTTAAAAACTTGGGTTTACTCTCAGGCGGCCCCCAAGTGCCTGAGCTGGTATTTTGTATTGTATACCAAGTTAATGACAAAAGTTAAATACGACACCAATCTATTCTGTACAGTATTATGTATACATGAGTATAGTTATATACTTTTAAAAATTGTTATTTTAAACTTTTTAAGCATTACCTATATTATTTATTCTTTAAAAACTAGAGGAACATAATGAAATCATTCAAACTGAAATCTACCTGCACATAATGTTCTTTCCATAAGTGATACGCTAACTTCCACTTAAAAATTCTTTCTGAACATGAATGTAGCATACACTTCTTTTACTTATCTTGAACGACGGATAAAGGTGATCATCCAGCTATAAAACCTGAAAAGGAATAGGAAAAAAAAGCTCTCTCCATGATTAGAAACAAAAGTTCCCCACACCACCATAAAGCCCACGAATCTGCATGTTAACTTTACAAAGGTGGAGTGCATATTCCCAACTTGCAGCATCCCCTTTCCTCTCTTGTGTCACATTTATGGTATCCCACAAATCATCATTGGCATTGGATTCTGATGTCTTCGTCTAAGAAGAGCAAATGGTCGTTCAAGGAGGAGATTTTATGGTAGTAGAACTTTTGTTCATGTATCTTACTGTTCATTAGTTGGTGTGAACTTCGGGATAATACTCATTACAAGGCACCATCCCTTTAGCAAACAGTCTGCTGTGATGAATGGAAGGAAACTTCACCTTTAAATTTTTGTTAAAACTAATGATAAAGCAAATCTAGACTGTCTTCTTGCTGAAACTGAGATAATATTTTTTCTCCCGTCTTTTTTGCATGAGGCTTCCTCTCTGCGGCTGCAGACAATTCAAGCTACACGGTCAATTCGGCTTCAGCCAAAATGTTTTGCCAAGATGATCGACTGCATGCGTAGATTGTGCATTCCATCCTGTCGAAACGCTTCCTGCTGTTGATGAGCGTGTTGCCGGGACATCGTAACCATTTGCAAATTGGCGGATGGTGATGATGCAGTACGGTTTCTAATAGCTTAAGAAACCCACTGTGGGATCATTGGTTGTAGCAATGGCATGATCATAACTCTGTTGGAAGGCAAAGAGCAGGCTACGATGTAAGGAAAATTAGGTAGATCGGTTAAATAAACAGTTGAATATAGGACTAATATAAAAAAGCCCAGGCGATGAAAAAGTAAAGAACAGGTAATGTTTTCGATCATCGTGAAATATGCAGACTTTACCAGCAACAACATCACCACTAGAAGTTGTGTCGTGATTGAACCTTCATACCACTCGGAAATTTGTTACTTGTTTCATCAAAAGTAGCATATACAAGATTTGTCTAAATTAAAGTGAAATAGCCAGGATTTACGTTAGAATTTACCAGGTTTTTTTTTTAGTGGAATTAGTGGCATCAGTAGTAGAATTTACCAGGTTGCAGCCTTTTTTATCTTCCGTTTCTTCTACTCTATGATCTGGTTCATCCAATCCCTAAGGTATATTAATGAATCAAGAATCAGACATGATACTCTCAAGCATCAGATTATAAATATAATGCTTTACTAATTTAGAAACATCCAACCAGGAGATGTTGCTTGTCAGTTTACTGGTGTCTGATAAGCAGTTTCAGATGCATATGGTTCTGGAAAGATTCTTGGAGCCATCATCGGAGACATACAACTTCCAACACTGACCTGATCAAAAGCAACCAACGTTATGCTAGCTATGATCATGATTAAGAAAACTATATCATCAGTACATGATAAGTAACAAGTCAAGTTTTCCACTGAAGGAATTGTTAGGGTTGGAGCCAAAATTCCAACCACAAGATCTTTTCCAAAGTTATAAATTCTAAATCCACTTAAGTCGAGAAGAGAAAATAGGTGAAACAAAGAAAACGCACACAAGAAACAGGATTTTTCATGTTTCACTATACAAGGTTTTCCACCAACAACTTTGGATCTCCCGTACTAAGGCCTTGAATTTTCACAATGGGAGTTTCGTAGAGTCCTAAGCTAATTTAAAACAAAACCATCCCATGGATTAATAGTCTACATAGTCTCACTATGTTAATTTGTTTGCATCCAATTTTGTTGACTCTGAATTTGCTTCTTTCAAATTGAGATAAATTATTTGACTCCAAGTCAATCAGATCCCATTTGCTTAACTTAGATCCAACCAGGTTTGGTATGGGCTTGTTCTTGGAACTCATGGTAGATCAATTAGGCCTGTGGCTCTCAGGTGATCAGATTGTAGTTGCCTCGTCAATGGCTCTCAGGTGCTCTCTACCCTTAACCAGTAAGGTGCCAATGAACATCAAGCATTCAAAAAAGTGTTCCTCCTATAATTTATTCATCTCCTCATTCCCTTCTGATTTCTCGCTCCTTTCTCGTGAGCCAAGAACTCCTTTTGCAGGCCTGTGGCTCCCCTTTAGAAAGCCTTTGTTGCCAAATTGAAGATAAAGACCAAAAAGAGAATGAAAAATTAGTGTGATTACGAATTTTTCCTTCAGTCACCTTTTTATACAAATTTGTAGATATGATCGTTGTCAATTTATGGTTATTTGTAATAAAGCTTTAGCCTAATAATTATCTCCAATGGTCAGTTATGATATCCAACCGTAAGGAATAGGTGTGGCAGCTCCTCCCAAGCTCCAATCTCAACATTATCACAAGAACATGGATGTTGTTGTCAACTGTAAGTTCTCATGTCAGTGGTTCAACAGTGTGCCAAAAGACCATCCAGAAGTATAGCTGAACTCAGCTATACCAACACGCTTTGTTCAGTCTATCAGACATTAGTTACAAACATCTGCAATCTCAAGCTCTCCTCCTTGTGCAACGGGTAGGAACTAAAAAGCAAGACGAGGGGAATGAACTGTTCTAGCAGTGCATCATCAATCGATTCACTTCCTTTCCATTAAAAGAAAAGGTCAACTCTTGTCCTAATTCATTAAGTGACCTGGCTCAGTGTTCCCTAGCTGTGTCCCCTATGCTTTGACCTAAGCTCTATTATGTGTTTATCTCCAAATACATATGTAAGATAGTCGAAAATGAGTGAAGAAAATAGAAAATTCCTCCAAGATAATTCCTCTGTGCTATCTCGATATCAAATTCATGCAGCAGCAAAACTCTTTTATACTAATGCAAAGAAGAACTTTCTTGACCATAAGAAGCATTCCATCGATAGAAATGAAAAACAATTACTAAAAACAACGAATAATTAATTTCCTCGAACAAAAAAAAATCCAATTTTTGAACCAATCACTAAAATAAATCGATGGTAGAGCTTTAATCCAAGCACAATACGGTAGGAAAAGATCGAATTCAAAAAGAGGGAAATGCAAAAATGCAGAGAGAAAAAGGGTTAGTGTATGTACCTGACACATCTCAAAGAGAGAAAAAGAAAGGAGCAAGCGATACCAAGGAATCACGAAGGGGAAATCACCAACAGGGATTGGAATCGAGCCGAGCGAATTGAAATAGCGGAAGGCGACACCCCAATAACGCTCGAGTAGAGATGCAAAATGGGCCCGATCTAGGCATGGTCCGGAGCATAGGTGTTGTACCGAGCTGTAAGGTTCGGGCCCGCAGCCCGCATGACATCATGAATAATATATATAATATATATATATTTTTCTATATTATCCGATGACAGAATGGTTAATATGATCATGTCAAACACAACATAGTCTTATAGCATACTGAGTTGGACATGACACGCTATAGTATTATGCATTGGTGAGTCGTGCCTGAACCAACCCGAGCACATGAATCGAAGAGAAACCGACGGTTCTTTAAAATTTTTACACTTAGATACCTTTCGTACTACATAATTTCTTTAATCGGTCCTACAAATTCTCATGTGTTTAAGATATTCAAATTACTCCGTAAATTTAATTTAATTTAATATCCGGCCATTCTTTTTTAAATTGAAGGATTCTATTTTTCCAACAATAATAATAACAATCTTAATTGTTGTTGTTATTATAAACTCACACTCAAATAATATCGCTGTAAAATATAAATACTTTATTGCCACATAGTGTAATAACTCGCAGGCTTCGATTTCAACTGCTATTTACTCTTCTCGATCGCATTGCGTAGGAGAAGAGGTCGCCCGACGGAGGCGGCCGGCGAGAGATGGTTCGGTTCAGCAACAGCCTCATTGGGGCGCTCAATCTCGTCACCCTATTGCTCTCGCTTCCCATCATTGGCGTCGGCATCTGGTTGAGCCAGCGCGCCTCCACCGACTGCGAGAAGTTCCTGGAGCGGCCCCTAATCGCGCTCGGCGTCTTCCTCTTTCTCGTCTCCCTCGCCGGTTTCTTCGGTGCCTGCTGCCGCAGCTCCTGCCTCCTCTGGCTCTACCTCGTCGTCATGTTCCTCCTCATTATCCTCCTCTTTGGCTTCACCGTATTCGCCTTTATCGTCACCAACAAGGGCGCCGGCGAGGTCGTATCCGGCCGGGGGTTTAAGGAGTACCGCCTTGGCGACTACTCCAGCTGGCTCCAGAGGAGGGTGGAGAAGGCGAGTAACTGGAGGAGGATCCGGAGCTGCTTGCAGCAGGGCAAGGTATGCCATAGCTTGATACAGAAGAACCAGACATGGGACCAGTTCATCAATAGCAACCTCTCCCCAGTGCAGGTTGGTGCTTCTGCCTCTAAAATCCCCTCTTTTTTCCATTTGCATGATTTCTTTCTATATTTATTGTTATATTGTAAATGATGTCTGGATTTGAGATCTCGAAATTGATTCATATAAATTTCGATCAAATGTGTATTTGCAGACATTGAAATTGGTAGTATTTTATGCGCACCTCAGAATTTAGGATCTTGCCACTAAAAAGAATTGGGCATCTTAATCTTACTTTTCTAAATTACAATTTTTTTGAGGAAACACATGGTTTCGAGCATAGATTTACGGCAAAAAACCCTCATTCACTAGGCCTGTAAACATTTGTACTTTCCTATTTTTATGATCTTAATCTTTTTTTTTTACTATTTGTGCAATATATGTTCATACCGGATCCAATTCTTTACCCTTTTTAATTTTTCTCATTATTGGCTTCCATATGTATATACACATTTTGGCCGAGATTATCCCCATACTGATCCTCTGCAAGTTCTAGGGTTCCACTTGATTTCTATTATTCGTATGTTTCTTCAGTTTAATTTCTTTTAATTTAAATATTTTTTGTTAATTTGTGTTCTATGGAAGACTCAGGGTGTTCAGTGTTCCGTCAATGCCCCTTAGTGATATTTCTGTTGCGTGCTTAATTTTATGGGTCACTTTTTTTTTCTTTTATTAAGATGGCTTTGGGTTATGGAAACTGATTAACAAGGATCTTATTATGCGACCAATCCTATTTCGTTAATTTGAATTTTTTTCTCAATAAATTTTTTTTTATGTAAGTGGAGATTATAAATTATTGCGTATCACCAAGGTGATTATGGAAATGTAGTTTTCTCTTTCTTTAGCATCTCTTGTAATTTATTCTATTTTCTTCTTGATAAGCATTTATTCCAAGTACCACCCAAAGGAGACAAGGCCTGTCCCTTTAATTATTTTTTACCTAAAGACAGCTCATAGGACTATAGGAAGTCACTCAGGTCTTTTTTACTTATTGCTGACAACTTCTGTTCTGTTGAATAGTATGCTTATTCATCTTACCTACTGACTTTTGAGTAATATATCAGGTCAGTACTCGGTATTTGATGTAGTTTTAGATAACCATCTAATATTTTTAACCATAGATTATTCAGCTACTATGACTGGTAGACATTTGTGTACGGAAAACCTGGATGCTCTTTTTTTGTTCTACATTTTATGAATAAGTACATTGGTATTTTCTGAATTCTGAACATTTTTTTATCTACTCCTGGAGTTCAGTTTATTTACTGACTCTTAATTTTCTGTTGTGCTATAATTTAAGTTGATTTTTAATTGCTGATCATAGAAGAGATCTCGGTTATACGTTGTATTTTTATTTTACCTAATGATGTGATAAACTTCCTGTAGCTACAAACTTTCCTAAGTCATAGGTTTCCATTAGCCTTATAACAGTTTCCTTGTGGTTCTTGAATATCTTATGAAACTTGTTGAGTTTAACTGCTCGAAGTGCAGTTTCATTGGGCATACTTTAGATGTCAAGTTCATTTGTGCACAAAAGATTCATAGCTGATACATAGTAGCAAAAACAGTATCAGCTGCTGCATATGATATATAGTTGCGACATTACTGATACAAAATGAGACAAGAAAATGCACGCAGTATTTTCCGTTGAAATCAGCTACGGACCTTATAACAACAGCTGCTGAAGATTCAAAATGAGTTCCTGCAACTGCTGCTGCTTCTGTGTTCTCTTCCTCCATTGATGTACCAAGTTATTTGCGTAAAGAATTAATAGATCTTATGCTAAACTGACAATGTTAAGCTAGTATTCCTAATCTAATAACTTTTCGTAATGCGCTGTCCCCTTGTTCACATTTTTACCGCTGGTGAAAATCACTCATCACTTATTCACAAGATGTATCCAGATTGCCCCTGATTACTTCCTGGATCTAAATTCTTTAAAGCAGTAAAACAATCAGCAAGTTTTTTAGAGAGAGTTTAAGTTTCGTAAAGTGATGTCTATCCTTATATGATTGCCTTCCTCTATTGTCTTTTGACTCCCTTTTCTTTCTTTATGAGTATTCTGTCCTTAACTCCTTTCGTTTGCTCTACTATTGACTTCTTTCTACTGCCTTTTTACTTTTAGAACAGTCATTTTGATTTAACACGATATGACCTTGGTCTGCTCTGCATATCCCACCCTTGTACTCCTTTAATTAAACAGGGTGGAGCAGGCGGTGCGGGTCCAAATCAAGACAACTTGGTTTGGGGTAGATTCCACCCATATTTGCTACTGTCGGTTAAATATCAAGACTCTTAATTACAGTGAAGATATTTGGAATTACTGCTAACTCTTTATATGGACAAGATTAACTGATTGATTCAATTCCAAAGTTTCTGAACATAATGTTCAGGGAGGAAAAACCATAGCTATGTTCAAAATAGCATCTCAAAGCATAATTTTAGCATTAGCAATATCATCATCTTTTTTTGAGAGAAATATCATCATCTTTTTAATATTTATTCAATGCATAATTTAGTGCAGTCTGGATGCTGCAAACCTCCCAGTGCATGCAACTTCACCTACATTAGTGGAATAGTGTGGGAGAAACCGGCTGGCCGCGACCCACTGTACATCCCAGACTGCAACACCTGGCAAAATGATGAATCCACACTCTGCTATGATTGCCAATCTTGCAAGGGTGGAGTTCTTGCCAACCTCAAACGTGGCTGGAAGAAGGTTGCCATCTTCAATATTTTCTTCCTCATTTTCCTCGTCAGCGTCTACTCCATTGGATGCTGTGCATTCAGGAACAACAGGCATGAGCGTAGTTACCCGCGATTTAAAGGCCACCCTTAGTTCCTTGGAAGGGCGTCTGCTGCCTCAATCTCATATTTCTTCTCTCCTTTATCCTAGTTTTTATCTCTCTCTAAATGTAGATGTACATGAATCTTTATAGCTAGCTTAGGATGCTTTCATGTGCTGTTTTAATACCTTTTTAGCTGTTCATAACATCAAAATAGCGGCGGTAGTTGAGCCTCTTGTTCTGTTCAATTGCCTCAATTTGGACTTGCTATTTTAAAAAAATAGTTTTTCTGAATTCTGATACCATGAATTTTTAGTAATTATAGATGAAATTTTTTTCTGAAGATTATGGTCAGCTTTCCTTCTCGATCTTGCTTGCGATCATAAGATTAAGGTGTGACACTGGACATAATCCTTTCACTGGCACGATCTTTCATTGTTTTGTTGTCATATTATAGCTTTAGCATTCGGCAATTATAGTGATGGCTGTGAAAAAATACGCTAGACATGCCCAATTAGGTAAAATGAATTAGTTCGGTGACTTTGAAATCTGATGGTGTTTTTAGTAGCAATCCAAGAGACTGGTTCACTTTTGATCATGCTACATTTGCTTTGCTCTTCTTCTTAGGACACATTTGGTATTTCATAAACACACATCAACAACTGTTAACACCAATCAAAATAAGAGACGCAAAACTAGATACAAGAACGAATAAGACAACAACGTGATAATACACATATAACAATGTGATAATACACATATGCAGTAAGTACAGGTGAACTATGTACATCCCACATATTCTATGATCATGCTTGGTCAAAAATTCTGCAAGAAGATTCAACGTACAGTCTACTTATCACTTCAATTTTTGTCTCTGGGGCGTAAAGCATGGGTGCCTGTTCCCTTTGTGATCATCACAGCATTCGATGAGTGATCGGAATGAAAAGGCAGGGATTTCAGTTGATAGCATTCATGGGCCATACTGGTTGATGTCATAGAATTCGATGTTCTTGTACTTCTGTGATATTATTTCTGCCTGAACTTTTCTCGCCGTATCAGTTGCACATCCCACAAGAATGAGAACGGACGTACCAGCGAATCCACGGAAAGCGGTCAAGTGAGTGACTTGTTCAACAACAGAGGGTCCGGCTGCTAGCACTGCCAGAAATCCTGAGCCAAGCACTGATATCCGGCTAAGAACCTGCAGGTGCAATAGAACATAAATTATGAGTTCCACTGTGAACTTAAAGAAGCAAGAACTAGAGTTTGGGAAAAGTTATGGAAGTGTCTGAGACCCAATCCCATCTATAGTTTATGCAATACGATCGACACATTATTCTCAGTTTCTTTGACAATTTGGTAAAAGTTCAGCAGAAATATAAATATATGCTGCAAATAGTAATCCAACAATAAAAGAGAATCTCTTTGTTTTATACTTTGCTCTGCATCTGACGGTTGAAATTAACCCACTTTTCCTCATCTCTAGGGTACTACTATTACCACCTAAATGTGGCCTGGTGAAGTACATCCTGTGTAGTCCCAGGACCTGAGATGGCTGACACTAAAGTCGAGTAAAGATTCACAGCCATGGCACACAAGTCAGATTGAAACACAAGAGAACTGCTTACAGTGCTTGCGCACCTAGGTATTTTGGTGTTTGGGGCCTGTGATAGTATGCTAGAATCTGTCTTACAAAAAACATATAAACCGTTTGACCACATACAGTCAAAAGTGTGTCACTGCAAAAACAACACGTTGAATGCAAAACAAACTTTTATTTGGAAGATGTTAAGTTCGTCAGGATCTCGACAGTTGGTGGGCTTGGCATAGAGATAGTAGTAATTTGGGATCAAACACTTGGAGATCCACTTACAAAGAACCCTATTTAGTGGGTTAATGTGAAAAAAATTTCCTTTATCTTACAAAGAGGGGGGAGTCCAACAACTCAAATTGGTCTTACCCAGCCATATAATTCACCACTTTGAGCAGGCAGCTAAAAGAAGCACACATCTCTAGCACATACAGTTATGATATATTAAGCATGAACAAGCTGTGACAGTGTAAAGATGATTGATAAGAGTACCATACAAATATCAACCATGTCTGGTAGACAGAACATCACCAAACTCATATCAATTAATTCTTCTAAGATGTACACAAAGTGTACATCCCTCTGGTTAGAGTAATTGGGCTCTATACGAGAGGATCATGAGGTCTTGGGTTCAAGACTCATTAAATTCAAAAAAAAATTAATTCTTCTAAGAAAGAAGATTTCATCAAAATGACTTACTGTTTTAAGGAAAGCAGCTGTGCTTTTCCCAGGCCGAACAAGTGGTATTGAAGCTCCTTGGCGCTTTAATTGCTCACTGACATCATCAGGATCCAATTGTAGGAAAGTGTAATAATAATTGAAGAAGGCGATTAGAAGTACGTTGGTAGGAAGGTACAAAGCACCTACAAGATACATATTCATGTTAGAGGTATGAAATCTTAAATATTATGCTTGTCAGAAGAAAACAATAAAAACGGACAAGGAACTCAATAGACATGTTTAAAGTATCGCATGTATTTACATGATTTTGCTACATCATACATAAGTACAATTGACATCTACAGAGTGACAATTTCAGATGAATGGATTTACCATCCTCCTAAATGAGGACAACATTGCTGCACCGAAACCCGACTAAGATTCTAGAAGCTGTGGTCGGAATAGTTTTGATGGTCCAACCACGATTCAAACAACTAGGGTTTTGAGGGTTTAACCATGATTAAAACAACTAGGGAGAACATAAGGATCAGAAATTGCCTTTGGGAGTAGGGATGAAAGGATAAGAGTGTGAAACAGTATACAGATGATCTCAAATAGAGTCATGAAATAACCGAGATAGTAAAATCCTACCATACGACCATGAAAATTCTTTTAACATTAATATTTATCTAAGCACAGAGAGATTAGCAGCTAGAAATACAAAAGAAGAGTCTTGGTTATGAAGCTTGATGGCGCTAAACCACTAGGCAAAAAATGGTTAAAGCTCCAATTACTGGTAGTAGACATAATCAACTCCTATAACACAATGTCTTCTCACTTCATTCTAACTGTGGGACTAAATGAATGTGCTACAGTAAGTTTGTTGTTGACCAAAAATCAATGAGAATAATTAAAAAATTTATTCTTGATTTCACCTTATATCCGTGGATCAAAAAAGTCCTACCTAAATCGAACAATGACAGCTCTAAGTTTTATGTGATGATCCATGTGAAATGAATATATATTCAAAAGAGCTCCTCAGTCTCATACCTCTTTCGAGTTGATAGACAGAAATAATTCATACAGTTCATTATTATCTATATCTTGAATAATAATTTGCACATTTATATGAGATTTTTAGTGGGTGAACTAACAAACTTACCTCCAGGATTCAAAGCGAATGCTGCCTTTTTAAGAGCAGCTAAACCAGTAAAGCGTGCCAAAGTGCCAGGTAATGCCAATGAAGACGTTGAGAATATTATGGGCATCACCCCAGAGCTATTCACCTGTTCAAGAAGATTAGTACTCAGTAGATCCACTTTGCAAATTGAAGATGATAGCTTCATTTGGAAAGGAAAAGAATAGACATTGCAAGTAGAATTGAAAGTCATCTCAGATATATTCATAAAATAAGTGCCACTTGAAAGAAATTGAACAACTGCTCAGTTGCATCAAAAATTGATAAATGACTGAAGTCGTTGATCAGCAGGTATCTGGCAAGTGGAAAAAGAGCTCATTTTCTTGGTTCTTTGTCTTTGTGGATCTTTGAAGGGTAGGATTTTACATTCTAAATTGTTTGCTATGGCCTTTCAGGCATTTAATTTATCATCCTATAACGCGATTCACAAAATCTAGATTATAAACCCATAATGAACTTTTTTAAATTTTCTTGACAACTAAAATTTTCGTTAGGATTTCAAATGTTACCCTTTTTTGCTAATTCTACATGTAACAAATCAATCTTGATAGACATACTAGTACATATAGTGACAGGCATTATCCTGAACTAAAATTTGAACATACAACTCAAGTTGCAGGTACGAGCTATCAAAGCCATCAGTAACATTAGACTAAAAAGCAGGATGAATTTATCCAAACAACACTTTGTCACAGTTAGTCCGGTAGAAAATGGGTCATTTAGAGGATGGAGTATTATTGTAAACCGAGATGTCTCTACAGCAACTATGGAGAACTTCAATGCCGATATGCGCATTCAAATTGTTGAAGGAAGTAAACAAATTTTGTAGAGATGGACAACAAATAAGAAATTTTCAATGTATTCCATGTACAATCTCATGAAAAACTCTAATATCCAAAACACTGAAGTGTCATTTATGGAAAGCAAAGCTGTGATTGAAGATAAATTTCTTCAATAGGATGATGAGAAAGGATAAGTTATACACTAAAATGTGGCTGATATGCAAAAGCATTATGTTATTATTCAAAAAAACATTAGACTAAAAGCATCAGCTGACACCCAAAGGAGCAGACTAAAATGATCAACCAGAAAAGTAATGGACCTTAAAAGGAAGATATGCAGATTTCTGAAGGCCACCAGTTCTGTATCTTGAAGCATAGTTGAGTGGAATCTTCCTTTCTGCTTCCTAGCAGTCATTTATCAAGAAGTCATTAGCATAAGAAAAATATATGCTCTAGATTAAATAAGCTTCATAGATAATTACCTGAACATACACAATACCAAGGACCAACAGGAAAAAAGACAAGACAATAGTAGCCAGCCCAATGTAGTTGCCATCCTGAAAAGCCTGTGCAACTGTTCTACCAAATGATGCCGGCAAGTATGATATAATGCTAGTGAATATCAAAAGGGAAGTTCCATTTCCAAGTTTCAAGTCTGATATTCTTTCCCCAAGATACGTTGTGAATACTGATCCAAGTGTTAATAATACAACTGATGACAGAGCCCATTCTGAGCTGAAGTCACTAACATATGGGCGAAGGTAAAGCACTTGCCCAATAGCCTAACAGTAAGAAAAAGAGGGGCATTAACATGAAATGAACTACAAATCCACTAGAGATAAACAATTATGCTCGCTTATCTGCATTACACAATTATTAATGTGGTAGAACAATCGAGCTCATGAAGTAGTATGTTTTCATGTTACCATAAGGTCATACTTAAGCAACTTTGTGCTAGCAAAGTTTCATAGTATCGATGAAAAGTGCAAAACAACTTAGACTAGTGTCTGAACCTTAAAGAGAAGTACAAGCTTTTCATAAAGTAATATAATATACTCTTATTTTGGATCTTCATGTGAGAGTTAAAGTGGACATAAACCTTTATTATCTTCAACAAATCCAGAAGACTAACATTAACCAGGTTTGTTGGTCATGAATCTTAGGTATGGTGTGATGTATAAACAACTTATCACAAAATATATTCATAAAGATGTCAGTGCAACATGAACGATTGAGAAAAATATACCTAGAAAAAAACCATCAAAATGTCATCAGTCATGAGTCAGCATCTATCTCAGTAACTTAGCAAGGAAAACATTAATAAAGTAGACAACAATTTTTAATGAACTTCTGTACTCATGGTTTATGTTATGATTTCTCACCTGGACCACCGCAAAGCCTACAGAGGCATATCGTGTATACTGAAGAATCTTCTTCCTTCCTGCTTCTCCCTCTCTTTTCTGTAGATCTTGTAGCTTTGGATAGATTTGGGTGAGAAGCTGAAAAACAATCTGCGCATTGATAAATGGCACAATACCTAGGGAACAGATACCCAGTCTACCTATTCCTCCACCAGAAAAGGAGTCCAAGGTGCTCAGTAGACTATTCTGATCCAAATTACCAACAAAAGCTTCTCGATTCACTCCTCCTAGAGGCACATATACTCCAAGTCGAGATAAAGCTAAGAATCCTAGAAGCTTTAGGAATTTCCCTGGAAGAGGACCCTTGAAAAAGTCACCAATGTCAATGGAACTATCCTCGATTGCAGCTGGAGATATCAAAATATGAAATCAGGTAAAGAAGAATCATATAGTTTAATTGGTATAGATTGCAAGTATGGAATGGTAACATAATTGGAATGAAGGGGTTTAAGTGTATGACACGGTACTTCAAACTTTAGTTGTTTCTATAAAAATATGAACACTATTTTTTTGCCCATTACCCATGTTCTTATATGACTATAAGTACAACAATATAAAAATGGCAGATTAAAAATGGATAAAGCATACCATAAGTTGTCCCAAATTAGTTCTTTCCGCCATTCACAGTACAGATTTTGTAGTTACAGTTTTAAGAAAATGATCCACACAGATGATTAAACAGATTCAATGGATCCCACTTTAAATGTCTGATATCCAAAATACTAAATTTTGGATGCTGTATTTTGAACTTTAAAGAGATATCTGATACAACATCTTGTAAGTAAGTTACTTGCACAATGAGAAAGAATAGCATTAGGTACCTCTCTTCACAATACATCTAAGATAACAATATTCTTCAACTTCTAATATAAGCAGAAAATAGTTCTGACATGCAACCATTACCTAAGGATAAACTGACCTGCTACTCCTCGTCTTGAGGAAGATTTATCCTTCTTTGGACTGGATGTGCTTTCAAATGCTTGGGAAAAGAAATTGATAACATTTTCCCAAACAAGACCAATTTCAAAAGAGTTATGCTTGTGCAAGCCCAATGGATCAAAGTGCGAGTACTCAGAAGTTTGAGTGCACCTGAAAGGACCTCTAATCAGCTGAATAAAACAACAATATGTAGAAACAACATAGGTCCATCCTAGAGAAGAAGTAGACGTATGGATGTTGATATAAATTAATTCTAATAGGGTCCCTTTGAAATTAATTAGCTGGGTGATCTACCAAGCACTTAACTAAGTTGAACCAATTCTTTTCATGCAATTCATTCTTCGGTTTTGCAAAGTTACAATTTACACCTTCCAAACTCAATGGATAGGAAAGTCTTGTAATCGTTGTTGTTGATGTTGCCTTGGTTTGGTCCACTATCAATAATAATCCGGCTCAGAACAACACAAAACAAAATCTGTCTCCATGAACATTAAAATTCTACCAAAGAGATACGGACCAAAAACGATAGCAGCCACAAATCAATGCTTCATCAAGTCAAGTCAAGGAATCCTCAACCGAAACAAATTGTATGGAAAGCCACCTGTTGCCCTTATTGGAACTCAGGCGGAGACTACACCAGGGAGCGCTACCCCGGCCGGGCTCCGTGTCCACCGCGGCGGAGGAAGAAGCCCTACATGGACTGCAGCCGAACCTCGAGCAGGATAGGGAGGACGAGCGCGAGCCGACGGAACTGAAGCCGGAGAAGACGATGCCATGAGAAGGGAAACTCGGCAACTGGCGGATGGATAAGAGCATTTCGTCGCTGCTGCCACTGCTGAGCTCTTCTCCGCCAACGCTATCGTCTCACATCTGCCATAAGAAAAGAAACGAAATAAAAAAATTATATATATATGTATATATATAAGCGTGTTCGGCAAAGCGTTAATTGCATCTGATGAACGGTCGAGATTTTTTCATATTTGTGAAATAACATTTATATTTTATAATTTATATACCTTTGGTTTATCATATTCTAATAAAGAGATATATTAGAGATTAGGGTGGAACGAAGGATCGCGTCTCCTCCGTGATCTTGGGGTTAGGGTTTGCGCTTTTGATCGCTTTCTTCGATAGAGTAAGGGCGGAGCAAAGATGCCTCAGCGGCATTCGAAGAACAACAATGATCTGGCCTTTTTCACCTACGAAGAGAAGCGCAAGCTCGGGTTCGGCACGCAGCGGGAGCGGCTCGGCAAGGACTCCATCAAGCCTTTCGACGCCTGCTGTCTCTGCCTCAAGCCCCTCGTCGATCCCCTTTGCTGTCAGAAGGGGCATCTCTTCTGCAAGGAGTGTATCCTGGAGTGCCTACTTGCCCAGAAGAAGGACATCAAGAGGTGAGATCGTCTTCCCTAAATCCCTCTTTTGATGCATATTTCTTCTCTATTTTTAGGTTTTCCTTTTGCTAATTCGTTAATTTGATTATTGACATGCAGCGAACATATATGATTCGTGTATTTCCTTAGTTTTTGGTTTTCTTACGAAGATTTGATCATGGTTCTATTTGGATTTATATTGGGAGTTTGTGTCGTAAGAATCTTCTTTTTAAGATTCTCCATTATGAGTTTAAGTTACCTGTGAAATTAGCACATAGTAGAAACATTAGATCTCTTTCAATTTGTAACTGGAAATTGGAATGTAGCAAGAAAATTGAAATACAAGTCTTATCTTTTGTCACTTCTTCCTGACCAGCTTTTCTTTGGAGGATTATTAAAAATGTAGATTTTTCTAGTTGATGCGCAGTAGTCCGTATTAACTGCAAAAACATGTACATATGGGGTTGTATGTGGTCAATTTTTCTTTAATTTTCAAGCTACTGGGTGGAAATCTGCTAATGGCATTGCAATCTTTCGAAGATTCTACTATCTGTGAAATATTTACTAATCTACTTTGTTTATATTATTTGAGGTCTTGACCTATTTTGAATCGCTGGAATCACTTTTTATTTCAAAATAGCTTAATTGCTAGTTACCTGTTCTGATCTCTAACGGTTAGAAGATATTGAATAATACATGTAGAAAAGGAATTTTGCATGAACGGAAAGTTGTTTTTGTGATCAATTAATTAGCTCCAGTTTTAGAGCAGAACCTTTTCAATTTTGAACATCATGGTGTTTTCATTTCCTATAACTTTCCAACTGTCGTAAACACCTTTCTGTGACAAATTCCAACATATAACTTGTAATTATTGCATGTGGTGATGCTGATCTCACTTCACAGTCAAGGAATTATCCAGAATCTGTTTTTCGATTGATCATTCAGGATAGTATATGTTTTCTGTGTTTATTGATATATGAAGTTAGGTTAATATCCTATATGCAGGCAGTTTGTCAATCTGATTAGTAATATCAATCATGACCTATTGTTTTCTTTTTTCCTGATTGGGATAACCTATTGTTTGTCCTGACTTGTATATAACCAGGTACTATAACACGTATGCAATGCTACATTAGTTATTGTTCCACAAGAGATACTTGTTTATCTTCTTACGTAATATTGAATTTGGATGGATGCTCAACTACTGATGTTATGAAATGTTTTCATGAATGTTAAACGGCATCTTATATATTGTCTATGGGGCTTTGTGATTATTGATTTCATGTGGGGATATAAATAAGTTGATATTTAGTTCCTTACATCTTCTGCTTAGTGATAAACTTTTTTTCTTCGAACAAATGGACAGGAAGTTAGCTGCACATACTGCTCAACAGAAACAAGAGAAAGAAGAGGAAGATGAAAAGCTGGCACTGCAGAAGGCTCGGGAAATCGATGCTTTTGACCAACAGAATCATGGGGCTGTTCCACAGTACAATGAAAGAAGCCAGACACGTGACAAGAATGGGTTCCATGGGGCAAACAGTGTGAAGGTAACCTCGTATGAGGAAGAGGCTCTCCGCAACATGAAGGCTTTCTGGCTTCCATCTGCAACCCCTGAAGCCCCAGTTAAGGTGGAGGCTCCATCAACTGAGACAACCTGTCCAGAAGGCAAGGAGAAGCTCAAGATGAAATTACTTTTTCCTATCTATTTCACGGCAGAAACTAACGAACAGGGAAAGAAATCCAAGGCCCTAGAAAGCAGTTACATATGTCCAAGCTGCAAGGTCACTCTCACCAACACAATGTCACTGGTGGCTATCAGCACATGCGGTCATGTATTCTGTAAAAAATGCTCAGATAAGTTCTTGGCCGTCGACAAAGTTTGCTTGGCCTGCAACAGGGCATGCAAGGAAAGGAGTCTAATTAGCTTGGAGAAAGGAGGCACTGGATTTTCTGGACATGGAGATCGTTTGGAGGCAACTGATTTCAAACATTTGGGAAGTGGCACCGGATTGGGATTGTGGAAACCAGCTCCTAGATCTTGAAGATGACGAGGAATTTTCACCTTTATGTGCTTCTGTTTGATGCTGCTTGTATTTAGTTGACTTCACAAAAGTATGTACGAGAGAATGTAAAAGATTAGGATGAGAATCCATGTGTACTTTTAGCTGACTCAAGTTTTGTAAAAGTGATATTCGCCTTGTTTGTATTTGTATTGCGTTCTGAGTTGGATTTTGTTACTTTAGTCCGACAAGTGCATGTTTGATTTTGTCTACGGCCCTTCATAATCAAATTCGCCTCAACCTGGACAAATTAGAAAGTCAGAGCAAGCTGCTTTTATTTCTGGCCATTGCATGACAATATGATTATATTATCTGAACTGGACAAATTATATTATCCGGTAAAAAGCCTTTGAAAGGGTCTATTGGCGATGAGTATTTTGAATTTCCTGCATTTTTATTGCCATGTCAACAGTATACGATCGTTAACATTCCCTAGTATACGATCGTTAACATTCCCTAGATTTCAAGACTACTTGAAGGTGTTCCCCTATCACCTTTCTGTTTGCATACTACATTATCATTGGTGAAGGGTCAATCATTACCTTCTGTATGTTTCTTAAATTATCATTTACCAATAGAATATTATATTATTTCACTATAGTTACATTATCTTACATAAATTTTGCTCATTATAACTTGTTCGATAGCATCAATAGTAATGTTACATCATCTTACATAAATTTTACTCTTTATAACTTATTTTATAGTATCAATAGTAATGTCAACTTACCTTCTAGGAATGGTATTTGAGCATTACTACAATATCATGTGAAGTCATGAAGAAGTAAATATATAAAAAAAAAATATCTCAAAGAGCACTAGTATTCTAAGCTAAGCATAAGACAACAAACTCTCTTATTTTTTATTTATCCAGTCTAGTAAAAATTACTATCTTGATATGTTAAAGAATGATCACTTCATCTCTTACTTGTTGCTTAAATAATCTCCAGTTTCTCTCTTCCCAAATATGTTATACAAACTCTGCTATCACCACCTGCATAAGTTATCATTTCAATATTCTCATTTTAGTTATTCTAGCAACTATATTAATTGTGGTTTCTCATGTAGTTTATAAACATCTTCATTCCATTTCAACAAATCACTTTATATAGTCTTGCTATATTTACATTCATTCATCGAATATTCTAAGGTTTCTATTGCAGTTAGACATAGCTGACATCCTCCTTCTATTTGCATGCCCCGCTTGAGTAGTTTATCTGCAGTCATTAATTTATGATACAAAGCAAACCATAAAATGAATGTAGCTCTAGGTCTAGCTGTAAAATCACATATCAAACTTGTCCAATTTTTCTCTAACAATGTATCCACCAATATATTGTAAACTGCACTGATTGTAGTTATTCTAGTTAGTATTATTGTCAGTCGGTGATGGTATTGTAATACCTCTCTACTCATCATCACTTTCTTCAACATCCAGCTTGTTTGTTTGGGTTTGAGATTATTTTTTAGTGTTTTAATATAAATCCCTAAGAAATTATTGCAGGAAGATTAAAAAAAATGAAAATCTCTGAAGTTTTTTTAAATTGTTTTCTTTATACCTTAATATAATTTGATAATATTTTTTATTAAAATTTGACTTTAAAAGTAGTATAAGCTCATCCAATCCTCCTACTTTATATCAATCCACCTCTGAAATTTTAGGCAATATTAATCACCAAAATGCTAAAAGGAATATAGATGCATGAAGTGAAACCACTTTTTTTCTGGAAAATAATAAACTGAATCTTAAAATAAATAATACCTTCGTTGACATGGGAGAGCTTGCTATACTGCATAAACTATGTATACTAAATATATATCCTAATTTTTCAGAGCATGAAATTTTATTTTAAAGTCATCTTTCCGACCGTGTTTAAAAAACTATATCCTAATTTTACTTTTAAAGCAAATGTTTTATTGGTTTATTAAAAAAATCCTAATTATTTTCTTTAAAAATTTCTCCAAAAAACTAGAGGATGTACACACTTTGTGTACAATGCTACGTCGTTCACCCAATCCTCAAATACGACAAATCCGGCGGCGCGCCCGGCTCCGCCGCCGCCCGCCGTGTGATGAACGGATGCCTGAGCAGCTGCGCCGCCGTGGGCCTCCGCCTGGGATCCCTCTGCAGGCACGAAGCGACGAAGCTCCGGAACTCCGGTGAGGCCGTGGGCGGCGCCTCCGGCAGCGGCGCTAAGCAGATGGCCACCATGAGGCTTGCGAAGTCCTCGACCCGGGTCCCAAACGGGAATCGCCCCAGGTAGAACTCGAGAATGCTCACCCCGAAGCTCCAGATGTCGCCGGCACGGCCGTCGTAGCCCCCTTTGTCGTTTGTGTCAATCCGCTCGGGGCTACTGTACGCGATCGTCCCCACCGCGGAGTTGCAGTCCATCGTCTCCGCCAGGATCAGCCCCACCCCAAAGTCAGCGATCTTGACCTGCCCCCGGCGGTCGGTCAGGAGGTTCGCGGGCTTGATGTCGCGGTGCATGATCCGGCGGCCGTGGAGGTAGGCGAGCCCCTCGAGGACCTGCCGCGCGACGTCGGCGAGCTGGCCCTCGGTGGCGAAGCGCCGGCCCGCGAGGGAGCCGCCGTCCATGTACTCGAGGAGGATCTGGATCTCCCCGCCGCGCTCGTAGAACCCGTGGCACCGGACGACGGAGGGGCTGTCGGCGGCGCGGAGGATGTCGATCTCGCGGCACATCTGGCGGCGGACGTGGTCCTCGTGGTGGCCGTGGATGACCTTGAGGGCGTAGAGGCGGGAGGTGGGGCGGTGGCGGACGAGCCAGACGGTGCCGGCCGTGCCGCTGCCGACGCGGCGGAGGCGTTCGAGGTCGGCGAGGGCGGGCGAGGAGGAGGCGGAGGGGCCAGGGCCGGAGAGAGGGGGGAGGGGGAGGGGGACGGCGAGGGAGGCGTCGCGGGCGGGGATGTGGGGGAGGATGAGGTCGGGGCGGCGACGGTGGTGAGTGTGATTCGTGCGGCCGGGTTGACTCGGCCGGTTTGGGCCGTTGCATCCAGGTTGCATGGCTGTGATTGATCGAGAGGTTACAGAGGAGGGGGAGATGAGACGGGGGTTTATTATATAAATAAAAGCCGTGCCAAAAGAGTATAAGCTGCAGGTATTGGAATGAGGAGGAGGGGGGAGGAGGACTTGGTGGATTAATAAGTAGTGGCGGAGATTGAGGGTTTCTTCGAGATTTTTTTCTCCTTATTAGGGTTTGAAGGGGGAAGATGGAGATGGAGATGGAGATGGAGAGGTTGGTTCTTGGAAATAGGAGGAAGGAAAAAGTAGTACTAGTAGTAGAAGAACAAGAGTGGCATGCGAGTTTAATTATCGGTGTGACTCGCAAGTTGATGTGATTTTGTAGCTTGTGGTTAATTAGCGTTTTTGTTCAACTCTAGTGGCGTTGAAAAGGGTGGTGGGGAAGGGGAAAAAGGGGGAGAGAAAGTGTGTGGAAAGCGTCATAAATTGCTCCTAAGTTTTTATCCCACTCTAATTTTTTTTAATTGTTTATAAAAATCAAGTTAACTCTAATATAACTTAAATTGTACACAGATGTACACTCCTTTAGTTTCAAAAATAAATATCTTTGAAAAAAATGCTAAAATAAAATTGCCCGACAATAATGTTTGAACGAATTTTTTTTAAAAAATAGTTATTTACTCGATTAAAACTAAAATTTAAAAAAAAACTTTTCACCATTGTATATACCCCTATAATAATTCTTGTTTTTAAATCACCATTTGATTATCATAATACCAAGTTGACTTAAAATTCAATCAAAATTGAACTTAACCAGATATTTTAAATTCATTACCTAATTCTGACTCCATTTTTGTACAGGTATAAAGTTCCTCCAACCACTACATGCTAAATAAGGCTAAAAGAATACATATAAATATTTTTAAGATCGATTTCAATTTTCTAAAACAAAGCACATCACTGTTTGAACTAGAACGTTTTAATCGGTCATATCAGGAATCCATCAATCCAAATCAAGAACGAGTCTCACTGACAGAACTCGTCGATAAAAGAAGAAAAAAAAAGTGGAATTATTATCATAAGATATAACCCCCCTAACTATGTGTGGATAAGTAATACTTCAATGCCCATGGTTTTAAAAAAAATAGTTCTTTTTTGTTTGCATCCTTCTAAGGGGGAAGGAAACGGTCAGCACTGACCCATGTATTTCAAAATGACCTGTGTTTTTTATATCTAACATCGAAGACCGCATCAAAGTCGCTGGCGATGGTTTGACTTCCGCAGTGCCGGTTAACGATCTACCCGGTCAAACATGGCGTACCTCCACATGTCAACCGAAGGCACTTGGTCAACAATACATTAAGCAGGGCTCTGGTCAACGCCCATGCAAACCGATTCTTCGTCCGCCCAACGTGACCAACGCATACCGACATGCTAATTTGCTTATGATTACCACTCGATCAACCACATCATATAAGCTTAATCGGCGAAGAGGTAAAATAAAACAGAGAAAGAGAGATCCTTAAATCTCTTATTACAGACGTTAATTGATGCTGTAACAGCACAAAGGGATGACAGTTTTTTTAATTATAGCTTGAGGAACACGAACTCTTGAATCGTTGGGATGTCACCGATCTCCTTGAGGGTTTCCTTGTCGGGCTCCTCGTCCACCCCGATCGCCATGACGGCCTGCTTCCTCGGCGCGGTCCTCCCCACGCTCATGAAGTTGATGTTCACATTCTGCTCCCCGAGGATCTTCCCGACCATCCCGATGTTCCCCGGCGCATCCACGTTCCTGCACAGGATCACATTCCCTTCGAGGCTGACGTCGACGGCGTAAGCCCCCACCAGCGTCAGGTGCGGCACCCCGTCCTTCACCCTCCCCTCCACCGTGATGGAGCCGGGCTCCGACAGTGCGCCGGCGAACTTGGAGCTCACGTCGGTGAGCTGAAGCCGAATCGAGTCCAGGGGCGCCTCCGGCGAGCCCTCCGAGAGGAGGATCCTCTCCTCGCTGATGCGGAGGCCGCGCTGCTTCGCGGTGTGCTCCGCATTGACGACGTTGACGAACAAGCTGGAGATGGGCTCGATGATCCCCTTGGTGATCATGGCGCGGAGGATCCTCGTGTCGAGGTCGCCGGGGTTTCGAGCTGAACTATAGACGACCTTGACTCCCTTGATGCCGCTCCCGCCGGCCACCAGTTGGACGGCAAGCCTGCCCAGCTTCTCCGCCAGGGTCACGTACGGCGCTAGCTCGGCGATAACCTACTCGGAGGGAAGAGATTATATACTGGAAAATGGCCGGAAGCTAATAGTTAATCATACCTCTGAAGGAACCATGGGAGCGTTGACTGCAGTGGAAGCAAGTTCTCCTTTCAACGCACCAATTACAGCCTCTGCTATCTCCACAGCTACACCTTCCTGTAAACATACAGCGTGCACAGTAGAGTTTTTAGTTTCGTCAACTGCATGTGATTAAGATGGAGTGCAGAATCACCAACCTGAGCTTCAACAGTGCTAGCGCCAAGGTGAGGAGTGGCAGTCACATTCTCATGCATCACCAGCTTGCTGTCTTCCGGTGGCGGCTCTGAAGCGAACACATCAAGTGCTGCCTGCTCCAGTTCGAAACATATTAGCAGAATTGTCTTCATATTTGCAATCAGCGAAACATATTCAAGAAAAAACCAGCTACCTGAGCAACTGTCCCGTTGTCGAGCGCTCTGACCAGAGCATCTTCGTCGATAACTCCGCCCCTGGCGACGTTGATGATTCTGACGCCTTTCTTCACCTTGGCAAAGGTTTCGTCGTCGAAGAGCTCTGCGGTAGCAGGAATCAGCGGCATGTGCAGGGATATGAAGTCGGCAGTGGAGACAGCTTCGTCGAATGATACGAGCTCTACGCCGAGGGCCCGGGCTCTGTCGGCCGGTGCGTATGGATCGTGAGAGATGACATGCATCCCCAGTCCTTTAGCACGTCGGGCAACCTCGGAACCAACTTTTCCGAATCCCATCACCGCCAGTGTCTTCCCGACCAGAGACACGCCGACGTATTTGTTGCGTTGCCATTTTCCTGATCACCACAGCATAGAGATCGTGTATGCATACCAATCGACCGACAGAAGATGAACAAATGACAGTATCTTGACGAAGAAAACCAAACTCCTCCGTAAACATGCAATATGTTAACACTCATTACGTTGTTACTACTGAACATATGCATACATATTCTAGCTATCTGGGAACATCTTGTCTGGATTTTGAGTTTGATTAAAATTTCCGCAATTAGAAAATGCACCACACATGGTTGGGCCAATGCTGAACGTGAAAAGGAAGAAATAAACATCACGGAGCATCTAATATATATAAAGTTGTTTCCAGCTGATCGATGCCCCGACTTATCTAAAATGTTAGCAAAAATAAACAAACTGGTACTCGATCATCCATCCACGGTTTTATTCGGGTGTATGGAAGACATAATCATAGGGTATGAAAAGTTGTGTTCCACTGATAATAAACTACTCCTAGGAAAAGTGTTGCTCCTACTTTCATATGTAAATTAGCATCTTATAGAGTTCAGGCAAAACTGGACTTTTAGCGTAATCTATAGATGTTTAAGAATATTTATTTTTTTCTCACGAGTGATGCTCCCACTACTCGTAGGAAAAGGCAGATTCCATTAACTAAACTCGTTCGAACAACTACACTGAGAAGAAACAGTCTTTGTGGATTTACCCGATGACCATAAGACCAGCTTTTATGAACCCTAAATATATGCAATCAAATCCGGGCTAAAACGATTGAGACGGGTAGGAGGAAAGAAACTGAATAATTAGTTGGCTTACCGGACTTCATGGACGCGTCAGCCTGCGCGACGTTCCTCGCCATAGCGGCGAGCAGCGCGATCCCGTGCTCGGCCGCGGCGATGGTGTTCGCCGTGGGTGCGTTGACGACGAGGACCCCCGTCTCGGTGGCGGCCTGCAGGTCCACGTTGTCGATCCCCACGCCGGCCCTGCCCACCACCTTGAGCCGCCCACCAGAGGCCTCAAGCACCTCGCGCGTCACCTTCGTCCCGCTCCGCACGATCAGCGCGTCGCAGGCGGCGACCTTGGCGCGGAGTTCCTCGGGCGAGAGGCCGTACGCGCAGTCCACGTCGGCGAACTCCCGGAGCAGCGCCAGCCCGGCCTCCCCGAGCTTCTCCGCCACCAGAACGGTCGGCCGGGCCGAAGCAGAGGCCGCGACACGCAGGCCTGGGGCATGGCTCCGCCGGCAGCGGATGACGGCGGGGGTGGCCGCGCGGGGGTCGGCGAGACGGAGGCCGAGGAATGGAGATCGAGAGCGGGAGGAGATGAGCGAGACGGAGGAGACGGGGATGAGGGAGTAGGCGCCCTTCGGAGCGGCAGGATGGAAGTATAGGGCTTTGCCGGCGACGGTGGAGGAGAAGGTGGCCATCGTCGAGCGCTGGAGTCGAAGGAGACGCGACGAGGCCTTCCGGTTCACGGCTCCGAAGTTATAGTGCGAATGAGCAGTTGAGTTTATATAAAAAAATAGTAATAATACGTTACAAAATTCCTGCTGGCCGCTGCCGTGATTTAGTTCTCCACCGTCCGTAATACGTAGCAAGGGGAACCTTCTAGAATTGGATGTTGTATGCACTGCTAATTTTAAATGCGGAAGCATGTAAAGTATTAATTCACCTTCCACTATTCCTCGATCCGATCGAGCGGTTGAGATTTTCTTTTGTATTGTGAGATTAACCGATCGGGAATATCACTTGTAAGCTCATCGTGAAATGTTTCTTGTACTAAATCTCGATAAGATCAGTTACGTCGGCGACAGCGTTAGGAAATGATTTGTGTTGAGAAAAATGTGGGTATAAACACCTTCCTACTTAATTTGAAATTTTTTAGAATCCCTAATAGATATATTTGGTTTTGACATTAAATAGTCATATAGGAAAAAAAAAACACTATATATATTAAATAAAGCTGTGACGGGTAATTGAATTTGAAAATGCAGGGATGAATGAACCGGTCCGGATGTGAAGAAAACCGCCCGCCCAAATCTGCCCTAAACCCAATTCGCTAGCCAATAGATCAGCGTGCTGTGTCTGTGTGTGTTCGACCACCATTTCCGGCGCGGCGGTGCCCTCCGCCACCAAAGACCCATCAGCAAAACCCAACACAAGCGTCGCCGTAAGCACTCGCCGGTGCCGCCGCCTCTCCATCACCTAACTGCTGACCTTCCTCTCGCGAGGTACTTCTTTCTCCTCCCTCCTTCGTTATTCTCGGAGCTGCGTGAGATGAAGCGATGGCGCATATGGAGCCATGGAGACGTAAACTGCAACTGCTCTGTCGTCTCAACCGGACACTTTTGGTGAATTTCATCTAAATTGACATTCGATTTTATACCGATCAACACGCCGTCGGTTTATACAATCAACTGAGATGGGAGGTTTTGAGGGCCGTTGCTCAGGCTTAATGTTGGAAACAAGTTCCCCTGGGAAAAAGTAAAGATCCTTAGCTACCTAGTTGTAAATAATTTAGAAGGTTTGAGAGTTGTTTTGTTCGGTGAAATATAATATATTGCTGATTAGTTAGTTAAAAGGGTAATATATGTGGTCTATATAAAAATATTTTCCTTCTTCTTTTTTTTCCTTTACCTTACACTTCCTTGTTAAAACACTTCGAACTAGCAGTTCAACTCTATGACAACTCTAATAAGCGGTAAGGATTGCTTTAAAAAACATAGTTCAAGCTTGAGTGAGTTCAAATTATATTTGCTCCATGAGCACCTCTCTCTGATATGGTAAAAGAGGTAAAAGTCTAATGCATGTTATATAGGTTTAAGGTGACTGGTGCTGCTGGTAATGTCAATGAAAGTACACTGAGAGCATTTGATCAAATAGTTGATCTGCAAAATTATTATGGTCGTGCCCATGGTCATGGTCATGCTGTATTAGATTTTATGTTCCTTTCATTGATGAAATGCATGGCTCATTAGTACACGCTTGTTCATATCTTGGTTTAATGTTAACGTACATCAGTATAGTGCTTTTTGTTGCTCTACGTTTGCTATGTCTCTTTCTTCTTTGTTATCACTTTTATCATTTTCCTAACCTCTGATACACTGCAATTGTGTCCCTGATTTTTCATATAGTCCTGAAATAAGTTTGAAAGAGCTGATTTTCTTTGTTTCTTTATTACCACTTCAGGTGTGATGGCTTTGTCCAATCCATCATCTCCTTCCATGCAGAAAGCCATGCATGCTTGGAATCTCTTTCCAAGAATTTTAAGCAATCAAGTGTGGCACCATCAAGCATACTTTTGTTCACCCTATAGTAGCAACAATAAAAAATCACTTTTTGTAAGAGCACCCTCTATTTCCACAAATCCACTGTATATGAGTTGCCATGGCACAAGGAGTATTAGATGCTATTCTCTCGAGGCTAAAGATTTTTTAGATTCATGTGGCACCAAGTTTCAACTCGATGATGTCATTGACTCTCAACAATTTGATATCGATATTTTAAATGGGATATTTGAAGTAGCTTATGAGATGGAAAATATTGAGAAGAAATCACGAGGGAGCAATATACTGAAGGGGTATCTGATGGCTACTCTATTTTACGAACCATCAACTCGAACTAGGCTTTCCTTTGAGTCTGCCATGAAAAGGTTAGGTGGTGAAGTTTTAACTACAGAAAATGCTCGGGAATTTTCTTCTGCTGCAAAAGGAGAAACTCTTGAAGGTATTATTTCATTACATTCATAATTAACAATATTAAAAATCAAATAAATCTTATGAGCCTAAAAAAATGACTGCAGATACTATAAGGACAGTTGAAGGTTACTCAGATATAATTGTGTTGCGGCACTTTGAAAGTGGTGCTGCTAGACGAGCAGCTCATACAGCCAATATTCCTGTAATAAATGCTGGGGATGGTCCAGGACAACACCCGACACAGGCATGGAAAACTATTGATGATGCTGCAAGTATTTTATTTTAAGGACATTGTTTCAGCACTAGATATAAGGGAAAAGAAATCCGTAGCTCAAATCTCATTGCAATATGACATTGCTTTATTCTGTGGTTTAGCAAGTATAAATCAGATTATGAACACTGATATAACTTTAAAAGTATTTTTTTTGTTTACATCATTCAGCCATGCTAGTAGTAATCCTATGCTTTACATCCATTGAGTACAGGGCTATTTGTTGAAAATATTACTTGACAGAGAAAATTCTTATAGTTCCTCTGAATTTTTTATTGTACTCTTTTGCATGACATAATTGGTATGCTGCATATATCTGTGCTGCAGAGACACAATGCTTCTATTCAAGAGCGACACTAGTAGAAATTGGTGTAGTTTACGCATAAATGTGATGCAGTCATTTAGTCTGAGTTTACATTTCAATACCTGTGCATTCCCTTTTTTTGAACATGTGGTGAACTTTTTATATTTTCTTTACCCTCTGCCTATTGAAACAACGATGTGTTTGATGAAACTGCATTTCCCATTTTTTTGGCTTTGGGAGTTTTTTACCAACAAGCACTGAAGGGAATTTACAAAAATGAGGTGTATGCATAATATATTTCTCTTGATATGATGATACTGCATTTCCCTATATGTTTGAAGCCAACGATATCTTTAATGATACTGCATTTCCCTTTTTATGGCTTTGCAGTTTTTAGCCTACAAGCACTGAAGGGAATTTATAAAAATGAGAAGGTGTATGCATAATATATTTTTCTTGATAAGATGAGCAAAATTTTTACTAGTAAACAGGGCTTCAGAATTGAAGTTTTGAACATGGAACAAAGTATTCATGGAGTATTTACCATAAGTTTATTTTGCATCTGATATTGGTATAAGTTCCTAGCCTAGTGTTAGGTTTGGAACTTTAAAGAGTATAACAACTTGATTATCACAAAGCCTTCTGCTGAATTATGTTCAAATACTCTTGGTTAATTTGTTTTGGTCAATTCTTTAGATTGAAAATATTGTCATTTTTTTCCGAGCTGCTTTACTTTTGCACCTTTTCAAACAAAAATGGTGGACTAGATCAAGCCTCGAAAAAAATGGTGGAATAGTTTCAGACCTGATATAACAAACAGTCACCTTTTCAATCTAGAAGAACTTAACCCAGAGGCTCAATATTGCTCTAATCCTACCTCAGTACTTCACTACTTTTGACAATCTTGAACACTAGAGAGAGCCATTGACGTAGATCTCCCTGGCACAAGGCTCAGTTTCCTTAGGTTGGCTTTTGGCTTCTCAAGGTTAATCTGAAGCAATCCTAAACCCCAACCAAAGGACTCCAAGTTATACAGTCTTCATAAGCCAAAGGGCCAGATCAGACTCCACTGTCATTCTTGAGATGATCGAAATGTTATTCACCTTTATGAAGAGGATTCTTAGACTGTTTCATAGTCAACTCTTGATGAGAAGATTGCACGAGATAGCTGCACATCATGGGGAATCATTTATTCTATGTTTTATCCTTCATCAGCTTCCTTTATAGTAAAACAAGGGTTTCTCTCATCTTTATCTTAGATGTCTTTATACCAAATCATACAGCATCTACAAGTTGAGAGTTGAAACTTGTTTTGCAGGCTTTATTGGACGTGTATACTATCAAAAGTGAAATAGGTAGACTGGATGGAATATCACTTGGTTTGGTTGGTGATCTTGCAAATGGTAGGACCGTCAGATCTCTTGCATACTTGATAGCCAAGTATCAAAATGTAAAGATTTACTTTGTTGCACCGGATGCTGTGAAGATGAAGGTATGATTTCTTCCTTGTCACCATCGTTTTCAGATCTTAAACAAAGAGTCTTCTCCCACCTTTTCAGTGGAATTGATATAATCTGTTATGCTGTTATGATTTAGGATGACATTAAAGACTACTTGACATCTAAGAATGTCGAATGGGAAGAGAGCTCCGATCTACTGGAAGTGGCTTCAAGATGCGATGTTGTTTATCAAACTCGCATTCAGAAGGAAAGATTTGGTGAGAGGATAGACCTTTATGAAGCAGCTCGTGGAAAGTACATCGTGGACCAGAAGGTGTTAGATGTGCTTCCCAAACATGCTGTCGTCATGCACCCTCTCCCAAGGCTTGATGAGGTATGTGCACGCGCGTCCCAATCCCTTTCATTTTTTGTATTGTAACATATAAAAAATTCGCAAACCAGAAATACATGTCCTGATGTGGTAGGCAGCAAAGTGCGGGTTTATTATAGTATTATAAAATTCAAACTGAACTGTCTTCTGATTCAGTTAAAAACTTCTGAAATGAAACCCCTAGCATGGTTGTATGCTCGGATTTATTAAAAAAAATAAAAGCCCGGAAATCAACAGTCAGTTTAATGTTGCAACGTATGGATTTGTTTAGCCACCGTATATCCATCAAACCACCACCTGATCAGGTTCAGGGTAAGCAGTACCTTTCCCCAATCTATATGGGGTTACATTTAATCTATGTCGTTTGCCCGTGCAGATAACTGTGGATGTGGATCATGATCCCAGAGCTTCATATTTCAGGCAAGCCAAGAACGGCCTCTACATCAGAATGGCCCTCTTGAAGCTGCTACTTCTTGGCTGGTGAATGCATGTGTTGGTACGACATCTCTTTTGATGGAGTTTAAAGAACTATTTTGATTTTGGTACTTTTGATCTCTGGAAACGTTTTATACATCCTTGGTTCTTCCCAGACAGAAGCAGCCATCTTGTGGTATGTGGTTCATTTCTTTTTCAGAGCTTTATGAATGGATTTTGATACCTACTTGTCTGGTTCTGTTGGTATTTTATCGCATCATATGAGCAAGGATAATGGTTCGTACCATTTCTCAATAATTTTTTGGGCTCTGCTAATTGGCATTGGACATCTTGGATATCTTGTATGATCATTCATTACTTGTGGATGAAACATCGAACGGTAACGTCTGGTGTTAAAATCATCGGCCCAACTTCTAACCTGCATGCTTCTTGAAGTTGATCATACTTCATGCCTGTCTTCTCTGGATCTATCTTCAAATTACTTTTTGACTTGTGGAATACGACAAATATTAGCTCTACCGTGGCTAAAATAGAAATAAGCAGCTTACTTGTAACCACAGTGGATATACTTGATGCATTAAATTGCTGAACAGTGAATGATGGAAGAAGGGCTTCTACAATCAAAGTTGGAGCTTGGTCGCCACAGCTAATAAGAAAAGCATCCAACTAATTCAAGAGTTCAACTAAACATCAGATTTGGCCAACAAAAAAAAAAGGGTGTACATCTAAATCTAATTACAGATTAATGAAACATCATAATGAGGACAGCTTCTTGTTTCTCTTCTTAGCAGTCTTGGCCAAAGCGTCGCAGATCTCTTTCTTCCTCTTTAAGGTGTCATCTGCCTTGCTGGCAGAGTTCTTTGCTTGAAGCGCCAACGCCTCCTTCACGAAGAATTTTATCTTCCACAATGTGCTTTCGCTCTGCATCAGAATTACGAGCAACAGTTTGCACTCTTTGATCAGTAAGAATTGCATTAATATCTGTAAAAAGAATACGTCTACCCGACAAGTTGAAAGAGCACAACCAAACCACCAAACGGCGTGCAGCTACGACAGGAAGAAATATAGCTCTACTTACACTACGGTGACAGATTATAAAACACTACATGATCATAGTAACTTTATCCAAAATTGCAAATCTGTCAGGCAAGAAGATGAAATGAACTAGGACGAGCAAGCAAGTCAACAAAACACGCTTAAGCTAATAAGAGCAAACCTGAGCATCCATATCAAGGTCCACCACCTCTGCACTAGCTTGAAAGTTGGGATTGTTTTCAGCAATAATATCTAGAGCCTTGTTAAGATCTTCAGGGGATAAAGAACTTAGACCGACACCAAGTTTTCTTTTTTCCTCTGTTGACATTTTTCTGAAGAAAATGGAGAAATTAGTAATGCATAAACCTAATGGCTCCATTACAGCCGTGGCTAAATTTCACATTGTAATAATAAGAAGAGAAGCTAAATGAATGAGGCTCCCACCAACCTGAGGTATCAAGTAGGCAACGTTTGGTATCACCTTTGCTAGTGGGAATCTTATGATGCGAGAGAATAACACGCTAAATATTCTTAAGTATGACAAACAAATATTTAACCTGTTCTTAAAGAACAGATTAAAGAAATCAAACACTTCTAAGAAAAAAGAAATTCATTGGGATTGAAGCCAATTCTTATGTGATATGTTTGGCTTCATCTTGAAGTAATTTATATGGTTAAAATTTCAGTTAATTATGATAATAATTTCTAAGAAAATGTAATACAGTACTAGTCAGAAAGTATGAAGTTTCAGCTTTTTCGTTCACAACAGATTAAGATCAAGAGTATCAAACCAATCCAAATTTCTGAAAACATCAAATTTCATATCTAGGCTTTCAGGAAACCACCCAAGGTCCACTATATTTCTAATTACTTTTCCAGGCCACCATTTTGGCTAATTATCTTCCGAGGTCAACATAATACTACCTAGGTAAGATACCAATTTAAAATAAACTAAAATAACATTTTTTCCTGTAGTAAAAAATAAGATGAATACCTGCATTTTCGTATTACTGATCCCCTTAGCTCTTCCAATTGCAAACAAAGTTCATCAAGCTGAAAACAATAAATAAAATGTCAAAAAGTTGCTATTTCTGGATTTATTATCCTACTTAGATATAAAATAACAAACAGTTACCAACTCATCTGATTACTTATCTCGAGAAACACTTGCAAATTTCACCCAAAGAACTGAAGAAGCGGATTATTGGAGAAATATTTTTACAACAACATTCTAGATTACCTCATTGTTTGTATCTTTAGCCATTTTTGCATAAGTGGACTCTTGAGCAAACTTCTGATTTGCATGAGCTTGAGCTGCCTCCTCCTTTTGTCTTGCTTCCTAACAAACAACATAGAAAATGAACAGAAGAGAAAAGGAACTCTTATAAGTGGTCAATCTTGAAAGCTTTATCAGATCGACTATAGATAAAACAAAGTAGCAAGAAAGACTGGCAGCAATAACAAGTATGCTCGATTTTACCTCTTCAACAACTTTAGGCAGCAGTATTAGCCACTTCTCCTCAAATTTTTCCAGCAGCGTTTTAGCCATAATAAAAATATCACTTCTTTCATCATTGTACTTCATGGCATTATTGAAAACCAATCTTACATCAGCATATATATCACGGACATTCTTATATCCAGAGCCATCATTTGCTTCCATCCGATTCTTAATTGTCCCGAAGTCCATTGGCTTCTTAATAACCTTGGATGCAGAGAAGAACACATATCATTGGCAAGAGAAGAATAAAAATTGAAAAAGAATTCATGTGTCGGAATATCTGCTTCATTTATATTCTTAACACTCTTCCAGGGTCAACGCAGACAATACTCATTTAACTCAAAAACCCAATATGTCAAAATTTTGGGTAAACAGCTGAAAAAAGGACTCATGTTCTTATGGATCAAATCAAACCATCTTAATCCTATATTGATCTCATCCAGTCTAAAAGCTTAAGTGACTAGGTAAAACATGATATAATCACTGATGTTCAAACAACAACAAAATTTCATCATGAATCAGTCCACAGAGTAGAAAATATAATCCAAAGAAACAGCTAAGCACAATGATTCTAATTTCAATACCAGTGGTCACTTTGACCTTTCACCAGACTAGTACAATGCTGGAACATACTAGTACTACACTAGAAGTGCTGGCAAAGAAGCAGCTAGTCCAAAGGCTGCAAATCAAGAAGAACAATAAGAGGAAGAAGAAGATTCAGAGAGGAGTCCAGGAATTGGGATGTGCAGGAACCAAGTGAGGAATGGATTGAAATAAAGAAAAAGAAGCAAAGGCAGAAGAAGAAGAATTGGCTGAGACAATGCTATGGGTCATGGAGAAGAAAATGGATCATGGCTAGAAACCTTGGCGTGCAAGTGTACAGCTCAGTGATCCTTTTTGAGGTTGAAGAGGTGATGGCAAAAGAGGAAGAGAAGTTAATAATGATGCAATGTTGAAGATAAAACGAAAGAAGAGATGTAAAGACATAAAGAAGGGTGTATCGCTTGGTTTTAGGTGGTTCATGTGCTAATCTTCCATTGGAACAGTAGATACTGTCCAAAACAAGTAGCACAACATGTAATTAAAACATTTATCAAATATGTGGACAACATTTTCAACTTGGATCCCAAGTGAACTATAAAAGAAAAGTAATTGATAAGCTTATGCTGAACTCACTCCAGCAACTTCAAGTTGGCAATCGAGAACTATGACTAGAAGGTCCTGAGTGTGTATCAATGGTGGCAAAGGTTAGGGGTTAGCTAATAGATGAAGCAAGCATAGTATGTTTAAGGGGGAAAGGACTATACCTCGTAATAATCATCAAGACCAAGACCTTTAACATCAACAGGACTCATGAATGGCCGAGCCCACTTGTGTTGTGCAATCTAAAAGATGGTAGAAAAATTAGAAAAATTGCAATATAAGGTTCAAAACAACATATTCGCTTCCATCAAGAGGCGGCTACACTTCACACTCTAGTAGGAACATACAGCTATAAATAATCATGTGCGCAACCTGTATTTGATGTTACCTTATCCTAACATAGCTCTCACCATTTCACAAAGCAGAATTACAATAGTCAGTGCTACCTTTATTGTCAACTTATTGATATATATAACTCATCGTTGATATATATGCCATTATTTCTAATAATTACAAAATAAACATAAACGAACCTGTACAAAACGGCACAAAGTTTCAAAGAAACTTCAATAGGGTATAAATGCATCTCAAGCTGCGAAGTAAATTGCCACGAAGGATGTTACAGAGTTAGTATTCACCTGCTTCAATATTGTACCAAACTGCCGTATGAGTTCTTGCATTCTATTTGAACAAACCACTTCCTTTTGAATCCCCTCCACCAGCTTGTTACCAATGCTGTTGCTCCCACTGTTATTAGCAATACCAGGTTTCTTCTTATCCTTGTCCTTGCCACCTGAGCTCCCTCTAGAAGTGTTCAGCTGTTTCTTACCAGTGTAGTACTCCACGACATCATTCACAACCAGCTCCAACTGCAAATCAACACCACACCCGCACAAACCCAGAAATAAGTGTTTTTTCTTTTCCTTTTGTTTGCTAAATGACCCCAAACAGGAAACAACATGCTTGCTATACGAAACAAATTTTGGGATCAGGAGCATCATATAATCGCATACCACAACACAGAAACCCTTCTTTATGAATTTTCTTTTCTAAATCACATACAAGTAAGAAACTCATGAAAGAAAGAATAGGTATCTCATGACCGATCATATCACCAAAATACTAAATACCTGATCGACCTTGGAGATGTACTCATCAACACGATGTCTGAAACGCTCGATATCGCCTTGAGGGTTTCCAGGCTCCGCTGATGCGAACCCGTTGGTGTCCCCATCCCCATTGATCATCGGAAGTTGCAGCGTAGGCGCGGCTGCTTCCGATGGAGCCGCCATATCTTAACTCCTGAGGCTTAAAAAGACAAAAAATTAAATCCTAGTGGTGGCATGAATCAAGAAGAATTGGTGCCAGAAGGAAGGTAAATCAATCTTAGGGTTCGAGGATTCATTTGCTTGCAAAGAAGCTAGTAAACCCCACCGATTAGGAGATCAAACTTTCGTCTGAGGCAAAAGGACAGGAAGAACTTGCCCTCAGAAAAGGTCTACCTGGTACGCTGTAGCGAAGGCCGGACAAGATGGTCCGCGGCAGGAAGCAGGGGGGCCGCAAGAAGGAAGGAAGAAAGATACGCAGGGGAGAAAGGTGGGAGCTTCTCCTCTGTCGGCGACGTCTCACGCTGTCGTCGTCGCCCTTCGCCGTCGGCCGTTGCTTGCCGTCGGAACCCTTCGGCCCCGTCGAAGAAACCTCAAACCCCCCGCTCTGGTAAAAAGTTGTCGCATTCCCCTTCGTCGTCCCCAGCGTTTAATCATTTCCAATTTGGGTCCTTGATTTTGTACTTAATTAATCTATGCGATTATTTACAAAATATATCAAAATCACATGACTTTTAATATAACATTATCCTCAATATCCATTCTTTGTATTTAAAGTAAAATAATAGTTAACATAATTTGTTATATGATGCTTATCTAGTAAAAATAAATTGCATTATGTAAGAAATATTAATTAATGTGGCTTATAATATTAATTCAAGAAATAATTTACATCGATATCACTGCCTAATAATTACATAATAACTATTATAGATACTCAGACAACTATTAATTCAGCATCAAAAACCAAAATGCATTCAAGGTGAGATTTTTCTTATCCAAATCATGTTAGTTTTTATTTTAAAATAACAGATAAAATTTGTGTATTTCTTTTAATAAAATATAAACCAATGATTATTTAAGTAATAAGTATTTTTTTTCATAATTTATTTATTTATGACTTATATAATATATAATATTATAGTGATGCTTAAATATTTTTCTAGAATGTAAGTTTGAGGATTACTTTTGATGCTCTCAGCTACTAAAAATTTTATATATAATAATATAATGATATTTAAATAATATAAATATTCTTATGATTGGCTAAATAATTATACTATGCTAGATAAGAGGGATAGATGGGGTTTTAATGAGGAGAATTAGGGTCATTCTCTAGTGATCGCTGCAAGTTAAGCTGCATCTGCACACCTACCCACCACACAGTACAAAGGATATCTTTCAAATATTTAGCTCGTCTTAAGTAATTTTTTGTTCAGAAAGCTTGCAATATCAACGTAATGCTGTGAATTTTTATTCCCGGAGCTTGCGCGCGCGAGAGAGAGAGAGAGGTAGATCTACAGCCGTCGACTAATCATACTAATTGGCGTGGCGTACGGACGTGATTCGTCGTAATCAAGAACATCTCGAGTTGAAATGTACGTCCCGCCGTGTAATAAATGTTGGCCCCTTCATTTCTCTTATTAATTTTGGTTTGCTTTTCTGCTCCTCCGCCTAATTGTAGTTGCACTGCAGGTATCATTCTTATTCCACGTACCCGATTTACTTGGTGCTTGTTTGTTTTTGTAAAATAAAAAATTGATTATTTGGACCGTCAAAATTTAATAAGTGCAGAGATTAAAATGTAACTTTGAGAAATGGATGGGTTGAGATTCTATCCCATCATCATCATTCATCGGACGTCTGTCCTTGCTCGTTAGAAGGAGGAGGGTCAAAATCTGGGGGGTTTATATTATACGTTGGTACGATCGATAATTAACAGGTAGGCAATAAATGATGGGAATTAATGTATCCCAACCGTAAGGCGTGGAGAGTCGATGCATTGACCGATCCATTTACTAACGTCAGCCGATCGCGGCATGCTGCGATGCGACGACGACGTCTCCCCATATTTCTGAAACCATAAAATATATTATCGTGTAGTAAAACTGCTAACTTGTAACCTAATTGAAAATGAAGTGGTAGGCTCGCTCCCAAATGGAAATGAAGTGTATAAATAAAAGAGCTCCGGCGCAGCAGCAGCAGAGAAAGAAAGGAGGAAGAGAGAGAGAGAGGGCGGCGACGCCATGGCGAGTGGCAGCAGCGTCTTGAGAGCCGAGTGCGTTGCCCGGGCGGTGTCGGTGGTGCTGGCAGCCATGGCGGCTCTCGTCGTGGGGTTGGACGAGGAGACCGAGACGGTCTTAATGATCCGAAGAACAGCCACCGTCACCATTCTCGACGCTCTCTGGTCCATCCTCCTCCTTCTTCTTTAATTAATTCTTCTTCTTCTTCAGGTTAGATTAATAAAGTGTGAGATACAGGAAGATGACTGTCCTGAGTTCAGCGACGGCTGGGTATCACCTGCTGCAGCTGCTGAGGTGCGTCTCTTGCGCTTGGCTTCGCAAAAATCCCTGCCAAACCAACGACTTCTTCCCATGGTTTTACTTCCTCCTCGACCAGGTGCGTATAGGTATATTTAGAGTATTTACTTTGGGGTGATATTGATCGACATATAGTCCTTGCTCAGTGAAGTGATAGAAAATTTAATTTAATTAAAACAGGTTGATGGATTAACCATCTCATTTTGATTGCTGAACTAATCATTAATGAGTTAGATATGCTTAATACGCACAATTAATATTTGAGGCGGCCAACTACTTTACCAGTCAAACTTGTTTATTATTTGCCTAACCACAATGAAGTTGATAGCACATGAATGCTGTATGGTCCAACCAAATCAGAAAAAGACAACATATGATGTATTAAAAAATTGAGAAAATAACTTACAAGTCCCCATCTATTTTATTAGTAAATCGTATGGGTTAACTTGATATAAATAACTGTTCGTACTATATTTTGTACTGAATTCTTTGTTCGTGGCATGTATGAACATAAATTATCACCTCCTGTATACACTATTGAAATTAATTAGGAAATAAATACACCCTCCTAGCTAGATCCTTTAGTTGGACCAACTTGAGTGGTTCAATTAATTGATGGTGTGATAGGCCACAAGAGCAAGGTTGGATAGCCCCACAAGATGGTCCTAATAATTAGGGCTCCTTCTCTGTGTGTGTGTGTATATGGAGCCATGCATTCATATTCCTACATTGGAGGAAGTGACCACACAATTAATGGCGCAAGCTTATGTGGTCCTACGTGCTCATAAATTCTGAGGGTCATGAGGTGTAGGTTCTTAAATCAATGAAATCATTGTCCACTTCAATTCCAAAAACACTCTCGTTTCTCTAAAAGAGAAATGCTACAATGATCTTACATTGCCACGGAGAAAACAGCCACACACACAATTCAATTCACGAAGTAAAATGGTCCATTCCCATGAATTTGATGCACTTAACATGGGAGAGGGATGAAGGTCTACTTGGTAGGCTCCAACATTTTGAGAAAAAATAGTTATGGCTGGCTTCAGTTTTCTAATCTCCCTATTTTTTACTGTGTAAACATTCAAATCTAGATAGATTAGAAATCTTGAGATTAAATTAAAAGAATAAATTGGTTTGCTCAGCAAATACACTTTCATGATCATAATAATTTCTCCAACAAGCCGCTTGCCATGGATGTAAGACATACAACAAACCAGTTAGGTGTTGCAACTAATCGGACAAAATACCACGTATATTGACGAAGTAGCTTAACCATATCATATGTACGGTTATTTGACTTCCTCGGTAAGTAAGAGAAGTGAAGTGAGCTCATGGACGTTGATGCAGGGAGCCACATACATCCTCTTCGGAGCCACCATGGCGGGGCTCCAGGCGGCGCTGGTGGCGGTCTACGGCGTCGACAGCCTCCAGTGGTCGAAGCTGTGCAACATCTATACCAGATACTGCATACAGATCGGCGGCGGCTTGCTCTGTGGACTGGGGGCGACGCTCGCCATGGCCATTGTTGCTGGCATCTCGGCCTACCACCTCTTCTCCCGTCACTCCCCCTCGGTGTCGCACAAACTCGCCTCCGCTCGCTGGCGGTGGCTGCTGCACTGATTAAGCTTTTAAGCGATCGCCTGCTGTACTCGTGTTTAGGGTTCATATACAGTCTAATAAATAAAACTGATAGGTTATGTGAAATAGTTTTTCTTCTATATACATATGTAGCTCAATTAATTAGAAGAAGAAGAAGAAGGATAAAGTACTCTTTGATGTACTCGATTCCAGGACCTTCAAATGACTTCAGTTAAGATGAGGGGTTTGTGGTCAGTTAGCTGTAATAAGCAATTACTTGTTGAAGTACCGTATTAACTTACTGGTAAATATCAAATCTCTACCTATCTTCTTGATTTAGCTAAAAAAATATTTACTTTAGCCAGGGAATGAGGACTCATTATTTTCGAGCTTTTCACTGTACTAAACAACTTAAAATAATAATTTCCAAAAAGTAAAAAATATATTTCCGGAAGTAACCAGTTTACTCGCCATGTCATAAAATTAATTTATTTTTTATTCATAAAAATTCGAACGCCCATCGCCCGGTTCACCTAGTTCGTCCATCCTACCCCCGACCGGTCCATCGTCCCTTCGTCGTCGTCGGCTCCGGCCTCCCACCCTTTCCTTCCCTCCATCTCATTCGTCGACAACCACCGCCGCCGCCTCTTGGTTGCCATCGCCAATCCCGCCGCACTCGTCGCCTACAATGTCCACTCCCCGCGTCCCCACCATCCGCCTCTTCCTCTCCGAGCTTCCTGTCGCCCCGTCGTTCTCCTCGCTATCCACTCCCGACGACAACGGTTCCTCCGGAGCATCGGCATCGGCTGCTCTCCGCCATATCCCAATCGATCGTCAGGAAGAAGATGCTCGAGAACAAAGAGCAGCAGATGGATGCAACTAATTTTTACCTGCAGCCGCCTATGGATTCCTCGAAGGAAAGAATAGGAGAGCATGAGGTCCCCCTACGCCCACTGACGCAGCAGATGGATGCAGCTAATTTTTACCTGCAGCCGCCAATGGATTCCTCGAAGGAAAGAATAGGAGAGCATGAGGTCCCCCTACGCCCACTGACGCTTCGGTCTCCTCCCCCCCTCCTCTCCTGCCTCTTCTCTTAATCCTCCTCCTCCTCTTCTTCTTCTTCTTCCCACCAACGCTCCTCTGCTTTCCCCCACCCAATCTCCTCTCCCACCACATCCACATCTCCTCTGCAATGTCGTTGCGTGAAAGAACAGAGGCGCCATCGTTTCTCTTCCTCTACTTCTCGATGTCATCCGCTGGCGAGGAGGTGGTGGCGTTGGCAAACGTAAGCACAGCATCGCTGCACCTCCTCTGCACCAACCCCACCCCCTCACCTCCTCTCCCCCTGCACCTCCTCTGTTCCAACCCCACCCTCCTTCCCACCCAACCCCTCCTCCTCTCCTCCCTCCCTCCTCTCTTCCCTTCCCAGAGACTCCCCCCTTCCCCTCCCCTCCCATCGTTCCGTGCTGTTTCCAGAGTGAGAGAGTATATTCTTCTTCTTCTTGTGCTGCTTCTTTCGCTGGGGAAGGGAAGGAGATGATGGAGGGCGCCTGCAGCAGTATCTGGAGCGGCGCCTCTCTACGAATCCACCCTATAGCGCGAGGTGTGCCTCGGCGCCTTCGGATTCTGTCATTTGCGAAGCGCGCTGTGACGAAGACGAAGATAACTCGCAATCCCGTCTCCGTCATCACCGTGCGGTCGGAAGGAACAGATCTTCCGCGCTCACGCCCGGATCAACTGGAAGAAGATGCAGAGGTAGATTGCGAGCACAAGATCAATTTTTTGGCTACAACTGCAGCAGAGGGAGGTGGGAGACGAGTTCCTCCTCCTTGTCACCGTGCGGTGCGAAGGAGCAGAGGTAGTGCGAAATATGAGTGGTGGGAAGGGAGTGAGAAATGGAAGCTCGCATCCATTATCGCGGACATGCTGGAGATGAAAGTTGATCGCCGGAGAGGCAAGAGACGAGAGATCGTCGATGAGCGAGCCAGTGTGAATTTTTTTTCGCGAGCGGTCGGTCGGAGAGACGGAGCGGTTTGATTTTTATTTTTTAAAATAAAAAATAGGTCAGCTTTGTGATGTGGCAAGTTGACTGTTTATTCTGGAAAAAAAATTTGCTTTGTTGTTTTTAGAAATTATTTTTTAAAATTAATTAGTACGGTAAAACACTCCATTGTTCTCATGATAATATTGGGCTAGTGGATCATGCTAAGGCCGTTCACAAGCATGACCCAGGTTCATAGCCCAATTCAACTTGTAGTCAAAATTGTGGCTGTAGGAGAGAAAGTTATGCAGAAAGAACACAAGTTTTAGAACACAATCATTGCGCAGGATATAAGAAAGTAAACTGTAATTTTGCTGTAATGATACACTTTTCCGTCCACAATTATTAACGAAAAAAAAAATTTCAGGAGAACATTACACGCTTCATCTGAGAAATTTAAACAAATCAAGTATACATGTATATATATAAAGCCTGCCCTGCTCCTCCCATTCTCCCTCGGTTCTCTTAAACTGATTAATTAATTTCCTTGTCTCACCTTCACCACGCACATCCCTCCCTCCTCGATGGCCTTTAATTAATTACCTACCTCCTCCACCTCCCAAGGTATGCACAAGTAAAACTAAATAAAAGAGCTCGTCGCCGGCGGTGGAGGGATCGATCAGGCGGTGGGGAAGGGACTCGCGAGCCTCGCCCTGAGATCCTTGCGTAGAATCTTGCCCGATGGCGCCTTGGGAATGGCCTCCACGAAGAACACCTTGCTCACCCTCTTGTAGAAGACCACCTGCTTCGAGACGTACTGCTTGACCTCCTCCTCGGTGATCTGCGCTCCATTGGACCGCACGATGAAGGCGACGGGCACTTCTCCGGCGGCTTCATCCTTCATCCTGTGTGTGTGTATATCATTATCATCATAACCAATCTGATGAAGAAGAAGAAGAAGAAGACAGTGATGGTATCCGTAGATATGAACATACGGGACAACGGCGGCGTCGGCGATGTGAGGGTGGGTGATGAGCAGGGCCTCGAGCTCGGCGGGGGCGACCTGGAAACCCTTGTACTTGATGATCTCCTTGAGCCGGTCGACGATGAAGATCTCGTCGTCGTCGTCGACGAGGCCGATGTCGCCGGTGTGCAGCCATCCTTCCTTGTCTATGGTGTTCCTCGTTGCCTCCGGATCGTTCAGGTATCCTGCAGATCATCAAAGGTTAATCGTATCATTTAGTCCGAAGGCACCGGACATGCACGCTAAAATTATCATGATGATTGAAAAAAAAACAAAACCAAATGAAGCTGGAAAAGCTCAAAACCTAGAAGTCCTTCGGATATGCGTCGAACTCGCTTTATTTCTATTTCAAAATGCGTCCGCGGTCCATTTCTGTCAGCTTGAATAATTATTCTTTCTATTTACTTGTCGTTTTCTGATACATTACCCTTACCTAATAAAGAACGACCTTCTCAGGTCAATTAAATTAGGCGAACTGGCGAAGGGAAGGAAAACTCTCTCTTTCACACACACACACACACAGCTGAACCATCCGATTCAGATTAATTATTAAAATCTTGGGCTTAATCATTGCTGACCTCTTTTAATTTGATTTAATTAAGACAGTGGGTTGGACTAGCGGCAGAAGCAAGGTAGGTCATCGGTAAAGGCAGATTAGGAATTAGGCCGTCTAATTAATCCACCAATTCATTCAGCTGCTGCATTGCATATTAATAATAAAGCACGGCAACATGCATGCGAAAGTAGCAGTGTACTTATTATGATTCGAGAATACTAATCGTATATAGTGATTTAATTTTTTGGTCGAAGGATTAAATGATCGATCGGTCACTCGACGTACCTTTCATGATCTGTGCTCCTCTGATGCAGATTTCCCCCCGCTGGTTCCGCCCCACCGAGGCGCCGGTCTCGGGGTCGACGATCTTGAGCTCGGCGTTCCGGACGACGGTGCCGCAGGCGCCCGACTTCACCGGAAACGGCTCTTTTGCGAACGCCAGGTTCATCGACAGCACCGGACCCGCTTCCGTCATCCCGTACCCCTGTCCATCATGATATGTACGAGTGAGCTCTGATTCAGAATTCAAGCATCGATCGATCTATCGATGGATTCCTCACCTGGCCCAAGGTAGCATTAGGCAGCTTCGCCATGAACTTGTCCTCGAGCTCCTTCCCCATCGGCGCCGCTCCGGACATCACCGTTCTTATGGAGGACAGGTCGTAGCGGTCGACGAGCGGACTCTTGACGAACTCCAGCACGATCGGGGGCACGAGCGGCGCGATGGTCACCTTGTAGCGCTGCACGAGCTCGAGCATGGCGGAGATCTCGAACTTGCGCATGATGAGGATGGCGGCGCCGACCCGGAGGCCGCAGAGCAGCACCGAATTCAGGGAGTAGATGTGGAACAGCGGCAGGACGCAGAGGAGCACGTCGTCCGCGTGGAAGTAGAGGTTCGGGTTCTCGCCGTCCACCTGCTGCGCCACGCTCGTGATCAAGCTCCGGTGCGTCAGCATCACCCCCTTCGGCAGCCCCGTCGTCCCCGACGAATACGGCAGCGCCACGACATCGTCGGGGGCGATCTCCACCTCCGGAAGCTCTCCCTCCTCAGCCTCCAGCAGCTCAGAGAACCGGCGGCATCCCTCCGGCTGTGGGACGTCGTCGTCCACGCACACCAGCACGACGCCCTGCTCCTCGGCGAACTCCCGCACCTTGTCGACGTAGCACGACTCGGTGACGATTAGCCGCGCGCCGGCGGCGGCCGCCTGCTTACGGATCTCGGCCGGGGTATAGAAGGGGTTGGCGGTGGTCGCGACGGCGCCGCGGTGGGAGGCGGCGAGGAAGGCGACGACGAACTCAGGGGAGTTGCGGAGGAGGATCATGATGACCTGCCCCTGCCGGACGCCGAGCCGGTGCAGGCCGGCGGCCGCGCGGCGGCTGGCCCGGTCCACCTCGGCGTAGGTCATGACGTCGCCGCTGGCGCCGTCGATGAGACAGGGGCGATCGCCGAAGTCCGCCAGTTGCTCGAAGCAGTAGGAGTGCAGGGGCCGGCGGTTGTCGATCTCGATGTCCGGCAGCTTGGACCGGAATACGTTCTCCTCGGGCATCGAGCAGGAGCCCATGGCGGCGGGAGGGGAGCGAGTTGAGAGGCGAAGAGAAGAGTGGGGAGCGGCTGCGGTGGAGCTCTTCCCTGAAGAGGAAGACGGGGGGAGAGGAAAAGTAAATATACTGGCGAGCGGGGGAAGGCGGAAGGCGTCGAGGGAGTTGGTGAGAGGACAGACATGGAAATCATCTCATCTCCTGTGGGGGTTGGTGCAGTAAGAGGAAGTGGGTGCGGGGGTTGACGGGAGAAATTGTTGACTGTTGACGACTTCGGCCGGCCCAGATCGCGCCAGGTAGGCGTCCCACCAACCCCATTGCGATCGCCGTCGTCGAACTCGAGCGGGGGCGGAAGAGGAAAACCACAAGTCACCCGGTTTTGGTAGGCCCGGCTTACCTACCGCAAAATCTTGGGCCGGTCCGGCTGCGGTGGGTCTGACGCGGTGGTGGCGTAAGCGTAACCTCTCCCACCAGATCCGGACCGTAGATCTCCGAGAAATGGACGGTCGGCGAACCGATGATGTGCCGGGCAAAGCGCGGGTCGCGATCTCACCAACCCTTCGATGCCTACCCCGCCGGTCCGGTGGGCAATCACAGCTGTTGATCTCGTGTCGGACGGCCAAAGTACCTCGAAGGTGGGCATGATGACTGCGTGATGAAATGGGTATGTGTGTGTATATATAAATAAATGTGGGAAGGAGGGAATGGATCGACATCAAACGTTTATGATTAATAATCAAGGAGGGGTAAATGATTTGCTTTAGTTGGAAGGGAGAGAGAAGAGAGTATTAAAATACAATAAACTCCCAAGTTTAAGTAAAATTAAATGGAAATTGCATTAAAGTCGAATGATAATTCCATTCCACATAAGTAGTGCTCGTATAATAAACCCAAGTCTCACGCGCTGAGAGAAATAATGGCCTAATAATTAATACAAGATGAAGGAGCATAATTAATTAAAAACGTGAGACCCACTTATCATATATGTATACGAAGAGCATGCATATTAAAACGGGCATTCAATAGTTAAAACAGAGTTCGGATCATGCGAGCAGCGAGTGCGGTTATTAAAGCGCCACTAAAACGCGAAACGAAATGATTAAGGAAGAAATAGGAAGTCTTTTAATCGTGAGTGCAGATGCGATCGCAGATGCATCGATCGGGGATTCCGAGCATGAGTTCGGTTAACTAAATCTAGTCAACTCTAAATCACGTAAACTGCTTGGTTTTTTTTAGTCGAGTCCGTCAAATTTTATGTTTTGTTTTTTGAGGAAAACGGAGGGGAAAAAAAACATGTCTGTGGCGCAGAGGATTTAAAAAATGGAAAATTTTATATTATATCGTGGTACGTGGAGCACGCGGCATTTTTTTTCCTATCGATTACTTGTGCTGAAGAATAACATGAAATTTTTGGGATGAATTAAATATACGTTACTTTCATTCTTAGAACTAAAATTGTTACTCTTTTAAGAAATTAGAAAGATAATTTTTTTGGACAATGTCTCTTAATTGCAATACAGTGGGTGAGCTGTGATTTTTTTTTCATCCAGGGTTGGTGTACGTGTTACGCCAGAAATCTTTATAAAAATAATAATAGGATCGACGTACATTCACATATTCTCCCTTTTAAATTTGTCCATCTAATAAATTTTTAACGGTATTTAATATTATATATTGTACCATATTTCATTTTATATTTATTTTTTTAAAAAAATCTCACTGGAAGTTTAGATGCACGAATGGTGCAGAATAATTCTTCGAATAATGTTAATAATAGGTAATTTTATAAAACACAGAGAAAATCTAATAATACAATATCTGATGAAATTAACCCTTTAAATTATTATATAATATATACTTCATACCATAATGTTTAAGCTTTAAATTAGAGTCTAAACAGGCTTGCAAAAAGATGATGCAGTATAATCTAATTATTTCAGAGGCTAACCGAAATCACAGGATCGTGTGAAACGTTTTGGGATCAAAACAGCTAATGAGATATAACATTAAATCATGTGGCGCAGTACAAGCCAAGCTAAAATATCTTATGGGAGAGGAAAGAGTCGTAGAATATGTTAAATCATTGAAAATTCTCGTGAAAGGCCACCGCATTTAATCGTGACGTTTCTAAAATAATTAATCGGCCTATTCTCAGATAAGTTGGAGATGGAAAACTTGTCCTCATTCCACCACCCACTCCGATAAGGACTCCCCGTGCCCGCAACGACCATCGTTGCTTGAGGTACAGGCGTTGTATTTTTATATGGGGGGTGGATAATTCTTCTCCTCTCTTTCCTACCTTCATTGGGGCTCCATTGATATTGCATACCGGGCTCTGATCTAAATTTAGATTTGGGCCCTAAGACTCAGTGGTTCGTAGGATTATGCCATTCACGCCGCTTACCACACTTCAGTGTGAGGGTTGAGATGTCTGTCGTCCAAAATTATTCAGTTCTTTATAACTAATTCGACGCGATCGATATATGATCTCTCACTTGCATGTGAGTTTCCTATTCCTCGATGCCCGCCGTGCCAGAGGTTTGATCGGGTCAATTCGTGCCACAGAAGCATGGACCGACAACTTTTGTTGTTGATGTATTTATGGTCCTCCTGACCGAAGCCTCTGACAATGATCCTTCGGCAAGTTCACCTACGGAGAACCTTATTATGATTTATCATTTCTCTAAATGATATAGTTCAGTGGATTTCTCAATATATTATGACTAATAATTACAACGATCTATTTCTATCACGAGGAAGGGCTAAGGCTATAAACTCGTTGAATACATCAATGCAGTACGCATGTTGCCCATGATACATCAGTGTGGCTGGTTAGCTAGCAGGTGAAGGTCTCTTTCGAAACAACTCTCACCGAGGAAGAATATTCTAAGAATCAAAGGAGATCGATTGGTTAATCTTTGTAAAGCAATGTTGGGGAGATATACTGACTGACGTATGTTGGCTAATGGGAGCGTTTTACTAGTCGTGGACTTCCCTAAATACATTTTATGGAACCAGTATAACCAATTAGGTAAGAGATTGATTCGGAGGAAAAGCTTGCTGGATCCATTTAAAGCCTCACGAGCGTTTGCTTATCCACTCAAAGACAGAAATTGGATAACTGGCACTACATAGAGATTGTGACCGCTGAAACACTCAGTCTTCAGGATAAGTATTATTTGGATCAAACACCAAGCTGAATGAAGAGCTTCATCGACGAAGGACTTCCGAATTGCTTGCTGCACAGAAGATTTCAGAACGTCCTAATGGTTTATATAAAAACTCTCCAGTGAAAACTTTTGCTTTTTCCAAGAGAAAGGAGAGCCTGCTTCAGTTATTCTTTCTATTCTAGTGCAGGAACTAAACAGAGGAGGAGAGCTCCCTCCCTTCATTTCGTTCGGATGAAGAGCAAATTAATGCAAGGATGCTGCTTTCCTCTCATCTGATCTGATCACGGAGTCGGCACAGATTGCAGTTGCCTCTCTGCCAACTTCTTTAATTGGCCAGCGGGTAAAATTCCTTGCCTTGGGGCAAAATTTTCCAACCCATAGACTTCCTCTTATGCATCTCTCTCTCAACATGAACAGGGTTGCAACTGCAGATGGAAATAATTCAGAGTAAAAGATGAGATGTTGACTCAACACATCAACGCAAGTCCAACCCATAAAAAAATATTTAAGCTTCTTCCTTTTTCATTAATATCATTACTCTGCGCTCTTTTTATCTCTCTGTGCATACTGTATACAACAAAGAGACACTGAGGCCTAAAGATTATAATACTGGGACTCCTAATTAAATTTTACTGGTAGAACAGTAGGGATGCCTTCATGTCACTGACCTGATTTAAGTACGTGACTTTAAGATCCGCCAGGTTCATTTAAAGATTATAAACAAAGAGCTAACAAAAGTAAATAAAAATAAAAGATCATTGAAGCTAGTAATGAAAAAGATTAACGCCGTCCCCCCCCCATATCGCCCTTTTGTAGTTTTTACACGTATATATGCTGTGGAAACTGATGCACAAATTAAGAAGACCTCGTCTACTTCGTCAAAATCCCAAAAGAGCAGGCAAAGGCCAAGTCTTGATCCGCCAGTCCACCGCCCTCACCGCCACCGGCGGCATGGCCGTCCCTTCCATGTCCGACGTCCCACATCACTCCCCCGACCAACTCCTCTCCCTCCGCTCCTCCGTCTCGCCCCCGGCGGCCGCCCACCCCGTCGGGAGGATCCTCCCTTTCGTCCCTCACTCCTCTCCCCCCGACCGAGTCGAGGACTCTGCCGCCTGCGAAGAAGGCGCTGGCCGGCGCAACAGGCTCTGGGGCGGCGGAGCCAAGTCGGAGTACCGGCGTCTGCGGAGCGTGTCGGAGCGGCAGGACCGCAAGGGGCAGCAGCGGCGGCCGAGGTGGTACCTCTGCGTGCTCGGGGCGGTGCGGGTGCCGGCGACGACGGACATGGGCGAGATCAGGAGCCGGATGCAGCGCCGGCTGAGCGCGGTGGCCGGGGAGGAGTCGCCCGGAGACACGGGGCGGGGCGCTTGGAAGCTGCTGCGGTCGCTGAGTTGCGCCGGGCTGGAGAGCGCCGCTGCCGTGACGTCGCCGGTACGCTCCGCTGCGCAGGCGCGAGGCACGTGAGGCATGGTTCGTCTCTTAAGCCGCTCCCGCATGGCTGGAGAATTCCTAAAGTACCCCCTTCAGGCAAAATATATCTCACCGTTTTAGTTTCTGCAAACGGGGGGCATTAAGGACATTTAGTTATTATCTTTTTTAAGCCTTACGGAGCGGCGAGAGTTGAGACTTAAAATGGAGTTGAATTAAAGAAGAAGGGCATTGAATTAGATGAGGAAGTCACGAGAGAGGAGAGGAGGAGGAGGAGGAGACAGAGACAGATCGGTGGGTGATGTTGATGAGGTGTTTGGTTCAGTTTGAAGTTCCCGAGTGCAGTCGATCCAAATTGTATTTAATTTTGTACAGTTCTTGATCCCCAATTTGCCTCCCAGTTAATTAACCACTCCTGAATTCTCTGCCACGGCATTGGGGATATTAATTATGTCATTAATTTATGGTGCTTGGCGGCATGTATTATGCAATTATACTTGTGCTACTTCTATATTTATTTTTAATTATATTTGCATCTCAAATATTAATTTTTTAAAAAAGTTTTAAATTGTATATTTACATATGATACGATATGAAAGAGCTGCAATGTACTGCATAAGAGGAGGAAGAAAGAGGGTAGAAGTTCCACTGCAATAGGGTTGATGCAAATGGGAGTGGGAAGGAGTAATGGGAAACATAGAGTTGAAGGGCAAGCAGCAAGATACTGGGTATCCTTACATTCAACTGCTCGGTGATTATGTTTTGTGAAGTTTGATCAAATGACATGACGTGACATGGTTTATATATGATTTTCTAGTTTGAATTACCACTAGTTTGCAAGTAACTTTTGTATGCATGCGTTTGTATATTTATATTGATTCCCTAAAAGTCAATTAATGAAGCGAGTGTCCAAGATGATTCTTCGTCTTCTTTCGATGACTGTGAAATATTGAAAAAGGTAACTTTTACCTCCAAGATATTTCAATGGAGTGAGAGGGAGGAGGAATGGGCGATGATGCCCATGCATTGATGGATAGGAATATATGCTCAAGGACAGCTGCAACTTGCAAGTAGCAGTCACAGCGATAACACAAGCTCATTTGTAGATCAATCATTTCTTACCATTATCCTCGATCGATCCCCTCCCCTGTTGTTGTGCGTACATATCCCACTCGCAGGAAGATGTAACAAGTATCATCCTATCTGTGGATAAAATGGGTTGGGTGGCTTCTCTCTTTTGCTTCAAGAATAATACGCCTGGAAATGGAGAATATTTTATGGACCAGAAAGGGACAGGTAGGGGTGAGATTTTGTAATGGTGGATAATGGTGCTCCGGCGATATACTCTTCTGCCCTTCCCTCCTCCTGTTCTTCTTCGTCTTCCGTCGCATAAGCCCATGCCGAGGGCAGTGGACTGGCAAAGTTAGCTTCTTTGGGAGAGTTTACCCAGCTGCCACGCCCTTCTCCGATTCAGAGAGAGGTGTAAATGGCGGTCACCATGGCTTCCGGGAGTCTCCGCATGAGCCCCGCGGGAGACTACTGCTTGCCACCGCAGGCGGCGGCCGCGGCAGCGATTCGGTGCTGCTCCCTCCGCCACTTCCCCACTTTTGGGGCTCTGATACCCTCAAAGATCAGGTTTTGCCCTCTCTACCTCCTTCTCTCTCATTTTTTTTCAGCATCTGCTACTTGATGGCATTTCTCGTGGCAAGAGGTTGTTCTTGCTTCGATGATTCAGTTAGGGTTTGGTCCTTTTGGATGACGATTCGTCCAAATTTTGAAATGGCTATGATAATTGCGCCCAATGACTCCAGCATTCAATTGCTTATTGTGAACAGTTGAAATTTGGTCTCAATTCTTGATTGAAGTTGGTTTCTTTTTTTCTTTTACTTTTGAACGATAAAAGAAAATTCTCTATTTTATATTCTTACCAACAGCTCTAAGCATCGAATGTCATTAGTTTTGGGAGCTTATTGATTATGCATTTCCTCATTTTATTATGACTGAATAGTGCTGATTATTAATATCTTTGGGACTTCTAGACTTTATTCCGATGCAGCTGTAACTGTTCCCAGAGCTGCATCTCCAACAACAGTTGAGGTAGGAAACCCCTACTTCAGTGAAAAATACCTGCAATTGTATCTGTGATGGTTCATCATATTTCTGGCTTAACAGGATGGGAGTTCTAATGGAGCTGGTACAGTTCCGACTCCCAAAGTCATCATAGATCAGGATTCAGATCCAGATGCAACCATCGTGGAGGTAACCTTCGGTGACCGGCTTGGGACTCTCCTTGACACTGTAAGTTAACTGGCTTTCCTGAACTTGTACAGACACAACATAGAAGATTTTGTAGTTCACAAGCTGATAGATTGTTACTTCATTGTGAAGATGAAATCCCTTAGGAATCTAGGACTAAATGTTGTGAAGGCTAATGTTTACTTGGACTCTTCTGGGAAGCACAACAAGTTCCTCATAACTAGCGCGTAAGCTTTCTCAAGTACCACTGCTTTTCTTTTTTTTTTGTTATTGAAACAACTATCTGTCGGAAGGTCGATTCCTTTGTTTTCTACTATTGTCTGGAAAGTGAAATAGGTGTTGCTGCTGAAGCTACTTGATAAATAGTTTTTATTATTGTAGTCAATGCTGATGCTAAATTCAGTGCATAATGGGAGCTATGTAGGTCTACTGGCCGCAAAGTTACAGATCCAGAGTTGCTAGAAGCAATACGCTTGACGATTATAAACAACATGATTGAATACCATCCGGTAATGATACTTCACGCCTTATTATGTGTTTCTTTTATCCAGTAGTCTAGTGAAATATATTGAAACATGTTGCTTTATTTTGTCCAATTCTTTGATTGTGTTTTTCAGGAGGTTAGCAGTCAATTGGCAATGGGAGCAGCATTTGGAGTTGAGCCTCCAAAAGAAGAGGTAACCTCATTTATACAACCACAAGGAGTTAACAGATCACATTTTGATGAACTGAAATGCATATGTATGCCTCCCTGTCCCTGATATAACCAATTCTGCAAACTTCACCAGTGTTCTTTTAAAGTATTTATGATGATCTTTTTTGAATTTGGTGAGTATTGAACTCACAACCTCTCTTATAGAACCTAATTGCTCTAACCAGAGGGGTGTACACTTTGTGTATGGATTTACGAGATCTTATTCCCCTCTTTTTGCCTGTTTTAATGAAACCTGAGAATATTTGAAGTGGCTGTAAAAAAATTCTCGGACGTTTTCCTTTGGTATCTTCAGAAACATCCTCATGACACCTTACAGAGATGGAACATTTTTCTATACCATAGCATATATTAATTTCTCCTAAGCACTGCAAGATATTCTTCATATAATGTAAATACACTTTCCACATCTTCTCCACGACCAGAGGAGATTCAAATCGGCTGCTAGACTAACTCTTCCGTATCTGAAATCAGATTCCACACACAAAAATTATTCAAAAACCATCTAATGACACATTTCACAGATAAAACAACTCGCTGCACTTTCAGATTTTCCAATACTGCCGGTCACGAACCATCGGAGAAATAGAAAAAGAAGATATCACACTGGCTATACGATGCACTCAAAAAGTAAACAAGATGTCCAGTAAGAAGTAGAACTACTGGATTGTTGAGGCCATGCCCTCTGCATGTCTTATTCTAACAGTTTCCCAACAGCATCAGCATGGCCCTTTGAGCAGTCGGTGGTTAAGATACCAAGTCCATTTGCTTCAAGTATTACTTTTTCTGATCTTGGCTTTATGCCTTGCAGATTGATGTGGATATTGCTACAAATATAGATGTTTATGATGATCGGCTGCTAGACTAACTCTTCCGTATCTGAAATCAGATTCCACACACAAAAATGATTCAAAAACCATCTAATGACACATTTCACAGATAAAACAACTCGCTGCACTTTCAGATTTTCCAATACTGCCGGTCACGAACCATCGGAGAAATAGAAAAAGAAGATATCACACTGGCTATACGATGCACTCAAAAAGTAAACAAGATGTCCAGTAAGAAGTAGAACTACAGGATTGTTGAGGCCATGCCCTCTGCATGTCTTATTCTAACAGTTTCCCAACAGCATCAGCATGGCCCTTTGAGCAGTCGGTGATTAAGATTCCAAGTCCATTTGCTTCAAGTATTACTTTTTCTGATCTTGGCTTTATGCCTTGCAGATTGATGTGGATATTGCTACACATATAGATGTTTATGATGATGGACCTGATAAAAGGTACCGCAGATTTAAGTTACATTTCTCTTAACTTGATTAGTAGAAATGTAGGACTAGTCCTCTTACTCATTAAATAGAAGAAAAACAAATTTCCATGTTAGCATCATACCTTTTTTTTCTTTTCATGAAACCATTTTCCATGTCAGCATCATGCCTTGTTGGTGCATAACTAGCTATCGTTAGATCAGTGCATTTTGACATGATTGCAAATAACTGTCTACTCCAAGTTCTTCATGACCTAGCTGTGAAACAAACAACAGACTTAAACTGATGATCATTATTCTGTTCTAGGATTATTATATGGTTAACGTTTCTGGAATTTCCAGGCTCTTTTGCCAGTAATAATTTGCGTTTACTATTGTACAACCAAGTGGTCACTCACCTCTGATTCAACTCTTTTCCTTAAACGCAAATGTGTATTCTTATGAAAGGAGGAGATATGTTTAACTTTCATGGTTATACATAAGAAAACATTTAAAAAGTTGCTGCAAATTCACTGCTTCCTCCTGTTCAGCTTACTCATCGTCGAGACGGCTGACTACCCCGGGCTCCTTGTTGATCTTGTGAAGAACGTCACGGACATAAACGTCGCAGTTCAGTCAGGAGAGTTCGACACTGAGGTTACCATCTTCCTAAAAAGAAATTGTATCCTTTTTTTTCTTATCGCATTCTGCACACGATGATGCTGAATCAATTCTCCTCAGGGATTGTTGGCCAAAGCCAAATTCCACGTCAGTTACAGAGACAAGCCAATCAGTAAGCCTTTGCAGCAGGTGCCCCAAACGATCTTAAATCTCTTCTTTTAAGAATACAGCTTTGTATTTATTCAACTTTTTTTGCAGGTCATATCAAACAGCCTACGTTATTTCCTGAGAAGACCCACGACAGAGGAGGCAAGTTTCTAAGAATACGGCACAAAGTGAAAAGATTTAAACTCCATTGCCATATATAATAAACATAAACAGCAAGGTGGTATTGTTATGAACTGAATCTTGTATACGGTAAGCCGACAAAAATCTGTATTTGAATCAAACTGAGCTGTATGAAAGAACCAAAGTTTTCTGGATCCACGCTCAATTCTTTGCATCGATAAATTTTATTATTATATATAAAATACTTGAACTATTTGCTTTCCATTATATCTGCATCTTTGGAGATCATTTATAGAAAATAGTCATGAGCAAAATGTTTCCTACAAGTACAGAAGGAGGGTAAGGGGGCTGTAAATTAAGATCAAATCACAGAGTTATATTTTCAGCAGGTTGGACGAGTGATGACAGAGCCCCACACAGACCTCCATGAAATTTTAGGACTATTCTTCCACATGGAAAGGAATGCATGTACTTGTAGGGTCATGGTCATGCCTATGGTCTCATTGTTCTTTGCTAATGGCCCACAATATGGCTTATCACTTTGTGGGCAATCCGCATGAAGGGTGTGATAAAAGGAACTTGGAACTTAGGCTCATAATAATTTTGATTGAGAACAATTTCTATTAAAAAAATATAGAAAACTTGCATAAATACTTTTTTTTTTTAAAAAAATCTGAACTGATCCATCCTAATCAACTCTGTACATAGTTTAGAATACTTAAAAAGATTAAGTCTTAGAAAAAAAATTTAATATTTAAATTTAGAGAAACTATTCTGTGAGAAACTAATCAAGTTCAGTTCTTAGCATAAGATTAATATTCTAAATAAATAAACATATAATATTTTTTTTTGGAAAGGAATTAATGGATCTTGGAATTAGTTGCGTCTCTTTCAAATAATCTCAAAGAGTGGTTGCTAGTTGGTTCAATCAACTCCAGATATCAATTCATGGTGGGTGCCAAATCATATGGTTTTTGGCAATTGTCTCCTTAGGCACTCCCCCCTCCAACTTTTCATTTACAGCTACAGGATTGATAATTATTTATCAATAGATATAAACATCGGATCATCATTAAAGGATATCAATTAATTCTTACCTGAGATCTCAGCTTAGAAAAATTTCAAGTACATAATATGAAGAAGAGTACTAGTTTAATATAAAAAGTTAAAAAGTTGGGAAGAGATAAGCACACACAAAGCAACAACAAAGATTGATCCTAGTACAGTGGATTGGGGATTGGGGAGGGAATATATATTTCCAGTAGATTGATTGAATGAATGCGTGTCTACTTGACCTTGCTGACTTGACTGGAATCAAACAAGCTAAGATAACGAGATCCTCAAGGGGAAGGGGGGAATTTTAGATATATAGATAGATAGAAAGAAGAGTTCATGAGTGCCTGCTCATCCTTTGATAGAAACAGGATGACCTCCCAAGTTGCTCTCTGCCCTCCCCTCCTCTCCTCTCTCCTTCCACATGCAGAGATGATGATGGATTCATTTTTCTCTCGGACAAGGAGATGATGCACCACAAACACACCTCACCACCACACCACCTTGGTCGGCATTAATTTCCAAAATGCTGCGCATTCCACTGAGGGATTATTCTCCACTTGCATAAGACGGCAAAAGGATAAGGAAGAAAGAAAATAAAAAAAGAAAGAAAGAATCCCCACCATTTGTTTTCTTCATTTATTTATTTTTTAAATTTGAACTACCACCACCGCATTATTATTATTATTTTATCCTGATTTCTTTCCTTTCAAAGGCATGCGCTGTGCATCTAATTTTTTTAAATTTTATTTTTAGGATAATTAGGATGATGACACCCCCTTTAAAAGTATACCATAATTATATATTCAACTTTTCATTAATATAATTTTAAAATACTAGAAGCCTTCTTCTCTTATATTCTTTATGATGATACTATGCCAAAAGTGGTACTTGATCTTTTATTTTTTATTTATGCAATGTTTATAAATTATTTTTCCCTTTTGCAGTTCATCTTTTTCTTGATTCAGACAATATTTTTTTTAGGAGGCTTGTTTACAGGAATAAATGAGTTGGCTTAAGAACATACAGAATTGATTTCTACTAGCTGGCTGGCTTGCAAGGTCGATTCAAAGTAGACTCACCGACCAGGCGATCAATCATTGTGCTGTTTGATTTGTGGAATGGAAAAAACCTTTTTTTGAAGTTTCACTTCAACTTAGAAGACTGAATTAAAAACAAACCAGTAAAGCTAACCATACACAAAATTGGATGTACTTTAAATGACCAAAATACTCCTATATTATTAGATAGGTTGAAATTGTGGTTCTTTAGAAAGATGCTGCAGAGTATATTATTTATTTTTATTTTTAAAAAATAAAGTGTTCACTGTTAATATATATTTTATTCATATTTATATATAATGAATGCTTTATTGAACATGCTTAAATAGTTATTTGGAAAGACTAATGGTTTTAAGAAGTGGAGTGATGTCAATTAGGCCCTCATGCTCCACTCTTTTAGGCAGCAAACAGAGTTTGGCAACTCCAAAGTCCAACTAGTTTCAAAAGATTACTCAAACTGATGTGCTGCATCATGGGCTAACCAAGCCTACCAATTTATTAATTATTTATCTTCAGCATGCTTCACATTAGCCCTAAAAAAATATCATCTATTTTTTGAGTACTGAACCTATGATCCTTCGCATAGAGCATTCTTGTAAGTGTATCTAATCAATTTGGGGTAACTTTTTTATTTAAGGGAGAAAAAAACTAAAAAATAGTTTTGAAAATAAAAAAGGATGGTGTACATTGTGGTCAAAGGGGAGAAAGAGGGCCATCTTGTACTCCCACTGTTGTATGCCACTCATTTTTGGCTAAAGTGCTTTCAGGCATCATTTCATTGGGGACAAGTAGCACAAAACCAGCTCATCAAAAGAGAACACAATTCTTCCTCCTCATCCCATGTTCTTCTCGCTCAAATCATTTTTTTTTCACAATGCACAGTAGAAAAAGGCAACCAATAATGTAAAATACTCAACCAATTATTTATACATGTGTATAGAAAAGTAATCGGTAGAATTTATGTAATCGGCCTGCCTTCTGCCTTCCCCCAAAGTCAACTACTCCACTATTATTTGGAGCTTCAATTATTGTCTGTCCACGGGCGACTTTTGCAATGTGCATCGAATTATTTCTTCTTTATTAATTTTTATACTACTTGTGTAGTTGTGTGGCTCAGACGAGATAGAATATATACATAAAGGGATAGAAGAGCAAGTTGGCAACTGTTCAAACCTTTCTTTATTCTCTCCTCCTACTCTGTAAAAATCATGCAATATTTTCTAATCACAATTATTTCCAAGTTTTTTAAACTTTTTTCCCTTTTCTATAGTTAAATTTGCTTAGTTCTTCTAGGCCAAGTCATGGTACACTCATCCAAGCTCATCTATGCTGCACCTTTTTCTCCGTCAGCATTTTAGGCCGACGGAGTTGCTCTGGTGATGGAGAGCAATCAATGCAAAGAGAGTCAATTAATAAATATAGGGAGGAGTAGGGGTGGTGGTGGGGGGAGGGGGGCCAAAGTTCTGTGCATGATCGGCACTTGTCATTCCATTCTCTACGGAAGGTATAAATAATGTTGTCGTCCCGAACCCCTTAAAACAATACAATGTGGGGGATCCAGGTAAGGATTATAATTTAAGGATTTAGTATTAATCGATCCCATGAGTAAATTAAATCTCGCTGTCCGCCTACGTTGACCTCATAAATTAAATTGCGGACTCGATCAATGGAAAAAAAAAACAAAAAAAAAATTCGAGTGTCGGACAGCATCCGCAGCGGCGACGGCGACGACGACGACGACGACGACGAGGTTGGCCTGCTGCAGAAGTCAAACCGGCAGGACGACGTTGATCCTCGTGCCGGCCAATGACCGGACGCCACCTCCCTCTTCCCTGAGCGTACGGACGCGCGCGCGGAGACTCCAACTATGCGGAGCAGGGGCAGGGGTTGACAGACTTGACTCGTTGTCCGGCTGGAGTCAACTCCTCCTCCTCCGCCGCGCTCTTTTTCTTTCCTTGGGAAACGCAGCTGCCGCATTAACCACCACCGTGGTTCCTTCTGCGCGGAGGTGGACTTTAATTTGCCGGCCGCTTCCGCAGAGAAGCCACCGTGGGTCCGCCAGCAGGGCGGAGCGGGAGGGAAGCGAGGAGGCGGCCGCGGGCCCCGCCACCGACCCCACCTCCGGCCGAGTGGAGAGGCGGGACGACGCGGCCCGGGTGGGGGATAATATAAATTCCCGCGGAAGGGAGATGCCGCCTCCTCCCATTCCCTTCCCTGCCGCTCCCTCGTGACCTCCTCCTCCCCTCTCTCTCTTTCCACTTTTCCTCCATTATTTGACACTCTCTTTCTTCTCCCACTGAGAGAGGGAGGGAGGGAGTCGGCGTGATGGTCGTCGCTCCTCCTGCTCCTCTTCTTCGACGTCCGAGGTCCAGTTTGGAGTACTCCTCCTAGGTTTCCGTCGTCTTTTCTTCTGGGTTTCGAAAGGTTCTCCTCTTCGGGGGCGCAGAAATGGCCGGCAATAAAGCGATCTCCTTGGAGGACATCAAGAACGAGACCGTCGATCTTGTAAATAAATCTCTTTCCCTCTTGTCGTCCTGCTAATCGACATGATTCGTCCTTTTTCTGTGCTTCTGAAGTAACGATCGCCTGATGGAGTTTTTTCTTTTCTTTTCTTTTCGGGTTCCAATTCTTCTTCGGTTTTATTTTTTTGCTTTTGAAAGATGGGTTTCTTCCGGTGCGTACTGCGGTTTGAGAGTGTTGCTAAAAAGTAACGAATAAGAACCCTAAATTTAGACCCTTTTTTCCTTCCTTGACGGAATTTTATGGATTTATGGTAAGCGTGATTTGAGTTTGATATCGTTTCCCTTCATTCAGATGGAAAGGCTACGGCCAATAAGGAACAGAATTAGAGAAGGAAAGCTACGCCTATCAAAAAATCTTTTTTTAAAAAAACAATCTAATCCCAGCATTACGCCTAATTTCCTGCTCCCTCTTGTCGTCTTCCTCCTCCTCCCATATCAAAAAGAATCAAATTGATAATATATAAATCTTTGGAGTCTCGTGATTTCATCTATCTAGTACTTTTAATTCCGTATGTACCCGTCCGTAGCTGGAGAAGTTGAGACTTCTTCATCATCCTTCCTCTCGATTAAATCACCATAAGCTATAAAAAAAATGTTAATCAATTCATCACCAGAGAGGAAATCATCAAAATCTCTCCTTTTTTTTCCTGAGCAACAGTACTGGTGAGCTGCTGTCCACTATTTATGAGCGTCTCTTTCGCTCGATGCTCTTTTGACGGTATCTGTTTGTTTAACCTCTATTTCTAGCTTTGGCTTTTATTCTGGACCAAAAAGTGCTCTTTTTGTTGGTTTTGTGATAACTTTTCTGTGATCGGAAAACGATGCGATATCCTTACGGGAGTTTGTTAAAATTCCTCACAAGAATTTTCGATCCTTTATGCTCTTCCTTTACGTTCTGGGCTTTAGTTTAATAGTTTATCGATCGATTGGTCATTCAGGAAAAGATTCCTGTCGAAGAGGTTTTTGAGCAGCTGCGATGCACCAGGGAAGGTCTGTCATCAGAGGAAGGAGCCAATCGGCTCCAAATCTTCGGCCCAAACAAGCTCGAAGAGAAAAAGGTCGATCTTTTCTTCTTCACTTTCCGAAGAAAAATATTTCAACGTTTGGATTCTATTGCGCATGCATTTTGATGCTTCTTCCTGTTCGTTTGTTGCCATGTTTTGTTTTCTGTTTCGCAGGAAAGCAAGATTCTCAAGTTCTTGGGCTTCATGTGGAACCCCCTCTCGTGGGTCATGGAGATGGCCGCCATCATGGCCATTGCCTTGGCCAACGGCGGCGGGAAGCCTCCGGACTGGCAAGACTTTGTCGGTATCGTAGTGCTGCTCGTTGTCAACTCCACCATCAGCTTCATCGAAGAAAATAACGCCGGTAACGCGGCCGCCGCCCTGATGGCCGGCCTTGCTCCCAAGACAAAGGTATGGGGATTATCCGGATGAATTCGTTCTTCTCGTTTGTTGCATCGAAGCTTATTTCGATCGCTGATGGCTACAGGTCCTCAGAGATGGTCGGTGGAGTGAGCAGGACGCAGCAATTCTTGTACCAGGTGACATTATCAGCATAAAACTAGGAGATATCGTCCCGGCAGATGCTCGGCTACTCGAAGGAGATCCTCTGAAGATCGATCAATCTGCCCTGACCGGAGAATCTCTCCCAGTCACAAAGAATCCTGGAGACGAAGTGTTCTCCGGCTCGACCTGCAAACAAGGCGAGATCGAAGCCGTCGTCATCGCCACCGGCGTCCACACCTTCTTTGGGAAGGCAGCCCATCTGGTGGACAGCACAAACCAAGTTGGACACTTCCAGAAAGTCCTTACTGCCATTGGTAACTTCTGCATCTGCTCCATTGCAGTGGGCATGATGGTCGAGATCATCGTCATGTACCCAATTCAACACAGAAGATACAGGGATGGGATTGATAACCTGTTGGTCCTCTTGATTGGAGGTATCCCCATTGCCATGCCTACTGTCCTTTCTGTGACCATGGCTATTGGGTCGCACCGGCTGTCCCAACAAGGTGCAATCACAAAGAGAATGACAGCCATAGAGGAGATGGCCGGTATGGATGTTCTGTGCAGTGATAAAACGGGAACCTTAACCCTGAACAAGTTGAGCGTCGACAAGAACCTGATTGAGGTATTTGCGAAGGGTGTCGACAAGGAGCATGTGATCCTATTGGCAGCAAGAGCATCGAGGACAGAGAACCAGGATGCTATTGATGCTGCCATGGTGGGGATGCTTGCAGATCCAAAGGAGGTAATTCTAGGTTTGCTATTTCTTAAAATTCTGTTCGTAATAAGCTTTTGTTGCCAAATTCACAGATAATATCCCGTCTATACGATTGATTTTTGATGGACAGGCAAGAGCGGGTATTCGAGAGGTACATTTCCTTCCTTTCAACCCTGTTGACAAAAGAACTGCTCTTACCTACATTGATGGTAATGGGAACTGGCATCGTGCAAGTAAAGGTGCACCCGAGCAGGTAAAATGTTTTTCCTTGTCTTTGTTTTCTGCTTTATCATAACTTTCAACATTTTAGCATCTTTTTATTGGATCCATAATTCATTGATCTGCTGTGAGTAGATTTTGAGCCTCTGTAACTGCAAAGAAGATGTCAGAAACAAAGTTCATTCTGTAATTGATAAATATGCTGAACGTGGACTTCGGTCATTAGCCGTGGCTAGACAGGTTTGCTCTTTCCAGGTTTATCAGTGCTAATTGCTACAAAATTGAAGTTTATGTTCCTAAAAGCAACATTAAACTTTATCGTGCAGGAAGTACCAGAAAGGTCGAAAGAAAGTGCAGGGGGACCTTGGCAATTTGTTGGCCTGTTACCTCTGTTTGATCCCCCAAGGCACGATAGTGCTGAAACTATTCGGAGGGCCCTCAATCTTGGTGTCAATGTAAAGATGATCACTGGTATGTCCTAACTCTCTTGTCATCTCCACCTAAAATAACATATTTTTCTTTTGGAGATTAAGCATCTAACTAACCTATGCAATTCAGGTGACCAGCTTGCTATCGCGAAGGAGACAGGCAGGAGACTTGGGATGGGAACGAACATGTATCCGTCGTCTTCACTGCTTGGCCAGAACAAAGATGCATCGATGGCTGCACTTCCTGTTGATGAACTGATAGAGAAGGCAGATGGTTTTGCAGGAGTGTTCCCAGGTGATTGATGAACTAAATTATACACTTTATCACTCCTTTGAGATTCTTTCTTATTTGGTAACCTACGGATGCCATTCTCCTGTATCAGAACACAAATATGAGATTGTGAAGAAGTTACAAGAGAGAAAGCACATATGTGGAATGACAGGAGATGGAGTCAACGATGCTCCTGCTTTGAAGAAAGCTGATATTGGCATTGCAGTTGCTGATGCAACTGACGCTGCTAGAGGTGCTTCTGATATTGTCCTTACCGAGCCCGGTCTTAGTGTCATCATTAGTGCCGTTCTTACCAGCAGAGCTATTTTCCAGAGGATGAAGAATTATACTGTGTGTCCTCTAATCTTTCATGTTATTCCTTTAAATTTTCAGTCTTATGCGATATTGTGGTAAGCACCCTTTTTGTCTCATTGCAGATCTATGCTGTCTCTATCACCATCCGTATTGTTGTAAGTTCAATTTAAACCTCAAACCTACACCTAATTCATGCAATTCGAAAATTATAAGCCTGTCTTATTCATATCTTCCTTTGCACAGTGGTTTACATTTACTGTGTTCTTTTTTCAGCTTGGATTTATGCTTATTGCACTGATATGGAAGTTTGACTTCTCACCCTTCATGGTTTTAATCATCGCCATCCTAAATGACGGTAAGTTCACTTGATAAAATATTTCCTCATTTCCACCTATGCATGCTCGACTTTTTGATATTTTCTACTTGTCTTTGTTGCTTGTAGGTACAATTATGACAATTTCAAAGGACAGGGTGAAAGCATCTCCATTGCCGGACAGTTGGAAGCTGAAAGAAATATTTGCTACTGGCATTGTGTTCGGGAGTTATTTGGCACTGATGACTGTTATATTCTTCTGGGCCATGAAAGACACCAACTTCTTCTCAGTGAGTATAAATTTTAAGTTCTGCCACTTGTTGACTTGGTACTTATCCATCAAATAAGCTCCCCAGATTCGCAAGGGAACCTAATAAAATTTCCTGCAATGTTCTTTTCCAGGATAGTTTTAAAGTTAGATCACTGAGGCAGAGTGAAGATGAAATGATGGCGGCTTTATACCTCCAAGTTAGCATTGTCAGTCAGGCTCTTATATTTGTTACACGTTCACGCAGCTGGTGCTTTGTTGAGCGCCCTGGGCTTCTCTTAGTCGGTGCTTTTATCATTGCGCAACTGGTAAGTTTCTTCTTTCCTAGCTTAAATATCTTCCTCGGAATTGGTATTAGGGTTTGTTCAGGTACACCATTAGATAATTTTGACTGGTTAATGCTAGACACTCCTCTCAATAACGTGCAAACTTCCGGTAAGCTTCATTGGTGAAGGATACTTTTAAGACTGCCAAAGGTTAATTTGCATCATTTATGCAATGGTTAATTCCACTAGGAACTGTCGCTTATATAATCCTAGGTTTATTAGTCATCAATGAATTGTGCAGTTTGTCAAAAAGAATTTATACCATCACTATTTTAACTTGCATTTATCTGTATATTAACAAAGAAGTCATGTGCTTCTGGAAGGTTGCAACCCTCATAGCTGTCTATGCAAACTGGGGTTTCGCAAGAATCAAAGGTATTGGCTGGGGGTGGGCTGGCCTTATCTGGCTCTACAGCATTGTTTTCTTCTTCCCTCTGGATTTGTTCAAGTTTGCCATCCGCTACATTCTTAGTGGGAAGGCATGGGATAACCTTCTTCAGAACAAGGTAACAAATAATACTTTTTTGAGTTTTTCTTTTGCATTTTGTCGATCAATTGATCGGTCATCCTTCTTTTCCATGTTGACTCTAACTATCCCATGGTTTGCATCTCAGACTGCGTTCACTACGAAGAAAGATTATGGTAGGGAAGAAAGGGAAGCTCAATGGGCCATGGCTCAGAGAACACTGCATGGACTCCAACCCCCTGAAACTGCTAACCTTTTCTCCGACAAAAGTAGCTACAGAGAACTTTCGGAAATTGCTGAACAAGCCAAAAGGAGAGCTGAGATTGCAAGGTAAGGGTTTCCGACGGACATTGGTTATCTGAATAACCTCAGCCCTTGTGGATCAATCAATTTCAACAAAAAGAAACTTGTATTTTCGCGAGAGAGATTTGGTGGTGATCCTCATCAGAAAGCTTTTTCCATATGCAGGCTTCGCGAACTGCACACGCTGAAGGGACACGTTGAATCCGTCGTCAAGCTCAAAGGCCTTGACATCGATACGATCCAGCAGCATTACACCGTCTGAAGTCGGACTGTATCAAGTTCGGGATGAAGGCAGTTCGGGAAGCAATAAGTGCTGACGGTGTGGTTCAAGAGCAAATCAATTTTATAATTTTTTTCCAAGTACTGTCGATCTGCAATATATATATATATCCGTCCGTCATGAGAACTGCAGAAGCAGCCTCCACTCCATTAACGTCGGGAGGATGTTAGCTGATAATAATGCACACACTCTCTTTCTGGTTGGACCAGTTAAAGTTCTGTTTGTGCTGCTGCTCGATAATCTTGCAGGATGCTGAAATCTTCCTATTAATTCCATCTCCAATTTTGCCCACTTTCCTTGGCATGGATTGTCTTTTAATAAAATTCCAGAGTAATAATATTCTTGCAAGACGCATCTTTGATATGATCCTAGTTTTTCTTTTTTCCTTGATTTAGAATCTTAACAGTTATTGCAAGGAAGTAAGCTCTGTCTGAGATCTGCATCTTTTTCTTTATCAGTTGAGAGAGGGCAATATGACATGACAAGATCGCCGACCATTTTTTGATCTTAATCATCTCTGGTTACTGCAGCAGGTAAGAACATCTTCATCCTCTGTATACAGAAGATTCATTGTCGTTTCAGAGTTCTTTTTAGCCTCTTGGCTAATTTTCTCAAAAAAAAAAAAAAAAAACAGAGAGAGAATCCGATAATTAAAATTAACCCCTAAAATTAAGTCCTAGTTTATCCAGCGACTTCTCGCCGCGTTCATTCTATCTTATCCCGTGGCTTTAGCGCTACTAAACTTCCCGATATGCCCTCATTGCTGGATCCCATTAGCCGAAGCAGTCGAAGAGAAACGGCTGTAGAGAGGGGCATATAGGTCATTTAGTAATATTTGTGGATCAGGACGACACCCCCCCACTCGGCAGAATAATAATTCCGGGACGCGTCGCTCTGATTCTGCGGCTGCGGATGAGCCTGAACACGTGGCCTCACCTCCATTTTCGCCCTCTTTTCCACTCCTCTCCTGTCCCCTATAATTTCCTCTCATCGGCGCATCCCATCGTTAGCGCAGCACAACAAACCCTTCAATTCCTCCCCTTCTTCCTCTTCTTCTTTCGGCGGCGAGGTGAAGATGGAGCTCGGGGTGATGGTGAAGCAAGCAGCAGCATCGCCGAAGCCGGAGGCGTTCCCCGCCCGCCGCCTGGCTATCCTCGATCCGGTCCGCGGCTTATCGAGATCGAGACGGATCGCGTTCGAATCTCCTGCTAGAAGCGGCTTGATGGAGCGGGTGACTGGTTGGATCGCCCGCCACGGAGCCATACGGTCCGTCTCGGCCGTGAAAGAGAAAGCCTCGGCGCCTGTGAAAAAGAAGGTTTTTTTGTTATCTTCCTCTTCTTAAATCCTGATGGTTTCTTTCATAGAATTGCTGTGGTTTACCTGCAATTTTTCTCCGTCTAGCTTTGATTGATATGTGTGATGAATCCGGTCGTTTTTATACCTTCGATCGCTTTATTGTTTAATTTTTGGTTTAGGTTGGACCGGAACGGCTCTTCGTGGGTCTCCCGTTGGACGCCGTTTCCTGCAATAACGCCGTTAATCACAGCAGGGCCATCGCCGCCGGTCTCCGCGCCCTCGCTCTCCTCGGCGTCTACGGCGTCGAACTTCCCATCTTCTGGGGTGTCGTCTCCAGCATCGGCTCATGGTCCTCCTACCTCGCTATCGCTGCCATGGCGCGGGATGCTGGTCTTCGCCTCCGCGTCTCCCTCCACCTTAACTCCCACCACCGCCCCTGCCTCCCCTTACCCAAGACGGTCGACCGCGCCGTCGCCGGCGACCCCGACCTCCTCTTCACCGACCGTTCCCGTCGCCGCCAACCCGACTGCCTGTCCTTCGCCGTGGATGACCTCCCCGTGCTTGACGGCAAAACTCCCATGGAATTGTACGAGGAATTCTTCGAGAGCTTCCGCGTCGCGTTCGCTGATCTCATCGGTTCCACCGTTACGGTGAGCAAAACTTCGTCACTTACCTATTATCTATTCCGCTCGGCAGCTGATAAAGATCGAATCTTCGGTCCTCAGGAAATCACCATCGGTCTTGGACCCAACGGAGAGCTCCGATACCCTTCATTCCCATCTTCCAGCCTCGATTCCTTCACCGGCGTAGGGGAATTCCAATGCTACGATAAGTACATGCTTGCAGATCTCAAACGGCACGCCGAGGAATCCGGCCAACCGTTATGGGGGCTCGCCGGCCCCCACGATGCCCCTGAATACAACCAGTCACCGGACTCGGGCAAGTTCTTCAAGGACCACGACGGCTCATGGGAAACAACCTATGGCCAATTCTTCCTGTCTTGGTACTCCAGCAAGCTCATGTCGCACGGTGATCGCTTGCTCTCGGTCGCATCCAAGGTGTTCGGCGGTTTGCCCGTGACGCTGTCGGCCAAGGTACCGTTCCGGCATACATGGCAGAACACCCGATCGCGAGCGGACCAGCTGACGGCGGGATTCTTCAACACGGTAGGCAGAAATGGTTACGATGCGGTGGCGGAGATCTTTGCCAAGTATTCTTTCGCCATGATCGTCCCCTGCATGGACCTGCTGGGCGTAGACCAAGCGGAGTGCCTGCTATCAGAGATCATGCATGCCTGCAGGAAGAATGGGGTGAGGATCTCCGGCGAGAATTCATCCATTGCCAGAGCTGGCGCCATTGATTATGGCAAGATCAAGGAGCGCTTTTCGGCCAAGAATGCGAGCCTGGACTCGTTTAGCTATCAAAGGATGGGTGCTGAGTTTTTCTCGCCGGAGCATTGGCCTCTGTTCACAGAGTTCGTCAAGAGCATGAAGCAGCCGGCGATGGATCCTTGTGATGTTCCGAACAGTGAGGGAAACTACTCACATTTGGCGGATTCAGTGCCTGGTAATGATCGAAGGCTTCAGGCGGTGTAAGGGTTCTACGTCACTTATATATAGATTGAGTTAAAATTGGTTAAAATCTATACATGTATATATATGTAGACCACGTATTGGCCTAGAACTTTTTTTTTTTCCTTCTTATGTTCGAAGTCCAAGCTTGTTATTGATTTGGTATGCATATCAGTCATGCTCGGTCTGGTCTGGTCCTGTGGTGGGATTGCTTATTGCCTTATTCAATGCAATAAAAGGAACGCCAACCATACGATTTAGCAATCTTTTTTCCATTCCCAAGCAAGCATTTCGAAGTTTTGCGCTTGCGCTGCTGTTGCTGCCTCCATTTATTTGGTTAAGTCAGCCACTAATGGGTTTGTGTGCCTTTGTGTTTTCAAGCAAAGGCTGCTGGTTGAATTATGCCGATGGAGCAGTCACGTTGAATTGACCAGGGTTTTATCTACTAGAGCAAGATGACTGTGGTCAGAGAACTGAGCACAATATTTAACAGGATATAGATAGATTGAAAGGTATTTATTTTCCTTGTCGTTCAACACTAGAGAAGATGATAAACATGATCTTATCTCAACAACACCTGATAAGTGTTCCATCTGGCAATTCTTAGAGAAAATTAGTACAAAAAACAAAAGATGCTTCCCTTGACGTAAAGAAGACTCCCTCCTAAACCAAACTTATGAGACGGCCGCCCGTATAGTGTTTCAGAATTATGAAGCTGACGAATATAAGTTTTTATATTAAAAAAAGAAAAAAAAACAAAGTTAGATTGCAGAAGTATATCACTAATCCACACAGAAAAACCTGCCACTAAAAATAGGCAGCATGGCCCGATCATTAGGATCAAGCACTACCTTCCTTTCCTTATACAACTATATATATATATCATTCTTTATTTTAAACTAATTAATATCTTCTCGAATTCCTTCCCTCCTTAAATTTTTTTCTTTTCCTTTTATCATACAAGTTACTTTTTTTTTATCCTCTTGATCGATGTATCACACGTCCGTCCTGTTCGGCTTATCGGAAGGCCCGGCGTCGAGGCTGCTCTGGTCGTCCGGAGGCGAAGAACCGGCAGTGGGAATGGGAACAAAACCTCTGCCGCCGAACACCGGCCGCATGAAGGAATCGTCGAACCTGCGCCAGTAGTAGTGAGCCGGCTTGCTCAGCAGCATCCGCAGGCCGGACACTCGAGACACATTAATCTGATCTCCCCCTCCTTCAGCTTGCTCCGATCCATGCTCGACCGCGACGTCCTCAAGAAGCGGCGACCGGAGGTACTTGGGCGTCGATGGTTCGTCGGACACGAAGCTGCCGCCGCCGCCGAGCTTGTCGTTTTGAGGCAGAAAGAATCTCACAAGAGGTTTCGTCATCAACCCAAACACCTGAGGGAATCAACTAATTATCACGGAGGAGCACCGAGAACGATCAGGCTGGCCGTAGAAGATGATCGGCCGTTTATATCGATGCATAAAAATTACCACGGTGCTGAAGAGAACCACTGTGATGGTGCTGGTGATCATGATTGCGTTTATGTGGCCGGATCTTGTGAACTGCAAACCCAACAAGATAAGCGACGATTAAAAGCTCAAAGAATTGAAGATTTGCACATGTTGATCGATCTTTAACCTGGTTGTAAGCAAGTGCTATCGACACAGCGCCTCTCATGAGACCTGCCCACCATATCGTAAGCTGTCAAACAGAGAGAGATAGCACGGACTTAATGATTAAGGAGAGGCGAACGGTCAAGGAGAAATATGCACGAGAACAATGAGTTCTTGAACCCCACTTGCTGCTTGAAGATAATTCTCTGGTTCGGGGACTTCTTTGTCAAGTTGGATAGAAACGAGAGGGGGAACACGAAGGCAGCCCTGCCGACTAACACCATGCCTAGAAGGATTGAGCTCACAGCAATCGATTTCCCAGGACTGCAAAGTTAAGCATAGCAAAGCAAAACGAGATCAAGGATATGCAGCAGGATCACATCACAAGCCCTCTCACAACCTGGACACGTTATATGAGAGTTTAATTCCAAACCTGTCACTGACAGACTTCCACCTCTCTAAGTCCAGAGCATCCATTCCAACATAGAGAAAGAGAAATGTCTCAAAAATAAACGATAGCGTGGCGAATGCATGCCTGCAGAGACAAAAGAATGAAGTGGTAGTACTAATTCTTGAGCATCAAGATAATGAAGAGGTACTTCTTACTGATATACCTGGTAGTGATTCTGGAGCTCTCTGTCACATTGTGCCAGGTATAGTGGGACATGACTATCCCACAGAAGAACACTGTGAGTATGCCACTTAATTTTAACAGCTGCAAAATAGAACAGTTAAACTGAATTTTCTACCTTGCGGTCATATGCTGTAAAACTTGTTTCATGTATTCAGATCAAAAGCATCTCACTTCAGCCAACATGTAGGAAAGGTACGCCATAAGTATCATAAGTGCAACTTCGCGATCCGTAGAATGCCTGGAGAGTGGAACGGGGGTTAAAAAATATACACTCTTTAACTATTTCCGTGAATCCTTCAAGTTAGAAAGAAACTTGATATATGCATGATCAAGTGTTGGTAGACGAACCTCCCAATGTACAGTTTTTTTATAATGTACGCACTTAGCAATCCACCCTGGAAGTAAATAGAACAAACACATGTATGAAGATGATGTTAGTTAAACCATCACACTACAGGAGGAGCAGAAGAAGCAAAGAGCACGGTGGATTTACAATTGCTCCAAGGAGGGTGCTGGTGAAAAATAAGTAGATGAAGTTTCCCACAAACTTCAACACGGTGATGGCACCGATATCGCTGAGATCGAAATGCTGAATCGCGTTGAAGAGTACGATCGATGTGGCATCGTTAACGACGCCTTCACCGAACACCACGCTGTACAGTAGGGGCGTCTCATCCTGATCAAGAACCTGCTTAATTTGAAAGATAAGAACTGTAAAGTCCGTGAGTTGTTGATTTTTTATATTTGAAGCTGATGGATGAATAGAAAAGGTGTGCAGATAATTTTATCTTTCAAACCTGAAGGGTACAGACAGAGTCAGTGGCGGAAAAGATTGCCCCGATCGCTGCAGGAACGAAAGCATGTAATGAAGGAGAACAAAAGCATTGGTGAATATATAAGCAAAACATGCACCGCAACACCAGTACTGGTGAATAAAAACACAGCAAGAGAAGATCGAGGATGGTGTTTAGCAAGAAGATTTTTTACCAAGAAAATCTCCGATGTCTAAGGAACCAATATCCATTTTCTTGAATGACGCGATTGTGCCTGTGTTTAGCACCAGAAGTTTAATAACAAGCAGAAATGCATATTGGGTTGGATCTAGCTAGTGTTCTCCTTCAAGGACGACAATGCAGCTAGCTACGTAGCTAGCCATATGCGTCTGAAGTAGAAGAATTAACTAAGACTTTCATAGAAGATAATTAAATTGGATCAGTTAATGGTTCTGTGAACTCACCGATGGAAACTGTGAAGAAGGAAATCAAAGTCCCAAAGACTCCGAACAACATAATTGTCATGAAGTTGAGGAAAAATTGCTTCTTTTTCACTTGGAACCTGGCGGTAGAGTAAAGAAAGTTACTGTTCTATTCAGTGTCTAAAATAAGAATCTTTGATTGAGAAAGGGAAGAAAACTATTCCGATAGCACTACCAAAAAAGAAGCAATGTAAACAAACTGTGATGGATTTTTGACCATGAAGAGATGAAGAGAGCAGGTAGCCGCCACTGGTAAGACAGACAATTTATATTTTGAATTCTATTTCAATAGATCACACTTCAAAAACTTCCCTACAAAAATGCCTCAAAATTCAGTAACTGATATGTTAAATCCCTCATCTTTGCTAAAAGGAACCAAAAAAATGCAGTTTTAAAAATGCCAGCCACTATACTTTCACATGAATTCAGATAAATGCTAGACACTAGAGCTTTATGAGTTCAAAATACAAATTAGATGGTAAGTTTAGAGACAATTATTATTTAAGTATAAATTCGTCTCATACTGATCTCCAAATCTACTTCCTAATTGACACATATCAAACAGAGTCGAAACAACAAGTAGAACACTAGTTATGGGATAGGTCAAAAGAGTACTGCTAAGATCATGAAGATGCCCTAAAAGACATCACTAAAAGTCCAAGAATGTCCTACCTCCTGCGTTTTAAATCTATTTTACATAAAGAGAAATTATAAAATAATGACTTGCTAACCTGCAGCGTTGCTCACTTTTATTAGGTTAATAAATGCATCTAACTTTATCCAGGCATAACCCAGTTAAATTTTTATAGAGAAGTAGAACATGTCCAAGCCCCACCAATTAATTCGCAAGAGTAAACTCCTCCTATATATAAAGTACTTTAATATTTATTTTCTCCTTCTGTTCCTTAATTTTGAGAATCAACTACGTATATAATAAAAACTCTCAATTTACTTCCAGCTCCGGGTAACTGATATGCATACATATGTATATACACTGATTGATACGTGTAATGTGGGAAGGAGGATGAGAACTTTTTCTTTACCCGGCGTTGAATATGATGGGGGGAAGCAGATAAATGAAGAAGAGGTCTTCACTGAAGACGAAGATGTGAGAGCTCTTCCCCTGCGTCACCACGAGGATGACGAACCCCGCGCACACTCCCTGTATCACGATATCATGACGAGGCCGCCCGGTGATCGCAAGCCGGAGTTCAAGAAGAAGACGCATTAATCAATAGTCAGATGAGGAAATCAATCTCCAAACGAGGACTCACGATGACGAGGGCGGTGATGGACTCGTTCATCCAGCGACTCTCCTCCATAAGGTGGCCGATCACGATGCACCCGCAGAGCAGAGCCACGAAGAGGTTGATGGACACCACCGCGGTGTGGTCCGACGTCGTCGACACCGCCGCTCCCTGCCGCACCAGCTGCTGCACGAGCAAACCCAACGCCATCTCTGCCGCCGCCCTCCCTCCGCCTCAGTCAGTGCAGGGAGCTCATTTTTTTCTTCGTGGCCCGAGGAAATGCGAATGCCGCCGCCGCCACTTTGGAGCTACAAATTTGCGGAGGGCCGGAGAATGCTCGTATGATCGCCGCCGGTCTGATGGAATTTTGGTAACCCGAGGAGGTGGGGCCCTGTTCGCTCTCTCTCTCTCCGGCGGCCCTCCCTCGCCTTCGCCCTTTATTTATACTTCATCTTCTTCTCGGGTGTAATTAAGTTTAATCAGCTTGGCTTCCTTGGAAATCGCAGAGCGGTGTGCGGGATATCGTTGCGTGTTGGGTTATTATTCGAGGAGGTACCGTGTATGCTGTACCGGGGGATACATGGAGTGAGTCGAAGTCCGACACACTCATGGGGCGGTCCGCACGAGCGGAGTTATTTTTCAGGTGGTGGTCGAGTCCGCATAAATGGATTCTTTTTCTTACATTACAAAATTATTTTTCTCTTAAAGGGATGCTTTTTTTTCATTTTTTTACTAGCTGTGTTCCTCCCTACCCAGCTCAATAAGTATACTTTACATATAGTAATTCATCTCAGGAGGTATCTGAGAAAAAAAATTTATACCTAAATGGAATCTCGCAGATCGAGTCATCGAATGAACGAACGAACGAGGGAGTTCGATAGTTAAAGCTTTTAGGGTTCATTCATAAATCATAATTAAATGCTCATACTCTTTATTAAATTCCAGAGAGATGGCAACAAAATTCCATTTAATGTGGATGTGACTTGACTCGGATTTTACTGCGTGGAACCCAATTTATACATATATATATTCATAGAATTAAAAAGGAGATTTGTTGAAGAAGAAATTAAATTAGATGTGTCCTTTTTTTATCTTTATGTATATAAGCAGCTCTATCTAATGTGGCAGCGAGCGACCGATGAATAATAACGCTGGGTGGAGTTAATTAGTGGTTGAAGTATAATAATGTCCTTCGACGCGAAGGAAGGAATTGGGAGATGGAGAGCAAAAAGCCAATAGACAAAGAGGAGGAGGGAGGTAGAAGGAAGGAAGGCTGTGAATGGAACTCAACTCAAGCAGCAGCAGCAGCAGCAGCAGCTGTTGGCTAGTGGAGACAAGAAGAAGGGAACTCGGTCCATTGATTTAACCGGTAAATATTTAGGAAGATGACAATATGACATTAATTCACTACGGATCAGCTTCTATAAATTTATCAAAGGGGACAATTCGTTCTAATTCCCAGGAATGCTTAAAAGCTAAGCTTACCCTAATCCCCCTTTCTCTTGCTCCTATATCTACTGTATATGTGTATATAAAAGCCATACCTTAAATAAATAACTGGGTGATTGGGTTTCACCAGAAGTGTACCTTTAATCAATTCTACGTTTTCAATAAGTTACTCAGTCTGTGATTGTTTGCATAGAATTAGATGCTGTGAAAATAAACATAGCAGAAAATGGGGGGCTTGGATTTAGGATCTCAAATATTTCAGAGCTCCAGATAATGGATTATTACATATTCTGAATGTTCTCTATGGGCAATGACTCCATAGCAATACCTCCAAATTGAACAAAGGGTTTGATGTGTATGATTTGCTTAATACGTCCCAAGTGTAGTAGAAGAGTGGAGACTTTAAAAGTGATCCAACTAAGACCATGATATGGAATGAAGGAGAGTTAGATTTTGATACAAGGAAGACATTCTGTAGGAAACTGAATGTAGGTAATATGATTCAACTATATGATCAAGCTTACATTGATCATGATTGAGTAAAACACCAAACGAGTAGCTTTGCAAATGAATATCAAACTCAGGACTACCAAAAAGTAGACCACCAAAAAATTTCCAGTAGGGAGGAGAAAAAAGAAAATATCAAACAAACTACTCCATTCTCCTGATTAAAGGCCTTTCAGCTGACCGACTAAGCCGGAGGCTTCTATCCATTTCTCCAATGCACTTGCAGATGCCACAAAGGCCAATTTAGATGACTCCATGTCGCGATTACCAACTACAAGAGAATTCATATGCAGAAATAATCTCACATTAGACTGAACTTTAGGATGCTTCTACGGTTACATAAATCACCACCAGTTTAATCCAGATAACTCATAGTGCTCATTGGTACATAGATAAGTATATAGATTGCATAGCTTCATCCGAGTGGCGCATTTAATTCTTTAAAATAACATCTTTTTCAGTACAAACATGACATTCTAGCCTTGAACAAACTGACGAATAGAAAATTCACTACGAATATGTAGCATTATGGATAAATGGACTCTTATTTAGTTCGTTCAGTAAGATATAGTCAAGAAAAAAAGAGGAATATGTCATCTGATCGAGTGTGCCTAATGTATGGAAAGTGGTGCTGAATTGGAAATAAGGGATTAAAGGTAGTAACGATACAACTACGAAACCAGAAGGAAAGTGCATATACGTGTAGTTCACCCCTCCCAATTTGTAGATGAAAAAAATATGTGAGCAATTTATCCATTTTTTTATGCATCTGAGGGTGCTAGCTTAGCAGCGAGCGGTTGTTCATATTTTTTATTAACGTACCTGATGAAAACAAAGATGCCAAAGAAGAGTTGAAGTTGTCCACCTCAGTTTTCTCCTCAGAGCTGGAACTTAGCTGCCAAATCAATAAAATGGCAGGATTAAAATATCAGCAATATGGTCTATGGAGATTAATAATTTTGCATATAAATTTTATCACAACCTTTACGAAAGCTGCATTTACATTTTGCACCCAGTCTGCATCAGTGCTTGGCCCCAAAACAGAACTTGCTGCAACAAGATCATTATTCTCAATAGCTTGGCCCACTTTGCTCAGCTTGTATATCAGGTCTTGGAGATACCCTGTAAGAAATGCCAAGCACTAGTTATAGATACAAGTAGAGAATGTGGTATAGCAGACTCTGATTTGAGTTTGGAATGGTGTATCAAGAAAGGAGAGGAAACAAACACTAAATGGATATTGCATGGATTTTAAGCTCCGCATTCTTGAATTCATCAGCTAGGAAAAGAGGAAAAAACTATTCTAAATTTTTTCCCTCATCGCTCACTGTTAAGCAAGATACTCTAGAGCGAAGCAAGATCCACTGATAACAGAGAAACAAGAAGAGAAATATGATAAAGATGATATTTATATTGCCGAGAAAGGAATAAAAGGTGTTTCACTGGAGACTCCAAATCAGCAAGGGCACTAGACATCCAAGCAGCAGCAGCCCTTGTTTTCTTCCCGACACATCTGCCACCATGAGGACAGTTGAGATGTTAATGAAGTGTTGCTTTGATTCTTGTGCTCTCTGTTGATTTTCATGTTTTCTTCTGCGCCGTCCATTTTCCTTTTACTAGTTCTTTCTCTTTTATGTTTTTCTGTTGCTCATCCTTCTGGATGATATATTTTATCATTTCAAAATGGTGAAATGAATGCAATGATATTTTTCAGAAAAGAAAAAAAGAGTTCCCTTACATCCATGTCCAGCTGGATATCTCTCTTTTCTTTTAGTACTTGCCAGGCTAGGCATTCAACCGAGCTCTTTATGTTGTGGAGGAGGCTAGAACAATGCGATATTGCAAAATACAAATATGCCAATCTCGCAGATGCTACACGATCTCATTTTTTTTCTGTCCTAATGTTGACTTTGATTCCATCAGTGCAAATTTTTGATATCATGTAGCAATTTGAGAGAGTTGCTATCGCAGGAGAAGAAAATACAAGCAACCATACATTTATTTTCTCAGGTATCTTTTAAGCAAACTATCTTTGGTTATGAAGGACTTATCAAGCTGTGCTACTCGGACATCCAACGTCGTGAAATATTCTTCCATTCACAAATCAAGTAGTTTAAATTTTGATCCATATATATATATTCTGAATGAGTCTAAGCAATGCCCAGGAAGCAATCGAGTTCAGGAACTTATTAGATTGAAACTACACAGTGGTGGTCATTGATTTGATCATACATATATCAGGTAAATAAGAAAAAGATTCACCAACATGCAAAAAGATAATTAAATCATTTATCAAGCAGAAGTTTCTGGATTCTATACTAAATAACAAAAATTTCAATTGGATTTTTTATGAATTTGAAAACTACGTTCAGAATTTTTTGTAAATCTGCCAAACCTCCTTTACTGAGCAACCAACCCAGAGAAACTATTTGGTTGAAGGAGCTAAACTTCATCTTGTTAATTGTGCAAGTTATGGTACGATGCTCATATTCATTGTTCAATTTGATGTCCGCCTAATAGGAAGAGTAAATTTTCATATGAAATCTGAAAGAAAAAAGTTGTTAAGAGCTGGAAGCAAGCGTTGCTCAGAGATAACCACAATCTGAAACAAAGTATCCTCATGTTTATTCCAATACAGAGGTAAGTAATTAAGGTAGATCTTAAACCAAAGTCCCTAAAACTAACACCAAAGGCCTTTTCCAGTTTAATAAGACGACACCTTCGTAAGTAATTAATTTGCTTAACTATTGGCGCCTTCTTAAGTAAACTTGCTAGTGTCTTTATTTTTTGCCATCACCACTCATCCTCTTTTAGTGAGGGCCCTAAATAGGCACTCACGTCCAGTTGCTCACAAAACATTTATCTTAATCAAAATAATATGAAATGAATGGATAGACAAGTTGGATCTAACAAACATCTGATCAGGTAGTTTAATTGACTCAAAAAGTCAATATAACAAGCATAACGATAGCAAAATGGCCTGGTTTTGTCCTAAACTGGTGAGGAAATAAGCAATCTGATCGATCGTATCTGCCCAAAAAAAAGGAAAATTTTTACAGGAGAAGGGTAACTCAAGTTCTTTCCTAGATCAATAAATCGTGGTGCTTAAGTTCAAAGTCCGGAGGCCTGTAATAACTATTTCATCAAACACAGCAGAGGCAGCACCCAGAATGTAAGAGCCAAAGGAATCGGTTGGTTAGAACAGTCGCACCTTTTTCCTTATTGGATGAGCTAATGACGCCCTGCCTCTGAAGCCTCTTCTTCCGGTCCTGCTTCACTCTCTCCAAGAGCTCCTCATCGTCGTCGGCCTCCAAAATGGCGGCGGCGGCGGGCCTCGCGAGTGAGAGAGTGAGGGCAGCGAAGCAGGCGGCGAGGCCCTCCCGCCTCCGCAGAGCGTCAGCATTGCGGGTCAGTGCGACCGCCGCCGCAGTGGCTGGAGCGGTGACGGCGGTGACAGCAGGGGCGGATGGGAGCGTGAGGTTCGGCGAGGGGCAGCAGGAGGAGATGGGCTTTACGATCGCAAGAGGCAGGATCAAAGTCATCGTCGCCTGCTCTGCGTATAGGAGGAGGAAGAAGAAAAGAAGACGAGGAAGCTGCCTGGCTGAAGCAAAAGTAGTGATCGTAGTAGGTCGTGGAAGCGATGGGTGTGAGACTGAGAGGGCTGCAATCCTGCATTCCTTATCCTAATTAGACACGTAGAAGGTCTGCAAGCTGTTGGTGTTGGACCGGAGGCCACCAATTGGAGATCACTTCCACCGGACCCACCTCAAATCTAAAACCCTATTAAAATAATTATATTCCAAATTCATTTCGATTTTATATTTTTTCAATTAACAATATATTAACCTTCTATTCTTTGAGATAATATAAGATTTATATGGATTAGATATGTAAAGTTAGAATGATTAGAATAATTGAGTTCTGCTTGAGATTTTAAATTCGATATTCATTCAAGTTTTAAAAAATTAGATCATAATAATTATACATAAAATACCCTTTCATATAGTTAGAATGATAAGATTTGATATATAAAGTATTCACTCATTTTATTAGAGTAATTAAATTTTATACTACATATTTAAAACGATAATATTTAAGTATATACTATTAAAATAATTAAATTGATATTTATACAATCTACTTACTATTTAAAACGGTAAGTAGATATGGGTTCAATATTTATCATATTAAAAAAAGTTAATTGAAAAAAATAAAAGCATAATGAATGTGGAACGGATAGCTACCTAAGTTGGGAATAATTTTATTATTATATCCATCAATAGTTCAGGTAAAAAACCAAAGTAAAATTTAACGGTAGTCATTTTGTTGGGCTGGATCCACTTCAGACTGGGGCGAGAAGAAACAGAAGAAACCATACGAATGGATATTTGGCAGGGAGGGCGATTCAAAGTTACAGTTAATGCAAGTCTGTCAAGTTATTTGGCAGCACTCAAGTTTCTAATCATGCATTTTTGTTTGTGCTTCATCGATGGACGTGCCAAGTAGGCGATCAGATCCGATGATATCATATGAATTATATTGATGGGTACTTAAACTATAACAAAAAAAAAGAGAGATTTTTTTTTTCTTTCAGTAGCTAATACTTTCGCTGGCCGCATGTTGAGGGGATAAGAAGAAGAGCTTGTCATTTTCATTGGCCCATCATCGATCGATTAGGTGGATGATGAAGATGAGCAGTTTCAGTGATGAAACCGATTAGTTTTTGCCCCTTCCCTCGATCAATCAATGAGCGAGCGAAGCTAAATCGAACGCCACCACCTTGTCGGGACTGCAAAGCTCGAGACACGGCATGAGGGAGACAACGTTGTCCATTACCATCACTTTTGCTCCTCATCGCTTTCCCCCCTTCTCATCTTCCTTCCTTCCGCCGTAATAATAACTTTTTTTTTTTTGAATTTACATCTCTGGGCTATTTTTAATCCTTATTTTAAAACCATTTAAGTCAAAAACAAATCCATCCAGAATAATTTATTAACCCTATAAAGAATCTAGATTCTTATCCTTTTTTTTTTCCCTTCCTGATTTTATTTATCTAATTTGACCTACTTAACTTTAAAAAAAAAGTCTTCAGTCACTGATCCAACACGGCACGGTTTCCAAGTTAGAACAAGTAGGATCGAATGATTTTTTTTTATACCGCATGAATTAGATTCGTATACTTTATTCTCACTGGTTGGCCTTTTTGTATGTTCATTTTCTCCAATCAAATCAATCCAATTAGACCGCATTCTATTGCTGGATTTATCAAATCTGCTAGTTAGGATGGAGGATTGAAAATAAAAGTGCTCTTAATATAATTTAAAACCGATTATAAGATGGAGATAAATGTAAAATTAAGGTGCATGGAATCAGCTCAATTATTTGAAATAATAATTAACTTTCAGTGGTCAGTGGGTCTACTGGAAAAGACAGATGCTGTATGATTCACTGAATAAAATTCTTCTTTTTTGGGGGACGAATAATAATACAATATATTCATATGCCCAATTTGATTCAGACAAAACAATCAGTAATATGATTAGGGTTTGTTCTTAATGCTTAATAAGAACGACTGGGCGTATATGATTAGGGCTTACTCACTTCCCCCCTTTCTTTCTCCCTTAAAACTAAAATATGAACTTAAGAGAGGGCAGTAAAAAACAGGCCGGTGGTTCTTCCACCGAGAAGCTGGCCGCAGCATGACCGCTGCAGTCCGACGACACAAGAGGCGAAAGCCCCCGACAACCACCTCCACCTCCACCGTCGCTGCTGTCGATAGCCAGTGCTGCCTGCCTGCCTGCCACCACGAGGCTGCCTGTTCCCCTGCAACGGCACACCGCCGGCCTCGAAATTTAAAAGAAAAGAGCAACCTGCTGCCCGATCACTCACCTCCGTGCACTTCTTGGTTGCCTGCTTTGCCGACGCTTGATTTAAACGTCTGCGAGGTCTCCCGCTTCTCCTCAACTGCTCAGCTCGCCGGAAATAAGGGCTTCAGATGGTTTATTTTCGAAGATCCATCGTGTATTATTTCTGCTCTGACTTTTGAAACCTGTAACAGGTATGAAGCTGAGGGGAGACG